>CM050167.1:218335809-219654559 GCA_027410445.1 Discoglossus pictus
TTCAAGACCCAACATTATCAGTGTTATGTAAAAAACATATATATTAATAAATGAGACTATAATGCCTTGCAGCTCAATGCGCTGCCTGACTCCCTAGCAATATAGCAGCTACAGATGTATCTGTCACGCTGTTCTCCAAGACAAACACGTTTTATGCTCCAAAGGACTTTGCTTATAGAACTTCTTTCTAACTTTGAGACTCGGTAGGATATTGCAATTTATTTTATCCTGAAGCATCATAAAATTATACGTATTTTTTTCCAAGGACTTGACAGTCTATTTCTACATTTAAAGAACATTTCTTATATATTCACTGGAATGTTACATGTTACTGTAGATGAATGTGTCTGGAGACTTTTCTGTTTTAACTAAATAATATAAAATTGAAAGTTATGGTTCTCAACAGCATTAAGAATGGCTACGAAGAGCTGAGATAGATTGCAGCACCTTCCATCACGCCATTCACTAGCAGTAATTTATTCTGCAATGGACTACTTAAATCTGCACCCGCATTTTTAGGGCTCCATCACATGGTTCTCATGGGAACTCTTCCTAGTCTGGTAGGTAGTTGTAGTTACACTTACAAGCAAATTTGTGGAGCTATACCATGACTCCCACAAAAAAACCTTCTGTAATATTTACTGACTTGTAGCCAGGGGGGTTTGCATGTAACCCTCTAGCCCTAGCGGGCTTGCCTTACGTATACCCATAGGAGGCTCTAAATCTGAGCTTCCATAGCAACGTTCGCAACTCTACTTACTAACATGAATACAAAATACTAGCCCTAAGATCCTCTCATATCGCTATATTTATATACATCCATACATACATATATACCCCTTCCCATGAACACAAATGAATGTGTGGGTAACCGCTTTATTGTAACATGCTTGCAGCTGCCTCATTGGCCCTGCACAGTGTATGAGCCATCATAACCCTGCTCCCTTTATTGAGCATGCTCAATCTGAACCAGAGTCTGACTGGTCAGACTTTTATTTAGTCCAGCTTCAGGCAGAGCTGATGGGCAGAAGAAGGTGGAGATAAGCAGCTCTGGTTGAGGGAAAACTGACACTTTGAAAAGTAAGAAAAAATATATTTTTTTATTTATTTTAAACTGCATACTGATTTAATGGTCTCTGTATAACAAACAAACTTTTGAGCTTTACTTGTAAATGGAGTATAGTAGTCATTTAATAACAAAGGTGTAATATCCTTTACAATATTAAAGTGTGTTGTGTTTGTTGTATACCTTATATTATACACCAGCTAACCCAACAGATACCTTTTTGTCTGCTTTCATCGAGCTGTGACAGTCATTAGATTTTACCAAATTCTACACACAGTCAGTGACTATATGAACAATCCTGTTTTTACTATATTTGGCTATGATGGAGAACAATAAACACCAGCATTTTGCTTATGTTTGTTAATTTAGTGAGAGATCATTATTCATTCTGGTGTCCTCTACCGTAAGAATGTCTTTGTAAAACATTTAATGCAACCAAAGCATTTTTATCTATTTGACAGCAAGAATACAATTTCTACTTAATGGTTTGAGAATGATCAATTCCATTATTAGCAGTAAACTCAAACACCCACATGTTAACTATTGTGTTATTGTAACTTAGATTTTCTGTCTATACATATGGGTTATTACAGCATATAATTTCATAATTCAAGGCTTTTTCTTTGAATGGTAAATTTAAACTTTCATTAAAAATGCATTTTCTAATAGAAAACTTACACTATGTGTTGTAATGATCTGTCAGTCAGCCTTTCTGATCTACTCACTAAGGACAGATTGAAATCAGTTTCTAATGGGGTGACCATTGCTAATAAAAGTCAATTGACTGAGACCCAAAGTCTATGATCTTCAGTTCAAACCAAAATAAAAAAAGCAAAAGACTGGACTTGTTCATCATCTCATTTACTCCATATGGTCTGAGCATGCCCAAAAAGGCACATTGACAGGTAAACGTTGCAAAATGCAATGCAAGCTAAATTTAAGAAAAATGAGAGAAAATGTATGTTTACTATAATTCAATTGATAAATCCCTGGTGATTCCCTTCACATTGTGGGTGGAGGGAAACTCCGGATTTTCTCATTGGTTTCGGGTTTACTCTAGTGGGGTTTGAGCAACATAATATTACTTATTCATAGCATTTTGCATAATCCTAAACCTTGTTATGTTAATGACAAGGAATGGGTTTAGGGGTGAGCTAAATATTATTACGAGTGAAGGCAATTGAATAAATTTGTAAAATTACTGAAAAATCTCCCGCACTTGAAAAATAGTAACTTTGTGAGTTACGAGTCTGGAATTGAATGAGGTGGTTAGTCCTGTAGGATAACAGGAGAGTCTGATACCCACCTGAAACACTATTCTAATTCTACATACAGGGACCCATATAGATATACCAACATATGATATCATAGAAGCAGATTGTAACACAACATGCATTAGCTATAATTACTTTGAAATTGTAAAATTCAGTAAAATGTGATACCTTGTCAATTAAAACAATTTAACAATAAAGTGGTGTGAATGCAGCATAACTATAACAACTAGACATAAAAATGTGGTCATACAAAAAAAACAACCCACAATAATAATTATATTATTTAATATTTATTGAAAAAATGCAAGGGTTAACTGCCATCTCAATACATCTTTTTAGGAGTCTGCATCTCTCAAAACAGACATTACAATGAAGTGGCAATGTACCATTAGGACAGCATGAAATGCATAGGTGCGTTTTACTTATGCTACATTTGCATTTATAAGTGCCTTTCTATTGATTGCTAGTTTAGATATTCTAGTGGAGCATTGTGGAGAAGTTTTCCTTTTTTGATTGTGGTATGGACACACATTTCTCCTGAAGTAAATAAAGGGAATAGTTTGTTTTCAATTGAATACTATAATGCTTATATTTTAAGGCAGTACTTCAAAGAGCAATGATATCTTCTGCTATGTAACTAAGGGCATTATATATTTGTATTAATATAATTATTAATGGTAGTCAAAATGTATTTTCATTTACTCTTACAATAACACATATCAGAGGCCTAGATAAAAGAGTTTTATGCAGTACTATTAATGACATATAGGTTATGAGGTTTGAATGAAGCTCGGTAATTATAACCAAGCAAGACAACACCATTATACAAAGAAAACATTCTCTGAGATATCTTCTTAACTGATCCCACCTTAGTTGAAAACAAAACATGCCTATCATAACTCAGACTAGCGAATTGCCCGTCAAAAAATGACGGCAATGAAATTGTAAGGTAGCTAAATTAGTAAATGAATATAGTGTACCTATTTTGAAGCATTGTGATGAAGAGCTGGCAATCTGTGTTGATGTTGCTGCAGCATTAGTGGTGTGGAGCTGCTGTGTAAGCATGCTGAATGTGTGCACTGTGTGGTATGAATATCCGTAGGTGGTTTGTGGCGTTTTGCGAGTTTCTTGTGGTGTTTTGCGAGTTTGTTGTGGTGTTTTGCGAGTTTAGAGTGCTGTAGCCTCGTTTTCGTTTTGTTCGGCAGCCCTTTTTTCTGTCGCTTAGATTTTTTTTTAGTCTCAAAAGTCTTTTATTTCGAGTAAAATCGAGGTGTAAGTTGCATTTTTGAGGTCCTGGGTGCTCCCTCTTGGTGTAGGTAAGGTTTTTATGTATGTGCTGTGTGTATGTATTGTGTTTTAAATGTTTGTATGTCGGCGTGTTGCGTCCGATGTTTGCGAGGTCGTAATGTGTGGTAACGTGTTTCGTACGTTGTTTGCGTTCCTCGTAAAATTTAGCGAGTGTCGTAATTTGTGTGTCGTGTTTTTTGAGTAGCGACGTGAAGTTAGCGAGGGTTTGAGGCCCTTGCCCAGTGACCTCGCCAGCAACTGAGGCCCTTGCCCAGTGACCTCGCCAGCAACTGAGGCCCTCGCTTCGCGAGGGGCCTCAGTTGCTGACATGGAGCGCCTTCGGCGCTCCATGCCAGCAACTGAGGCCCGTGCCCAGTGACCTCGCCAGCAACTGAGGCCCTTGCCCAGTGACCTCGCCAGCAACTGAGGCCCTCGCTTCGCGAGGGGCCTCAGTTGCTGACATGGAGCGCCTTTGGCGCTCCATGCCAGCAACTGAGGCCCGTGCCCAGTGACCTCGCCAGCAACTGAGGCCCTCGCTTCGCGAGGGGCCTCAGTTGCTGGCATGGAGCGCCTTCGGCGCTCCATGCCAGCAACTGAGGCCCTTGCCCAGTGACCTCGCTACGCGAGGGCCGCGGCTCGCTACGCGAGGGCCGCGGCTCGCTTCGCGAGCCCGCAAGCGTGAGCAACGACCCGTACGCTCACAACTATATATGTGATATACTGTATGTATTACAAATGATTACTGCATATCTGTAAGTGTGCAACTTGCTGGTGTTTATGTTAAGTCCCAAAAGATTTCTTACATTATTAAGATTTAAATAACTGAAACTAAAATCACAGATCTTACCAGTTTTACATATAATACACTGGAAAGAAAGAAATGATTTTTCAAGGTAAAATTATATATCTCAAGTAGGCAGGAGCCCATTTTGCCAACAAAACTTTCCAGTAAACAGTATTTCCACTTCCACTAAAGATGCTCGATAGTGACATGCAAATGAGGCTCAAACCATAGCACCTTCTTGCCTCTGGTCCATTTATCATGGGAATCCATGTACGACTATGTGTCCTGATCTAAGACAGACTTAGGAACATAGCCATGGATTAAGGTACAGTGTCAGAAACCCACTCACAGACTGTAGTTTCACCCTTACCTGTGGCTCATTAATGGGAGCTTGGTCCTGGAAACTGTGAAATGAGTCTGGAGAGATATTGTAACTAGACACCAACTAGCAATAGGATGATTAAAATACCATCCACTGTACAACCTGTAAGGAAATAAAAGATTGTACTGAGTACAATTACATGACTCAAGCAGGCCAAGAGTAACAGTAATACAGTTACAGAAACCCATTGGTATTAGGTTGGTTCTAGAAACTGTGAAATGAGACTGGAAATATATAATACTCACAATCATTCACTTAATAAGTACTATATTCTGACATACTGTACTTGTTGTCTCACTCTTTAGCTCCATATATTGGGGGAACTTTACTAAGCATTGCAGGTGGCTGATGTGCACTGCTGTATGTACTATGCAAGATTTCCTATGGGGAAAATTTAGATCACAGACCATTTCACCTCATCTCAACCCCCAGTGTATAGTTATAGCTACAGCAGAGTGATCCACTGCAGATCTAATCTTTTCTCCTCATTAAGAGAAAGACTGTAAGTCTTGTGAGGGATCTTTAAATGCACCATGATTGTGCTGTTGGAATATTTGAAGAATATTAATGTACTAGCGACTTGCCCGTCAAAAATGACGGGGCAATAAAATTGTAAGGCAGGTAATGCTGTTTGCCACAGACATTAATTTTTTTGGTGGTCTGAGATCCTTCGGTGCTCATCGCATGGCTCTTGGTTATCCTTTTTTTATGAGGCACTTTTGCTGCCAATGTAAGGTCGGCGCTGATCTCCTTATTGCAAGGCTGTTCCCTGGTGTTGTTTGTGTGCTATGAGTAGCGTTGACGCTTGTTGTGAGGCGCGCGGTGAATGGCTTTTGTGTTTATTGCTTTCGTTTTGTTTGTTTTTTGTGTATATGTACTTTTGCATGGTAATGAAATGATTATTAAATCAATAAATTTATATACTTTACCTATTTGTAAGTACGGTATACTCGAGTATAAGCCGACCCGAGTATAGGCCGAGGCACCTATTTTACCACAAAATACTGGGTAAAATGAGTGACTCGAGTATAAGCCGAGGGTGGGAAATGTGCTGCCCCCTGTGTCCCTCTTGTGCCCTCTGTGTCCCCCTCTTGTGTGCCCTTTTCTTGTGTCCCCATCTCTCTCCCATGTCTCTTCTCCCTTCCCTGTGTCTCTTCCCCCCTCTCCCTTCCCTGTGTCTCTTCCCCCCTCTCCCTTCCCTGTTTCTCTTCCCCCCCTCCTCATTCTCAACGTCCCTCCTCAACCCCACTCCTCATCCTCAACCTCCCTCCTCATCCTCCCTCCTCATCCTCAACCTCGCTCCTCAACCCCCTCCTCAACCTCCCTCCTCAACACCCCATCCTCATCCTCAACCCCCTCCTCAACCTCAACCACCCTCCTCAACCTCCCTCCTCAACCTCCCTCCTCATCCTCAACCTCAACCCCCCCATCCTCAACCCCCCTACTCATCCTCCATCCTCATCCTCTCTCCTCATCCTCAACCTCCCTCCTCAACCTCCCTCCTCATACTCAACCTCCCTCCTCAACCCCCCTCCTCAACCTCAACCCCCCCATCCTCAACCCCCTCCTCAACCTCAACCCCCCATCCTCAACCCCCTCCTCAACCTCCCTCCTCAACCTCAACCCCCCTCCTCAACCCCCCTCCTCATCCTCCCTCCTCATCCTCAACCCCCCCTCCTCATTCTAAACCCCCCTCCTCATTCTAACCCCCCCTCCTCATTCTAAACCCCCCTCCTCATTCTACCCCTCTAAATACCTCCCCGTCAAGACGCCGGAAGGAGCGGAGGCCGGAGCAGAAGCTTCAGATGCAGGTAAGTGAGGGGAAAGGGAGAGGGGGAGGTATTTAGAGGGATAGAATGAGGAGGGGGAGTTTAGAATGAGGAGGGGGGGTGAGGATGAGGAGGGGGAGGGAAAGAGACACGGGGGGTTAGAGAGACACAGGGTGGTAGAGAGACACGGGGGGGTTAGAGAAACACGGGGGGGTTAGAGAGACACGGGGGGAGAGTGACTCGAGTATAAGCCGAGGGGGCCCTTTTTAGCCTTAAAAAAGGGCTGAAAAACTTGGCTTATACTCGAGTATATACGGTAATATATGCAGGAAGCATTCTGCTGAAGAGCTGACAATCTGTTTTATCTCTCGCTTAGGGGATTTTCGTGTGTCTAAACTCGGAAATTTGAACTTCAATTGAGGTGTAACTTCACTTGCAGAGGTCCTGGTTGCCCCAATTGCTGTGGGTAAGCTTGTGATGTCATTTTTGTGTGTATTTATTGCTTTTTTAATGTTTTCAGGTGCGGGCGGTTCGGCCGTTAAGCTCGTATTTTTGCTGCTCGTATTTTTTGAGTGTAAATCCGTAAAGTTTTCGTTTTAAGTCCCGCGACTCGTATTTTTTTGTGTAAATCCGTATTTAGTGATTGCGTGTTAGATCAATTTTTTCAAAGTCCCGCTTCTGTGGGTGTTTGTAACCGCTTGTGAGGCGGCGTAGAGCCTCCACCTTCACAAGGGTCTGCATTTGCGGCCTGCAATGAGCCTTTGGCTCATTGCAGCTGACGTGGGAGCCTCCGCAAATGCGGCCCCTTGTCCCTCGCAAGTTCTTGTGAGTTCGCTTCGCGAGCTCGCAAAGTGTGACGACGATTCATAGTTTGACAACTATTATATGTGATAGCTTAATAGTGTATAGTTCTAAAGAAAATGCTGCCTGTTCTTAATATGGGACTGAATAAAAATCAACACTGGGAACCACTGAACTATTAGATTGTTTTCTCCTAATTATATATACCTGGCACCAATGACATTGTAACCATACACATCATGGTAGGAAGATACATTCAGAGACTGAGGAGAGGTGAATGTTTGTCATTAGCACAGTAACTGCATCTATGTTTTGAAAGAATGAAGGTTGAGAGTGTTCCATTATTGCAGGGCAGCACAATCACTGAGAATGAAACGTGCGTACTGCAAGGGACAAATTGCTTTTATGAAAGCATTAGATTTAGAGTAGGTTTTGAATTTTTTACATTCATTGCCAGTTTCCTGCCAAAAATAAAATATTAAAGACAAAACACTCTTGTATTTGCTATCTAAACATTATACAAGAAAATCTCCTATTAAATCCTAAAACATATTAGTAGTATTAGTAGTATTTATATTTTTCTAATCATATCTCTATTGAATTGTCATTAGCTCCTGATTAGGTATGTGTAATGGAATACGGTTACCAAGACTTTGCTAGTGTATATATCAAAGAGCCACTGAACTCACCACCTGTGCACTATGAATTCAAATGGAGGGTTGAAATTAACATGGAAAAGTATTTTCTTTTTGGAATTGGAGCTGAATTGGTAGATATCAGGGGCGTAGGAGCACCCCCCCCCCCCCCCCCCATATTAAATGAATAGAGGACACAAAAACAGCAGAAATAAACTTAATTATGTATTACCATATTTGGCCAATATTGTTGCCACTTGAAAAATAACTTTTATTAATGCTCCTAAAAAATTATAAATGGGGGAATTTAAAATACTGTCCAATAAAACAGAATATAACGGAGTCGCTTAACACCCCTATATATTTTAGAGTTTAGTGCTAAACACTTGTACTCCTTGCTACTGGAATTGGAGCTGAATTGGTAGATATGCAGCATTTTTAGTTAGATATCACAATGTGTTTTCAATTGATAGATAGATAGATTCACGACCTGAGAAGTTGGATCCTACTGTGTAGCTTTTACACTTCATGGGGTGAATTTACTAAGCATCTGAAGTGCATCTTACGCCATCTCTTGATTTACAATGCACTGTTTCATATGGGGAAATTGCCTTACTTGAGTTGAGAAAGTGCCTAGTAAAAAGCTTTCCTGCAAGATTTTCAGACTTCTGCCTGGTGTGGCACAGGCATTTCAGTGAGCTGCATGTCCCTTCAAGAGTATTGTAAAAGTAATTAAAGAACATCTCCAATTACTGTATTATTCTATGAGACATATGTTCCAGGTTTTTTAATATTCTAAATTTGTAGTTATTTCCTAAGAAAATAATTATGACTTGCATGTGTTTTGTCCTGAAAACCTATAGTGCTGTGACATTTTATATGTATCTATACTATTATCTTGCAATAAAATGGATAAGCCTTTTTAGAACTTTATATTGTTTAATAGTTCTCACATTCAGACAGCTTTGGTATACATGTCGTGCATATTAAAAGCTTCCAATTTAGTAATTGCACCGTGATTTGGTATTTTTAAAGGGTAATAATAATATCACGGCACCCTGCAGTTAGTTGAAGGGTATGAGACTAAGAAGTGAAAAAATATCAAAAGGGAAAAATAACTAGGATAGATGCAAATTTGAAAGAATAAGCAGGACAATGGGCCACACTGACTAAGTATCACAGGGGTTAAAAGCTGCTGCAATGCCAGTCATTGTATTCATCTCAGTGTTCACAAAGCTATGTTTTATATTATATTTTGTCATGAGGCCGGTTGGATGTGTTTTGTATGTAAAACTGTAGCCCAAATTCTGTGGTGGTAGGAAGGGTCCATATGCACACCCATGGTGATACACCCTTTGCTTAAAATGTGGTGCCATTGGGGCCAATAAGGCCACCAAGGTTATACTTCCTATGTGGGATACCTAGGCTTATAGGGGGGTAACAGGTTTTAATGGGGAGTCCCAGGGTTAGCAGGTATGGAGGAGGGATCACAGGGAATCACTGGTTCATCGGGGTAGTGAGTATTAAGGGGGAATTCAGGTTCCCTGGTTCATTGGAGGTAATGAGTATTGATGATGGATGACAGAGTAAACCCAGACTCATAGGAGGTAGTGCTCTTAATCCCTTAATTGTCTAGGTACCACCATTACATCAATAAATCTATACAATCATGAACACACACATAATAGGCTTTGTCTTTTTTAAATTGGGGCACCCGGAAATACTTCAAAGTAAACTTCCGTGATATTGTTACAGGAGGCTTGTAATAGCGATTTTTAAAATAGTTATGGGACAGGTATTAAGAGCTTAGGATGTTAAGGACATTTCGAGCACACAGATGGCATTTGAAGGAGATTAAATTTACATTTGATGCAATAGCTCAGTGATTTAAGAGTGAACTTCACTCGGTTCAATTCCAAATGGAGCCATGGAATGGGAGCCATGGTCCTTCCAAAAGTTCTTTAACTCCCCCACGTAAGTGAATCTAACGAATTGGGTGTTATTTATCAAGCATGTTAAAAGTGTAATTACAAACGTGGTTATTAACTCTTCTTCCTATGGTACAGTATGGATGTTATTTATCAAACTCTATAACACTTTTTAATGCTTAATACATTGGATGCTTTGAATACAGAATTGTAGCTAATAACAGCACTTTATACCTCCATTTGTAAATCTCTTGGCCAGATGTACTACAACTCAAAGTGTTTGAGGTACATCATGGAGATGCCCAATCTTAATACATTAATACATAAGATAACACAGGAATGCAGAAGTTCTTCAAAACTTTTCACCCTTAAGTGCAATAGATCTGACCCCAGTATTATTAACCATACAAACTAACAGCCCTTGTGATTCCTGAGTAGTTGTTGTGGAACAGAAGATGTTCGCCAAACAACGTAAAGCCCTACTTTATAAAGGCCATCTTTTAAAGAACAGGAAATGTCAATGTAAGGTGAAATACAGATAAAGGGGCTGTTTAACCTGACTCCAAATTATTAAATCAGAATCTAATTGAACTTTGTCTTACTATGTCAGGACATAAATAATTAAACATTTACAAGAAATTTTATTTGTTCAAAACTGATTCCTCAGATGTGTATCTGTCTATAGTCAATAAAATATTGCCAAAAAGTATTATGGCCATGCATTAACTGAGACAATACAAAGCATTTCAGAATCTAATTTTTCAGTTGTGTATTCCTAAAATTCTGCTCCTGCAGTGGTCCGGTAGTACAGTTTATGACAAAGACTGGAATATGCAAGATGCATTAGATTGGATTTGACATGCAATGCTTCAATCGGGTCCCCAAAGGCAGTTATATACCTTTTATCTATCTGTGCATTCTCCCAAATCACTTCTATGGTTCATTTCTCATAAGTCACATCTTTAATTTATGTGTGGGTTTCAACCAAGCGCTGTCAGGCAGTATTTCTGTTTGGGTGTGTTAGCAGTAATTTTTGTCACAAAAAAAAACAAAAACGCAGAAGATGAAAGTTCAAGCAACTTAATGAAAAACAGCAATATAAACATGAATTATTAATCTTAGATAGTGATTGAAATGTTGTTGCCAACGTATACAGAGCAGTGCATTGAACAGATTTACTTTACATCTGCTACAAATAGCTTTCAATTGGATTTCAGGTCCTGGGTCACAGAGAACAATAAAGGTAAAAATGGCATTAATTGGAAATGTATTTCAGGGACTGCAGCATGTAGCATGGCAGAATACCCCATGAGTATTACTTATTATCATGCATTAGTTTTACTGCTGTTTGCAAACAGTGGTAAAGTCAATATATTTGAAGTTATAGGTATAGGTGGGATCATAATCCATCTGCTTGCTGACATTGAAAATGATGTAAAATGTTATAAGGGAAAAAGGTAGACTACACTAATTAAGTCTGTTATATATTAATTGCATAAAGGACATTCACACATGCTCTTTGAAGGGATAACTGGGTGATTCTCCTACCCTATCCTCTTGTATTTAATCTAAGAGGAAAATATGTTGTTTCTTAATAAAGGAGAATCTTAGTTTTATACACAACATCAAACCATATACAATATTTTAATTATAATAATACTGGTCTGTATGACTAATTAATCACATGGTGTAAGCTAATAACATTAATCACCATCAAAAGAAAATGTTACAAGGAAACACTTTGTGATTCTAATTTATAAAGCTAAGAAAGAGATTAAAAAAAATTACAGAAAAAAAGTAATGCAAAAATAAGAGGTCATGATTTGAAGTTGGAAGGTGGAAGCTTTAAGGATAATGTGCTACATTACAGAAATGTTAGTCACTAAGTAGCCTACCAGTAACAATAGCAGGGGCAAACACAGCAAAAGAATTCAAGCATTCATGGGATGGGCATTAGGCCAATCTGATGTTATATTGTGTCATTAAATATCACTTCTCTGTACAAACAAAATGCTGCACTCCCACAATACCACCAATAACTCATATTTATTCCTTTGGCTTTGAATGGGAGCCACTGAACTAGAGCAGTGTGTTTAACAGGGATTCTCAGGATGCTCATCTTCCACGCATCATTAAAGGGTTCCTCATAATATAAAATATCAAGGAACAAAAAGATTTCAAACAACTAACTAAAATTACCGTATATACTCGAGTATAAGCTGACCCGAGTATAAGCCGAGGCACCCATTCTACCACAAAATACTGGGTAAAATGAGTGACTCGAGTATAAGCCGAGGGTGGGAAATGTGCTGCCCCCTGTGTCCCTCTTGTGCCCTCTGTGTCCCCCCTCTTTCTCCGTGTCTCTTCTCCCCTCTCCCTTTCCTGTGTCTCTTCCAACCTCCCCCTTCCCTTTGTCTCTTCCCCCCTCCCTTATCACCCTCCTCAACCCCAATCCTTAACCTCCCTCCTCATCCTTAACCTCCCTCCTCATCCTCAACCTCCCTCCTCATCCTCAACCTCCCTCCTCATCCTCAACCTCCCTCCTCAACCTCCCTCCTCATCCTCAACCTCCCTCCTCATCCTGAACCCCCTCCTCAACCTCCCTCCTCGTCCTCAACCCCCTCCTCAATCTCCCTCCTCATCCTCCCTCCTCAACCCCTCCATCCTCAACCCCCCTCCTCAACCCCCCCATCCTCATCCTCTCTCCTCAACCCCCCATCCTCAACCCCTCTCCTCAACCTCAACCCCCCTCCTCAACCCCTCATCCTCAACCTCCCTCCTCATCCTCAACCTCCCTCCTCAACCCCCCATCCTCAACCTCCCTCCTCAACCCCCCATCCTCAACCCTCTCCTCAAGCCCCCATCCTCCCTCCTCAACCTTCCCATCCTCATCCTCAACACCCTCCTCAACCCCCCATCCTCATCCTCTCTCCTCTACCCCCCCTCCTCAACCCCCTCCTCATCCTCAACCTCCCTCCTCATCCTCAACCTCCCTCCTCCTCAACCTCCCTCCTCAACCTCCCTCCTCAACCCCATCCTCATCCTCTCTCCTCAACCCCCCATCCTCAACCCCTCCTCCTCATCCTCAACCTCCCTCCTCATCCTCAACCTCCCTTCTCCTCAACCTCCCTCCTCAACCCCCTCCACAACCCCCCATCCTCAACCCCCATCCTCAACCTCCCTCCTCAACCTCAACCCCCCTCAACCCCCCTCCTCAACCTCAACCCCCTCAACCCCCTCAACCCCAACGCATCTACTCAACCTCAATCCCCCTCAACCTCCCCCCTCAATCCCCCTCAACCCCAACCCCCTTCCTCAACCCCCCTCCTCAACCTAAACCCCCCTCAACCACCCTCCTCCACCTAAACCCCCCTAAGTACCTCCCCCCTCTCTTACCTGCTTGTGCTCCGGCCAACGCTCCTTTACCCGGCGCGCATGTGACATCACATGCACATGCGCGCCGCGTCATTAGCATATACCGGGTGCCGGCAACCGGTATATGCTAATGACGTGGCGCGCATGTGACGTCACAGGGTCAAGGAGCGAAGGCCGGAGCACAAGCAGGTAAGTGAGGGGAGAGGAGGGGGGTTGAGGGGGGTTTAGGTTGAGGAGGGGAGAGGGAAAGAGACACAGGGGGGTAGAGAGACACACGGGGGGGTTAGAGACACACGGGGGGGGTAGAGAGACACGGGGGGTTAGAGAGTCACGGGGGGTTAGAGAAACACGGGGGGAGAGTGACTCGAGTATAAGCCGAGGGGGCCCTTTTTTGCCTTAAAAAAAGTGCTGAAAAACTCGGCTTATACTCGAGTATATACGGTAAGTAATCATAATAAAATATCAGGAAACAATAGTTCTGATCACAGCCATCATGTTGTCATATAGTCCTGGACATCCTGATACGAGAAGATGAGCAACTGAGAGTTCTCGTTCCTCAGAAATGTCATAATCTATATTTCAGAGACCTTTAACAAAATAGGTTACAAAACACTGATCTAGAGGATTTTTTTGTAATACATGTACTGCAACAGGGATTGCAGTGCAAAGAGAGTTAAATTAGCCTGTTTCTACAGACCTTCAGCTTTGCTGACAGAAACCTGTGCTGCACCACACATGATGCACATTCCTCTTCATAATAAAACTAGCAAAGAATAATCCATTTTACTCCTAAATACTTCTCATTATCTAAACTTCTATTACCAATTTGTTCCTTTCTTACAGCAATTTTACCATTTAGCTTTGGGTAAACTAAAAAGGTTTAAAGAACTGTGACGACATTTTAAGAACTCAGGGACCATATATGAGGGGCTTCAAATGAAACAGATTGTGTGTCATTACCCTACTACAATAGGAAATATTTATCTTATGGGATAATAAAATCGGAAATTTGTCACAATTCTGTATGCCATGATATGGGATCTTATTACAACAGTTTTACATTATTTGGTAAATACACTACATAAAATAACATGAGTTACTAAGATGCGTTATCAACTTTCCTTTTCATCCCTTTGATTTATATTCTATATAATTGCTGTCATTAGCTATTACAAATACATAGTGAATGTTAAATCTGTAGAGTTGTGTTTATCATATAACTTGCTGTAAGCTACAACTCAATAACAAGCCCTTCTAGACCATGTTTATATTCCAGAACTACATCACTTAATTGGATTTTGCATGGGCACAGTAAAACAAGTAGGAAGAATAAAAAATTATGGCAGTAGGTAAAAAAACAACACAATTATTGCTTGTTACACTGTATAATAGATAATGAAAGTGTGCTTTTGAACATCCTCTCTTCTTCTTGTCTGCGCTGGCAATGGGTATTATCATGAAAAACCACCCACAAAAGCAAGTACCAGAACACACTGTGAGAATACAGAGCTTCTGAAATCTGCTCCTTATTAAAACCTCTTGAGTAAACATACCCAAGTGCATTAATGAGATAATAATAGCTGTGTGTTATAAGAACCTTTTAGCTTTTAAATGCAGAGCACCAAAGTGCAATTGTTCCTTTGTAATCACATATCTATAAAATGTCTGTTCAGAACTCAGTGAGGTTTTAATTGAAAAAAATCTAGCATGTGTGGAAGCTATTGTATTGGGTTAACTTTAAAATTACAGAATAGCAATTAACATGGCAAGTATATATTATAAAAGGCTTAAAAAATATAACTATGAATAATATAACTTACTGTACAAACTTCACTTGTTCCAGCAACATGCAGAAACCATACAGAATGAATGGCCAGCACAAATGCCTTATAAGTGATGCTCAACAGTCGGTCCTAGGACTGGTGCAGGTCCCTGTTCTGGATCTTTCAGCCAGTCTTCATGAGCACTGGATACTGACTAGTTGGTCCCCATGAGCACTGGATAGTGACCAGCCTGTCTCTATAAGCACTAGATAGTGACCACCAGTCTCCATGGGCACTGGGTAGTGATGAGGCAGTCTTCAAGAGCACTGGATAGTGACCAGTCAGATCACATGAGAACTAGATAGTGACCACCAGTCTCCATGGGCACTGGGTAGTGACGAGGCAGTCTTCAAGAGCACTGGATAGTGACCAGTCAGATCACATGAGAACTAGATAGTGACCACCAGTCTCCATGGGCACTGGGTAGTGACGAGGCAGTCTTCAAGAGCACTGGATAGTGACCAGTCAGATCACATGAGCACTGGATAGCGACCAGCCTGTCTCTATGAGCACTGGTTAGTGACCAGTCAGTCCCCATGAGAGCTGGGTAGTGACTATTTAGTCCTAATGAGCACTTAATAGTGACCACCGGTCCCATGAGCACTGGATAGTGACCAGCCTGTCTCTATGAGCACTAGATAGTGACCACCAGTCTCCATGGGTACTGAGTAGTCACCAGTCGGTCTCCAAGAGCACTGGATAGTGACAAGCCAGACTCAATGAGCACTGGATATTGGACAGTCGGTCCCATGAGAGCTGGATTGTGACTAGTCAGTCTCCATGAGCACTGGATATTGGCTGGTCTCCATGAGCACTGGATAGTAACCAGCCTGTCTCCATGAGCACTGGATAGTGACTAGTCGGTCCCCATGATCACTAAATAATGACCAGACCTTCTATATGAGCACTAAATAGTGACTAGTCAGTCCCATGAGCACTGGACCAGTCAGTTCCCAGACTGAAAAAGGACGAGAATAACTGGTATAAGTGATATGGCTATAGAAATGTATTGAATCTTTAAATGCTTAATTTCTGTTAAGTTTATATGGCATTCATTGAAATATACTTAAACAGTTGTGTATTTTTTTATTTCTAAATATTACAGAAGTTATTAATGTAGCTATATTTGGTCTTGACATGCATAATAAATTGCCTTTTGAATTAATCTAATAATATGTATGTCTTTTTGTATATTCCCCTGTGTGGAAACTTTATTATTTTAGCTGTCTAATCTTCAACATTACATCTTTTTTCACTGATGTATAGAGCCATATGTAGTAAAATGTGTTGAAGAACTCATGAAGATGTCAAATCTTAGTACATATGTCAAGAGGATAACAGAGGAATAATAGAGATGTTCTCCAACACTTTTATACCATGGGAACATACACGCAGTGACAAGTGGGCATCAGGGTGACCTGTTGCACATTACATTCACCCTACAGAGATTCAGGTATCACAGATGGAGTAGGCTTACATATATTGTACAACATTTTTAATGTAACTGTGAGAGACAGCAATTAAGGTGTAGATCATGATGGGGTGACAAAAGAGAAAGTAGATTCCATGTCACCCCTACTTTAGTACATCTGGCACATACAATATAGTCCAAATATAACTGTGAAAATTAATGTTATATTTATGCTAACTTTAAAACTTAGCAGTGTGTAGAATTGATTAACTTGATGCCTAAAACGTTAATCTTGATACATCCCATGCTAATACATGTTATTTCCCATCGCTTGTAAACACAAGTCTCTTAATCGCTAAAATAAACAAGCTCCAGATGGCAATACAAGATTTGTCAGTATCCAAACATAAAACCGTTGGTATATTTACACTGTTACAATACCTGGCAATCTTTATTCATTCTCTATGCAGCAGATTCTGACTTTTAGTATGTTTGTTCTTTGCAGTCAGCTAATACTATATCTTAATGTTTTATAGAGCAGTCTTTCACGGAACAGATTCATCGCTACAGCAGTCTTATAAATGACTAGTCACTGTCTGTGACCCAAGGACTAACACAAAGACACTGGTATCAATCACTCCAATGTCAAAAAAGATTTTTTAAATAGTCATAAACATCTCTTACTTCATTCACTTCCTAGAAATTAAGTAGGTAATCAGAGATAGGAGAAATATAGATTAATCCTGCAAGATACAGATAGAAAGGATGAAATATATTTAAACTGGTATTTTAGTACATATACAGTATTCCTCAAATATAGTCATGATCTGATCAATGTTTACTATTTTCTTTAAAAAAAATATACCAAATTCATTTTAAATTTAACTTGTATTTCTAATAATGAAAAGGACATTGTGGTCCAACATTTAAATTATTTTAAAAAAATCTGAAAAGGAATATTTGAATTTCCCAAGACAGATTTGATTGGCTAAAAAATGATTGACAACATTCCACTCTTATATTTATTGTAGCCCTGGCATCCACATTAATGGCTAACAGAGTTTGCAATGTTTTACGGGTGAGGTATTTAAGTTTTAGCAAGGGATTTGTGTGTTTTTAGCAAGGGATTGTCTGAAAATCTTTGATTGGTTGATTGTGCTGACATTCCCAAGGGTTTGTATCATTAATGAGGGGTATTTTAAAGATTCCCCTTCCAGATCGATACCTTGGTGTGGTGAAGGGGCTTGTTTACCTCAGTGAAGATGTGAGCTATACCATGTAGGGTCACCCAAGATGGGCAGGTCATAGTAGAGAAGTGAGATAGATTGTGGTCCACTGGAGAAGAAACTGGCACCCACTCCAGTATCTTTGCCAATATAACCTTATGGATAAGTACAATCAGACACAAAAATGTGCCTGGTTTGATGCTGTCTATAGGGTCAAGAAGATTTAGACATAAATGCATGACTGAACAACAATAATTTTTAAAATTAGTGCCTTAAAATGAATGCAGGCTATTTTTATGCATACTAAACCTTAATCAAATTTGATAAGCATGTTAACTGCCCTAATGTGATAAAGCCTTTAGCATGCCAGACTTTCCTGTCTCGCAAACCTTTTCTCCACCCAGCGACTGTCCATCACATACAGCAGCGGTGGGGCAGTACTTTGTACACTTATTTAGTACACTCATCAAATCTAAAGATACAAACACAATGGTTCACCCCAGTACTGTCCCCTCAACTAAACTAGTTATAGAGCAAGACACACATTCATCCAGCTGCAGGTTTAATACAAGGCACTTATGTACCCAGAAAATGACATCTTTGTAGCAATAATAGCAGTACAAGTCACAAGTAGGCCCAGCACAGTTGAGAATCAATATGCTATCCTGGCTTATTACCTCCAGCTAATGGAAAGGTCTGAGAGTCCCAACAAAGTGCCACTTAAATGTAGATGTGGGTTTTTAAAGAAGTTATTTCATGTGGAATATGTCTCTGCAACTCATTTACAGCAACATCTGTGTACATTGTTAAATATAACTACAGACATTTCAATTTTCTACCAAAGCAGGAGTAGACACAAACCAAAAACACTTCCTTCACAGCTGTTAATAAATTGTCTATACACTTTTGTTTTTCAGTGTGCCAAAATTAAAAGCCACATGTAGGATTAAAAAAATGTGATTTAAGAATAAGTATTTGAGCCTGATTAGTCATCTAAATATGATTTTCAAGCTTATTAATCCAATGTGGCAACTGTTCATCTACAAATTGTAGTAATCATTTATTTTATTTCTTTCAAATTTTCCACTGATGGTCATGCCAGAAGATATTGAAAACAAGTATGAGAGCTCAAATGTAAATTAAGCATACAGTATAATAATCGGAGGATTACTTTACATGAGCTTAATTTACAAACATACACACACATATGAAATGTGTATATAGTAGATATTTTCTCAGTAAATGGTTAATCCAACCAAAGTGAGGATGACACTATGATGAAGCAAGATGGACAGATGCCTACTGCATAGAAACTAAAGGGCAAGACATTCTCAATGCATACCTCCCAAATGTCCCTCTTTTTGTTTTGTTGGACAATGTCTAGGAGAAAGATATAAATCTGGAGAATCAATTCTATAGAATATACATGTATACAGAGCAATGTAGGATGGTAGAAAGGCTTGAGGAGTTTTTAAACTAGTAGGTGGGGGGAGGGACAAGATTAATGAAATGGGGTAGGAAGTGTAGAGGGGATAAGGAATGAAATAACTACTCATGGGGGAGGAGATGGGGGGAGGGGTAGTATAGTCAATAGGGAGGTATTACTAAGTAAGTCAAGTACAGAGGCAGGCACCTCAAAACTACAAACTCATAAAATAAGATGTTTGCTTGCTAATGCCAGAAGCTTGCCAGGAAAAATGGGTGAGTTAGAATTATTGGCAATTAATGAAAAATGGGATTTAATAGGCATTACTGAAACATGGTGGGATGAATCTCATGACTGGAGTGTTAATAGGGATGGTTATAACATATTTAGGAAAGATAGGGGCAATGGTAAAAGAAGAGGGATTTGTCTGTATGTTAAGCCTGAATTTAAGAGAAGATATTTATGGCGGAACTAGTGATTAAGTTGAATGTTTGTGCGTAGAGGTAAATAGTGGATCAGAAAATTCCAAAAGAATATTAGTTGGAGTATGCTATAAACCCCCAAATATAACTGAAAGTGAAGAAATACAATTATTGTTTTTTTTAATTTACAGATTGAAAATGCAACTAAGCATGGCCAAGTTCTAATAATGGGAGATTTTAATTACCCTGAAATAAACTGGATAAATGAGACCAGCAGTTCAGCTAAGGGGAGTAGGTTCTTGAGTACACTCAGGGATCATTATCTGGCCCAGGTTATACAAGAATGCTACTAGAAATGAGGCTATCCTGGATTTAGTTACCACAAATAATATTGATATGGTATCAAATGTTGAAATAGGGCAATCTTTGGGAAACAGTGATCACAACACAGTCTCATTTGAGATTGAATTAAAAAAATAAAACTGTAAGGGGCTAACGAAAACTCAGAATTTTAAAAGGGCAGATTTTAACGGTCTAAGGGCAGCAATACAAAGTATAGACTGGGACAGAGAACTGATAGGTAAAAACACTGAACATAAATGGACAACATTTAAATCCTTACTAAATATACATACTTATCACCATATACCATGTGGAAATAAAAGTAAAAAGGGTAAATCACAACCCATGTGTCTTAACAATAATTTAAAGATCACGATACGGAGTAAAATACAGGCATTTAAATTATACAAACAAGAGGGGACAGAGACTGCTTTACAGGAATACAAGGAAATCAACAAGGCTTGCAAAAGGGCGATTAGACTGGCTAAAATAGAAAATGAAAAATTAGTTGCAAAATAGAGTAAGACTAACCCTAAAATATTTGTTAAGTATATTAATGGGAAGAAGGCGAGGAAGGAAGCTATAGGAACATTAGAATGTGAAACAGGTCTTCTGATAATTAGTGACCAAGAAAAGGCAGATAAGCTAAATAGGTTCTTTTCTTTGGTATACACAAGGGAGGTACCAGTGGTTGGGACACCGCAACATAATGGGGCTACACTACCTTTGCCGAATAATTGGTTAATGCAGGAAGAAGTCTAAAAGAGGTTGGAAAAAATAAATGTTAATAAAGCCCCAGGTCCTAATGGAATACATCCAAGGGTACTGAGGGAACTGGGTCCCTGTAATAGCCAAACCATTATATTTATTTTTTCAAGATTCCTTCAACACAGGGTCTCTATCAGATGACTGGAGAAAAGCAGAGGTGATACCGATATTTAATAAGGGGGCAAGATCAAATTTGGGGAATTATAGACCAGTGAGCCTCACTTCTGTAGTGAGAAGGCTTTTAGAAGGGTAAAGAAGGGATAATATACAAGAATATATCTATTTGAAAGAAAAGGGTTCTTTACAGTTAGGGTTAATCTGTGGAATTCTCTACCAAAGGAGGTGGTGACCGCGGATTCGATAGATAACTTTAAAAGGGGACTGGATTTATTTCTAATTAAGAAGGGCAATCAGGGTTATCATGGATAATTAGAGAGAGAGTATTGATCCAGAGAGGAATCCGATCGCCAGTATCTGGGGTCAGGGTGGAATTAATTTTATTTCTCCCTTTGAGACAATTGGTTAAGTTTCACTTTTTTATTATTTCTGTTTGCCTTCCTCTGGATCAATTAATTAACAACTAATCTGCATATTGCAGATTAAAGGAGATCTTAAAAGGTTGAACTTGATGGACTGAAAGTCTTTTTTCAGCCTCATTTACTATGTAACTATGTAACTATGTGAACACATACTGGGGGAACTTACTAAGCATCATCTCACCTGAGATCAGTTTTTCTATAAATGAAACAGTGCATATTAAATCAAGGGATTCATGTAACATGCACTTGAGATGCTTTATAAACTCTCACTAAGTGTGTATATCTCAGTTTACACAGATACATGCAGAATGGTAGTACCACTTCATAGCCTCTTTGACTAATTCTGATTTTAGATGGCTGTCCATACCTTCTTGTTTGTTTCTATAGCAGATTTGGAATTAGGAGAAGCTTGAACCTCTGCAACTAACAATATTTAAATGTACGTAAACTTAGAAATTATAAGTATCAACAAAAAAGCTGTTAAATAGGGTTATCTAATTTCAGATTTCAAGGGTCAGAGACATGCAGAATGATTCAATTATATTTGTTTATTAACATAGTTACATAATATTTGAGGTTAAATAAAGATTTTTAGTCCATCGAGTAGTACACTTGACAAATCCCTATATTGACCCTGGATCTATTTATAAAAGGTAATCATATCTCCTCATATATCCTTTTCTAGAGAAAATAAGTTTAATTTGGTTAGTCTTTCTTTAAAACTTAGCCCCTCCATCCCCCTTATTAGTTATGTTGCCCTTCTCTGTATCTTTTCCAGCTCTAAAATGTCCTTTTTATGAAGTGGTGCCCAAAATTGTACTCCATATTCCAAATGAGGGCGTACTAGGGATTTGTATAGTGGCAGAATTATATTTACTTCCTTTGCTTCTAAACCCTTCTTAATACATGCTAATATTTGAATGTGTTCACACAGAAAACGCCAGAAAATCTAACCTCCCTTCAGTCCTCAAGGATTAGATAGATAGATAGATAGATAGATAGATAGATAGATAGATAGATAGATAGATAGATAGACAGACAGACAGACAGACAGACAGATAGATAGATAGATAGATAGATAGATAGATAGATAGATAGATAGATAGATAGATAGATAGATAGATAGATAGATAGACTGATAGATAGAATAGATAGATAGATAGATAGATAGATAGATAGATAGATAGATAGATAGATAGATAGACTGATAGATAGAATAAATAGATAGATAGATAGATAGATAGATAGATAGATAGATAGATAGATAGATAGATAGATAGATAGATAGATAGATAGAATAAATAGATAGATAGATAGATAGATAGATAGATAGATAGATAGATAGATAGATAGATAGATAGATAGATAGATAGATAGACTGATAGATAGAATACATAGATAGATAGATAGATAGACTGATAGATAGAATAAATAGATAGATAGATAGATAGACTGATAGATAGAATAAATAGATAGATAGATAGATAGATAGATAGATAGATAGATAGATAGATAGATAGATAGATAGATAGATAGATAGATAGATAGATAGACTGATAGATAGAATAAATAGATAGATAGATAGATAGATAGATAGATAGATAGATAGATAGATAGATAGATAGATAGAAAGATAGATAGATAGATAGATAGATAGATAGATAGATAGATAGATAGATAGAATAAATAGATAGATAGATAGATAGATAGATAGATAGATAGATAGATAGATAGATAGATAGATAGATAGATAGAATAAATAGATAGATAGATAGATAGATATATAGATAGATAGATAGATAGATAGATAGATAGATAGATAGATAGATAGAATAAAAGATAGATAGATAGATAGATATATAGATAGATAGATAGATAGATAGATAGATAGATAGATAGATAGATAGATAGATAGATAGATAGATAGATAGAATAAATAGATAGATAGATAGATAGATAGATAGATAGATAGATAGATAGATAGATAGATAGATAGATAGAAGAGATAGATAGATAGATAGATAGATAGATAGATAGATAGATAGATAGATAGATAGATAGATAGATAGATAGAATAAATAGATAGATAGATAGATAGATAGATAGATAGATAGATAGATAGATAGAAGAGATAGATAGATAGATAGATAGATAGATAGATAGATAGATAGATAGATAGATAGATAGATAGATAGATGTTTGATACCCCCAATAGTTCACTGGTCATAAATGTAAATAAACAGATGAATGATAACTGTCTAAAGAGTTATACTGTAGTAAAACAGGTTGCAGCCTGATACTGAGCTATATCTACTAAGCCAGTTTTTAAAAATAGTATTTACAGAAGCCCAATTCATGTAAATTACAATGTTAGTAAATCAGCAGCAAAACAGGTATTATGGTAAGAGCTGTATTACGTATCTGCCAAATACTATTCTTTTGTAAATATAAGAAAGGATTTGGGGTTTCTCCCTATAAAGACAGAAGCACATGGGGCTGCTTAATAGATTCCAATCACATATGTGCACAATATAGTCACAAGAAAAAAAACACGTATATATGTGACACTTTGGACTGAAGATCAATTTGTCTTTTGACCAGAGCAGCTGAGACCTGTCCACTTGATTAAATTAGCTCATGTTTTATTTATTTGATATTTTACACTGGCAAAAGGTTGTGACAGAGAGAAAATATTTTATAAGCAGCAAATTTTAACTCTTCATGTTAGAAAGCAATATGATGCACAATAACAATGCCGAAGGGGCTTATAATGTGCTCTTATAGACTACATTTTGTAATTGGCACTCCTAATAGTACATACAGCACATTATGCATGCACTAGCATACTGATATATTAAGGAGGAGAATGTATATAGTCTAAAAACAAATTGTAGCAGCAGAAAGCCGTTAATTATATAAAATAGGTATAAGCAAAGTAGGGGTTCACTGGCATTAAATAGAGGGGCTCTAGAAGGAACTTGAAAAGATGTTGCTAATGTAAAAGTGGAGAAAGCTAAATTGTCAGGAAAAAGAGGATAGTAAAAGAGGGGGAATAGAGATAGGAGTGTATACCAGTGCCAAAACTAGTATATGGACCCAATTTACCACCTATATTGCCTATAGGGGTCAATTAAAAAACAAAAATATATATAGATGGTTAGATCAACACTCCCTAAAAATAATTATCTATCCCTCTCCCCTGGTAAAATAAGAGACCCCTTTACTGAAGGTTGCTGAGGACCCCTAGCATGTTGTGGGACTTGGTGCTTTGCACCAGCAGTAGCTATGCCACTGGTATACACAAAGAATATGGCATTCAAGCGAGGGGACATAATCACAGAGTTTTAGAATAGGGGCCCAACCCTTTTAGGATGCCATAAAAATAAGTTTCAGCATGGTTTAACTGACTTTCCAATCTTTACATACTGCAGAGTAGCATGAATAGAGGATACGGACGGAGAGCTTCCAACTTCCTTGATACATTTAGCAATAACGTTTAAAGTTTTAAAAAAACTCAAAACTAAATAATGATTTTTTTTTAAAATTAGGATCCTAAATTTTCACAGCTCTATACCTTTAGAAGCTGAAAGCTCCCATGTTTTCCTGTTTTCTAGTGTACATTAATTCCATCCCTTGCACATTCTCTACTTGTTTGGGTCTGTGTCATTGCAGAGCAGTTGGACATCAATGAAATCCTTCCATCCAATCTGCAACAGAGTACAAAGTTATAGTTATGGAGGATCCAGGGATGTCACAACTTCTTCCTGGTCTTATATTCTCTGATGATTTTTATACCTTCATATTCTCCTGAATTTATAGATTTGTCATGGTTTTGATGTGTTGGAGCTACACCATGTATACATTTCTTACCATTGGCTTTTGTCATCTGAATAAAATCTTAATATTACAGATCATGTGACTGGATTACATGAAAGTCAGTCAACACTAGCTTTGATTTCTAATAAAAACCAGATTAGGTATTTCTGGTACATTTCTATACAGCACTGTGATTATTTACACAATCCATATATGAAAGTCATCTTATGAAGCTCTCTTATATGATTACCACAACATATGTTATAAACAGAAAAATCTGCACTATAGATCATAGTGGAACTTAATACTTCCAAACATTAATAATGGCCAAAGAGAGACACATATTCTGAACAATTATGCACTTTTGGGCAGTGTTACCACAATTTTGTAGCAACAATTTTTTAGAGTTACACTAAACATATGCAAAGGGCTTCATAAAGACATATTCTCTGTTATATCTCAAGTGATTGGTGAGGAACCTACTAAAGAAATCCACTACAATCTCACTAGACTATACTTTAATTGTCTTTTAAAATATAACTTTTATTAATATGATTAAAATCAAGGAAATTGAAAAGTAAAGAGATTTGAAAATCAAAACTTTATAATATGTCATGCCCAGACTTTGGGCGGCAAGGGGGACCCTTCTTAACCCCTCTCTTGACTGCTTTGGTCAGCCTAAAGCCACCCTACAGAGGATTACAGTAAAAAGCAACCGTTTAATCCTAACAGGGACTGTTACAATGAAAGTCAGTGGGAAGGATTTTACAATGTTATTTACCATCAACTTGAGGCCAGTCTGTGATTGGCCTGTTTGTATTTCCCGGGCTTTTAGGTATTCCTGTGATTGGCTCACTTGGAAGCCAGGGCAGACTTTAAGCTGGAGCTTCAATTTCCATGACCGGATTGACTTTCAGCCAATCAGCAGGCTGCTTATGTTTGAACGGGCCAACGAGGCAAGATAATGTGTTATCCTTGCTACCAACTGCCAGAGCATGCCAGCAGTGCTTAAACAAGCCCCTTATTGTACCCTAATGTGTCTCGTCGTGCAGGGATAGTGGAAACTTGTAGTTTGGTCAGCCCTAGTGCTAATCGAGCTAGCCACCCTGATACACCAACTCCTGATCCCATCTAGAGAGCCTAAGAATAAACTATCCTAGGGCCAAGACAAAGCCTGTTCAATGGATGTTGTTACGGCCAAGTGTTAAAGGAATTATAAATATTGTGAAGATAATTTTGCCCACTCATAACCACACTACTGCTCCCAAACTACAGTCATTTCCCACTGTGAATTATGTATATGATAATAGCTTTCTAAGTTATGTCCATGTAATTATGTGATTTGGGAATTCATAATTACTGTACAAACTGGCATTACTGTGCCCTGATGTTTTAATATATGCCTACACCAAATAACATGCTTTACTGCCCACCATATGGTGACTCAAAATGGTGACTGTAACTGTACATCCGTTTAAGTTGCCTTCCCATTCATTGCCCTTCTATTGTTTCCCCAAGAGGTAGCAGCCAGCCACATGGATAGCCAAGAAGCAAAATATTCATATTGCAATCCAGATTCCTTCTGAGTGGTTCAGAGATAACCTAATTAGTGTAGCTAGTGTACTGATTGGTTCCCATACACACATGCAGGTAATTCAAACATGGTCACTCCTCTGTCCATTGTATTGTGGGCTGTCCTACACTGGTTTATTCTGTATAAATATCTGTGCATCTGGCCTCAATAAATCAGTCTGTCTGTACATAACCACAGTGTACTGTCATTCTTGGGTAAGGGCTACCCTGATACCTCTCTCTCTTGTCCTACCTTAAATGGACATCTGACTGCTAGTTCCTGATTGTTCCTGCTGTATCCTGAGTTCCTGCATTGGTTCCTGACCTGGAGGAGCACACTGGGCACTGAGATAATCAGAACCCCGACAATCTAGGGGGTACCTGAAGCTGTAGTGGGAAGTTTTGGGGTGCACTGGTCCCTTGGGTCATCACAATATGATCAGTAATTGTGTTTAATAAACATTGAAATAATGTTGAAGTAATTTGGTGTTGTTTATGAGTTCAGTAAGCCCAATTTAAATTTAAGGGTATATTGGCGGTCCAATTTTATTGATAGCTCTTCATTCAATATGTTCATTAACTTATACTTAGTATGAGATTATTTTGAACTTCACAACTATTTAACAATATACAACACTGAGATACAATTAGAACAAACTCCATGTGGAGTTAGATCTAACCATCATAAAAGGATGCAATCAAAGATACTGGCCTTTTTATTTTATTTATTAAGCCAATTTGGTTTGTATACTTTTCTGGAAATACTGTGCCCTTGTACGATGCTCACTTATAGTTCATACAGTTTATATTGTATACTGTTCTATTGGTGTGTCACTTCATCTACAATTGATAAGACATGCTACAGCTCCTATACTTGATAACTAAATATTCATATATGAAAATACATATTTTTCTGTAGAACCCACATTCTAGACTTCTATTATTAGCAAGGCTTTGTAAGAAGAAATAGGAGGAAACAGAGAAAATTGGACATGGCCATGCCAGGGTTTTGCTCTTAAATGTGGGACCTTTTTAAAAAAAAAGATAAATTGGAAAGTTAAGAGTAACAAGGGATTTCTCCTTAAAATAGTGACTATCCCTACAAATAAGGACAGATGGGAGGCATGGAAATTACATAATATACAGGAAATCATGAAAAAAGAAACAAAAAGCGAAATAATTAATTGTGTATCCTGTTTAGCTAATGTTACCCGACAATGTTTAGCACTTTTGTGCAAACTCCATAATGTTGTTCCTCTCTCCTTTAAGTTCCTCTTCTGCATTTTAACATTTTGGGAGGTTTGTATTTTATTTGTAAAACTTGCAGTCTACATGCAGGTTTTTATTATGCAGTCCAGTACATTCCTTGTAAAGCTTATATTTTATTGATAGATGTCTTTTAACTGTAATGTAACGAAATATGGGAAATGAACCAGAAAACTAAAGGCAGCTTCACGCCAATATGAAGTGATATACTGACATTAAACTGCAGGTGGTAACTGAACCTCTGATTGCGTTGTTTGTCATTAGCCCTTTAATCTCACACATTCATCAAACTGGATGTTATAACTTAGTCTTAGTGCAACTCAAAGAAGCAAAATAAGGTTTTTCATAAAACAAAAAAGTGGAAAGTGGAAAGTGGAAAGATTAAGACCTTATGATAAAACTAGCTTTTAATCCACTTATATAAAACATTAATATTTCCTGTGCAAAGCCAACGTAGAATAATGGTTTAAATTATATTTCATTTGTCAAGATAAAAATTTACATATTCTAAAAAGAACCTCTCATTATTTCCATTCTATTCATTAAATATTTATTTTGGCATTCAACGACACAAAGAAACAATGGAAATGTATATTAAACTATCAAACATGAATACAAAACAGCACAAAAAGGGGAAAGATGCTTTGCATATTTATACAGATATCTAAGCAAACAGATACACATTACTATTCTAATAACATTGACTAAAAACACAAATGGGTTGTCAATCTTGTTTTCTAGCATCTACTAAGTTTTTATTATTCAACAACTGGTACTTTGCATTTTTAAGGCGTGATATTGAGAAATATGTAATAGTAAATAAATAAATAAATAAATATATATATATAGAGAGAGAGATTATTGTATAATGATAACATCCAACAAATACTGTATTAACCTTTTGAATGCAATAGCTATGTAATAGTCTTATAGGACTCCCTGTATTGGTCAAGAATGATTAACATGCATGGTCATCTGACTAGCTTTCTAAAGCCAGGGCTATGATAAATTATTACTAATCAATTCTCCCCGAGCAGGTACTGTGGGACTCATTAAACCTCAAAAATCACTGCTTCAATTAAATTGATTTCTTTTTAAGTAAATATGAAAGAATGATGGTAGTCATGCATTTATGATAGACAACTTCAAATATTATAGAAGCATTTGAAGATATCAAAGGATTTAATAAAGTCCAGGAAGGAAATATGTTACAGAAAAAGAGAAAGCAAGTATAAGATGTCTTAATTTAGAGTTCGAAGGTTGGAATTTTAGGAGTAATATGAGAAAGTAGTACTTTACAGAAATTATAATAAATAAGTGGAAGCCTTCGAGTGAAAGTGGTAGGGGCAAACAGAGTTAAGGAATTTAAGCATGCCTGGGATACTTATAGGGCTATCATGATGTTTAATTAAGCCAAACCTGTACATAGAGCAAATGTGCAGACAAGATGGGACTTTATAATTATCAGCTGTCATCCAATCTGTGCTTCTATCTAGAATATGCCCCTTTGTAGAACTCTCCTTGCTAATGGGCCAAATGTCTTAGAAAGTTGGAAATTAATAAACAGTTACATTTAATATCTATTGGTATTTACACTGGGCATCCATTGACTTAACTGATTTGCTTACTCAAAAGAGAGGGCCCTTGTAAAATATTGATATGTCCATTAGTCCTTTTGAAAGCAATGGCAGTAAGGATTGCTACATTACAATTGTTAAAATAGGAAGGAGATTGGATACAAGGACAGCAGAAACAATACAGCGCTGCAGTCATCCTCCCAAGCTTGTTTTCTGAAGAGACCATGAAATGACCTGTTACAGACATCCTCTTTACATGTGCTGCGGCTGTCTTACTACTCTATTAACTCCTCCAGTCAGTGTTGACAAATTGCACTGAAGGGACTACAAACCTCCAGACTGGAAGGAGAGGAAATGAAGGGATTTCCCATCCTCCAAGTCAGCTCCATCATTTAGCTGCATCTAATGGGTTCAACATAAAGACAAGACACAAATCAGTAATATTACAACTCCCAGGGCTTTGATCAAACGCATCATGTCCACTGAATTATAGATGGAATTCTCTTAATACAAGATGCGTTTTAAAGTAATAATTGATCTGCTTCCTTTGCTGACAAAATAATAAGAATGTATTCTCCAACACAGAAAGCACAAGTATAACATAGATTTTAACCTTCTTGAAAATATATTCATTTACAATAAATCTGAAGCAGTTTTGTGAACATTTCTGTACTAAACAGCAGTAAAAGCAACTGTAATGGGAAAAAAAGGAATATAGTGAAAAATAAAGACAGACAATTGTTCCTTCTCCCTCTCCTTGGTGTTATTGTGGGTAGAAGAGAGTGATGACAATTATCATACAATTATTCTAATCCAACATGGCCTTTGTAGTTTAGCTCTAGCAGTAGCATAAGGAATGGGAAAGTGACCAGATTGCTGATAAAATGCCCATTCAGCCTTGGGATTTTGTTACAGTGTGCCAATAATAATACAAGCTTATACATACCATTTTACTAAGAAACCCTCATTATTAAAAAAAAAGGTATAGTAGAATATTGTTGGAGCATTGCTGCTTCTCGTGCAGTAATATTAGATAAGGAATGATCAAAAGAAGTGAGATTTTATGGCTCCTATGACATATTTCAAAAACTGCAGGCAAGTAGTATTTCTGTGGTTCAGTTTACAAGCAGCAGGGTTCCTTCAATTTACATTTGGTGATAAAGGTTCATGTATGAATGTGGAACAATTTGTCATAATCCAAAAATATCTCTATGCATTTTATGTGCTGTGCTATCACATTTGTTTCTATCTACACAGTGTCATTTATACGATCTGACTCTCAGCCCCAGCTAATAATATATCTGACTTTAACAACCTAATGTATAAAACAGTATTTTACACTTATTTTTCCTTCAAATAAAGTACTCAAAACAGATGATTTCTATATTGTGACTGATGAAGTTATCATTCACATTGAGGTATATAAAAGACTTATTTATATCACATTGTGTCTGACCAACATTTATTTATAATATGCACTCCACATTTATATACTGTGCCCTGCCTACATCTATACTGCACAGCACTATCATAACCTGTTATATCCAAAATAATTTAAGTACCATAGACAGACAAAGACTAAAATTAATAAATCATCTGCAAATTTCCAAACTCATTAATTTACACACATAATTATGGACACCATAAAAAGTATATACATTTCTTAAAATAATTAATTTATCAAGTCATGTTACAATGGCTGACCCTGGGGTCCAATTGCACAGTTCTTGCAAGTGCTACTCCAGTGCAATTATGTAGCTCAACTGTGACTTTATCACACATGCATATAAGAATCACTGCGCCAGTAACAATGGCCACCGCACCAATGCTGCAAACCCTGCCAGAAACAAATACAGTGCCTTGCAAAAGTGTTCACCCCCCTTTGCATTTTTTGTGTTTTGTTGCCTCACAACCTGGAATTAACATGGATTGTTTAAGGATTTGCATCATTTAATTTACAGAACATGCCCACAACTTTGAGGATGTTTTTTTTTTATTTATTATGAAGCAAACAACAAATAGGACAAAATAACAGAAAAAGTCAATGTGCATAACTAGTCACCCCCCTAAAGTCAATACTTTGTAGAGCCACCTTTTGCGGCAATCACAGCTCCAAGTAGCTTTGGATAAGTCTCTATGAGCTTGCCACATCTTACCATTGGGATTTTTGCCCATTACTCCTTGCAAAACTGCTCCAGCTTCTTTAAGTTGGATGGTGTGCGCTTGTGAACAGCAATTTTTAAGTCTGACCACAGATTTTCTATTGGATTGAGGTCTGGGCTTTGACTAGGCCATTCCAACACATTTACATGTTTCCCCTTAAACCACTCAAGTGTTGCTTTAGCTGTGTGTTTTGGGTCATTGTCCTGCTGGAAGGTGAAACTCCGCCCTAGCCTTAAATCACGCACACAGTGGTACAGGTTTTGCTCAAGAATATCCCTGTATTTAGCACCATCCATCTTTCCCTCAACTCCGACCAGTTTCCCAGTCCCGGCTGCTGAAAAACATCCCCAAAGCATGATGCTGCCACCACCAAGTTTCACTGTGGGGATGGTGTTCTTTGTGGGGATGGTGTGCCTTTTCGCAAACTCAAAACGTGCCATTTAGTTTTTGCGGAAAGTAATGGCTTTCTTTTGACCACTCTGCCATAAAGCCCAACCCTATGGAGCGTCTGGCTTATTGTCGTCCTATGTACAGATACTCCAGTCTCTGCTGTGGAACTCTGCAGCTCCTCCAGGGTTACCTTCGGTCTCTGTGCTGCCTCTCTGATTAATGCCCCCCTTGCCCGGTCCATGAGTTTTGGTGGGCGCTGCCTCTTGGCAGGTTTGCTGTTGTGCCATGTTCTTTCCAATCTGGTTATGATAGATTTGATGGTGCTCCTGGGGATCAACAAAGATTTGGATATATTTTTATAACCTAACCCTGACTTGTACTTCTCAACAACATTGTCCCTTACTTGTTTGGAGAGTTCCTTGGTCTTCATGGCAGTGTTTGGTTAGTGGTGCCTCTTGCTTAAGTGTTGCAGCCTTTGGGGCCTTTCACAAAAGGTGTGTATATGTAAGGACAGATCATGTGACACTTTGATTGCACACAGGTAGACATCATTTCACTAATTATGTGACTTCTGAAGGTAATTGGTTGCACCAGAGCTTTTTATGGGCTTCATAACAAAGGTGAATACATACACACATGACAATTTTCTGTTTTCTATTTCTAAAAAATAGTTTTATGTATATATTTTTCTCATTTCACTTCACCAACTTAGACTATTGTGTTCTGATCCATCACATACAATTCAGATTAACCAAACATTGAACTTAAGGCTGTAATGTAACAAAATAGGTAAAAAGTCAAGGGGGTGAATACTTTTGCAAGGCACTGTATGTCTGCTGCACACAAACAGTAAAGCAAGACCTGTTTCTTTTCTCCAATCAATTTTATTGAGAGTAACAAAATAACATGGTATAGATACAGTATCTAGATCATGTTTTATACATTCAAACTTTAGAAGTATTACAGTACAATCATATAATATGAAAGTGACAAGCATTTTGGCGTTGCACATCATCCGAAGTCTCGGATACTAGAAGTCTCGGATAGGTGCTAGTTTGTGTCTTTCTTCTTGAGTGTTATTATTTATCTCTTTCATTTACTCCTTTTTCTTTCTGTGTTTTTTTTTTTAAACCCAGAATTTGAATTTTAACGTTTTATATCAAATTAGTGTTTACTGCAAGCATCCGTTCTGTGTCAGCTGTTTACGTCTGTTACTTTCAGTAAGTTGTATCCTTGTAAACTAATTTGCATTTACGTTACTGGTACTCAAAGCTTCCTGTATAATGAATGTCTCCTCCCACTGCAAGAAGGTAATCAGTAAAAAACAAAATGGTAGATACCACAGTTGCAGTATTGCATATAAAAAATAATACAGGCTGTATAATTTTATTTTCCATTCTAAAAAAATATTTTCAAGAGTAGTTTTTCAAAATAGTATATTTTAAATATGTGGCCACAATGGTAATTTAAAACAGGTAAATATGTAAGACTAAGAGGGACTGTCGCTCCAAAGAGAAATATAGATAGATAGATAGATGGATAGATCGATAGTTAGATAGATAGATAGATAGATAGATCGATAGTTAGATAGATAGATAGATGAAACCTTAATATCAGTAAGTGACACTTTCAGGAGGTGCTCACCATTGCTGCTTCCTTGCTCACCCTTGGTCAGTGACAGTGGAGATTCCAGGTTTGATTACATAAATCCCAGTGGAGCATAAATAATACAACTATTTAAACATAAATAATTAGTGATTCCTGATTTAATGCTATATTAATAATAAAAAAGACAGATAAGGTGGCTCTAAGTATTATACCCAGGATACTAGGTTCGGATAGGGTGCTACCAGGGATCCACAGTATGATGCATTAGGATAGTTTGAACGCGACCATCTGCATCCAAACTGGTTAATAACCATCTATGAAATATTTATCAGAGAGGGATTCATTTATGGAGCAGCAGACTTTATATTAGCAATAGCACTATCCTTGTGACTTCCTCAATTTTTGGCCTTTTATATAGGTAAACAATAATCATGTGTATGGACCTAAATTTCAAATACATAATCATATATATATAGCACTTCTAGCACTTTATCATTGTGGGAAGATCCCCTAGTAACACTTAGTCACTTTACACTGGTCACTTTGTAGTTTGTTTGCACAACAGGACTTCTTTGGGTCCAGAATCACTTCAGTACTTTTTGCCCATTTTCCCTTCACCATTGTATCCAATCATTTGGTTATTGTGATGATTAATGCAGTTTAGCCAGAAGAGGTATAAATATATTCATAATTAAAGCATTATAAAAGTATAATGTATCTCTATGAAACGCTTTCTTTCAGGTTCCAAGAAACAGCCAGGGTGGCTCCTCTAAAATCTTCCTGGTTAAGTGTTAGATATTTTTGTCCATAAGTTATTAACAAACAAATGCAATGACTGGCTAGAGGTTTGCCATTCTAGGCCAGTTTTTCAAAAATAGGAACAATAAATGCTGCTATCACACCAACCATTCATGTCCCGAAACTCTGGTAATCAGTGAACTAGTCCCACATTTTAAAATGAGTCTGAGTGAAATGTGGAGCACGTCTGTACCCAAAACATTTGAATGAAGACTCCTGCCAATACATCTTGGTTGCCAGGATTGAAATTGGCAAGTGTTCGGTGCTGTCAGTAAGGATGTATAGCTGAATCTGACAGCATGAACAGCACAGGCAAACAAAAAATCTTTAATACATGAAAGGGATCACAAGGTCTTACAGTTTTAGTATGGGGAGGTCCAGGCTTGGTTGAAAGACAAGTGTTATGTACTGACCCTTTATTAATCAATCCTAGCATTCATATGGAAATGCACCTCACAAGACTCACAGCACTGATGCTAATATCTCCAAAGAGCAAGAAGACATTTAATGCATCAACTCTTCCTAAAACAAGATTTGGACAGTGCTCCTAGTAGTCTAGGCATTTGAAATCATATGCCCTGAATGCAGAACGATGGTCACTTGTTTTTTTTTAAATCACTTCATGTATCCTTCAGTCTTTGCTAAGAAAAAGCATTACGCCTCACTGTGGCATCACATCACAAATTAATAGTGATGGGGCATTATAATTCCCTAGCAACAAAAGCTAAATATTTTAATTGCAATTGGCCATTAATACAATTCCTGTTCAATTATTTAAAAAGCAAAATAAAATATTACATTTGAGTTCAAACATTTGCTTCTCAGTCTCCAGCTGGAGATTGTGTACCTCTGGCTGGGGGGCAGGTCAAAAGAATTAGGAATGCTTGCTCTTTCAAAGGGCTTTTCTATGACTTATCATTTCTGGATTTGAGGAAAGTATAATTAATCAGTTTATACTGAACAGTCATTGCAATGTCCTAATAACAACAGCTATACAATGTATTGATCATTGATCATTAATAAAATGTGTACTAAATTACATAGAAAAGCAGTATACAAAATGGAAATTACTGTTAAACATTAGCTTCTTAGCTACCAACAATTCCTATCAGATCAGAAGATTACAAGAGCAACCTGACTGAGAGCCTGCAGATTACGTTATACAGGTCTGCGGGCTTGACATTTGCTACAATTACAATTGAACAAGCCCGCAATTTACAGGTTGAAAGCGAAACTGTAAACCATGCAATTGTATGTAGCATTTCAGAGCATGATCATGTTTAATTAAGCAAGACCGTAACTACCAGTTTAGAAACAGCCAATACTAAATGAGACCGTCATCATGACGTCAGTAGAACATGGAGGTTAAATGTCAATCAATTAGCATTTAGAAGTTCAATATGTGATCAGACTCGCAATCGGGCAATGTACAAAATAATAAAAATGAATGGTGATACTGTTCTAGCCCATGTGGGTGGCCTGATATGTATTAATGCCTTGATTACAGTGATTGATATAACACGGAAATTAAACATTTAAAAAAATAATGCAGATTTGCGAGCTTGAGACTGTTGTGCAATTAGTTCTAATGTCTGTCATCGCTTTCCCCATTTTTTACAGAGCAATATTGTTTTTTTATTTGCATTTACAGTGCTATGAACAGGTGTTTAACCCCCTTGCGAGTCCTATCTGGTATTCGTAGGATTTTCTTCTACATTTGCCATTTACAGGTGTGAAAACATTTGTGAGCTTGAGGAATTGTATCAAATGAATAGCGATTTGCGAGTGTAACTTTTCCGTGCTTGAAAGATTAAAAGCCTTAGCTGGAGTGTAAGGATGGATTTTCAGCCTGTAACCCGTAGATCGTTTGCGTGTAGCTAAAAGACGCCAATTGAATAGCAAATTAGTTTACGGGCTACCTTACGGGCTCCAGTAAACAACAATTGCTCAATTGAATTGAGAGGCATGTCAAAATGGCATCCAGATCGGTCTACAGTACACAGTACTCTTCACAGGCTTGCTCCAAGTCGGAGCTTGGAAGAAGCCAGCAAGAAGCTAGTCTATGAAGGACATTGGCCCTCATTCAATTGCGATTTGGTCAATTGAATAGTGCTCTAAATAAGCACATAACATATTTTTTTCAAATAAGTTTTTAGTTAGTGAAAACCTTGCTTTTGGATAGATGATTACTAACTAAAAACTTCTTTCAAAAAAGATGTTCTGTGCTTATTTAGACCCCTATTTAATTGGGCAAATTGCAATTGATTGAGGGCCATAGTCTGGTTACAAGCTATCTGAAAAACCCTTTACACCTGACTCCAAGCCAGAGACTCCACGCCCTCTTTATGATCTTTTAGGTTTAGAGACATGCAGTTTGGCTATAGAATAAGAAACTAAAAATTGAAAGTAAGTTTAATACTGAACGATGCTTTACATAAATGAACAGGAATTGTATTAATTAATATATATTCAACTTAAATGATCTAGATCCAGTTGGCATTACAATTGCCCTGTAATATGGCTACAATGAGTATATCCCTTGCTCAGTGAGATACTGTTGCCTTGTTCCTAGTAGAAAATATGAAATGCTCTGGATGCCAACAGCTGCCAACAGTTTTAATCAAATGAATTCAAAAGGAAAAGTCTAACACATGGAATCTGACAGTCACTAGCTGCCTGTGCATGGTAAGTGAACATATGCTAACATCCACATTGTCAGGAAAGGCTAGAGGGCTTTAACAAGTGCAGCTTGAATGATACACAGGAGAAAGGAATATGATTGAAACTTTACCATACAGCTGAGCTTTCAGGAGGGAAGTACAATGCAGAGGAGAAGAGTACTGCAACTGGCAACACCGCAGTATAATCAAATGCAGTGAATAATAGAGGTATTAAGTTGGCAAAACTACTTTGTATGCTGCAGTGAGCAGAAACTAAAGATTCCTCCTCAAAAGCCATAGCAATGTGTTTCGTTTGTATTCTCTGCATACACTGCCTTCTTTATACAGCAGTGTAATATGTATAACCTAAACAGGAAAACAGCATATAAAGAAATACAACGAATTACAATAAACAGCATTTATATATACCTACACATGTATATATATATATATATATATATATAAAACTTATACTGTATAAGATAGTGATATTGTGCATTTTCAGTATGATGCAAAACTGTTAATGAGAAAGTAACCACTTATCGGTAGAACTGTGATTTCATAGACTTTCATAGACTTTTAGATAACTTACCATCTTATGCAAATATAAAATGTAAATTTTGCCACTGCTCAAGTATTAAAATCCTTGTTAAAATATGAAAACTTTAAGCGCACATAAAAACTATGGTGATATGTAGGTGATATGTACCCTCAATCTCACACTAGTGTACTACTACAATGTTGAAGCCAAAGAATACATGTTTTAATGATTATATGGATTTTCTCAATTCCTACAAACAATTTATACAATGGTTTCACATAATTTGTCTTTTGGATTTTTGCCTAGCAGATTTAAGGAAGTCGTATTTCTTGGCCCAGTGAGAAGGAATACAATATCATATGCATTATTAGGAAACATAATAAAGCATTTTGTTCCTGTTCATACTTCAATAATATATTTATTTTTGTATTGTCCAACTTAAAATTACATGAAGGCAGTAATGTACCAGTCATTCTGTGTATCTATCTATCTATCTATCTATCTAAGTAAAACGTGAATTTCTGAGTAAGCGTGAATAAAGTGCATTGCCATGTGAAGATACCATAGATAAACCCCTTAACCCATTGCTAAAGTATAAAATAAATTTGGAGTGAAAATGTGAGTCGGGAAACAGAGACTGTCAGGGTATGTGAATTTAGGTTTAGTGCACTAGATTCTGCACTCTCCATATTTTAAGTTTTTATTAGTTCTCAGTCCTACAGTATCCATTTCACATCTCCCTGGTACAATATCAGGATCCAGATAATATTGTTTTATTATTACTGTACTAATATATGAATATATGTGCAATGCATATATACTTGTTTTAACAACTATATGAATTGATAGTGTCTAGATCAGGGGTCACCAAACTCGGTCCTGGAGGGCCGCACCCAGGCCTGGATTTGAGGATTTCCTTTTTCTGCACAGGTGAGTCAATCAGGATGACTGAAGAAGCAATAGTCTCATCTGTTTGCAGCAAGGATATCCACAAATCCAGGCCTGGGTGCGGCCCTCCAGGACCAAGTTTGGTGACCCCTGGTCTAGATAAATGGCTCCCTATATTATTAAAACTGAACATTTTAAAATTGTATATATTTCTTTCCCATTTCTTTTTGTCTCTTTATTAAATACACACACATTGCAGGTGCACTTCAAAATGGTACCCTGTGAATCGGCAACCAACAATACAGTCTACAAGATTTAACTCACCTATGCCATTACAGGTGATTCTTTTCATAGAGCATATCAGTCTAATTCTTCCCTAAAGGATAGGCCAGCTTGGATATGCCGGGCATTTTCCTTCTTTATGCGAGAGACAGTAGACTCAGATTTTGTTTCAGCATTTTGTCTTTATTTGTAATGAGCAGGGGATCTATCTAGGGCAACAAGTAAAACGATATAGCACACACTCGGTTGTTGTTTAACTAGCCTTTCTGTCCTCTATCACACGTTAAAAGCCAGTTGCCAGACAGTAAGAGCAAGCGTTCGCACTTCTAATGAGAGTTATCCTTACACTGCAGGTCAGTGTCGCACAGAGAATACTTGGACTCATCAATCTGTGCAATGCTTTGTCTATTCAGTTGAATCCAAGGTTATCTCCCCTCAGAATGGCTGTAAAATCTGGCGTGTGTGCATGTTATAGTTTAACGGCCGTTATATAAGAAATGTAAAGCAAACCAGTTCTCCCCATAGTTTTTAGTACGCAAATGTAGACAAAATTATTATCAATTAAAGCTTCAAGCTACATGATAGAAGCACAAGGTACATTGCTGAATTGCTGTTGTACAAATAATACAATGCCGATAGCCAACTAAATCTAAAAGTGGTTAAAGCATCTTTTTCAGAATCTGTATATTCTTTATAATAGATGTAATGTGTTTGTTAAACTGAGTTCGGGTAAATGAACATAAAGATGTATTAGTCAGTGGTGGCATGACACGCAACCAGGATATGCTATGGCATGTGCTCCAAGATGGATGTCATTAAAGTTTATATTTCTCATTAAATTGCTTTGCTGCTTGATAAACCCTCACAGATAATTGCAGTTCAATAACTTCAGGTCTCTGTTCATGTACTGAGGTTGGAAGCTGCAAACCAGTAAGTAAGATAAAATGCTTCCTGCTGAACAGTTTGTAAATTATGCAGGAGAGACTGAGATAAGCCATAATCTCAATGGAAAAAGAAATTCGCCTTTTCTACTTGTGTTTGGTATTTACAGGAGAAATATTTCTGTTCCGCTAATTTGTTTTTCTTGGTAGAAATGATATGAATCTAGGGCATGAGAGAAGTGATATTTTTGTATTTGGCAAAACCATCTACTTGGAATTGACTTGGTCTCCTGGTCTCCACCTTCTGCGCCACCTATCAATCCTTCCTTTGAGCATCCACTCATCTTGTTTCAGTCCCAGTGTGTATTTGCTTCCTCATTATTTATCACCATCCTAGACCAACTCCATCTTTTTGACAACCTGGAATGACTCCTTAGCTTTATTCTCACATTTTCACCATTTTACTGTGATTGACTTAACCCTCCACCACAATCTTCACTCCATATCCTCAGCAGTTAGGTAGTCAAAGCATATCCTTCTACCCATAAACCCCAGCCATATATATCAAGCAGCATCCTCATACTGGTCTCTAAATGCACTGCACCAGCTATGTCAGTAATCTGCCATTCTCATTCAGATTACCTACTTCTTTTGAATACTCGTTGCCTTTCTCCTGTCATATTCCCCCTTGTTGATTTAATATAGAGGTGTAATCTATATTTACTCATATCACACAAATTGTTATAGTTTCTCTATTTCTGCCTGTTGTATTATTCCTGTCAATCTTTTTTCCATTTAGTCTTTTCTTTTTTCCTTAACTAACTTGCACTAGTTTGTGCTTTGCCACAATTCTTTGCAGTCATGGCTGACTTCCATCCCAAAAGAACAATGACACCGAGATATTCTCTATTTTCACAGATTTGCCTCTAATTTATCATCTTATATCTTCTTTTGCTTAATTTCTGAATGGCATCACCTGTCCTGATCCTCAATTCATTTAAAATAGAAATCATATACTTCCATTTATTCATCTCCCTGCCATCAACATCCACAATAATTTTTCATCCTCTCTCATTTGTACCTTCCTCTCTTGTTATTTTTTTACTCAACCTGCTCCCTCACTGATCATATCTCCTTGTCACCCAAACTTGCAGATTCTACCTTTACAAGAACTACAACATTCCTCCAACTTGAATTCTTTATCACTTTCTTAGTCTGTAAATTCAAGCATTTACTTAAAACAAAAGAAAAAAAAAACTTTAAAAGTGCCTCAGTCAGCATTGTGATCAACTCTAGTTTACCGTACAGTGAGAGAAAAAAGTATTTGATCCCCTACTGATTTTGAAAGTTTGTCCACTGACAAATAAATGATCAATCTATAATTTTAATGGTAGGTGTATTTTAACAGTGAGAGACAGAATAACAACAACCCCCCCCCCCCCCCAAGAAAAACACATGTCAGAAAAGTTAAATAGTGAAATAGGTATTTGACCCCTTGGACTTAGTACTTGGTGGCAAAATCATTGTTGGTAATCACAGAGGTCAAGTGTTTCTTGTAGTTGGCCTCCAGATTTGCACACATGTCGGGAGGGATTTTGTCCCACTCCTCTTTGCAGTTCCTCGCCAAGTAATTAAGGTCTTGAGGCTGATGTTTGGCAACTCGAACCTTCAGCTTCCTCCACAGATTTTCTATGGGTTTAAGCTAGGCCACTCCAGGACCTTAATGTGCTTCTTCTTGAGCCACTCCTTTGTTGCCTTAGCTGTATGTTTTGGGTCATTGTCATGCTAGAATACCCATCCATGACCCATTTTAAATGCCCTGGCTGAAGGAAGAAGGTTCTCACCAAAGATTTGACAGTATATGGCCCCGTACATCGCCCCTTTGATGCGGTGGAGTTGTCCTGTCCCCTTAGCAGAAAAACACCCCCAAAGCATAATGTTTCCACCTTCATGTTTTACGGTGGAGATGGTGTTCTTGGGGTCATAGGCAGCCTTCTTACTTCTTACGAACACAGCAAGTTGAGTTGATGCCAAAGAGCTCGATTTTGGTCTCATCTGACCACAACACTTTCACCCAGTTCTCCTCGGAATCATTCAGATGTTCATTGGCGAACTTCAGACGGGCCTGTACATGTGCTTTCTTGAGCAAGGGGAACTTGTGGGTGTTGCAGGATTTCAGTCCTTCACGGTGTAGTGTGTTACCAATTGTTTTCTTGGTGACTATGGTCCCAGCTGCCTTGAGATCATTAACAAGATCCCCCCATGTAGTTCTGGGCTGACTCCACATCGTTTTCATGATCATCGAAACTCCACAAGGTGAGATCTTGCATGGAGCACCAAACAAGGGAGACTGGCAGTTATTTTGTGTTTCTTTAATTTGCGAATAATCACACCAACTGTTGTTACCTTCTCATCAAGCTGCTTGGCGATGGTCTTGTAGCCCATTCCAGCCTTGTGTAGGTCTACAATCTTGTCCCTGACATTCGTCAGCTCTTTGGTCTTGGACATGGTGGAGAGTTTGGAATCTGATTGATTGCTTTTGTGGACAGGTGTCTTTTATGCAGGTAACGAGCTGAGATTAGGAGCACTCCCTTTAAAAGAGTGCTCCTAAACTCAGCTCATTACCTGTATAAAAGACACCTGGGAGCCAGAAATCTTGCTAATTGATAGGGGATCAAATACTTATTTCACTCATTGGCCTGCAAATCAATTTATTACTTTTTTGGCATGCGTTTTTCTTCTTATTCTGTCTCTCACTGTTAAAATACACCTACCATTAAAATTATAGACTGATCATTTCTTCGTCAGTGGACAAACATTCAAAATCAGCAAAGGATCAAATACGTTTTTCCCTCACTGTATACTAGCAATTGTCAAATGTTCAGACTGAGACTTTTTTGTGCACAAGTACAAGATCACATGAATACAGCATTCTTCCTAAATTATCTATCATGCATTTCAATAGCATGTTTTAGATCCATGTAAATAGTTGCACCCTTCTTCAGTCTGACAAACTGGCTTCATATTGACCAGGCGATGAGGATGTGTACAGAGCCAATCTAGCTAACTGCTATAGAGATAAACTCACAACTGTGATACTGAAGAGCTTGCACTACAAGATAAGAAAATAACCAACCGTTAGCGTATGAAAAAACCCAACATATATAAAGCTTGAAACATGCATAATAGAAATAGTCTAATGTCCTTTTAGCATTTGTTTTGCTATTGCACTAATTCAGTTTAAAAAAAACTATAAAACATTAGAAACTATGCACAGAATTTCTGCTAATTTACTTTAGTAAGTCTGAAAAATAATATCATAGTACATTTTAATTACTAGTATTTTGATTGCTTCTGCAATGTTTAAAAATACCAAAGATGACTATTTGTGTACAGTGCTAAATATCTCAATTACTGCTCATTCTCACCTCCAGTACTGGTGTAACTTCAGGATTATAAAAAAAATGTTTTTTTATTAATGTATTCTGGCAACTTAAATAACTATATATAATCAAAGTATAAATGTATTAATACAATACATATAGTAATGTTGTTTATGTTGTCATACTTGGATTATTTTGTGGTTGTTCTACCTTTTATCAAAGCCTACCATGTAGTGATGAATAGAGTAACATTACTTGGATACTTACTTCAAACCCAAGTCATTTATCTCATAGCTCTAGGTTATTCTTTTAGTTTTTTGTTGCCCTGACAGAAATAAACTAGGTGCTTGGTTCCATTAAATAAATGTTACTATGATGTCTGTTTGCTGGAACTGAGTATTATTTCATAGTGCAGTTTCAGATCACCTCTCTGTGACATTTCAATAACCATCACTTTCAACCATTTTCTCTCCTTATATCAGATCCAACCTGTTATCATGTTACTCAGATTTTTTTTGTATAATGCTGTGTCAGTTTTGCTGTTTTATCTTTTCTTATATTAATACTCTTCACCACCTTCTTGTTGGATTATTTTGTCTAGAAAGAACAAGTGAGGTTTTATTTAGTAAATGGTGGAGGGTTACTGCATTGATTCTTCTTTTATGTACTATTAATTTGTACAAGAGTACTGTACTTCTAATCTGTTATTTGTAGAAAACAGTAAAACATGGGTAATATGCAATACAAATGCAAAATAAAAACTAATGGCTTTTGGGCAAAGATAGATAGATAGATAGATAGATAGATAGATAGATAGATAGATAGACAGATAGACAGACAGACAGATAGACAGAAAGACAGACAGATAGATAGATAGATAGATAGATAGATAGATAGATAGATAGATAGATAGACAGATAGACAGACAGACAGATAGACAGACAGATAGATATATAGAGAGAGTTAGATAGATAGATAGATAGATAGATAGATAGATAGATAGTGAGAGATAGATAGATAGATAGATAGATAGATAGATAGATAGATAGATAGATAGATAGTGAGAGATAGATAGATAGATAGACAGACAGACAGATAGACAGATAGACAGACAGATAGATATATAGAGAGAGATAGATAGATAGATAGATAGATAGACAGACAGATAGACAGAAAGACAGACAGATAGATAGATAGATAGATAGATAGATAGATAGATAGATAGATAGATAGATAGATAGACAGATAGACAGACAGACAGATAGACAGACAGATAGATATATAGAGAGAGATAGATAGATAGATAGATAGATAGATAGATAGATAGATAGATAGTGAGAGATAGATAGATAGATAGATAGTGAGAGATAGATAGATAGATAGACAGACAGACAGACAGATAGACAGATAGACAGACAGATAGATATATAGAGAGAGATAGATAGATAGATAGATAGATAGATAGATAGATAGATAGATAGATAGATAGATAGTGAGAGATAGATAGATAGATAGATAGTGAGAGAGAGATAGATAGATAGATAGATAGATAGATAGATAGATAGATAGATAGATAGATAGTGAGAGAGAGATAGATAGAGGGATAGATAGTGAGAGAGAGAGAGAGAGAGAGAGAGATAGATAGATAGATAGATAGATAGATAGATAGATAGTGAGAGAGAGAGAGAGATAGATAGATAGATAAATAGATAGACAGACAGATAGATAGATAGATAGATAGATAGATAGATAGATAGATAGATAGATAGATAGATACCTGTCTTGATAAAGCTAAACGGGAAGCTTAAAAATCAAACAAAGAAATACTAATCTCCCTTATATTGGCACAGCTGAGTTTCCAAATATGGTATAATTTAAAACTAGAATTAAATACGGGTTATTGTTAAATATGCAATATTCAGCTCTCATTGAGCATTTCTGATCCACCCACGATTCAAGATTCATGATGTTTTTTTGTCCATGAGACATAATTTCCTTAATTACTTGATTAGCCCCAGAGGCATTGGGTACATTTTCTTCTATGCAGTTGGCTGCACAGAAAAAGATTAGACATGGTCAGACCCAAGTGATGATAGGGAACACAATGTACCCAGTGTATCATGGACTAATCAAGTAATTAAGGAAAGGATTTCTCATTAATAAGTGATTATAATTTTGGATTGAGGGTGGATTAGAAAGACTCACTGACAGGTATTTATTGCACACTTCAATGTTTGTGCACAGTAGGAAAATGCTTTTTTTAATACAATTAAATTGTACTTATTATCTATTGTTTTAAATCACACTATGTATGGAACCTCCACTGTCACTCTAATGCATTGCCATCATTGTATAAATTGACAAAAATATTCAGCCTGCTGTATAGAATAGGTTAAGTGTACAATTTACTATAAATCTTTACTTCTGGGTAAGACTTGTAGATAAGACTTGTACAGGTTGAAAATCCCTGCGGTTGTCAAAATCATAACTCCGACCCATCTAAGCCTTTGATCTTTCAAGCCCGTAAATGTTACAATCACAAATCACTATTCATTTGCTACAATTCCTCAAGTTTGCAAATGTTCTCACACCCGTAAATGGCAAATGTAGAAGAAAATTCTACGAGTATCAGATAGGACTCGCAAGGGGGTTAAACACCTGATTGTAACACTGTAAATGCAAATAAATAATCAATACTGCACTTTAAAAGATGGGGAAAGCGATGAAAGACATTAGAATCAATTGCCCAACAGTCTCAAGCTCGCAAATCTACAAACAAAAAAAAAAATTTTATGTTTAATTTCGGTGTCATATCAATCTCGGGAATCAATGATTTAATACATATCAGGCCACCCACATTGACTAGAACATTTCCTTCATTTATTTTTATTGCGTGTCAGATTGCATATCAGACACCTAAATGCTAATTGATTGACATGTAACCTCCATGTTTTACTGACCTAATGATGACGGTCTCATTTACTTTTGGCTGTTTCTAATGGGTAGTTACGGCCTTGCTAAATTGATCATGATCATGCTCTAAAATGCTACTTACAACTGCATGGTTTACGGTTTAAGGTTTCGGCCCGTAACTTGCAGGCTTGTTCAATTGAATTGCTCTGTAATTGTAGCAAATCTCTTGAATAAGGCCCTAAGTGTCAGAGATGGAAATGGAACTTTCAACATGGAAGAGTAAATGGCAAAATAAAGTTACATAACTTTTACATAGATAGTTTCTCTAAAAGTGTTCTTTAATATAAAAGAAACTGGAGATTTTGTGTAATTTGCACATTCAATATTTTGTACAGTTGCATAAACAACAAAAAATTCCATAATAAAACACTAATGCATATATGCCAACAGTCCATATTTCAAGATTATGTATATATATATATATATATATATATATATATATATATATATATATATACAGTCAGGTCCATAAATATTGGGACATCGACATAATTCTTTTTGGCTCTATACACCACCACAATGGATTTGAAATTAAACTAACAAGATGTGCTTTACCTGCAGACTTTCAGCTTTAATTTGAGGGTATTTACATCCAAATCAGGTGAACGGTGTAGGAATTACAACAGTTTGTATATGTGCCTCCCACTTTTTAAGGGACCAAAAGTAATGGGACAGATTAACAGTCATAAAACAAACTTTCACTTTTTAATACTTGGTTGCAAATCCTTTGCAGTCAATTACAGCCTGAAGTCTGGAACGCATAGACATCACCAGACACTGGGTTTCATCCCTGGTGATGCTCTGCCAGACCTCTATTGCAACTGTCTTCAGTTCCTGCTTGTTCATGGGGCATTTTCCCTTCAGTTTTGTCTTCAGCAAGTGAAATGCATGCTCAATCGGATTCAGATCAGGTGATTGACTTGGCCATTGCATAACATTCCACTTCTTTCCCTTAAAAAACTCTTTGGCTGCTTTTGCAGTAAGCTTCGGGTCATTGTCCATCTGCACTGTGAAGCGCCGTCCAATGAGTTCTGAAGCATTTGGCTGAATATGAGCAGATAATATTGCCTGAAACACTTCAGAATTAATCCTGCTGCAGTCACATCATCAATAAATACAAGAGAACCAGTTCCATTGGCAGCCATACATGCCCACGCCATGACACTACCATCACCATGCTTCACTGATGAGGTAGTATGCTTTGGATCATGAGCAGTTCCTTTCCGTCTCCATACTCTTCTCTTCCCATCACTCTGGTACAAGTTGATCTTAGTCTCATCTGTCCACAGGATGTTGTTCCAGAACTGTGAAGGCTTTTTTAGGTGTTGTTTGGAAAACTCTAATCTGGCCTTCCTGTTTTTGAAGCTCACCAATGGTTTACATCTTGTGGTGAACCCTCTGTATTTACTCAGGTAAAGTCTTCTCTTGATTGTTGACTTTGACGCACATACACCTACCTCCTGGAGAGTGTTCTTGATCTGGCCAACTGTTGTGAAGGGTGTTTTCTTCACCAGGGAAATAATTCTTCGGTCATCCCCCACAGTTGTTTTCCGTGGTCTTCCGGGCCTTTTGGTGTTGCTGAGCTCACCGATGTGTTCTTTCTTTTTAAGGATGTTCCAAACAGTTGATTTGGCCACACCTAATGTTTTTGCTATCTCTCTGATGGGTTTGTTTTGTTTTTCCAGCCTAATGATGGCTTGTTTCACTGATAGTGACAGCTCTTTGGATCTCATATTGAGAGTTAACAGCAACAAATGCAAATAGCACACTTGAAATGAACACTGGAGCTTGTATCTGCTCTTTGTAAATGGGATAATGAGGGAATTACACACACCTGGCCATGGAACAGCTGAGCAGCCAATTGTCCCATTACTTGGTCCCTTAAAAAGTGGGAGGCACATATACAAACTATTGTAATTCCTACACCGTTCACCTGATTTGGATGTAAATACCCTCAAATTAAAGCTGAAAGTCTGCAGTTAAAGCACATCTTAGTTTCATTTCAAATCCATTGTGGTGGTGTATAGAGCCAAAAAGATTAGAATTGTGTCGATGTCCCAATATTTATGGACCTGACTGTATATATATATATATATATATATATATATATATATATATATATATATATATCCCTCATTTTAGGAGAAATCCAATAATTATAGCAAATAGTGTTTCAAAGTTTTATAATAACATCAGATTTATTTTCATATTACATGCATATTAAATATATTGGCTATGGCAAATATCTGTCAAACTTCATCAAATGTCCTTTGTGCTTAAAGCATAAAAAATATATTGGACACCATTGTTTAGTATGAATATTTACTCTGTAAATATGCCTGTTGATTCAGTAACTTATTTATCCTGAGAAACTGTTTGGGATCACTATCCACCCTTACCCACTCCAAAGTAATCACACACAAAAAGAGTTTTCTATATTCAACATAAAAATGTAAATTATTGGGAGTCAAATGTTCTTTTCTGGGATTGTACACTGACTTCATATGGCTTCAAAATGCATAATTCAAAGTCAGGTAATTATATATTCTTATTCAATATATAAAAGAGGAAGTTCATTATAATATGTATTATGTAAAGACAATGTTTGTATGCACAGAATAAAGACAAGCAGTACATTTAACATCATTATGTTATGAATGACCACATTGCTCTTATAAAATCAATACTAATATTACAAAGACAGGTGAATATATAAAACTGCTCTGTGTTATATAAAAGCAGTTCACCCATATAGTGTTATAAATAATGTCGTGTCAGGAAGTTCATGGAAAATGACACAGCAATTAATTTATTAATCACTACAATGTAATAGCTTATAGGATTTTCGAAGTATTATGTATTAGTCCGGGTAGTTCAGGTCATTTTTCAGGCTGAAGCCTAGCATTTGTGTTAATATTGTGTTATAATTAAAATACATTCTGTGGTGTGTTACGTGTAACTTAAAGGGACTCTGAAGTCCCACATTTGCAAGAATTATGGATGCATAGATTGACCTTTGCATGAATTACAATGACATGACCCGTGAAAGGCCCAGTGAGTGTGTCCGCGTGACATTTTGGGTATAACTTGCTCCCTGAATAATCTTGTTATGCAGAATCCTTTCTAAACCCTTAATCAATAAATAATTAGACACAACAACTTGCTTGGGGTGCATACTGGCCACAGCGTTTATTGGTAAACCAAGTTCACGTAATAACAAACCATTAATTAAATATACGTAAACAAGAGAGGGGAGGAGCCTGGGAAACAAGACAGTACACTCTGCGCCCTGCCCCTCGACCAGGGCCTACCATGATGGAGCATCCGTGCCCCCGTAGGGTAGGATCACCCCCACTTTACCACTGTCCCGGCGACTCCCCTCACCACCGCCTTGCTGTGACAACAACAAAATACAGGCACATCATAACTCGGCCTGAAATGAATACATATACAACTGCTAATAACGTAAACAGATTAGCGTAATATACTCAACTTATTGTATGGGTACTTGTTTTTTTTTTTTTTTTTTTTTTTTTAAACACATATTTTCCCATTTTTCATACATAAATATATATATATATATATATTGTTTTTTTTTTTTTTTTTTTTAAACACATATTTACAAATTTCAATAATTTAACACCTATGTTCCAAAATATATAAGGGATGGGTGGGTGGGATCTGCCTTCTTGGCTAGCTGGGGGCACACTGACAAAACAGGCGCCAAACCTCTAGGTGGCCCTGCCCCCCAGCTAGCCACTCCTATCCTACCCTACTCCCGCTCCTACCAGGGTCACGACCCTGCCCCCCAGCTAGACATTCCTACTCTACCCTACTCCCGTTCCTGCACGGGTCACGTTGCCCTCCGTACCGACCCCAGGAGGCCTGGGGCGGTCTACAGCCAGTCAGGAACTCTAAAATAAGTAAATACTAATAAAAAAAGTTATTTTGCATACAATTAGAAGAATACATTTATAACATAAAAACAAAATTCTCAAAACAATAGGTTTAATTAGAGCAACTTTTTTTAATTGATTGAATGTTAGATTTATTCTGAATTATTCCTTCTGTATCGCTACCTTTAGATGGTGAAGGGGCTTGTGTACCTCAATGAAGCTGTGAGCTAAACCATGCTGGGTCACCCAAGATGGGCAGCTCATAGCAGAGAGGTCAGACAGATTGGTGTCCACCTACTCCAGTATCTTTGCCAAAAAAACTTATGGATAAGCGCAACCAGACACAAGATGTGCCTGGAGTGCTGCAGTCCATAGGGTCATGGAGAGTCGGGCACGACTGAATGACTAAAGAACAACAAAATAATATTATACAATACTATTATATATGATAGTTGTAAATAAAGTCATTTTATGAATTCTGCAAATATTTTGTTGCCAAGAAATGTCTTTGTAAGACCAGGTGGCACAGTGAAGTGTGGCTCATAGGTGTATGTATTGGACAATCTTGCATGAGACTATATATACAGCCTTATTAAATTGAGATTCGGACAATTGAATAGAGCTCTATATAAGCACATAGCATATTTTTTTACAGAAGTTTTTAGTTAGTGAAGACCTTGCTTATGGATAGAAGGTCACTAACTAAAAACTTATGTTAAAAAATATGCTATGTGCTTATAGACAGCCCTATTAAATTGGCCAAATCGCAATTTAATAAGGCTGATAATGTGGAAAATCACATTTACATTTCCTTATGTCATGATATGTCACTTTTTGAACTTCAAAATGTCCATTTTAAAATGATATTGAAAATATACTTTCTATTGATGAGACACTTTTATATTTATTAATATATTTATCATATGGGATCATGCCATCCTCAAACACAAATAATTATCCTAGAAGATGAAAAGAATGGCAAAAGCATAGCTGTGATACACAGAGAGAAGGATTGGTGACCTCCTCCTCTTTAGTCGGTAACCATAGCCATATTTGGAATTAGACACAAACACGGCACCTTTATATGTGATCTGTTTCAGACGTACAATAACATAACAATTTCAATTGGGTCACTGACAGAATTATTTTACTGCTGTCCTTCCCCATCAGGGTGTGGATTGGGGTCCAAGTGATTTCTATACCATTGGTCATGTGAATACAGAGTAAAATAATCATTCAGTATGTCAGACACAGAAGGTATGGTAGCATCCAAAAGACTACCTCACTGTCACTATATATAACAGGTAGCAAGGATCAGCAAACACAATGTGGCCTGGCATCACATGTACCCAGATAGCTAAAGTAAAGCCACTATGGATGATGACATGGAGTCTGGTACTCAATGTAATGTCACTCTGCATCACATGACGGCAGGAACCTAATTAAATATTGTTATTCATAGCATAAAGGCTAATGGAATATCACTGTGCTTTATAGGAAGCACTATGTAATGTCACTATTTATAGTATTTATCAAACTGATGTCAGCATTTGATGAATAGGTCAATGTTATTCTGTATTGTATGAGAACTTGTAGTTAATATACTTCAACTGAGTACTGTATTAATCCTGATTCCTCCTCAAATGTAACCCAGGGAACGGGACTGATCTTCGATTCTTGGCTGGGGACACTGGAAGAAACCATTAAAATAAGCTTAACACCCACAGATGGAATCTGGTATGTCTCATATTGAAATGTAAAGAGAGAAATGCAATTAGCTGCAATATGACAAGAAAGCATCTGTTGTACACAAAGAAAGCATCTCACAACTACAGGGTGATACCGCTTCTAACAGGTTGAAAGCAAGTAAATGAGTCTATTTAAAAGCAAACAAGCAGCCATATTCAGAACAGGAAATTAAGAATATTCTACATTTTAAAACAGACTTTTGTAATTTATAGGTATATTTACATATATAAACTGCATATATAATGAATGCCGGCAAAAAAGAAACATTTTAAATATGACAGGGCCAAATTGCACTGGAAGTCATATTTTACACACAGAAGAACTTGAGATATTCCTGTTTCTGCTAAGGAAACCAGTTCTGCTGTAACTATCATCAATGGGTGACCAGATTCTGAAGAATACATACCCCATGTGGAAGGGGAAGGAAGATCCTGGCTTTAATAACACCTTTGCTAGTGACAAATATTTTATAATAAACACCTGTCCATGCATTAAATAAATGATTGGTATTTAGTAATGTAAATGGCCAGCCATTTTTGTAAGAAAAACACTATGAATTTTCAGATTACAATATTTAAGAATTATATTTTGGAATTCTCTTAACACAATGAAAGCGAAAGTATAAATTATGGATTTAAAACTGTGACCTGTTACCTGCTTATTAAATGGTCATGTGACCACTGATTATTATCGCAACTTGTCTATTGTTAAAATTACATTTTCTATGTTCTTCAATCCAGCAAAATAATTTCTTTAGAGAGATCAAAGTGGGTTACATATGCAGTTAAACAGTGACGATAAATGTTTAAATTGAGATAATTTTATCTCAGATTGTGAAAGGTTGGTCTACAACAAAATGTGGATCTTTCCTGTCCGCTGGCCGCGCGCAGTGGCACCCAGAGGTCCGTCAATTTCTTCACAGTAAACCGATCACACCTAACCCTAAGACCGCTCACCCTAAGACCCCACACCCTATCACCTAATCCTAAAACCCCTCACTGTAAAACCTAACCCTAACCCCCTTTACCCTAACACCCCTAACCCTAACTCCCCTCGCCCTAACACCTAATCCTAACACCCCTCACCCTAACGCTAACACGTCTAACCCTAACAGCCCTCAACCAACGCCCCTAACCATAAGACCTCTCACCCTAACACCCGTAACCCTAACAGCCCTCAGCCTAACACTAAACCATAAGAAAGTGACGGACCCCCCACCTAGTGGCAGATGATCGGCACTGATCACGGGTTGCCAACAGGAAAGGTCACAAAATGTCACTGTTTAACCCATAACTTTAAAATATCCCAGCTAGTATTTGCTGGTTGACAGCCTAGAAAATGCAGTTTATTTATTCAACGTCATTTGTAATATTATTTGTAAATTACACCTTACATAAAATTATAAAGTGTACAGATAAATGACACTATTAAAATTAATGATATAAGAAAAGAAGAGGTCCTGCTACTAAGAGCTTACAATCTAAAGTAGAGTAAGAAAGTAAGACAGGAGAATGAGGGGAATGAGGAATACAAAATGGACAGTGCTTTATCAAACAGCATTGATTTACTGCAGAAATTGCTATGAGATTTAGGCTTAGTAATTTGTATACTATAACAGTCATGGGTGACATTGATGAGATTCTCTAAAATCATGTTTTATTAACAATTTAAACGTGAGAAAAGAAGGAGATAGTCTGGCACAGTTGGTAAAGGAATCTCAAAGTGCAGTTCACAAAAAGTCCTGCAGATGGCAGTGCAACAAGGAATAGAGTGTGGAGAAAAGACAAAAGTGGTGATTAAGGGAGTATTTGGAGACAAAGACAAAGATAGGAGTGGATATGCTCAGATGTTTAAATGTAAAGTCAAGTATACGCAAAGACCCCTTCTGGATCAGTACCTTGTAGTGGTGAAGAGTCTTGTTTACCTCAATGAGGCTGTGAGCTATATCATGTAGGATCACCCAAGATAGATAGGTCATAGAAGAGAGGTCAGAGAAATCACGGTCCACTGGAGAAGGAACTGGCAACCCACTTCAGTATCTTTACCACAAAAACCATATGAGTAAGCACAATCAGAAACACAGACACATGTGCCTGGTATGATGCGTCCATATGGTCACCTAGAGTTGGACATGACTAAAGGACTGAACAACAACAACAAATACGAAAAGCATTGATTATGGCTCATGGATAGGAGGGAAGACGAAGAAGAGGAACTTACAGCAAAGTTGTAAAAGATGATTTAATGATTACATTTTTTTATTGCTGAAAAAAATGGACTTTCAAACAAGTCAGCTCTTTGGCAATTTTGATCACAAAGTGCAGATTTTTACCATAATGCTGTCTTATTGTTCTGTGTTTTTTTGTGTGTTTTTTTTAAATATCTCTGCACTACAAACTCAATTATGAATATCAATTGTCTTTTTTCTAGAACCAGAGCTTTTATCAGCTTAATTATTCACATAAAGCCTTTTACCGATGGTCTCAGGTACACGGTAAACATAATACAGTTACAAATGCGATGCAGGGAACCAATTTGTGCATGAAGCTTCAGCTGTAATCATTTTAAAATAAAGGATGTATTTTGCTGCATTATCACTTTTCTCCAGGCTCTGAAATATTTGACTTGATACCGTAATATTTCCAATTCTGACGTGGCTCACATAAACAAGAGCACAATGTGTTTCCAACATCTCAGCTCTTCCTATCTTGTTTGTTCAGCGACCCTATTCTAAATGCAAAACAAGCTGATTATTTCTGGTGCTGAAGAGGTAAGCAGCACATTATTTTATCACACATCCTAATCCCTTTATAAATAAGCAGGCTGGCTACTATATATATATCCTCAACAACAAGGCACATGATTTCTTCTTTCCCGTAAAAGCTGTTGTGTTGTAAGAAAATCTGTCAGTTTATATTACCATTTGATGACAATTTGCATATGATGTGATTTATATGATGTCCATATTTATTAATTCTAAAAGAGTATATTATAATGGACACAAAATATAAAAATATTTAAACAAAATTACAACAAACCTTTACCGTTTAACGATTAAATGCATATTTATGAAGTAATGTTTGGTCTTGGATATAACTAAGTCTGTAGTGAAAGTCCCAACTGTATACATTAAAACTTTACCTAGAAATAATAATTTTGCAACTGACTGTAATTAAAAAAATCAGTATTAGATAACTGTCCATGAATGTTGCTGTTGTAAGACAGAAATTATTCTTCAAGACCTTCTACCTGGTTAGTTTATTTTCTTAGGTTATTAATTAAATCTCATAGTGTGGATGATTAGATGACATTAAGCAAAGTGGAAATGGCAGCCTTGGGATAGGGCAGTAAGGATGATTTGCATTACAAATAGGGTAAACATATATGATATTTACACAGCTTTCAGACATAGCTCTCCATGGGCCTCATTCAATTGCGATTTGGCCAATTGAATAGGGCTCTATATAAGCACATAGCATATATTTTTTTACAGAAGTTTTTAGTTAGTGAAGACCTTGATTTTAGATAGAAGTTCCCTAACTAAAAGTTTCTGTAAAAAAAAAAAAAAAATGCTGTGTGCTTATTTAGAGCACTATTCAACTGGCCAAATCGCAATTGAATGAGGCCCCATGTATCTTATTTAAAGCTGGTTTTAGAGATGTTTCTCCTAATCCAATTTCCCCACACCCTCTTCCTACACAACACACTTATCACAAAGTTCTCCAACAATCACCATTCTCTTTCTTTTATTTCTTCTACCTCATACCCACTTATGTCTTCTAGCCGTTCTCCTTACTTTTCTGGTCTTTTTATTGCTCTCCCTCTCGATAACATGATTTTCATCCATATTTTTTTTCCTTTCTCTTTTGCAATCCTCCTCTTGATCTTTAAATTTACTCACACATCCCTCTTCCACTTATCACTCTTTCTGCATTACTTTCCTAGTTACTATGTCCTGACATGTTTATTTTCCTATGATTATAATATTAAGAAAGTTCCAGCAATTATACATATTAAAACACTAGAATCTATATGTGCAGAACATCAGCAGAAACATAAAAATAAATCCATTACGACACTGAAATTCCAGTCTTGTGACAGAAATTTTCACCAGGGACCAGTGCTATAAAGATTTTCCTATCTGTGTGCCTTACACATATTAGAAAACGATATAGAAGGCAGTCCTGTCAATCATCCCAATACAATGGTGAAGTCGGTAGCTAATTTATAGTCTGAAAGAAACAGTGTTGTACCACAATTTCAAGAGGAAGGTCCATCCAAAATCTTGCATAAGAGAAGGAATCTACTACAATGTGAATTAAGGAGCAACATATTGCTATAACATGACAGGAAACTGTATATTTGCTCATAATCTGAAAAGAAAAAAAAGAGTACTTCCACAATGCCATCTCATCCCTGAAGAATCCCATCTTCCTTCCCAACACAATCAGAAGGAAGATATGCGTCCCTCCACAAACTGCAGAGAAGACTAGAGTACCCCTGCCAGCTGTATATACATATTATGATCATATAGTGATTAAAACAAAATTACAACATACTGTGATTACATACAGATAAAGCTTGCTCTTCACTGCCATCATTAAACTTTTCATATTCCTCATTCTCTCCTAAAAGAGAATGTTTTTGTTCCACATTAGACATGAAAAATGTAATACTTGTCATGAGGCAAAGCACATCTTCAATGAGTGCATCCAACACTAAGGGATCTCTTCACTAAATGGTGATTATGCATAACCTTAATGGCTTGTGCTAAACCAATTCTACACTAGACCAGGGAAGTAAAAAATAATTACCTGAGGCTGCAAACATGAATTTGATTCTATAGTTCAAGAATAAAGCGATTTTGATAATGTGTTTAACACATAAGTATGTTCTTGTTTTCTCTCTTATAACATTGTACCCAGAACTGTCTATGCAGAGAGCCAGGTGCAGAGAGACGTTTCATTTTGGTACCTAAGACCGCATAAAAATAATCAAACAAATGTGCATATACTAAGTATTATAGATAATACAATGTTTATTACGCCCATTGGTGCATTCGAAATATAATACTAACACAAGCCAGCGGTGGAACTGAATTTGCTTCATATCTAGGTGAGAAAATTAGGTCCAATAAAGGTCCAATAACCAGTGATTCATGGTTCATGAGAGAACATTCATTATTGTTAACTTCTGTTACACTGAACATATGTTGATAGAAAATGGATTATACCATTAATTGAGGATTTACAAATGTTGCTTATAAAAAGCCTGAAAAACAAGGATTTTAAATTAAAGAAAATAACCAACAGGCTATCTATTCAAAATGTGTTGGCTAACAAATCCTCAGTACAGTGTTATGCCTATCCCAGAAATACACACATATATATATATATATATATATATATATATATATATATATATATATATATATATATATACATGTTTCACACAATAATCAATTGGGGCATACAATTGACATCTGGGGCCATCTACATTTACCTCCGGTGCTGTCATTGAACACATCAAGGTTATTGCATATGTGCACACAGACATAATAATTAATAGTAATATAGCACTCAAACAAATCCATTTAAATATAGCACCATAAATAATGGAGCAAAACTTATACAAAAATAGTATTACATAGATCTGTAATTTAAGAACATGAGTATATATTTTTCTCTGTGCAACACATATTGTGCTATAACCAAAACCAGTGAAAATCACTTACAAAATAGATCTTAAATAATGTTAAAGATATGGAGTTCACAGAATCAAACAGACATGAAATAATGGTTGCAGTAGCAAAAGAGGTCCAAAATATTTTTTTATTAAATCTTATTGCCAATAAGGTTTTGTCATGGTAGGTGATGATATGACATATAAAGAAAGCTTATGGGTGACTCACTTCATTGGTTTATTATATTGATTCTATCTGACATATCATCAATACCATTCCTTGTCAAGGGTCTACCTATTAGATGTAGGGGATGTAGCCCGTGCAAATCAATTAAATGATGTCAAACAAATGAATTATCCCCATATGAGATGATCCTGAAAGTAAAAATTCTACAATAAATATATCTTGTTACTTTTAGGTAGATTTTTGTGTTATGAAATCACAGATGCCTATGTAGATTATCCCTTGCCATTCTTGTCTGCAGTGTTAAGAATATGCAAACTTCAATAAAATATTTCTAGAAGTCCACCTTAATGTCCAGCTTGATGTCTAGAAGTCCACCTCAATGTCCAACTTGATGTCTAGAAGTCCACCTCAATGTCCAACTTGATGTCTAGAAGTCCACCTCAATGTCCAGCTTGATGTCTAGAAGTCCACCTCAATGTCCAGCTTGATGTCTAGAAGTCCACCTTAATGTCCAGCTTGATGTCTAGAAGTCCACCTCAATGACCAACAAATGGATTGCCATGTGCAGCACCAATGGTGTGACAATGTTGATGCCATAGATACACCATTCTGCTCCTACAAGGAGCTATTTAATGATGCTGATAAATGCTGCCATGCCACTGTCCTCTCCAAGAATGAAATCCACTTTTACAAAAACTTACTTGAACATGACTTTCTCCGCCAAAAGGGAACCTATGACTTCAAACGTAAGTTTGATTTGTCTTAAAGAGTATCAAAAATTGTCTATTTATTATTTTAGTCTTTTTTTTCTACAGTAAATTATTGTTCAGATATACAGCATTGCTTGTGCAGATTAAAGTCAGTCTGCTAATATGTGGTGTAATGTGCTTGATTATAGTAGAGAGGACATAATGTGAGAGACTACACAGGTAATGATTTTTGGCAGCACACAAACAAATAAGCACAATGGCGTGTAACTAAAAAAGTGGGGATTTGTGTGGTTAAAAAAGTAAAGTAAAATATTACCAATTTCTATGTTTTTCATTGGCGCTTTTTATTAAACCAGTTATGTTTTATCTCTGCTGAAAAAAACAGGCTCCATAGAAATTATAATGAGATATTTTATGTTTTAACACCACATCGTATCAATGGTATGACACAGCTGCTCATTTGAATACTGCACAGCACATAAGAACATTATTAACATTAGCCAGTGGAGAATGTCTCAAGAATGGTTTACTTTCTAAATAAATGGCTAGTGCAATGTATATTCCGTTTTAACATTCTTTAGGACGAACAACTTGAATTAGAGGTGACCTTCTCACGAGATGGATAATGTGGGAAGACGTGGCAATAAAGATAATTGTTTCAGCAGTTAAAAAATATAATCATTGAACTATGCTCAGAATATAATGCCACTGAAAACTCCTGGGGGCAAAGGGTATTGTAAGTCTGTGAGTTTTCAATCTTGCACGGCGCTTTGGGGAAAGCGCTATGGACACCAGATTCTAAGCTCAAACACAGGGCCCTCCATTCATTGCAATGTGTTAATATTGAATTTGTCTTTGCCTGGAAATTAACTTTTGTATAGTGCTATGGAATATGTTGGTGCATTACAAATAAACAATAATAATAATAAGTATTATCATTGTTACTTCCCCATTTGGCTCTACAAAATGAGATGGGAGGAAGGTGGCCGCAGAAGACACTGCAGATTGTGTGTTTGTTTCCAAGGGTAAAAAGACCTTAGTATGAGTAACAGATATTTGAACATCAGTGGCAGAGAGAAGAATTTTTTATGGTTAATTTCCTGCAGTGCTAATTAAATCTTCAAATATATTACCTTAGCAAGTTAGGTGCTAATAGGCAGTTAAGAAAACATATAAAATATTTTTTTATGAAGATAACAGTAATGCTAAGGAAACACAATGGCACATTTATGATTTCTCATTTAGATAAAGGTGCATTGATTTAAAATGTTTGCAATGTACCAAGATTACTGGAGGACTGAAATGGAACTGGTATACTAATGAACAATTGCAGATAATGTTTTAATTACAATTCTGTTTAATGTTTAAATTATGAATTAATGCAATCTTCTAACAAACAAAAATTCAAGGCTTTGTTCCCTACTGAGAAATTGGATTTATGCTAGATTGACTAAGGTTTGTAGTGATCGCCTTCCTTTATGGTAGCCCCTTCTCTGTATTCACTTGGAATATTTTATTATAATACGGTCTGTAATGCTTGTAATAACCATCTGCCCCTTTCCTTACTTCACCATTGTAATAATTAATCTATTGCATGTGATGTAAGACATGATTTACAGTGTTTTTCATTGATACAGTTGGATATATTCAATATACATTGTAATAAAAAAACTTTTATTAATGTAAAATATTTTCCATCTAAAAGCTGATTTCTATATCAATAGAAGCCATGAGTTGCAGCCTGTTTCAGTTCACAGCTTCTATTAACATAGAAATCAGCCATATGTACTGGATGGTTGCTTCACAAGGTTGCTTCACATGGGTTTGTAGGAAAAAAATATCCTATTACCATGATTCATCCCAAAATGCAACCATTGCAAATGCTCACCATTTGGTAAGAAGTTATTAGGGACCACAGTCTGTTTTTTTCCTGTATTTCATTAGTGCAATAAAGATAAGTTATATTAGAAAAAAAACATTTCATTGCAAATATAAAGTACCGTAAGTTTCATTCTGGCATCTGTGTTCCTATTACATTTTGTTTTAAGTTAATAACTTAAAACACTTTGAATATAAAAATAATTGGGATGGTCTTACAAATTAGCAGCATCCAAATTATAACCCCATACTGCCAAACAGTTGATTTTTAGTACTCCTGCTTTAAATTTGTCTAAGAAAAATATGGCATATCTATTTTGCAAAACCAGATGTCCATCTCTTCAGAATACATTTTAAAGCAAAGTATGATACTCAACAACTTTTAAATTGATTTTTTGAAACCACTCTAGTCCTTCCTAACAACATACAATGACTCAATTCTTTACGTGTAAGAGGCTAAAAGATTTCAAATTCATTATGGGGATCTAGGGAAATATAATAGAATGACTCACATATATGCATCTGTTCTTAACCCTTTCAGTGCTTAAAAAAGACACAAGCTTCATATAATGCCACAATGAAATGGGATAGACAGTAATGAAGAGCTGTTAAAATGGACATAGGATTTACTAATTAATTTATGGTGTGAGCATTAGTAACTGAACAAAATTAAGGACATCTTTTTATGAACTGTTTTGACTCAATTTGACATAAATATTTTAATAAAACATGTTTTACTAAACTTTAATCATGATCACATATCTCATAACAATATTTCCTTCTCGTTGATCCGTTCCTGAATGTCCCATCTCTATCTGAAAACAATTAAATTGTACTAACTGTCTGTCCTTCAATACTGATTATTTTTCTAATATATTTTAATAGATTTCATTCATGAGCCAGAAAAGATGACCTAGGCGAAACCTTTCATTTTTTCAAATCTTATATTAACTCTCTAACTCAAACCTGCCAAGTCCACTTACAAAATACTGCAATATTCCAATGATTCCTCATTAAAAATAAATCAGACAAAGCAATAATTCACATTCAGCATTTCCTAAATGACATCCTCAACTCACATCTCAACTCAACCTTAAAGGGACATGGAAATATTTGTTTCTTTGTTGCACTAGAAAAAGGGTATTTGATATTACAGTATGTCACAGTGTATTTTCTATTTTCAGATGAAGGGGCACAAAAACGTATTTAGCTGTTTAACTTCTTTTGGGGCTTGCCCTCTGTCAGTCAATGGGATCTTCAGAATAAAGTATGCTCTCTGCATTTCCTATTAGCGTCACAGAAGCTTAAACAGGTTTTGCTTAACCAACATTTATTAATTTAAAAAAAATGTTTGTAATTTTTTTAATTAAAAAAAAACAATTGTGTTCCATGTTCCCTTAACTCCTTCACAGCTTACTGTTCTTTATCTCCTATACAAAGTTGTAAATACCTACACTAGCTCCACTTCTACAGAAAAAAAATAAAACACTTGTATATATTCTTTAGTGATGACCTTCTTCTTACTTTTGCTCTTGTCACCTCCTCTCATTTCAGGCTTCAGGACTATTCTTATGCTGCCCCTATTCTTTGAAAATCCTTGCCTCGCTCCAATAGATTACCCTAGTGCCTCAAAACATTTAAACCTCACAAAAAATGCATCTGTTTAAAGAGGCTTATCACCTGCAGCCCTACAGCCTTATTAAATTGCGATTTGGCCAATTGAATAGGGTTCTATATAAGCACAGAGCATATTTTTTTACAGAAGTTTTTAGTTAGTGAACTTCTATCCAAAAGCAAGGTCTTCACTAACTAAAAACTTCTGTAAAAAAAAAAAGCTCTGTGCTTATATAGAGCCCTATTCAATTGGCCAAATCTCAATTGAATGAGGCCCTAGGTGCTTTAGGGAAAGCACTTTGTATACGGATTTTAAGCTCAATAACAGGGCCCTCCATTCTTTTGTAATTTGTTATAAATGTTTTGACTTGTGTCTACCCTGTATAGCACTGTGGAATATGTTGGCATGTTACAAATAAAGGATAATAATAGTAATAATAATAATAATAATAATGCTCATTCCTAATTTCTAAATACTCCATTCAGGATTTTTTAAACCAGGTATTTAAAATGTTACTGTTGGCTGCTAACTTTATATTTCTCTAAACATTTATATCTATATATAATCACATCCTGGCTCCTACAAAAATTCTGACTGGCTCGTAATCTTCATACACACTTGGCAATCCCTGCCTTAAACCCTATACAGGAACCTGATCCCACTCCTTTGTGCTGCATCTTGTAGATAGATGTCACCTTCATGCTCCTGTAAGAACTCACCTATTCATGATCATCATCTCTGACACTTGCTCTTAACATCATTGAGATCAGCTTTGCATTTACCCCTACCGACCCCAAACCCCTTATTTCTGCTTATGTTGAAAATGCCATCAACCCATTTGTTCTCATATTTCCCTGACTGCTTTGATACGTCTATTTATTGCTGTGTGATACTCCACTGAACAACGCTGCATAATATGTTGGCTGGTTGTGCATAAACCAGAATAACAGAATCACTACAGATCATGTGATGCACTAAAGCAAAATAGACATTACATTCAGCAGCCATGTTCAGAGTATGGATCAAGAATCTAATCACAAAGACATTTGGATCAAATCTACTGTGCCTAATGTGGTACTCTTGAGAGGGTCACTGACCCAATATTTTCTGTGGATTATACCTACACAGTAATTGAAGCTTGCATACAGCAATTAAGCAATGAGTAAAAGTTGCAGTTAAAGTTAACTATTATTTTGTATTACATACTTAAACTAATTGTATTAAGCATGTGTTATTGTATACTTTCACCTTGATAGCAAATTTTAAAAAAAAATCATCCTGTGCTAAATCAGTGTTGAAACATTTGTTAGAGAAAACCATCTCAATTGCAGGTATTTTATGGCTATAGTCATTGCATATACTTGCATCAGACCCTGATACCATTAGCTGGTGAATTACTCATGAAGAAACCAATGCAATAAATACATAATTTAAATTGTTCATAAAGTGGACATCAATTAACTACGTGAAAAATGTGGTTCTACATTTGGTACGAAATTTGCTAGAAGTAGCATTTACAGTATAGGACAATGCTACCTTCTTTCCGTGTTTACGATCCTGCACCAGAATGAGTGGGTATAAAATATGCAATGCTGTAATGCCGTACATTCCTAAAAACTACTAGTATATGAGAGGAAAGATTTCATGACCTCTTGCAAGATGTATCTGCCCATACACATACAGTAATACAACATTAAAAATAAAGCAAAATATCAAATGTTTACCTGAACAAATGGTCAAAAATGGAAAATGACCGATGTTTACAATTTTCTAGTTTTCTATGATACTTTAACTTGTGTATACTGCATGGTCCTAATGTTAGGATATTTGAAGGTTAGTATTAAAGTAGCACATTTATTACTGTCAGACCTTCTTGCGAGCAAGTTGTGAACCTCCATGTACTAAGTTGCATTGCCTTGCTGGGCTGCGCCAGCATGTAAAACAGCACCCACCAAAGCACTTGCTATATTTACTGAACAATGACATGACATCAACTATTTCATTGGCGTCTTTCTAAGCCTTTGATCTTTCAAGCCCGCAAGACGGGCAATCGATGGAATCGCAAATAGCTATTCAATTGCTACAATTCCTCAAGCCCGAAAATGTGTTCACACCCCATAAATGGCAAATGTAAAAGAAAATCATACCAGGACCAGATAGGACTCGCAAGGGGGTTAAACACCTGTTCATGGCACTGTAAATGCAATTAAAAAAAGCATGTACTTTATTCTTTGGTTCATGCTTATGTGGCAATATCCATATACTGGAAATAACTACTAAATTGGTAAGAAGGCTGAGGATCCTTGCAATTATAATTAATTTTACGCTTTTAAATTCACTATAATTAACATCCACATTGCAAGCTGCAACAAAACAGTTGCATAATGTGCTGCTGTATCTATCACTTCTTAACCAATGATATAAACTAAAGCAAGACATCCTATCTATTATATTAAATGTATGATTTCAATAGCAAGTTGTAATTCTACTTAGCTATGAAGATACACTTTTAGAAATTAATATTTGAATGCCTTTTGATGTTACATAAAAGATGTACTATAAAGATAATAGCAGTCATCGTATGAGAAAGTAAGTATGTGATAAATATTTGGTGAATATATTTTTTAAAGAACAACAATAATAATAATATAATAATAATTCAGTAGATTGCAGATTCCTTCTCCAGTGGACCCCAATTTGTCTGACCTCTCTGCTATGACCTGCCCATCTTGAGTGACCCGACATGGTTTAGCTCACAGCTTTATTGTGGTACACAAGCTTCTTCAATACAACAAGGTAGCGATCCAGAAGGGGTTAGGGGGTCTTAGTCTTCTATTATTGGTTTATATTAACCAATCAAATTGCTACAGTTTCAGACTGTTTGCACTGATTGGCTGAAATATGATTGACCACTATTTCAGCCAATCAAGAGAGGGTCAAGCGTTTGAGCAATCAAGATAGATGTGGCTGCTTACAATGCCTGAAGAAAGGGTTAAAGTTGTCAGTGGATCCAGGAGAATAATTAACCATTTATTTTCATTCATAGGTTGTAATTCTTTTTTCTATCAAATGTAGCTTTTTATTTTAATGTAATTATTTGTATTTTTACGCAACTTATCGACTGTCATAGGTGACTCGAACAGGGTCCACCATGTGCCACAATGCGCTTAATAAGGTAACTCATTAGCGAGCCCCCCTCCTCTTCTCCATGTACTGAAAAAAATGTGAGTGCGTATAATTATACCTTGTCTTGCGTGTAAAAACCATCACTAGATAAAAGTTGCTTAGAAAGAGTTTGTAAGTAGAGAAAATAATCAAGCCTAAATACTGAAAACAGACCCAAATACAATGAAGTCATTCAATAATGCCTAGCAAATTTAATATACTAGGCAATATTGAATTAATTCACTGTATTTGTTCTGGACACTTCCAGCAGAAGGCTGTTTATTAATATATTTTACTTGTAAAGCACCAGCAGATTCTGTAGAGCTAGGGGTACAATAAGCAAATATTTTAATAACTGTGAAACAGAAGAAACATGGTATTGCATTTCTTTTATTATTATGAAGGTTAGAATAGATTGGATCCTAAGTAATATTCAATTTCAATATGAGTCTAAATCCATCTTGCTACAAGTACCATCAAAAGGACATAATGATGAAGTAAACACGAATCAGGAATTGTGCATACAAAAGTATAAAAACAAACAGACCATAGAATATGAAATATAAACATAAAGTGAAAATCAATCTTGGCCTCAACATTTAATTTCAAAATCATTCTTTATTTTTCACACCATACAGACTTATGACCTATTTATTTCTATTTTATGAGTAATGCCTGAGTCATATTCACCCGGTAAAGATTTGTGATAGAAGTATTTAATCTTGTTATTCATTTTACGTAGTTTTTTTCACAGATTTTTGGATCACTTTTGCCACAGACATTCCTTTACAGAGGTTGTCACCCTTATTTTTAAAAGGTGACTATTAGTCTGCTAAACAATTATAGCTTTAAAACTCTCATACCATTATATATTATTTTTGTATGCTCTTCTTATTGTATTTATAATCAATAGAGCAAATCTGACATATATTACAAATCTGACATCTATACCAAAACCCTGTATACAATCATTCATGATGTTAAATGAGCACTATAGTTTGAAAAAAAACTTCATATGTGTGTGTTGTGTGTAGGAATCTAACAATATTAGCAGCAATTGTAAGCTCTGCAGAATACCCTCCTGCTGGCTTGGAGCTTGCGGATTTATTCTGCAATTTTTGTATTACTTCTACAGGATTGGATAGGAAGAGAGAAGATGAAAGGGGATTTGTTAACTCACTGGTTGGTTCAGAAAATCTTTTAGCATTTGACACCTACCCCATACCACATTTTCAGTAGAAGGCAGTCACATGTATTTTGCAAGCACTGCTCAGTACCAAGCCCATATGAACTAAAAATGATATGTATTACTGTTATGGCAGCTTTTTATGTAGAGTCTGTACAAGAGAATGCTTCTCTACAAATATGTGTAATGGTTTACATCATGTGAAATAAGTCCTAAATTTACAGTGGTAATAGTAAGTAAAAGAGAGTAACCAATATAAGTAATTCTATGACTAGAAACCAATCCAAAACATATTTTGTTGCTGATCCCCTACTGGAACAAAATAGAGGTGGTCCCGGGTTAAATACAAGATCTGTTCCTGAGAATGTTCTGAAGTTGGATTTGTATGTAAGTTGGATCCCTGATGAATAATAATAATAATACTATAATGGCTCATATGGTAATAACAATAACAATAATAATACCTCTGTACTGTAATAATAAGTTACAGAAACGTTTGTGCTCTTTCTTTTCATTCAAACAAACAGAATATTAAAAAAAAAGCTCATACAAATAGCCTTGGAAGCCCTTTCTTAAGCAGGGGTCATCTGTTAGTCAGGTAATTTGTAACCTGGGGTCACCTGTAGTGGTGCCATTGCTGACTGCCCACAATGCTCTTCCCTCAGAGTTAAGTCTTTGAAAGGGTCCCTCATCCTAATTTTGTCACCTCCTACATGTATTAATCTGTCTGGAATCACCAGGTTGTAACACCATATAAGTGTGAAAACAAATGTAAAAACTAGAACTATGCACGTGATAGCGGGACAAGACAAAAAAAAGGAAAGTGGGAGACAAATACAGGCATACTGTATCTCAGATAAAGCTATCAAAGCTAAATCAAAATGCTAAGAAATAAATGAAATATCTGACTCATACTCTGAGACAAAACAATATTCAAAATATATTATGTATGCTTACTGTGAAGAGAGAACCTATACCTACAGTATATTACATATGTAAAGTGCAATTACATTTCCACTCCCTTGGTTAATTATATTGCAACTGTATATATATCAGCACCATGGAAATATCAGCACTTTATAAATACAGGGAAATAATAATGATAGCTCCCCAGTGTATGAATAATTTGCAAATGTACTATAAGGAGCAAAACACTGCATGAGCTAAGGGTAATCTTGCTGCTAGGTGACCCAGATACCGTATTTTTCAAGATATTAGCACCAATGATCTCCCAAGGCTGGAGTTTCCAACCTTTGGACAGGAAGAAGCAGCTCCCTATAGTTATAGGATCATAGACCTATAAAGTACTAGATTTACAAATATGCAGTTTTTCATTGCATTATGCTTTAAGAAAATACCTATACAAGTTCTGAAGATGCAATAATCAATTTACCATTTTAATGCCAAAAATATCTTCAAAAAAAGGGTGCAAAAAAAGGTATACATAATTAAGCAACTATACCAATATTTTTCTTGAGATAAATTACAGTTAAGCAAATACCCCACATGCATCATCAGCTAAACAAACCTTTGTTCATTTTGAAATAATTGTTTAAAATCAATATGGTGGTATCACACACTTATATTAGGCTATTATCAGTATGCAATGCCACATCATTTTTTTTCTAAATTAACAAAACAGAAAAACTAAACACAACATTGTGATATATAATCATGTGACATTACTGTATAATTCTTGTTTCTGTTATAACATTAGATTGAACATGCACTTCCAGTTTATATAGTGTAGAAATATAATACAGACTACCATGAAAATGTCTATACATCCTGTTAAAGGGACTTTGACAGGTCAAAACCTAATTTTAGTGATTAGTGGCTTAACATATTTTCCAAAATCATAGGCAATTCACGTTTGGAAAACAATCATTATTTTCTGAAGCTTAAAGAGTCCAGAGAGAGTACATTGAGTTCCAAGGTGATAACCTCCCTTAAATTTAGTATATGTTTATACACATGTATGTAAATAAACATAGGAAACATACACAGCTATATGATGGAGACAAAATCCTGCTCACTGAAAAATCAAGTCACCGAACAATTCATTTACAGGGGAATACATCAACTGAACAAATGTGCTTATGAAGGTACTCAGTTTGTGCCATCTTGTCTATGAGCACATCTTGTCTATCAGCACTATGCAAATGGGCAACAACCACTAAGGGTATAGCTTTTTTTCTGTGTGATAAATCATCTTTAATCATTATGATATTGTATGTGGTCCATTTTTTAATCTGGGGACATTCTAGTGAATGAGTTCTATAGCATAAAATAGCAACATTATATAAGTGTCATTACATTTTACATGGAAAGTCATATATACTTCTAAGAATTGCATTAACGTAAGAATATATTTATCTAGAAAAGTGGAAAAATCAGAAACTGGAAGGACTTCTACTAATGGAATCAAAGGTCTCTAATTAGCACATATAACCATTTACCTTTATGAAAACATATGTTACATACTGCACATATAAAAAGACACCCCCATTATATAGGACATAGGACCGAAGCACATAAAACGCCCGTACCACGCAACTGGAAAGACCACCAAAAATACACAATTATGCCTCAAATTCACTTACACACACACAGCACAGGGAGAGAGCCAGGGAGCCTGTGAGTGAGGTTGCAAGTTAATTTGAGGCATGTTTTTTCACAATTGAAAATCTAAGCAAGAAAAAAAATGGCGGCCAAAAAAACGTTAAACAAAAAATGAAAACGAGGCTGAAGGCAGTAAAAAACAGCCCGAAGGAAGTAACACTTAAAGCAAGCCAGTAACATTTAAATCAAGGCAGTAACAGTTAACCCAAGGCAGTAACACTTACACCAAGCCAGTAACACTTAACCCCAGGCAGTAACAACTTAACACAAGGCAGTGAGCGCTGAAGGTAATCATTGCAAACCAGCAAACTTGAAGTACATGGGGAAAGAGGCTCGCAATAAGCGCAGAAGGTGCTCATTGTAAGCCACGCGATGAGCGCCAATGGTGCTCAGAGGGGCAAAATCCTCACATTGTGTGGCACACAGCATTTCCAGGTTTACAATTGTATTCCCGTCATTTTTGACTGGGAATTTCCTAGTATGTTTATATTTGTCAGACAAGTTGTATTCACTGCTTTAAACAGATAGTTTGTCACAAAGATTGCTTCCTTTTGTCTTTCATTGTCTCCATTTTTTCTTTGCTAACTCCATTTGTATGAATGGCTCTGAGATATGGCAACTTTATAAAATACCATTAGCTGTCAGCCAAAATAGATAATTACGGTATTTCATTCTCCACAAAGACTTCTCTTCCCCATCTACCCCACAGAGCACAAATCAAGAATCATTTTAAGACTTACATATTTTGCTATTACAGACTACATCAGTTTAGCAGGTTGCTTATTCAGTGATAAATGGCTATATTAACTAATGGGAGAGTATTCTCTGTAGGGAAGTGAAATCTCCCCAGGCTCATGTTACTCTATGGCAGGTTCACCGTATTCTCCAACTAGGAACGGCTGCTCCACAGAACAACATAGGGGTCTCATTCAACTAGACCTAATGGATATAGGTAACAAAAATGTATAAGGGTCTTATTCTCAAACTGCTACCCTAATCTCTATTGAAACAGGAGAATATCAGCATTGTAAGACCTAAGACAGGACCTTTAGGCATTTATGTAGGACATCAAAATGAAGTACTATGTTTAAGGCATTTTGCCATAAAAGATGTTAATGGACAATTTCCTATATACATTTTCTAAATGGATAGAGAAACAAATTACAAGTCACTGAATTCTAGCTGCCTGTATATTTCTGCAGTCTCCACAACAACAAAATACCTTAATCTAAAATAAACTACCCAGTGTTAATGTCACCTGTCTATCTACCTGTGTGAATATACCTATATAAATAAGCACACATATATATTGTATATAGTCATATTTAAGATTGCCATGCTTGCAACCAAATGATAACGGTTGTGTTACATGACAAAACAATGCTTTTTTTTGTGTTGGAATTTGCTTTTAAAGTACTAAAGTTTATTTATTGCATGAATCAATAGAATTAATATTAGAAAATAATTATCAAATGCTATAAATGAGTGCACAATTAAAATCATGTATCCTTTCTATAACAATGCAGGTACACAAATTAGTGAAATAATATATTGGCAGCCTAAAGATTATTACAGTTTATCACATAATTTGATATGTAAGTAGTAGGTTTCTATTAAAGCCTATGTCACTAACAACTTGTCATACTTATAACCAGAGACTGAGGTATATAAGTGGGCATATACTGTATGTATCTGATATATAAAGAGCAATTTAACACAATTAAGAGGGATGACATACCAATATAATAGCATACTATTGTCTGAATAAGATGAATTGATCTATCAGCACTGCCTTTGAAGTGGGATAAGTGATACCTTCTCTTCTTAAATCACTTCACAACATGATCATGAGCCTTAAGATCTGTGTGTACCTATATGTAAAGGTTTTATATTAATGTGTATGTATGTGTGTGCTGGGTGTGTACCTTGGCAGGATATAAGTGCTCATATACTAGCATTATAAGAGATGGACAGAGCACAAAGCACAGCCCCACTATATACCAGCACTGACAGTGTTACATTGTCAGGACCATGAACAGCACCTTGCCTTTAGCACTACCAAGGAGATCATGTAACACCCCAAGACACTCACAGCCCAGCCTCTCACATCAGCTGCTGTTTGTTTATCTGAGCATCTAGTAACACACCTTACAAGACAGTGCTCATCACCTCCCATAAACAGACCCCAATAATGGGCAGATAGAGGAGCAGACCCCACTCATTGTGTCACAGGCTGCCTTCATCACACTGCTGATCACCCATCCCAATCTACCCATATATCCCAATACAATCACACAGCACCAGCCTTCTGATGCATCTTCCCACAGAGGTCAGCCCTATTAGGGTGTGCTCTCACCCCATGCCCTACCTGTTCTGCAGTGCCTTGGTGTGTCTCCCTCTCTCTGCGGAAGCTCCGGTTTCTCAGGCTGCACACAGCTCTTTTGTGTGCCTGCTTCCCAGCCACACGCTGAGACTACTAATTAACCCGGCAAGCTGCATGGACAAAAGCTTCAGCAGCCCCGCAACCTGTGTACAACATAACACGAAACCCCCTGACTGGAGAAAGGGAGAAGAATGCACCAGTGTGGAGGGAGGGGGAGAGGCTGTAACCATGGAGACGGTTGTCCCATCCTCCTCCTTTAGGCCTCTGTGCCTTGTAGTAAAGAATTACAGTGTGAGCAATACACTGGGGGGAAATGTTTGTAAACGTGTGTTTATCCCCATCTGCTCCAAAGCACCCTGCTAAGTCTTACACTATGAATATAATATCATGGCTCTGTGTGCCTGAAAGTTATACCCAACGGCGTGTGGAAATAGCCCTTTCCTGGAGTTATGGTACATGGCAACTCTGTATAGATTATTTATTTGTTAATCTTCAGCATTAAGGACATTACATTTATTACAAGTACTTGGAGATGTCTCACAATATTTACTGTTTATAAGTACAGAATTATACTTAAAACCCATTTTGGGATAAAAACTTGCTGCCTTTTAATACAAAAAAAAAACTTTTATTTTCGTACATTGCTATTGTTGTTCAGTGGTATATTCTTGTCCAACTCTCGGCCCTGTTAAATTAGCTCTGCTTGAAACAACGTAGCAAGACTTACGGCTATTAAAATTTGCCCCGTAAAGCCGGCTGCTGCTGATTTGCGGGTTTGGTGCAAAAAAAGCCTACGGGATGAGGAATGTAGAAATTCGCGGCCACAAATCTTTTGTTCTCTCAAGCCCGTAACCGCTACAATTCCAATCATGCTATTAAATTCCAACAATTTCACTTGCCTTCAACCCTGTAACACGCAATTGTAGCTCAAAGGCCAACGAATGCTGGAGAGTACTCGCAAGGGGGGTAAAGTCCAACCCGTAGCACTTTTAATATACAACACACTACTGTACTTTTATTGAAAGGGAAAGTGATGTTAGGTCTTAGAATTAATAGCACAACATTCTCAAGCTCGCAAATCGGCCCAAAAAATACTTTATTTCGTTATATCGATCCCAGCAATCAGTGTGTTAATACATATGATGGAACTCGCATGTAATAGAATATCATATTTGCGGGTTTATTAATATTGTATTTCATCTGGAATGTGGGTCCTATCGTAACTCGTAATTGAACCCCCAACCTCGATTTTGCTGTGACGCTATGATGAGGATCTCTATTTCCATTGGCTCCATCTAAACCGGTAACTACGGGGTTGACTAATTGATCACCTACAATGCCGCAAATCCGACGGCAGACAATTGGTTTACGGGTTTTCGTCTCACGCAAGCAACTCGCAGCCCGTTCTAATTTAATAGCACAGTAACTCAGCCAAATTTCAAGCCTGCATCCATTGTGAGCTTCACATTGCATTTACTGGCTTCGAATTTAATAGGGCTGTCTGTGACCCATATACATAAGGTTTTCTTGGCAAATATACTGGCGTGGGTTGCCAGTTCATACTCCTGTAAGCTACAATTTGTCTGACCTCCCTGCTATGACCTTCCCATCTTTGGTGACCCTACATGGTTTAGCTCACAGCGTCACTGAGGTAGAGAAGACCCTCTCCATAAGAAGGTAGCGATCCAGACGCGGCCATTGTTTTATACACACCCAAAATAAATTGTTTTATATTGATCATGGTCAAATCAGGCATTTATTCCCAAATCAAATACCTTAAACCAGCACTGTCAGTTCAGTTTTGTATTTAAATTTGCCTAAAGCATCTTGTTTTTATCTTATTCTTTGATGGGTCAGTTAAGGTGAGATCATTCTCCTCACTTAGATGATTCTGTACAATTCTTATGTTATTCCGTAAAGCTTTATACAATAAAGTATGCAATAATTGTGATAATCTCCATTTATCCTGAAATAATGTTTTAACTTGGTCAAAGTTGAAATGGTTAGCACCTGTAATAAATTGTAAGAGATGTGATATCCTTTAAATTTACTGGCTTTTCCAGCCACCCTACTCTTTATTTGTATCCCTCACCCATTAACTCTTTTCTTTTTGTTATTTGTATATATTTTATAGTGTAAGCTAGATTTTTATATATTCTGTTCTATAATATTTATATTGAGATATTATTCATATATTTTCTTTTTTTGGAATAAAGTATGTATATGCCTCTTACATACAATTTCACAACTGTTACATTATAAGACAATTATGGGTCCTTTTCCTCTTCCTTTACGCAAAAGATTGGCAGCAGCAGTGGCGCTATATGGTGCTGCCGATTTTCGGAATACTTCTGCACATTGCATATAAGGCAAGCCAACAGAAGAGACCGTGAGCTATGAGAGGTGCCATCGAGGGCTGAGTGCTCGCGCCGAACATAGGGATGGCCTCGCTGTCGATTCAGCACCGCCAAGTTGTGCCACGTCGGAGGGGGGAATAATAATGGGCCTTCCCTGAAACCTGACGGCGCCATCTAGCGGCTACTTGCTGGCACTGCAGCTGTCAGTGCTGGCGATTTCTTGCGCATACACAACTGGATAGATCCCAATTATGTATTGTTTACAGATGTATTACATTGCAATGTATATTATAAGTATTACAACAACAACACATAGAAAGTATAATGTAAAATATATAACGTTTTATATTTAACATATACGTGCTGTATATTCTCAACCAAATGTTTTGGACAGGGGAATAAAATATCCACAACTGTAAATGATATCCTTATTACATACAAAAGGTTCTTACTTTTTGTACAATATTATAGACATAACTTATTTATAAAACAGTAAAATTTTCCACATCTCTAACTTCCCATGTTTAATAATCTTGTAAAGCAGCATAAATATCTGCAACTCTCAATAAAACTAAATGAAAATGTGGCATGTTTAGTATGCAAATATCTCTGACAATAGTGAGCCCATGTTCTAAAGTAAAACGACTTTGGACTGTATCATCTTAGTTATTCTGGCCCTTAGGATAACACAGGTCATCAGCTGTGCTTATGTGGGAAGTGTTGGATAACATCTCCATTTCTTTGTTATTCTGCAGGGCATATACAGTATACTAAGAGTTCTCCAACCCTTCACTAGAGAGGTTCTTTGATAGTTCTCAGTTTAGTACATCTGGCCCTGTGAGTGATTAAGGACAAAGGGGTCTTCTCTGATAATTAGTCTGACAAATAGAGTTGTTACGAAGAGCCTGCCTTATCAAGTGTAAAAAAGTCAAGCAAGATGTTTTACTTTCTTATAAGTTGAAATGCAAATGCATGTAAACAATGTGATAATGTTAAATAATTAAATACTGCAAACAGCAAAATATTATGACACTGAGTTTCAACCATTAGATCAGATAGGAATGGCTTTAATAGGCCAAGTAAAAATTAAGTTAATAGTATATGCTTAACTGCAATTATTAGCTGGCCAAGTTGTCATTATATGCAAATATCAAGTTATTTAGTTCTTAATATATCTGTTTAAATTAGAGTCTGGGCAAAAAAAAATCATTTGAACGTTCTCATATGCAACCCCTCAGTACTTAAAAGGGCATCACAGTGCTTTAAATCTTTTTTTTTTACCCAAAGCAAAATATGAAACTTACTGTAGGAAAGGTATTATTTGGTAATAGAAGTGTAGACAATGAGAAGTATTTAAGATGTATTTACTATTTTATTTGTGAGTTTTAGAGAGATATAATGGATTGTGTATTGTTGAAAAGATGCATATTCTCCCATTCCAGAGAATAGGTTGTGGGTCACATGGGAACTGCTTGAGGGCTACATATGGCTTCTGGGCCTCCTGTTACCCACTACTGGTTTATAGATCATTTGTCTGAGTAGACATAGATAAGCTGATCCAGTAAGCTAAAGATTTTATAGTTTAAGTATTGGTTCAAAATATTGTTTTTTGTTTTGTATTTAAAAAAAAGGTGGAATACATATAAATGAAAGTAGCGTAAATCTGGCAGATACTACAGAGCAGACATTCTTTACAGTGTGATTTTGTATTGATTTCTATGATGGGCTCTGGCAGGCACTGCTTGTACATTTTCATTGGATGATGATCAAAAGTTTTATATGGTTGTGTTTTGGTTAAATAGCATGTCCAGAATAATCAGGTTTCCAACTGAAAGCCATGTCACATTGCTACTAAAGTAGGTCTAATTCTACAAAAGTGTGTATAGTAAGGGTGGCATTGCAGTGGTTTTATAATTATATAGTAATATAAATTATATAATTCATTTGTAGCATGGTATTCTTGAGTGCAGCAAACAAGGATTAAACATAATTTCCGATTGGGCCCAGGTGGCTCAATCAATGTGACTAAAACGGATTAATTCAATGTTCTCTCGCAATTAGATGCTTAAATACTGGCCTATTTGTGCTCCTGTGGATTGAAGTTGGATACCCATAATACTGTATAAACTCTGGTTTGTGAATCTATCTTTTTTTCTGTCATTGGTCACATGTTACTATGGTTCCTATTTTATATGAAGGAAACCAGAAAAAGGTTGCAACTTTGAGATGTTGTTGTGTACTTATTGATCTCCAGCCATTCTGTTAGGTCAAAATACATCTCCCATGAGAGTCTTCACCCAACATTCTCTATCCCATGTATGGAGGTAATTATGACTCACCACAATCCATCTAATAAAAGCAAAGCTAGCTGCCCTGGAAATGGGGGGGGGGGGGGGGGGGGTACAAATAAAGATGTAGAAGTGTTTTCATCAGTGCATTTCCTCTCAGTTTATTTAGTTTCTGTCAGTTGTAGGATTAGAAATGTTCATTAACTATTTGTGTGGGTTTACTCAAGTATGCAAATAACCGCTGAATACGTTGTTTTTTCTGTATACATATGTTTGCTCTGTGAAAACAAATAAACCACACTGGTTCAAAAAAGTAATTTTCTAAAATTTCACTAAAAATATTTCTTCTTAACAATGAGATAATATTGCATGTCTTATACAATGCTATCAGTTGGGGGGGGGGGAGACTGTTCAAGCGTTCATAGAAATAATCTACATTAATAGAATATGAACCTTTTAATGTGAAACGCCAAAATACACCTAGTAATGCAATCAGAAAAAGCACAATTATTGACTTACAAAGATAAGTTTTTATCTATGGATACAAAATAATATTTCTGACAGCTGGTGTGTATGAAAAAGATCAAACACTGAACAACACTGAAATACTATTAATGTAATGAAAATGCTGATTGATCAGTAAATATGTATTTTGTAGATTGTGGTTGCAGGAAGAATATAGCAATGTTTTGTTGCATCGATTCTTGGCGGTGTGTCTTCCAAGTGCAATTGAAAGATGATATGGAATTTTGCCTGGAAAATAAATATAAGCTGTATTATTTCTAAAACGAATAATAGCCTGAATCTTCTACACATAGAGCTCTTAAAATTAGTTCAGGTAAACACATGAATCAGTGAACACATAAGTGAGGCATATTGATTTGTAAGTGTTGTATGCAAAGCTGTCCTATTTTTCCAGTGTGACTGGATGGTAGAAGTGAAATAAGTATAGTAGGATGAAAGAAAGAACTTCAATATAATACCAGGTGTTGTTCAAGGATAAATTGTTTTACTTGATATATCAGTGAAAGTGTACTTAAAGTATGAATGCAGAAAATGCATGTTTTCACATTTATTATTGGTTTTTGATGTGGAGAGTTGGGTATTTGATCTATGTGGCAATGAAAGTACAACTGCAACTGTTGTACCTGTTGGAAAACATACAATCAAGAATGTAGTGGTCAAGTAAATTTCCTAGCTGCCAGGTTGGATGTTTCTAGAAGCCAGGAGGAATCTATTCATAGAAAAACATAATAAAGTATGCCTTGGAAATAGCAGCCATAAGTAAAAAAGTAGATGGCCAGGCTACCAGGCTCATGGCATTTTTCCACTTCTGTCTAATTATATATATAATTTAAGATCCATTCCCTTTTGAAAGGGCTTAACCACTTCCTGTTTAACCACTGCTCTAACAATAGGACATGCTCGATGTTTCTGAAAAAATAAACATTCAATGTGATAAACTGAAGCATCAAATCAGAATCACAGTGGTGGCACAATAAAGGACATCTATATACAAGTTTTGAGTGTCCACATTTTATACTGTGTATGCAGTTAACAGAAGAAGAAAGCAGTTGCCCATAACAAAATGTACTGTATAGTAGGGGGGAAATAGTCTCTCTGAAAATACTTCACATTGAAGCTTTTAATGCACGGAGCATACCAATGATCTGTATGGCATATATTTTGGCTCCTGGGCTGGAAACTGCAATATAGAGTTTTATATCTTGCTCCCCATCACATAGTGACATTCTCTATAGGATAGGAGGAAGGAAACAATAATTTCAATTCATGGAGGGAGTAGGAAGAAATGTAAAACATTGGCACTATTTTAGAACTTTCATAATGTTAGATGCAACTTCTCAAGTATCATGGCGTGTTTTACTACTATATTGTCCTTTATTATGTATGTATTTGCAGGTTACCCCTTTTTTTCTATTTATTGTGGAATTGATGCATGCATGAGGGCTTAGGTGCAGGGTAGAGTTTAGCAGACACCTTTGTGAATCAGACAAATATTAAAATTTTTGATATGTATAAAGAATAGGCATAAAACTTGAAATATTATAAATAAATAAATAAATTATTAGTATTTATGATAAATTAATATATTACCACTTGCAAAACTGTGCATATTATCTACACCATTATGCATGAAATGTATTTCAATATGGTCAAACAAAAATTTAATAACACCAATGGTAATATACAATGATTTGTTCAAAACGGATAGTAGTTGCTTGCATTTATTTCAGCTCTGAATCTTAACCAACTGCAAAGCAACTTAATGAGATTATTCAGATACCTCAGATGCAGAGGATCAAGGCAGTGTCAGCTTTCTTCTGTTGGAACTGAATCCTCTTGAAACACTACATTCTGACATTTGTAAAAAAAAAATATTGCTTCTTTGAAGCACAGCTGCTGTTGCTACAAGCTCCAAAATCTTTATCACCTACAATTCCCTAGTAAAAAGGGCAATCACAGCAGCCAATGATTTATCAGTAATGATATGCAAATCCAGTAAAAAAACTTTTTTGCTTATGAGTAACTTAAAGTAAATCAATGCTCAGTGTCTGCGGCACCTTTCTTTCAATCACTCCACTTCCCATAGCCTCCAGAATAACATTTAAAATATTGGCCCTAACATATAAAGCCCTTATCAAAATTGAACCCCCTTAAATCTCTGAACTTAAAATATTCTGCCAACTGCCCTCTTTGTTCTGCTATTGACCTTCTTCTTTCCTCCTCTATTATCGCCTCCTCTCACTCCGGCCTTCAGGACTTTTCTTGAGCTATACGAAATCTGTGGAAGTCCGGCAGACTACATTCTTGCTTCAAAACCTTCAAAAGCGCACTAAAAATGTATCTGTTTTAATAAGCTGGAATGTGGTCAAACATGAGATGACAAGGTTAAACATCAATATCCTGGGAATTAGTGAACAAATGGACTAGAATTGGACATTTCATATTGGACAACCAACAGATCTTCTACTGTGGTCGAGAATGCTGCAGAAGAAATGGAGTAGCCCTCATAGTCAAGCAAAGGGTGGCCAAAGCAGTGCTCGGGTACAACCCAACAAATGACAGAATTATTTCAATTTGAATTCAAGGCAAGCCATATAACATCACAGTGGCCCAAGTCTATGCTCCAGTCATGGATGCTGAAGAGGCTTAAGTTGTCTACTTCTATGAAGATATTCAACACATAATATATGAAACCGAGAAAAGATGTTATCATCATCATAGGAGATTGGAACCAAAAGACATCTGGAATAACTGGCAAGTTTGGCCTTCTAAGTACAAGATTAAGCAGGTCAGAGATTATTAGAATCCTGTCAAGATAATTCTCTGTTCATAGTAAATACCATCTTTCAACAGCCTCCGAGATGAATTTACACATGAACTTTACCAGATGGAAAATATAGAAATCGGATTGACTATATACTTTGAAGCCAAAGATGGAGGAGCTCTATACAATCAGCAAAAACAAGACCTGGAGCTGACAGCAGCTCAGACCATGAGCTTCTTATTGCAAAGTTCAGAATTAAACTGAAGAAAAGATGGAAAATCATCAGACCAAGTAGATACAAAATAATTAATATACTTTGTGAATATGCAGTTGAAGTAAAGAATAGATTTAAGGGACTAGACATGGAAGACAGAATGCCTGAAGAACTTTGGACTGAAGATTGCAACATTATCCAGGAAATTACAAGAAAGAGTGGTATTCCCAAAAGAAAGAAATCTAAGTAGGCTAATTGACTATATGATGAGAATTTAAAGGTAGCCCAGTGAAAGTGAAGTGAAAGGTAATGGAGGTTTTGAAAAGATTTGTCCAACTGAATGCTGAATTCCAGAGGATAGCAAGAAGAGACAAGGAGACATTCTATATTGAACAATGTAAAGAGATAGGAGAAGATAACAGAATGTGAAAGTCAAGAGATCTCTTCAAGAGAATTGGGGATCTCAAAGGAACCTTTCATGCCCAAGTGGGTGTGATAAAATGGTAGGGGCATAACAAAAGACTATCAGATAAAGAATAGGTGGCAGAAATATACTGAAAATCTCTACAGGTAGTATCTTAACAGCAGTGATGCAATAGTTTGCCAAATGAGTTGGAACCAGACATCTTGGAGAGGGAAGTGAGATTGGCCCTAGGATGCCTTACTCATAACAAGGCTGTTGGAGTTGATGGAACCCCAATTGAACTATTCAAAATTCTAAAAGATTTAACGGAAGAGTATAGAGAGATTGACAGCGAAGAAGATTCATCATTTGGATTGGTACTTTCAACAACATGTCCTTTACTATTGTAAACTTGTATGCACCAAACATTAAACAAGAAAACAATAAAGTCAGAGGTGCTCATCAGAGAACGAACCAACTTTAATAGGTTAGTTCTATAGCCATGATAAGCTACTCTGAGAGCAACCTCTTTTAGCTCACTTGTGCCCTTCACAGGGAGAAATATCCTGTAGTATATCAGTCTGGTCCCACTCAAAAGAGTGACCCAGACCCGAAATACCAGGCAATTCTACCCTGAACAGGAGAAACAGCAAACCCCAGACACGTTTCGGCCTTTATGGGCCTCGTCAGTGAGGTGCAGCTGAACTCCCTAAGGCACAGTGAGCAAGGGGTCCACGTCTGGAGTCCCCTATTACCCTTAGGGAGACTAAACCCTAAAGGTAATTTGCATATAGAAAACAACAAAGTCAGAGGTGCTCATCAGAGAACGAACCAACCTTAATAGGTTAGTTCTATAGCCATGATAAGCTACTCTGAGAGCAACCTCTTTTAGCTCACTTGTGCCCTTCACAGGGAGAAATATCCTGTAGTATATCAGTCTGGTCCCACTCAAAAGAGTGACCCAGCCCCGAAATACCAGGCAATTCTACCCTGAACAGGAGAAACAGCAAACCCCAGACGCTTTTCAGCCTTTATGGGCCTCGTCAGTGAGGTGCAGCTGAACTCCCTAAGGCACAGTGAGCAATCATTAATCAATATAAATTTATAAACCAAATTATCAAACATATTGATAACATTAAAAAGGGCATATTGTGATATGTGGCGATCTAAATGTATGCTTCGACCCGCTTGTTGACAGGAAATCAATAGTAAAACCGATTCCAGATAAGGTAATGATTAGAGAAATATTCAAAAAATGCTACAAAAGTATAAAATCTATGATGGATGGCAAGTTTTTCATCCAAACTAACAAGACTATTCCTTTTATTCTAACAAACACAAAACATGTACCAGGTTTGACTATTTTCTCCTAAATCTGAGTTCCTTGAGTCAAACCGATAAAGTTGAAATAGGACCAATATCTTGGTCAGATCATGCCCCAATAATATTAGATCCTAAAAAGAATTGGGTAAATAATAGTGGGAAATCAATGTATATAGATGCAACACTATAAGTCAGAGGAAAATAGGAATAAATCAACTTTGGAGATAGATACATTTTTTGAAGCTTAAACTCGGTCGACTCAGGGATTCTGCTTTGGAATACGCATAAAGTGTACGTAAAAGGTATTTTACAAGCCTGGTCAATAAATAGAGTGAAACAAAGAGGCCTAACCAAAAGACAGCTGTATATAAAACTTACAGATCTTCAAAATTTAAATAAAATATTGCCGACATTTAAATAATCCTCTGAAATTGCTCAAATTCAAGCACAAATAAAGAAAGTTGAACAAATACAGGTAGACAATTTGATCTGGTTATACCAACAAAAAAATTAACACCTTGGAAACAAACCAGGTAAAATGTTGGCTAATCAAATTAAAGGAAAACATAGAAAAATAGAAAAAATACAAGCTGAAAAAGGAAATTAATTTAATAGTCCAACAGAAATAGGAAAGGCTTTTGTAAGATATTATAAATCTTTGTGCAAGTTAGAAGATAATCTGGATTTCTAAAAACCATCCAAAGTACAAATTCAAAACATTTTAGATCAAATATCTCTACTGAAAGTATCAAAAGAGCAACTCAATGATCTAACAAAAAAAATAACTGAAAAATAAATTAAATTAAGTATTTCTTCTTTACAGTTAGGAAAAACACCAGGCTTCCCGAATATTTATTATAAGGCATTCACATCTATTTTAATTAAACACTTGAAAAATGTAGCTAACGAAATACAACAAATAGGAACTCTCCCTGCAGAAAATCTGGAAGCTTCAATTATAATTATCCCCCCAAAAGATAAAGATCTTACCAAATGTCAAAACTATTGACCTATATCTTTATTAAATACAGATATAAAAATGTACTCAAGCATTCTAGCTTATAGGCTTAACCCCATTCTGAAAGATTTAATTAACTCAGACCAAACTGGTTTTATAAAAGTTAGACAAGCAACAGATAACACCCGTAAATTCATATTGCTTATGTAAAAACTCAAAAATTACCATCAGTTACCCTAACAATAGATGCAGAGAAAGCATTCAATAGGGTAAACTGGATTTTTATAGACATGGTTTTGAGTAAATTTGGATTCGGTACATATGGACCACTTGCAGTTAAAGCCTTATATACAAATGCCATTTTTTTTTATATAACAGACGGTACTAGACAGGGCTGCCCCCTCTCCCCTCTGATATTTGCCCTAATTATTAAGCCTCTTATTGAAACCATTAGAAGCAACAACGTTATTAAGGGCATAATAATTGGTTCTATAACTAATAAAGTTACAGCATTTGCAGATAATTTAGTTATAATCATCACAAATGAAAAAAATCACTCACTGAATTACATAAAACTATAGATCTTTACAGTGAGATGTCTTATTATAAATTAAATATTTCTAAATCAGACACCTTTTCAATAAATGTACAAGGGATAGAAAAGCTTAACTTGATAGCAGAATTTCTCTATAGTTGGAAGTCAAATTCAATGACTCATCTAGGGATAAAAATAACCTTAACAAATTAATTAAGGATATTAACCTCATAATGATAAACTGGAACAGATTTATTTTTACATGGCTTGGGAGAATAGCCGCTATAAAAATTACTGTTCTGCCAAAAATAATTTTTGTTTTAAGATGTTTACCACCTATTTGTAAATTAAATGAACTCCAGAACAAAATAGATCAATACATATACAAAAATAAAAAATCACGTATTAAAAAGGAAATTGCAACAAAAGCATTTTCTAAAGGTGGCCTGCATCACCTAATATCATTGAGTATTCAAAAGCTGTGACGTTAACACACATATTAAAATATACAATTCTATCAAAATAGACGTTCCTAAATTCAGCATATTGGAGAAAGAACTTGTTGATAATATAAAATGGTAAAATATGATGTGGGAAAAAAATCAGAATAAGAGGATTAATAGACTACCGTTTATACCAAGAGCTTTGACAAAACAATGGTTTAAACTTAATAAAGAACTACATATGATTGATTTTCCATCACCTATTACTCAAATACAGAAGATTAGTGATGAACTACTACATTTTCTAAATATAGAATGGACAAAATGGGGATTGAGAACCTTGAAAGGCTTATATTTAGATGGAGAACTTAAAACTTTTGAATGTATATCCAAAGAGAAAAAAATTCCAAAAGATAAATGGTTCTTTTTGAATATGCTGCATGCAGGAATTTCCAATGCAGAATATAACATAAAGGAAAGGAGAAAACTATCTTGTTCTAAAATAGATGTTTATAATTTTAAAATAAACCTTAAAAGCATTAAATCTTTAAATGTAAATATAAAATCTAATAAATTAATGAAGTGGGAAAAAGAATTTCATAAGGAATGGGAAGAAGAAAGCTGGGAGAGAGCTTTTCAAATTATGAAAAAAATCACCAAATGCACTACATTTAGAGAAGCTCAATTCAAGATAAAATAGATTGAAATAGATTTTATACAATTTCATATAAAACAGCAAAATAAAAAAAAGGGGAATGGATACTATGGAATTGAAAAAAAATATTTGTTTAGAGCTGGTGAAGTTGCTTCCCAACTAACAATACATAATACAAGATAACCAGATTGTGGTAGGTCCTGTGTCCTCTGACCTTTCTCTATCCTTTTTTTTTTTTTTTTTCTGTTTTGCTTTATGTTAGTACAGGACGTTATTTTTTTTTATATATCTGCATACTGTTATGATATGCTAAAGTAATGCATTGAAGGATTTTTGAAGATGTACATGATAACGCCTTGTATTTGGATCTTATGCCTTTTCTTTTTTTCTTCTCTTTTGTATGATGGAAAACTTTAAATAAAATACTTAAAAAATGTTTTCTAAAAGATGATGCTGTGAAAGGATAATTTGCTTTCTGCCAACAAATTTGGAAAACTCAATAGTGGCTAATAGACTGGAAAAGGTCAGTCACAGTCCCAATCCCCCCCAAAAAAAGCCGCAGCACCAAAAATTGTTTCAGTTATTGAATAATTGCACTCATTTCACATGCCAGCAAGGTAATGCTTAAGATCCTACAAGCTCAACTCCAACAGTATATGGATGGGGAACTACAGAAAAACATGTACTTCTGCTTCATAGACTATTCTAAAGCCTTTGACTCTGTGGATCACAACAAAATGTGACAATTACTTAAAGAGATGGGAGTAGCAGATCATCTCATGCACCTCCTGAGGAATCTGTATGTGAACCAAGATGCCACGATCAGAAACAAACATGGGACAACAGAATAGTTCAAGTTTTGAAAAGGTGTGTGACAAGGGTGTACTGTATATTGTCTCCTCGTTTATTCAATGCGTAAGGCCAGGCTTGATTAATCCAAAGCTGGAATCAAGATTGCTGGAAGAAATATCAACAACCTCAGATACAAGAATGATACTACATTGATGGCTGAAAGTAGAAGGAACAAAAGGACCTATTGATGAGGGTAGAAAAAGAGAGTGCAAACGCTGGCCTGCTGCTCAATGTTAAAAAGACAAAGATCATGGCAAATGGCAATCTGAGTTCCTGGCAAATAGATGGGGGAGGCAGTGACAGATTGTATTTTCCTGGGATCTAAGAACTCTTCAGATGGTGGCTATAGCCATGAAATTAAAACACGTTGCTTCTGAGGAAGAAAACTATGGCAAGCTGGGACAAGCTAGTAAAAAGTAAAGAAATTACACTATCAACAAAGGTTTACATAGTTAGGATTAAGGTAGTCCCAGTAGTAACATATGGATGTGAGAGAGTCCCTTGGACTGCAAGAAGATCCAATAAATCAGTACTAAAATAAATCAAGACAAACTGTTCATTTTGGCCATATCATGCGAAGGCAGGAATCCTTAGAAAAGATGCTGATGTTGGGAAAGATTGAAGGCACACACAGAAGGGGCAACAGAGGAGGAGAAGGATAGATGAGGTAACTGAAGCAATTAACATGAACTTGATAGTGCCCAGAGGGGCAGTGACTGACAGATGTACCTGGAGTGCTGCGGTCCATAGTGTCATGGAGAGTCGGACACAACTGAATGACTAAACAACAAAAATAGGGAATATTTGTAGATGGCAGATATTTAGTAGTGGAATAGAGTAATGATAAGTAAATGCATCCAATGGAAGCACTCGTGATGGATTGGAATGAGGGTAGATGGCTGATGGGTAGGATAATGAGGAGTGAGTTACATTAGTCAAGGCTTGGTAAGATGAGTGAATCTATCATACTTGTTTTGTTTGAGAAAGTGGCAAATTATGTTTTTAAGGGACATTGAAAGAATGTTTTTCTTTGTTGCATCAGAAGAGAGGGTATTTAATTATGTGTGAGCGTTAGTTTTATTTCAAATAAAGGTCTCACAAAATTATTCAGATATTAAAATGCCCTTGGGGGATTGCCATCTGTTAGCCAATGAGGTTATGATCTCTGCATTTCCTGTTAGTTTCAATGAAATGCAAACAGGTTTTATGTAATATTTCTCATGCAGAATGCATGAAAAAAAAACAGTTGTGTTCTGTGTCCCTTTAAGTGAAAGCAGCATGTGAAAATATAGAGGCCAATGGACAATGCAGTAGAGTTAGGATATGATCCAAAATTTAAAACCGTCATAGATGGCACCATATTTAAGTAGTAGGCAGCTACCAAAGCTAGATAAGGATTTGGTCATAGGGAATAATTTAGGTTCATTATTCTCAGTGATCTTCACTAAGGAGAAGAGTATTCAGCACTTGCTGACTGAATGATTTGTAGTTTAAGAACCTTTTTAATCTTTGACTTTTTATAAGTGCAACTGCTTGTTTTATAATAGTTGCTATTTATATTATATTGTACAAAATGAAGTTACTTTGTATTTGTTTCTTTGTTTTGTTGTATTTTACCTTGTTGTGGTGAGCTGATGTCTTAAATAGAAACCTGGAATAAAAATCAGCCAGGACACATTACTTGACATCACACGCCAGATGATGGAAGGTGGAGGGGTGTGTGGCTAGCAGCAAACAGAGAGGAAGCAAAACAACAGAGCTCCTAACAATAAGATTTGAAAAAGCATAAAAATACAAAGCACTTTTGATCATATTTGATCTACAAGACCAAGTGGTAGGGACTGAACAGTTTGGATTGCCCTGGGACTATTTTGCAACTTGTGGACTTCATTTCAACACAGATCTGAATAATCTACTGGACAGAAAGTTACTGACTGTGTATGCATGAAGGAAAAATTTGAATCAGATCTCAAATACAACACACATTTGACATCTGAGTGTTGAACCAGGTGAAAGGGTTTTGGGGACAAGAGAAAGACATCTTTAAACCCTTTTGTAGGACACTGCTACAGAAAACGTACATATCTGAAGGAGGTAAGTGAATGCAGAGATCTTCCTACTATATTACATCTGTCTCTCACAATAACCCTCCTACCAGCCACATATGGATATTTAAGATGCTACTCAGATAAACCATGCATATGTTTTTCATATATATCCCCTACCTTTGAAGATATAGTATGTAAACAACTGCAAACAAAGAATTAACTTTTTTATTTCTCCCTGCTGCTTACAATAAACAGTACAAGTTCATACTACCATGTACTGGCCATACTGAGAACAATACACAAATAGGACTAAAACCTACTTATACAATTTACTGCTGCCTCCCTCTACAATTTGCAAATACACTTGGGTGCATAATTCACCAAGTAGACCGAGAACTGGGTCAGGACAGTGGTTTGCCCATATTGAGAACCTGAGAGAACTGTCAATTGGCAGTATTGATCTGAAGCACCAAGTTCATTCTACCTCAGAATTGAAGCTGGCTAGCAACAACAAGAATAAGGTCAAACACATCACTCAACCACATCTCTCCATTGCCACCTGATGGCTGTTCTTTTATCAAAAGTCTTTGAAACGGTATGCTCTACTGCACCAATCTTACCTAACAAAGAAAAAAGGTGCCTACCATCCTCATTTTATATTGTGAGTTGTTAAACCACAGACATATAATAAAGACACACACAGAGACATAAGATACAGACCCTCAACATAAACAGTAACGAGGCTGCATCACTATGTGTAAAAATGACAGCTGTCAAGTAGCTTATATTTCTTTAGCGGCAACAACCCAGCAGTAGCTATATATTGCTCTCCCTACTTTCTTATACAAGAAGCTAAAATCATGCCCACTATGTAAGCACATTTTATACCCCAAGTATGGGGGCACAGCCTAAAGCAAAGTGACTAACCTGACAAATAAAGCTGGGTTTCATGTTTAAAGCTCATAACAAGGAGATGACTGGTATCTCAACACGAAGATCATGTAAATCCATACAGGACTATTGCATGACAAAAACAAGTGCCCAATCTTCCAAAGTCCTCTTCAACACCTAAACATTCCAGAGGCAACTATGGAGCCCTCAGCACCTAGCATGAAGGCAGACCTCCAGGATCTGAATGACTTGATTTCTTCCTTTAGGACAGAGATTACAGGAGAAATCCAGAATGTAGCTGCAGTCCTCACTAGGGAAATAAAAGCAATTGACTCTAAGGTGACTGAAATAGAGGCAAAATACAATAATTTGCTGTTGGCGCATACCCAACCAGAGGGGGAGATGTCTGCTTTGAGAGATGACAACTCCAATATGCACATGAGGACCTAGAACATCGGTCCCGCAGTCTAAATGTCTGCATCCGCAGTTTACCAGAAACAATAACAGATCTCCCCAACTATATGGTTGACCTCTGCAAAACACTGCTGCCGAATCTAGAAGAAGAAGCCTTCAGAATGGATCGCATTCATAGAGCTCTAGCAGGATGACCCTACTTCTGGAGATCTGTAATTTTGAAATTCCACTACTATGAGACTAAAGAACTCTTCATGAAGGCAGCAAGATCAGGTACTCCAGAGGTTGATGGTGGATAACCTACTATTTATGCCGATCTCTCCCGACCAATTTATATAAAAGGAGACTGCTAAAACCTCTCCTGGAGGTCATCTTAGCCCAGGGTTGGAGGTACACTTGGGGCTTCCCATTCAAATTGAACATCTTGCGAGATGGGAGAACGTATTCCATTCTGGACATGGATGAGGGCCTAGTGCTATTCTCATCTTGGAACATTTTGGTGCCTGAACCGATGGGAAATGCTCAACGACAGGATCCCAGAACTCACAAACATGGCAGACCGCAAAAAGAGTGTAACCGCTTTATATGACTTAATGAAATGGGAATCCTGAAAATTTTAAGTTGCTGATTTAGCACATAAATGCTGTTATATGTGGGAGGTAGAAATCTGTAAATGTCCATGCAAAGATTATAAGCCTCATAGTCTAGAGATATGGTTGCAATGTTTACGTTTTATTCGTACATTTATTGATACTAGTTCAGGGTCTAAAATGAGGTCTCCCACTTATTGGAACCCAATAGTCATAGATTAGTCACTTACTTACTAATACATTTCTACAGAAGTGCCCCATAGGGCTTACATTTTGTATATTTTTCTATTTTTATTATTTTTTGCTTTTTTAGGCGAGTCACCGGTGTATCTTATTATTTGTGAGGACAGCCTTTTGCCCTCCTCAGTTCAGTTTAAATTGTACATCTTTTTGTGTATTTCTGCTATAAAAATATTCACGTAACTAACGCACTACATCTTGTAGGATTGGTATATTGAATTGCAAAGAATGTTTCTGTTAATGTACATTGTTTTAAAAAAAAATCTTACATTTTTCTCCTGCTTGTCCCTAGCTGTTCCCTTTTCTATTTTGCCCCTCTACTCCTTCTACCCTTCCCCCTAAGTGGAGTTACTTAATCTCACCAATTTCGGTGTGGTGCCTGCTTTTGACCTTCATCCCTCTGTAAATAGACTGCGTACCAGAGTTTCTATCTTAAGCCCTGCAATCGGTTGAGGTGGTGAGTAATGGCATTAAAAATAGCTTTGCAAAAGGTCCAGGGGTTGAATGAACCAATAAAGTGGGACATTGCCCTGGGAAAATATAGTCGCATGGGGTTTGACATTGTTCTAATACAGGAAACACATTTCAAGAAAAATGCTATTCCAAAATACTGGGGAAAATATTTCACACAAACGTACCATTCCACTGCTTCCAAAAAAAAGAGGGGTGTTAATTTTGATACATAAGAGGTTGAATTTCCAACACTTGTCCACCCATAGAGATCAAGATGGGATGTTCATCCTGTTACAGGGTACGGTCAATGACCGTAAGCTTTCATTACTAAACGTGTACGCCCCGAATACTGGGCAAACAGCATTTTTCTATAGGGTGATTGATGGGTGTCTGACTGGCAACACTCAGCATGGATTCTGGGTGGGGATATGAACTTAGTTTTAGACCCGGCAAAAGATAGATCAGGTTCCACATCCCCGTCTGTGATTCCCTCGGCCACCAAATCTTTTAAATGAATGCCTAAAAAAGGTGGTATGCTTAATGTGTGAAGAATGGTACACCCTAATGATAGGGAATATACACACTATTCAGCCAGATACGATTCACACTCTCGCATTGATTATTATTGATTAAACCTGGCCCCTTTTAATGATGTAAAAGCAAGAGACAAAATACATAGAACTCTGGTGGAATATTTGTATTTGATTTGTGGTGGAGAGGTGGACCATGCAGGAGTGTGGACCTCACATAAGGCAGTGGTAAGAGGCAAATGTATCCAAATTGGCTCACTCCCTAAAAAACTGGAATTTTCTGAAATCAATACATTAAATAGTAAGATATCAGCCCTTCAAGCCATTTCTCCTCCTCTAAGACCGCCTGGGACCCAAACGAGAATTCATAAACTCAAACAGGAATTGCATGAGATCCTCCGGAGGAAAGTGGTCACTGTTGCAAAGAACTCAATCTCAGTACTTCACATACTCGAACAAGCCGGACAAAATGCTAGTCAAAAAGCTTAACCAGCAAAGGGAAAACTCATTAATTCCCAAATTAAAGGTGGAGAATGACAAGACCATCTAAAGGTCGAATTATATCACAGGGGCATTTGAAAAATTGTATGCAGATTTTTATCCAGCCCCTACTAGTTCGGGCTCAATTGATCATGTAAATCAAATTGATAACTTTTTGTCCTCCATTCACCTGCCGAAACTTGATATGGAGCAATCTGATTTGCTAATATCACTAATTGAAGTTAAAAATGCAATATGAGAGACTAAATCGCATAAAGCCCCTGGCCCAGACGGGTTTATCATTTTTTTACTACAAATAATTTATAGATACGTTACCACCCTATCTACAATCTCTGTTCAACGGTTTCTTGTCAGGTAAACCTATGAGATCAGAATTCCTGGAGGCAAAGGTAATTGTAATACATAAGGAAGGCAAGGGCCTATCCTAATGTAAGAGTTAAAGGCCTTTTTCCCTGATCAATTGTGATGTCAAGCTATACTCTAAAATCATAGCTAATAGACTCTCTCAAGTATTGCCAAATTTAATACATTCGGACTAGGTAGGATTCATCCAAGGTCATGAAGCTCCAGATAATACTAGGCGTATGTTAAATGTTCTTGATGTGGCATTGGTGATAAAAACACCATTGATGCTTCTTTCCCTGGAGGCAGAAATGCCCTTTGATAGAATTGATTGGGTTTATATGGCTGAGACCTTAAACAAGTTTGGTCTGAGCGACAGATTAGTGAAGGGTATTTTAACACTATATTCAGCTCCAACAGCATGCGTTGCATACCAGCAAGAGGAACTCACCAGGTATGTCCCCTGTCCCCCCCCCCCCCCTTTTCGCGCTATATATTGAACACCTGGCTATTGCTATTAGAGAAAACCCGAACATAAAGGGAATCCAGATGGTAGAGACAGAACACACATTGAGCCTATTTGCAGACAACATCATGCTTATGGTTACCGAACCATTGACCAGTCTTCTTATCCTATTTCATGCTCTTTAGGTTTTTTGCGGCATTTCTGATTTTAAAATTAATCCAAGCAAAAGTGAAGCACTAAATGTTTCTTTACGAAAACAATTGGAATCTCAATTATCAGGGAACTTTTCCTTTAAATGGGTCAATCACCTCCTTAAATACTTAGGAGTTTAGATCCTTAAACAATCTGGCCTAACGTGTTCAGCAAATTATCCCGCGCTTATAAAAAAGCTACTAAATGAGAATAAACACGTGGCCCTCCTATAAAATCTTGTGGCTTGGTAGGATACATGCCATAAAAATGAATTTACTACCTAGGCTGCTGTATCTCTTCTGTACTATCCCAACAGCGGTCCAGACTAAGGACATTTTGGTTCTTCAGAGGTCAATCTCTAGCTTTATCTGGGATTGCAAAAAGCAGAGGATTAGTAAGTCAGCCATGATGGCACCCAAACACAAGGGAGGGCTCGCCCTTCTGGATTTACTAAAGTACTGTAAAGCTACCATATTATCCCAAATAACCAAATGGTTGAGTAAGGGGCAGTTGCCAGTGTGGGTGGAGATTGAAAAAAGTATTCTTGGGGAACGGGACCTTTACATTAGCCAGGTGTTATGGCTCAGCCTATACAATAAGTTAGGCAACTCTTGCCTTCCCAGTTGTGTAGTTCAATTGTTGTCCGTCTTGACTCAAACACACAAAAGAATACCACTTGTAGAATCAGGCTCACCCCCTATGGTCATATCAGAAGTCTACACCAATTAATATACTTTCCCAATTTAAATGGTGGATATAAAATAATTTAACTATAGCTTCTGATCTTTTAAGGGAAAAACAGCATTGGTCCCCCATGACATTTAGAGACCAACATCATCTACCTTTAAAGGAATGGCTCAGCCTATCTCAGGTACATGTTAATGTTGCCAAAGTACCATATTGGCCCAAATATAAGCCGCACCTGTGAAATTAAAGGGGAAAAAAGAAAAATAAATAATATCAAAATATAAACCGCACCCTTAAAATTGGAGAGAAACAAACTTTCTAATCAGTATCTATGGTAACTGATTTTGATGGTTACAGGCCGAAAATCGTAGCTCGCAAAACGTTACACTAGCTCAAATCTGTGGAAATGAATTATGATGTGGGAAATCATTAGCCCCTTGGCTATGAACAAGCACTAGAAAAGAGATGACATTTTTATAATGAACTCTGCACACTAATCTAATCTACACTATAGATTAAATTAGACTATATATTATATTAAACTATGAAAATCTGGAGTATATATGGTCAACAAAGAGACTGAGTCTGAGTCAAGACCGCTGGGCTCGATTCATTACTAGCTTTCTTTTGCAACTCTTGTACAGACATGGGTCAGAAAATGGCAAGGCAGATTTATAATAACCAACATACATGCAAATCAGACTATATTCTGCCTTTAGACACTTTGGCCCTCATTCAATTGCGATTTGGCCAATTCAATAGTGCTTTAAATAAGCACATAACATATTTTTTTTAAATAAGTTTTTAGTTAGTGAAAACCTTGTTTTTGGATAGATGTTTACTAACTAAAAACTTCTTTAAAAAATATGTTATGTGCTTATTTAGACCCCTATTCAATTGGCCAAATTGCAATTGAATGAGGGCCTTTGTTAGTTACTAAAACACCCCTACTTCAATTAATTCTGAACACACCATTCAATCATCTATCCTTACTTTCTAATATCATCAGCATAAGAAGGATGGATTCTATAAATGGAGAGGGAAAATTTATGTACATCCAACTTTTTTTACTCAACATCCTGCCCCTGTGCCTTGATCAACCTATGTCTGGGCATTCTGGCAACCATAAGATTTTCAATGTAATCTTAGAAGTGCTTCTAATGTCCATTTGTTAAAACATATGAAACGTTGTATTGCTTCTGCTGCAAAGTATTATGGAACAGGTCCAAGATTCCTCATATGAAACCAGCCAGGCTTCTACAACTTCTCCCACTGACCACCCTAATTGGTTTCCTGCTCTACATTCATTATGGTGATGAATCAACTCACTAAAACGGCACACTTTATTCCACTCCCGAAAATGTCCCTGATCCCACCAAGGGATTTCTGAGGGAAACATACTGCATGGTATACTGTAGGAAAACAAAATGGTAACTCACACAAGTGTTGGTAGAATAAGCAATCATTTATTTGTATTTATACATAGCTTCACAGAATCATCATAGCTAAGGTACTTGGCATAATCACATTCAGGCTGAAGTAAAAAAAAATCAGGGTGAGTCCCATGCTTATAAAGAACTAGCGAATTGCCCGTCCCAAAAAATGACGGGGCAATAAAATTGTAAGGCAGGTAATGCTGTTTGCCACAGACAGTAATTTTTTTAGTGGTCTGAGATCCTTCGGCGCTCATTGCGAGCCTCTTGGTTGTTGTATTTTTTTTCAGAGGCGCTTTTGCTGTCATTGTAAGGTCGGCGCTAATCTGCTTTTTGCGCTTATTGCATAGCTGTCCCCTGGTGTAGTTTGTGTGCTATGAGCAGCGTTGGTGCTCGTTGTGAAGCTCGCACTGAATGTTTTTTGCGTTTATTGCCATAGTGTTTTTTTTTTTTGTGTGTATATGTATTTTGTGATGCTAATGAAATAAGTAATAAATTAATAAATTTATATACTTTACCTATTTGTAAGTAATACATGCAGGAAGCGTTGTGCTGAAGAGCTGACAATCTGTTTTCATGTTCCTGCAGCATACAATGTAGCTTTCTAGTGTCGGTGTAAGTGTCAGCAATGTGTGAAGTGTGTAGTGTAAATAGGCTGCGTGCGTGAGGGGAAGCCGTTAGTGTAGCTGGGTACTTCCGCATTCTGTAAGGTAGTGTTGTAAAATGGGGGTGAATGTGTATGTGGTAGGCGGGTTTGTATGATGAAGCGTCCTTGTAATGGTGTATGTTGTAGGTTGTACAGCTTTTGTAAAAGCCGTATTTGCTTTGTGGAATTTAGCGGCTTTAGGGGTCTTGTAGCCTCGATTTTGTTTTTTCATATTCGGCTGCCATTTTTTCAATCGCTTAAACTTTGTAAATGTGGCAGAATTCGATGTTTAAGCAGTGTTTCAGAGGTCCTGGGTGTCCCCCCTTGGTGTGGGTAAGGTTTTTATTTTTGTGTATATTTTTTTGTGTAAGTCCGTAGTTAGTGATTGCGTGTTTATGTTTTTTTTCCAAGTCCCAATTGTGTGGTCATTTGTAACTGGTTGTAAGGCGCCGTAGAGCCTCCACCTCCGCAAATGCGACCCTCGCTTTGCGAGGGGCCGCATTTGCGGCCTGCAATGAGCCGCCTGCAAAATTGCGGACTGCAATGAGCCTCCACCTCCGCAAATGTGGCCCCTCGCTTTGCGAGAGTCTGCATTTGCTGTCGGAAAGTTGTAGGGAGTCGTGGGGATGAGGGACTACGGCGCTCATCTCCACCAGCGCAAGGAGTGCCTTTGGCGCTCTTTGCAAGCAACTGCGGCCCTCACTTCATTAACAACAGCCCGCATGCTCCAGTATGTGGACCAGTTCTTTCTGCACCAGCTATTAACACCTGCAGAAAAATTTCTCATATTCGCAAAGAAATGTCCAGCAAGCTAAATCCTAGTATAACTGACCTGTCAATCATAGATATCGCTTCTCACCTCTTTTCAAGATTAGGGGCATGATCTGTCTCTTCTTCCACATCTTTTTTTTTGGGGGGGGGGAAAGTTTTATTGAAGGGAATAAGCAATATTCCAACATAATAAAGCAAGAAATAACATTTACATTCAAATTTTTCAACCAAATTAAATGCCTTATGTTTTGAGCTCTAGCATACCCCTTCAGTTTTATCTTTTCTGTTATTATGAAACTACAATAACTTTAAAACAAAACAAAAGAAACATAAACAATAACAAAAAAATTAAATATATGGGGCCTCATTCTATTATCGGTCGTAAAACGGCCGCAAAGCTGCGATTCCTTGCGGGGCTCCCATTACCTTGCAATTCAAATAGACGGCACCGCAAGGATATCCCCTTACGGCCGGCTGCATATCTTGCAACCGGCCGCAAGGTCTGAAAACTTTAAAAGCAAATATAAATTCAAGATGGCACTGTAAAGCTCTGTAAATGCTAGGGATCATAATGGGGGACATGAGGATTAATAGCAACCCCCTCTCAAGCTTGCACATCAGCCCAAATCCGAGATTTCATTAACTGTTTATTTTCCGGCCGCAGCGTGGGCGGGTCTGAGGTGCTCCAAGCCCTCTGGACTTTTTCCACGGATATTTGACATAAATTAAAATAAAAATTATTTACGGATTGGAGTGTAGGGGAATGTTGTGCTATGAATGCTAATACCTACAATCACTCTATCGTCTCATCAGAGTGCAGGATGGCTTTATTATGGCTTTATTTTGTGCTTAATTGTGTGCTTGCGGGACCTTTTTGCTGCAAGAAAGCTGCGGCCCGGTTTTAGCCTTGCAGAGAGGGTTCCCGGAGCAATTGAATAGCAACCAGGATTTTCTTGCGGTCGAAACTCTTGCGGCCGTTTAAGATCAAAGACTTTCCTCCGGCGCGTGCGGCCGCAAGTGATAACAAGGCGCCGGCCGTAAGCCTGCCGTAGCCCCCGGCCGGAAGGGAATAGAACGGTCCTTGCGGCCCCGCATCTCCTACGGCCGATAATAGAATGAGGCTCATGGAGATTAGAGATTTAAATATATATATATATACATATATATATATATATAAATAACCAACTAGGGTGATAGAAAAAAGCTAAGAGACAGAGGCATATCTGAATATTTATACCTAGGTGGTTCCTTAACAGAGCCAGATTTCTATACTTAGCGGCATTTCAACTATAGATTAATTACTTTTCAGTTATGTCAAGTTAAGTATTTTAAATTAGGTTACTTAGCTAATCTATTACAACAGTATACTAACTTCCAGATTATTGCAAGTCTTAACTTTTACAGTTAAATGAAATATAGTCACCTCCCGTTTGACATCTCACACGAACCAGAGTTTCCAGGACCCCCTCTCGAGCCTCCCCCACTCCAGGTCCTCCTTTAGCTCAGTTTCGACAGCTTTGCAATCTCAATTAGGTCACAATTAAGTCAGATCAAATCAGGTGCGTGTTAAAAGACGACTCCAGCCAGGGATTCCAAATTTTGTAAAATTGTGGCATAGTGTCTAACTCGTTAGCTTCTCATTTATTGTTATATAGTTAACTTTCCTAACAACCTCCTGTAGATCTAAAGTTCCCGACTTCCACTGACTGGCAATGTGTGTTTTGGCCGCAGCTGTCATTATCTGGAACAACTTGTTCTGGCTCAATGATAAATTTGGGAGTTTAATCCCCAACAAGCAGGATTCCATGATTGCCAAAACAGTAGTCCCAAACAAAGACGTAGCCAGTGATGTTAAGTCTTCCCACAACCTATGTACTACCGGGCAAAGCCACCAGGTGTGTATATGATCCCCTATCTGTTGGCAGCCCCTAAAACAATTGCTGCTTACTCTAGGGTCATATTTGTGAAGTATGTTGGGGGTACAATATATCCTGTGTAGGACCTTGTCAGATGTTTCTAGATGTGAAAATTTACTGGTTACCCTGCTTAGGTACGAAAATGATTTCTGCCATATTCTCCATTCCCACTCCCTTCCAAGCTCTTTCTCCCATTTACATATGTATGCTGTTTTCTCTATATTTTTTGATTTTGAAAATTTGGCATACAGCGAACCAATTACTCCTCTAGCCAATGGAAGGTTCTTGCATGTAACCGAGAACCAGGAAGTTTTCAGAGGCCCAAATCTTTTATGCATCTCGCTGACCCAGCTCCTTATCCTCAAATAATTGTAAAACTCCTCGGTAGGGAGGGCATATTTGTCTTTAAACTGCTCAAAAGTCACCAAGTGATCCCCCCTATACCAGGTACCTAACTTATCTAATCACCTAGAGGCCCTCCAATGTTTTGATGTCCTACTCAGGGTTGCTCAAATTTCCGGTAAGGAGAGAACCGACATTAGGGGGGATATACCTACATCTAACCTATTCTTGGACCTGGCCCACCCCCAAGATGTTATAGTCAGATTTATTATGGGGTTTTGATGGGATTTAATCGGGCTCAGTCCTTCAGGCATCCATAATAGCATTTCCCATCTATGAGGTTGCATTTGTTGTTGTTCTAAAAACACCCAGCCTGGTTGGTGCTTGACTGAGTGTGTTTGTGGCAGTTGAGCGAGTCTAGCCGCTTTAAAATAGTCCCGCAAATTGTGGAATGATAGCCCTCCCCTCCTCCCTGTGTCTGAACATTATTTTCCTGGATATGCGAGATCTTTTATTATTCCAGATGTATCTGAAAATACTGGCTTGAAACCGATCTAGTTCCTTCAGGGATATTGGCATGGGGAGTGTCCTAAAGAGATATAAGATCTTTGGTAGTGTGTTCATTTTAATTGCCGCTATTCGGCCAGTCCATGAAAGTGGATCATTCCTCCATCTCAACAAGTCATCATTTAATTTTTTGTACATAGGGGGATAATTTGCCTTGTACAGGTCGGATAATTTGGGTGTAATATTAACCCCTAGGTATTTTATATGTCTGGCCTGCCATGAGAAGGTATATAGAGATTTCAGAAGTTCTATGTCATTCTGATTCATACCCAGGCTTAGAGCCTCTGATTTCCCCAGATTTAGTCTAAGTCCTGACACTTTGCTAAACCCATCAAGAGAAGACATCAATGCTGGTATGGAAGTCCCGGGATTTGTCAGAGTGCATAAGCTGTCGTCTGCAAAAAATGTGCATTTGTAGTGTTGTAACCCCACTTGTAACCCCTGAATTTCTTTGTTTGCTCTAATGAGTTGTGCTAACGGTTCAACGGCCAGGGCGAATAAGAGGAGCGAAAGTGGGCATCCCTGTCTCGTACCTCTCTGTATGCAGTTCTGAGCTCTATGTTCCCCTGTTAGCCTCAGGTTAATATGTTCGGAGTAGGCTAGTAAAGCGTCCCTTGATACCAAACCTATCCAGCACCTTAAACAAATATGGCCACTCAACCGTATCAAAGGCTTTCTCAATGTCTAGGGCCAGCAGGCACATAGGGGAGCCTGCTTTGTGTGCCAAGTATTGAAGATTAAGGATACGTCTGACATTGTCCCCCGCCTGCCTATGAGGTACAAACCCTGCTTGATCCTTATGAATAATTTCCGGTAGGAACCTGGAGATCCTTACTGCCATGATTTTAGCTAGTAGTTTAATGTCCCATTCAATAGAGATATGGGTCGATAATTCCTCACCTCAAGATCATCCCTTCCTTCTTTTGGGAACACTACCAAATCCGCCTGATTTAATTCTGGGGGCATACTTTCCCCCTTCAGAATGGCATTAAAGAGGGACGTAAAATAAGGTTTAATAGGGTTTCAAACTTCTTAAAATATAAATTAGTAAAACCATCCAGTCCCGGAGATTTGCCTATTTTGAGGTTCATAATCGCCACCCTCACTTCTTCCGGTGTAATGTCTTGATTCAAATTAGTTAGTTGTTGCTCATTTATTGAGGGGAGATCTATGGTACTTAAAAAGGAGTCAATGTCCAGCCCTTCAGTCTGCGTTCTAGATGAATATATCTGCTGATAGAAGGACTGAAACTCTTTCTGTATGTCCCTTGGGCTACAGGAAATTTTACCATCCGACCTCCTAATCTGGGTTACCCTGGTTCGGACTTCCTTAGATTTCAGTCTCTTGGCTAGCATTCTATCTGGTTTGTTCGCTTTCCAGTAGTATAAGTGCTTTGTTTTTCTCATAGCCTTCTCCGTATGATAAGATAAAACCCCATCTAGATCTGACCTGACTTTGTTAATTTGACTACAGAGCTTCCGGGTAGGGCGCTGCTGATTAAGCTTTTATAGGTTATTGAGGATAGCCGTGAGCTCCTCCTCCTTTCGCCTGAGCGATTTACGGTGCTGAGCAGTGAGCTTAATGCAGCAGCCCCTTATAAATGCCTTATGGGCTACCCAGAGCCAACGCACCCCCGTCTCCGGAATGAGGCTCATTGAGATTAGAGATTTAAATATATATATATATATATATATATATATATATATACATATATATATATATATATATATATATATATATATAAATAACCAACTAGGGTGATAGAAAAAAGCTAAGAGACAGAGGCATATCTGAATATTTATACCTAGGTGGTTCCTTAACAGAGCCAGATTTCTATTCTTAGCGGCATTTCAACTATAGATTAATTACTTTTCAGTTATGTCAAGTTAAGTATTTTAAATTAGTTTACTTAGCTAATCTATTACAACAGTATACTAACTTCCAGATTATTGCAAGTCTTAACTTTTACAGTTAAATGAAATATAGTCACCTCCCGTTTGACATCTCACACGAACCAGAGTTTCCAGGACCCCCTCTCGAGCCTCCCCCGCTCCAGGTCCTCCTTTAGCTCAGTTTCGACAGCTTTGCAATCTCAATTAGGTCACAATTAAGTCAGATCAAATCAGGTGCGTGTTAAAAGACAACTCCAGCCAGGGATTCCAAATTTTGTAAAATTGTGGCATGGTGTCTAATATAGCACTCGTTAGCTTCTCATTTATTGTTATATAGTTAACTTTCCTAACAACCTCCTGTAGATCTAAAGTTCCCTACTTCCACTGACTGGCAATGTGTGTTTTGGCCGCAGCTGTCATTATCTGGAACAACTTGTTCTGGCTCAATGATAAATTTGGGAGTTTAATCCCCAACAAGCAGGATTCCATGATTGCCAAAACAGTAGTCCTAAACAATGACGTAGCCAGTGATGTTAAGTCTTCCCACAACCTATGTACTACCGGGCAAAGCCACCAGGTGTGTATATGATCCCCTATCTGTTGGCAGCCCCTAAAACAATTGCTGCTTACTCTAGGGTCATACTTGTGAAGTATGTTGGGGGTACAATATATCCTGTGTAGGACCTTGACAGATGTTTCTAGATGTGAAAAATTACTGGTTACCCTGCTTAGGTACGAAAATGATTTCTGCCATATTCTCCATTCCCACTCCCTTCCAAGCTCTTTCTCCCATTTACATATGTATGCTGTTTTCTCTATATTTTTTGATTTTGAAAATTTGGCATACAGCGAACCAATTACTCCTCTAGCCAATGGAAGGTTCTTGCATGTAACCGAGAACCAGGAAGTTTTCAGAGGCCCAAATCTTTTATGCATCTCGCTGACCCAGCTCCTTATCCTCAAATAATTGTAAAACTCTTCGGTAGGGAGGGCATATTTTTCTTTAAACTGCTCAAAAGTCACCAAGTGATCCCCCCTATACCAGGTACCTAACTTATCTAATCCCCTAGAGGCCCACCGATGTTTTGATGTCCTACTCAGGGTTGCTCAAATTTCCGGGAAGGAGAGAACCGACATTAGGGGGGATATACCTACATCTAACCTATTCTTGGACCTGGCCCACCCCCAAGATGTTATAGTCAGATTTATTATGGGGTTTTAATGGGATTTAATCGGGCTCATTCCTTCAGGCATCCATAATAGCATTTCCCATCTATGAGGTTGCATTTGTTGTTGTTCTAAAAACACCCAGCCTGGTTGGTGCTTGACTGAGTGTGTTTGTGGCAGTTGAGCGAGTCTAGCAGCTTTAAAATAGTCCCGCAAATTGTGGAATGATAGCCCTCCCCTCCTCCCTGTGTCTGAACATTATTTTCCTGGATATGCGAGATCTCTTATTATTTCAGATGTATCTGAAAATACTGGCTTGAAACCGATCTAGTTCCTTCAGGGATATTGGCATGGGGAGTGTCCTAAAGAGATATAAGATCTTTGGTAGTGTGTTCATTTTAATTGCCGCTATTCGGCCAGTCCATGAAAGTGGATCATTCCTCCATCTCAACAAGTCATCATTTAATTTTTTGTACATAGGGGGATAATTTGCCTTGTACAGGTCGGATAATTTGGGTGTAATATTAACCCCTAGGTATTTTATATGCCTGGCCTGCCATGAGAAGGTATATAGAGATTTCAGAAGTTCTATGTCATTCTGATACATACCCAGGCTTAGAGCCTCTGATTTCCCCAGATTTAGTCTAAGTCCTGACACTTTGCTAAACCCATCAAGAGAAGACATCAATGCTGGTATGGAAGTCCCGGGATTTGTCAGAGTGCATAAGCTGTCGTCTGCAAAAAATGTGCATTTGTAGTGTTGTAACCCCACTTGTAACCCCTGAATTTCTTTGTTTGCTCTAATGAGTTGTGCTAACGGTTCAACGGCCAGGGCGAATAAGAGGGGCGAAAGTGGGCATCCCTGTCTCGTACCTCTCTGTATGCAGTTCTGGGCTCTATGTTCCCCTGTTAGCCTCAGGTTAATATGTTCGGAGTAGGCTAGTAAAGCGTCCCTTGATACCAAACCTATCCAGCACCTTAAACAAATATGGCCACTCAACCGTATCAAAGGCTTTCTCAATGTCTAGGGCCAGCAGGCACATAGGGGAGCCTGCTTTGTGTGCCAAGTATTGAAGATTAAGGATACGTCTGACATTGTCCCCCGCCTGCCTATGAGGTACAAACCCTGCTTGATCCTTATGAATAATTTCCGGTAGGAACCTGGAGATCCTTACTGCCATGATTTTAGCTAGTAGTTTAATGTCCCGTTCAATAGAGATATGGGTCGATAATTCCTCACCTCAAGATCATCCCTTCCTTCTTTTGGGAACACTACCAAATCTGCCTAATTTAATTCTGGGAGCATACTTTCCCCCTTCAGAATGGCATTAAAGAGGGACGTAAAATAAGGTTTAATAGGGTTTCAAACTTCTTAAAATATAAATTAGTAAAACCATCCAGTCCCGGAGATTTGCCTATTTTGAGGTTCATAATCGCTACCCTCACTTCTTCCGGTGTAATGTCTTGATTCAAATTAGTTAGTTGTTGCTCATTTATTGAGGGGAGATCTATGGTACTTAAAAAGGAGTCAATGTCCAGCCCTTCAGTCTGCGTTCTAGATGAATATATCTGCTGATAGAAGGACTGAAACTCTTTCTGTATGTCCCTTGGGCTACAGGAAATTTTACCATCCAACCTCCTAATCTGGGTTACCCTGGTTCGGACTTCCTTAGATTTCAGTCTCTTGGCTAGCATTCTATCTGGTTTGTTCGCTTTCCAGTAGTATAAGTGCTTTGTTTTTCTCATAGCCTTCTCCGTATGATAAGATAAAACCCCATCGAGATCTGACTTGACTTTGTTAATTTGACTACAGAGCTTCCGGGTAGGGCGCTGCTGATTAAGCTTTTATAGGTTATTGAGGATAGCCGTGAGCTCCTCCTCCTTTCGCCTGAGCGACTTACTGTGCTGAGCAGTGAGCTTAATGCAGCAGCCCCTTATAAATGCCTTATGGGCTACCCAGAGCTATCCCACCCCCGTCTCCGGAGAATCATTCCATTCAAAATATTGCTTAATATCCTCCACCAGAATTGTTAAGCTATTGGGATCAGACAGTAAGTGTTTGTCAATCTTCCAGCTCCTGGGTGGAGATAAGCTGGGCCCCAGAGTTATTCTAATGATGACTATAGCATGATCAGACCAAGGGCAGGGGACAATGTCAGATTCTCGGACGCTATCAAAAAGTAGGGAGTCTGTGAGAAACGTATCAACCCTCGAATATGATCCATGCGTGGGCGAATAGAATGTGTATTCCCTCCGGTCTATATGTAGGCCCCTCCAAGCATCTACCAGACTCATTTTCGCCATTAACTGCTTAATTTGACCAAGTTTTTTGGAAAATTTCGTATCCCGGACGTCTCCTGATCTATCCATTGTCGGGTATAATTCTCTCAATAGTTTAATCAGGGATTTTTGGGGTGAGCTTGTGGGAGAGTATAGGGATATGAGTGAGATTCTGTGGCCCGAGACAACCCCGGTAACCAGGACGTAGTGTCCATCTTTGTCTACCCTGCTGTGTTCTAAGTTAAATGGAAAATCTTTGTGTATCAAAATAGCTGCCCCTGCCTTCTTTGTGGGTTGAGTGGCCATATACATTGTCTAGTAATCCTTATGGACAAATTTTGGTTTGCCTTCATGCGAAAAGTGAGTTTCCTGCATGAAGATAACTGAGGGCCTGAGTTGTCTATAGTACCTGAAGGCTTTCCTTCTCTTGAAGGGCGAGTTAAAACCCTTAACATTGTGAGTTATAAACGTATATTCTGACCCACTCATCCTAATTTAGAATCTACGTGTGCGTGCGTTCCCTGACTACCTGCTGTTTCTCGCCCTTCGCTATTTCCAGTGAGTCCAAGGGTGACCGGAGGCCCGGAGGGAGTCTGCTGATGCTGGAAACTCTGGTCGCTGTTGAACCAAAGGAAAACAGAAAAACATAATTTTAGTGATACAGTTTGTAGAATTATACCCTTAGCCCAAAACGCTATAATAGTTATTGCTGTCTGATAACTGGTCTGTTGCTCTAGCAAGCTTAGCTCTCTCCTTTCTCCATAACAGTTTGTATAAAAACGAAATAACATAACAACTAGTTAAAGTGAACCTGAGAAGTTTTATATCTGTCTCAAGTGTCTACTTCTAACTGTCCCTACATCTAAGGCTTTGACTATCCCATATTTAAACTCTGTTGATCTAAGCTAGATCTTTTTCATCCGAAGTATAGCAAATAGTCCAGACTTGAAATAAAGTCTCAATGTCACTTCCAGGTACTAGGCCGGCTTTCACTCAGATCGTGCTATTGCCAAGCTTTAAGTAGTAAGATCCTGGTCTCCTCTACGTTGAGGGCTGTAGATATTTTGACTTTTGCGGGTCAAGTTCCTGTCTCTGGGATTTCTGGGAGGGAGCGAATCCTCCTTTTGAAGATGCGGGCCCACTAGAGTCCATTACTTTTTCGGGATAGGAGGAGGAGGAGGGCGGCTATGCTCTTCAACCGGCAAGTCCGCAGGCAGAGGCGAAGTTGGCACAGCACCGCCAGGCAGTGCTCTAGAGTACGAGTGGTGTGCACAGTGCCCTGATAGTTGAAGGCTAGAGCAAAAGGAAAGTTCCACCTGTATTGCAGCTTTTGCTGCTGGAGGATCGCCAATGCGGGTTTCATCTGCCTCCTCCTGTCTAGCGCGTTGGGGGACAGGTCCGCGTAGACTTGCAGGTTAGAGTTGCCAGGGCCTTTAACAGTTTGCATCTTCCTCGTCTCCGTCAGCAACAGATCCCTGGCCTGTTGCCTGAAAAAGCGCACAATTACGTCTTTCGGGGCTTCTGGGTTTCTCGCCCCCCCCAGAGCTCTGTGAACTCGTTCCATCTCAAGGACCGTCTCTGCTTGATCGGAGAGTATTGCCGCAAACGTCTCCTTCAGGTATGCCGTCAGGTCCTGTGTAGCTCTTGGGACCCCTCTTATTCTCATGTTATGACGGCGCGACCGGTTCTCTAAGTCCTCAATTTTGTCCGTCAATTCCATAATATTGTAAGAATTTTGATCTATGGCCGACCGATCATGCTGTTGCGCCTCTCCGATTTGGTCCAATATCTCCTCCAGCATTTGGGTCCTTTGTCCCAGCTCTTTCAGGTCATTTCACAGCGGTTCTATTGCTTTGGTCAGGAGCTGCTCGATCGTGGCAATAGATCTGGGAGAGAGGTCTATGTGTTGGTTCGCTTTTTTAGAAGTGTCTTCCTGATCCGACGAATCCGATCCTTCAGAAGCTAAATCTATGTGAGACGTGGGTTTGGCCACCTTGGCGGGGAAATGTTCCTTGATGCCCTTGGCTGAGGGGCCCCTCTTGCCTTTCTTCATATTGCAGAGTAGTGTTTCACGTACTCCAATTAATCTGTGGCTTCCTCCTCCTATCCCGGTTGCTTGCAAGTAAGCTGGAAAATTATAATTGCAGTTGTTGCTTCACATCTAGCAGGTAAGCTCCCTAGTTATGATTCAGCAGTAGATAATTATTGTGTACTAGGATAGTCATAGCCTCTCGTTGGGTAGCTTTTACATCTCTTGGGTCAGTGGTCTTTGCTTGCAGAATGCCAGTATCACCCTATCCAGGACCCACTGAATGTTTGAGAGTCCCGGATGACTTAATTCAGGCCGGTTTAGATGCAGGTTCTTGTTCCCCTATTAGGGGTATAAAGAGCGGCTGAGCAACCCCTTCTCCAGTGTCTCGGCAATTCCACCGACAGTCCTGTAGGATTCAGTTAGGATAGCTCCCTTTTTTTTGCATGTCGGGTGTAGTTCCACTAAGTGGCCACAGGATGGCAGTTAGGAGCTTCAGGGTCTCTGTTAGCTTTGTATAATATTCTGTTGCAAGACTAGCTTGGTTTTTAAAACAGGAAAAGGCTGATCTACAGGTTAGTGTCACTGAGTCCAGTATATTATCAAGCCTTGTTAAAGTTGCAATGTTCCCAGTCAGGATGTGGGTCCACAACCCCTGAGTCTGGTGTAGTCAGGGTAAAACAGTGTCCTGGTAGGGCTTGTGGGGGTGGAGGGTTCCAGTGGTACAGTCTTTCTGGCCCAGTGTTTGCTCCCCAGAGGTATCTTCCAGCTTTTGCAAGATATAGGGATATTTATGGTGATTCTGGGCAGGTGAGGGTGTTGAATCTAGTGAGGCTTGTGGAGACAGCTCCCTTTTTATTGAGCTGCTTTAGTTTGTGATGGGGATGGTGCTGAGTGCTTCTAGGCCTCAGGCCTGCCTCGTGTGGATCCAAAATGGCGGCCACCCATTTTCCCCAGGGATTTCCTGCCTCCCTGGTGGCTTCTGATGCAGGCTACTGGCTTCGTACCCCCTAGGAAGTTAGCACCTTGGTCCTTTCTATATGTGTAGAAAATAAACAACTTTTACCTGAAGAGGGAAGGAGTTGGAGAGGAAAGGAAGATAAGAGAAGAAGGAAAGAAAATGAGGAGAGACAATAGGAGAGAAACAAAAGAGATGGAGGGAAGAAAATGGAAGAGATAAAGAAGGGGGTGCAGAGAGATAGAGACTGGTATGATGATGGAGAAGGGTCAAGGTGGAAAGACAGATGAGTGGTGGGATGAGATGTGAAAGATAATTATTAGAGAGAAGAAGGAATGAGAGAAGGTTAGACAGAGAGAGGTAAGAAAAGGGGGGAATGGGACATGAAATGGGCAAAGGGTAAAGGAAAAGAAGAACAAGTGAGGTGAGAGGTGAGAGGGAGAGAAGAGAATATAGAGGAAGAATAGACAAGAGTGAGAAGGGGTCAAAAGAAAGGGAAGGTCAGATAATGAGAGAGAGAAAATGGGAAGAAATATTGGAAAAGAGAGAGAGGAACAAGTGTAGGGTGATGGAGACAAAATGGAGAAAGGATAAAAAGGATAGTGGAAGAAAATTGGGGTGAAAGTAATAAAGATGAGAGAGAGAAGGAGGAAATATAGAATGGGGAGAGAATAGAAATATAAAAGGGGGATAAGATGGACAATTAAGGGAAAAGAATTGAGGGGAAGAGAAGAGAAGAGAAAGGGAGAGAATAGGAAGAGAGAAGCGGAGAGATGGGTAGGAAAAAAGAGGGAAGGAGACATGTCAGGAGAAAAGAGGGAGAAGGGGAGGAAGGAGAGAGAGGAGAAGAGGGATGAGTAACGGAAGAGTGGGAAAAAGGGGGCAAGAGGGGGAGGAGGGGGAAGAAGAGAAGTAGAGACCAGAGGCAAGTGAAGGGGAGAGAAAAAAGGGAGAAAGAAGGAGAATAGAAAAAAGGATTGTTGAACGGCTTAAGGAGCCAACATGGGACATGGAACGGCAGAGTGAGCCAGTAAGGGCTGCTGAGAGCCAGAGAGTACCGCGGGAGGTCCTCTAGGGACCAGAGAAGCTCGCAGAAGGGCCACCGGGGTGGCACAGAGAGCCAGAGAGGGCAGGAAAGGGGTGTGAGGACTGGGAGGGGCCAGAAGGAAGTGAGTGCCCTGGTGAAGCTGTACTGGTTGCACCACTGGCAGCTCAGCCCCTCCAGGTAACAATATAAAAGAAACTTATAAGAAAACTGCAATATGAAGCATATATGTTTCCTACTATATACATACTTAACATGCATGCATGACATTCAAAACAATCTAGCATACATTTAAAAGATATTTTCTAAACTTTATAATGTTTGTTTTTTTCTGCTTGAAAAAGACTTTCATAAAGTATATTTAAAATGTCTTGAAAAAAACAGGAAATGCATCAATCATAATTCTATAGTTGTATATGATAGCTCAATGGCTGATGTTGATGATTCATATTATTGATTGACAGGCCACCCTCAGCGCATAATTACACATTAATTACACAGTTTATTTTGTACTTGGACTTACTTTCTATAAAAGAAAAGCACTGTCAAACATTTAGCAAATGCCATCTTTAAGATGCACTAAGGTATGGATAGTAAATAGGTAGACCTGGCTCCAAACCAGGGTCCCTTAAACCAATTTTGGACCTCTACTGCATTAATAAATATATCAAATATCTCAGCTGAAGTTTCCAAATGCTTAAATAAGGTATTGGTTACATGTTGTTATATTGCTAAATCGCCCTCAAAGCTTTTGATGAATGCACCCTATTCTGTATTTCCCAGAGTTTGGGCCAACTTTTAAGAGACTACAATAAAATGGTGGCATGCCCATTGCATGCTGGAGAACAGCGCGCCATCATCAGGGCGCTGAGAACTGCGCTCTGATGACGAAGTGTGCTCCAGGCTGCATCCAATCTGCCACAGAGACTTCTCATGCGTCTCGTCTCATATTTACTGGACCAGCTTGCTGGAGGCTGCCACGGCCAATGTAAGGGGCTAACAGTGTGCCATGTGGGACTGGCATGTGTCACTAGGAGCATAATGTATGTAATGTTACTGTCATTGTGTGCACGTGTGACTAGGAGCATGTTGCATTGCACGTTTATCACTACATGTCACTGTCATTATTTGCATGTGTGATAAACGTGCAATGCAACATGCTCCTAGTGACACATGAAACAATGCCTGGCCCATATAGCACACTGCCAGACCTATACCTTGCTAAGCAGGTCCAGTAAATATGAGATGGGGGCGCTCACTCATGAGAAGCCTCTGTGGCAGATGGGATGCAGGCTAGACCGCAGAGCGTCATCAGCGCGCGAAGGTCGGGGTGCCCAATAAAATATTCTGTATGGGTTAATGTTCTGTTTTTAGGTAACATTTCAATGGATTTGTAGTAATATGAAATTATGAAACATTTAAAAGCCAAACATAAATTTACTAAATAAATGTACTTAAACTTGGAAGAGATCACTTTGAGACGTTTTCTTTTTGGGGAGGTCATGCTGACACAGCTAGACACTTGACATCCACAAACTATGTATTCCAGATACAGGTTTTATTAAAGGAATCTACTTAAAGAACATTTTAAGAGCACTATTATTTGGAAATGCAGATGTAATTTTCTACTAATGCCAGGGAAGGTACAATCTGTGACTTGCAGCTGAGGGTACACTCCATAACAGGAACTGGAAACTTTAACTATAGCCATCACATAATATAATTGTCTAACTACGATTCCTCATCACGCTGTGTTGCGTAGTGCGTACGACTTATCGATGAGCGCCGCAGGCGCTCACGCGCGAGGCTCGCCGTTAAACAGTACCATTTTGACGATTGTACGACTTTGCGATGAGCGCCGCAGGCGCTCATTGCCCGGCGAGCCTCGCGCAGCGAGGCGAGCCATTAAATAGTAGCACTTTGGCAATGAGCGCCGCAGGCGTTCATTGCAGGCGAGCCGCTATGTTAAACCGTAGCACTTTTGCCGTTAAACCGTAGCACTTAGAAAAAAAATACGAGAGGAAAAAAATTACGAGATAAGCGGCGGAACAAAACCAATAAAAAAAAACACTAAATACACACTAAAAAATAAAAAAAAGGTCACTTACAGCATGGGGAACCAGGCAGGACGTCTGGGAGTGAGTTGGAACTCCAATTTACATCGATTTAGACGAGTTACAAAGATCGAAAATCGGCTATGCGAAAAAAAATGACCGCCGAAAAAAAATGAAAACGAGGCTATACTACTACGAACTGCATAAAACACAGCCACAGACGTATGTGTTCGAAAAACAACTAGATAAAGGATGCTCATTAACCGCACAATGAGTAAAAAGGCAGTAGCGAGTACATTTTACGAAACGATATTACCGATTTACGCATTAACACAGATTTCCCGCCTTTGTCTCGCACCACATAGGATTTCCCGCCGAAAAGAACGCATTTGGCTCGCTCAACAGCGGATTTCCTGCCGGAAAAAAATGCATTTGACTCGCGCACAAAGCCTATATATAGGGCACACTTGACACATAACTGACACTTTCTCCTCAGGTGATGACAGTCTGACTGGACGTTTTCTGAGGCCGGGAAATCTCAAGAGATTGTTAGCTCTTCAGTATACTGCTTCAGCATTATTACATTAAAAAAGGTAAATATCATTTATAATTATTAATTAAATATCATTTATAATGATTAATTAATTGGTACTTACTTAATAAATAAAAAATAAGAAATTTAATTAATAGAAAAATAATACTGTGCTTACCTGTGTGAAACAATTGTTAATAACATTCATAATGTACATTAATTAATTAATTAATCATTAATATCAAAATTAGTTAACGTTTAAGAATGTGAATACAAAAGCAACACGTTTATTCAATAATTATTAATGTACATTAATTTAAGAATTATTTTGTTATATATCGTGATTACCTGTGTGAAACAATTGTTAATAACATTCATAATGTACATTAATTAATTAATTAATGATTAATATCATAATTAATTAACGTTTAAGAATGTGAATAAAAAAGCAACAGATTGATTAAATAATTATTAATGTACATTAATTTAATAATTATTTTGTTATATATCGTGATTACCTGTGGGAAAGAATTGTAAATAACATTCATAATGTATCATTACTAATCATTAATATCAAAAAAGGTTAACGTTTAAGAAAGGGTATAAAAAAAGGAACACGTTGATTAATTAATTATTAATGTATGTACATTATTTAAATAATTCAGTTCTTATATATTTTGTATAACATAAACCAAAAAAAATTAATTAAAGGCTATATACTCATGCTTACATGATGATGTTAGATTTAGTCACACATTACTTTAATATTAATGAACAGTAATTGATTCTTATTTCATTAGTAATGTACATTATTTTAAGAATTCAGTTGTAACATACTCATTTTAAAATACCACTCAAAAAAAAAAAAAGGGAAGAGACTCATGCTTATGTCTTGACGTTATATTTAGTCAGACATTAATTTAAGATTAATACAGATTAATGTATTCTTATTTAAAGACTAACAGTAATATTGAGTGTATGTTTATAATCTATGCTTACATATGTGTGTTCATGCTGATTGATTGATATATTTATTTCATGTTTTTAATCTATGCAAAAATATGTATGTTAAGTCTCATTGATTGATACAGATGAAGCAACATATTATACATTAATTTGACTATTTTGTATAATTGCAGTGAACTGTAGCTGAATAAACAGAGATAGTGACGTTTGCACACATTGAACATCATAAGGATAATTTAGACAGGTACAGAATTTGAATTATATTACTACAGCAAGATATAAAAAAATATGATTTTAGGTTTTTAATGTAGCCAAATATATGTCTGTTGATGTTCATTTAATGATATCGATGAAGCAAAAGTTTTAAAATATTCTGAAATTTGATTTTACAGTTTATTTGGATCTGCAAGAGAATAAACAGACAGCGTGATGTTTGCAGCCTTTGAACAACATCAACATCATCCTCACAGGTATAAAATTTAATTTTGTAGTGATGCATAGAAAAAGGCTATATATTATATATTTGGTGAAATGGATATTTGTTGAAAATGGAGAGTACTTATTGAGTCATTAATGTATGATATTTAGTCATAACTTGAAAAAAGTTGAAAAGACAATACTAATTAATAATAATATTTAAAGAAAATAAGAAGCTTACAACACTTGCAAAAAAAAGAAATTGATGGTATGCTGTAAATTCAATCAAGAAGGAATGGAATTGAAGGATTATTAATATAAAGATAGATATGTGCAGCTATTTCCGATTTCATATATGTCAATAAAATACTTTGAAAAATGGTTTCATTTCTTTCAGTCTAAAGTGCATTATTTTAAAATGTTTTATTAGTTTATTCATCTACTTTAATGGAACAGTACAAAAAGGAAAAAAAATGTATACAAAACAAAGAACAAACAATAATTACATGTCTTTTTACAATTACAGATTAAAATGGCAGAGAATGGAGAAGACAAAATGGAACGCAAAAGAAGATTGGCAAGGGAAAGGAAGCAAAGGTGGAGAGATGCTCAGAAACCGGAAACTTCACAACGCTTGCGAGAAGAAGATCGACAGAGACTTTTAAATAAAAGAAAGATGAGTAAGAAAGCCGCAAGTGAGTGTGTTGGGGCTTCCGAGAAACGTAAAAGTAAACAAAAACATCTCTGTGAACCATTGTCCAATGATTCTATTTTGCAGAATGACTTAAATGTAGACACACAAGAAAAAAATGTACATGTAGAAAGTGGGTCTGATATCTATGTTGAAGAAATGCATGACAATGTGTTTACTACTGCAGTAGAAGTAGATACTCATTATTATGGGTTACTTAATGTGGTTTGTCAGTTATGTGGGGCCTATCATTTTATAAAGGAAAGACCTACTGATGGAAATTTCATTAGTTGCTGTCAGAAAGGAAAGGTGAAACTTCCACTAAGACACCCATTTCCATATTATTTAGAATGCATTATGAGCGATCCAACATTTCCAAATTATAATAATTTCAAACAAAACATAAGGTCTTATAACAGTGCAATTTCATTTGCTTCAATGGGTGCAACATTAGCAGAAAATGTACCAGGACATGGTCCTTACTGTTTCAGAGTTCAAGGTCAAATATACCACCGAACTTCACATTTACACCCACAAGAAGGAGAGCAAAGGAAATTTGCACAGTTATATGTCTTAGAAATAATGGAAGCTGTGGAACAAAGAATGACACTTCCAGAAAATAGACAGTGTTTGCGCATAGTCTTTGAACAGCTGGATAAAATGATGCAAAAAAAACCATATAGTCAAGCATACAAACAATTTGCACAGCTTGAAAGAGAACAACAGGAACATGCTGAAAGACATCAATTGCCTACACAAAGAGTCAATATGGTGTTAAAAAGAGATCGCAACACTGATCAAAGAAGATATAATTTACCTACTGTAAATGAGGTTGCCATGGTGTTTAAAAATGAAGATGGTGAACCACCTTTTCAGCGGGATATTAGAATATATCCACGCAATGAAGAACAACCATTTATCAACAACAATATGTTAAGCTGTAATTTAGATCCAATGACATATCCCATTTTCTTTCCAAATGGGGAACCAGGATGGGAACCAAAATTACAATTGGAAAGTTATCCCAATACTAAACTTCGTATTAGATCTAATATTTTCATGCTGAAAATATAAAGTGGCACAAACTGCTATCCGTGATTGTTTTAATCCAATCTTACATGGAGGCAAACTCACTCAACAATGGATTATTGATTCATATTTACAAGTTGAAGCCAATAATCTAAATTTCATTAAATATCAACAAAATAAATTACGAGTAGAACAGTATTGTGGATTAATGGATTATGTGGCAGATTTAGCTTCCAACAGAGACATTCCAGCTGGAAGAGCAATTATTTTGCCATCCTCTTTCCAAGGATCTCCTCGCAATATACGAGAAAGGTATAATGATGCCATGGCTATTGTTACAAAATTTGGAAAAACAGATTTATTTATTACATTCACATGTAATCCACAATGGCCAGAGATCAAGGAAAATTTGAATCTGGGACAAACTACTTCTGACCGACCAGATTTAGTGGCAAGAGTATTCAAAATCAAACTCAATTCATTAATACATGATATCACTAAAGCACACTTATTTGGACAATGTGTGGCTTTTGTTTACTCCATTGAATTTCAAAAAAGAGGATTGCCACATGCTCACATACTTTTAATACTGCAGGAAAAAGATACGTTGAACACTGCAGAGAGAGTGGATTCAGTAATTTCTGCACAATTGTCAGACCAAGAAAAATATACAAAACTTTGGGAGATTGTTACACATAGAATGATTCATGGCCCATGTGGAGAGATGAATCCTAATTCACCATGTATCGAAAATAAAAAATGTACTAAAGAATTTCCAAAACAATTTCAAATGCAAACTTATGCAAATTGTGATGGATATCCTTTGTATAAAAGAACACAAGGACAAACAGCTATTATCCATGGACAAAAGGTTGATAATAGATTTGTCATTCCATACAAACCATATTTGCTCATCAAGTATAATGCACACATCAATGTGGAAGCTTGCACTTCGATTACATCAATTAAGTATGTGTATAAATATATATACAAAGGATATGATGCAGCTACTGTTGTTGTACAAGGTGCTGGAAATGAAAACGAAAATCCAATTTTACATGATGAACTATCAAATTATTTAGATGCTCGGTATGTGAGTGCTCCTGAAGCAATGTGGCGCCTTTTGAAATTTGAGATGCATGATCAGTCACATGCCATCTATCGTTTAGCTGTTCCTTTTTCTTCAAAGTCAGTTGGTTTGCTTTACTCAAGGAAATGAAAGAACTGCATTATATCAAAGTGAAGACAGAGATACCACACTTACTGCGTGGTTTAAATTAAACTGTCAGGGTACGTAGGCCAGACAATTTTTATACATAGAGATACCATATCACTATGTATTTGTAAATGGTCTATGGCGACAATGAAGAAGAGATGCACATAAAATCATACCACGCATTTATACCGTCAGTCCAAGGGACATTGAACGTTTCAGCTTAAGATTACTTTTGCTACATGTTGCCGGTGCACAGAGTTTTGAGCATTTACGTACAGTGAATGACATAGTTTCTGAAACATTGCTATTAGCTGCAAGACATCAAAATTTCATAGCTGATGATACAGAATGGGAGAGGTGTCTGGAAGAAGCAGCACTATGTCAAATGCCTAAGCAAATGAGACAACAATTTTCATTCATTTGTATATTTTGCAATGTACCTGATGCTTTCACTTTGTGGGAAACATTTAAATTAAACATGTCAGAAGATTTCTTAAAACGTTACAGAGAACCAATAGCTCTGTTAAAAACATTGATGGAAATCCAAGAAATATTGTTGGCTCATGGATTAAATTGTGCAAGTTTTAATTTACCTGATCCAGGACTTATAGATGACATCAATTTTGATGATTATGACACTGAGCTTCAAAAACAAAAAACCCAAGAAAAACTGGCAACTTTAAATATTTTACAGTTAGAAGCATTTCATGCCATCACAAATGCTACAGATGATGAAATGGTCAAAGACCGGTATTTCTATCTAGACGGACCATGTGGATCAGGAAAAACTTATCTGTACAATTGTTTGATGAGTTATATTCGATCACAGGGTCAGATAGCTATGCCATTTGCAACAACTGGAATTGCTGCACTTTTGTTAGATGGTGGGAGAACTGTGCATAGTGGATTTAAGCTGCCAGTTCCCATTTTGGAAACATCAGTGTCAGATATTCGATTGAATTCCTTACAAGCAAAAAAAATTAAACTAACTAAACTAATTATCATAGACGAGGCAACAATGATGCCATGTCATGCATTGCAATGTATTGACAGATTTTTAAAAGAAGTAATGGATAATAAGTTGCCATTTGGTGGAAAGGTGATGCTGTTAGGAGGAGATTTTAGGCAAACATTACCTGTTGTGCCACACGGAAATAGAACGGAGATCATTGAAACATGTATCAAGACCAGTAAACTGTGGCAAATATTTACACATCTCAAATTAGAATTAAATATGAGATCTGAAGGCCAAAATGAATTAAATGACTGGCTCATTAAAATCGGAGATGGAAAACATCCAGAAATACAGCATTTACCAAATGATACCATTGAAATTCCATCAGAAATGGTTTGCAATGAATCACTCATATCAGCCATATTTCTAAACACTCTTAATAATGAGGATTACACAGACATTGCAAACAAAGGGATATTAACATCAAAAAATATTGATGCCTTGAATGTAAATAACGAAATTTTAAAATATATCAATGCACCACAAAATAATTATTACAGTGCAGATTCCATTCTGTCAGATGATAAAGACAGTGAATCGAATTTTAGTATCGAATTTATTAATTCGTTAACACCATCTGGAATGCCCCCACATATTTTACAATTGAAAAAAGGCGCAATTGTTATGTTATTGCGAAATATGAATCCAAAAAAAGGACTTTGTAATGGGACCAGATTAATTCTGCATGAGTTGTTTGCCCTTTGTCCTTCAACGGAGACAATTTCCAGTTATCATGGCATTTGCCATGACCATCAATAAATCCCAAGGACAAACTTTTAAGTCAGTTGGGATTTCTTTAAAGGAACCAGTTTTTGCACATGGACAACTCTATGTGGCTTTTTCAAGGTGCACTAATCCAAAAGAAATTAAAGTGCATGTTGAAGAAAACGAAACTCAAGGTCATTTATTGGACGATGGATGTGTTTACACCAAAAACATTGTCTACTATGAGGTGTTGGAAAGATAGAGGACAATGGTTTCATTTTAATGCCAACATTTTATGGGACTCAATATGATTGCACAAAAACAATATTTCAAGTAAAACATCTAAAGAATGAACAAAAAAACATAGAGAACAGTGGTTTGACTTCCAGTACAAAATTAAAGTACTCTGGGACTCTTTAAATAAGGGACCACTATTTCACTTATGAAAATCTATGTGATATTTGTAGAATGGACAAACTGAAAAAAACAAAAAAAAATAACAACAAAAACAACAGTAAAATATCCTTAAACAGATTTGAATGGGTTCAAAGTTTAATATTTACATGATTGGCCCCACAAAAAAATTCACTGAATTTTTACATGATTTACAAGAGCTAACCCCACCAAATACTCAAATATCTATATCATAGGTTCAGGTACAACAAGAATGGAAGTTGCACATCTTTCCATAAGACCAAATTTCATTTATTAGTAAATTTTTAAAAAATATGTACAATCTGTTCTATCCACAAAAAAAAAGTATTTATATTGTAATTGATGTCACTTAATATAGTTATTTATAAAAAGGATCCAAACCATGAGTGATAAACTGATTATGTTTTAATTTGATAGATGTCTGTACTCACTGTTTACATCTAGATAGATAAGTGAGTTTTAAGAGTACGGTAATTAACTTTGATACGAGTGTGCATGTTCAAATCCCAATTATCTATTTTGTTTTACTTTAATGTTTGCATTTAGTTCAAATGATTACAATATTTACATTATTATTATTATTATTATCGTTTATTTATAAGGCACCGACATATTACCACTAGTTATCTCATACCCATTTTATAGCTGTTCTCTGCTTTATCCTATAACTTGAAAATAATTATAAAAGGAACTGAAAGGGATTTGAACTCATAACATTTTGTTTCAAAGACAGTTGCTTTAATCACTCTTTATAAACTATAATGAATGGAAAATAACAATTTAACAAATATAGGACATGCACCACTCCCTCACTCAGCCACCAGCTGTTAGAATAGGTGTAATGTTAATTAATGGCTAAGGCAGTGGTAGATAGAGGAGTAGAGTAAGTATTATGGTAGGATTATGGTAATATTATGAGGGTTTGTATGTTTATGGTTACGTCAAAGATAGGATAGTGGCTAAAGATAGAGAAGTGTTATTGTAATGACAGTAGCTGGGTATTTAGCCCTTTAGCTGTATACTGAGCAGTTCTAGTCCACTAATTGGAGCCACAGTAATCTGCATATTTTATAGGCTTCTGAGTCAAATCATCCAATAATTTCCAATACACTTTCTTTTTTCAGCTCGGTACCCAACCTTGCCTGTGCAAAGCATGTGCTACTGTAGTGTTTATATACTCTTGAAAGAGTTTTGTTGGATCTTCTTATGTGACTTTTCAATTATTACACTAAGGCATGCCACATTTCAGTACAAACCATTTCTATATTCAAGGTTCAATCCCATTTGTAGAAGCAGGAACTAAAATTATTTCCCATATATATAGTGTTGGGGGGGTTGTGCAGGAGCTGCAGCACAATGGTAAACAGGAAAAGCGAAATCTCACTAATCGTTTATCTCAGAGAGAAGTAGAAATCACTAGTCCGTTCTCTCAGCTACAAGAGAAGCTATGATAGAGAGGGAGCTGTTGTTACATACTCCATAAGTGGAGAGGACGGCTGATGTCTCTGATCTAGAGATACAACTGACTTAGAGAGATGCTGGTCCAGAAAAGACTAGCACTGGCCTCCAGGACATGTGTACATGAGGTGTTGTGTTGAATGCAGAGCTATGCCTACAGAAAGCTTGTATGCAAAGAATAGAGCAGAAGCTTGTACAGAAGAGAAAAAAAACGGAGGAAGAAAGTATGGCTGAGCATCCAGAGTTATTCAGGGAGGACCTGATAACAAAGACAGAGGGGATTCTTCAACTAAACATGCAGCAGGAGATCCAGTGAACTGGATATGCAACAAGTTAAGAAAGATAAGTTGTGCTGCAGGAAGAGAAGATAAATAAAGAGAAAGTCATCTACTGAGTGCTGCAGAAGACTTGGCGAGGAAGAAGGAATCCAAACCTCATAGGATGGAAGGTGTCCTCAGCAGTGTGAGGCAGGAGATGTGTGAGCTGAAAGTAGAGAGGGAGAGCAAATATATAAAAAGTACAAAATGAAATGCAGAAGCTCAACAATGAACCAGTACTACTGCAGGACGACACGTTCACTAGTATAACACAGGAGCTGCGTAAGAAACTCTTTAACCAAAATTCTCTAGCTCAAAGCTTCCCAGAAAGTCTCACAGAGATGAATACCTGGGACCTTCACAAAATGGTCATGAAATTGGAGAAGCATGTGCATTGTCTGAGAGGTTTCACCACTTATTCCACTTCCAATGAATATAAGAGAAATTCTAAGGTTAGTGAGATGGACTTGGGACAGCCAAATTTCTCAAATGAGAATAAAAATTTGGCAAAGTTGCAGAACATGTCATAGGAGATCCATGACTGTAAGACTGTGGTTCTGTGTGAGCAAGTCTCTCAACCCCTTGTTGTTGAGATGTGGGGGAGGATTTGTGACATAGAGGCCCAGAGGCTAGTTAAATCTAACATTTCTGAAGAGTTGAAGGAGTTTAATACCCCTGAAGCAGCTATTTAGCAGAGAGATGAGTGGTCCCAATTAAGGGACTGCAGAAATGCAGCCTACAATGGCTTGTTTGGGGTCTAATATTATGGATTGCTGCTTACAGTGCAATTAACTGACCGCTTTAAGGACTGTTGCTAACATCTAAAGAGAAGAATCGTGCAACTGGGACTGCTGGACTAAACAGTTAGTGCAAGCTGTGACTGAAAGCTCTCAGGCTCTGTATGGGCCTTCAGCCTTGGAAAGACTGTGAACTCATTTAAAGGAGAGACAAAGTGCTTAATGCATTTTTGTGACTGTTTTGCTGCAAAGGATCACTGCACTGGTGTTTGAGGTGTGCTTTTGTTTTTAGCAGACTGCTCAGAAAAAAAGAAAAGTATTAAAACTTAGTAGAGCCTGTTTTGCTGCAATTGATTACTACACTAGCTTTTAGAGCTAAAATCTGGAGAAAGCTGTTTTGCTGCAAGGGATTTCTGCACCTGCATTTAAGGCAGAGCTGACACAAACTACCGGGAGACTGTTTGTGAAGAACCGGTACACTTACAAGAGACTATGTAACTTAACCCCAAAGAGAAGTCTGTTGTATATAAAAGAACAGCACTCATTAAAAGGTTTGTTAAGGGTCCCTGAGGTGGGGTATTTGGAGAGAAGAGTGGGACAGTGCCCCACCTGTCTACTTGTGAGGAATGATACATTATGCTGGTGGAGAAAAAAACCTTAGAACCAGATTAAAGCGGACTGTACAAAACAAAGTGTACTATATCAAGAGAACTGTGTTTTTGTTGTATAATCTATATTGCTGATGTAAGTAACTCATAATGTTTTCTGCAAAGCTGGTGCTGCCTTCACTTGTTTATGGACAACCAGTAATATGGTCAAATGTATCTACCCTCGGTAAAGTATCCCTGTAACTTATTGTCAAGTGTTGGCAACAATTTTTTTTTAGACAAAACTGTTTTACGATTTAGATTGGATTATTGGAGCCTGTAATATGAAGAGGATGGTGTAATATACAAGATGGCTCCACTATGGTTATATTAACTGGGGAATTGTGTTTTGCAGTGCCAGTTCAGTACCTCATGCTCACTGGCATCAAGCATAAGGTGTCTGTATGTGACCACTGCCCTGGACTGCACTTCACATCCTGTCTGACTCAAAATGGAGCTTCTCTGTCTAGGTATTAAGGCAACGTAGTAACATACACCCATAAACCCATGGCAAGAAGCTCGTACCTCGCAAGAATCCCTACGGGCATAAAAAAGTGCCAGCAAGGGCTGCTAAAGCCCATACGTGCTGCCTAGGAGCAGGCTCCCCATATTAATCCTTGCAGTGGGGGTCCCGATCGGTCACAATCGGGATCCCTGCTGCATTTAAAAAATTTCTTAAAGCGCACACTATTGGCCAATTTCGGCCGTGGGGGTACTGTAAGTACCCTTGCGGCACCTAACATTAACCCCCCTCTATGCTGGGGGCCCCCATCAGGACCCCCGCAGCCTCCCCACATTAACCCTTGCATCGGGGCTCCCGATCAGGCCCAATTATGTTTATTAAGGGCTCATCGGGCTCTGTATTGAGCCCCATGAGTGATGGGGTTAATTATGGGCTCATGGGGCTCTGTATTGAGCCCCACGAGTGATAGGGTTATAGGTTAATTAGGGGCTCATGGGGCTCTGTATTAAGCCCCATGAGTGATAGGGTCTGATCAGCCATTGGCTGACTCAAACACATTGCTATACATTTGACTAATTGAACTTAGCAGGGCCGTGCATGCAATGTAGTAGAGACTGGGCTACGAGTTGGCTTGTCTCACACGTTGCTCGCAGCCCTTCTAATTTAATACCGTAGGGTTTAAGTGCAAACATTTTATGTACGAGGCTGAAATTGAATATGGCTATAGGTGTCTAAGAAAGTTGTGCCTTGTGCTGCTGGAGATGTAAATCTGGCCTTGGTTGTATTAATCACTCTGAGCATGTGCCAACCCAAGACTCTCCAAAAGATTAGACTCTATCACAGACATAAGAAGATTACTTAGGCCTCCATTCAATTGCTTGAAATTTGCAACAGTTACAGAGCAATGCAATTGATCAAGCCCGCAGTTGCCTGGCCGAAAGCTTAAACCTAAACCATGCACCCGTAAGTAGAATTTCAGAGCATGATCATGATCAATTAAGCAAGGTCGTAACTACCGATTTAGAAACAGCCAATAGTAAATGAGGCCGTCATCATGGCGTCAGTAAAACATGGAGGTTAAATGTCATTCAATTAGCATTTAGTCCAATATGTGATCAGACTCGCAATCTGGCAATGTACAAAATAATACAAATGAATGACGATACTGTTCTAGTCCATGTGGGTGGCCTGATAGGTATTTACTTCTTGATTTCCGAAACTGAAATAACATGAAAATGAAATTAAAACATTTTTTTTTTGCAAGATTGAATCTGTTGTGCAATTAATTCCAATGTATTTCATTACTTTCCCTGTAGTTTTCAGTGCAGTATTTTTTATTTGCTTTTACAGTGCTACGATCAGGTGTTTAACCCCCATTCAAGTCCTATCTGGTAATTGTAGGATTTTCCTCTACATTTGCCATTTACGAGTGTAAAAACAATTGCGGGCTTGAGGAATTGTAGCAATTGAATATTGATTTGCGATTGTAACATCTACGGAGTTGAAAAATCAATGGCTTAGATGAGTTGGAGTTACGGTTTTGACAACCGCAGGGATTTGCAGTCTGTCACCCGCAAATCGTTTGCGGGTAGCTAAAAGATGCCAATTGAATAGCAAATTTGTTTACGGGCTACATTATGGGCTCCAGTAACAATTGCTCAATTGAATAGGGGCCTTAGAGCAGTTGACCAGAAAAGTTCAATATTGAACATAATTTTACTGCAAGAAAGTGCAACATTCCATTTATAAAGCACTTGTCACTACCTATAATTTCAAATGATAACATATTTGTAACATTTTCTGTGTCTATTTAAATCATCGTGAAATGCAACATTTTTTCTCATGCATGTAAAAGAGCTTGTTTTAAACATTATAAAAGATTCGATTTTCATGAAAAAAAACAGTAAAACTTGTTTAAACTTATTGGAAACTAGACGGAAGTTGCACAGTAAATCCCTCTGTGTTAGCAGACAGTATACAGTACACAACTCTAATTGTCAGACACTTATGACTCATACAGCTATATTGCTGCACATTGGGTGACAGGAATAGGTATACAATCAGTATCAGTAGATTCTGCTCCAGGAGCTTTTTTTTTTTTAATATGATCAAATATCCTTTTTCAGAAGCAACAAAAAAAAAATACTTTCAATGGCCCTTTAACATTGCACACATTTTGAAGTGGAATCAGAGCTAATAAAGACAATTTGCTTTAAATTGACTCATCAGGGAATTATTTTTGTTTATATATATGTTTTAACTGGGTTAATTAATTGTATCCCCTTCAATGTAATTGTCATATAAAATATTCACTTTTATTCTCACAAGCCCCTAGAGTAACAAGTTCTTTACTTTCTGCAGTCCTCTTTCTTGCTATTCTCCCTCATGACCCCTGCAATGCTTAACAGCTGTGACCTAAAGTCATGCCCACTGGGGGGAACAAACTTAACAATACCACTGTTTCATGCTGCTAACCTGTAGACCTCTCTCTCTCTGCCATCCCCCTCTGTCTCATTCCCTCTCTCTCCCTCCCTCCCTCTCTCCCTCCCTCCCTCTCGCTCTCATCTTCCTCTTCCTTTCTCCCTCCTCTTTCTCCCTCCTTCCCTCTCTACCTCCCCTTCTCTTCCTCCTTCTCTCTCTCTTCCTCCCTCTCTATCTCCCTCCCTCTCTCTCCCTCCCTCTCTCTCTCCCTCCCTCCTTCCCTCCCTCCATCTCTCTCTGCCCCAAGGTAGTGACCTATTTAAGACTATCACTATTCAAGACAAGCAAGGGGAGATAGAGGAGAATTCAAGACAAGGGAGATGGCAGAGAAGAGATGGCAGAGAAGGGAATGGCATTGATGCCTAAAAATACACACTACTATGAGGACAGGCATTGAGATACACATTTTGGAGACATAATCATAGCATACTCCCAACACATACTATTGGGACTTTCCCAAAACACATAGATAATCAAGATGAATACACCAGTAGCTACAAATACATTTTCACAGCTCACTCACAAAATAATTTACACACTTACATACAAGGAGCAGGAAATTATTTTGAAACAAAAGAAAAGGTTCACACTAGTCATTTGATGGAACCAAGCACAAGACATTGAATTTGGGTATTGTATCAGTTTTTCTATATTGCTTTTCATTACAATTATAGAAATATTTTGTGAATTTACTATACAATAGATTGCTACATCAATATTAATCTGAATATAACCATATCACCATAATCTTGTAACTTGTAAATCGACATATGACTTACAGATTAATTTTATAAATATCATAAATATCAGATGTTGTAGCAATCCAATATATTTTGATGTAGTACCTAATTGTAATGTAAAAAAAATATTTTCTTTTTGTATTTGATAATATATTTAGACTGCATAAGTTGTATGACTTTAAAATGGTATGGCATCTTGGTGAATAGATATTTGTGAACATACTAAAAATGATCAAACCAACTCTGAAAATTGCCATATCTTATGTATTAGGCATATTGGGCATGTATTGTATATGATTATGTGGACAATGTGCTAATGATTGATTCTTTATCATTTAATATACCTTATTATTTTCTCTGTCATAATTATTATACCATAATGATTTTTATATTGAAAGATACAGTTTTGATATTATTTTTACTCAGAATATTATAATAAATATATTTTCATATAATACAGTTCTGTTTAACTCATGAGGCAAAACCTTAGATATATCATGTAGTAAGAATTCTAATAATTAAAAATGGGCAAATACAGTATCTCATAAAAGTGAGTACACCCCTCACATTTCCGTAAACATTTTATTATATCTTTTCATGTGACATGAGTGCTGCCAGCAATGGGGAGCTACAGTTTATTGTGGGAACCATGAATGCCAACATGTACTGTGACATACTGCAGCAGAGCATGATCCACTCCCTCCGAGGACTGGGCCTCAAGGCAGTATTCCAACATGATAAAGACCCCAAACACATCTCCAAGATGACCACTGCCTTGCTAAAGAAGCTGAAGGTTAAAAGTGATAGACTGACCAAGCATGTCTCCAGACCTAAACCCTATTGAGCATCAGTGGGGCATCCTCAAACTGAAGGTGGGGGAGTGCAAGGTCTCTAACATCCATCAGCTCCGTGATGTCATCATAAAGGAGTGGAAGAGGACTCCAGTGGCAACCTGTGAAGCTCTGGTGAACTCCATGCCCATGAGGATTAAGGCAGTACTGGAAAATAATGGTGAGCACACAAAATATTGACACTTTGGGCCCAATTTGGACATTTCCTCTTAGCGATGTGCCAAAGTTTTAGACATTAATGGCTGTGTGTTGAGTTATTTTGAGGGGACAGGAAATGTACACTGTTATACAGGCTGTACATTTACTACTTTACATTGTAGCAGAGTGTAATTTCTTCAGTGTTGTCACATGAAAAGATATAATAAAATATTTACAAAAATGTGAGAGGTGTACTCACTTTTGGGAGATACTGTATTTGCCCATTTTTGATTATTTGAATTCATATTACATGATATATATGCCTCATGAAATAAACAGAATTGTATTATCTGAAAATATATTTATTATAATAATACTAGAGACTTGCCCGTCAAAAATGCCAGCAATAATCTTGTAATGCTGGCAATGCTGTTTACCACCCAATGTGAGCACCTTCGGCACTCACCGCGAGCCTCTCCCCCTGTCTACTTCCTCCCTTGTGTCTCCTTTCCCCTCCTCTCCCTCCCCTGTGTCTCCTTTCCCCCCTCCTCTCCCTTGCCTGTGTGTACTTTCTCCCCTCCTCTCCCTCGCCTGTGCTTCCTTTCCCCCTTCCTCTCCCTCCCCCGTGCCTCCTTTCCTCCCCTCCTCTCCCTCCCCCGTGCCTCCTTTCCCCCCTCCTCCTCTGTGTCTCCTTTCCCCCTCCTCTCCCTCCACTGTGTCTTCCCCCCTCTCCCTTGCCTCTCCCTTGCCTGTGTCCCTTGCCTGAGGATTAGGGAAGGCAGGGAGGAGGAGGATGAGGGGAGGCAGGGAGGCGGAAGATGAGGGGAGGCAGGGAGGAGGAGGATGAGGGGACACAGGGAGGAGGAGGAGGATAAGGATAAGGAGGGAGGAGACAATGGGGGTGATGAGAGCCCCCCTCTCCCTCTCCCCTCACTTACCTTGATAAGCTGCTCCTGCTCCTCTCCATCGCGTGTTCCGGCTGTGTCAGGACATCATGCATCTTGAAATCATTAAAACCCGGAGACCAGAATAGTAGATTCAAAAGCTAAAGTGATGTATTTGCTGTATAATGTAAATCAATTAAAGGAGGCCTTGTATGGCTGCTACTACAACACATTAGGAAAACAGGAGCAATCAGCTTGATATGTTCTGATATGTAACAGGTTAAAAAATAACCTGAAGTTGTGGGAGGGGTTGGAACTCCCGCTCACCATATAAATACCTCCTTCCCTAATCTAACCGCAAGCTGGCATCAATCTTCGGTCTTTCTGAACCTCTGTGCTATTCATGCTGCATCTGCCTCCTGGTGAGTCCTGTCCCTACTTCCCTGTCTGTCCCCCTGTCCTCCTTCCCCTCTCTCTCGTTTCTCCTGTCTCTAGGACTCCATCCCCAGCCCCCAACTTCGCCTTTGCTCTTCTACTCTGTTTCTCACACTCCACACCACATTGCAGCCTCACGCCATGCTACACCCGGCAGCCTCGTTCCACATACTACACATGAGAGCCTTGTTCCACATGCCGCACATGGCAGCCTCGCTCCACATGCGTCACATGGCAGCCTAACTCCACATGCTGCACATGGCAGCCTTGCTCTACAAGCTGCACATGGCAGACTCGCTTCACATGCTGAACCTGGCAGCCTCGCTCCACATGCTAGCCTCACTCCTCATGCTGCACATGGTGGCCTCACTCCACATGCTGGCCTCACTCCTCATGCTGCACATTCTAGCCTCACTCCTCATGTTGCACACGGAGGCCTCACTCCACATTCTGCTGCACACTGGTGGCCTCACTCTACGTGCTGATGCACACTCGGCCTTACTCCTCGTACTGCACACGGCAGCCTCACTCCAAGTGCTGCACCTGGCAGCCTCATTCCACACTACTGCTGCACCCGGCAGCCTCACTCCTCACTAATGCTGCACGCGGCAGCCTCACCTATCATGCTTCGCCCAGCAGCCTCACCCCACATCGTGGTCTTCATTAGAGACTGCACATTTCAAACGCATCAAACGAGGTCAGTTCTAGTTGTGTCTTAAGATGGGTATTGCTGTCCTATCCTTTTAAGCAGTGTTAAGCTGTGCATGCTTATCTCCTACATAGGTTATGGGGCCAAAAAAGGAAACTATGTATTTATTCATTAATTGTAATGTTTCTTTTTTTTTGTAGGGGTGTCGGACCTGTGGACATCTATGGATGGGCCCTTGTCTAAGGACGGTTCAAAGAAAACCATTGTCGCTGGAGGGGTATTTTGGCAATGTAAGTGGTCTAATTTAAACTCTATTTTATTGCTGTGCGTGGGTTTGTTTTATTGTGATAGAGATGTGATTATTTTAGGTTGTAGTTGTATTATTTCATGTGAGTAGCTTTTTATTTAATTTCTTGTATGTAGTGGGGTGTTTTTATTTTATGTAGTGTTTCTTTTTTTCTTTTCTGTAATGTAGTTTTTTTTTCTTTCTGTAATGTAGCTTTTTTTCTTTTCTGTATTATTCTATTTTTTCTTTTTGTAATCTAGGTTTTTTATTTTTGTATTTAGAGGGATGTTCGGGGTTTAATAGGGTGTTAGGTAGGTAGTGTAGGGGTTAATTGGTTAGGGTAGATATTAGGTAGGCCGTATAGGGATTAATAGGGTAGGGTAGGTGTTAGGTAGGTAGTGTAGGGGTTAATAGGGTAGGAGGGGTTTATATGATAGGGGTTTACTGGGTACATTTGGGGTTAAATACGCCCAGTTAGGGTTAAATATGACTAGATGGGGTTAAATAGGACTAGATGGGGTTAAATAGGACTACATATGGTTTCATACGTCTAGATGGGGTTAAATCGGACTAGATGGGGTTAAATCGGACTAGATGGGGTTAAATAGGACTAGATAGGGTTACATAGGTCTAGATGGGGTTAAATAGGCCCAGTTAGGGTTAAAGGGGGACAGCTGGGGTTGACAGGGTTTAGTTAGGGTTAATGGGGTATAGTTAGCGTTAATAGGTTAACGAAGTATAGTTAGGGTTAATAGTGTAGTGTAGTGCTTAGACAGACTCATGAAGGTCCTGGAGGACCCTGATTGGGCTGAGGGGTTCATTTTAGGTGCCAGGGGGGTACTTATAATACCTCCGTGGCAGGGGTTCATTTTTTTATTTAGTGCAGGTCCTTTCAGGACCCGCGAGGCAGGATTTTTGAATTTTAAATGCAGCGAAGGTCCCGATGGGGACCCCTGCTGCAAGGGTCAATGTAAGGACACTGCAGGGGTCCACCAGCAATGGAGGGGTTAATTTTAGGTGCCAGCCAGCTGCAAGGGTTAATGCAGGGAGCCTCCGGGGGTCCCAATCAGGACCCTAAGAGCATGGGGGCAATGTGGGGAACCTGCGGGGGCCACGATCATGGGGGTTTGATTTGGGAGCAGTGGGGAGGATAAGTAAGGGCTTTGCAAGCCCTTGCGACACCTCCTTGGTACAAGTAGGCTGGAGTTGGCTTTTTGCCATTTACAGGCTTGGCGGAAGTGGTAATCTGAGCAATTGAATAGCGATTTGGGATTTTTGGGCCGCAACTCTTACTGGCTGTGAAAGATCAATGGCTTTCAGGGAAGTAAGCTGCGATTAGACGGATTGCAGTGGAAAGTAGCGAGCAGCACGTAACCCGATTGGAGCACTCAAATGGAAGGCAATTGAATAGCAACATAGCTTGTGATCACCACTTACTACTACTTTTTGGATATAAAGAGCAATTGAATGAGGCCCCAAGTGTTCTCATCTTGCTTATTTAGGACTGACCATTATGTCTTCACCCTTTATTTTTGGACCCCTTTTGCCCCTCTAGTCAGGCTCGCTTGTACATCTCACATTGCATCTAACTTATTACTTTCACTTTAATTTGTGAAAGTGCAAGCTACAAACATAAATATAAATACACTAGCGACTTGCCCGTCAAAGAATGACGGTCAATAACATTTTAAAGCTGGAAATGCTGCTTGTGACACAATGTGATTCTCTAACACTCTGAATCTTTTTCTTATCTACAAAGAAGTACAAAAATGTATATTAAATGTTTTTTATCTTTTTAACAATGTACTGTTAAACTATATCAAACTTTTTAATTGTCATGTATCGAATAATAATATAACAATCCATTTCTCAGAATACGCATTGTGAACCATTACATGAAGGTTTCTAATATGCAACATATACTGTAAACAGTGGGTAATGAATGTTTTTTTAACAATACTAACATGAAATTGTTATTCAACCATGACAGAATGCTTATTAACATACAACTTGTATTTAAACTCCTGGTAAAGCACATAGGTATTGAATCCAGAGGAAGGCAAACAGTGAAACCCCCCATTGCAAATTAGCCAATCGTCTCAAAAGGGGAAAAAAATGTATTCCTTCCTGACCCCAATATTTAACCTGAATTTATTTTAAACTATAGTGACCTTGAATATTGAATCCAGAGGAAGGCAAATGTCAAAAAATTAAATTTCAACTTTGTCAAAAAATAATTCCTTCCTGACTCCATTAAGTGGCAATCGGATTCGTCCCTGGATCAATAATCTACATATCATGAAACATTTAAATTTTTACACAAATGATGATGCTGCTACTAACATTAAACCTTAATTACATAGAATGCATCAACTTATCAGTCCTTTTTCAAACAGAATTTTAAGATCACAAACCTGAAAGAAACAGAATTTTAAGATTACAAACCTGAAAGAAACATATTAAATTGTAAACAGTAAAGGTAATAAAATGCAAGCTAACTGTTTTGTGGGGCCAATCATGGCTAAAGAGACTTCCAAGACATTCCATTTTTTTTTAGTTCAAAGTGGTTTCCTTTCAAAGAACACAGCAGATTTTTATTTGTGTCTATAAGATGTAACCCCTGTTTTTTTTTCTTCTTTTTTTCCTTTCTTCCTTTTTTGTTGGTTATTACTGTATTTTTCTAAAATTGTAGATATAGTTTTGTAACTGAAATAGTGTTCCTCTAAGAAGAGGCCAAGTGACACAATGTTTTTTGTAAAAATACGGCCATCGTGTAGTAGATCACCCTGACTTGGGTTGTCTTCAATTGAAACTTTAATCTCATCTGCATTTGTGCACCTTGAAAAAGCAACATAGAGTTGTCCATGTGCAAAAACAGGTTCTTGTAAATAAATACCCACAGAATTAAAAGTTTGTCCTTGGGATTTATTGATGGCCATGGCAAATGCCATGATAACTGGAAATTGTCTCCTTTGAAGGACAAAAGGCAAACCACTCTCACTTGGAGCTAAATCAATTCTTGGTAAAAAAAACATTCACCTTTATGGGTCGCAGTCATAATTTCTGCATGTATAAAATTATCTTTTAAATTGTGCACAATTAATCTAATCCCATTACAAAGTCCTTTTTTTGGATTCATATTTCTCAATAGTATGACAATTGCCCCTTTTTTAAATTGCAAAACATGTGGTGGCATTCCAGATGGGGTTAAAGAATTAATAAATTCTATACTAAAATTCGATTTGCTGTCTTTATTGTCAGCCAGAACTGAATCTGCACAGTAATAATTATTTTGTGGTGCGTTGATGAATTTCAAAATTGTGTTATTTAGAGTCAAGGCATCTATATTTTTGATGTTAATATCACTTTGTTTGCAATGTCTGAGTAATCGGCGTTATTCAGAGTGTTTAGAAAGATTGCTGATATGAGTGATTCCTTGCAAACCATTGTTGATTGAATTTCAATGGTATCATTGAGTTTTCCTTCTCCAATTTGAATGAGAAAATAATTTAATTAGTTTTGGTCTTCAGATCTCATATTTAATTCTAATTTGAGATGTGTAAATATTTTCCACAGTTTACTTGTCTTGATACATGTTTCAATGATATCAGTTCTGTTTCCATGTGGCACAACAGGTAATGTTTGCCTAAAATCTCCTCCTAACAACATCACCTTTCCACCAAATGGCAAATTATTATCCATCACTTCTTTTAAGAATATATCAATACATTGCAAAGCATGACATGACATCATTGTTCCATCATCTCTGATAATTAATTTACTTCTTTTTTTTTTTTTTGCTTGTAAAGAATTCAGTCGAATATCTGACACTGATGTTTCTAAAATGGGAACTGGAAGTTTAAATCCACTATGCACAGTTCTACCACCTTCTAACAAAAGTGCTGCAATTCCAGTTGTTGCAAATGGCATTGCTAGCTGACCCTGTGCTCGAATGTAACTCATCCAACAATTGTACAGATACGTTTTTCCTGACCCACCAGCCAGGGCCATCTAGATAGAAATAACAGTATTTTTCCATTTCATCATCTGTAGCATTTGTGATGGCATGAAATGCTTGTAATTGTAAAGTATTTAAAGTTGCCAGTTTTTCTTCTGTTTTTTGTTTTTGTAGCTCAGAGTTGTCAAAGTTGATGTCATCTATAAGTCCTAGATCAGGCAAAATAAAACTTGCACAATTTCATTCATGAGCAAGAAATATTTCTTGAATTTCCATTAAAGTTTTTAACAGTGCTATTGGCTCATTGTAACATTTCAAGAAGTCTTCGGACATATTTAATTGAAATGTTTCCCACAAAGTAAATCCATCAGGTACATTGCAAAAGATTTAAATGAATGCAAATTGTTCTCTCATTTGCTTTGGCATTTGACATAGTGCTGCTTCTTCCAGACACCTCTCCCATTCTTTATCATCTGCTATGAAGTTTTGATGTCTTGCAGCTAATAGGAAAGTCTCATAAACTATGTAATTCACTGTGCGTAAATGTTCAAAACTGTGCACCGGGAACATGTAAAAGAAGCAATCTTAAACTGAAACGTTCAATGTCTCTTGGACTGACGGTATAAATTTGTGGTTCTTTTTCATTGTCACCATAGACCATTTACAAAAACATAGTGATATGGAATCTCAATGTATAAAAATTTTCTGGCCTGCGTGTCCTGGCAGTTTAATTTAAACCATGCAGTAAGTATTGTATCTCTGTGTTCACTTTGAGCTAAGGCAGTTCTTTCATTGCCTGCAGTAAAGCAAACAAACCGACTTTGTGGCAAATGTACAGCTTATCGATATACAGCATGTGACCGATCATGCATCTCAAATTTCAGAAGATGCCACATTGCTTCTGGAGCACTGACATAGCTAGCATCTAAATAACATGAAAGTTCGTCATGTAAAATTGGATTTTCTTTTTCGTTTTGTGCACCTTGCACAACAACAGTTGCTGCATTATATCCTTTGTATATATATTTATTTATTTGATGGATTTAATAGAAGTGCAAGATTCAACATGTATGTGTGCATTGTACTTCATGAGCAAATGTGGATTGTATGGAACGACATATCTATTATTAACCTTTTGTCCACGGATAATAGCTGTTTGTCTTTGTCTTCTTTTATACAATCCATCACAATTAGCATAAGTTTGCATTTGAAATTGTTTTGGAAATTGTTTTGTACATTTTTTATTTTCCATACATGGTGAATTTGGATTCATATCTCCACATGGCCCATGAATCATTCTGTGTGTCACAATCTCAAATAGTTTGGAATATTTTTATGGATCTGGCAATTCAGCAGTAATGACTGAATCCACTCTCTCTGCAGTATTCAACATATCTTTTTCCTGCAGGATTAAAAGCATGTGAGCATGTGGTAGTCCTCTTTATTTAAATTCAATGGTATAAACAAAAGCCACACATTTTCCAAATAACTGTGCTTTAGTTATATCATGTATTAATGAATTGAGTTTGATTTTGAATACTCTTGTCACTAACACTGGTCAGTCAGAAGTAGTTTGTCCCAGATTCAAATTGTCCTTGATCTCTGGCCATTATGGATTACATGTGAATGTAATGAATAAATCTGGTTTTCCAAATGTTGTGACAATAGCCATGGCATCATTATATCTTTCTCACATATTGTGAGGAGATCCTTGGAAAGTGGATGGCAAAATGATTGCTCTTCCAGCTGGAATGTCTCTGTTGGTAGCCAATTCAGCGACATAATCCATCAATCCACAATACTGTTCTACTCGAAGCTTATTTTTTTGCAATTTTATAAAATTTAGATAATTTGCTTCGACTTGCAGATATGAATCAATAATCCATTGTTGTGTGAGTTTGCCACCACATAAAATTGGATAAAAAAAATCCTGAATAACACTTTGTGCCACTTTATATTTCAGCATAGAAATATTGCATCTAACACGAACTTTACTATTGGCATAACTTTGCAATTGTAATTTTGGTTCCCATCCAGGTTCACCATTTGGAAAGAAATGGGATATGTCATTGGATCTAAATTATAACTTTATATATTTATGTTTATAAAAGGTTGTTCTTCATTGCGTGGATATATTCTAATATCCAGCTGAAAAGGTGGTTCACCATCTTCATTTTTAAAGACCATGGCAACCTCATTTACTGTTGGTAAATTATACCGTCTTTGATCAGTGTTGCGATCTCTTTTTAACACCATATTTACTCTTGGCATTGTCAATTGATGTCTTTCAGCATGTTGATGTTGTTCTTTTTCAACCTGTGCTAATTGTTTGTATGCTTGACTGTATGGGTTGTTGCCATAATTTTATCCAGCTGTTCAAAGACTAAGTGCAAACACTGTTTATTTTCTGGAAGCATCATTCTTTGTTCAACAGCTTCCACTGTATCTAAGACATATAACTTGTGGGTGTAAATGTGAAGTTCGGTGGTAAATTTGTCCTTGAACTCAAAAACAGTAAGGACCATGTCCCAGGACATTTTCTGCTAATGTGTCACCCATTGATGCAAATTAAATTGCACTGTTATAAGACCTTATCTTTTTTTTAAAAAGTGGTATAATTTGGAAATGGTGGATCGCTCATGATCCTTTGTAAGTAATCTGGAAATGTGTGTCTTTGTGGAAGTCTTAACTTTCCTTTCTGACAACTAATGAAGTCTCCGTCAGTTGGTCTTTCCTTGAGAAAATGATAGGCCCCACAAAACTGACAAACAACATTAAGTAATCCACAATAATAAGTGTCTACTGTTAGTGCTCTACTAAACACATTATCCTGAGCTTCCTCAGCATAGATATCAGTACAACTTTCTATATCTACATTGGTGATCTATATCTACATTGGTGTCATGTGTCTGAACATTGGTGTCAATAGGCAATATTGTAACATTGTGCAATGGTTCACAAACATGTTTTAGTTTACTTTTTTGTTTCTTTGAAGCTCCAGCACACACGCTTTGTGCTTTCTTACTCATTTTTCTTTTATTTAAAAGTCTCTGTCGGTCTTCTTCTCTTAAGCGTTGGGAAGTTTCAGGTGACTGTGCATCTCTCCACTTTTGCTTCCTGTCCCTTGCCGCTCTTCTTTTGCGTTCAATGGTGTCTTCTCCATTATCCGCCATTGTAATCTGTAATTATAAATACAGGTGTAAGATGTCATATTTTCTTGTTCTGTACATATTGTTTGTAGCTGCCCTCAATCCAAAGGTAAATAGCATTAATTAAAGAATGCAAAGATTTGAAAATCGTTTTCATTTTTTCTCTGCAATAAATGAAACCATTTTTTGTTGTTGTTTTATTGGCATACATTAAAAAGCAAAGCACTGCACATATATATATATATATATATATATATTATTTTTTTGGGGACCAATGAATTATTAAGTCATTACTAAATGAATGTACGTTACGGTATTAATCATAAACTGAGATCAATGGTAAACCTAAAAAGTTAATTATATTGTCGTAAAGAAGATCAAACAGAAACAGCTATTATCAAAGTATAGATGTGGCCTAAAATAATGTTAAATTTTCTTAACGATGCAATTAATTTAGTTATGATGTCTAATTTAGGTTCTTTAAAAAGTAATTAGTTGAACATATATATATCTTGCTATCTTTTTTTTTCCATTATTGTAATGACAAATTAAGTACTAAAAACCTCATTAATTTTCATTTTTTTTTTGTTATTGTTATGAAAAATGAAATCCTAAAAACCTCATTCATTTGCAAGTTGTTCAAAGCAATCGGGCACTATATAAGCACATAGCCTTTTTTTATTTTTTTAAACCTTAGTTTTGGATATATGTTTATTCACTAAAATGTTCAGTAAAAATAATATGCTATGTCATTATATTGAGCCCTATTACATGTTTCAAATTGCAAATGAATGAGTCCCTAAATAAATATAGTTTCATGAACTAATCATAAAGTGTCATCAATCCCAAACCATAAGGGCATGCTGAAATCATATACCTGTGAACTTGCTGTTCTTTGTGTAATAATCCTTGCAAATTCCCTTTCTGTCTTCAGTCAGGTGCAGAGATGAGTAATCTGTGAAATAATATGAAAATATTTTTTAATCATTGTATTCCATTCATTCTTGATTGAATGAAGTCCATATATTTAAGTGCTTAGTAAAATGTACATTTTTTTAAGTATTCTAACCCTATCTATTTTTTTTTATATTATTATTATTTAATAGTTCCAAAAACAATGTACATAAATGAGCAGTAAGGCAGATATATAAGTGCATGTTAAAAATTGTTATTACTTTTATTGCAGTCTGTTATCTATCAACAAAAATGAAGCCTTTTTTGTTCCATAACTACATTATTAAATGATATACCTGTCAAGGTGATCTTTATGGTGTTCAAAGGCTGCAAACCTCACTCTCTCTATTGAGTCAGCTGTAAAGATGATGAAACTGTGAAATAAGATTGAAATCATTTGTAATATTTTGCTTCATCCCTATCAGGCAATCAGTAGCAACACAGATATATTGGCAAAGATGCAAAACCTAAAAGCATATTCATCAATGTATTGTTAAATCAAACATTTTTTTTGTAATGATTACTAATTATTAATAAAAAAAGTGTAATCCTTTTTTTACCTATAAGAACATAATTTAATGATACACCTGTAAAGATTATCCTTATGCTGTTGAAAGGCTGCAAACGTCACTCCCTGTGTTGAGTCAGCTGCAGGTATGCTGAAACTGTCAAATAAGATGGAAAGCATTTGTAATATTTTGCTTCATCCCTATCAGGCAATCAGCACCAATACAGATCTATTAGCATAGATGCAAAACATAAAAACATACTCATCAATGTATTGTAAAATCAAACTATTTTTTGGTCCTGATTAATAATTATTAATTAATCAATAACTGCCATCAATGCCAACTAAAAAGACTTTAATCCATTTTTGTAACAAAAGTATATAATGTAATGATATACCTGTAAAAGTGATGTTTATAGTGTTGAAAGGCTGCAAACGTCACTCTCTGTGTTGAGTCAACTGCAGCGACGCTGAAACTGTCAAAAAACTGTCAAATAGATTAATCCCTATGAGGCAATCAGCATCATCATGGATATATCAGTGCATCTTAAAATATACATCTTGTTTCAGGTCCGTTTTTTTTTTTTTTTTTGCAATATTACTACTTACAAATTAATAAATTAATGTACATTAATAATCAATTAATCACTGACTAAATGTATTCTAAAGATCTAAGCATTAATATATTCCTAAAGTAAAGGCATTGTAAAATCTATTTTTTTCCCTAATGATTACTATTAATTAATTAATAAAATAATGTACATTAATAATTAATTAATCAGTTTGTAAATGTCTTTGACATTGTTTTGCATTAATGTATTAATAAACTTTAATGTTTTTTTCTTAATGATTACTAATTAATTAAAAAAGTAAAGTACATTATGAATTAATTATTCAATGCATCAATATATTACAAACAGCTAAGCATGAAAGTATTGCTAAACTAAATCAAGCGTAAATTCTTCTTTGCTCAATTTGTTTAACAAATCCTTTTTTATTAATAATTAATGAATTAATTATTGATTAATGATTATTAATATAGTGTACCTTTTTGTATTTAATATTCATCAATCAGTATCCTGAAGAGCTAACAATCTCTTTTGATTTTCCGGCAGCAGAAAATGTCCAGTCAGACTGTCAGCACCTGAGGAGAAAGTGTCAGTTCTGTGGCAAGTGTGCCCTATATATAAGCTGCGTGCGTGAGCCAAAATTGTGGTTTCCGCGTTGCTGGCTCATTTTACGTCTTACCTATTAGTATTTTTCTACCTCGTACGTCGCTGGCTCATTTTACATCCTACCTATTAGTATTTTTCTACCTCGTACGTCGCTGGCTGTGTTTTGCGCCATTTTTTTTCTCGCTTAGCTGATTTTCAAGTGCCGAAACTATTTAAATTCGACCAAAATTTGCGTTTCATCTCACTTCCAGACGTCCTGGCTGTCCTCCCGTGCTAACGGTGACCTTTTTGTTCTGTGTTTTATTTTTTGTGTTTTTGTTGTATTTTGGTTTCCGCGGTTTGGCCGTTAACTTCGTATTTTGTTGTAGGTCATAATTTTTTTTTCTAAGTCCTACGTCTCGTATTTTTTTTTTTTTGAAGTCCCGCATTTGTCAACTACTTTCAGCCTAAGGCTGTTTGTATGTAGGCTAATTTGTTTGTAGGCTAAGTCCTGCGTGTTTCATTCCCTCCACTGCTCGCCTCGTTTTACGAGGCTCGCAGGCAATGAGCGCCTTTGGCACTCATCGCCTAAGTGCTCCGAGTTTAATGAATCGCCTTATCTTAAATCTATCACATTGACACATAGAGCACATACCAAATCTACAAACACATGCATACAAACATAGATACAATAAGAGTACTAAAACCACAAAAAGTTAAATTCCAAAAACAGTGAGTGATACATTTTACTGATTGAAGCCTGCAAGATGCAATAAACAAAAACTGAGATGGTTGTTACTGTTGTGGGTTTTTGGCAATTAATATGGTGATTTTATTAATATCAATAACAATTATTAATAGTTAGCTATTAAATCAAAATATATTGGATTGCTATAACAGCTTATATTTATAAAAAGCATCTGTAAATTATACGTTGGCTTACAAATTACAGAATTATAGTGATATTGTATATATCAGATAAATATTGATATAGCAATCTACTTCATAGTAAATTAACAAAATATTTTCATAATTGCAATAAAAGGAAAAAAAATTGAGAAATATTAAACTTTTACAATACCTAATTCCAATGTCTTGTCCATGGTTCTTTCAATGTCTAACCCAAGGAAGTTTAAATCTTTTCTTTTATTTCAAAATTCTTTTGTGAGTTAATTGTAAAATCTCATTGTAGCTTTTGGAATATACATTATGAATTATCTATGTGGTTTGGTAATGTCCCTTTTGTATGTTCTTCTTAGGTGTCTACCAAAGTTTCTCCCTGGGGTGTGTCTGTGTCTAATGGAATCTACCTTTGTCTAGGTTCCCAAGTCTTTCTCCTTAATTTTTTTCTCTCCTAATTATACTAAAGCTTCATTTTCTTATCATAAATTCCAATCAGACTATTTGTTTGCCAACCAATCAGAAAGCATGGTGATGTCAGAGTTGTTAACCAATAAGAAAATTATATCTTGTTACATAGGATTATTAAGTGTCAATTATTATCTTGGAAAACCAGATGACACCCTTGTATCTTCAAATTACAATAACAAAATTACAATTAAATTAGCTAATTACATTTTTTTTACATTTATTTTTATACAAAAAAGAAGTAAAAAATGTTATAATAGCAAACTGTGCATGGGCTATTTTATGACAGGAAAACAAGCTTTTCATTTCTTTGTCACATCAGATCCCACAAATGCCAGTTTGAAGATTGACCCTTTTTCGTTAATCGAGCTGTATGATCCTTAATCATAGAATCTCTATTTTTTACTATTGTACTTTCAACTTTGCCCCATGTTGGAATTTGAGTATGTTTCCAATATTTTACAAAGAACCATTTTGCTATCAATTAGATGTGAGATAATAAATATATACCTTGAGAGGCTGAAAATGTATATCCAAGTGTAATAAAACCAGTTGAGGAGTACATAGAATCACTCTACCAATTATCCTAGAGATCTGTTTACAACTGTGAATCCAGAATGTCTTCACGATTTGGATTCCCACCATTCATGCAAAGTTGTACCTTGCTTCCCACAACCTTTACAACAGGTAATTTCAGAATTTGAATCATATCTATTGATAATGTCCAGAACTAGATATCACCTCTGTGTAATTTTAAAATATAGTTCCAAGTATGAGGCTTTAATTGCAGTTTGCTTAACTGATCTAAAGGCTGCCTTCCATCTATTTACGTTATATTTTACCCAGGTCTCTTTCCCATTCTTTTAGCCCTCTAGATTTGTCAAATGGGCAATTAGAAGATATTATTTTACTACACTTAGAAATTAAATCCAGATTATCTCCCTTAACCATGAATTCTTCTAGTAAAGATTTTAAAAAAATATTAAATCCCCACTGAAGCAAGGACTTTTCCAAGGCTTTATAATTGAGCCACGTAAAGCCAATTAAATAAAATTTATTTTGAATCTCCAATAATTCTAATAGGGTACCCTCTGAGCTGAGTACAGTTCACCTATATTTTGAATTCCTTTTTCTTCCAGAATGATATATCTAGATTTTTATTTTTAGCTGTTTTTCTATTGATGCAGCCAAAGATGGAAATTGTGACAACTTCAATCTTGTTCCAGAATTTCACAAAGGATTTTACACACCTAGGGAAATTTTTAAATATTGAAGGTATACATTTAGGCAGCCATAGAATAGATTAGATAGGTACCTCTCATAATAATTTGTCTTCTATGTTTTTCCAACTAGATTTCTTATATCATAAGTTCCACCCGATCACTTGCGAAATTGCCATACTATCCTAAATATCCTTAATTGAATATTCTTTTTTGTAAGTGTGTCTCCTGTAAGCACAGAATGTCAGCTTTATATTTGGCATAGTTTATAAATGCAATCTTTCTTTTAGTTGGAGAATTTAGCCCATTGACGTTATGTGAAATTATCTTAATCACCATACTTTGCTAATTAAAATCCAATATTACTAATTTATTTTCTTGTTTTCTCTTAAACCAGTAATCTATAGCAGTTTTTCTCACCCTAAATTCATTCATTCATGCATTCAAACATACTCCAGAATGCCCAAATAAAAGTGGGCATTCTTATTTAAACAGGGCTATAAAAGACGATCTAAAGAAATGGTAGGTGATTGTACCCTAACAATCCAGGTAGGGAGATCATTTTCCAAAGAGAAGCTTAGGAGAATAGCGAGAGAGAGAGGGAATTAGTTATAAATATCTTCTCTCTTCTATTTATTCTTGCTTTCTCATTTCCTCTACTTATGTGCTCTAATTCTTTTACCATCTACTCTCTGTGAATGATACTGTTCTAATATTTTTATTTTTTTATTTTTTTACTTCCTCTATGTGAAGTGTTTTAAGTAGCAGTTCATTTTTTTGTCAGCTTCTTTGATATTTCCAATATTCATGTTCCACTTTAACAACAAGGCCAACCTGTCTTGTACTGTGTTGGCTTTATGCCAACTTGAGTCCTTTAGGAATCATTAGCCCACTAGGATGTTTCCATTTATACTGGATTTCCTCCTGTCTTAGTCTTTGCATTATGTTAGCAAACTCTCTTCTCTTTGCTAACGTATAGGACGATAGATCTGAGAAGATTTTTATTCTTTCAAATGGAGAGCCCATGACTTGCTTAATATAGCTGGATTTAACAATTGCTTCCTTGTAAGGTAAATAATGTGTCCTCACAATCACATCTCTTCATACTGCTTTATCCATATTGTTTGGAAGAGGTATCCTATGGATTGCTTCCAATTTACAGTCCTCTTTGGGATAGTCGGGTACCAGCATGTGGAGCATATCTCTTACATACTTGTTCAGATCTCTATCTGTTATTTTTTAAGAAATTCCTCTGATTTGGAGGTTATACCTCCTTGAGCAGTCTTCTAAGTTACACATTTTTTTATTTAACTCCTCGATTTTATTTTCCAATGAGGAAGTGTATTTCAATAGAGTATTGTGGCCGATGGTTAGTTTATCAAACTTCACCACTTATTCCTCTGTTACAGAATTAAACACTTTAATGGCTTTAGAGCTATCCATAATTAGATTTTTAGGTTCCATTATCAAATTTGTCTGGAAGTCAATCAAGAGCTCTTTCATTTTTGAGCATGTTAGTTGTTCCTCTTCTTGATAATTTACCTCACCTCCTTTACAGGTTTGTTTTGTTTATATAGGCGACTGAAGCATAGGATGCTTCTGCTAGCTCATTTTTATTTTTTGTCTAAAATAAATCAGCAGTTTTTATAGACCCATTTTTCATATCTTTAACTTTTTTCTTTGCAGACATTGCTGCTTTCTTATTTGACATTGGTCTATTGAGGCCCAGTAAATATACTATAGATCACAGCTTAGTATATCTTTCTTGTAGGGCTATTCTCTGGTCCACTTTTGTTTTAATACCCCACATCTTTCAAGCTTTTATATGTTTCTTCTTTCACAAGGTCTTAGTTATTAGAGTCTATATAAATTGACTTTTCCCTTCTTTACTCCATCCCTCTTCTTTGTTATTCCTCACTTCTCCTTTAATCTACCCCACTTATATATTCAGACACATAAGCAAAAAAAAGAAACGTTACTTAACTTGCAGATGACCTCCAGTGTCTGTTTAATATATACAGTATTGTCTCTTTTAGAAGACTCTTTCGTTCCATAGCGCGGCTTGTCCTAAGAACTTATCTGTGTTTTATTTCTGCTCCCACTCCTATCTTAACTCCTCGCTCGGACGTCCATTCTCACGCTGTGAGTCCCTCCATGCTGTCTACAGTGACAGTCTGCCACAATCTCAGCCAAACTAGCGTTGGCGCTCAATAGCTGTTGCTTTCGGGAGAACAGGATTGTAACGTTCCCTTTACTGATTCTTATCTCGCCCTGGTCAGACAACCACTTCCCAGCAAATGCCTCCACCACTCCAGTTCTATGCCTTGCTCTGCTGGGAGCTCCACGCTGACCCAGGGGCTACAACATCGGGGGTAGTGAGTATGTAATGGAGAGAATATTTCAGGATCAGCACATGACCTCCCTACCACGTTTACACCAGCAACATGCTGATGATTAGCCCATTTCCGGTCCTGCTCCAGCTAATGAACTTTTGACCTTAACTCTGACCTTAAAAATGATCTGTATCTTAATAACATTTTGCATTTCAATGTAAAACTGTCACATGTTACATACCATAGACACATTTATTTTAAGAAAGTAGACATTAGGTCTACATATGTATGAGAACCTTAAGGGAGTATTCTTCTAAGTACAGCTGCACCTCACTGAGGCTGAAACGCCTCTGGGGTTTGCTGTTTCTCCTGTTAAGGGTAGAATTGCCTGGTATTTCAGGACTGGATCACTCTTCTGAGTGAGACCAGAATGATATACTACAGGATATTTCTCCCTTTGAAGGGCACATGGGAGCTAAAAGAGGCTGCTCTCTGAGTAGGTAACCAGACCTATAGAAAAAAAACACTGAGGTATTTTTTCATTCTCAGATGAGCATTTTTGTTTGCCTTTACAGATGCTGCTTGGCATTGAGCACTGTTATCTAGGTGGTTGTCCACAAGTCCTTCCAAATCCCTTTCTATATATAATACACCTAGTTTTGCTCCATTAAAATTATAGATTGCACGTCTATTTTTCGTTCCCAAATGCATAACTTTACATTTATTTGTATTAAATCTCACCTGCAATTTTCCTCTAATTTATGTAAATCCCTTTGGAGGGAAAGTACATCATTATCTGATTTAATTACGTTGCAAACTTTGTGTCATCAGCAAAAATGGAGACAATAGTTTTGAGTCCTACTTCTAAGTCATTAATAAATATGTTAACTAAGGATTTTGCTTCTGCAATGTCTGTTATAGAACAAAGGACTCTCAGAACCCCTGCCCTTTTGAGAATACTGAATAGGGATCCATTAAATGTACATACAGTACATGCATATATATAAATGTATGAAAGCACATAAAGTCATATACAATTGATATAATAAAAAGATATAATAGGAATATAATATTAGATTATAGTAACACAATAAAATTGGATTTTAATAATAGAAACCATGGTTTGAAGTAGAAAAAAATTGTGTGGTCTTTCAACTGAAAGCCTAATTTGGGCCTCAATTACCTGGCACACATATTATTTTTACATGTGAAAATCAATTGTTTCAGTGTGGTGCAAACTGATTCAAAGGGGAAATGGACTGAGAAGAATAGAATACAAAAAACGTGACAAATGAAAAAGAAGTATTATATCTGGTCAATACACCAGAATGATACCGGAGAAGGGATTCTCAATAATTTTTGTGTTGTTGTTGCAACAGCAAGAGGGTATTTGATAATGTGCCACAGTGTGTTTTCTTTTTTTCAAATAAAGGTTTTAGAGGACAAATAAAATGTTTTCAGAAATATATTGCTTTTGGAAGCTTGCCATCTGCCAGTCTATCCTATCTAAAGTAGTCTTTTTAAATATTTTTCAATGCAAAAAACATGCACTTTTAAATGCTTGAAAAAACAGTTATGTTCTATGTCCCTTTAACCGACATACAGCTTGCCTCATTGACAACTCAAAACCTAGCGTGCACCGTTTACTGTCTGTGAGCCTCATTTAATTAGAAGTCTGCATCTCAAAGTATACAGGCTGTATGTCTGTGGACCAGCAGCAGGCTCGCACTCTGCAACAATGACAGTGCTATTCAATTGAACAAGCCCGCAAGTTCCGTAAACCATGCACTCGTACGTAGCAGTTCAGGGCGGGAACATGATCAATTCAGCAAGGCCTTTATTTCGAAACAGCCAATAGAAAATGAGACTGCCATCATTACGTCAGTAAAACATGGAGGTTAAACATCAATTAATTAGCGTTTAGAGGTTCGATGTGCAATTAGACTCTTAAAACCGCAAAATACAAAATATTAAAAATAAATGCTGATACTGTTCTAGTCCATGTGGGTGGCCTGATATACATTAACTCATTGATTCCTGAGATTGATATAACCCCGAATTGAAACCTAAAAAAAAATATTTTTGATTGGCAATTTGCGAGCTTGAGACTGTTGTGCAATTAAATATATTGTTTTGTATAGCTTTCCCCGTCATTTACAGTGCTACAGACATGTCTTTAACTCCTTTGTGGGTCCCATCTGGTACCCGTAGGATTTTCTTCCACATTTGTCATTTACGGTTGAGAAAACATTTGCGGGCTTGTTGAATTGTAACAATTGAATAGTGTTTTTTGCGATTTTTGTGATCGTAACTCTTACGGATGGGAGAGATCAAAGGTTTAGATGGGGCGTAAGTTACGGTTGTAACAACTGCAAGGATTTCAAGCACGTAACCCGAAGAAGGTTTGCGGCTCTCAAAAAGACGCCAATTGAATAGCAAATTAGCTTACGGGCTCTATTATTGGCACCCGTAACTTAGAAATGCACAATTGAATGAGGCTCTGTGTTGTAACCTTATTCAGCTATAAAAATAGAATAGACATCTGAAGTTTATTAATTTTAAAATGTTGTTTTTCTCTAAAGCATTTTTATCTGTTGATCTCCAAAATACCAATAGTGTAGTACTGTACAATTTCACAAACCATTACTTACTTTAATACAGTATATGTTGTTTCTTAATTATCTATAATTTAACTGTGTAGAATCGACAATGATGGTATTTGGATGACACTCTTAAGAAGAACATTTGTGCTAAACCATTGCCATTAATGCAGTTATTCTCATTTGCTTGTAAACCACTTAATGAACACTATGATTTAGAATACATCTCCTGAAAATACACATGAACATCAGAAATCCATAAATATTTAGAAAGATCTATAAAAATCTCAAAATAGTTTGTCAAAGTATCTTTGTAGCCATGCAGCCTCTGTCATTGTTATGGATGTATATTTAATGCTTTTTGACAAGTTATAAATGTTTAGACTACTGGTATCTATATTGTTAAAAAAAGAGAACATCTTACGACAAATTAGGAAGTGTCAGACCACATGTTATTAGTAAGGAATACACATTGGCACTATTAATGTGCATTACATCCAAGGCTTCTTGTCATGTGTCACTTGAAGGGAATCACATGAAAATCATTAAATGGCTACTCCCCTCTCCCCCCAGTCCCTGCATCTTGTGCGTCTGGCTGACCCTATCATCTCGTTCTTCCTAGTGTCAGTGTCTATGTCAAACACGCAATGGTATACATTTCGACACCTAAGCGGCTTTGTCAGAGGAGAAAAATCTCATTTGTGACTTCTTCAAGCTCTTAGGTAACAGAAACATAGATTTCACAACAGGCAGTTATTAAAAAGGCTTATATAGTCTGTCCATTCTGTTTAAGAGCTTGGCTTAATTAAGCATATAATCAGCCTTATGTCTATTCTAGGATTATTTAAATTAGTTAACTGTGTTTGACTCTACCATCTCCACTGGCAAGCACCTCCACCCATCTACTTTTCTTGGGTTCCACAAGAACTGAAACACACTATTCTCTTGCAGTAAACATGCTTTATTATTTACATGTAAATTACATGTGGAAATGGTCTTTAATGGGCAATTCCAAGACCACCTTTTTAAAGTCCAAGTGTTTTCAATACTTATACACATAAACACACATAGTATTATCCTGTATTGTTTTTCTATAATATTTATTTAATGTTCAGTCAAGGGTATCATGAATTGTCTAATTTGTGTTGGGTATTAGGTACTGCAGCTTCTTGTTTTTGTCCCAGGACAATGTTGTTGATATGTCCATGGAGAGTTTTTGTATGAGCAGTAAATTCTCATCTCACTGGACTCCTAAATTGTATTAGGGAAAATAGATAGCCTTGTTCATAAACACTGCCCTTTTGGAATTATTTATACATTTAGTGTTTTATTGGATATTGTAATATAAATCAACATGAAAAAAAGAAAGATACATTCTTACAAATCTCTCTAAAATCTCTCTGTAGCCTTAATCATATAATAATGTATTTATGTTATATAAGAAATGTAAAAATAATTGAGCAGCATATTTTAATATATTTTAATGTATCATGAATATCTAATAAACTTAGCATGCATTAGAGTAAAAAAAAAAAAATATATATATATATATATATATATATATATATATATATATATAAATAAAAGTAATATTCATTTGGTTCCATGCGGTACAGAGCTCGATACTCATTCAAGCAGTGGAAACACAAAAACGCCTATAGACTTCTCCATAAATTCAGTTTTAATTAAAAAAATTAAAACATTTTTTCTACATGCAGAGAACATATGGGGGACTTTTGTGGTCCTTTAAAGATCAAGATATGGAGTAAAACGCAGGCATTTCAATTATACAAGAAAGAGGGATCAGAGTCTGCTTTTTACACGAGTACAAGGAATTTAACAAGGCTTGTAAAAGAGCTATTAAATTGACTAAAATAGAAAATGAAAAGTTAACTGCAAAAGAGAGGAAGACTAACCCTACATTTTTTTAAATATATTAATTTTGCAGAAGGCCAGGGAGGATCCTATAGGAACATTACAATGTGAAACTGATCAATTGTGACCAGGAAACGGAAGATAAGCAAAATAAGTTTTTTTCTTCTGTGTACCAGAGAAAAGCAAATGAGTTACCTATATTTAAGAATGGAACACGATCAAATCCATGGACATGTAAGCCTCACTTCTGTAGTGGAGAAGCTTTAAGAAGGTTTAATAAGGGATAATATACAAGAATATATCTAATTACACAACATAATAAGCAGGAGTCAAAGATATATGAGTGATAGGTAAAGAGATGGGCAATAAAACTAATAAGGGAAATGGAAGGACTAAGCTATGAAGATATTTTGCCATATATATAAGATATATTGCCACTGAAGGACCACTAGTGGTTGATCAATGGGGCAAGTATGGTACAAGGGATTGGGAAAACTAAACTAATGTGGACTGTGGATATAAAGTGTATGATAAGTGTTGTTCGCGTTATCTTTTACCTTGTACTAACCTTACTAACATATTTTGGGGGGGGGGGGGGTACCGTGTTAGAAGCATCTGAAGCAGTTAATTCATTAGTTAATTTGTGGAGTATCATTCTGATGGGGTCATATGCTTACTGGATAAGTAGCCATGCAGACATTGGGTTACTTTTTGCTAGCACCTGATATGACCCCCTTAATACATGCTGTACAAATATGTGAAAAACTGTTGTGTGTGGGTATCACGCTGTGTGTAAATCAAAGGGGGCTCTAAATCGTGGCCAAGGATCACCAGCATGAACAGCGATGGTGTGTGTATTCATCTCCAGGAATATAGGGAATATTGTATGTGGGGAAAAGCAGTGATTTGCAGCTGCTATTCAATTGAACAAGCCCGCAAGTTACGGGACGAAAGCCGAAACCGTAACACAATGCAATCGTATGTAGCATTTCAGAGCGTGTACATGATCAATTAAGTAAGGCCGTAACTACCTATTTAGAAACAGCCAATAGATAATGAGACTGGCATCATTACGGCAATCAATTAGCGTTTAGGGGTCCGATATGCGATCAGACTTGCAAAACTGCAAAATACTAAATAATAAAAATGAATGCCAATACTGTTCTTGTCCAAAAGGGTGGCCTGCTATGTATTAACTAATTGATTCCTGAGATCGATATAACCCTGATAGGAAACATAGAAATAATAATTTTTTTATTATTTATTATTATTATTAGCATTATTAACATAGCGCTGTACAGGGGTTAAGTACATGACAAAAGCAAAAAAATCAACACCTTATAATGAATGGAGGGCCCTGTTTTTGAGCTTAAAATCAAGATTGAATACTTACCGTTTTTACAGACATTTTTAGTTGGTGAACTTCTATCCAAAAGTAAGGTCTTCACTAACTAAAAACGTCTGTAAAAAAATATGCTATGGGCTTATATAGAGCCCTATTCAATTGGCCGAATCGCAATTTAATAAGGCTGCAAGGGTTTAGGTGTGATACAAGAGGGTGACAAATGCAAGATGGCAGTGTGAAAGCAATTTGTTTCGTCAAATGGAGGTGTCTGTGTGTTGTACTGTAGAGTGTGGGTGTAAGTGTTATTAAGCTGTGGAGTGTGCAGTTGTACATGTTAAGGCTGAATGTGATGAGAACAAAGGGGGCGGTTGGGAGAGTATTTTGAAACAAGAGCAGAGATATAAGGGGGTGCATTATTGTTGAGGGCTTTAAATGTTAAGGTCATGATTTTAAATTTGATTCTGGAGGCCATGGGAAGCTAATGGCTGGCAAAGTCATTAGCAGTGAGACAGGAAAGGGCAGGAGGTAGGGGTGGGCAAAGGAGCGTGTTGAATGTAGCAAATACATGTTTAGGGTTGGAGGACAGGTTTGACATTAGTGACTAGCGACGTGCCCGTCAAAAGTGACCGTTTTGTACTGTAAGGACCTTCGATGCTCATTACGAGGCTTGCGCTGAGACTCAGGACCTTCGGCGCTCATTGCAAGCCTCTCCTGTCGTGTACTTTTGGTCCTCTGAGAGAGATATATATTTCTATGTATATGTAGTTAAGTAATAATGAATGATTTCTTAAATCAATTAATATACTTTAATTATTTATAATTGATATATGCAGCGAGCAATAGGCTGAAGCGGTAACAATCTGTTTGTATTTTGCGTCTGCATAGAATATACATGGTGAGTGTTGGTTCCCTGCTTATAAAGTGTAATGAATGTTCCAAGTGTGCATTCTAAATAGGCTGCGTGCGCGAGGTAAAGCCGTTGGTTTATTGTGTAAAGTGGCATTGTATAGTTGTAATGTTATTAATGTGTTACGCGTCTCGTGAGCATTTTCCGGCTTTCATAATAGTGTATCTTGTAGGTCGTAGTGTGATGTGCAGTATTTTGCGCGGTCCAGGGTTGTGTAGTCTAGTTTAAAAAAAAAAATTCACCCATTTTTTTTTCTCGCATAGGCGATTTTTGTGTGGCGAAAATCGTCTAAATGGAGTTAAATTTGCGTTCCACCTCACTCACATACGTCCTGGCTGTTGCCCCATGCTGTCTGATGGTTTTGTAATTTTTTTAGGTGTATTTAGTGTGTTTTTCGTTTTTTTTTGTTCGGACGCTAATCTTGTAAATGTTTGCGTCTCGTATTTTTTTTTTCTAAGTCCCGCATCTCGTATTTTAATGGCTTGCCTCGCTTTGCGAGTCTTGCATCGGCTAAGTCCTACGCGTTAATGGCTCGCCTCGCTTCGCGAGGCTCCCAAAGATTATCACAAAGAGCTTATTGCTAAAGAGGCTGGAAAATATATGGTTAAGAAAATATATTTTTTTTGCCCTGAGGTACAATTGGTGTGAAATCAATTAGAAATAATTACATAACCAAGCTAAATATAATTACTGAATTAACACCAGAATGGGCAATATTTGGTATTCTAACACTGAGAGATTATGATCATTCAAAAAGGTAATAAACAATTACTTCAACCACTACAAGCTGTCACTCAAAAGGCATTGTTATCAATTTGGATACCAAAAGAAATTTCCACTCTTTCATCAACAATTAACAAAATATGATTATTATTTAATATGGATTAAGTAGAAACTCAATCTTGTCTGGTAATTTTTTACGTGCATGGAGCCCGCATGGAGCCAACCTTATCAAATGCCTGTAAAGAACAAATATAATAAATGTATTTCAATATTAATTCTGGTATTCTATGGAGACTCTTCATAGTAAGTGGTTAATTAACATCTGAGAACAAGATCTGTTCATATCCAATGTATTCATTTACTTTAGATTCATATTTTTATGTTAAACTGTTTATATTAATTCTATATACAACACTTAATTAACCTTAAACATTACTTACTATTCACTTTTGATGCATGAATAAAAAAATGTTATAGTCTGATAATAGAATGAAGGGAATGGACGGAACTTAAATTAAATGTTATTATAGACCATACTAAATAATGATTAATAGTAGAAGAAGAAATCTGTAGACGATCCAATGCAAACTATTATAATAATGAAAGTTTTTTTTTTCTGTTGAAAATGAACTAAAAGGGTAGTGTTCAATGGTAATTACTTAATAAGCCAATTAACTCTTGCCAATAGAATGAAAGTTTGAAGGTCTCTACTTAGGAGACAGAAAATTGATGAACCTATATGTGCTTGAAGGACTCTTGCTAAGAGGCTTATGTCCTAAATCAATGTAGATTGGTTTATAATTGGGGAAGTAAACTCAGAGTTTCTCACAAAGAGACTGGTGAAATGATTGTGATGATGAAGTGCCTCCATTGAAGTGAATGATTCTTAACGATGGTTAAACTTGAAGGTAATGTGCCTCTAGTGATGAATCATGTGGTCTAGTTAAAGTACATTGATTGAGTATGTTAGCCGTAAAAGTAAATTTTCTGAAGATGAAACCGGTGGAATGATTGTGAGGAGGGAGTGTCTCTAACTAAGAGACCAATACTTAATTAAATAATCAAACAATAAGGAAGGTGATGATTGATAGTATCTATGAAAAATATATAAATATAAATAAATATAAATATATATATATATATATATATATATATATTGTGTGTGTGTATATGTGCATAACTTACAGTCTAATATATTTTCTGTAGGGTGACTAGTGGGATGAATGACGTGTGGCTTAAAACTTGAAAGACTGAGTTTTATTTGGCGTTTTGGCCTTCTTAACTACGGGCAAGCTTATTGGGCTTAAAACGTGAAGAACTGGCAAGCTTTAATAGATGAATGAGGTACAGTTTCAAACTTGAAGCTAGTGTGAACTCTACTAGTTAAGAGTTGTGGCTTTAATGTTAAGTAGGGAACAGCTTGAGACGTGAAGAAAAGCAAATTTCATAAACTTAATGTAATAGGGCTTAAAATATAAAGAAGGCTGAAGATCTGAAAGTACTGATGTGCCTATGTTGAATGCAAATGTATTGAAGGCGTATACTTTGAAGGTCTCTAATGGAGAAGTGATGAACTAGAGAGGCTGGTCTCTAATGAAGAGACTATGAGCTAGAGTAGCTGAGTATAGTACAAGGTTTCTAGAGAAGAGATTATGAACTAGAGAGGTTGAATGTATTCAAAGGTTTCTAGGGCAGAGACGGACTAAAAGATTGAGGGTAAAATTAACTTGAATAAGGATAAAGGACTATATTGAAGATACAATGTAGGATATTATACTTACCTCTTGAAGATTAAAATGCTGTGAATTGGATTGATCAAAGGAATAATTCTAAATAAGATAAAAGTTGTTTGAAAGGATTGGAAACTTGAATAAAATAATTTAATAATTTTAGTAAAGGGAATTCATTTTATTTTAATTGAGCAATGAAATTATGTCAACATATTAGAATAATTAGAATAGAGAGAGAGTATGGGTTTGTAATGAAATATATGCAATTTACATTATTTAATTGAAAGACTCAAATAATAATCAGTGATGAAGAAAACAGATTAAAGAAAATGAAAAAAAAAGTAATATTTAACAGGATGAATGAGAGTTATTGGGGTATGCAGAAGTAACATGCACTTTTGGGATGTGCAAGAGTGAAAGCAGTTTTGGAGGGCATACAAGAATGAATATGAGATCGAGAGACAACAGATTTTCTCCCCATTAAAGTATTATGAAGGGTGTGAGACTGAATTTAAATGAATATGAGATAAATTAAAGTGAATAAAGTAGTGTGGGTTGAATAAGAACAAATAAGTAGCGATAACCATACGATATGCATGAGAGTAAAAAGGCGACAATGGCGGTTAGTGAGAAGGTTGAAATGAGCTAATGTGTTGTCTGTTAGAGTATATAGGTTGCAAATGTGGGTCATGGGGTTGTATGTGAGTATTTGGGTTCATAATAGCAAATAATAAGTTATGGGGCTCATGGGAGATAATAATTGAATTTATGGAACTCCTCTCATAGCTCACGGCCTCTTCTGGCGCCTTATATGCTATTTTCAGCAGTATCCAAAAAATCGTCCGGACGGCGCCGGAACTGCAGCTGTCAAATTTTGCAATCATGAAGAGAGAAAGAACCTAAAACTTTTCAGTAGGATGTGAGCTGAAAACGATTGTGTTATTTTAAGTTAGAGATCTTTATTGAGTGCTAACTTATCATGACACAATAGTTCTAGCTCTACTTCCCAAAATCATACATTATCTGATAAAACCAAAACACTCTGTGGATGTGTGTACTCACATGATTTATTCTCTAGATTTACATTACAATCTCATTTACCACTACAATTTCTCGCCATTGTTGGTCTTACTGTGATTGCACAGTTTTACTGTTAATGCATTTATGGTCACAGGCATTCATTTTGTCCTCCCACAAAAGCTCAAGATGAGTAAAATTTAGAGGCAATTTGTGGAGTAAAATTCAGTGGCAATTTGAGGTGTACCCCTGCATTAATACCATTTTTAATATAATTCAAATATTCTCAAACAAATATGATTTTCATTGCAGTGTCACTGAATGCACAGAATAGTAAGTCTTTGTTTTATATGAGAAATTGTGTTATCAAAGGAGTTTAAAGATAAATATTTTATTTTGTTAATACATTTTAATCACAAAGAGCACTGAAAGTACAAGATTCCAAAATTGTAATGAATCACCAAGTTAAAAACTGAAATTCCCCTATCCCTCCCAGCCTCCCAAATGCCCCATTTTTGAATCAAAGATCCACATTTAAGCACAAATCACTTTTTCTTTCTTTCTGAAGTTCATTCTGTTGCTTCTCTAAATGTTTTAATGTTCAACAATATAAGTGTCCCTCTTTGGCAACTTGAAATTTTGGAAAGTATGCAAATATATGTTTTAATGACTTAGCGGGCATGTAGGCATGGAAGTAATACAATTGTTGGAGCATATTATGCCATTATACCTGGGCTGTTCTTTTCAGGCACCCAGAGCCTCCCAGAATACAATCCTATGAGACATAATAGTGCTCACAGCAGTGGCTAGGAAGGGGGGGCAGGGAGCACACTGCCCCGAATGGCACTGCCTTGGGAGAGTGTGAGGGAAAGAAAGAGAGAGTGTGAGAGAGAGAGAGAGAGAGAGAGAGAGAGAGAGAGCGAGAGAGGAGGGAAAGAGAAAGAGGGGAGGAAGGGAGAGGAGGGAGCGAGAGTGAGAGAGAGGGGAGAGAGGGGTGATTGTGTGCGAGAGATTAAGAGAGTGGGGGGATTATGTGTGAGAGAGAGATAGAAAGAGAGGACATAGGGGGGGTTGTGTGTGTGAGGGAGAGAGAGTGTAGGGAGAGAAGGGTATGTATGTAGGTATATCTATATATATAAATAAAATATATATACGGTATATATATATATATATATATATATATATATATATAGTCGCATGGGGGGACGGCAAACTCAGGGACAGCCCCGGGCGGCAAAAGCTCTAGCTATGCCACTGGCTCACAGGGGGACATTTAATACGACATTACAACCATTTCCCCAGCGATATGGATGTTCACCTTCCATTTTATGCTCCCTGCACCTAGCCAATGAATATGTTTTGTTGTATTCCTGAGCTAGACTTCTCATATGTACCTCTTCCTGGCTAATTAGCAATCTTTAAGTCATGTTGCAAACAAGTAATCAAACTGCAAGTGCATATTTCCTTGGTTCCGAGAGTACCAGTGTTTGCTCTAATTTCAGCTTCTTCTATCTAAGGCTTCTGCCTTCAGACCTTTCTAGTCTTGCAATACCTGCGCCCTTCAAGTCTGTCATCAGCCAGTCCTGTTTTCTTGATTCAGTTTGTTTGCTGTGAGGCCTAACTCCTTGGCCAAGGACTTAACTCTGATATCTGTTTGTAAACTGTTGCAGTGAACTGGAAACTGCCCTTTAAGCATTTCCCAGACTATCTGATGAATACTGATAATTCCAGGATCTCCTCCTCATTGTTTTTAATTTTATCAGGTTCAGCCTATACAAAGATTTTTTTTTTTACAGAGCTCATAACTTGACTGAGACAGTGCCCCGACAGACTCTAATTAGAGTTAGTCAAAAGGAGCTTCCAAATTAGTTTGCATATAGATTAAAATAACATTTTCTACCTTTCAATTGTTGTCATGGAACTAAAGCATATTTTTGACTTCACTGTCCCTGTAATAATGCAGTTTCTACTATATTACTGAAAGTGTTTGTTTATATAAATAATGTGAATGAGGACTGCATCCCAGTGTGCTTAAAATGTGCATATAAAACAAGAAACATAGAGAAATACTACTTCTTTCAAAAAATGAATTGCTTAAAATAGTTTGGTTTATTCATTAGGTTTTTGCCTCAGGGATGAAAAGTCATCAGATTTTTCCACAGAAAAAGCTTGTGACTTTGAGTTCAGCAAAACACTGTAATCTGTGCTCCACTGGCAACTGTAAAGAAGCAATTAATGTAAGAGACCTAATTCACTTACAATATAACCTTTATTTATACCTGGCTCCACTTTGCACGTCCCTATATTGGCGTCTAATAGCAGTAAGGCTGCTAGTCCTCGCCAATGATAGTCTCATACATATAATTTTACCTACTTATGACCATAACTCCCTCTCTTTGACATGGATTTTACATTTTGTCTCCTTCCTTTCATACTTTTCTCCCACTCACAAACATTTGCATTTACTTTGTACCCCTGGACTTCACTTCCACACACAATTAGACTCTCTGCTGCCATCTAAATGTTTAAAATAAGTCCTTAATATGAATCCATTCTGTTGAGCATACCCAAAACTTGAGGTAAACTCCTTGCCAATTCCAACATACATTATAACTATTCCAAATTATATGCAATGTTATCTGGAATAATAATCACACTACGAAACGTTGTCATGCTTGTTACAGCGACTGTAACAAGATCCAATGCAAGATTAGCAGTAATAATCCCAATAGTAAGGATTATTCCCTCAGTATGGAAAAAAATTGAAGAAAAGATATTAAATGAGATTCCAATCCAACGTATTCTTTGGCTCCCCAAATTTGATAAATCTGATTTTAAAATCCTTTCAAGAGGACTAAATTCAGTAATTAAATACTGGTTTAAGAACAGAGCTAAAATGAATCTATTTTCCTTTCCTTCCTTGGAGACCCCATTGAGATTTTGTCATATATTAAGAAAGATATAGGTTTTCATTATCTAAAGAAATATGGAATTGTCAAGATAGGGGATCTATACCGTAATGGTAATGTGTTTGATTTAAATTCCATACGTGGAAAAATTAATTTAAAAATAATTTTGTGGTTAGATTATCAAGCTTTAATAAATACTATGAGCCTCATTCAATTTGGGGCTCGCAACTTGATCGCAGACAGCCAAATGCCTACGATTTGAGTTGCAGGTTCCATTTGGTCGCCGATTGCGATGCTATTCAATTGGCTGGGCCCGCAAATTAGGTGCCGGTCCTGACGTAGCATTTCCAGGCTTGAACATGTTAGGGGAACAAGCCCATAACTACTGATGCAGAAACAGAGATTGTCATCATGTCCAACCTCCAAGCCCATAACTCGTATTTGAAGGCCGTAGGAAATCCAACCTCCATTTTTCTAAATCCTAAGGGCTTCAACCTCCAAGCCTGTTGGACTTTGAAAAATAGAGGTTGGAGATTGAATCCGGTAGAACTTCACAATGATTGCTGTGATCGATATAACACGGAAATTGAACATGAAATAAAGTATTGGAGAATGTTGTGTTATTAATTCTAAGACCTAACAACAAGTACAGTATTGATATTTTATTTGCTTTTAAAGTGCTCTAATCTGTCATTAAGCCCCTTGCGAGACCTCCTTGGTACCATTAACTTTTGGTTAGATATTTGCAATTTGCGGGCTTGATGGAGTGGTTAGCGAAGTGGTATCAGAGCAACTGAATAGTGATTTGCGATTTTAGCGTTCAGGAAAGTGAAAGATCAAAGGCTTGGAGGGCATTAACTTGCGATTTTTAAAATCTCTATAAATTGCAGATTGGAGCCTCTAACTCAATCGGAGCACACAAACTGACACCAATTGAATAGCAAAATAACTAGGTAAGAACTGGGATCTTGGTAAGAACTGGGATATACAAACCTGGAGCCACGTATAATTCCAATCCCGCAACTCGCTCGCAGGCGGTTGTATGTCTGCAAGTGTGTTGTTGGATCCCGTTCATCTCCGATTATGATGCTATTCGATTGCTCAAGCCCGCAAGTTACTGTCCTGTTCTAGGCTGTAATTCGTAACCCTTTTAGAGCCCACAAAAATACGCCGATTGAATAGCAAATTAACTTGCGACCTCACTTATGGGTTACCAGATCGCCCGTAACCTCAATTGAATTGGGCTCCTGGTTAGATATATTTAGGCCAATGAAAACAATCATCAAGCTCCGCCTCATATACTGAATTATGTTTCACAATTTTCCAAGGATGGTACTTGGTCCTTAATTCCATTAATAGATTTGATGTAAATAAACGTAATACCTGTTGGAAAAATTGTGGTCAACAAGGTACTACTATACATATGTGGTGGGAATCTCAGAAGGTTCAATCTTTTGGAAAATGTGTAAAGTACAGATCTCAAGGATTGTGGGTAAAGATATCCCCATTAATGCTCAATTTATGATATTATATTTGGAGATTAACTCTCTGTTTCCACAAAGTAAATATATAATATCTCACATTTTGGTGGTAGCTAAGTGGCTTCTAATAAAATATTGGAAACTTGATCAAAATCCCTCATGGTCCGAAATGGCGAGTTTTATAACCAGAAATAGGGAATTTTACAAAGATTGCCCTGTAGAATCACTGAAAAAAAATGGGATTATCTGTTAACTGGCAATTTTGGGATTTGTACACCGGATAGTGTTACATTCTCTCTTCCTCCCCTCCTCTTCTCTCTTCTTTCTGAGGTCTTCCAGACGTTTACCATGTCATTGTTTGTCACGATGAATATGTAATATGCATTTATATTGTATTATTGTTTTATGTATGTTTTTATTCGTTGTTTGCACTATTGAATAAATTATAATTGGTAAAAAAAAACTAAAAAACTGACAACTACTTAAACACAAAGCAACAACAACCCTGGACAAACATAGAATTAGCCAATCCTCCTCTCCCATGCCATTGGCTGAGGGGGAAGCTGTCCATCAAATTATGCCATCTCCTTTATTATCCCCTGCCATTGGCTGAGGGGGAAGCTGTCCATAAAATTATGTCATCCCCTTATTATCCCCTGCTGGCCAGGGGCCATGCGTACTGTTAGTACTACTCCTTCCTCGGCAGTCAAGTACCCCCAATATGTGAGCCCCACATAACATATTTTAACATATTTTATTAGAACCCCAAGGAGAAATCCTGCATTTCAAGCCTAAACATGAACATATCTCATCCTATGGAAACACCACTCAACAGTATGACCACAGTAAATCATATTTACTCCTAGGGAAATCGTACCTAGAAAATAATAGCACTGCATCCATGCTTATTCTGGTATAGACATTAAAGAGGGGTTATACATTATGCCACAAGCCTGTTTTATTACAATTTGATTAATAAAATTAAACTAGCACCATCCCCATTCCTTCGTGACTGTCTCTAGATTCATAGGTCTTTTGATCCCTGTTTGCCTAGGGAGAGGGAGAATTCACACATTAGTATCATGAGCTAGTTTTCCTGGGGGGTTTTATTTTCTGTAATGTGGGTGTTTTTATTTTTTGTACTTAGAGGGTGGGATTTTATTAGGGGGTTAGGTAGGTAATGTAGTGGTTACTAGGATAGGGTAGACGTGGGGTTAATAGGATAGGGTAGGGGTTAATAGGATAGGATAGGGGATCATAGGATAGGGGTTAATTGCGTACAGTTAGGGTTTATTGGGTACAGTTAGGGTTTATTGGGTACAGTTAGGTTCAATTAGGACTAGATAGGGATAACTGGTCTAAGTGGTTAGTGATAGGGTTAATTAGGTATGGTGAGGGTTAAATAGGGTTAATTACTGTAGAGGGGGGTTAATTTAGATTTGTTAGTTTATTGGGGTGGATAATAGTGTAGTGTAGTGTAGGGTAGTGCTTAGACTTAGTGTCATGAGGGTGCTGGAGGACCCTCATGGCACTTATAGTGTTAATGTCAGGGTTAATTATTGTCCCATAAGGGTCTATATAGACCCTTAAGGGACAGATGAGGTTTACTTTTAGGCAGGGGCTAATTACAATTGTAGCGCGGGTCCTTTAAGTCCCTTTAAGGTCCTTTAAGGACCCAGAGGCGGGACATTTGAATTTCAAATGCTGCGGGGATTCCGATTAGAACCCCTGCAGCAAGGGTTAATTTAGGGACCCTGCAGGGATTTTTCACTGCAAAACTCAATGGAGATGTTTGCATTGCGTTTTTTTTAGCTGTGTCGTGAAGTTCCCTGGTAGCAGTGACCCGTAGGAGATATCACACATTGTTTTAGAGATGGGGGTTAATATAGCAAGGTAGGATTTACTTTGCAGTTAGGGCACTTGTAATTGCTTTTTCAGGGATTAACATAGCGCCCTTACTTAGTTGTTAAGACACAGAACATTGGACATGGAATACTACAGTTTTTTTCATGCACTTAAAATAGCATGTTTTAAACATTGCAAATGATCTAAGAATGAAAAATATTAAGCAAATCCTGTTTACTTTTATTCAAATTAACAAGAAATGCAGTGAGCAGGCCTTATTGGTAAAGGCCATGCCCTCTAAGAGTATTTAAAAATCTAAATATGTTTTTGAGCTCTGAAACCTTCATTTAAAAAAAGAAAACACAGTTTGGTACATTATCAAATACCCGCTTTTTGATGCAACAAAGAAAAAAAATAATTGCATGTCTCTTTAATGGGATCTTTGCATTGATTAAAGAAGTATATTGTCAGTCAAAAATTAGGACACATAGGCCCCTATTCAATTGCAAGCCTGCAGTTGCCTTCATACTGGCTGTAATAAAAATGATTGAAGGAAATGTTCTAGTCCATGTGGATGGCCTGATATGTAGTAACTCCTTAATTACCGAGATTTATATAACACAGAAATTAAAACATGTTATTGCAGCTTGAGACTGTTGTGCATTGGGAATTCTAATGTATTTCATCACTTTCCCTGTCTTTTAAAGTGCAGTATTGATTTATTTGCATTTACAGTGCTACAAATAGGTATTTAACGCTCTTACGAGTCCTATCTGGTACCCGGAGGATTTTATTCTACATTTGCCATTTACGGGTGTGAAAACTATTGTGGAATTGAATAGCAATTTGCGATTGTAATACTTACGGGCTTGAAAGCTCAAAGGCTTAGATGGGCTGTAAGTTATGACGCAGGGATTTTCAGCCTGTAACCCGCAAATCATTTGCTGTTAGCTAAAATACGCTAATTGAATAGCAAATTAGTTTACGGGCTCCAGTAACTAAGAATTGCTCAATTTTTTATACTGTAAAAGGTACATTCTCAAAGAAAGTAGCTCTGGGAGTTACAACAGGGAGCTCTGATTGTGCCAGACAGCAAGTAGCTCTGGATGGTGCCAGACAACAGGTAACTCTGGCCTCAAAAAGTGTCAGGCAAAGATGAAGTCAAATAGTCCAGGGATGCAGGCAGAAGACAAATGGGGAAATCCAAACTAACAGGCCAAGGTCATACCAGGGGCATCAGGAATCAAATTGATGCAGGGTCAAAGAGCAAGATCTCAATCACTGAGGGTCAGAGGATCAGTGTAATTCCCTACTTATAAGATCCAGGTAGTGATGGTCGAGTGTTAGAATCACTTACTAGTTCCTGGAAGGATAGATCTTAAAAGTGTAGACACACAGAATATATGTACCTCTGGTGGCAGAGAAGAGAAAAACTCTTGATGTAAAGCTCACAGTCCTAAGTTTGGATCTCACCTTATCCTTGCTCTGCCACGCCTTGTTGTCTGAAGATGTTCAAGACACGCCTATTGCAAAGTTACATCTCTATAATATTTAGTTGTCTCAACTTTGTGAGTGTTTTAAAAAATATTAAATATTAGGTAAAACAAAATGTATAATTACAGTTAAATAGTAGTTGAGGCTTTATTAGATCTTATCTAATCCATATTTTATGTGAATTGTGAACTTACCCAGAGGAAGGCAAACAAATAATACCTTTAAATAGCGTATTGGTGATTAACACTCAATCATAAAGTATTTCAACAATTGAAAAATGAAAAAGATTTATTTGATAGCCACAAAAAAACACTGTGATTAATACCAAGGGTAAAATATGCCAGAAATTGTTGGGAATAAAGGTAATCAAAATAGTGTAGCAGTCATTAATTGCACCCACCGCAAGGTATTCATGTCATTATTATCATTCATCCAGAGAAATACGATAGTATATAACAGAAGGAGGGTTAATCTGTATGCAACATTCTGCTAATGGATAGCAGAAGCTGTAATAGTGTTAGACTTTGTGGTCCCAGCTGCTTACCGTAGTCTCCTTGTCATGTGTCTATGACGTCATTGTCGTGTGCGTGGTAGATACGATCGGCTTCCCGAAATTAGATGCATAGTTCCCTTACCTAAGTGCCATAGCATATTAGAGATTTATAGGACACACTAGACTGACTTATGAAGCTTATTTCTGTCTGGCTAACCTGCCTTATACAAGCCATTTCTAATCAGGAGCTATCTCTATACACCCAACATATTACCTGTTTGTTATGTACTAGCAGGCAGAGTTAGCCCTATAGGGACTTAGTTACAGGGATTAACCTGTTGGAAGATAATATATTACTGGGGACAGAAAAAGACGGCATATTTAAGTACATGTGTAAGGGTGGATAATATTCCCATGTTTGACCTTGATCTGAATTACCATTGTGATGTGTGATTACAACAGTAAAATCTAGCTTAGACTGAGACCACTATATTATTATTGCTATGAGGATTTTATTATCCTATATAAGATAGTGTCTGGCAGAGTCTATGCCAGATATAAGATAACAGACTGAGGTAGAGGATATATATATATGTGATATATTTGATGGACATCTTATCACATAATTGTCAAACTATGAATCGTCGTCACGCTTTGCGAGCTTGCATAGCAAGCGACGCAGTTTGGACCGCAAATGCGGACCCTCGCAAAGCGAGGGGGCTCATTAGTGGACCAAACTGCGTCCCTCGCAAAGCATTTGCAGAAGGTGGAGGCTCTAACATCTGCTGCAATGAGGCGAAGGCTCATTGCAGGCCGCAAATGCGGACCCTCGCAAAGCGAGGGGCCGCATTTGCGGAGGTGGAGGCTCTACGGCTCCTCACACGCGGTTACAAACACCCACACAAGCGGCACTTTACCAACAACACGAACAGCAGGAAATTTACGGACTTAGCAAAAAAAAAATTTTCTCTAGACAAAAGGCATCTACGAGGGGATATGATTACCTTATTTAAATATATCCAGGGTCAAAATAAGGCTTTGTCAAGTGAAGGGTTTGTGCCTTTGAGGCTAGAAAAATCACCTTAAAGAGAGAAAAGAGTTCTTCACAGTAAGGGTGGTTAAACTGTGGAATTCTTTACCAAGGGAGGTAATGATAGCAGATTCGATAGATAACTTTAAAAAGGAATTAAATATATTTCTAAATAAAAAGGGCATTAGAGAGTATTGATCCAGTTTGCCTTTCTCTGGATCAATTAACACTTAATAATCAATCTGAACACTGCAGATCAGAGGAGATCTTAAAAGGTTGAACTTGATGAACTAAAAGTATTTTTTCAACCTCAATTACTATGGAACTATGTTATCCATGTGCATACAATATTTTTTGGAAAATCTGAATTTGTGAAGACTTTGTTTATGAATATAGGAATCCATTTTGTGTTGTTACATCACCTCAGAGTTAAATCATGAGGGTGTTTGGCTATCAGTGGAGAGTTGAGTGGAGAAGGAGGTTACCATATTAACCGCTATGATTATGTCAGTATTTAGAATGTTAGAGCAGTACATTAAAAAATACTGACATAATCATCCTCCTCCCTCCTTCCCCACTTATCCTCCTCATCCTCCCTTCCCTTCTTTTCCCGCTAATCATCCTCCTCCTCATTACCCCTTATATCATATTCCTTTGCCTCCTCCTCCTCTTCCCTTTTCCCTTATCCTTCCTTTCGCCTTTCCTCCTCCTCTCTCCTTACCCCCTTATCATCCTCCTCCGCTTATCATCCTCCTCCCTTCCCCCCTTATCATCATCCTCCTTCCCCCATAACCTCCTCATCACTTCCCCCCTTATCCTCCCTTTCCTTCATTCTCCTCCTCCCTCCTTCCCCCCTTATCATCTTCCTCCTTCCCCCATAACCTCCTCCTCACTTCCCCACTTATGCTCTCCATCCTTCTCCTCCTCCCTCCTTCCCCCCTTATCATCCTCCTCCTCCTTCCCCCTGATCCTCCTCCTCATCCTTCCCCTTGATCATCCTCCTCCTTCCCTATTATCATCCTCCTCCTCCTTCCACGTTATCATCCTCCTCCTCATTCCACGTTGTCATCCTCTTTCCCCCGTTATCATGCTCCTCCTCCTTCCCCCCTTATGATCCTTCTCCTCACTTCCTCCCTGATCATCCTCCTAACTTCCTCCTCTCTCCTTACTTTTTATTTTTCATCCAATGAGCTGCCTGCTTATCTCACCCCCCACAGCATGTCTTCCGGCAGTGAAGTGACCGGCATATGCTAATGACGAGACGTCAAAAGCGCGTCACGTCATTAGCATATACCGGCCAATTCACTGCCAGAAGACATGCTGCGGGGGGAGAGATGAGAAAGCAGCTCATCTAATTAAAATAACAAGTAAGGAGAGTGTGGGATAGGGATTGGAGAGGAGGAAGAGAGGAGGAGGAGGATCATAAGGGGGGAATGAAGAGGAAGATAACGGGGAAGGAGGAGGAGGATGATCAGGGGAAATGAGGAGGAGGATGATCAGGGGGAAGGAGGGATGAGGAGAAGGAATAGTGAGCTGACGGGGCCCAGGCAAATTTGGCAGATCCTTCATGCAGTAACCCCGAGCTACGCTCAGGGTAACCGCTTAGGAGGTTAAACAAGAATTGCTTGTGACCATATAAAGCAAGAATAGCTGGGGACCATAATAATTTTCTCTTTCGCTGATGTTAGCCTATATAATCAGTGAATGTCACACTGTAACTCAGACCACTTTGTTGTCCTCTTGCATTAGAAAGACTTAACTAAAGAAACCTTGCTAGACACCCTTACTTTTGCCTCTTTTGCTGGTGTCTGCCTGTTAAGCGCATCTTGCATGGTTATTTTCCCCAACATCTTTGGGCCCAATGTGGATGACTGAATCTATAACAACACTCTTAGCTTAGCAGTGGATTTCAGCTCCAAAACACAGACCACCCAAGGCCAATTAGCTTAGGTAAACAGATGTGAGGAATTGACTCTGCTGGGTTTTGAACCCTGGTCCCCAGGCTGCTGAACCTCTTCCCTACCCCTGCGCCAACCCGCCTATTTGAATTTCATTTGAGATCTGATAACCTTGACTCTGCTAGCAATAGTATCAGTGCCTACGTCTCTTCAGCTGTGCCTGGTCAGGTGTCTGGTCCTTGGCCTATATAAGGCACTTCCTGTCTATGTTCCTTGCCAGATTATTGTGGTTCCTGTTCCCTTTAATAAAGCTTGTTCCTGTTTCACCTACAAGTTGCTGAATTGGATTATTGCTGACCTAGGCTGCTGGTCTCCAAAACTTTTTGATTCATATATCATTACAGAATAATCTGGCCCTTTCATGGAGACCGCGGGACAGATTCTGCATTGGCCCAGCAGGTTGCTTTATTTGAAAGAACTGTGCAGACCCAGGCACAGACCATTCAAGTGCTGTAGGACCAGGTAGCTGAACTGCAAAGTAAAGTTCAGTCAATGCACAGTGAGTATACCAGCTACAGGGCACGTGATGTTGTGGCTGCTACTGTTACACCTGCACAAGATGCCTGCTTGCCCCTACCAGAAAAGTTTGGAGGAGATTGCAAAAGATTTAGGGGTTTCCTAAATCAATGCCGTTTGCACTTACCTCACCGATTTCCATCTGAAAGAGAGAAGGTGGGATTTATTTTCTCCCTATTCAAAGATGAAGCCCTGGCTTGGGGCTCCCTTCTTCTGGAACAGGACAGTCCAGTCTTGGGTAATCTAAATGACTTTCTTGAGGCCATGTGCCTAGTTTTTGATGACCCCAATCGATGTGCTACAGCAGAAGCCACTCTCCTTCATTTGCATCAAGGGAGGCGCTCTGTGGCTGAATATGCTGCTGAATTCAGACAGTGGGTTGCTGATACTACCTAGAACCAATCAGCCCAGAGGTTCCACTTCAAAAAAGGTCTCTCAGAAGCTATAAAAGATGAGCTAGCTCGTGTTGATCTTCCTGCTGACTTTGATGCATTTGTGCGTTTGGATATCCGTATTGATCGGAGACTGTCTGAAAGAAGATTGGAAAGACAGGGCTCTTTTACTCCTATTTCCTATTCAAGAATTTCTACTCCGACCCCACAAACACCTACAGACTCTGAGCCAGAGGCTATGCAGGTAAATCTAATAAGAGGGCCATTATCCATTGAAGAAAAACAGTGGCGACGCACTCACAATTTATGCCTGTATTGTGGTAGTGCAGGGCACTATGCCATCAATTGCCCTAGCAAATCCAAAAGGACAATAGCTATGGCTGCTGAGGGTGCACAGATTGGACACCAATCCCAGATTTCAGATCAACTGGATTCTGTCAAACAACCCTTGTTTTCTCTGGCTCATGGTGAAGAGGGTATGTTGACTCAACATCCTCATTTTGTGGTGCCTATTACGTTGCAATGTGGTGATCGTAAAATTTCGACTACAGCTATGATAGATTCTGGAGAAGGCGGAAACTTTATGGACATTAAATTTGCAGCAGGAAATAGAATTCAGTCTATCCCTAATTCTTCACCTGTGTTAATGGAGACAGTAGACGGATCTCCACTTACGTCATGCCCGTTTACACATGAGACTGTGCCCTTAAAGTTGACTCTGGAAGTGAATCACCATGAAGCTATATCTTTTCACCTAATTTCCTCAACACAGTTTCCAGTGATTTTGGGGGTACCTTGGCTTGCTCTGCATAACCCACAGATTGATTGGAAGATCAGAACTTTGTCCTTTCCTTCAGAACACTGCTTAATGAATTGTCAACCCTCTAAGGTAACACCTGTTGCCACAACAATGAATGAAAAGGTTGCTACAAACTTGACTAAGCTTCCTCTACAATATCGGGATTTTGCAGATGTCTGTGATAAGAAGAATGCTGATCAGCTTCCACCCCACAGGCCTTATGATTGCCCAATAGAGCTGTTGCCTGGGGCTGCTATCCCATTTGGCCGTATATATTCCTTTTATGAGCCTGAATTGAAAGCTCTTCGTGAATACATACAAGAAAATCTTGCCAAAGGCTTTATTCGACCATCTACTTCTCCAGCAGGAGCTCCTATATTCTTTGTAGAAAAGAAAGATGGCAACCTACGGCTATGCGTTGATTACAGGGACATTAATAACATCACTGTTAAAAAACGCTACCCCTTGCCTCTCATTCCTTAACTTTTGGAGAGACTTCGCTCAGCTAAAATATTTACGAAGCTTGATCTTCGGGGCGCATATAATCTGGTTCCCATAAGACCAAATGATGAATGGAAAACAGCTTTCAGAACCAGGTACGGGCATTACGAATATCTAGTAATGCCATTTGTTGTGGCATATTTGGATGATATCCTAATATTTTCTGATAATCTTGAAAACCACAGAAAACAGGTCTGTATAGTTCTGGAGGGCCTTCGTACCCACCACCTATACATTAAACTGGAAAAATGTGAGTTTGAACAGAAATTCAATTCCTGGGGTATGTAATAACTCCCAAAGGTTTAAGTATGGACGCAAGTAAAATTAAAGCTGTGCTGGACTGGCTCATCCCCAAGAATGAAAAAGATATTCAGAGATTTGTGGGGTTTGCCAATTTTTACAGGCGTTTCATTAAGAATTTCTCTGCCCTTATTACACCGATCACTGAACTTACACATAAAGGGACTCCTTTTCAGTGGTCCAATACGGCTGATACCGCATTTTCGCGATTAGAGACTCTGTTTACATCTGCCCCCGTCCTGGTACATCCTCAGCCGGAATTACCATTTATTGTGGAAGTTGATGCTTCTGATTAAGCTGTTGGTGCTATACTGTCTCAAAGGACTGGACCTAAGATGCTGTTACATCCGTGTGCCTTCTACTCCCGCCAGATAGTGCCAGCAGAAAGAAACTATGACATAGGGAATAAAGAACTATTGGCTGTAAAAGATGCCTTCACCGAATGGAGACATCTCTTGGAGGGAGCCACCCACCCAATTACTGTCCTCACTGATCAAAAAAATCTGGAATGTATTCGATCAGCTAAGAGACTGTCAGCCAGACAAGCACGCTGCTCCGTATTCTTCTCAAGGTTAAATTTTTTGGTTACATACCATCCTGGCTCCAAGAATGGTAAGGCAGATGCCTTGTCTAGAATAGCTGACCCCCTCCATACTACTGTAACCAAGACCACCATCTTACCGGAGGATAGATTTATAGAATCACATTTCCTTCTGATCTAATGTCTTGCATTAAAAAGGGCTACGCTGAAGACCCAGTTCTTCGTGATCCACCTCGGGATCTCCATATGATGATGCTTAATGGGTTTTGGATTTTTCAACAACGTCTGTTTGCTCTAGAGTCAGTGCGACTGGACCTTTTACGTCTGTACCATGACTCAAAACCAGCAGGTCATCCAGGAATCCGAAAGACACAAGAGCTACTCGCCCGATCCTTTTGGTGGCCCAAGTATTATGAGGATGTTACGAAGTATGTGTCCTCTTGTGATGTATGTGCCAGACATAAGACTCCTCGCTCATCCCCTGTTGGCTTGCTTCAGCCTCTTCCGATTCCTCATCGTCCCTGGGGATCTATATCCATGGACTATATTGTGGAACTACCTCCCTCTAAGGAACACACTACCATTCTTGTTGTTGTGGACAGGTTAACTAAGATGGGTCATTTCATACCAGCTCGTGGTCTCCCTTCAGCTAAACAGACGGCTGACAGGGGAGTGCAGTTCACATCTCGTTTTTGGAAACATTTTTGTTCTAATCTAGGTATTAATGTAAATCTGTCGTCAGCTTTTCATCCACAAAGTAATGGACAGACAGAGCGAACCAACCAGACTTTGGAGCAATATTTGCGGTGCTATATTAGTTACCTGCAGGATGACTGGCTGGATTTTCTACCCACGGCGGAGTTTGCCAAAACAATGCCCAACACTGCTCCACTTCTTTGAGCCCATTTTTTGCCAACTATGGTTACCATCCAACCTTTCTAGTGAGTCTCCCAATTACTACTTCCATTCCTGCAGTCACTGATCGGCTAACCACCTTACGAGATTCCCAAGACATGTTGAAGGAGACTCTTTCGAAGGCTCAGGAATGTTACAAGAGAGCTGCTGATAGGCATAGAACGGAGGCCCCAGTTTATCATGTTGGTGACAAGGTTTGGCTGTCAACAAGGAATCTTAAGCTTAAGGTTCCTTCTCATAAATTGGGTCAGAGGTTCATGGGACCTTTTGAGATCATCGCTCTGATCAATGCTGTCACTTTTCGTTTGCAACTTCCAGATTCCATGAGAATACATCCGTTGCACTGCTGAAACCTTTCCATGTTAACACTTTCCCTAGCCGAGCCCTGCCTGCCCCACCTCCAGTCCTCGGGGATGGTGAGGATGAATACGAGGTGGAGAAAATTCTGGACTCCAGGATCTTCCGCAACAAGCTTCAGTATCTGGTCCGCTGGAAAGGCTATGGTGAGGAGGAGAGTTCATGGGAACCAGTGGACAATATTCACGCTCCTGATTTCCTTCGGTCCTTTCATGTGCAGTACCCTGCTAAACCGGGTAATAGGGCATCCAGAGGCTGCACCTATAGAGGCGGGGGTAATGTGAGGAATTGACTCTGCTGGGTTTTGAACCCTGGTTCCCAGGCTGCTGAACCTCTTCCCTACCACTGCGCCGGCCCGCCTTTTTGAATTTCCTTTGAGATCAGATAACCTTGACTCTGCTAGCAATAGTATCAGTGCCTAAGTCTCTTCAGCTGTGCCTGGTCAGGTGTCTGGTCCTTGGCCTATATAAGGCACTTCCTGTCAATGTACCTTGCCAGATTATTGTGGTTCCTGTTCCGTTCAATAAAGCTTGTTCCTGTTTCACCTACAACTTGCTGAATTGGATTATTGCTGACCTAGGCTGCTGGTCTCCAAAACCTTGTGATTCCTATATCATTACAACAGAACTGCACTAGGGATGTGATAATGCGTGAGAAACTGAGTTACCTGAGAGAGTGATGTTATCTCAAACCTAAATTCAAGTTCCCTCATGGGCCAAACCCAGGTTAGGAGTTGTTTATGTTGCTTAAGGGATTTAGAATTTTGGGAGCGTAGCTGTTAAGAGGTAAATAGAGACTGTGAAAAGCACATGATATGACTAATTTTAACAAACATAGACATTATTTATGGGCAGCTGTGTGTGCACATTTCCCCACTGTAAGAAATCTGACTTCCCTTACCAAATTATTTTTATGTACAAAAATGAGGACCTCATTGACTATGTTCACAGGGAAGAGGAAAGAGGAAAAGCAATGGATAAGAGCCCAGCCATATGACCTATGTGACTACTCTAAAAACAGCACTGGAATAGATTGTAGGATTAATGGAGCTACCCTGGAACCAGATACATGTGAACATTGTGTATCATACAAGTCTAGTGAGAGACAAAGAGGAGGAGCAAGATAAGGAGAAAATTGATGCCCAGTCCTGTACAGTTGGCACTACAAGAGAAAGAAAAAGGCGATGTGCAAGGAGCAGTCATCCTCAATCAATTGGAAAACAATAATCACCAGCTTTTCACCCTTCCAGCAGCTAGTAGAAAGGGATCTACCAAAGGAACCGGAGATACCAGAATAATCAGAGGGGTAGAGGAGCATATGAAGGTCAAGGACATGGATGACAAAGTAACCAGCTCCAAAGGTCCCACACCATGGCCTGCTGGACTTGGGGCAGTCAACTGCACCTGGAACCGTCAAAAAAACTTGGCTTCATCTCAATTCTGTGGATGAGGTAACACCCTTGCACTTTTTATTGAACCTTATTTTATGATGCCTCTGGACAGAAGAATACCGCCAAGATTGGATAAACATATGGATGGATGAAACTGCGAGAAGTTCTGCTATTGATATTATTCCTTTCATCCATGGACCTGAAGGAGTGACAAGCTCTATTCAAATGGATGACACGCCTTTCTTTATGAATCAAGATGTGAGACCACATGTCTCCCTTGGGCTAAGGCCAGGGTATCAGTCCAAAGATCTGAGCCCAATAGAGACAAGAGCAGAGTAGGTAACAGGCTGGCAGTAGCAACCTACTTTTTTTAGAGATGCTACAGATTCCATGTACAATATAGAGTTTCAAGTCATGACTTCAGTGAGCCCCTAGATGATCATCCTCAAGACACCAGAGTTGATAATGATAACACATTAACAGGAATAACTTCTTATCTGTGTTCCTGGGTGCCTATGGACCACTGATCAAGATGACATTGACCTCTACATATATGCTGGCTAAGTAGATCAAGATATGAAGTTCTCTTCACGCAGCCAGGACTACAGATCATCAGTTGTAGTATAACGAACACTGCCCTCTTCCTGGCTACACCTGAAGTGGTAGATCCCCATGACTGTGTGGAGACAATGCTGTCAATACAGCACTTCATCAATCACTGTGTCATCTGCAAGTCCTTCAATCTAGCAAAGACTATTACTATATCATGTTCTAACACCTATGTGCCCCTTTCAGGACTTGGTAAAGGATTTCATTGATATGACAGAGACAAGAACAATATCACTATGCTCTTGTTCTCATATGTGGATACTTTTTTAATGGATTGAGGACTTTCCCTGCAGAAATACTGATGCAACCTCTGTAGCTAAATGCCTTGGCAAGAAGTGATTCCTAGATTTGTGGTATGTGCAAATCTCACATACAGTGGGGGGAGGAGTATTTGATCCCCTGCTGATTTTGAACGTTTGTCCACTGACAAAAAAATTATCAGTCTATAATTTTATTGGTAGGTGTATTTTAACAGTGAGAGACAGAATAACAAAACAAAAAAAAAAAACAAGAAAAAATGCATGTCAAAAAAAGTTATACATTTTTTTTCTTTTATGTGGCATTTGAAGTGAAGTAGCATTTTAGATAAGAATTGTTTAGTAATAAATGATAAAAATGCACTAGCACCTTATTTATTTATATGCACTTGGATTTTTGTAATTGTATAATATTGAATTACCATACACATATATGTATTATATACAAATGAATTTATAAGATTATATTAGAGGTTAAAAACAGATATGCACTGAAAATTGGGTGTAATTTATTAAGAGTATTTTTGGATAAGAGAAGAAGTAATCCAGAGAAGAACTGTTCAGTAATATATGAAGATTATGCACTAACACTTTATATATTTGTTTGTATTTTTATACTTTGGCAAGATAGATATACAAATATGGAAAGTTAAAATTGTTTTAAAGAGTTTAGGTAAATATATTAAGTGGAGTGTGGTGCAATGTGAATATTTTTTAATTTTTAGTAATATTTAAGATTATGCACTAGCACTTTACTTACTTATATGCATTCTGATATTCTTTCAAGGATAGATATACAAATTTGGAAAGTTAAAGTTCTTCTAGATAATCTAGGTTCATACACTAATACCTTAATACTACAGATGTTTAATTCTTTTCTTAATAGATATGTTAAACATATGAATTACACAATATAATGTTACAAGGCATATAAAAGATAAAAGTAGTAGTTATCCAAGAATAAATCACTTATAAGACGTTTGGAATCTGTATCTCCCCAATAGGACCAGTCTAGGTCCTTTTTATTGCGCCCCTTATTTCTTTACATTGGCAAGTTTAGCCCTGTAAAATGAAACATAACAGAATGTTTGCAGTAATGAGTATGCATGTATGTATGATTGTTTTGCTGGAATATAACAAGGAATAGTGACATTTGAAATAAAAGATGGTTTAAAGCAAATATAAGAAGATTTCTCCTTTATAATTGAATATTATTAATAGAAAAAATGGAACTAAGTAACAATGAGACTTACTGGAGAGAGGGAAAGTCTCAGATAATGGCAAGTAAATATTTTTCTGATCCTCTAACCGCCTCATATAAATCTAAATCAACAGGGGTTGCTATTATGTTCAGTAAAAAAATTATGGTTCAGGAACAGTTAAAAATGCTGGATACAGTGGGTAGATTTATTATATGGCAAGGAAAGATCAACAAGATAGCTTACACTATTGTAAATGTGCATGTTCCTAATTTTGGTCAGATCAGATATTTAAGGAAAATTCTGAAGCAGATAATCCAAATCAAAAAGGGAAGATTCATTTTGTGTGGTGATTTTAACATGCACATGGATTCCACATTAAATAGAATAGATACAAGAAAGATATCACAAACCTTTTTTTTTTAAAAGGTTAGCAAACCAATTTTCAATTGAGATCCTGAAAAATGGATTATATGACTGCTGGAGAGTATTAAACCCTGAGCAAAAAGATTATTCATATTACTCTAGCAGGCATTTATGCTATACTATTTTTTTACAGATATTGACACATTGAGTAAAATTGAAAGTGTCAAGATTGGAGATATCATATGGTCGGACCATGCGATGATAAGCATGAGAATAAAAGATATACAGGAATATAGTAAGAATAGTGTAATGATATAGGAATCACAAGGTTGTGGAGACCAGCAGCCTAGGTCAGTAATGATCCAATTCAGCAACTTGTAGGTGAAACAGGAACAAGGTTTATTGAAGTGATCAGGAACCACACAATAATCTGGCAAGGATACAGAGACAGGAAGTGCCTTATATAGGCCAAGAACCAGACAGCTGACCAGACACAGCTAAAGAGAGTTGTCACTGATTGCATTGATTTTAGAGTCAATGTATCAGATCTAAGGCAAATCTGCAAGAGGCAGGCTGGTGTACCGGTAGGGAAGAGGTTTAGCAACATGCAAACCAGGGTTCGAATCCCAGCAGAGTCAATTCCTCACAATACCCCCACCTCTATAGGCGCAGCCTCTGGATGCCCTATTACCCGGTTTAGCAGGGTACTGTGCATGGAAAGACCGAAGAAGATCAGGAGCATGAATATTGTCTACTGGGTTCCACGATCTATCCTCCTCACCATAGCCTTTCCACTGAACCAAATATTGAAGCTTGTTACGGAAGATCCTGGAGTCAATAATTTTTTCCACTTCGTACTCATCCTCACCATCCACGAGGACTGGAGGTGGGGCAGGCAGGGCTCGGCCAGGGAAAGTATTTTCATGAAAAGGTTTAAGCAGTGCAACGTGAAACACTGGATGTATTTTCATGGAATTTGGAAGTTGCAAACGGAAAGTGACAGCATTGATCTGAGCAATGATCTCAAAAGGTCCCATGAACCTTTGACCCAATTTATGAGAAGGAATCCGAAGCTTAAGATTCTTTGTTGACAGCCACACCTTGTCACCAACATGATAGACTGGGGCCTCCTTTCTATGCCTATCAGCAGCTCTTTTGTAACATTCCTGAGCCTCCAAAAGAGTCTCTTTCAACAGTGCTTTGGAATCACGTAAGGCAGTTAGCTGGTCAGTGACAGCAGGAATGGAAGTAGTAATTGGGAGACTGACTAGAAAGGTCGGATGGTAACCATAGTTGGCAAAAAATGGGCTCAAAGAAGTGGAGCAGTGTTGGGCATTGTTATAGGCAAACTCCGCCGTGGGTAGAAAATCCAGCCAGTCATCCTGCAGGTAACTAATATAGCACCGCAAATATTGCTCCAAAGTCTGGTTGGTTCGCTCAGTCTGTCCATTACTTTGCGGATGAAAAGCTGACGACAGATTTACAATAATACCTAGATTAGAACAAAAATGTTTCCAAAAACGAGATGTAAACTGCACTCCCCTGTCAGAAACTACTTCATCAGGCACTCCATGTAAGCGAAATATTTCCTGAACAACCAGGTCAGCCGTCTGTTTAGCTGAAGGGAGACCACGAGCTGGTATGAAATGACCCATCTTAGTTAACCTGTCCACAACAACAAGAATGGTAGTGTGTTCCTTAGAGGGAGGTAGTTCCACAATAAAGTCAATGGATATAGATCCCCAGGGACGATGAGGAATCGGAAGAGGCTGAAGCAAGCCAACAGGGGATAAGCGAGGAGTCTTATGTCTTGGCACATACATCACAAGAGGACACATACTTCTTAACATCCTCATGATACTTCGGCCACCAAAAGGATCGGGCAAGTAGCTCTTGTGTCTTCCGGATTCCTGGATGACCTGCTGGTTTTGAGTCATGGTAAAGACGTAAAAGTTCCAGTCGCACTGACTCCGGAGCAAACAGACGTTGTTGAAAAATCCAAAACCCATTAAGCATCGTCATATGGAGATCACGAGGAGGATCACGAAGAACTGGGTCTTCAGCGTAGCCCTTTTTAATGCGAGACATCAGATCAGAAGGGACTGTAACTCCTATAAATATATCCTCTGGCAAGATGGTGGTCTTGGTTATGGTAGTATGGAGGGGGTCAGCTATTCTAGACAAGGCATCCGCCTTACCATTCTTGGAGCCGGGACGGTATGTAACCAAAAAATTAAACCTCGAGAAGAATAGTGACCAGCGTGCTTGTCTGGCTGACAGTTTCTTTGCTGATCGAATACATTCCAGATTTTTGTGATCTGTGAGGACAGTAATTGGATGGGTAGCTCCCTCCAAGAGATGTCTCCATTCGGTGAAGGCCAACTATAGCCAATAGTTCTTTATTCCTTTTCTTGTAGGTATTCACGAAGAGCTTTCAATTCAGGCTCAGAAAGGGAATATATACGGCCAAATGGGATAGCAGCCCCAGGCAACAGCTCTATTGGGCAATCATAAGGCCTGTGGGGTGGAAGCTGATCAGCATTCTTCTTATCACAGACATCTGCAAAATCCCGATATTGTAGAGGAAGCTTAGTCAAGTTTGTAGCAACCATTTCATTAATTGTTGTGGCAACAGGTGTTACCTTAGAGGGTTGACAATTCATTAAGCAGTGTTCTGAAGGAAAGGACAAAGTTCTGGTCTTCCAATCAATCTGTGGGTTATGCAGAGCAAGCCAAGGTACCCCCGAAATCACTGGAAACTGTGTTGAAGAAATTAGGTGGAAAGAGATAGCCTCATGGTGATTCACTTCCAGAGTCAATTTTAAGGGCACAGTCTCATGTGTAACTGGGCCTGACGTAAGTGGAGAACCATCTACTGTCTCCATTAACATAGGTGAAGAGTTAGGGATAGACTGAATTCTATTTCCTGCTGCAAATTTAATGTCCATAAAGTTTCCGCCTGCTCCAGAATCTATCAAAGCTGTAGTTGAAATTTTACGATCACCACATTGCAACGTGATAGGCACCACAAAATGAGGATGTTGAGTCAACATACCCTCTTCACCATGAGCCAGACAAAACAAGGGTTGTGTGACAGAATCCAGTTGATCTGAAATCTGGGATTGGTGTTGAATCTGTGCACCCTCAGCTGCCATAGCTATTGTTCTTTTGGATTTGCTAGGGCAATTGATGGCATAGTGCCCTGCACTACCACAATACAGGCATAAATTGTGAGTGCGTCGCCACTGTTTTTCTTCGTTGGATAATGGTCCTCTTATTAGATTTACCTGCATAGCCTCTGGCTCAGAGTCTGTAGGTGTTTGTGGGATCGGAGTAGAAGTTTTTGAATAGGAAATTGGAGTAGTACTTGGTCTAAAAGAGCCCTGTCTTTCCAATCTTCTTTCAGAAAGTCTCCGATCAATACAGATAGCCAAACGCACAAATGCATCAAAGTCAGCAGGAAGATCAACACGAGCTCGCTCATCTTTTATAGCTTCTGAGAGACCTTTTCTGAAGTGGAACCTCTGGGCTGATTGGTTCCAGGTAGTATCAGCAACCCACTGTCTGAATTCAGCAGCATATTCAGCCACAGAGCGCCTCCCTTGATGACAATGAAGGAGAGTGGCTTCTGCTGTAGCACATCGATTTGGGTCATCAAAAACTAGGCACATGGCCTCAAGAAAGTCATTTAGATTACCCAAGACTGGACTGTCCTGTTCCAGAAGAGGGGAGCCCCAAGCCAGGGCTTCATCTTTGAATAGGGAAAAAATAAATCCCACCACATTCTTTCAGATGGAAATTGGTGAGGTAACATCATGAAGTGCAAACGGCATTGATTTAGGAAACCCCTACATTTTTTGCGATCTCCTCCAAACTTTTCTGGTAGGGGCAAGCGGTCATCTTGTTCAGGTGTAACAGTAGCAGCCGCAACATCACGTGCCCTGTAGCTGGTATACTCACTGTGCATTGACTGAACTTTATTTTGCAGTTCAGCTACCTGGTCCTGCGGCACTTGAATGGTCTGTGCCTGGGTCTGCACAGTTCTTGCAGTAAAAGCAACCTGTTGGGCCTGCAGTTCAGTTACCTGGTCCTGCAGCACTTGAATGGTCTGTGCCTGGGTCTGCACAGTTCTTGCAGTAACAGCAACCTGCTGGGCCAATGCAGAATCTGACCCGGCGGTCTCCATGAAAGGGCCAGATTATTCTGTAATGATATAGGAATCACAAGGTTGTGGAGACCAGCAGCCTAGGTCATTAATGATCCAATTCAGCAACTTGTAGGTGAAACAGGAACAAGGTTTATTGAAGTGATCAGGAACCACACAATAATCTGGCAAGGATACAGAGACAGAAAGTGCCTTATATAGGCCAAGAACCAGACAGCTGACCAGACACAGCTAAAGAGAGTTGTCACTGATTGCATTGCTTTTAGAGTCAAGGTATCAGATCTAAGGGAAATCTGCAAGAGGCAGGCTGGTGTACCGGTAGGGAAGAGGTTTAGCAACATGCAAACCAGGGTTCGAATCCCAGCAGAGTCAATTCCTCACTAATAGTCAGCAGAAATTGGATGTAACTTTATTTTAATAACCAGAATTTGTTAACAAAATGAAAGAAGAGATTAAAAGTTTTTTCTCAACAAAAATTCAGTTACTACAGAAATAACAATTTGGTGTGCACATAAGGCATATGTCAGAGGCCTGTGTGTGGCTAGAAGTGCCTATTTAAAAACAGAGGTAGATCATTTAAGGATCTTTACATTGATTTGCATAAGTTACAAATAGAAAATAAAATCCTGTTTAGTATAGACAAAAGTGTACAAATTATACAAAAAACAGATTCAAAAGATAGTTCAAACCCAAATAGATAATATTATCTATAGATCTCAAAAAGGCCCAATATAGTTTGGGCAATAAATCTGGTAAATGTATAATAAATAAAATTAACAAAAAAGGATTAAACAGAGATGTATCAAAGATAGCCATGGAAAAAAACAACTCACCCTAAAGAAATTGGAAAACATTGTGAGTCTAATTATAGATCACTCTATAATTTAGAAGAGGAGAAATGTTTCTAAAGCCTACAAATAGGGATATAGATGTTTTTTAAGTAAAATAAACTTACCAAAAATAAACAAGGAAGGACTGTTAGATCTTAATAAAGAAATCCATTTAAAAGAGGTCGACCAAACATTTCTTGAACTGATGGTTTTATAAATACATACTATAGAGTATTTCTGAATGAGATTAGTTCGACCCTATGAAGTATGTTTAATGAGATTAAGGACACAGGAAACACCCCTAAACAGAATAAATTAGATCCTGAAAATTACTCAAATTATAGACCCATTTCACTCCTAAATTCTGATACCAAGATTTACACCAAGATATTAGATAACAGATTAAACAAAAGTATTTCAAAATTGATCAATTATGACCAAGTCGGATTTGTGAACAAGAGACAAGGGCCAGAAAACATCAGGAGATTGGCTAATTTAATTACGCTTGTTAAAAAGGAAAATATTCCATCATTGTTTATCTCTTTGGACGCCGAAAAAGGCGTTCGATAGGGTAAACTGGATATATATCGAATCTGTATTGGATACATTTGGTTTTGAAGAATTTGGGAGAAATGCGATTATGGCTCTTTATAGAAATCCCAGTGCTGCAGTTACTGACGTTGATTTCAGTTCAGATAGGTTTAAGATGTCGAATGGGTCTAGACAGGGTTGCCCTCTGTCCCCATTGATCTTATCTTTAGAACCCTTGGCGGAATTAATCCGTATTATGGAATTAATCAAGGGTATAAAGATTGGACACAATCAATACAAACTACTAATGTTTGCTGACGATATGGTGTTAACACTATCTGAACCAGATACTTTCCTGTCAGCCCTATTCGACATACTAGACATACTAGACATAAATGACAAAGATTCATATTTGAAAATTAACAATTTAAAAACAGAGACTTTAGCATTGGGATTAAAAGAATCTGAGCTAGTCTTACTTCGGAATAAATATTAACTAAATTGGGAAAATAATGGAATAAAACATCTAGTTATTTGTTTTAAATCCTCTATTAAACATATACTAAAAGATAATATTAGAATAATTCACAAACAAATAAAACAGACTATTTCAGAATGGAGACCAGATTTTCTTTTATAGTCAGGTAGGATGGCTCTGATCAAAATGGTAATTATCCCAAAAATAATGTATGTCTTTAGAAGTATTCCGCAAGTAGTGCCTAAATACATCATTAACTCATTTCAAAGCACTTTGAATAAATAAATAAACAACAAATAGAAACCACGACTAAAGATAAGTATTATAAAAAGACAACCAGAAAGAGGTGGATTAGCGGCTCACTCAGTAATAGATATACATAGAGCTGTTATGTTAGACCACCTAATGGGCTGGAATTTAGCTGTTAAAGAGTTGAGGTGATTTAAAATAGAAAAAGAACTAGTGGGTAGTTTCCCCATTCAATTAATGCTATGGCTCCCGAAATGTGAGGAAACATTAGTCGCAAAGTGCTTTGGAGGAATAAGATCATTGGTTAAAATGAGGTGCAAACAAAGATACATTTGGGTTTTGACCAAATATCCATTGTTGGCTGCCTCTCTGAGTTTATTACAACACAACTATAAAAGTATTCACTTACAAAACTGGTATACCGCTGGAGCTCTATCTATTTGAGATCTATATGATAAGGAGTCATTTATACCTTATACAAACCTTTTGAAAAAATATAAAAAATACTTGGTTAGAATATGAGAATATAAAAATTATACTTAGTAAGTATGGCTTTCAATTGGAAGGTCTCAGAAAATATCTACCCTTTGAAAATCTTAACATTAAAAGAAATGCTACACATGCGACTTCTAGATGTAATAAATTATTTAATATTAGAGATGAAAAATATAAAACTCATAAAATGGTGGAATGGGAAATGGAATTGGAGGATACTTGGACGTCAGAAAAATGGTTTAAAGCTTGTAAATTTGTTAAAGAAACTTTCGTTTGTATGACGTATAGAGAATTATATATTAAACTAATACAGAGGGGGCACCAAGCTCCAACCACTATGAAAATAATGAATTCATTAAACTCGGATGAATGTTGGAAAGAATATGGGGGGAAAGGATCATTATGCCATATGTGGTGGAGATGCCCCAAGATTCAATCCCTCTGGAATCATTGCGTTAATTATATTAAGTTAAATACAAATATTCAGATAATTAGGTGTCCAGAAATTATATTAGTTCACATGTTTCACAAAATGCCAACAACTCAACATGCTATGTTGATATCTCATATCTTAATGGCATGAATATGTCATATTGTTAAATCTTGGAAAACTAAAAAGATTCCAATGTGGTCAGATATTAAACGAAGAATTGAACAAGATAAATAGTTAGAAAAGGGTCTTACACTGTATAAGAACAAAAAGGGGGGAAAATATTAACAAAATGGATCCTGTGGGAAGAATATAATATGCTATAAGGGGATTAGTAATAATAGGAGGTCACTCTTTTGTTATGTATGGCTACTCTAGAAATATTTTCAAAATCTAATCATAGATTTTCAGCTTTATGATAATTATATAAAATTATTGGTATGTAAAAAAATGTTGCTATTCCATACCTGTAACATGTAAAATAATGTATTTATGTGGGTTTATGTGATAATAAATTTCTATGTTTTTCTGTTTTATTGTATGTATTTATAACATATTAAAAAGATTTAAAGAGAAAAAAGTTATAAATTGATTTGCAGGTCAGTGAGGGAATTAAATATTTAATCCCCTATCAATCAGCAAGATTTCTGGCTCCCAGGTGTCTTTTATACAGATAACGAGCTGAGATTAAGAGCACTCTCTTAAAGGGAGTGCACCTAATCTTAGCTTGTTACCTGTATAAAAGACACCTGTCCACAAAAGCAATCAATCAATCAGATTCCAAACTGGCCAAGACCAAAGAGCTGTCCAAGGATGTCAGGGACAAGATTGTAGACCTACACAAGGCTGTAATGGGCTACAAGACCATTGCCAAGCAGCTTGGTGAGAAGGTGACAACAGTTGATGCGATTATTCACAAATGGAAGAAACACAAAATAACTGCCAGTCTCCCTCGGTCTGGTGCTCCATGCAAGATCTCACCTCGTGGAGTTTCAATGATCATGAGAATGGTGAGGAACAAGCCAGAACTACACGAGAGGATCTTGTTAATGATTTCAAGGCAGCTGGGACCATTGTCACCAAGAAGGACTGAAATCCTGCAGCATCCACAAGGTCCCCCTGCACAAGGAAGCACATGTACAGGCCCATCTAAAGTTTGCCAATGAACACCTGAATGAGAGGAGAACTGGCTAAAACTGTAGTGGTCAGATAAGACCAAAATTGAGCTCTTTGGCATCAACTCAACTCACCGTGATTGGAGGAGGAATAATGATGCCTATAACCCCAAGAACACCATCCCCACCGTCAGACATGGAGGTGGAAACATTATGCTTTGGGTATGTTTTTCTGCTAACGGGACAGGATAACTGCACCACATCAAAGGGAACGATGGACGGGGCCATGTACCGTCAAATCTTGGGTGAGAACCTCCTTCCCTCAGCCAGGACATTGAAAATGGGTCGGGATGGGTATTCCAGCATGACAATTACCTAAAACATACAGCCAACAAAGGATTCACTCAATAAGAAGCCCATTAAGGTGGAGGGAGCTGAAGGTTCGAATTGCCAAACATCAGCCTTGAAACCTTAATGACTTGGGGAGGATCTACAAAGAGGAGTGGGACAAAATCCCTCCTGAGATGTGTGCAAACCTGGTGGCCAACTACAAGAAACATCTGACCTCTGTGATTGCCAACAAGGGTTTTCCACCAAGTACTAAGTTGAAGGGCTCAAATACTTATTTCCCTCATTGACCTGCAAATCAATTTATAACTTTTTTGACATGCTTTCTATTAGTGTTTTTTTTGGGGGGGTTCTTCTGTCTCTCACTGTTAAAATACACCTACCATTAAAATTATAGACTGACCATTTCTTTGTCAGTGGACAAACATCCAAAATCAGCAGGACATTTTGTAGTTTTCCTTGTTACCCCCACTGCAAACCAGCTTCTCATCATATATGAGCCTTTACTCACTGATGCACTCTTCAGATCAATAACCACAGGTCTTTCTATGCCCTCTGGCTGCACTTTGCAGGAAACAGGATGACTTTTGACTATGTGCTAGCTGCAGGAGAAGTCTCTGTGCCCATGTGGGTAAGAACTGTTGTACCTACATTGATGACCATCATCCTACCATTGAAACAGACCTTGATAATGCCGATGAGATCCAAGAACTTTTAATGATGCTCTCTTCTGGACTCTTTTCCTGGCTTGGAGAGCTTGGTCAAAATATCCTTGTTTATCTCACCATCGTTGTTGGTTTCATCATCTGCCTTTGCAGCAGGTGATGACAACGCAAAGTCATGATACAGAGCTGTGCCTATTATTTTTCTGCACCTTGAGGGTCCTTTCTCAACACCTCTTGGTATTGAAGGGTGGAATCAAAGAGGAAGATTGTAAATGCTTTGTTTTGTACTTATATTGTAACTATGTAACTGTATCAATCATTATTATAAACATGCTAATGATATTAGCTTAGCGACTCACTAGTATTTTGACACCAGTTCCCTTAAACATCTACTAACAACTATTAGCTGACATTTAGGAGTAAGGACTGTTTGTCAGACAAAAGTGCTGCCATTTTCATATTTCTAGACATTTACATGTAAGAATAGCATTTGACCATGTTCGTTTTCTCTTCCTCTGTTGGTATCTTGTATAATCAGTGATAGTTACACAGTAACTCAGACCACTTTGTTGCTCTCTTGAATGGTGAGCTCTTATCAATTGTAAACTGCTTGGCAAGAAAAGTTACCCTGATAAAAACCTTAAATATATTTATATTACACTATTCACTTGCCAGTCATAAATGATGGTATTATTTAATTTTATGCTTCTCTCTCTCCAGTGTCTATCTCTTCTGTGTCTCTCTCTCATATCTGCCTCCCTATGTCCTGTGTCTGTCTCTCTCCCTCTCCCTATGTCTTGTGTCTGTCTCTGTCGGTCCTGTCTTTCTCTCTCTCTTGTCTCTCTCTCTCTCTTCCTATGTCTAATGTCTATGTCTATCTCTCTCCTGTCTCTATCTTCTCTCACTCCTTCCACTCCCTTCTCTTACTCCCCCTTCACATCCTTTCCCTTCCCTAACTCCTCCCCTCTCTCTCTCTCTCCCTTCCCAGCCACCCTCTCCCTCATTCCCACCCTCTTCCTCATTCCCACCCTCTCCCTATCTCCCTTCCCTCACTCCTTCCCACCCTCTCCCTCCCTTCACTCACATCATCTCCCTTCTCTCATTCATTCCCACCCTCACCCTCTCTCCCTTCCCTCATTCCTTCACATCCTCTCCCTTCCCTAACTACTTCACACTCTCTCTCCCTCTTCCCAGCCACTCTCTCCCTCATTCCCACCCTCTCCCTATCTCCCTCCCCTCATCCCTTCACATCCTCTCCCTCCCTTCCCTCACTCATTCCTACCCTCACCCTTCTCTCACTCATTCCCACCCTCACCCTTCTCTCACTCAATCCCACACTATCTCCCTTCCTTTCCCACCCTCTCCCTATCTCCCTTCTCTTACTCCTTCCCACCCTCTCCCTTCCCTAACTCCTTCCCACCCTCTTCCTTCCCTCACTCCTTCACATCCGCTCCCTTCTCTCACTCATTCCCACCCTCACCCTCTCTCCCTTCCCATCCTCTCCCTATCTTAATTCTCTTACTCCTTCCCACCCTTTCCCTTCCATTACTCTTTTCCATCCTCCCTTCGCTAACTCCTTCTCACCCTCTCCCTTCCCTCACTCCTTCACATCCTCTCCCTTCTCTCACTCCTTCACATCATCTCCCTTCTCTCACTCCTTCACATCCTCTCCCTTCTCTCACTCACTCCCACCCTCTCTCCCTTCCCAAACTCCCTTCTCTTACTCCTTCCCACCCTCTCCCTTTCCTCACTCCTTTCCATCCTCCCTTCCCATCTTTTCCCTCTCCCTTCCCTCACTGCTCACGATCTCCCTCTCTCTCTCACCTCACCACACTCATTTCCACCCTCTCCCAGCCTTTACTCCTTCCTCATATGCCTCTCTCTCACTTTCTCCCTTCCCCACCCGCTCTGTGCCATTATGCACAGTTGCATCTTGAAACTGGGCTACTCGAATATGACACAACTGTGCATGTGCAAAATACATCTTGCAGGCCTTACTCACAAGCGGACAACTATTATAGTGGACTAGCGACTTGCCTGCCAAAAATGATGGCAAAAAGAATAGAAGGCTGGCAATGCTGTTTGCCACACAATGCGAGGCTCTCCCCCCTCTAACTTGCAGGCCTTGTGAGCCTCTCCCACCATTTACTTTACGGGCCTCGCGATGAGTGCCTTTGGTGCTCATTGCGAGCTTCTCCCTCTACTTTACGGGCCTCGCGCTAAGCGATCACTGCAGGCGTCGTCCAACCCGCCACTTTCGTGGCAGGTTGGACGACACCTGCAATGGCGCTCATCGCGTGCCCAGCGCTGAGCGCCTTTGGTGCTAAACGCGAGTCCTTTAATGATTGCCTTCGGTGCTCAGTGCAGCAAAGTTGTGCCGGCCTCGCAATAAGCACAGAAGGAATGTGCAAGCCCGTATTTTTTAACATTGTGTGACGACAACTCGCAATTACCAATCTACCAAATTATAAAACAGTTCCACATCATATGTGTCTTATTTCTGCAATTTCCGGATTATCTTTAACAGGCATATTTTTTTATTCACATGGTATAGGACAATAAAGCTGCCCCATCTCAACACTACATTGCATATCCTCAGACCATTATAATTCCCCAGACACTGCATTGTTCTTTGAAGACGCTGTAATATTATATTGATCTGGTATTTTTGTGCCAAAAAATATAAAATATTTGAATTGTGATTGTTAAAATTGTCCATGTCCAGGCTCAATTCCAATGACAAAGAAAGAAGCGAGATATGGCACATACTTTGAAAACCAAAATGGACTGCAAGTACAAAAAACATTATTACAATGATTATAATTCTGTAACATACTTAAATCGGTAAAAAGAAAATTTAATTAATGCCTAAAAAGAAAAAGAAAAGAAAAGAGGAAGATAACAGAAATCAAATAATCTGAGATGTCAGACACATGCATACTATTTCTGGCACTTCTTTTCAACATTAGTAGCTATAAATATAAATATATATTGAATTTAATAAATATGTATTCTCTCTTAATCTACTATAGTATAATTAAACTGTAGCTCTTTAATAAAAAAATAGGTTTACATAGTATTTGTAACATCAAATAGATAAAAGCATGCAATGAAAATAAGTAAACAGTTTATAATGGTCAAATATTAAAGATCAGTATTTTGTTGTTTAGTCGTGTCAGACTCCTGTATGGACCACAGCATGCCAGGCACATTTATCGCTATGTCTTCGGTTGTGCTTATCTATAAGGTTATCTTGGCAGAGATACTGGAGTGGGTGGCCAGTTCCTTCTCCAGTGGACTGTGATTTGCCTGACCTCTCTGCTATGACCTACCCTTCTTGGGTGACCCTACATGGTAAAGCTCACAGCTTCACTGATATACACAAGCCTCTTCACCACAACAAGGTAGCGAAGCAGAAGGTAAAAGATCAGTTGAGACAATGTTTAAAAAGTTATTCATTTGCGAGAAAATGTATATTGATAGTTGGGGTTCCCTGATCTTCATGCAGAAGCTCCTCCTATAATATATAAACTGCTTATAGCTTTTGGTGTACTATAACTTCCCTGCAGCGGCTTCATCGCAGTACAGTACATCTATGCCACCAGAATTGAGCAGTACACTGTGAAAGAATACAACATAGAATAGAATATAAACTGTAATTAATGTCCTTAAAATGGTAGGATTTGAAACTCATAATAATCTTTACCATCCTTAACATTTTCACTTTGCAAAGTGTTTGTGTAATAAAAGTGTCTACATTTGTATATCATGATGTGCTTTGAGTGGTTATCCTGCCACGCACGACAATAGTATTAAAATGTGATAACCAAAAAATGTTGTTCCAAAGAATAACCTAGACATTTTTAACAGTCTTGATGACCTGGATATTGCTGAGGGTCTTGGTGGGGCAACTAATGGATTTTCAGCCCACTATACTGGGGTGTAGCTTGTGTGCTTATATATAAAATAAATTCTAGCATCTAGGCACATTTCTGCAATTTAAATAACTGTATTAATTTTATTTCACAGGTTTTTGTATCACAGTTTTTCTATGGACCACTTCAGTGAAGCTCACAGACCACTGGTAGGCCATGGACCATAGTTTGGGAACCTGTAATCTAAAATATGTTTATCTGCTACATCAAATAACTGTAATACTCTTATTTTAAGGTGTTAAATTTGCGTCCAGTTTTGAGAATATACATTATACAGAGTGGGTTCCATTGAGGTGTGCAACATTAAATTCATGGAAGCAGCAAGAAGTGGGAAGTTGGATACCCAACTTCTGAACACCTCAAGGAAAGAAAATCAGCTGTAACTTAGCCCCTTCTACATTGCAGAAAATGTCTCCCTTTTTATTATCCTGTATATTTCTCTAGCAAACACATTCTGGATTTCTCTCCAGAACACTACTTCCCTATAAAACTCAATGTATCCTTGTCACTTAGACTCACAATATCTGCAACCAAGAAAAGAAGTATGATCCCCTCCCTCCCTGACCATTATTGATTTAGCAGCACCTACTTGCAGTAATCCTAAATTCACACCATCCCAATCTGATCGCCCTTACATATCCAAGACATTGAATTGGTCTTCGACTTGCCGACTGTCTCAGCAATAAACTAAATCTCACTTTAAGCTTTATCTCCTACTACCTGTCCTACAGTACCTTCTTTGTTCTGTTTACTTTAGCCTTGTAACTGCTTCATAACCCACCTACACTATGACTGATTGTACTATTTTACATAAACTTGTAAATAACTTTGTATAATGCAAAAAAATTAAGTAGTGAAGTATCAATTGATGCCTTTTTTTAATAAATGGGATTATTTGATACTGCAATACTTTATTTTTTGCATCTGCATCACTGCACTTACACAGCTACTCCAAACTACGTAAGTAATTAATAAAAGATTACCTTTTATGTGTTAATAGAGGAAATCTTTTATGCACACCGACATTTATGCTGCATAGGTGGTGCTACAAATGCATAAGTATAGTACAAAATCACATATGAATATAATGGCACATGCCACTTTGTTTTACACACACCATAGTTGCATTTATTAATATTTACTTGTTCCTGCAAAAGCATATAAAGAACTCTGCTACTGCACTGGCAAGTACTCTGGCAGAACGAATATATTTCAAATGTGGGTACTCATGCCTTGTAGTGTTTAGTGCAGATAAGATCTGCACTGATACTGCCCAGTGGAAATTATCAGAAATAGTAGTTAACATATAGATTACTACCTTTCAGAATAGAAAAGCAGCCAGAGAAGTATTGGACAATCAGCCTAACTTACATGTGGCTTCAGAACCCTTACATTATTGTACATTATATTGAAATATTCAATGGCTCACAGAATTTTTTTTTAATGTACTGTAGGGAATGTGAAGGAATATAGGTGGTAGCTGGTGAGGAGAGGAGTTTTGTGGGAGAAAGTAGAGTGATCAAAGCTATTGAGAGATGAACAGTATGTGCTGTTAGACAATGGCATGCTCTTCTACTCCACATAAGAGGACATGGCCACAGAGGTAGTCACTAAATGCAGCCCTAGGGATGCCTTGTCCCTAATGCAGTCAGTCGCTTCCGACTCTCTGTGACTCTATGGACCACAGCAGGTGCATCTCTGTCACTGCTCCTACGGCTCTCAGGCTTCTTTATGGTCCAGCTCTCACATCTGTATGTTACTACTGGGAATACCATAGTTATATCTATGTGGACCCTTGTTGTATAGCTTCCCATAGCTTTCCTCCCAGAAGCAAACGTCTTTTAATTTCATGACTACAGTCACCATCTGCAGAGATCTTGGATCCCAGGAAAATAAAATATGTCACTGCCTTCACTTCTTCCTCACCTATTTGCCAGGAATTGACATTTGCCACGATCTTTGTCTTTTTAACATTGAGAAAAAGGCAAACTTTCACACTCTCTTCTTTCACCCTCATCAATAGGTATTTTAGTTCCCCATCACTTTCAGCCATCAAAGTAGTATCATGAACGTATCTGAGGTCATTGATATTTCTTCCAGCAATTATTATGGAATTATGGATATAAGTGGTATAAACATAAGAAATAACATATCTCTCTCGCTCTCTAACCTTGTAGTTGTACCGGACTTTCAAAGAGAATGAATGTACCTGAATCAACTGCATGGAATAAATGAGTTTCATTCAAAACTTTTTGCTTGAGGAAACTTAATGTTTAAATAAATGTTCACACTCACTATATAACATAACAAGTATTGCATTTATGTCACAACTTATTAAACCAATCACAAACTGTTTATTATGTTTTTCAGCACTGATCATCGGTTATGAAACAGACACTTTATAGTGGAAAGAAGAAGTACAAGTCCTTAATGTTGGTCAGCTGATGCTTTCACGTGATTGAGATATACATCCTACTCTGAATTTTGGTCAGTAAAGTAATTCTTAGATAAAAATGACAAGTGGGGTAATTTCTTTGGTTGTGCAAGGAACTGGGCTAGAGTAGCACAACCACATTGATTCAGTTATTGAAACTTATATTAAAGATGTTAGTCATTGGCACTGCGAGTCAGGCTTGTTCAAGCTCCACTAGAACACCATCACAGTCTTTTGGATGCAAAAACACCACTGGTTTTCCATGGGCGCCGATTTTTGGTTCTTCACTTAGGATCCTAATTTGTTTCCTTTTCAGATCGGCCATTGCTTCTTTGATGTCATCAACCTGGAAGAAGCCAAAAAAAGAAACATATTATTTCCATGTTATTGATGCTTTTTCTCCCCTCTATGATCTACATTGCAAGTACTCAATTGCTGGGTCCTGCATATGAGTACATCATATATATGACCACACATATTTCTACATGTGTGTAAAAATATGGATGGTCATATATCTGATGTACTAAAATGTATTTTGCGTTACATTTAAAAAATAATAATTTCAGCAGTGCAAAATCCCAAAAATTGGAGAAAGAAGTCAAGAGAAATGAGTTAGAGTCATTTACACAAGCCATGCAATGAAATGCTCGGTACTATTTAGCTTGATGTTAATTTATAAGACTACATACCGCTAACAAAATCAATTATGCTTCTTAGAAAAATCAATTACAAAGCTCATTTGTTCTACAAGTGATCAGAGAATCTTCAAAAAAGCTTAAAGGTGCATATATCCAAGTAAGTTAAGTGAAGAAAGTAAAACAACAATCAGTTCTAGCATGAACATTATGAACAGAAGCCAATTTTTATACAAGTGAGCTCTGCCAAGCCCCAAAAAGCCTTTACTATACAGCAGCAGTCCCACGCAGCGATTGGGAATTAGCCAGTGCTTGTTATTCTGCCGGAAAGAGGACGCTTCTGCATTTTATTCTAACCTTCTCCAACAAAAGGAAAAAGGAGACAGCACTCAGACTCCTCAATGAACCACAAATTACGTCTGAAGATGTTCTTATTAAAAATACAGCTAAAAATGTAAATTCTTGAATACTGCAGATTTCCTCATTGAAACAGTTGGAGAAAGGTACAAAACAACAACAGTGATGTTTTAAATACATGATTACTGTAAATCTGCTGAAAAGAAATAAAATAAAGGGATTAAGCCAAAGCACAACTTGGTTATCAAAGGAAAATTGCTTTTCTTCCATTCATTCCATTTATAATAGAAACAACTAATATTCACAAGAAAAAATGTGAAATGGTGTCAAAGTATCTATAATAATTTATTTAAATATTATTAATTATTTCACTTGTAGTGTTATATGTTAGATCTGTGCCGACTATTGTTTTGGTAAAACAAACAACATTGTATTAAATATATCACATATATAGTTGTGAGCGTACGAGTCGTTGCTCACGCTTGCGGGCTCGCGAAGCGAGCCGCGGCCCTCGCGTAGCGAGGTCACTGGGCAAGGGCCTCAGTTGCTGGCATGGAGCGCCGAAGGCGCTCCATGCCAGCAACTGAGGCCCCTCGCGAAGCGAGGGCCTCAGTTGCTGGCGAGGTCACTGGGCACGGGCCTCAGTTGCTGGCATGGAGCGCCGAAGGCGCTCCATGTCAGCAACTGAGGCCCCTCGCGAAGCGAGGGCCTCAGTTGCTGGCGAGGTCACTGGGCAAGGGCCTCAGTTGCTGGCATGGAGCGCCGAAGGCGCTCCATGCCAGCAACTGAGGTCCCTCGCGAAGCGAGGGACTCAGTTGCTGGCGAGGTCACTGGGCAAGGGCCTCAACCACTCGCAAAATTCACGTCGCTACTCAAAAAACCCGACACACAAATTACGACACTCGCTAAATTTTAAAAAACCCGACACACAAATTACGACACTCGCTACATTTTACCAGGAACGCAAACAACCTACGAAACACGTTACCACACATTACGACCTCGCAAACATCGGACGCAACACGCCGACATACAAACATTTAAAACACAATACATACACACAGCACATACATAAAAAACTTACCTACACCAAGAGGGAGCACCCAGGACCTCAAAAAAGCAACTTACACCTCGATTTTACTCGAAATAAAACAGTTTAGAGACTAAAAAAAAATCTAAGCGAGAGAAAAAATGGCCGCCGAACAAAACGAAAACGAGGCTACAGCACTCTAAACTCGCAAAACACCACAAAACACCTACGGATATTCCGATACAGACCTATACCACACATTACTCGCCATTTTACACCAATGCGGAAGTACACGACTACGCTAACGGTTTGGTCTCGCGCACGCACAGTGTTACACTGCACACATTCAGCATGCTTATACAGCACCTCCACACCACTAATGCTGCAGCAACATCAACACAGATTGCAGATCTTCAACACAATGCTTCAAAATAGGTAAAGTATATTCATTTATTAATGTATTATATATTTTAGTATTACACACCAAGCAGCATTAGCTACCTTACGATTTGATTGCCGTCATTTTTTGACGGGCAATTCGCTAGTATTATATAAAAAAGAGAAATACTCTTTAAAATAACAATACTCCCTAGGGGCGACAAGACTCCCACCCCATACAAATTTCTAACCATTTAAAACAGTAGAGGCAGTCCTAACGTTAGAGGGGTTACACTGCTGTCTAACTAGTAATCCACTTTAAAGGGAAAAGCTCTGTTTTGCCTGCCTAAAATCTTGCAGATCATGAAGTCAGTGTACTTCTAATTACAGGGCGTGTAGTGTTTCATAGTAACCAATCAGTGGCTTGAAAGAGGTCACGGACAGGCTAGTTTGAAACACTGCACTTCACAGTCTGTGTATTCATAAGCTGCTGAAGGCACACCAAAATATGTACTGTACATATTGAATGATGTTAGGCAGAAAAAAAGAAGATTTTTTTTAAACAAAATCGTAATAAAAGTAAATAGCGAAAACCAGGCCCTTCCATACCCATGTAAACTGTTCTTACTAACTTTCATGCATTTTCTAACTTTCATTATGTTTCTGGTTCAAAAATACATGTCTTTTTCATGACAAAAATAGCTATGAAAATTATAAATAGATTAGAAAAAGTATTCTAAACAGTTAATATTTTTTATTTGCTGTGATTTATATGTTATGGAATATCTTTGACCCCTAATAAATGCAAAATATGCACTAAATATATATGCCCTTTATTGAAATGTTAATGAATATGTGGTGGCAAAAGTGTGAGATTGCAGTTTTTCCAGATTTATGTGCCCTATAATACTAGACCGGTACCTGGAAGGTAGCCTTGGTCAGTCCAGTTTACCAATTCTCTGACAGATATCACAAATGCAGAAATAGGTGGCAATGATTTTGAGACTACCTGTAAACAGAAGGTTTGAGTAAGATGCCGACTAAAGATGAGCCTGCTAAGGAATCACTCACAATATTTCCTAACAGGATTGATCAATACCTAGTTAGAACAATTAATTGCCAGGCGGTTAGCCTGACTTGGGACTGACATCATGTATAGCAGCCCTCTACTAAACAATGCTAATCTTTCTTGAGTCTCGGCTATCTGTTTTAGGCTAGCAAAACATGGGTTCATCAGGAATTCCTATCTAAACATTTCTGGATCAGCTCAATGAGGGTTATCAGGGGAGGTCACATCAGTCTAAAGAGGCCACCATAGTGGTCGACCTAGGCAGAATTGGGAGTAATATGTTGATTCCTCCATCAAACTAGTCACACTGGGCCTGGGACTTCTACGACATGCCAAAATACATCACTGGTGAACCAACAGCTTTTTATTCCAAGAGCCAACAGGATTCCAGTCATGTAAGTCTCTGCTATATTGAATTTGTTTATATTCACTGAGGAAGAAGTCAGATTGATCTCTTAGAAAGTATGAAATCTCAAATAGCAAATAAAAAACGTTCAGAATCGGATAAAATATATACCACTAGATTAAAAAAGTTAATAAGCAGAAAATCATATTGAAGTTCATCTGTTTGGGAAGGTTACAGAAGTCATAAAATAACAGAAATCCATTGAAAATAAACATGTGCTGCCCTCTGTTGGCTTAAATTAGAAAATTATTTTAAATAAAGCAACATAAAGCTATGCAAACATTTGAGGATTAGGATGCATTTTAAGAGCTGCTATTCATTTTTCCCTTTCTTTTTCTTTTCGATGTTTCTTATGCATGGTTTCATTAAAATATTATATTTTGTGATTGCAGTCATATCTGTCAGGATGTGGGGAAAGCAATTACCTCTATCTTCAGCTGCAATAAAATTACATATAGTCCTAGTAACAGCCAGCTAGGGGAAACACTTAGCTTTGATACCAGTTTTAGTGTATGGATCCTATTAGGTAAGCTTAATATGTGGGCATAATGTACAATGTGCCATGGAAGAGATAGTTGAATTTGTTAAATAACAAAAAACATTAAAAGTCCACTTAATTAAAGATGGTTATTATCCCTGCCATCCAGTCTTGGAAGTTTTAACATCTGGACTGTAACCTCACAATCTGATGTGCATATAGGATATCATACAAAGCTGTTAATAACACAAATGTTACAAGGTCAGTACCTAACGCAGGGCCAGATCACTGTGCTATATTCAATTAGCTATACTCACAAAGGTGAGAGCTCTTTCTACAGTGAGAAAAACCTCTCCAGTCCTTATGGTGTCTGTTAAATAAGTTTGGATTAATCTTCCATATTTCTTCATCTGGTAGGATACAATAGGAACTGGAGTGGCTTATCTTGCAGAGCTCTCATCTTAAAGAGCATAGGCAATTATCGGTTAAATCCATTGCCTTGAACAATTTTACTTGGACATTGCCCATAAATGTCAAAGAACATTCCTTTCATGTACAATTGTAATAAAATGTAACAATAATGTGATCTAGCCATTGTTAGTAATTGGTGAAATAGTGACAATGACATGAAGCCTACTGCAATGGAGTACATGATATTAGGCATCAACATTTCTTAGTTTTATCATGTCATAATAAACAGCACTTGAACACAGAATTAAAATTAAAGATACAAATAAGCTATCTTTTAGAAAACCAAGCACTAAGGGGAAAAGAAAAATCGGCAAATGTGATAGTGTCCCTGTTAAATATAGTCCTTTTATACTGGAATTCTAACCGTATATCCTGACTAGTTAACTTACATCTGACTGCTATAAGAACTCCAAATACACTGAAAACTTATAAGTTAAAGGGTTTATTAACATACAAGAGTAGTGGTGAGATTGGCATCTGAAATACAAGGCTCTACCTATATAATACTATTGTGTGTACATACTAATGTGTGTAAGCAAGAGTGTAGAGTATTCCTCTGTTCCTTTCCTAAGATAATTCTACCACCCAGCAAGTCCATGTGGCCAAGTTATACACATCATAGCCACACCTTGTAGATTGTTCCAGCCAACCAAATCTCATGTCCAGTGTCCTTAAGGTAATGATCACTAGATGTTACTGTAGTCCAAGATAATTATCCATTTCACCTTTTCTCGACCCCTTTTCTCTTTTGGGTTGATTCCACTGCTTTGTGTCCATGATGCAAATACACCCCTGTGGCTTCTTTTGGTAAAGACCAGTTTCTGTTTAATTATCACCAGGGTGTTATTCAAGAAGTTTTTTTTGCTTTGTTGTTTGATCACCAGCAGGGTATCATTCGGGAAAGTTAGCTTTCCTTTGTTTCTTATGACAGATAACATAACAGATAGCTGGACATCCACAAGCAAGACATTCAAGCATATTAACCTCTTCATTACAGCTCCAAAATTGGTTAAATACTCATATATTTATAACAGTCCCTTTAAACACACTGGGCTAGTTTCATTAAAAGGATTAAAATGGTGGCTTTGGCACATCTGTAGGTAGAACAAGGCCAGTCATCTCCCTTGGTGTGTTCACGAAACACTGAAGTAACAGCCAGGTAGTTGCACCCTCTGAATTTCTCATAATTTAGTATTCTTATTGCTTATAAATGGGTTATTCTATACATCTGGGTTAATATAGTAGAATATCCATCCCTGCCAGTTAGCCTCTGGCCCTGAGTATGATCATTTCTGTGTGATAACTAATAGCAAGAACTAACAAATTGCTGACTGACTGAAGCCAAAGAGCAATAATTGATATTGTATTTTATTAAATCGAAAATAAACCCACAGATCTAGGAGTGTCTGCATCATCTAGCTTTGGGCAAAGATGTGTCTTCCAGCTAGGAGGAACCTGTTGAGGGTCTTAGCCCACTATATAGACCTCTATACCTTTCTAAATATAACTTTGGATATATTGTATCTTTCAATTGTACATCTGGAGGCTTCATATGATTGCTTTGAATTAACTTAAGGAGATTTTTGTTTTTCAGACCTGTTCTGATACCACATAGAGGAATAACCAGTGGAGGCGTATATATTAAGAATATTATGTGGTTTTAAAGTTTAATCCTTTGCTACTGTGAACTAAATAAATTGGCTGATTCTAATATGATTTGACTTTTTAGATTGATATTTCCAACTTACATTTGGAATTATAAATGTTTTATCATTAAAGGATCACTGAAATCTGGAAAAAACGTTTTACATTGAATCAAAATTAATCTCTTCTATACTTTTTATAAATCTTTTTATAATCTTAGAGAAACATATGAAATATATTATTACTTTATTTTGTCACGCATATTGCTCAGCATAGGATCTGCTATTTCCCCTCTCATAGAGATCTTCCTCCATTTTTTCTAGCTGGAGCTTGCAATAGATTATGCAGAAATGGAGTCACTATTGTGGACACAGCCGTACAGAGCCCACTTACAACAATAGTATATACAGTCAGGTCCATAAATATTGGGACATCGACATAATTCTAATCTTTTTGGCTCTATACACCACCACAATGGATTTAAAATTAAACGAACAAGATGTGCTTTAACTGCAGACTTTCAGCTTTAATTTGAGGGTATTTACATCCAAATCAGGTAAACGGTGTAGGAATTACAACAGTTTATACATGTGCCTCCCACTTTTTAAGGGACCAAAAGTAATGGGACAGATTAACAGTCATAAAAAAAACTTTCACTTTTTAATACTTGGTTGCAAATCCTTTGCAGTCAATTACAGCCTGAAGTCTGGAACGCATAGACATCACCAGACGCTGGGTTTCATCCCTGGTGATGCTCTGCCAGACCTCTATTGCAACTGTCTTCAGTTCCTGCTTGTTCTTGGGGCATTTTCCCTTCAGTTTTGTCTTCAGCAAGTGAAATGCATGCTCAATCGGATTCAGGTCAGGTGATTGACTTGGCCATTGCATAACATTCCACTTCTTTCCGTTAAAAAACTCTTTGGTTGCTTTTGCAGTAAGCTTCGGGTCATTGTCCATCTGCACTGTGAAGCGCCGTCCAATGAGTTCTGAAGCATTTGGCTGAATATGAGCAGATAATATTGCCCGAAACACTTCAGAATTCATCCTGCTGCTTTTGTCAGCAGTCACATCATCAATAAATAATAGAGAACCAGTTCCATTGGCAGCCATACATGCCCACGCCATGACACTACCACCACCATGCTTCACTGATGAGGTGGTATGCTTTGGATCATGAGCAGTTCCTTTCCGTCTCCATACTCTTCTCTTCCCATCACTCTGGTACAAGTTGATCTTAGTCTCATCTGTCCATAGGATGTTGTTCCAGAACTGTGAAGGCTTTTTTAGGTGTTGTTTGGAAAACTCTAATCTGGCCTTCCTGTTTTTGAGGCTCACCAATGGTTTACATCTTGTGGTGAACCCTCTGTATTTACTCTGGTGAAGTCTTCTCTTGATTGTTGACTTTGACACACATACACCTACCTCCTGGAGAGTGTTCTTGATCTGGCCAACTGTTGTGAAGGGTGTTTTCTTCACCAGGGAAATAATTCTTCGGTCATCCAACACAGTTGTTTTCCGTGGTCTTCCGGGTCTTTTGGTGTTGCTGAGCTCACTGGTGCGTTCTTTCTTTTTAAGTATGTTCCAAACAGTTAATTTGGCTACACCTAATGTCTTTGCTATCTCTCTGATGGGTTTGTTTTGTTTTTTCAGCCTAATGATGGCTTGCTTCACTGATAGTGACAGCTCTTTGGATCTCATATTGAGAGTTAACAGCAACAAATGCAAATAGCACACTTGAAATGAACACTGGAGCTTGTATCTGCTCTTTGTAAATGGGATGAGGGAATAACACACACCTGGCCATGGAACAGCTGAGCAGCCAATTGTCCCATTACTTTTGGTCCCTTAAAAAGTGGGAGGCACATATACAAACTGTTGTAATTCCTACACCGTTTACCTGATTTGGATGTAAATACCCTCAAATTAAAGCTGAAAGTCTGCAGTTAAAGCACATCTTGTTAGTTTCATTTCAAATCCATTGTGGTGGTGTATAGAGCCAAAAAGATTAGAATTGTGTTGATGTCCCAATATTTATGGACCTGACTGTATACACATGCATGATGTAAGTATGAATCACACTAACAGCTAACAGCTAATTGAAGGCTTCCCCTGTTATGTTGTAAGTGAACTTTGCCCAGCTGTGTGAATGGCCCTACACCCGACATTGGCATCATGTTGTGATGGAAGCTCCAGCTACACAAGATGGAGGAGGGAAACGGCTGCCCCGATACTGAGCAATATGAGTAAACCCAAAATATTTAATGTTGTTGTTGTTCAGTCCTTCCGTCATGTCCGACTCTCTGTGACCATATGGACACAGCACGCCTGGCACACGCGTCTGTGTTTCTGGTTGTGCTTATCCATATGGTTTTCTTGGCAAGGATACTGGAGTGAGTTGCCAGTTCCTTCCACAGTGGAGCGCAATTTGTCTAACCTCTCTGCTATAACCTGCCCATCTTGGGTGACACTACATGGTATAGCTCAGTTTATTGAGGTACACAAGCCCCTTCACCACAACAAGGTAGTATTTTATAAAAAAAGAGATACATTCTGGTTCAATTTAATTTTTTTCAAGAGTTCAGTAGTCCTTTAAAGGAAGCCGAGGCTTGCTGCCCTACGAATACCTTTTTACACTTAAAAAATAGAGTACAAAAACCACACATATGACAATGTTGCTGTTAAGACAATCTCAAAAAATTATTTGAATTAAGCATTTGCTTCAGTTGTGTGCAACTAATAATGATCCCACAAAGCACTTAACTTTCGGGAGTGACCGACATTACTGCCATCATTGTAAAAATGTAATTTTAAATGTCAAGTACGGTACATCCTGCATTCATTTTTCTCCATAAACTCCCCAAAATTAAGACATGTAATAACTGTTGCCAAAGGCTGATTTCTTCTAAAATCTACAAGTTATATACATAATTACTTAATGTAATGAAAAATAAAAAAAATACACTGTGATGATTATGGAAATAAAAAAATAAGGCTGACTGCTTTACAAAAATAACTCTAACTAGTTGTCAGGTCCTCTTTCAGAAACTGAACTTAGCGGTGTGAGCGGTACTACCTCAATGCAGATATGATGCATTCCTCCATCCTTGTTTTTCTGCAGAAAACCAGAGATTGGGCTCTTCTGTCCAAGGGGATGTAGAAGTTCCAGCTTTGTGTTCCCAAGCTCTACAAAGACGGTATATACGCCATGTTCGGGAAGTGGGACCGTTTCGCTCACTTTCGCCCCCAGAACATTTTGATATAAGGAACGTGCCTTTTCCAAGTCAGGTACTGCTATGGCCACGTGATTGAGTCGTCCCAGTTTCCATAAAGAGGTAGGGATATTCTGGGAGAGTGATTGAGAAGATGACAGACTTCTTGCTGCTTGCATGACAGCGTAGCTTCTAAGTGACAGTCCTGTGACAAACAGATCAGATTATAATGGAGCTGGGGAAATGAAATAGCACAGCTTTAAATAGGCACTATAATAGTTCAGCTTTTTATACTTAAACAGTTTAATGCACTCATTCTGCCAGCATTGTAATAGAATAGATCTTCAGACTTGCCTGAATTTCACTTAAAGGCATATTGAAATTTCATGGATTATGAATGCATCTGATAGAAGAGAACCGGTAGTGGTGTATGCAAATATTTTTGCATGAAAAAAATCCAAAATAAACATGAATAAACTTACTCTACAATTTGCAAATTATCTTGGAAGGTTATTTTGAAAAGAAATGCCCCGGAAAATCCAAGTTAAATTAGCATTAAATTAATAATTTGTTGCAGCCAATCAGAGGCAGCCACAAGACTGTAACAGTATGGGAATTTAGTCTCTGCAGCAAAGCATCATGGAATTTGTAGTGTTTTTCCCCATCACACATCTTTCACTCCCCCCCCCCCCCCTTGAATGATGCAACTGTTCTGGGTCTCTGCACTGTGTTGCTACTGGCTAGAAGGTTGGTATAGGGTTAAATACCGTACACAAATACAGTGTTTTTATTGACTAGTACCAGGTGCCTGAGTAGGCAGTTCTGGGGGTGTGCAAAACCACATTTTCTTTTTAAATAAAATAAATCTGTATGTAATTAATGTATATAAGCAGTATGTGTTAGATTAGAAAAAGTTAAAAACAAAGAAACTTCCATATAACTTTACTATTTTCCTGGATAAAACAACGTAAACATGGTTCCCAAAAGGTAATATGTGTGTCTACATTGGCCTGATGCATGCTTTGATGCAACAAACTGAGATGTTGTCATGGTTTATATTTATCAGGTACATAAACCTCATACTAGAGAAATAACCTAGTAAATGATGAACTAGGTTTCCTAATCTGTATCATGTGCTTTGTTTAAAGTGTAAACTGCATTATGCATGTGGCTCCAGTTCATGTTGACAGCGGCTCTGTACTCACATTCCACCATATGATGCTACATATATGTTGGTATGTTTAAAACAAACAGTAATAACAGCAGCACATGACAGAGTATCTCACAATTATATGCTTAAACAGACATATAAAACATATTTTGTAAGGATTGTTATATTGGGGACATTCTGCCAAGCTCACTGTAAAAATTAATTGATTCACCATATTAACACAATTTCTCAATTTACACTGAAAATGTCATGTATTGAAGGGATGACTGGACATGCATCTCTGCATCAATATTTAATCAGTGATCATGTTTAGTAATTGCACCTCTCTCAGACGAGTGGTAATGGTTCTTTGTTACCCTTCTCTGGATCAATCAAGTTATCTGAATGTACGAAAATACCTTATAAGGCCACTGTATTAGGAGTATTCAGGGTTTATGCTGCCCTAGGCCATTCAGATTTATGTGCCCCTCATTCCCAGTTGCAGCTCCTCATTTCTCCTTTCTACAACTAAAATCACCGGTTTATGTGTGTGTATGTATATATACGGTATGTCAGAAAGTGTTAACAATTACAGACATGAATAACAATGCATAAAGACAATTATGTCTATATATACAAATATATTTAAATGTACTGCAATGTATCTTCAGGCATCCTGCTGCGCCCTGAAAATGTGCCGCCCTAGGCCTCGATCTTGTGGGCCTCGGCAGTAACACACACCTGAATACAGCTCTATATTACCAATATATTATTTGGGAAAACTAAAGCAGATAATGGGCAACGTGATATTAGAGAATAATAAATACAGTGTGTAATTTATATTTTTTACGGAGGACAGAAAAAGGCTTGATTGGCCATTATTAAGTGGTGGTCTCTAAAAGAGTATATTGTAAATATGTACTACTTGGGTAATTTAAACAGATAGTATTGAGCAGAGATTCACAAGTGTTTTCTGCAAATTCTGTACCTAATCAAAGAAGGGCAAGAGCTCTTGTATCACACCTAAACCCTTAGATTGTAAGTTTGCGAGTTTTCAATTGTGTGTCCGTGTCTTGGAAACAAGCACTATGTACATTTGATTCTAAGCTCAAAAACAGGGCACTCCATTCTTTATAAGGTGTTAAGTTTGTTTTTTGCCATGTACTAAACCACTGCACAGCGCTACAGAATATGTTGTCTATAAATAAAGATAATAATAAATAATAATTTCATAGTGGTCCAGCAAAAAGGTATCAGCAGCACATTTGCCATATAAACTAGCAACAAAATATATATAGCATTTCATTATTATTAAGATCATGTCAAAAAGAACTTAACAATAAAGTGGAGTCCCCATAAGTTTAAAGATGAAAACAAAAATACAAACATATACTGGATGTAAGATGAGTTTTAATTTGTTTATATATATATATATATATATATATATATATATATATATATAATTTATATCAGTATTTATAAAGGTTGCATGTCTAAAGATTTTTTTTTGCCCTGGTGAATGTGCACGTCTTGCCCCAAACCGATGGCCAATACCGTACAAAGTGTCAGTCACTTATTTACTGAAACAGGCAAAAGTTGCTTTCTTTGATTTTGAAAGAAAGCAGAAAATGATGTTAAATGACTAAAGTTAATCATGCACCATAGATCCAGGACTGCTTTTGTTAAAACAGATACAAATAGTATGAAGATAGTCTGTGTTCTTCCTAGCCAGCAGTGTCTTACATAAAGGAACTCACTGCTTTATTTTATATTTAATGGACTCTTCTATTTAGATCTGAAAATGGTGCAGCTCTTAGATAAGCTGCTAACTGCTTTAGGTGTTGCTCTTTAGGTTGAGCTGACATATGTTTACCTAGGCATTTTCACTTCATGCAATTCAGCAATACAATACTTCTTATGCCCTTTTGATAATTTTGGCAGCAAACTACTTATCAATTTGAAGTGCTGAACAACATGATCCAATAAGCTTTCAAATATAATTAAATATTGCTCTTTGCATGGGCCATCAAACACAACCCCTTACCTTAGCATGCCTCCTTAGCTAGCAAGTCGTTGTATGTCTCCTTCAAATATGATGATTTAAATAACAAATTCCTTGCTATACAAGTGTCAGGTATAATTCAGGGACATGTGTTTAGTTTGCAGATAATGGATTACATACACAATGCTTTAATGGAAATGAAAAACTATTTAGATGTGCTCCACAATCACTTGTATCATCAAGTTGTACATTTAACAGCAAATTTTCATTGCTTTTGCACCTAATAAATGGACCATGTGTGGGGTCATTTAGTAAAGATGCATATCTGCAATAACAATATGTGAACTCTGGTCAAAAGATACAGAGATAAACATAAAGCCGAAAAATTACAGCTCACACAAATGATCCTTTGTGGAGCAGTTCCTGTATAAGACTCACTTTAAGGCTGGGCAGCTGGATATTTGGCTATTTCTAGTGCCCCAGGTTAAATGTTACCATCTAGTTTCTATGCTTACCAGGCCACAACATTTTGGGAAAAATGTAACACAATAACATTATTAGGCCATAAGCATAAAAACATTTAGGAGAAAATATGACATTTAACAAACTCAGCAGGGCCATGGGCACTTCCATTTGGACTGCAAGTCTGCCTATAGTTTGAGTGGGAGGGTTACCCTAATGGGGATTGGGGATTCCATTTAACACTATTGTCAATTGTGTTATTAAACTCTGGTTCACAGATTAATGGAAATGATGATCCTGCAGGTAGGCCTAAACCTGCCCAGGGGCCTCATTCTATTATCGGCCGTAAATCGGCCGTAAGGCTGCGATTCCTTGCGAGGGTTCAGTTAACTCGCGATTCTATTATACGGCCCCGCAAGGATCTCCTTTTACGGCCGGCCGCATATCTTGGAACCGGCCGTAATCTGTGAAATATAAAAACTCAAAAATAAATTCAAGCCTGCACTGTACAGCTCTGTAAATGCTAGGGATCATATTGGGGGACATGAGGAATAAAAGGAACCCACTCTCAAGCTTGCACATCTGCCCAAACCCGAGTTTAAATTAACTGTTTATTTGCCGGCTGCGGCGTGGGCGTGTCTGAGGTGCTCCAAGCACTCTGGACTTTTTACATGTATATTTTACGGATATTAAAAATGAAATATTTTACGGATTTGAGTACAGGATAATTATGTGCTATTTTTTCTAACACCTAAAATCCCTTTATAGTCTTCTCAAAGTGCAGGATGGCTTTATTTGAGCTATTTTATGTGCTTAATTGGTGCTAGCGAGACCTTTTTCCTGCAAGTAACTGCGGCTCGCTTTTAGCCTTGCAGAGAGGTTTCCCGGAGCAATTGAATTGCAAATCTCTTGCGGCCGTTTTAGATCAAAGGCTTTCCTCCGGCGCGATCGGCCGCAAGAGATAGCAAGGCACCGGCCGCAAGCCTGCCGGAGCCTACGGCCGTAAGGGAATAGAATAGCAGAATAGCTTGCGGCCGGTCCTTGCGGCCCCGCAGCGGCTGCGGCCGATAATAGAATGAGGCCCCAGGAGAGCACAGACTGAATAAGAGGGTAACAGTGATACCTCTGTGTGTGGTATCATAAGAAGAGAAATAAGATAGTGCAGAGCGGAGTCAACATAGAGTAACTAGTATCAACTAATGATTAGTATCCTTTGGAAGTTTGTAAAAATGTACCCATTTGAATAATCCAGAAGTGTTAGGACAGTGCTATCCTGGTCAGCATGAAGACCTCAAGCACGTCCTTCCTGCTCATTGCTATTTTCTGTAGCTTTTAAGCACTTCTTAATAAAATAAAGCACAAAAAAGTAATGAGATACATAGGTATATTATATTGCTAGTGAAATCCGAAAACCTTCCATGTCCCTTTAAGTAAAACATGTTTAAACTTTATTGAAGTATGACTCATACACCTATATTACTGCTCACTGGATGGCAAGGGGAGGCCTACTGAGCAGTTCAACAATTGCATCTTTAATGTGCTTTATGGTGTTATAAGGGGATCATTTGAAATGTTTTAATAACATCACTAACTATATTTTTTTATTTCTCCCTGAGAAGAGCACATGTGAGCTAAAACAGGTTGCTCTCAGAGTGGGTTATCATGTCCATAGAACTAACCTATTAAGGTTGGTTTGTTCTCTGATGAGCACCCCTGACTTAGTTTTTTGTTTATGCAAATCACCCTTCAGGTTTAGTCTCCCTAAGGGTAATAGGGGACTCCAGACGTGAACTCCTTGCTCACTGTGTCTTAGGGAGTTCAGCTGCACCTCAGTGAAGAGGCCCATAAAGGACGCAACGCGTCTGTGGTTTGCTGTTTCTCCTGTTCAGTGTAGAATTGCCTGGTATTTCGGGGCTGTGTCACCCTAGTGAGTGGGACCAGAGTAATATACTACAGGATATTTCTCCCTGTGAAGGGCACAAGTGAGCTAAAAGAGGTTGCTCTCAGAGTGGGTTATCATGTCCATAGAACTAACCTATTAAGGTTGGTTTGTTCTCTGATGAGCACCTCTGACATGGGGATACTGGCAGATTATATATCACATATATTGCTCTCAGCAGCCGGGCTTGACAAAATCCGTAGGTAACGCAACGGGGAAACTGCAGGCTCGCAAAGCGAACCTGCAGCAACTGCGCCCCTCGCAAAGCAAGGGCAACGGTTGCGGCCAGGCAAGAAGCTGCCAATGGCGCTCCTTGCTCTGGTGGAGATGAGAGCCATAGGCGCTCATCCCTTTTACCCCGTATGACTTTACCATCATACCTATGACCTGCGGGACTACAACACAAAACTCAAATACACAATTCACAGTGCGAGACTCGTAACACTTTGAAAAAATTGCATGAAAAAAAAATACGTATATATAATGAGCCTTAAGGATTTGTCTCCCTACGGGTGATGGGGGACTCCAGATGTGGACCCTAGGGAGATGGGGGACTCCAGATGTGGACCCTAGGGAGATGGGGGACTCCAGTTGTGGACCCTAGGGAGATGGGGGACTCCAGATGTGGACCCTAGGGAGATGGGGGACTCCAGATGTGGACCCTAGGGAGATGGGGGACTCCAGATGTGGACCCCTTGCTCACTGTGCTTTAGGAAGTCATCTGCTACACCTCACTGACGAGGCTCAATGAAGGCCGAAGCGTATGTCTGGGGTTTGCTGTTTCTCCTGTTCAGGGTAGAATTGCCTGGTATTTTCGAGGCTGGGTCACTCTTTTGAGTGGGGCCAGACTGATATACTACAGGATATTTCTTCCTGTGAAGAGCACAAGTGAGCTAAAAGAGGTTGCTCCGAGAGTAGGTTATCCTTTCTATAGAACTAACCTATTAAGGTCCATTCTGATTGAGCAACACTAACTTTGTTTATGTATGTGTGTGTATATATATATATATATATATATATATATATGTATATATATGTACAAGGGTTACATTAAATTTGCATGTAAAGGACACTATGTTTGACTAACTTCAGAATAGAGGTCCTAATGACACATGTAGGAATTGTACAATACAAAGGTGATTATGGATTAGGTTCTGTTAGAAGAATTCACAGCAACTACATCTGACATTGATCCAGCTCACATTAATACAAGATAATTTGTAATTATATAGCATTGTCACAGTTTCAGGGCAAATACATTTCTTTTTTATTTTATTTAGTTAAACATATTATTTTGATTGCAGAAACAGTGCACTTTAAATGACAAAATCAATAATCACTGCCGACTGTGATTATTTGCCTTGAATCATGCAGCTCACACAACCCTGTTATACATGGCTTCACGTTATCAATATTCAGCCTCTGCTTCTGATACGCAGCCACATACAGCTGCTATCACCTCAATCACTGGTACTTTTTGCCTCACCTGTCACCCTCACCATGGACGCCGCCATCTTTCTTCTGTCATTGAAGCCAGTCCGGTGTTTACTCGCACATCATTGGATGATCAGGGGACTCGTTTATGTCGTCATCGCATAGCGCAGTGGTATCAATGAAATAACAAACCTAGCTATGATCATTTTTGTGACTGAGCTAAATCACCTCCACAGCACACCATTGGAAACTAAACAACGACAATATGAACCCATTACTATTGCTTTAGTGTATGTGAAATGTTCGGCGGCCATTTTTGCTTTGGGCAAGAGGTGTAGGCATCATATTTAATAAGGGCAAACTAAGACTGAGCTCATTGCATAATGTCCAGTAGTGTTAGATGCTGCAATGGGACTTAAAGAAAGGGGGGATTACTACATTATTTTGGTGCAGAAGTAGTAAATGCTGATAAATAAGTAGGGTTACACAATCCTAATATAGTACTGCACACCTCTAACCAGGAGACATAGTTTTAAAAACAGACACATTACTTCTTAGTTTCCTTGTTTATGAGAGGAATTAAAGAAAAAAAAGTGGAACACCTTGTGTTGGAATAGAGACTTGTCATTAAACAGGAAATGTCCACAAAATTATTTTATATTATAAAGCATTATTCGGGAAGGTTACAGGGCCATTTACCTCACTGTAAGGGTTCCTTGGTGGTCCAGTGGTTAGGATTCAGTGTTTTCACCATTTTGATCTAGGTTTGATTCTAGTCAGGGAACCAAGAGGTCACACCAAGCTGATGCCAAGCAGGGTTGGGCCTGGTTAGTACTTGGATGGGACACCACCTAGGAATTCCCAAGAGCTGGGGCCCACTGGAGGAAGAACTGGCAACCCACTCCAATATCTCTACCATGAACACTAAGTGGGTCAGCATGACCATGGACAGGAAGATGTGCAGAGAGTAGGACACGACTGAGCCACACAAACACACAAGTGCTGTTCATGGCGTGAAAGAGCACAAGATTGTATTGTAAAATTATCTGTTTTTTTAATTACACTAATAAGAGCTAAGAAATCTAAAGTTTTTATTCCGATAACAAACAGTCTGTCCTGTCTACTGCTGGTTCATGATTAATTACAGACACCAATGCGCATGGTGCCGACACTTATTGATAGCAGTTTGTCCCTGAACTCAGGAATGCACTCAAAAGTTAACCCACAACTGACCTGTTTAGGCGATTACAGCATGTCATGTTCTACACAGATTGATTTGTTGAGGGTTAACCCTAATTTTTCTTTTGCTCACTGTAAGGGGCTGTAGCGTGTCTGGCTAGGGGCAGTCAGTGACACATGTAAACTTTTTTTTATTGAACTCTCAGTGAAAAATGCACAGATTTTAAAAAGAATTTGAACATGTTTTTAGTAGATCTTTACTGTGATGTAGTCCAATATGTGCTGAATTAAGTAACTTAGTTGCCAAATATTCCTTAAGGTTTGTGACGATTGGAATCTTTTATTTTAAGCTAAGTTTTGTCACAGACATTCAGATTCTGAACTAATTGAGAGAATAATTCAACACCTAATATGTAGATGACTTAAAAGTGACTTAAAAGGTGCTAAAACCTTTACACATATATTTGAACATCTGCATTTGACCTATTTCATATAAAGAGCAACTTGTGTTTAGGTGAAAGTTTACCTTTACATGTTGTGTGTCCCTTCAAAAGAGGGTCATCTGGGAATGGAAATGGGATGTTGTCTTCAAAGAAGATGTACTGTCCCCTTCTGAGGGGAGGTATACTACGGATCCCTCTCACAATGTGAATGGGCCTTATTTAATTATCTCACTTGAGAACTGCAATCTGTTCATTACTCTAATTCTTCATTTTTCTGTCTAAAATAGAAAGTTTACTTTAGTAAGTTGGTTTGATGTCTTTATAGCCATTTTGAAATCATTATGTTCTTAGTATATTTCAAAAGTACACTTTAGACGTTCACCTTGTCAGAGAAATCTATAGTGTTTAACACAAAAGGTCCTGTTATATACAAGTTCTAGTGACATCAGCACCTCCCCATCAGAGGGTCTGTGATGTCAGTAGCTTATAGCCAAAGCCTGTAAGTTGCCCACTACACTGTACTCACTTCGCCCAAGTGGTTTTGCTTTCCTCACTGCGATGGTTAAGATCTCTAAAGACCTGTGTTACAGACATGTACTTTTAGATCATTGTCTACAAGAAATTATAGCAGAGGGAGACGTCGGCAATGAGGTAATGGAAGAACATGAAGAAGATGTTGAGGAGAACATACATAGAGAGTAAGAAACAGTATTGTATTTTACTAAACTTATTTGGCTTATTGCTAGTTGTATGTTACAAGTCATCAGAAGTAATCCATGTTTTTCTCTGCAGCTTCCCTTCACTGCTGTGGTGTGCAGCTGTCCCCTCCGTGCTCCTGAAATGCATCCTCTTCATCATGTTTCAGATGATTAACCTCTGGTTGTACAAGCAGTTTTATTAATCTACCATTGAGGTGATGGCGAAGGGATCCTGAACAAACAATTCCCTCTTATCTGCACGAGTCAGCCTGTTAATGATAGACGAGTAGTTTGTTATCAGCAAAGTAATTGATTTTTATTTGCTGCTATTATTTTCAAACAAAAGCACCATTTTAGAAATATTAGTTGAGAGTGATTCTTGAGAAGTGTAGTTCTTATCTTCAGTCATTGCTCATGTGCAGGTAGAAGTGATTCCCGTCCAAGTCTCACTTTTAAAGCATGTGAGCCTGGAACGTGGATAGAGAGTTGATTTGCAGCAACAGGACACACGCATTATGTTTTTCCAAATATATATTTTTTTAACCATTGATAATCACACTTGGACATATAATAATTCAGGTGTAACTCTACATTATGTCTTAGAATAATTAGCCAGCTTCCAGTTATTAAGTCAGTGTAAACACTGCTAGGGCATTGCAATATGAACAAGCTATACAACATGGCAGCGGTTTGGATAAGATAATGCTCTAACACAGAAATTCATTCACAAACTTATTTCACCACGAACACCACAAAGATTTTGGTAACTGGTCACTGCCCAAAATGTTAAGATGCATACCCCATTCACCCCACAAAAAGGAGATATATTGCAAGACACCTGCATTGTCCTCCAGCTGTACAGCAATAACAGATAAAGAACTTCAAACTAATGTAGGGCCCTCCATTCTTTTGCTATGTGTTAATATTGTTTTTTTGCCTTGTACTTAACCCGTTTAGCACTACAGAATATGTTACAAATAAAGGATAATAATACGTGTGAGCTTAAAGGGACTCTAACCCCAAACTAAAATTATTTTCTTTTAGGATAATCTTAAAGAGCATGTATTTCCTAAAGTGAATCAATCATTGGAAATTCCTTGCTTCCTTTGCTGCTCACGCATATTAAATGAGCTGGTTTAATGTGCTTATTACAGTCTGCTTGTCTGTCTATATAATATTAACTCTTATTTGTAACTCGCCAACATATTCTGTAGCGCTATACAGGGTATGAAAACAAGAAAAAGTACAATGTTAAACTGCAGAGCCCTGTTTTGAGCTTAGAATCTTTGTAGAAAGTGTTTTTTTCCGAAAGCACTTTAGTGGCCAAAATGAAGACGTACAATGTTATCAGGCAGTTAGATCCCTCTCCCATCCGTATCAAGTACTCTGAGCGGCACTTTAACAGAGGAGTCGCAAAACCAGTTCTAAATATTTCAGAAATTATTTACTGTAGAGAAAAGCAGCTAGTACAATGTATAGCTAGCATTTAATGCGCTTTAAAATGAAATCAATTTCCTGTTGAGGTGACAGTGTATCTTAAAGTAAAAACAATATTCTCACGCAATAAATATGGCCATCAAATTTTTGCAGATCTGTTAAACTTAAGATATAATCCTATAACTTGCATTGTCATATATTAAAACCATAGCCTACAATGATTCCTTCAGTGACCATGTTGGATGTATTCTATTCCTTCTATGTTACTGAATAATTTTTAATATAGCGAGCCATATCTACAACTTTATTTTGCATTTAAAAATATGATCTGGACCGTGTGTCTTAAATATAGCCCATTTTAAAAATGATTAAATTGGCTGGTAAAAAAAAACATCAAACAACATCCATCAGATGGTCTATTACTTGTCCTACTTTCTTTAAAACCCAAGACTCTTGTGCAGTTTTCATTTATACACATTTTATTTCCTAACCATGTCTGCCAGTTTTTTTCAGAAGCAAAAGAGCAGACTTGTGTAGCTGCTTCTCATTAGCATTTACCAGGGATACTTTAATAAGTGTTACCATCTATAGTATTTCTGCAGGTAATAATAAAACTCCTCATTTACAACATATTTTATTTTATAAAAGTTCCGTAGGCATAAAAAGTAAAATTTTAACACAACCAACAGTAAACCAATGCCTCTTTACCTATATAAATATACAATGCTGTATTTTCTTACAAATCAAGGTTATGATCAGTAGAAAGAAAACAAAGCGGTTTGTTATAACTTGAGTTTATGGGCAGAAAGTGCATTCTCTTTCTTAGATTTCTTCTGTGCCTGTTTATCGCCTTTGATCTGTGTTTTGACTTGATCCTGCAGCTGTGAGAAGAACGCTTGAGAAGACTTTAAGGCTTTATCCTTTCCTTCATCCTGTAAAAGAAAACAATAGGAGTTTAAATGGATTGTAAATAAACCATTAGTTATATTATCTTGCGATCGTCAATAAGAAGGAGATGAACAGAAGACGATGACCATACAAGCATTACACTTTAATTCATGGGTCAGCAGTCTATTACTGTATAACAAGTGATTTGTTGAAAGGGGCAAGGGTGTATTCGATAGGGTTGATTTTCTTAAAAGGGGTTTAAAAAGGGATGCTTTGTCTAATTGCAAGAGGTAGGGTGAGCTTTAAAGGCTGTGTGCAGATACGTGTCAGTGTGCCATACATGGAAATCTCAGGGAGAATGACCAGTAAGCGCACGCTGGGTGTATTATATTTTAAGAATGTTGAAAAGATGAATTGTACATAGGATTTAACTTTCTAAAAAACGTATCACGGTCACTTGATATATACATAAACTAGAATGAGTAAATGAAGATTTGACAGGTTGCTATTTTCCAGCTGTGTAATAGTTTGGGATCTTGCGCATTTCATCAGCGCCAGCACCTGTGTGCGCGCAACGATCGCGGCCCCGACAGCGTTCTGCACATGTGCGCCATCTACTGGCTAAAAATATTTATTGCAACTGGTTATCTTATGTTTTATTTGACCATTTTCAGCATGGGTATAACAGCCTCAATATAATATGAAGCTGCTATTTGTATATAAAAAAACATACATTATCAATTTAACCCTAATCCTAGGGTTAGGGGTTACAGGGTTAGGGTTAAATAGATAATGTATGTTTTTATATACTAATAGCAGCTTCATATTATATTGAGGCTAATATGTTTTATCTGACCAGGACAACACCAAATGGTGCACAACTTCTCAAACTCCATCTGCTTGCTACAATCAATCTTAACATGTCTAAATCAGAGGGTAAAACAGCAAGTATTGGTATTGAACACTAAATATAAGAACAGGACCGAGGGGGTCAGAAAAACTTCAATGTCATTTTATTTATAACATTGAACTGATAATGTCAATCTTATTTTACATTAAGTTTTAAATTCTAAAATAATATGGACTATTTGCTTTGTTCCTCGAAGTTATGTCAAACAATAATAGATTTATTTATCAAACTTCAAGTACATATTTTCACTTGTTACACGAATACATTTGTTTGTTTGATTGTTAAACCATGACTTTAACATCAGAATACTGTCATTTGAGTACTGTGATTTGGAGCACATTATACCCCTGTGGTAAACACAGTTATTATCAGCCAGGTGTAATTTTTTTTTATTCAAGCTACAATGTCTACCTCTGCTGGTACTGAATAAACCCCCCTCCTTCCTAATTTTCCTCTAGATAAAGAATCTAATTCTGGGTCAGATATTGGGTCAATTAATGATCACATCACAACATGATGGAAACTCGTAGGGGAGGAGTTAGACTGTATGCAGTAATGGCAAGGTAAATAATTGCGAGTATTCAAGTGCCGCTAATAGGCCACAAGTTTACTGGATAAACAGAGTATATATATATATATATATATATATATATATAAACAGAGTATATATATATATATATATATATATAAACAGAGTATATATATATATATATATAATATCTTGACCTGCTGTAATCTTTACTACCAAAAAGACATTACCTTGAGTACAGTAGCTTTCCCTTCCTTGGTTATCTTCTTAAGATCAGCAGCTGCATCTTGTTTAGTATACTTCTTTCCTTTCTCTGCTCTTTGCTTCTCTGCCAGCAGTTTTCGCTTTTCCCTTTCTTTTATTTTTAGTTTTTTCATTGCCTTCATCTTTCTCCTATCACGCTTTTTGTCCGTTTCTGTTTTCTCTGCATTTGTCTTTATATCTCCAGCCTTGTTCTTTTCCTGTGGAAAGACATGTAATATAATTATGGGAAAGAGTATTACATTTGAACCTTATCTGCTGCGAACACATACTTTGAATTTGAAGAGTGTACTTGGTCAACCAGATATATTTTCAAACTGTAGCAAGAGACTCACACAGTGCAGTACACTCGCACCTAATGCGGAGCTGTCAATCTATACAGGGCAGTGTAGTACACACATATGGAATTTGACAACTCTGCCCGATTGTTGTCCACACACTGGTAACAACCAGTAACCACACCCAGCTCACACTAGCAGCCTTATTAAATTGCGATTCAGTAAATTTAAAAGGGCTCTATTTAAGCACACAGCATATTTTTTTACAGAAGTTTTTAGTTAGTGAACTTCTATCCAAAAGCAAGGTCTTCACTAACTAAAAACTTCTGTAAATAAAATATGCTATTTGCTTAAATAGAGCCCTTTTAAAATTTACTAAATCACAATTTAATAAGGCTGTAGATGTCTGGACACTCTTCCACACTGCATTGTGTAATTAGAGAACAGCTCAAAGTCTTTGCTTATACAGTGTGAGAATAGAGAACATTAGGCAAGACCAAAATGTGAAGAAACAACCTCTATTGCTCTAAATGTTTTTCCTTTTTTTTTGGTGCACTAAAGCTGAATTCAGTTAAGTTGTGATCACTGTTTATTGTAAACTCCATTGAGAATTAAATGCATTTCACGTGGACCCCACAGGAGAGCTCCACAATATGTTAAACTCTTTGCAGAATCAATTGCAAAATGTTGGTAAGTTATTCTAGTGACTAGAGGACCATGGTTGGGAGTCCCTATTCTATGCTAAATTTAATGTAATTTTAATTAAGACCGACACTGAGAATATGGGAGAAGCCTGATTTTGAAGCTCATCTGTTACCCAATAATTAATCTCATCCGCAACTATGCTAAACGAAAAGATGATTTAGAATAGAAGCTAACATCTTGTTCTTAATTATGACTTTACCAACATTTTGATTTTTTTGTATTTAGGTATTGTGATTTCATGTACGTAAACTTTTTTGAGGAATGAAGAATTTTAGATTAAAATAAATGTAGTAGGAATCTATTTACTATTATGTAAGGTTGCCCTGTTATTGTCATGTAACGTGTGCTTGGATTACTTTAATTTCACCAAGCAGTTTTTCAGCTTCCTCTACTTTGTGTGAAGGCATGTTATATTGTAAATATATACATTTTTCAAAACGTGTGTAAGTGAAAATACAAGAAAGGGTTCAAAATTGACTATAATCACAATTTGTGTGGCTCCAGAGCTAGCAACAAATCTCTCAAAAGACTTTCCTCTCCTTGCCGACAAGCCAGTATAAAACAATAAAAAGGAAATTGCTACTTGCACTACAACATTCTATTAAATAAACACTGTGTATTTTTTTCCCCACTACAGTGAGACAAAAAGCTAATTTTGAGTGCAAAATTTATATATTAAAAAAAAAAAAAGTTGCAATGAACTGGATACCAAAAGTGATTTTGTTGCACAATCTATAATAAATAATATGGAAATCTTTATTTAGACAGAATAACTGTAACATGAATTAATCTGTCTCATACTTCTGCCTCATACTTAAGAATTGGGTGTTGTAAAGCACAGCCGTTTGCCACCATTATTGAAGCTAATCTTACCTTGATTTCTTCTGGAGCCAGGAGCGCTGCATCGCTGACGCTCACGGGTGCTACTTCCTCCATGCTGATTGCAGGAAGGTTTGAAACCACCTTGATTTCTGGGACAGGCTGGAGGAATAAAAAAAAATCTCAAGAATAAAGATGTGTTTATGGATTTCTGATTTAACACTTCAGTCTGGCTACTTTGGCTTCCTGATGCTGATAAGAAAAACAGCTGTAAATAAACTCACATTAAGCAGCCACTTTTAGTTATTTTTGCCACATCCAATTAAAGTTGGATTCATAAAGTCTTGTTTGCCAGAGAAATGCATATTAACGAAAACCACTGTGTGCCTAAACCTGCAGTAGTGCAGCTACAGTGTACAGATAGAAGGCAACTTCTTATGATATGTAAATATAAATGACCTCCCTGGATCTGATTCATCTCTATGGTTGAATGCATTATACTGGCTATGCCACTGCTATTCCCAGACCTGAGGTTGATGAAGTCTAATTAAGAATGCATTTCTTGGTCTTGAAGTAGAATATTATGAACTCACTTGTTTCTTGTTGTTTTATCCATTTTACTTTAAATCTTATAACAATGCTCACTGTATTATTACTGACAATATCCGATATATCAGGATTCTACAACACATTCTACTAGTGATTTAAAAGCTCAAAACCAAGTAAGGTTTTTAAAAGAAAATACAATTTTACCGGTTTTGGAATGAAATGGAAATTGGAAAGAGCATCCAGCTTCAGGAAGAGAGAATCCAATATTTTTTGGATTTCCACATGCTTTGGATTCTCCTCCTCTTCTTTCTTTTCCTGGAGATTAAAAGAAACATCATGCAGCATAAAACAATCTGATAGTAAGGACTAGAACAGACTGGCAGCGATATATTGCTTAGCTAGTACTCAAAATGTGTGATATAGAAATGTATTTTACTTTATAATGTTCTGTAAAAATGTATGGGTATTGGGAAACAGCAATGACTTCTGGTAAAGCATCTCACCCAGTCCCAGGTACTATATAATATATTTAGTGGGTATCAAATCACACAAATATTCAGTAGGATGCAAACGCTTGTAAGACAAAAGTGTAAAATTGTACTTCATCAATCAATACAAAAGAAAGAAAAGCGCATTCATTGTTTTATATTTTTATGAAAGCTTTGCCTTTTATCTCACAAATCTGAGAGTTGCTGAAGTATAAACAACTGGGCATACTTCTGTCAAACCTGAAGAACAACCTCTGCTTGATTAGCTATGGGGACACTTTTGCAGATTAGCCAAAAAATGTTTCACTCCTTTTACCTGATTGAGCTTTACATATTCCTGCTCATAAATCTCAGCAAGGCTCAGCTTGCTCTTATCATGGTCCAAAGTAAGGCGCTTTTTGTATTCAAATGTATTTTCCTTTGGTTTTTCCTTGCGGATTACATCATCCCACACCTGCAGATAACAAACAGTATGAAATGTTCAGTCCTTTTTAGTAAGAGCTTTAAGACCTTCAAATTCATCATTAATTAATCATTGTATTTTATTAACCAACAATATGCTTCATGAAGAGTGTTAGTGTTCAGTTAGGCATTAACTATATCAACTTTACACCAATGTGTTATTTATTTCATTTCATCACTAAAACTCTTGATGTCCTAACTAAAGCATCCTTGCTCTTCAATAAAATAAAAAAATATTGAAAGGATATATTTAAAAAAACAAAATGGATCATTGGGGTACATCAGAAAACAGTCTCAACCACCCTACATAACTGGATTGATTAGATAAAAATGTTGTAATTATGATATTGAAAGGCTTCTTTAGGCCCATAAAATTAAATACTAATGGATGGTAATGTCACTGTGGAAGAGAGGCAAATAAAAAGGTAAACTGACTGACAAATAAGGAGGCAAAAGCTTTTGGGACAAGAGTGACAATAAATTGGCATTATGATGCTGAGAAACGACATGCCCGTGATAAGCTGGGTCATACCCCAGGGCATATACAAGTTGACTTTGGACAGAAACTTGTAGAAAGATAAATACAAAAATCTATATATTAAAAAAAAAAAATGTAATTAATACAAAGGGTTAATGTCCTTTTCACATTTCCCTATACTCCTTACAAATTAAATATATAAAGGCTGTGTTAATGCATTTTTTTTCTTTTCTCCCCAAAAATGGAAGTTTACCTGGATAGATCAATTATATTTATCAAAATAATAAAGAATTTCTGACAGATACTGGAATGATAATTGGTTTGCAAGCTTTTTCTTATCCACATTGTACTAATGTATTTCCTGACTTGTTCTATGCAAAACAAAGATATAGCAAAATTAAAGAAAATGTATTTGGTTTATATGTTCACTGACCTGGTCTTTTATCCTCTGTTTGATAATATCTTCTAGTTGCATTGTGGTCTCCTCTGTGATAGCAGGCGCTGTTAGAAAGGATAAAGATAGTTTAGATTAGATAAAAGGACCAGATTTGTATTAGTTAGACGCATGCTAGGACAAAATATTTGAGGACTTTAGGCAACTATACGTTACATTGTAATGATACAGTATATCTTCTACATTTTTGCTAACCACCTACATTACATATCAATATTCACTTTTTCAAACAAGATTTTCAGTAGTTCATATGCTTGAAAAAAGTCTAGCTCAAAGCATATTTGTTTCCATTGGGCAGTGGTCCTAAGTACTAGTAATAGACTATTAGAGCAGGTCACAGTGTTCCTTTCATATCGCTCAATCCCTTAAATGAATAGAAAGAGTGAGAGGGAACACAAGCACAATTCAAGTCTACAAAGCATTTGCAGTTCTGCTTATGTTTAAAAAAGGTAAGTGGCTACAAATTTTACTTCTCAGATTTGCACTAACTTTTTACACAAAAAATTAATAGCAACAGAAAAGAAATGTAGGCATCACTGCTAACATCAATAACATTTTTTTATTAAGAATGATTTTTAAACTGGTTATTATTATAAATATCTTTAAAAAAAAAGTTTACCAGTGAATAAATAGTGTGGGGCAATTAGATAAAGAATCTATCCCATTAATCTTTTGTTAAAAAAGGGCATGCACATCCAGCAGAATCCCTTGTTGCAAAAAAACAAATATTACCATGCTGAATATTTGTATCATATACATTTGGGATAATAGAGTATGAACTATTTTAGCAGCCTTTTTTTGAGCCCTAGATTATTATTCTGAAGGTGGGAAAATGATCTGTGGAATAAAGTTATAACTTACCCATTCTGGATGCATGATCGAATAGCAATGATTCTGCCAGAAGGCTGTTTTCTGGTCTTTTCTGAGCGGTCACCTCACCGCTGAGCTGCCAAGACTTCTGTTCCAACATCTGTTTTTGCAGAGATTCAATTTTCTCGGTCATCTGAAAAACAAATTGTTTTATAGTAGAAGAAAATAGCTACTAAGTAATAATTACATGATCCCAATATTTTTTTTTACATTACAAATCCAAATGTGAAGCAATGTCCTAGTTAAGTAGTGTGGGTCCACAGGAAAACCTTCCAAAGACTTTACCTAATAAACTATACCTTTAATATAAACTTGTATGACATAAAATACATCTCATACGGACCTTCTCTTCTCTTTTCTCAAAGGATGACTTGGGGTCGCTGGGCTCAGAGATTTGTTGGTTTTTGTTTCCACCAAGTATATCACCAATATCTTCCCCTTCGCTTTCATCTGAAAGGTCAAATGTCACCCGCTTGAAGGCTTCCTTCGCTTTTCTGCTCTCTTCTGTTTCCTCCATTGGTTCCTCTTCATCATCATCTCTATAAAATGAGAGATTTTAGCTGGGAAAATCAGAATCCATTTACACATATTCTGAAAATAAATAAGAACTCTGTGTTCCTACCATCAGTTTTTGTTCAACCAAAACCCCATCTGATGTACTAATTATTAAAATGTTCAGAGTCTCGGGTCGCACTATAGATTCTATTTAAGACCCTGTACCAGTTTTTCACCTGTGCTGTCTTCCTTTGAACAATATAAATATAGAATTTCTTTCAGCACTAATAATAGCACGGGTCTATCAAAGAACACTTTTGAAATAGCTATTTGAAAGCTGCAAAAAACCCAGATAAATATGAAAATGTTTTTAAGGATTACCAATCAAGTAAGCAGTGGTTCCCAATCCCCTCCTCAAGACACATCAGACAGGCCATGATTCAGGTCAAACACTGTGTGCCACAATTGGAAATCATGGACAGTCTGGTGGGTCTAGAGGAGGGGTTTGGGAACCATTAAGGATTACTTATTTACAACTGTACACAAAGTCTATTGAAAGGACACACATATATAATTCAATGTAAATGTACTTTTAAAGGGACATGGAAGTCACCAACGATCTGTGAGTCGTAAGATACAAACTCCGGAATCATGTGGGAAAGTGGCTTAATTATTTCATGTATAGCAAAAAGCCCTCCCAATAAAACTACACAGAGATTGAGGCTTTTCGAATTTTTTTAGTTTTATGGATTTCTATACTCCCTATGAATCATGTAGATGAGCGGCTCAGAGGTAAGACTGACTACCTCTGGTATAAAGGTTGTGTTTATAAACATTTGGGCTTGTCTCGTCACAGGCTTCACGGCCAAATTCTTGAATTTTATACAGAAATCAGTTGCCTCCCATTTGGTTTCTCCAACACAGCCAGCACTGTCAGAGGGAGGTGCTTACATTTTTAAATACTACATTTGCCTATGGATTAAAATGTGCACTTCTTAACCCTTACAGCACTTTTTCACATAAGAATAATCGACTTAAAAGGTTTGCAATATGAGCTTTTACACATGTGTTGTTCCATGTGCCTTTAGTAGAGCGTTTTGCATCTAATTTCAAAGTATTTGAGTAACACAAGTGTGCCTAGACATTCCTTTAGTACAGGTTCTTACTCTTCAATCATTTCTCTATCATCATCTTCCATCTCCTCTTCCTCGCTATCACCTTCGGCTGAAAGTTCATCCTCTGAATGTCCCTGCTCCTTTTCTTTCCCTGGTTGTCTCTCTTCCTCCTCCTCACCATCAACTGGATCAAAATAGTCTTTATACTGGAGGTCTCTTGAACTCTGAGCTGACTGGAAAAGGTGACTCAAAAGTGTTAGTATGTCGAAAAGCAAAATATGAAGAATATTAAATGTTATGCAGAAGATGAAATAAGAGACTGCTGTATATCTTGTTTATAATAATTTCATTTAATACAATAAGTGCAGAGTAAAAACTGGTAGTAATTTAAATTGCATTTCCTAAAATTCACTAAGCATTGCAGAGGCTACAAAGTTCTTCGTTCAAGGATGTGATGCAGTTCATGTGAAGATTATTATTGATTATTACATTGAAAACCCAGAAATTGTTTGGGACTTACAATTTACAGAGCCAGATCCACATTCAGGCTACTAAAAAAAAATATCTGAATGTGTCTCATTGCATCTAAATTTATCCATCTCAACCTTGTCATGTGGTCTGTAAAATGGACAATGGACTACCTTAAATACTACAGATTGTAAAAATACATATTTAAGTTATTTATGTGGTTGAGACGATGTATTGATCACATCTCAAGTTAAAACAAAAAAATTACCTTTGTTGTCCCTTTAGGTTAACAGAGTCAGTCCTATGTATTCAGGACATCCTACCTGCAATGCATCACATAGACACAAAGGGCCTCATTCTATTACCGGCCGTAGGAGATGCGGGGCCGCAAGGACCGGCCACAAGCTATTCTGCTATTCTATTCCCCTCCGGCCGGGGATTCCGGCAGGCTTGCGGACGGTGCCTTGCTATCCCTTGCGGCCGCACGCGCCGGAGGAAAGCCTTTCATCTAAAACGGCCCCAAGAGTTTCGGCCGCAAGAAAATCCCGGTTGCTATTCTATTGCTCCGGGAACCCTCTCTGCAAGGCTAAAACCGAGCCGCAGCTTACTTGCAGGAAAAAGGTCCCGCTAGCACCAATTAAGCACATTATAAAGCCAAAATAAAGCCATCCTGCACTCTGAGGAGACTATAAAGTGATTGTAGGTGTTAGCATTAATAGCACAACATTCCCCTACACTCAAATCCGTAAATAAATTATTTTTTAATTTATGTCACATATCCATGTAAAAAGTCCAGAGTGCTTGGAGCACCTCAGACCCGCCCACGCTGCGGCCGGAAAATAAACAGTTAATGTAAACTCGGATTTGGGCTGATGTGCAAGCTTGAGAGGGGGTTGCTATTAATCCTCATGTCCCCCAATATGATCCCTAGCATTTACAGAGCTTTACAGTGCTGTCTTGAATTTATTTTTGACTTTAAAGATTTCTGAGCTTACGGACGGTTGCAAGATATACGGCCGGCCGTAAGGGGAGATCCTTGCGGGCCGTTTAATAGAATTGCGAGGTAACAGAACACCCGCAAGGAATCGCAGCTTTACGGACATTTTACGGCTGGTAATAGAATGAGGCCCAAAGAATGGAGGACCCTTCCACTTGGTCTCAAAGTTTTTTTTTTATTATAATATTTGTACAGCTCTATGTGTGTTTGCAGGAATTCCTACATCACACTTTCTGCTTCGTGCGCCTTGCCATTGATGTGAGACTAGTTTAAATACTAAAAACACTGTATAAATGAAAAAAAATACAGATTTTCTAGGTAGGCTTATTGGGAAATTACTTAAAATATCATGGGTTTTTACAGTCCTATCCTAATTTGAATGTTTATGTGACAAAGTACTAGGGAATCGAGTAAACACTTATGTGACAAAGTAATGATCCCAGTTATTGCAGAAATGAAATAATCATAAATATAATTACAAATAGTTATTAAAACAATTCAGTGGAACTGTTAGATAGTTATGATTGTAAGTTTTAAGGAGAAATAATCATTATAACAACCATTTGTAATTATGTTTTCTTTTAATTTCTTCTATAACTGGGACTTTTGCGGTGTCACTTTAATGCACATGTTAATTCATAGTTACTCACAAGAACATCAAATACCACTTTTACCTACCACTTTATTGCTAACTATTTCTCTATCAAGGTTTACCTTCTTTCTTTTACTTTCTATATGAAATTCTTCCTCATCCTCATCCTCATCATCCGACTCCAGATCCTCAAAATAATCAACTTCTTCATCATCCTCATTTTGCCTTCCATCTTCCTTCTCAGCTGCTTCTAAAAAGGCCTCCATCTCCGACAGCTTAAAGAACTGGTCATCCACTATGGACTTTTCAGCAGGCTTTCCTACTGTTTTTTTACTAGGTACCTTCCTGCTTTTCTTTTCTTGTTTATCGATATCAAAGTCAATGTCTGAATTATCATCACTAAATTGCTCCACATTCATTTTTCTGCCACCTGTTTTTTCATTGAGTTTGTTTTTTCTCCCTTGTGGTTCTTCATTTTCACGGTCTGTGTTTAACTCAGGTTCTTCCTCTGAATTATCCCCTTCTACTTCCTCCCCCTCAGAAACTTCATCCTCAGATGGCAGCACAAGATAAAGATCATTGTCCTTCACAGTCCTACCAATTGTTTTCTTGAAGTATCCTAAAATTGCATTATTTTGAAGTTCCAGCTGCTGCCAGATTTGCTCTTCATCAAAATTCTCAATCACGAGATCTTTCAATGGGCTTCCCTCCTCCAATGCAAAGTCTGACTTATGCAAGTCATATAGGACTTTAGTTAACTGGGTGAACTCAGAAGCCAATCCTTCTTGCACACTATGGAAAGAACAAAATAATTAAGTTAATATTAAAATAATTTAAGCTTAATGTACATTTTGCATTTGATGGTTATGGTACCCAAGTCATATAAATTCAGTATAAATAGATACATTTGAATAACCAGTAAACCCTCCAAAACGATTACTCATGATGAGTCTTTATTTCAGAGTTTATTTACATTAAGGTTTGGATGATACAGGAAATCAGAGGAAGCACCAACCTGAATACATTTTTACAATCCTCCCATTTATTTTGGTGTGGTCTGATGAGGGAGCTAAATGTGTTTTTGTTGTGAGCAGTATTGGTTATTAGCATGGAAGAAGAGAATTACATTAGGGCCTTACCACATGTTCCTGTAAGGATATATCTAAATAATAAGACTGACATGAATGCATTATTATCCGCACACAGATTATCAGGATCTATCTAACAGACTGTATCAGCTAAACTGATCTATTTCTTACCTCTTCCTTAACAGTGCCCAGAAACATTAACCCTGTGTATGGCTCAAGTAGACCACTATGAAATGACTTTTATAATTTACCTGATATTAATAATAAAACAACATCAACACACACACACACAGCATTGTGGACATGTAGCAAAAGCTCCAGTTTGGGTTAGAGATATTAGCTCAAATTAAGCAAAGTTGTATGTTCACTGGTTAAATCTAAATAAGATGCTAGTGGGCAAAAGAAATGGCAAGTTAACATAAAAAACGTTGTTTAGTTGTTCAATCAAGTCCAAATCTACTTGACCATATGGACTGGATAAGGCCTTCATGGCAAAGATACTGGAGTGGGTTGCCAGTTCCTTCTCCAGTGGCCAGCTATGACATGCCCATCTTGGGTGACCCTACATAGTATTGCTCATAGATTCCTTGAAGTACACCAGCCTCTTCAACACCACAAGGTAGTGATCCAGAAGGGGAACTTACAATGAGCTCAGATTTGCATTACTTTTCTGCACTATGGATCAGACGCTATTTTATAAATCTAATAACTCCTGAGGGAACACCAGTGTATTAAGAAAAGCTCCTTGTAGTAAGGACCTCAACTCGTTCTCATTATATAGTCTGTTACACCATGGTACTTCTACATACCCTATAATGTGAATCACCTAATGTGCTTACTCTACTTTATTGTATTGTTTGCAGATAATGCTACATACATTTATAGTGCTGAATAAAGAGTAATAATAGCATGCATACAAGAGCTAGGTGTCACACAGCTTATCCGCCATGTATAGAGCTGTATGTCTCCATCCCTACAGTGCCTGTACCTGAGGAGCTGCTCCGGGTGCTCACTCACAGCCTCCAGCACCTCCATACAGGGTCCCAGCCCAGACCGCTCTGCACTGATCGCCGCCATCTCCAACCTCTCACCGGCCACTCTCCAGTGATCACTCACATGGCATCCCTACACAGGATGCGCATCAGTAATAACCCTCCGCCGGAAACTCCGCTCGTGCGCTAAGGTTCCGGGTGTATGAGTGACCGGGCGGTGAAGTTTTTTATGTAAACACTTCCTCTTTAAACAAAGAATCCGTAAATCCTCTTGTCAGATATGAATTCACTTGCTCCTTTTATCTTGTTTAAAATAAATTAAATACGTTTTTTAGTTCTGTACTCCTGTGATTCTATATTTTGTCAGTGTTAATAAAGTTGTGTGTTCACAGACAGAGCCAAGATGGCGGCCCCCATGAAGTGGCAGCTAAGTTGCTGAGACTGATGTGTTATTTGGGTAGGTAGATGTTGTGACAGGCTCGGCTTGTATTTCAGTGCCCTGTAAATATTACCAAGTACAGCGAAAATCAACTTCTAACTTATGTCTGCTACTCCTGAGACATTTTATAGGGATACTCACGCACTGCAGTGCTATCATACATTAAAACTGTGTTAGTCATACATTAGAAAGCAATGGAAATAATTATCCGTAGTGCAAGACAGAATTCACAGGCTGGGGATATTTTCCGATTTCTCTCCAAAATACTGCCCTTGCTATTAATATTATTATACCTTTATCTGTAACACACCAACATATTCTGTAGCTCTTTACAGGGAGTAAGAACAAGTCAAAACAATATTAACACACAGCAAAAGAATGGAGGGCGCTGTTATTGAGCATAGAAAGTAGGGATCTGTCCAGTTGTGTAAGCACAAGAAATCGCCAGCACTGACAGCTGCAGTGCCAGCAAGTAGCCGCTAGATGGCGCCGTCCTGTTTTAGGGAATGCCTATAATTATTCCCCCTCTGACGTGGCACAACTCGATGGCGCTGAATCTACAGCAAGGCCATTGCTATGTTTGACGCAGGCACTCGGCCCTCGGGCGCGCCTCTCATAGCTAAAGGCCTCTTCTGTCGGCGCACCTCATATGCATTGTGCAGCGGTTTTAAGAAAATCGGCAGCTCCATCTAGCGGTTGGCGGCGGCACTGCTGCTGCCAATCTTTTGCGTAGGGGCAGAGGGAAAGGCCCGAAAGTAGTGTACATATTGCTTTCCCTAAATCACATAGCAAGATTAAAAACTTGCAAATTTACAAACTAAAGGGTATGGGAGAGGTATAGAAGTATAATAGATGTGATAAGTATATTAAGGCTGACGGTGATAAGATTCTTTATACAGATTGATTTTAACGAGGTTTTGAAGGATTTGAAGCAGGAAGACAGTCTAGTGGAGCGAGGCAAGGAGTACCAAAGAATAGGGGCAGCACCTGACAATTACCAGCTTGTCTCCTCTCCTGTCACTTTTCTCCAGCTGTCCCTATCCCATGGCATTCCTTGCCTTGCACCATCAGCCTATCTCATTGCTTCAGACCCTTACAACGCCAATTTAAATGCACCTGCTCAACATGCCTAATCTGCATGTTACTTCTGGGGGATGCAGCGTGTTGCCTTCATAGTTGCCCTCCTGTCTTATACACCCAATCATGACCTCTTGATTGTAAGCTCCATGGAGTAGGGACTCTGTTGCAACAAATTGTCAGTTGAATTATTGTACTGCACTCTCCTTGTATTTCTGCATACCTTTATTTAACATTTTTTTTTATTTTGGTTAATGTACCCCATCTCTGTGTTACTGCACCTGGCAAAACATTTTATTGGAAATGTTGGCCACTTTATACACAAAGAGTAGTAATCTGGTGCCCGCAATGCTTCTTTAATGTTAGCTTTTACATTTCATGCTCAAAATAGTTATTGCATAAACATGAAAAAACTAGGTTAAAGAATAATGAACTAGAGCTGAATGTGTCCACAGTCCTTTTATGACCGTAGTTGACACCTATTGTCCCTAAATCACAACAAGAGACCAGGATGTAAACCGAGTGCAGTTGTACTTGATGTTGTTTAGTGGTGTCCAACTATTAGTGACCCTATGGATCGCAGCACACCAGGTAAATCTGTCAGCCACTGCCCCTCTGAGCTCCATCAAATTTATGTTCATTGCCTCAGTGACCTCATCTATCCATCTCCACATCTGCTATACTCTTTTTCGAATGCCTTCAGTCCTTCCCAGCATCTGAGTCTTCTCTAGGGAGTCCAATCTTCTCATGATATGGTCAAAATATTTGAGTTTTAGTCGCATGATCAAATCTTTCCGTGAACAGTTTGTCTTGATTTCATGAAGGCCTGATTTATTGCAGCTGCAGTTTTGTTAATCCAGGGCTAAATATTTTATTTCACTTCACAAAGAATTATAGTACCCTAAAAGTATGTGAAATTCTAAAGATCAGACAAGTACTTTTTTAAACAGAAGATGCTTAATCTATGTATTTACTTTCGGAAAATTTTAAAAGTACATGGAACATGCAGTTAAAAGAGCATGTTTTAAACATTAAAAAATATGTTTTTTGCATAAAAAATATGTAAAACCTGTTTAAACTTTATTGAAACTATCAGGAAGTGCAGAGAGCATACTCTAGTCTGTAAATCTCATTGCATAGCAGAGTTAAAATCAGTTAAAGTTTTGAATGAGTGTTTGTGGTCTGAGAACTTTTATTTGAAAAATGAAAACATAATGTGGTACATTATCAAATAAACTCTTTCTGATGCAATAAAGAAACAAATCTTTCCATGTCCCTTTTATACAAATTTTAGTAAATTTGGTAATATAGAGACCATATTTGTTATTTTATCTTAAAGGGACACTTTAATGGTCCAGCGCTCATAAATATAAATGAGAATAAATGAAAAAGTTATCTATAGCGATCTTTATTATTTAAATGTTATGATGTGACCTCTTAAGGCTTATTTGTCTTTAAATGCAGCTTTGACCACATATGATATATTTTACAGTATAATGTATTATTATCCACTAATATCTACTTGCATTTATTTTGTAGGCAGTTAAAATATGCATAGAGACAGATATTTGAATATCGCTATTTTGGTTCAACCATGTCACAAATCAAATCTCCTGAAAAGAAAAAATCACGAAAAAGTTTATCCATATCCAAAAAGAGGGCAAGTATATCTCCAAAAAGTCAGCTATCGCCTAATAAATCTTCCAAGTCTCCATCAATCATCGCACTGTTTAAAAATGCACCTCCTGCAAAACTCTCCTGCCCACTGTGTTCAGAAATGGTTCCACGATTTAGGTTGAACAAACACATTGATGAAGGCTGCACAAAAGTGAAGCAGGAGGACGATGATGTTATCCTGGTTGAGGATAAAGAATCTGTGAGATCAAACTTATCATACGCGAGTCCTCCGCGAACACAACATGTCAAAGTTCCAGATATTACAATAAGCCCCACTGTTCAAACAGAGGAGACTAGTACCTATTTTATAAATAGTTCTCCCTTAAAAACATTAATTAAAGAGACAGACAACAAGAACATTGTTAACACTGTACCATTAGGGAGTCTTTCCTCCAAGCTTTCCAGAAGATACCAAACTCGCAGTGTGAGGAGAGAGACACAGAAAGAAGTGAAATGTCCAATAGATGCAACAAGTAATGTAACTTGTGAGACTTCAACTGCCAGCACAGTTGATGTTGCATTGGATTCTCTGCCAAAAGATGGTCAAGAAAACCAGCCTCAGAAAATTGTACATAAAGAAAAGACAGAATATACCGAGGAGGTGACATTGTCTACAGAATGCAGTGATCAGAGTAATCAAACAGAGCACACTAATGGCCAGATAAGTAGTATTATAGACGATGATCCAAAATTACCATCAAACATTCATAAACATGTGCCTTCTGGCTTGATAGATAAAACGGAGAGCAAAAGCACTAAAGCTGGAAAACATAAATTAAAGGGAAACAAACAATCCAAAATTAATCTCTTTAAAAGAGCTAAACGTGATGATATTTCTGAAGATACGTCTGTGCATTCTGTGTCTCAGCAGCAAGGTGATAAATCTGTATCTGTTTTGTCAGTGAAAGATAATAGTGAACTTCCCATTGAAGATCTTAGTGTTCTAGATGATTTTTTGAAACCATTTGATGATGCAGATATAGTAAAGAGTGTTGGGAATGAGACAGAAACCAGCAGTGTCCAAGAGTCTGTGTCAGAAGAGGGGAGACACCCATATTATCTGAGGAACTTCCTCATGGTGCTGCAAACTGTGATGGAGAGTGAGGAGGATATGAGTCTTTTTAATGAAGAAGACATTCGCACTTTAACATCATTTCACGATCTCTCAGGTACTTAATATAAATATGGAATTTTGTTTTTCTCTGTAGATTGTCCTTTAATATATATGGTCTGAAATTCTAATAGATGTAATAGAAATGTCCAATATTTTAAAATTTCTATATATATATAGTCCTGAATATTTACTTGTATAACACATACACAAACTGCAATGGTATTTCACAACTGCTGTGTACTTATACTATACTATTTGACAATACTACTGAAGAAACAGACCAAATGGTTGAATTTTACATTAGTGTTAATTGTTTTTATTTTTTTATTGTAGAATCTCATAGGAACCTGGATTACTAAGACTTAATATACATTTTTAACAGTGTATCTGGGCATTTGAAACAGGTTGGCTCATTAAAAGTAGTGGGAATATTGCTTTGTCATGAAATGCAAATTTACATTTTCAGCACTCTATGGCTTTTATATACAAAGTCAAGAACTAATCTTTACTAATGTGTTCTCTTTTGTTGGTGCAATGGAATAACTGAACATTGAAGCTGGTGGACAGAAGCTATATGTGCGGCTATTTCAGCGTAAGCTGAATTGGATAAAAATCAACAAAATTGAGTACACAGAGATTGGCTCAGACTTGGTTCCTTTTATCGATGAGCTTGTCCAGACTGGGTTCCTGCAATCAGGTAATTCCTAACCACAATATTGTTTTTTGCTTTACATACAAGAGTACAGAAGATAGGCAAAACATTCTAGAAATAAAGTGCAGCTATCTGTATAGCTACATTATATTCTTCCCTATCCAGAGCAGGATGATAAGTCTATTCCTTGAAACATTTCCAAATGAGTCACTTTAGCTGATTTGAGGTTTCCTATGGATCCCTCAAACGTCACAACTGATATCTATTTCATTATTAATAACTTCTAAACTACCAACTTCACAGACCTCTGCTCATAGTTATCCTTTACTTAACTTTCTCCTTAACTACTCTCATCAGGTCACTCACAGATGTTGAACACCTGGACTTTTCCATCATTTGTTCATTTCACCCATTGTGTGACCTGCACCCTCTCTTTGTGCCCCACTTTGAGACCTGGATCTTAGTTCTAATTGGCTTCCCCTAACCCAACTATTCTTTCACATCCATCATGAAAATATCTTCTTATATTACAATATTACTTTGGCTTTTCATCTCATACACAATTAAATATCTTAATCCTGTCTTACAAAACCCTCAATAACATCATATTCTGTCAAAGTTCTCAGCTCACGTCTTTAAAACTCCCTAAACTGCCCAATCCATTTTTTTGTCTAGCCCTTTCTTTCTTTACTTACTTTCACTCTTGTTTATAGTACCTTTGCCCCACTGTAAAGATATTCTGCTCTACCAAAGTTTGCCTTAACACAAAACCTTTTCATGTTGGATTTTTCATTGTTTGTCTTGACCGTCGTATCTGGAAATCCAGTGATTTGAGAGTCTTACACTAGGAAATCTTTGATCTTAATATACGAATAAGACAAACAATTATGTACTGCAGCACTAATTTTTTCTAGTCTCTTCTTTATAGATAATGAATTACAAGAGCTATCTGAAGCACTGGATCTTCTCTCTGCCCCAGAACTCAAGACACTGGCAAAGGGCTTTAAAGTGACAAATCCTGGTGCTCCAAAGCATCAACTGGTTGAGGAACTGATGCATTTGTCAAAGCAAAGATCAATATTTAGCATGGGCAAAAACCAACATGGCCTTACTGCTGTCATTATGAAAAAGTAAAGCTTCATCCCTTCCTCTGCTTAATAAAATAACTGACATTATTGCATAATGATGGATCATGTGTACACAAGACTGATCTTTTTATTATTTTAGTATCCAAGACGTATATATTGCCGCTTGAAAACTTTGATTTTGTTGTTTGAAGTTGGCTCCCTCTAGTGGCTAAATATCTTTAAACAAGTGATGGATCTAATTTGTGCCACCCCTTTTTGCATATGGTTATTACAACTTTAATGCATGGTAGGGACATTTACAATAACTCTTATTAGAGCTGTATGATTAATGGAAACTGGTAGAGGGCATACAGTTTAGGAAACCATTCCACCAAACAAAGTCATGTTAAATGTCATGCTACTTAAAGGATTGGAAAAAATGTAAAATATTTTTGAAGCTGTATCAGATATGAGTTAGAAATCATGGGATGCTTCCATCTTGGCCTAGAGCTTATTGGGTAGATATATCTTACTTCCACTTGCTCTTCCATTTAGCCCTATTGTCAAGTGGCATTTCATAGTGACAGTCTGCCAATATAACTTAATAGAGAGGGTATCTGAATACAAGGCCACCAGTAAAGCATACTTTAAATATAATAGCTAAAAAGAAAAGCTTTTATTTATGTATGTATGTATTTATTTCACTTTTTCTAAAAACATTTTACCCATTATCAAGCCTAGCTCTTCCTAATAACTTACTGTAAATATGACACTTCAGTGATGCTTTAATCATTTCAGTGGAATAGTTGTTTTCTCATCTTTTCTCTTGAAATATTTATCTCCCTTATTTTCTATAGTTGATGAACTTAAAGAGTCGCTGTAGTTGTCCAGATTTCATAAGTTTAAATTAGTAAAGGCCAAAATAATTATGCTATATTAGAGATAACTATGTGCTCCATACAAGGCACAGCTCTTGGTTAAGTCTGGGATAGTGTCATCACTATATGTTAACTACTTGTACTAGGCAGCAGCTTCTTAAACTTGAATGTCCAGGTGACTCCAAGTGTGATATATCCAGGATATGCACACTGGCACAGTTCAAGTGCATATCATTCTTTATAAATAATATGTTCATTGTATTCTGCTGATTGCAGGATATGTAATAAGTCTCCTTTGTTCCTAGGGCCAAAGCTCTGACTGGACGAGCTGTGCGGGTGTGTCGAGCTCCCCGGGCTGTGTTTTCTAGAGTTCTCCTCTTATTCTCATTGACTGACTCCATGGAGATTGAAGAAGCTGCCAGTGGAGGACAAACTCAGCTCTCTACAGTGCTTATGGTTAACATGGGGCGTGTCATATTCCCAGAATACACAGTTAATAGAACCACTAGGATATTCCAAGACAGAGAAGACCTCATCAGGTAGGAGAATATACCGGTACATTTGTTTTATTCTTAATTGCACAAAATATAATACATTCATTTATATTTTATCAGTGTCCATAACATGTTGACACATAAACTAAAATCATGTAAAAAAGAGAGAGAAGGGAAGGGACGGGGGGGAGAGAGAAGGGAAGGGACGGGGGGGAGAGAGAAGGGAAGGACGGGGGGGAGAGAGAAGGGAAGGACGGGGGGGAGAGAGAAGGGAAGGACGGGTGAGAGAGAAGGGAAGGACGGGTGAGAGAGAAGGGAAGGACGGGGGAGAGAGTGAGAAAGAGGGGGGAGACAGAAGGAGAGAGAGTGCGAAGAGGAGGAGAGGCGAGACAGAAGGAGAGAGAAGGAAGGAGGGGAGGGAGGAAAAGAGTAAGGAGGAGAAAGAGGAAGAGAGAGAATGAGAGAGAGAGCGAAAGATGAAAGAGAAGGAGAGAGAGAGGTCGCACAGAGAGAGAGAGAAAGGGTACACATAGTGAGGGCACACAAAGACAGAACACACAATTTTATACCGCCATCTTTGACTGGCAATTGACTAGTGTACATTATAATAATTTTTATCTTGGGAACTCGTCAGATTATGTTTGTTTTTTTATGGTATAAAGGCAGCACCTCCTGTTTCGTCATTTGATTTGACAAAATTAAACTGTTGCATATGCTGTGCTCTGACTGAGATTCAATTCCAGTGCTGGGTAACTTGGAGAGAGACAAATTTAAGATATGTGTGTGTTTGTGTCGTTCAGTCAAGTCCAACTCTCTGTGACCTCATGGACCATAACACACTATGCCAATCACTTGGTATTCATGGCAGAGATACTGGAGTGGGTTGCTAGTTTCTTCTCCAGCGAGCCACAGCAATAAGTTTGCAAGTTTTCACTCTTGCAAGGTGCTTTGGAGAAAGCAATATGGACACTGGATTATAAGCTCCAAGACAGAACCCTCCATTCTTTGCAATATGTTAATATTGCTATTGCTTTGCCTTGATTCTAACCCATGTATATCGCTACAGAATATGTTGGTGCGTTAAAAAATAATTAAAATATAGTAGATGAACAAATATTGAGGGAATAGGTATAGTGTTGGAGAACTCTTGGAGATGTCAAATCTTATACTAGACGTCCTGGCTGTCCCCCCGTGCTGAGAGTGATGTTTTTTTCTGTTTTGTTTTTATTTTGCAGTGTGTATGTACGCTAACTTCGTAATTTTTTTGGTATACCTGGCTAGTGTTATATCGAATATGCTGTTCTTATTGTTATCTAGCAGATTCTATTCTAAAGAAAAATATGAGTTGAATTTTTTAATATCTTTGGAAATATTCCAGTGATTTCCTCTAATTCACAGGATGCTGATGTGTCATTATTGTAATGTGGACATTTTAGTGAATAGAGACATTCTTGCTCTTTACAAACCCTGGATGATCATTTTTCTTCTTGAAAGTCTTTCACATTGGCTTAATGAATTCTATATCAGTTTGTACCTATTTGCTGCAAAAAAAACCCTGCCAGATCTACCTTGCCATAAAGATTTGCAGTGTATAAAATCTAAAAGAAACAATGTAATAATCAGCGTTCTGTGAGCCTTGCAATGACTTTTTTGTGTGATGTGTAATTCAAGAAAAACTGCATTTGTTTGTGGTCTATGCAACAAACTAAAAACATTTTTAGAGAAAAGCAGAACTTTTGAAGACTATTTTTAAATAGTGGATGCTATCTTGACTCTGCATTACTTCTCAAGAGCTGAATCACAAAGGACTTTATTTTTCATCTGTCAGTGGAGAGAGGGGTGGAGCAGGAGAAAAGATGGAAGGCAATTGCTAGATAATTGGAATTGACTGAAAATGACACATCTTACCCCTCAGACCCCAGAATCAGGCTAGTTGCTTCCAGAAATGCACATAAATACCACCACAGTGTCATGACTGCCTCCAGGTTTTGGAAAAAGGGATAAAAAAAGTAGTTTTATGACTAGTTTAGTAATTACGCTCATAGGCAATGTCCTCAGACACACGCACACACACATTTTAAGCTTAATTTTTATGTCCGTATCCAGAATCCTTAGATACAGTGGAAATAATGTTTACTGAGAAAACTTGCTTGAGACATATAAGTGTGCTCTTACTGGTTATACAGTGGATGTTTTTTCAATCACCTTTTTACCCACCATAATGTATATAGTGTAGTATATATATATATATATATATATATATATATATATATATATATATATATAGTATTTTACACACACATATATATGCAATCCATAACTATTTTAAAAATGGCTTCCTTCAAGCATATGCCTGCTGTATTACACAGCTTTTTTGCAAAGCTCAGGATGGATTATACACAAGCCAGGAATCCCACTCACGTACAGCTGTTTTAGGGTTGCTGCCTCTCATCGGTGTGGGGTTAGTTCCTAGCTTGTGTAGTAGATTTTATGAGGAAATAGTTTTACCACAACAATCATTTAATTTATGGTGGGCAAAAGAGCGATAGAAGCCTCCACAGTACAGTAGTACAGTAAATACATAGTACATCTTTGTTCACATTTAAATGTCTAAAACAAGTTTAAAAAAAACGTGTTTTCTGCTCAGAATTCCGAGAAATACAGTTATTACTGTGTGTGTGTGTGTGTGTGTATATATGTGTATATATATGTGTGTATATATATATATATATATATATATATATATATATATATATATATATTGTGCAGTGGCCCTTTAACTACACCCTAGGAAGATATGAACTGTGTTGATTTTAAAGATGTTTTTTATGACCGTTTTATAGACTAGCTAGGGCCATCTAAAGATTGTGGACGTGTAGCTAGTTATAAAGATGATGTCTAGAAGATATGACTGTTGTATGTTATTTTTATGCATTGTATAATGTTACATGATTAAGGGCAGTTTGTAATCTGTCATTCTATTCATATAGAATTGTTCTTTTTGCTTAACTTTTGGTGGTTTTCCTTAATCATTCTTGATTATTTTGCTCAATGTGAGTCATTTAATTGTCTGATTGGCTGTGTATTTCTTGAGGTATGAATCCGCCATGCACAAGCTGATAGATATAATCGTTGCCATGACTAATGGGAATTGGAACGAAGCACATTCACTTTATCAGAATGCCACAAAGACTTGGGATGACCTGAAGAGCGATCCATCACTGAGGTTTGCTATCCTTATTACTGGCTAACACTTTGTTATTAAAATCAACTATATCTATGTCTATCAGTGTTTCTTCCTTTATGAAATTAATTTTCCTTCATACAAACTGATGTTTTAATAATAGAAAATCATTTCTCTCCCAAATATTCACAGACACCTGTTTCTCTATATAATTTTCAGATTACTCTATCACAGCATTAAAGAGTATAGAAAGTAATTTATTTTAACATTGAAATGTTAGACTTGAAAAGATTTGTACTACTCTCATCTGTGTATCCCATAAACTTGTGCTGCAACTGAAATTGCTTTGTAATTGGTTACATTTATTAAGCCTCCAGTTTTCCATTCATTTGCTTTTGGTGTTTGTCATAATGTTTTAGTTCTTATGCATCGAATATAAAATCTGATACAGACACTAACATTTAGATTGTCTTCAGAAATGATGATCGACCTAATGGGACCCGCTTTATGTTATTCTACATCATGATGCACCTGACTAAGGAGACCACATTTACACCTTACAATCTATGAAACTTTCTGCAAACTTCAATATAACTGTATGAGAGTGTATAAATAAAGCTCAGTCTGTAGTGAAATTCAAGTGACACTAAAATTCATATTCATCTAAAAATATCAGAATGAAAGATCTCATGTAAAATTGTAATCTATGATTTTAAGTAACACTTCAACACCAAAAGCAATGCAATACATCTTTTAATGTGCAATGTAGAAATACCTCAAGTGAAATGTTAAAACACAGTGGAATAATCCTGTTTATTTTTTCTTATCCGTCATATAGATACCACACTGAGCTCCCTACTTATTTGCGCAGCTTTACTGTTGGCTGGGTTTATACCAAAATTCTGTCACGCGGAGTAGAGATCCTCCAGAGACTACATCTGTATGAGGTAAGGATGTTATTATTATTATTATTATTATTATTCATTCACAAATAATACTCTGCAGCTCAGTACAGAGTGTCACAGAACAAGCATAATAATTTGACTTGGACTTGTTTATACCCACAGATGCAAAAAGTAGCTGAGAACCCTGTTCTGCTCAAAACTTCCAAGTTACACATCAAAAGTACACAGAGATTCTGTGAACTATCTTTGGTATCTGTCCCTTTAATTAACTCACAGTAGGGATTTTTTAAAGGAAGGACAGCATGTCTATGTGGAATAAAAAGAATAATAGTAAGACATGAACTACTATGTTAATCAACGGCCTTGGATAAAGGATCATACAAAGATAGGGGATCTATTCAGAAACCTAACTGAATTGTTTCAAACCTCCACTTATCACATATATAGTTGTGAGCGTACGAGTTGTTGCTAACGCTGCGGGCTCGCGTAGCGAGCCCGCGACTCGCGTAGCGAGCTGCGGCCCTCGCGTAGCGAGGGCCGCGGCTCGCGCAGCGAGCCGAGGCCCTCGCAAAGCGAGGGCACTGCCCGAGGGTCTCAGTTGCTGGCATGGAGCGCCGAAGGCGCTCCTTGCCAGCAACTGAGGACCCTCGCGAAGCGAGGGCCTCAGTTGCTGGCATGGAGCGCCGTAGGCGCTCCATGCCAGCACCTGAGGACCTCGCAAAGCGAGGGCCGCAGTTGCTGGCATGGAGCGCCGAAGGCGCTCCATGCCAGCAACTGCGACCCTCGCAAACTTCACATCGCAACCCAACAGTACGACACACACATTACGACACTCGCAAACAACATACGACACACGTTCACACACATTACGGACTCGCAACACTCGGACGCAACTCGCGAACATTACAAAATGTAAAACACAATACATACACACACCACATACATAAAAAACTTACCTACACCAAGAGGGAGCACCCAGCACCTCAAAAATACAACTTACACGTCGATTTTACTCCAAATAAAACAGTTTAGAGGCTAAAAAAAAATCGAAGCGAGAGAAAAAATGGCCGACGAACAAAACGAAAACGAGGCTACAGCACTCTAAACTCGCAAAACACCACAAGAAACTCGCAAAACACCACAAAACACCTACGGATATTCCGATACAAACGTATACCACACATTACTCGGCATTTTAGGCCAATGCGGAAGTACACGACAACGGTTTGGCCTCGCCGACGCACAGTGTTACACTGCACACATTCAGCACGCTTACACAGCAGATCCACACCACTAATGCTGCAGCAACATCAAAACACATTCACAGCTCTTCCACACAATGCTTTAAAATAGGTAAAGTATATTAATTTATTAATGTATTATATATTTCATTATTACACACTAAACAGCATTAGCTACCTTACAATTTCATTGCCGTCATTTTTTGACGGGCAATTCGCTAGTTTTTTAATAACACTCAATTGCAACTGTGTATTTATGCATGTATGTATATGTGTGTGTATGTGTATATGTATATATACAGAACAACAAAGTCAGAGGTGCTCATCAGAGAACGAACCAACCTTAATAGGTTACTTCTATAGCCATGATAAGCCACTCTGAGAGCAACCTCTTTTAGCTCACTTGCGCTCTTCACAGGGAGAAATATCCTGTAGTATATCAGTCTGGTCCCACTCAAAAGAGTGAGCCAGCCCCGAAATACCAGGCAATTCTACCCTGAACAGGAGAAACAGCAAACCCCAGATGCGTTTCGGCCTTTATGGGCCTCGTCAGTGAGGTGCAGCTGAACTCCCTAAGGCCCAGTGAGCAAGGGGTCCACGTCTGGAGTCCCCTATTACACTTAGGGAGACTAAACCCTAAAGGTAATTTGCATATACAGAACAACAAAGTCAGAAGTATATATATATACTTGTATTCTTATTCCTACAAAAACTTGTACCTTTGCTGTTTAATAGATGAGCTGAAGCATATAGAGGCTGTGAGTGTATTGATAACTGTGCTATGCAGCATCCTAAGCTCCCTTTTAGGCAAATAGTGAGTTAATGCAATACCGCTACTAAATCTGCAAATCCTTGTTTTAATTCTTCATTTCCTCAGGAAGCTGTGGAGTTGCTGCAGAGTCTGCTTTCTCAGCACATTTACTGTCTCGATAGTAGAGGTCGCTGGTGGGATCGGCTGGTCCTCAACTTACACCAGCATTTAAAGAGCACACAGAAGGTAACAGCTCTGCATAATACTTCTAGTTAATTGGGATCAAACTTTAACAGAAACACAAGATTTGCTTTTTGTTGAAATACATGTACATGTCTATTATTTTCGTGCATCAGTTTATGTATATAGAAGCAGAAATGTTGTAAAATAACTGCATTAACTATGAACCTTAAGGTCATGTTACTTGTCACATTAATACTTGGCTCTGTACAGAAATGCTGATCTAGTATGAGAAACAAGCGCATTGCAGAGCAGCTCTTTTTTTAGGTAAACCTCATTTTCTGTGCAGTTCACTTAGTTTTAGAAATATATCCATTGCTTTTATTATATGACAAGGTGGTTATTTTCTTCCATTATCAAACTCTTTAGGATAGGCCGGTTGCAGTCCTTGAGGTATGGTATAGCGCCATATTTGTGGACTTATTCTGATTTACTTAACAGTCCTGGTGTAAAGCAAAATACACTCCCAATGTTCAAGAAAAGAGCATTGTCTTAAAGATGCTATACCACATAACTTAAATGAGTGCTGTATCAGGATAAATGATCACTGTAGTTTTGGAAGAACTACACATTTGTAAAGTATGTAACCTTAGTTGCTTTCTAAATCATCAGCATAAAAATATTTTAGGAAAAATGTTATTTTTGAACTGTCTCTTCTTTGGATTGTGGGTTTCCAGATTGGACCTCTATAGCAGTTGTTGTCATCCTTTATGGAGCTAGAGTCCTCTTGGTTTCCCCCCCTCTCATTTTTGTTTCTGTCTGAGGACTGGCAGATAAGACCTCCTAGACCAGCACCAGTGCCTGGACCAGCTGCTGAGAACCACTGCTCCATAGCTTGACTTGTTAGCATTGGTCCTAAGGAGGAGTGTGATTCTACTGTACTAAAAAAGTATACTACGAATATGCCATTTCAGTGATCTTTTAAGAAAGATAATATTCATATCTGTCATATATCTTTGCTCAAGACTTCTAATCATATTCTACTGAAACCATTTTAACAGTCTTCTGATGAAGTTACATAAATCATTGCTCTACCAGCCTTTCAATTATATTTTTCTCACTTACTGAATATATGTGCCCAAAGAACCTGTGGATGAGGCATTTCCTTTATGTTTTCACTATTTTATAATTAAAATAATAATTATTCAGATTCCTTACCAAGTTACATTTTTAGAAGCGCAGAACCATGCTCTCACTCTTAGGATCTAGTTACTTCATGTAGGTTGTAGAGGGTCTCTTAATAACACTGGATGCAGTGAATCCTATATGTAAAGTTGAGATCATCATGGGTTGCAAATAAAGTTCTTTTTATGTTTTATAGGCTATTGGCTTTATCATGGAGGGTCTGTCTGATCCGTATGTGCGTACTGGTCACCAGCTTTCCCTATATCAACGTGCCGTACGAATGAGAGAGTCACCAAGTTGTAAGAAGTTCCGTCACATGTTTTCTAATATGCCTGTGATTGATGTGGAGGACGTCTCCCATGTAAGTAAAGTGTTTAACAGTAATAATATGAATAACTGGTTACTGTATTAGTAATAATATAAACCTGCCACACTGCAATAGAACAGTGTAGACCAAAAAAGACGAGCAATCATGTAATTTGTATTGTCTGGCTATTCACAGAGCTGGACTTTTAAAGAAGAATGCAATTTTGTAAGAAATTAGTTGCAAAACATTTAAAAAGATTAAGCCTAGCAGACATTTATAGATTCAGGATTGAAGTTTTAACACAAGTGTGTTTCTTCATTTTTTAACCACTTAAAAATCTGTGTGAGGTCTACCCATTGTTTTAGGTTTTGTAACCTGAGGAGAAACCAGGATATAAAATCAGATATATCCGTGACAAATTTCAACACAATGTTCTATATAAACTGAGCCTGTCCTATCTCAGATGTGGTTAGAGTATAGACGGCTTTAAATGTAGACAATGTTTATTATTATAGTTTATGGGAAATCTTGTGTCACATGCAGGTAACCATTAAGGGCAAGATGTATCCTCAGACAGGGATGGGCAAGTCTGTGTTTTTAATGGAGGATCTGACTGAGGGAGTAGGAGAAGAGATCACCCGTTCCACTGTTATGTGTTCAGTGGAGGAGCTGGCCCTAGCTCATTACAGAGAGCAGGGCTTTGATCAAGGTATGTTAATATATAGACCATGGTGTATGTATAAAATATAAAATATGCATCTAAAAGGTCACCATTACCACAACCCACTAATATTTATATTTCATTGCATTATCCTAAATATGCTTTTTCATGTATTTGGTTACTTTATTTAATTTTTAAAGCTATCATGGTCATTTAGCTCAGCTAATTTTTTAATCGGTCAAGTTCTCCACCTGCTTAATGTAAAATATTCAGAAAGTTGGGTGTACTATAAAAGCAAGAGGAGCAATCCATTTCCTTTTTAACCACTAAGCAACTGTAGGCAAATACTGTATTACAAACATGTGATATAGACAGTCCGTACAATAATCCCAGCTCGAACATTAAACCAAAAGTATTTAAATGTAAAGTTCATAGGTTTACTTGTTAGGCATAGACTATTAAAACAGTATGCAGTTTAAAATAAAGTTTTTTTTTTACATTGTCTGTTTTTTCCCTCAAGCAGAGCTGCTCATCTCCACCTCCCTGTACCTTTTCAGGGAAAGTGGTGAGCTCTGCCTGGGGCTGGACCATCATGGAGCTTGGATGCAGGCTCGGCCATGCCCCCACTGTTTACACAGAAGCTGCAGCCGCCCCATAGGCCCCACCTGGTAACAGTGCATGATCTATTATAGCCCTGTACCCCTTTATTGAGCATGCGCACTCACTGCAACCAGAATGTGACTGGTTAGACTTTTAGTCCAGCTTACGGGCAGAGCTGGCAACGCCCCGATATGCACAGGTAGGTGGATATATGCAGCAATACTTGCTGGAAAACTGACACATTCAAAAGTAAGAAGAAATATTAACTTTCTATTTATTTTAAACTGCAAACTGTTTTAATAGTGTATGCCAAACAAACAATCAATCACATGAGCTTTACTTGTAAATGCTCTATAGTGATTATTTAAATCAAGAATGAAAAAGATGCTTTATTTCGATAATAAAAAGGACACTTATAATACGAAACATTACTGTTGTCTTGTTGGCTGTAGGTTTTTATATTTAGAAACAAAAAACTTGATTTTATATGACATTAAATATTCCCAGCTCAGGCTCCTCTCTGTTAAGTACACATATTTATAAACTAAGCAGGGATGATTATTGGAATTTATTTGACTCTTCTCTTCAGGAATTCACGGAGAAGGCTCCACTTTCTGCACTCTCTATGGCTTACTTATGTGGGACATTATGTTCATGGAGGGCATTCCAGATGTCTTCAGAAACTCCTATCAGGTTAGTTGGCAATGTAATTAAAATTGTGTGGAGAGTAATACAGTATGTTCCACTGACAAACAGAACAGTAACAAATGTTGGAAAAAAAGGCTAGGATCACTATCCAAGTGATGTCTAAAACTGTGTGTGATAAATGGACATTATACAAGACTAGTCAATTGCTTGTCAATAATGATGGGATAATATTTAATGTGTCTTTCCCCTCCTCGTTCCCTTCACTGTGACTCTCTCTCCCTTGCGTCGCCGTGAGCAATGCACATGTGCTATTTACATAGGGCCTCATTCTATTATCGGCCATAGGAGATGCGGGGCCCAAGGACCGGCCGCAGGCTATTTGCCTATTCTATTCCCTTCCAGCCGGGGGCTCCGGCAGGCTTGCGGCCGCACGCGGCTGAGGAAAGCCTTTGATCTTAAACGGCCGCAAGAGTTTCGGCCACAAGAAAATCCTGTTTGCAATTCAATTGCTCCGGGAACCCTCTCTGCAAGGCTAAAACCGAGCCGCAGCTTACTTGCAGCAAAAAGGTCCCGCAGGCACACAATTAAGCACATAATAAAGCCATAATAAAGCCATCCTGCACTCTGATGAGACGATATAGTGATTGTAGGTGTTAGCATTCATAGCACAACATTCCCCTACACTCAAATCCGTAAATTATTTTTATTTTAATTTATGTCAAATATCCGTGGACAAAGTCCAGAGTGCTTGGAGCACCTCAGACCCGCCCACGCTGCAGACGTTAAATAAACAGTTAATGAAATATCGGATTTAGGCTGATGTACAAGCTTGAGAGGGGGTTGCTATTAATCCTCATGTCCCCCATTATGATCCCTAGCATTTACAGAGCTTTACAGTGCCATCTTGAATTTATATTTGCATTTAAAGTTTTCTGACCTTGCGGTCGGTTGCATGATATGCGGCCGGCCGTAAGGGGGATATCCTTGCGGCGCCGTCTATTTGAATTGCAAGGTAAAGGTAGCTCTACACGGGGCCGTAAGACGGCCGCAAGGAATCGCAGCTTTGTGGCCGTTTTACGGCCGATAATATAATGAGGCCCATAGTGTGTAACCTCCCGCCACCAATGCGTATGTGCAGCGGGAGCATTACAAACTATGAAAACTATTATAGGTGATTGCTGGGGGCTAGCTATTATATTTCAACATTACACTGCCCTTAGTGCTCAACTACAGTGGGGATTTGCACTGTTGTAGCAGCAGCACATGGATACACTTTTCTTCTTAGGTGTCTTTAATGTAACAAATAATAAACCGAGGGTCCTAAATATTGAGATCTTTTTTGAGTAAGGGTAAGCCCCCTCTGCTTATCTGTATTATAGCTCCTCATTGCTCACAGAATAATTTTTTTTTAAGACTTAAGTGTTTTTACATTGCTGTAAGATGGATCAAAAAACTACACTGGCAAATTCAAGTCATCCAGCTTCTGTACCACTAGAGATTTAGTGCCTTAATTTAAAGCTAATCCTCAAACATTTAATTGGCTTGAATTCCAATTAAGTGTACAGGGATTTACTGCTATATTTGAATGTGTCCTACTTTTAAAAATAAAGATGCTGCTTTTGCCTTGCAATGTAATATAGTATCATTTATGTATGCAAAGTAGCTTAATGTAAGCTTCATTTTTTTTCAATGATTCCTCTTTTGTGTGATCCAATTTAGGAAATCATAGACTTATTATAGGTAAAAGAAAAACACTAGCATTAAAACATGTTCCTCGTATCTGAATTAGTGTGTTTCTTTTGTAGGCATTCCCTCTTGATCTGTACACAGACCACTTTTTTGAGAGCAGAAAAGATGCTATTGAAACGCGTCTCCAACTACTCCATGAATCTTCTACAGAGGAGCTGACACAGCACGTCGCTGATGTATGGGAAGCTCATGAGGGCCAAGCCGCTGCATTAGTCAGCTGGGAACGCTTCTCATCTCTGCAGCAGGCCCAGGTACGCACAGGGCACATTTACTGTGCCATTACACACCATGAGATGCTATTCTGCGGCCTGTACACTTCAATATCAGATATTTACTATACATGTAGTTTCCAATACAAATAGTATGTTCTATGTATTTATTAGTCATTAAATGTGTGCTAAAACAGCCACCAAAAATTCAGGATATCATTTGTGCAGACATTGCTAGACCATGTACATTACAGATTTCAATATGCTTTTATTGATATTCAAACGTCAAAGGAAATATGTTCAGGATAAAAAATATGGTAGCTGAGCTCTAAAAACTACCTTTCGCTTTCAATGAATGGAATGCGAGTTTCAGGTTATTACTCTATTAATCAAAGTTTTTTTTCTTATTGTTTTGTGCTTGTGAAATTCTAGCAGGTGCTTGAGAGATTGTATTTTGTCATATAAACATTGTTTCTTGCAGAGTCTTGTATCCTGCTTTGGTGGACCATTTTTAAGTGGAGTATGCAAGATAATGTCAAAAGGTATCAGACACTGCAAGGGAGGACTGCCTGATCTGGTTGTATGGAATTCCCAGAAAAAGCAATATAAGGTACAGTATAATGCTGAGCCTTGCATCAATTAAAACCTTGTTTAATGTTTGTATTAAAGTATTTATCAAAATGTAGGAGCCGTTACTAACCATTCAGAATGTGTATTATATTGCAGACCAGTTTGTAGATTCACTCACGCATGATGTGAATATTAAACTCTACAACTCCACAAAGGCAGCGAGTGAGTCTGAAGCTGGTGATGTGTTGTACTACACTCTAGATATCTAAAAGTAAATATAAAGACCCTAACTGTAGGCTAATCCCAACCTTAAACCTAACCCCTCCATCAATACAGTTTAAAATAGATTGCTCTAGGAGGGCAACCTAAGTGTAGTTCCACATTGCGAGCGGTTGGTGGCGCCGGAGTGCCTGTGCTCGCAGCGGGGGCACCCAGCACTAGCGCAGGGGAAAAGGGAAAGGACCATGATGTGGACTCTCTCTCCCTTAATGAGCAAAAGCAGAATCAAAGTAGTAGTAAAATGCAAAAAAGCTGAAAATGTTATAAATTCATACAAAATTAAACTAGGTTCAAATTTTTCTGCATGCTACTACCAGATCCCTTTTACATCATGAAGCACATAAAATTACAATCATGCTGTAGTTTGCAGAAATGGCTGCTCAGTCCTTAGATTTGATTCAGAGATTCAACCAAAGACCCTGGATGGATACCATCTCTTTCCATCTGTCATTTTCCCATTTCTATTTACCTTTTTTCTTTTGCCTCCAAACCTACAGCTTCATCCACCACCACCTCTCTTCAGTATATGAACTCATAACTTGTCCTCTCACCTACACTGTCCACACCCACCTATATTTTGTGTTAAACCTTTAATATAAATTAACACCTTCACCTCCATTTTGCACAGCTGATACACCCACTACTCTACTTGCCATGCTCATGTTTCTTCCATTAATTCACCTTTTGTTTTATTTATCCCTTTAGATTGCAAGCATGCAAGTTTTCAATCTTATAAGGTGCTTTAAAAAAAAAAAAAAAAATAAGCCATGTCTGTAAGATTTTAAACTCCAAGGGCCCTCTACTTTTTGTAATGTGTTGAATATTGCATTTATTTTTTTCTTTTTATTTAACCCTTGTACGGTGCTACGGAATATGGTGGCGCTTTACAAAAAAAACTGTAATTATTATTATCATTATTATTCGGTGCCCATCCTGAGAAAAACAGAACACTTATTTTTAGGTTTTTGGGGTTGTTTGGCTTGATTAAAAAAAAAAAAAAAAAATGGAAAGGATACTAACCAGTGCTTGCTTAACATAATTATTTGCAAAAAGTGCATATCTGGGAAAGCGAATGGCACAATGACACAGTGAAAGGTTCTCCAAGATCCAATAATCTAAAAGAAATGTTATGAAATCTTAACATTCCACTTTGTCTTTTGTATTTATTTATGAGAAGTCTAGTGATGTTTTGGGGGCCTTATTTAAGACTTTGAATGAAATATTAAGATGATAACGCAGAATATAGTGATCAGAAGCAAATTGCATTGTAGAAACATGTCAGAAGATCCAAAAGCGCTCTACTATTAAATAACTTGTTTATATTTTGTAGTTGGTGGAGGTGAAAGGTCCAAACGATCGACTGTCTCACAAACAGATGGTTTGGTTACATGAACTGAAGAAGATAGGAGCCGATGTGGAAGTATGTCATGTAGTTTCTATTGGCTCCAAGAGTAACAGAGTTGCATGAATCCATTCGTATTAGCAGCTACAGGGGGTACCTAAATTGTAGTAATATATTTTCTATATAAATCTGAACATTCTTTCTTGCCTCAGGTTTCTTTTTTTATGCTAAATGTGTCTGATAAATAGCAGTTAAGAAATAATTGCACAAGTAAGAGGTTTACAGTTTTATTTATTTTATTGAAGTCCAGTTTTCATCAAATTCTAGACATACTAACCATTAATAAAACCTTCCCAATAAACTATACATAACAGTCCATGGAGGCACAAATGTTTCTTGGTTAGAAACACTTCATGGATACGTGTGCAGCTTCAATACTGGTTCAATTGCATATTGTTATGATTGCTCAGTGACCAATGAAACAGGTAGTCAGTAGGATAACACCACTCTGATCTAACTAGTGGTGCAAATCCTAACAGAGGGAATCATTTCTATATTAAAACATGTCGTGACATTTCATGTTGGTAGAAAATATTCAGGACACAGTATATTATAGATACAAAGGCTTATTCTTAAAGAGTTAACTGTTCTTTTCTGGGGATAAAGTTATAGGTGCAATTTGCCTGGATACATTATAATAAATACAGGTGCCAATATATGCTCTGGGGAGTATTCAACATATCACCGATCTGTTTCTGTATAAGTTTAGTACAGTGGTTCCCAGAAAGGGCAAAATCAAGTATAAAGACTTAAAATAGTCAGAAAACCCAATTTTTCACTTGAATTTCAAAGAGCAAGTATTGGAAAAATGATTGATTTTAAATCTAAAAAGCATCTATCCTGCAATTTACCAAAATAGGAAGAGTAGAATAAAACATGTACGTTTAGATTTCAGGTCACTCACTTCATGGAGGTTTTAAAAAGCTAAAAATACTTAATTTCTAATTAATGAACAAACCACAGTTATCTGGATCATAGACCTACTTATCCCAAGCCAGTTTGGTTTATATATAACACCCAAACAATGTATTAAACCAACTACTGCTATTTGTTCACTTGCTCATCAGAGTGAAAGAATTAAAAGACAAGCCCAGAACAAAACTACTCCAATATATTTTTTATATTCAGCGCCATAACTGGATATTTCAGCCAAGTGAACCTAGGTCATATCTGAAAAGGTTTAAAAGATGATATCAGGTAAACATTAACTTTTTTACATATCTTTTAGAAATAAACTGTAACATTGTCCCTTGATAGTGTGATGTCACCACCCTGCTGTTTCACAAGCATTAAAAAATACAAAAAATGTTACCATCATAACTGGTAAAAAAAAAATCGCTACAACTGAACCATATTCTTAGCTTTCGTAAGATAACCAACAAGTGTTCAAAGTGTTTTTCCATATTGTGCAAAACACACAACATTTATATCAATCTACATTTCCGACTGATGCAACCTAATAGTGCCACCTGTATTCTACCAATATCCAAGATTGAAACATATACTGTATGACAAGACATTTAATAGCCCAGTAAAATAAAGGATCCTGGTGCTCAAATGATCATTATATTGCAGATGGCTGGCTGTTAACTGCTCTACGGTTTCAAAGCTTACATGGCATAATGCTTCGTAAGGTTAATTGGTCCATTAAAATGGATCACAACCTACAAAGCTGCTTAATCTAAGAATTAGTTGCTAGCATTATGCTTTAACAAGCAGGTTACTAAATATTATAAGTGACCCCCCCATTACTTCATTCCTGCCGTCGGCATGAAGCTATGTTATTTAGAGGAAGTTTCATTTCCAGCACGAAGACTGTAAAAAGCTGTTTCTAGCAGTGCAAAATTTCTATTCATGTAAAAATTGAAAATCAGCCTAAAATTGGAAGTGTTGTGCAGTTTAAAATGTTAGCTCCATAGATCTAATGGTTATCCAGGTGTGCACATTTCCTTTAGAGATTAGAAGTATCACTGAAACAGGGAGAGGGAATACACATTAATATAGACACGTCCATTGTTGTCTATTTATCATATACAAATAGATGGTTGTGTATTTATCAGACATATCCATGGGTGTGTATTTATCAAATGTGCTATTCACCAGGTTTATATGTACTAAATCACCAACCACCTAACAAATAGAACAGACTTATTGTGAAATGTGTTGTCAGAGTGCCATCTGTTACTGTATGTCTTATATTAGGTACAATTCCCAGTCTATAATTGTATCTGACAGACTCTAGATGGGCAGGTCATAGCAGAGAGGTCTCACAAGTTGCGATCCACTGGAGAAGGAACTGGCAACCCCTTTCAAGATCTTTGCCAAGAATACTTTTTGGATAAGCACAGCCAGACACAAGATGTGCTTGGCATGCTGGTCTGTCCATAGAGTCACAGAGAGACTGACACGACTGAACAACTATATCAAAATACAAGGTCATATACAGTGGGGAGAAAAAGTATTTGATCCCCTGCTGATTTTGAATGTTTGTCCATGGACAAAGAAATGATCAGTCTATACTTTTAATGGCAGGTGTATCTTAACAGTGAGAGACAGAATAACAAAAAAAAAAACAAGAAAAACGCATTGATTTGCAGGTCGATGAGGGAAATAAGTATTTGATCCCCTATCAATCAGCAAAATTTCTGGCTCCCAGGTGTCTTTTATACAAGTAATGAGCTGAGATTAGGAACACCCCCTTTAAGAGAGTGCTCCTAATCTCAGCTTGTTACCTGTATAAAAGACACCTGTTCATAAAAGCAATCAATCAGATTCCAAACTCTCCTCCATGGCCAAGACCAAAGAGCTGTCCAAGGATGTCAGGGACAAGACTGTAGACCTACACAAGGCTGGAATGGGCTACAAGACCATCTTTAGAAAACACAATGCTGACAAATTATATTCTAGACTGGTTACTTTATAAACAAAGAAAATATTTTTTTTTTAGATAAGTTGTTCCCACACCTGTCTTTAGGACCACTACCATGTAAAGATTTGTGGTTATTTCTGGTGGTCGCTGTACTCAAGTGTCTTTGAATTCTTTTGTGCCAGTGGTGCCCAAAAACAAGTTTGGGAACCAGGGATTTAGATAATACAAGCTTGAAACTGCAAGCTGGCCTGTTGGGGACATGGATAGGAAAAACAGCCTTTGGTGACATCAAAGTCTGAGTTGGCATTTTGGATTCACCCAGAACTTGTAATGTGGTGCAGTTTTATAGGTTGCAATACATGGTATGAAATAAATATGACCTTTCTCAAACACTATATCTTTATATTCTTTTCTCGGTTTCTCTAACACACAAACACTATAGTTTTAGTAAATAATTTCAGATTTAAAATTGAGGGAATATAAACAAAAATGTAAGGCTAGCAGCCGTTTTAATTCTTAATTTACAAGCTCATTAAAAGCAGGCCAAATAGTTTTTGTAGTTTAGTAAATGGACAATGTTGATACACGTACCAAGCTCATTGTAACGTTACCTGCTCTATATACATATTTTATTTAAGGGCTTTTTAAAAAGGCACTTCTACATCTATATGTTAAGACATATCTACAACAAAAATTAGCAGTGCACATCATTTTGAAGTTTATTTTCCACAGAATAAAAGGTAAACTCTTAAGTACTTGACAAAGACTTAGTCCCATTTCTAAGAACATCTTTACACAGAACTAATTTAGCTGGTTAAGTATTAGTTTTAATCCTAAATATATTCATTCATTTTCTAACAGAACATAAGTAAATAAAGGTTTTCTAGAAAACATAATAAAAATCTGTAACCTACTACAGCCGTTCCTTTACTGGAATTACTGCCGCGCAAATCCACAGGGAAACACCTTTAACAATAAAATCTATTACTAAGTCAGTGATTTGATCCCAAGCTCTTAGTTAGCAAAGAAATTGTATCGGCTAGGTTAGACTGGACTTGTAAATATGAAAGTCAAAAACTGTAAGAAAATAGTCTGAATCTCTAAGTGGGACTGTACATTTTTTCAAAGAAAACAAAATGAAAAATAAGCAGCAATTTGAAGGAATTTAAATGTGAAATGATGCATGCAACCATGTAAAGCACATTAGTGGATCATTGGGATCCAGTATTTAAAAACGTACCCTTTTGAAGAAGTATATTTGATCATGGAAAGATTTAAAAAAGTAAAAAATGCAGCCTTTTATTTGATTACCTTTTGTAAGCAGTTTTGCTTCAGTAGAATCTACCATTTTGGTATATGTTGAACTACATGCACAGGCGGGAGGAGATTTTAAATGCAGAAGAAGCTTCTATCTGCTACGAATGAGCCGTTTCAGCTAAAAAAGCACAGCTTTCAATAGGACTCATGAAAAGCATATAAGGGTGTACACTCCTAAAGCACAACTTAAGTGGCATAATGTTCCATTTTCTTTACTTTTATCAAGTTGAGCCGATTAAGAAAGCTTTTCGATATTAGACTATAGTGGTCCTTGAATAAAGAAAACTTAGAAAGCGGCATCATTTAAGATTACAATTGTACATACAGTGGCCCATATATACTCTTTTGAACTCTCGCACATTGCTCTTTTGAACTCTACTTGAGGATAGGCAATATCATCAAGACAAAATCCTTACTGCAAAGTCCTCCAGCTGTTCCATTGAGGAGAAAAGCAGAAAGATACTTAAGTATTTTGGTAGGATAGAAAGATCAGCAGCCTATAGTGATTATATTCATTTACCGTCATTCTATAGGATTTTTGTCAACTGATTGTAGTTATTTTTGGGTGTATTTTCATATTTCCACAGCTGTAGTATAGTGATCTAAATAGGTTTGTGATAATGGAGTATGTTACTGTAGGTATTTTTTAGAGTAGAGTTCAGAAATCAAAATGCTCTTTCCCAAGACCAGGTGTTACACCATAAGAAAGCTCTGGTGTTTGTACACCACCTCAGAAGACTTTTCCACTTTACCCACTAAGATGCATCACAACAGCCAACTAATCCAGTCATATTCTGGTGTAGAAATGTGTATGGTCAAGCTTATAAACCATTATCTTTTTAAAAACATAGGTTGGTCTGTTAATGCAACCTCATTAAGGAGTAGTTTTGTCTTGAGCCAAAGCAACTACAGATGACTTTTGAGAATTGCAACATAAAAAAAACAAAAAAAAAAGGCAGTGCAAAATGACTTCAGTGATGTTTTAGGTGGGACTGCACCCATTATGCCCACGTGATTTTAGCAGGGATGATACTTTTCTCATTGGAACAGTAGGAAGTTGTTCAGGTTACAAAGTCTATGGTGTTTGAGAAATGTGCAAAATATAAAAATATCAGTGTATGGCTAGGGGAAAAAATGCAGCACTTAGAAGTGGTAATTAAAATCATACCGTTACCTAAAAACACAAAGCTTAGTCCTCATTTGCAAGTGTCTCAGTGGACAGCCATATTTTGGCACCATTTATAAACTTGCTTAAAGGCGTGCCCAATATACTTCTCCGGCACAAGTTCCCAACAGGAGAGAAAGGGAAAGAGGACGACAGATAGTCCGAGCTTCCGAAGTTACTGTGTAGTCCATCAGCTCTAAAAAACATCCGGCTTTGTTCCAGTTCAGGCGACGTGGCCTGTGACAGAGGGTAACTTCTGTACTGACGCAGACTGCTTTGCAGCATTTCAATTTCATCTGCAAGTAGAGAGATTTTCTGGAAGGCAGTAATAAAGCCTCCATTGTTTATTTGTGCCTCAGGAATCCAGCGAAGGTAGCAGAGCTTCCACAGTTTTACGTGTGGTCCATCCAGGCGTGGTAGGATAGCGCCATGCAAGTCTGTGGGTTTGGAAAACCAGTCTCCAAGATACTGGTCAAGGCCATTGCTCTGTTGTATTGCAGCAGGCTGAAGAAATTCAGGTTTCAATTTAAGAATCAGAGAGTTTCGCCGTGGCATGAACTCTTGGGAGTTGAATATTCCATTTTTCAAAGAAGGTGGCACCCCACGTAATGTGGAACTGTAATTTTTCTGGAAAGTGAGGAAGACATTAAAAATGAAACGCCCCTATAAACATGAGTGCAACAATAGTCACACTACTATTAAAGCAGAAAGACAAATATTTATTTAACATCCCTTTGCACAATGCCCTATGTATCATAATAATTATTTGCAAGTGTTCGAGAGATACAAAGGACTGTGTATGGTTTAGAAAGGGGCATGCTCTCCCATTCCACTGAAAAGACTGGGAGCCACAGGCGAAGGATCTTAGGGGCCACATTCAGCCCCCAGCCCACCTGTGGCCTACTACTGCTCTAAGCAATCTAAATAAAGTAATAATATAATCATCATACCTTTGTCCTCTTAAAAGATTTTGCAGAGCCATTCTGTACACCGCTGGGCACACTCTTCCCGATATATAAAGGATTATTGAAAAGAGCGCGGTCCTTGGCCGAGAACTGCAGAGACCAGTCCCACACAGAGGGAAATGTAAGACCCTTTTCGCCCCCTAGCTGGATATTTTTGCCTATAGCAAACTCCTGGATAAAATGAAATGGCAAAGGAAATAAATATGTAGGAACAGTTAGTAGACACACACATTTAACGGAGACAGAACAAATAAAGAGAGTTGCGGATTTAGTAAAATTACCTGATATGATTGTTATTTATTTGTACCACCATATTACAGTGATGCTATAGGGCCCATTTGTGATGTAACAAAATCCTTATTTTGGGAATTACCAAAATTAAGCCATACCATCTACTTATATTACAGAGATGGAGCCAAGCATGTGAGCAAGATGGAACAGGTGTGCTGATTAATTGGTCTACCATTATTCCCTAGTGATGGAAACCATTATTAATGCTCATTGAAGTGACCTTTTAAAGACAAATTATACTAACAAAAAGGTATAGAAATATAGAATCTGATGGCGGGTCACAATATACAGCTGATATACCTCTCTACCTCACTCATCACATCAGCAGCTGTTTCACCAACTGTCAAAGACACAGCAAAGCCAGCAAGATCATCCTAATTAAACAACAACTTCTACACCATCCACAAGAGGATACTACAAGACACTGTGCCCTCAGGGTTACCTATTCCAGATCTAGATTGCAATATCTCATCAACTGGTATCTAACCTCCAGCTGAGTCCACGTGTTAGATATAACAAGGACATGGCAATACTTAGTGACACACAAACGTTGCCTCTGCAGAACTAACACAGAGGAAGGTAACCTCAGTCCTGGAGTACTGAACACGGTCCGGGATTGCATAATGTACAGCTGGAAAATACCGAAACCCTGAGTGGCCTCTAGTTGTATAGTGTATGCTTTCTAGATGATCATTTTTTTGTTATTTTACCATTATCTACACTATATCATAATTTCATTCGGAAAGATTCACTCCAAATCCTGAATCATTTCTTTGAGATCGAGCTCTCACAGAAATATATAAACCTAACATTTTCATGCAATTCATAATGTGCTTCAGAAATTTGGTGTAAATATTTACTTTGCATTGCAGTGGAAAGTAATTTATTGGAAGGAAAAAAAAAAAAGGGTAAAACTAGATTATACTATTTTATCTACACTGAAGTAAATTATTATAGAGTTATTTCCCAAGTGGTTGCTGTGTACTTACAGTGCTCTGCTGCACACGCTGGTGGGGAGAGTTGAATAGGAATGTTCCAAACAGTGAGATCCGGGTGCTGTCATGTAACACAGTTAAATAGGTCTCTGTAAACTGGAAAGCCGCTGGGTATTGCTCCAGCAGCTGCCAAACACAGTCCAAGAATAGCACAAACAGGGGACACTGGGGGAAGAAAAACAGATGTTTAAGGGTATGACAAAATGTCCCTGCTTTTTATCCAGGTTGACTGATCTATGCCTGAGCCTTCAGCCATCTAGAAACACAACCTTCAGAGGGAAGGACGCAAGTTGGTTTATTAAAATATGTAAACAGAAGTATCTTTATTTACTTATGTGATGGGATTATGTGAAGTCTCAAATTATGTGTCGCATAAATCTTTTGGTTTATTAAAAATAAAATATAGAGTACCATAAAAGATAAATAAACCTACCAACAGCAAGTATGCAGAGGCACATTACATATAGTGGTTCATTTCAAAGAGAACTAAGCTAAAACAGAAGATAGAACAGGAGTTGGTAAATTCAATTTACTGACAATCTCATGAACCCTTGTAAGGTAGTTACTTGACAGGTACAGAATTCCCCATTACTACAAATTAATTTTGATACTTAATCAGGATTTATTCTGTGCATATCTCACTTTTTGTTTTCAAGATTGGCCTTCAGGTACAGTCAACAATGTTATTGGCTCGGTTTATTATCGCTGCAGCCATACTTTAAATCAAAAGTGAAACAAGCAAATGCACCACACAACCTTTTCCAGCTACTAAAAAGGTGACTTTTTTTTGGAACTATTTCATACTAAGACTAGCTACTTGCCTGTCAAAAATGACGGGAGTAAAATTGTAAGCCTGGCAATGCTGTTTGCCACACAATGCAAGGCTATGGGCCCCTCTGCTCACCTTTGTCACTCATTGCATGCCGCAACTTTCCTGCATTGCAATGATCGCCTTCGCCGCTCATTGCAAGCCTCTCCCCCTGTGTAGTTTATAGGCATTGCTCTAAGTGTTACTGTGTTTGGTTGCGTTAGTGCCTTGGGTTAAGTGTTACTGGTTAGGGCTCGTTTTTCCGTCCTTTGGGCTAGTTTTCCTCATGCTGCATTTTTTCGGCAGCAATTTTTTTTCCGCAGCCATTTTTCCCCCTCGCTCAGGCAATTTTCAATCATGAAAAAATGACAAATATGCCTCAAATGAACTTGCAAACTCACTCACAGGCTCCCTGTGCTGTGTGCGAGTGAATTTGAGGCTCTTTTTTTTTTTTTTTTTTTAGGTCTTTCCAGTTACGTGTTCCAGCCATTAGTCAGATTTTTGCAAGGCGCAAAATGTATGTACTGGTTTCGGTCCTAAGTCCTGCGTGCTTCATAAGTCCTGCGTGCCTCAACTGCTCACCTTGCTTTGCGAGGCTTGCAGTGCAATGAACGCCTTTGACGCTCATTGCAGCCTAAGGCCCGCGTGCCTCAACTCTTCGCCTCGCATTGTGTGGCCTTTGGCGCTCATTGCAGCCTGTCCCAGGTGCTGCAGGCGTCAATGGCTCGCCTCGCAAAGCATGACTAACGGCCCGTATATCCACAACTATTATATGTGATATCTACCTGCGGATAGAATTCTTAATGCAAGTGGTTTAATATGTCCCAGTACACAGTATGGTACATTACCTCTTTATCAGATTTCTTCAAGTGGTTACATCTATCAAGAAATGGATACCCAGACATGACCCACTCCTTCTGTATGAGGCTCTGGAATCCAACAAGTGTCCTGAAGTAAGGATCTAGCATCAGCTGAACAAGGGAAGCCACAAGACAGCTGAGATCCCGACCTTCCTCCTCTGCGTATAGAAACAGAATATATTCACCAACATTTAAATAGCAGTATAGCATAGACATATAGTGAGTAACGGTGTTGTTCTGAGCATGTCCATGGAAGATGGGATCCCTGTTCAGCCAAGTCCTCTCTCATATAAACATGTTGTATTGGATGCCAAGCACCAGTAGGGGGTAGATGTCAGATTTGCATTAAGTTTCACATGCTCTGTAATTCAGTTCAATATATACTACACATTATGCCTCACTTTTTAAGGGACAGTAAAAATAAAAAAAATAAAAAAGGCACATATAACCATTTGTATGAAATAAGTCTGTAAACACTTAATACTCTCCTGGTGCTCACTTAACACAAAGCTCAACATCAATGAATTTGTAAAACTGTTTAGTGGAAGTGCCCTGGTTAGCAGAACGGTTAAAATGAATAAGCTGATAAAATCCTACATTAAAAATGGTGTCAACATCTTGTTGCTGAAATCTACTAATAACTATTTAATGACCGATTGGCTAACTAAATTTTTTTTTTTTTAAAGTATCTTTAAGAAGCTACACATCTTTTACATTTTAAATAATTGCTCAAAAGCCAGGAGAAAAAAAGCAAAGCATGTATTACAAACACACTTATAGTTCTAATTGATGCACAACAGTGGGGTAATTGTCAGTCTCCAAGATGTTTTATCCAACAAGCATATTGTCTTGCTACTGTGCTTCATGTTAGACCCTCTCTAGAGTAGCAAAAATAAGAAAATCAGACCGTCAGCCTTAAAAGGGAGCTGGAATGTAATTATTTGGCAGGGGATACCGTTTCACCAAAATAGTAATTTTCTGACTCAACAGCTGGACGAGCCTCTGATCAGTTGACTTGGCAAGTACAAGCAATGAGTCACAGAGGTTATAGCAGCATGTCTGGGAGGGAAATCCCTCTGCCTTCAACACTGAACAGCTCTATGTTTATAGTGATCCTAGAGACAAGATTCAGCTGAAGAGGACTGCAAATACAGCGGATAAAAGGGTTCAATACATTTTCTGGTCACGATTACCCGGCATCCCGTAAACAAATGGTATACTGTACGCACATATATATTATATAGAAGTGCAACATTTATGATACTATGGCAGTATTTAGGTTTTAAGTTACAATGCACCAACGTCACTTGAGAAAAATCACTGCATATAGAAATATTTGAACATATTCCCATGCACTGTAACTTCAGGCTGCCCCCTGAGAATGTGCTTCCATAAGGCTGAGCTGCATGGGCCTAGGGAGAAACACTCCCCTTTATTTATGCTGAAGAACAAAATTGGAGCCTCCATTGTGTCCATTTAAATAGTCTAAATCACAGATAAAGGATTTCTACTCCAAGAATATGTGCATGATGACCCCTAAATAGGTGCTAACAATTTACCATATCCAAATGCAACTGGGCTCTATCATCTTAGTGCACCCCATGTGACCAGTAATGTTTACATTTTCAGCCTATCTCCATAGTCATATACTACATTCATCTCTTCACCATCACCAAATCCACTGCTCAATCATTTTATTTAGTAAAAACCTCTAAGAAAACTGGGGATCTCAAGGGAGCCATTTCTGTCAAAGCGGGTGTAATAAGAGTAAAAAATAGTAGGTACTTCACAGAAGAAGATCAGATAAAGAAGAGGTGACAGGAATACACTGAAGGTCTATACAGGAAGGATCTTAACAGCAGTGATGACCTCAATAGTTGGCCAATGAGCTAGAGCCAGACATCTTGGAGGGCGAAGTGAGATGGGCCCTAGGATGTCTTGCTGATAATAAAGCTGCAGGAGGTGATGGAATCCCAAATGAACTATTCGAAATTCTACAGGATGATGCTGTGAAAGTGGTACTTGCCTGATGCCAACACATTTGTGGACAACGCAACAATGGCCAATAGAATGGAAAAGGTCAGACTACAACTCAATCCTAAAAAGGCAGTGCCAAAGAGTGCTCCAATTATCGAACATTGCACTCATTTAACATGCCGGCAAGGTAATGCTTAAGATCCTACAAGCTTGGCTCCAATAATATATGGACTGAGAACTACCATATATGTAAGCTGGGTTCTGTAGAAAAAGAGGCACAAGAGATCAAATTGCCAATATCCGCTGGATAATAGAGAAGTCAAGAGAGTTCCAGACTATTCGAAAGCCTTTGACTGTATGGATCACAACAAAATATGGCAAGTCCTTAAAGAGATGGGAGTACCAGATCATCTCCTCCTCCTAAGGAATCTGTATGTGGACCAGGAAGCCGCGGTCAGAACCGAACATGGGACAACAGAATGGTTCAGGATCGGAAAAGTAGTGCAACAAGGTTGTATATTGTCACCTTATTCAATTTACATGCACATTACATAATATGCACAGCCCAGCTGAAAGAATCCAAAGCTAGAATTATTATTGCTGGGAGAAATATTAACAACCTCAGATTTGCTGATGATACTACTCTGATGGCTGAAAGTGAAGAGGAACTAAAGGGCCTATTGATGAGGGTAAAAGAAGAGTGCAAAAGTTGGCCTGCTGCTCAATGCTAAAAAGATGAAGATCATGGCAAATAGCAATCTCAGTTCCTGGAAAATAAATGGGGAAGAAGTGGAGGCAGTGACATAATTGATTTTCCTGGGCTCCAAGGACTCCAGTACTTGCAGCCACATCCCCACTGTGCAGATAGAAGCTTCCTAATAGCATTTAAAGTCTCATTTCACCTAAGTAGATGAAAACTAAAAATGGTAGATCCCACAGCAGCAAATATATTGGAGGCTGTATTTTTTTTCCCCCACCCTCTTTTCCTCTACTTCTCTTTTCTATCTTTTTTTTCCCATTTCTTGTATTGGCATAATATGACAAATTTAATTGTAATGTATGCAACAAAATAAAAAAAATTGGATAAAGTAGATACAAGTTTTTTTTAAGGTGCCATTTGAATACTATATATATTGTTCTTGTACTGTACATCTTAAAGATTTCTCTAATATCATTGTGTCTATTATCAAGTTTAGTAATTCAAAAGACTATAGTAACAAATGGAAAGCAATGTGTATGCATCCTGTAAGATTCTTTGGAAAAATAAAAAGCACATACCAATATTTTACATTCCTTTTGAGCAATAATATAGGCATATAGTTTTATAAAGCCTGCAGATTTACAGCATAATAAAGAAAAAAAGAAATAAAATGAATGTTATATTTTTCAAAGCTTTTTCCAGCCATATTGCAATGTTAATAGCTTTATTTAATAGCTTTACTTTTTTGGGGGGTTTTTACCACAGTGATGTCATCCATTCCCATCTGTTAAGGGTTTATAACTGAACCATTACCCATCTCAGTGATAATAGAAAAGAGGGAATCACTGCGCATTCATATTTCCCCACCAACTACTATACTCTAGACTGAAAACTGTCACAAGCAATGTCATTAAGTTCTGTATCTGTGAGTATCTTTGTATTGCTATGCAATTTATTTTTTGCACCCTTAATGCACAACTGTTTATATGTAAAACAGAAGAAGCTATAAAAAAAAAAAAAAAAAAAAAAAACAAAAAAGACAGCCCATACTGTAAAACCCAGATTGGGAATGGACTGTATGAAAAAAGAGCCCTCAATTACCTTGAAGGATAACAGAATGCTTCTTGAAATCCAGCATGTACACAAGTTCAGCGGCCTTCTTCAGAAACACTCTGAAAGAACAGAGCTATGCTTAATATGGCTATAGCATTTCTACTGAGACAAATTATATTCTCTCATAAATAAAACATGGAATTATTCTTCATCAGTATAAAACCCACGTAGACGGCTGGGGAATTGTTATAAGTGCTCATTGGTGTTATGAATTACTACCAAGGCAGTACCATTTATAGTTACTTTATAAATAAAGGATAACAATTCTATTAGCTGCTTGCAAAATGCCTCAAACTCACAAATTGACTGTGGGTGTTTTTTTGTATAAATGTTTAGATGTATTCTATTGACTCCAGATTGCAAATTCCAAGCTCAAGGCTGAACTCATAATCCCTGCCTTTTTAAGTCCGATTTCAGGGGCCGTGATCATATGATCTGACAATATACAAGTAATCCCGTAATTTAATTCTTAGACACCGCCAATAGTAAACAAGTCCGTCATCATGACGGCAGTAAAACATGGAAATTACACATAATCTACAATTTGAAGCCAATAATTAATTAGTGCCTATAAGTAATATTTGCTGATCGGGCTCACATTCTATAAAATGCATTAGAGCATCTGTTCTAGTCCATTTGGGTATCATGATATATATAAACCTCGAGTCCCAAGATTGATATTACTCAGAAATAACATTTAAAAAAATATATATATATATATATATATATATATATTTTAGTTGCATATTTGTGGGTTTGAGACTGTTGTGCAATTAATGCTAATGTTTTTCCATGCCTTCCCATGCTTTTAAAGTACAGTATTGAATGTTTAATTGCGATTACAGCTCTAATAAGTGTTTGAAAAAGCCCTTGCGAGCCCTATATAGTACTCGTAATATTTTTGACAGAAACTTGATACTTTTTTCATTGAGGGGTCAGATTTTTTTTGTGATCTAGCACTTTAAGTCTAATAGAACAATCGTTTTGTGCAACTTTAATTAGTTAGATCACATAATATTTGAGCTGTGCGAAAACCAATTGAGTTCTAAGGCCGGGTTTGCAGGTTTGGCTGGCCCGTAGTCATTGTGGGCAGGTAACTCGTAATCGGATTGTGAGTAGCTAATAGAATATGTGGCAATATTAAGAGCAGTTTTAAGTGTGTATGAATTTATTAATTGGGCAATATAATAGGGTCTGTAGTGCTAAGTACATGGGATATAGGGATTCCATAAGAAATACGATAAAAGTTACATACTGTTACAGAAGGTGTACAGGGCCCTGCTCTAGCAAGCGCTTACAACCAAACTGGCAATTAATAATTAACATTTATTAAGGCTGCAATAACTTTCCCTCTGCATGTGTGTGGGAGTAAGTGATACCACTTAGAGACTACAGCATATATTGAAAGATTCTTTGAAGATGTGTTGAAGATGAAACGGGAAACTGTTGAAGTGTTTAAATCTCTAAGACATAAGAAGAACAAACATTAGGGGGTTCTGCAAGCTGTATCTCATCTATTAATACAAGTTTTTAATCAGTCCTTCTAAATGACAGCGCTTAGTACAAGCAATTGATTTTCCTCCCTGACCAATAAGCATTGTTATATATTAGTTCACATGATGGTGACATTTGTAGGTTCAAATTCATATCTCACTATATCTCGTATCAGTCACAGATCTATAAAAACAGATGCCAATATAGTCATTCAGTTTTAAACAGCTAGGTGTACAACTTGCTATAGGCAGTCAAACAGGAATATTTAAAAAATATTTTGACACATTTTAGAGGTTTGTGATGTGGAAGAGAGAACTTTATTTTGCTTTACAGCTTATATATAACGCTTGCTGTAATACTTTTGGAATAATTTTATACCAATCCATTCCAAGTTACACAAAGTCAGCGCCATAAAATGCACATATACCTGACAAACTCCAGCCACCGGGTGTTTTCAAGGGATGAAAGCCACTTATCTTCGGTTTCATCAAATGACTCTGTAAGAGAAAACAAGATACCAGGTGATTGCATGTACCTAAAATATAAACTTGTCGTGTATACGGTTCACTTTAAATTGTAAAGTGTCACCTTTAAGGATAGAGAGAGCATCCAAGTATTTATATTTGCAGAAAAAGTAGAAGAGATCAATGTTGTGTCTACCAACACTGAAACCACTTGCGACTCCATCTCATCTTCCTATATTAGAGCACACTTTAACGAATCATATAGTTGAATCACATTTATATAAATATAAAGGATGTAAAAAAGCATTACAATTTTTTTTTTTGCATATAGGCAATGGTCATGTGGAATAAGTTTTGGATGGAAATACTTTACCAATAAACACCCCTGCTATCTACTAGCTTAACTTTTCCATTATATATATTCAATAAAAAAAATGAGCTTGATCAATCAAGAGATAGCAAGTGACTTTGAAATCAATATAGCCTTCACATACTGATAATTTAAATATTTTAACAGTATTATTGGTTCAGGTTTTAAGTAGACTTTTGGCCCACCAGATACATGATGCTTAGAGCATAAAACTATTTCCTAAACATGTTATTTTCATCCAAATCCTCAGCTCACAATCGATGTTTTGCTCTATTATATAGCTAGTACATACATATATGTATGGCTTCAGCTTCTCACATTTGTCTTATTGTAGTTGAAGTTATTACAAGAATCCAGTACTGATTATCTAAAGTAGGTTCTATCCCAAATTCCATCTTAGCCCGTTGCTCTCTGTAGAAGATGCATGTTTCTGAAGTCATATTTCTCTCAATGACTTTGTTGAATTGCTTAACATATTAAATATGCTGATCATTTGCTCTCTGGTCCCTTCCACACTGCCGGTCAGGCATGTCACCACTACAGAAGCTGGAAGTCCATGCTGGCTGACCCCCTGCCATTATGTTGTTGTTTGGAGTCGCTGTCTTGTGACTGTATTCATGATTTGAGATAAACAACTGGGCTAATGTCCCACAATCAGATAAATTAAATAAAAGCTAAAGCTCAATGTGTTTCCCGGCAAGATTGCAATGACGTGTGAAGAATAATGTCAGCATCTATTTCCTCCTCTTTATCTGGATTCTCCATATGATCATATTTATTTACAGGCAATGAGATAGTATAAATAACACTGAACATACCATGTAATTAAAACTATGGACTATGCCCTGTAAAAAGTGCTGTTCTATCTACAGTCTGACAACGATTATACTTACTATGTCCTTTGGCAGTTTGGTTATACTGGAGTAACACATGATAAACTATATTACAAATTGAAGCCGCAATCTCCTTCCACATCTGAAGGAGGTATATAAAATACATGTGTATTTATTTACTTGCACTTTGTTTTATTAGGAAGTGCTTAAAAACATTTTTACTGCCTAAAATCAAACAAATAGTCCCTGCATGGGTCTGCCCACTGCCGCACAGGCACAGATAGTTTAGTACATTACACTGCACATTTAGATTTAGAGTCTGTGTCTGCATATGCTGCAGTGGGCAACCCGATACAGGGACTATTTGTTTGCATTTAATCACTTAAAAAAACAAAGTACATAAAAGTAAATGAATATATAGGTATATTACCTACCCACAAGCCTTCCATATCCTGGTGACAGCATCATTATGTATGTAACTCACATGATAAAAGATCATTTTAGTTTTGAAATGGTATTGTCACTAATAAAGTCTTGGAAATACAGATACAGAAAAGTGAATTGCTTTTATTAAAGATAATCTCTCCTCCTCTCGAAAAAGCTGTGTTCCCTTGTAAATCAACCTCACAATCTGTCGTCCTTACATAGTTACATAGTAATTGAGGTTGAAAAAAGACTTTTAGCCAATATGCAGATTGATTGCTGATCCAGAGGAAGGCAAACAGAAAAACCCCAGTGAAACTTTGCCAATTGTCTCAAAAGGGGAACAAAATTAATTCCTTCCTGACCCCAGACACTGGCGATCGGTTTCCTCCCTGGATCAATACTCCCTCTCGAATTATCCAGGCTAATCCTGAATGCCCTTTTTAATAAAAAATATATCCATTCCCTTTTTAAAGTTATTTTTCGAATCCGCTGTCACCACCTCCTCTGGTAGAGAATTCCACAGATTAACCACCCTTACTGTGAAGAACCCTTTTCTTTCTTTAAGGTGGAATCTTTTTACTTCTAACCTCAAGGGATGTCCTCTTGTCAGTTGAAAACCTCTTGGCACAAAAAGCTCCCCCGACAAATCTTTATACTGACCCTGGATGTATTTATATAAGGTAATCATATCTCCTCTTAGACGCCTTTTTTCTAGAGAAAATATGTTTAATTTGGTTAGTCTTACTTCATAACTTAGCCCCTCCATTCCCCTTTTTAGTTTTGTTGCCCTTCTCTGTACCTTTTCCAGCTCTAAAATGTCCTTTTTATGAATTGGTGCCCAAAATTGTACTCCATATTCCAAATGAGGGCATACTAGGGCTTTGTATAGTGGCAGAATTATATTTTCTTCCCTTGCTTCTATACCCTTCTTAATACATGCTAATATCTTATTTGCCTTTGCAGCTGCTGCTTGGCTTTGAGCACTGTTACCTAGGTGGTTGTCCACTAGTACTCCCAAATCCCTTTCAATATCTCATACACCTAGATTTGCTTTATTAAGTTTATAGATTGCATAATAATTTTTCCTTACCAGATGCATAACTTTACATTTATTCGTATTAAATCTCATCTGCCATTTAATTGCCCATTTCTCTAATTTATGCAAATCCCTTTGGAGGGAAAGCCCATCATTATCCGATTTAATTACCTTGCACAACTTCGTGTCATCAGCAAAAAAATGGAAACACTACTTTACAATCCTACCTCTAAGTCATTAATAAAGATGTTAAAAAGGAGAGGACCTAATACTGAACTCTGAGGAACCCCACTTACCACATTAGTCCAATATGAGTATGTTTCATTTACAACAACCCTTTGCTTCCGGTCTTTTAGCCAGCTCTCAATCCATGAGCAGATATTTACTGCAATTTCTGTATCCCTTAGTTTGCTCAATAGTCTCTCATGTGTCACTGTATTAAAAGCCTTTGCAAAATCCAAAAAGACTACATCCACGGAGTTGCCTTTATCCAGGTTCCTACTAACGTCCTCATAGAATCTAATTAGATTTGTTTGACACAACCTATCCCTCATCAATCCATGTTGGCTCCTACTTATAATGCGGTTTGAATAGACATATTCTTGTATATTATCCCTTATTAACCCTTCTAAAAGCTTTCCCACTACAGAAGTGAGGCTCACTGGTCTATAATTCCCCAGCTTGCTCTTGCCCCCTTATTAAATATAGGTATCACCTCTGCCTTTCTCCAGTCATCTGGTAGTGACCCAGTGTTGAGTGAATCTTGAAAAATTAGATATAATGATTTGGCTATTACAGAACCCAGTTTCCTCAGTACCCTTATACATATACCATCAGGACCCAGGGTTTTATTGACATTTATTTTTTCCATCTTCTTTTGGATTTCTTCCTGCGTTAACCAATTATTACCTCCCTTGTATATACAGAAGAAAAGAACCTATTTAGCTCATCTGCCTTTTCCTGGTGACTAATCGTCAAACGGCCTGTTTCACATTGTAACGCTCCTATAGCCTCCATCCTGGCACTATTCCCATTTATATACTTAAATATTTTAGGGTTAGTCTTACTCACTTTTGCAACAAATTGTTCATTTTCTATTTTAACCTGTCTAATATCGTTTCTGCAAGCCTTGTTGATTTCCTTGTACTCCTGTAAAGCAGTCTCGGTACCCTATTTTTTGTATAAAATTGAAATGCCTGTTTTTTTACTCCGTATCTTAATCTTTAAATCATTGTTAAGCCACGTTGGATGTAATTTACTCCTTTTACTTTTATTCCCACATGGTATATGCCGATCTGTATGTATATTTAGTATGGTTTTAAATGTTGCCCATTTATGATTAGTATTTTTACCTGCCAGTTTTCTGTCCCAGTCTATACTTCGTATTGCTGGCATTTGAATTTTAAAAAGGGCAGATTTTAACGGTCTGAGTTTGTTTTGGCCCCTTACAGATTTGTTTTTTTAATTCAATCTCAAATGAGACTGTGTTGTGATCACTTTCCTCACTTTCAATTATATTTGGGGGTTATAGCATATTCCTACTAATATTCTTTTGGAATTTGCTGCTCCTCTATTTAACTCACAAACATTCAGAATTATCGCTATCCCATTTTTCCTGGCAAGCTTCTGGCATTCGTAAGCATACATCTTATGTTATTGGTTTGTAGTTTTGAGGTGCCTACCTGTGTACTTGAATTACTTAGCAATACCTCCCTATTGACTATACTTACCCTCACCCATCTCCTCACCCATGAGCAGTTAATTCATCCATCATCCTCTCAACACTTTCTACCCCATTAGTTCCATCTAGTCCCTCCCCCCCACCTATTCGTTTAAAAACTCCCCCAGCTGTTCTACCATCCTCATCAAAAGCTCTCTCATCACTAAGGTGCAATCCATCCCTGCTATAGAGATTGTACCCAAGTGAGAAGTCAGCCCAGTGCTCTAAAAACCCAAACTCCTCCTTAGTGCACCACATCGTAGCCACACATTAACCTCCCTAAGCTCTTTCGATCTCCCTGGGCTAGCACGTGGCACTGGTAGTATCTCAGAAAATACTACCTTGGAGGTCCTTCCCTTAAGTTTATTCCCTAATTCTCTAAAATCATTCTTTAGGACACTCCATCTTCCCCTAATTTTGTAATTGGTACCAATATGTACTGTAACGGAGCTGGAACACGAATCCAATATCTCCGCTGGTATACGGTAAAATACCCAAGAGGCACTACAGTTTCCCCATCCCCGACCTCCCATATTGGACGACACACAATTTGGGAGTCAAATGAATACTGACTTTATTTTGTTGTACAGAAATATTTATACATCTCTTTGGCCACAGGTAATACACATGCCCATATTTGGCCACACAGTACACATAGAGAGAACAATAGGTGGGGTCACACCTCCCAGGGACTAGCCGGCTACTTTGATACAATAACAGACATTGATAAGATAATGCTTCTCTTTGTTCCATCTTTCACAATGTGAACACTTTACACAATAGGGCTCTCCTGCCTCTAGGAGACCCTAATAGGATTATGTATTCTGCTAGGTGTCTGCAATAGTCTGAGCTAATATCCTGCAGAGCATCAACCAACATACATATAATATAACAGTAGGATCATATTTTAACCAAGAATTAAATAACCATAAAACAGGGTAAAACAGTGATGGGTTCCGTTACATGTACTAAGACCACAGGTTCATTTCCAGCCCCTCCAAATAATTGATCTACCTTATTCACAATATGCCGAACCCGAGCACCCGGGAGACAGCTAACTGTTTGATTACTGGGATCTGGGTGACAAATCACCCTGTCTACCTTCCTAATAATAGAGTCCCCTACCACCAAAACCTGTCTGTTGCTCTGCCTAATCTGCCCTCCCACTCCTCCAGTAGAACTGTTCTCCAGGTTGTTAGAGGGAAAAGCTATATCTGGCATTGCCATTTCTGAATGGACATCCCCAACAGTTTCACTCAATCTGGCAAATCTGTTGGTGTTTGCCATTTCAGAACTGGCCAGCCTCCTCCTCATGTTCCCCCTGCTTCCTCTTGTAGCTGTAACCCAGCTACCTCCCTGGACATCCTCACATTCGCATATCCACCCTCCATGCTAGGCCCAGCTAAACTGTTCTCAGAGAGCACCAACTCCCTTTCCAGTGGAGCAATATCAGTAAGTGCTGAAATTCTCCTCTCCAGTTCTCCAATTTGAGCTTCCAGATAGGCAACATGCTCACACCTCTCACAGAAGTATGGACTCTGGATCATCTGTTCCAGAAGTGCATACATATGACAGGATGTACACTGAGTGAGGTCGCCACTGGACTGACTCATGACTACAAAATATATATATAAATAAATATATATACACACTACAATTTGACCCTTTTCTTTGAACTCCCTCCTGTCAACAGTCACACACAAGGCCCAAACGTATATGCATTTTTAACCCAGATAAAAACACTCACCTAAACCAAATCACTGCACACAGAAAATAAACACACTTTACTTGTCTGAGTAAATCAGATGCAGTCACACACTAGGCCCAAACATACTGTATATGCAAGTCAGAGGTGCTCATCAGAGAACAAACCAACCTTAATAGGTTAGTTCTATAGCCATGATAAGCCACTCTGAGAGCAACCTCTTTTAGCTCACGTGTGCCCTTCACAGGGAGAAATATCCTGTAGTAAATCAGTCTGGTCCCACTCAGAAGAGTGACCAAGCCCACACTTTACTTGTCTGACTAAATCAGATGCAGTCACACACTAGGCCCAAAACGTACTGTATATGCAAGTATAACCCAGGCAAAAACACTCCTATCACCTGTACTAAATCCTTTAAAACTAGTATCTTATTTTGGGGTCAAATGCAAGACCTGGTTCATTGAAAAGTGAAAGTTAAAAGTTGTTTATTGCACATTGCCACTTTCAAGGTTTTTATTGGCTTCTTTAATGTAGCTGGGTTGGTCAGATGTACTTCTATAATGATTCTCATGACCTATATCCGTGTCTTCATCTCACCTACTCCCCTCCCTTCACCTGTACCCCTCACCCTATTTATTGTGTAAAACAAAAGTGAACATTAAAAAAAAAATAAAAAAAAAGAGATTTACAAAAAAAAGTGTTCAACACTAGATTAAAAACAGAAAAATGTCCTTGCTGTAGGCAACACGATCTGATTGTCCCAGGGCACTGGATGCCGGTTTCTCCCACTCAGCACATTGCTGTGCAGTGACACTGAACATCTCTATAGTGTTTACAATGACCGAGTTAGCCAAATGATCCAATGAGATTTTATCTAGCACAAAAAGTGCATGGTGTGACTGTTTCACAGTGATAACAAAAACAATCTTCTTGTGTAAAGCCCTGCTGGCCATTTGTTTGAAGCTGGCTCGCTAATAGTACCACATTAATTAGGAGAATTTTTATAAACCCAATGCATTTTTGTAAGTTATGATTTCCATAGGTCTTTACGATCTCATTTCACAAGAAGGCACGTGGAAAAGAGGGATAAAAAAGACAAAGGTAAAGAAAAGGAGTCTTGTAAAAAAAAAAAAACTGCAGTCACCTCCTTATAATCCTTCAGATCACGTTATGGTATATACATGTCATTGTGCTGTGCAAAATAAACCCTCTATATATTGTAATTGTGAAACACTTTGGGAGAAATATAAATTAATTATAAATAAAAAATATAATGCCATCCTTGAAAAATAATCAGTTTACTCACCATTCACACACAGCTGCTTGAGCTTGCAAAATGAGGCCTGTATGTCCAGGATAAGTGGAAGGTTTTGGTCCAGGTCACATTTGTAAACATCATTTCTTAGAGGATGGCTCCTAATTATTCCATTGCAAACCCTAAAATAGGAAACATTTTAAAATTAGCAACCTATAACAAAAGACAACTTTATTACCAATGTTGTCAGCTCACACGTGACAAAACATTGTATTTTATATCAACAGTTTTCAACAAAAAATCCTAGGTGTGATGTCGATCTCTGCAACCTTATGTGGTGGTCCTCAGGAAGAAGGACAGGAAAAGCTCACACTTGCATATAGAGTATTGATTAAAGGTATCTGAAGTTAAATTGGTAATCCATTCCAAACAGTTTGAGATACAGAATATATTTGTATCTACTTTTGCACTAAGTCTCCATGAGCATTAGAGTACTGAGCTGGCCCCAAGATCAAAGAGGCTGAGAGTCACTGTGTGATAGATTTTCTCTAACCAAGAGTCATGCCAATTGTGATAATTCAATCGTGCAAAAAAGTGAAAACTTTTCAAGACTAAGGGCCTCATTCAATTGCTACTTACTTGCTACTTACTTGAGATTGGGGCCGCAAGTAGAGATAGCAAGTAGAGATAGCAAGTTACTTTGCTATTCAATTGTCTCCTACTTGAGTGCCCCGTTCGGGTTACTTACTGTGTGCTACTAACCCTTACTTACTCAAATCGCAAGTTACTTCCATCAAAGCCTTTGATCTTTAATGGCAGCAAAAAGAGAGGGGAGAAGAGACACAGGGGAGAGAGAGGGGACACACAAGAAAAGGGCACACAAGAGGGGGACACAGAGGGCACAAGAGGGACACAGGGGGCAGCACATTTCCCACCCTTGTCTTATACTCGAGTCACTCATTTTTCCCAGTATTTTGTGGTAAAATAGGTGCCTCAGCTTATACTCTAGTATATACGGTACTTTATTTCATGCTCAATTTTTGTCAAAAGTCCTACGGGCATCAACCATCAAGCCCATATGACTTTGGAATCAACCTCCATATTTCATTAAAGACCTACTGGCTTGAACAACAAGTTACAGGCTTGGAGGTCATTCAAGCCAGTCAGACTTTGGATGGAAATTGAACATGACAAAGTAGTGTGGCGATGTGCAAGCTTGAGAATGTTGTGCTTTTATTGCTAATGTCACCCATTGTGTTCACCATCATGTACAGTGCTGCATTGAATTTAGATTTGCATTTACAGTGCTCCAAGTTTGCGGGCTTGAAACAGGAGTTCCGGGCTTGCGTCCGCGATCATGTTTCATGTTCAAGCACGCAAATGCCTGCTGCCGATAGCATGGTTTGCGATCGTGACTAACCTGCGCACCCAGCCAATTGAATAGGTAAGTAAAAGGAGAGCTACTGGAGCAAGTAAGCCAAAAAGTAGTGATTTGAAAAGTTACTTGCAAGTAGCAGCCCCGAATTGAACGAGACCCTATGTAGACTAAAAAGGGCTAATAAACAGAATACACCCTCCTGTAGCGCGCGCACACACACACACACACACACACACGCAAAAAATACAAGGAGTCACAGAATTCTCCTGTTCTAATGTAAGCATTGAAAAGACTAGAATTAAAACAAACAAAAAATGATGAGATTTACGAAAAAGTTATAATAATAATAATAATAATACAAAAAAAAAAGGAATTGCTTTCATGCACTCAGTATTTTTTGTTTATTATCATTTTTTTTAAATACCACATCAGGAAACACCCTTTGCCTCCTCCAATTGCCCAGTTAATTAAACCCAGCAGAAGCACCTGCAAGTTGTCTCAAAAAACTTTCCTTACAGGCAATATTATATCTAAAAAAATAAAACAAATTATGCTGGAATATTACACACTTTTGCCACTGCAGTTTATTTCAGGAAAAGAAAATGAGGGTGGGTACAAAAACTATTTTCATTTCTCCTCTCTGTAGTACATGTTTCATAACCAAGTAAATCAATTTGAGAGTGGGAGGAAACATACATAAGCCCACAGCCTGAATGAGCTTGTCACCAAATGAAAAGACTTGCAATGCAACATAAACTAGGAACAGCCCATTGGTTTCTGTACTACTTTCCATATGTATGAATGATCCAGAAAGTAGGAATTTCCCATGTCTAATCAGTTGTCAGCCCCATCTTTACAAACAAGAACTCAAGCTCTAGCATATATTCACTTCTTGTATTGAGCTGCTTGGTCCCCTCTGCATTGCCGATTCTCTCTAAGGAGATGCGTCGCTATTGGTGCCCAAACATGCAAGCAGATCACAACGCATTTCTAATCAGTTTTCCCCAAAGAGGGTTATTTTGCTCTCTAGTAAATGCCTCTAGCACGTGTCTGGACATGTCCATTGATCCACACTACAACATACAGCTATGCATTGCTGGCTCACTTTCAGTTATTGGGGATTCATCTCTCCTATCTAGATGCAAAGTTTAAGATGTGTGTATTTGGGGAGGTCTGCGTGCAGCTAGTGAGCAGACTCTAGTAAAGGGCGTATGGTGCATTCTCCATGTAAAGGGTTTATTTATCAATTTCACATGTTACAGTTACATACTTATCTTAATTCCATACAGATAAAATGTCTTGGTAGTTTTTTTACTATGTTTTGATGGAGGGGTAAGGGGAGGGGTAGGGAAGGCTGATGGAAGCAAATATGGTGTTTAGTTCATATTGATCTGCCTCTAAAACAAGATAGCTCTCAGGCAAGTTTTCGAGGAAGCGCTCTGCAAAAAAAGGGGTTATCTGTGATAATCACAATCACCAATGGCAATCAATATCAATATGGCAATCAATATCCCTAGACCTCTACAAGATGTCATTATAATAAACAGAAGAGACAAAAAAACTAACATCAAAAGTCCCTTCTTTATGCCCATCTAAGTAACATTATGGTCTCTCTGCATACAGGCTGTAGACTGGATATTGTGAGTTTAGACCTAGCTACATGGCTGCAGATATAAGACTTCATTGGATCTTGCTGCAATGTGATTATAATCAGGATTCTGCAAAGTAAATCACAAACATGTAGATATTGATGTAGTTACAACTAACCATATCTAGTTCTACAGATGAAACAAACCCTGTGCATAATGTTTTCACCCTTGATTGGTGGTTTGGAACCAAAACACATCTCAATATTAACTTGATTGACTTTACAGGGCTGCCATGCCTATCAGTTGACACACATCTTGGCATCTCTCCGTTTATATAAAAACACTATATTTTATTTAATCTCAACTCAATAAAGTCCTCAGATTCTCACACAGTGCAAATCAATGTTATGCAAATGGAAGGATCATTGTGATCAATTTGGTCTTCTGAATAACAAAAACTTCATGTAAAGCAAAATGTTGTTAGAAATTAAAAATAAATAAATAGTTTTTACATGTAACAATTCTTTACTGCAGGCTTCCATTCTCTCTACGGATTCTGCTTCTTACAGAGTATGTCCTTTAAACTAACACGCATCCAATAAGAGCTAATGAATGCACTGGCAAATGTAAATGCAACATCCCCACAGTTCAGAATCTTCCTGTGTATCCAAAGTCAACTCACTCTTCATAAAGTAGATGCCACAGAAGCATTAAATATAAAAATATGAAATATCTGAGGTTGTATTATTTCTGTAAAAAAAAAAAAAAAAAAAAAAAGCTACTTTTAAAGTATAGTTCTTTAAAGGGGCTCTTTTAGATCTATGATCAGAGTGTTCCCTTAACATCAGTACGCTACTGGTTTTATTTTCAGGCAACTTTATGTAGGTTATTTAAAACTAAATCTCACCGTCTGTTAACATGTTTTAATGTTAACGTGTTAATGTGTTGTAATGTATTTCAAACTCCTGTTGAGGTGCTCTGGTTTCACATAGTGGTTAACGAGAACGTTACAGATGATAATTATCCTGTAGCAGAGGGTGCACAAATTCAACTACAGACCCTGCCTGAAAGTGCTACACTCCTATAACTTGCTTGTACTCAAGCCATGGTGTTTGAAAACATAAATAAGATTAAAACATTTTTGCAGGTGAGTGTTAAGTGTGCATAAGCTACCCTTAAAAGGCATATTTAAGTTTCCTGGATTATGAACACATCTGATAGAGAAGAATCAGCAGTGTATGAAAACATTTTGTTGCATGAGAAAATACCAAAATAAACATTACTAAGATTTACCCTAAAGTTTGCTAAATCTCTTGAGTTTGCAAGTAGTTGATATTGAGCGTTAACACCCCTGAAAATCAGCAAACCCTCATGGAATGTGTAGTCCCCTGCACAAGGAAGCAGGAGGAGCCCAGACATTGCTGTGTGGCACTCTGCAGTGTGCTGCTGTTGGCTTGAAGGTTAGTATAGGGTTTCAAAATTGTACTCAAATGCAGTATTTTGATTGGTAGGTACAATGCATGCAGCTCTTGGGGTGTGGAAAACAAATTTATTAAAAAAAAAAAAAAATCTGTGTGTGTATAGAATGACTCCATGTAATGTGTTTTGCGGATATGTGAGATTAGAAAAAAGTTAAATCCCTTTAAATATTAATTTTAGAAATCTTTAATCATTTTCCAATATCACTACAATGCAACAGTAGAGATGGAACTTATTATAGTGGAAAAAAATATACATTTATTAACTTGTACATAGAGCAGTATAGTTTTGAAGACACATGGCTTTCAAATATTGTACACAAGCTGCAAAAAAAGCAAAAATACATTTAATACATATGGTATAGGTGTAAAGGTCTGCCATCAACTGCTCTGGTTTCAGTGTCCTAATTGATGCATATTGCAGGTCACTAAGCACACCTCATTATTACCTAATCAGTTCTGCGTGCTTTAAGACTATTGCAGTGACTTATCACTGGATTAATAGAAGAGATGCCAAGGCTTATGTATACCCCTGCCCCGGATCATCCCACGTGTCCCAGTTTCCTGAGCTCCCTTCATCCTGCCCTTACCTTTGGTCTATTTTTCGTTGCTGTAACAGGTCTTTGATTTTGGCCATTCTCACCAGAGCGCTTCCATTGGAATGGTTCCAGCACCAGAGCTGCGTCAAGGAAAGAAAAAGTACAATTTAAAACATATAAACTCCTCTTTATTTTACTCCAGAATGGTAAAACAATAATATGGGAATCCATATAGTTTAGATGAAAATGAACGTGCCCCATAGACTGCACCCTCCCAGAAACACAAATTGAAAGACTTTATTTTATGCACAATTTGTAAATGAGCAACCAATAGGAAAATGCAGTGATATTATAACTTTCCATTAGATGTATATTTTAACTTCCCCCATAACCAAGAGTGAGTGAAATACATTTTTACATCATCCTATTTATGGACAATAAATATTTCATGCATTTAAGTGCTCTGGTGAAGTAATGTATATTGATTACATTAAGTGCAGATAGAGAGAGATCATGTATTATACCGTCGGGCAATGGACTAGTATATATATATATATATATATATATATATATATATATATATATATATATATATATAATATTCATTGAATTTGTAATCATGTATAATACATTTAAAAAAGATTTAAACTTTTAACTTTAATTCTGCACTTTATAAAGCAGTCTCTGAAAGGTGATGAATGATTTTGGCCAAATAAATTCACTCTTTTTGTACTTTTTTCTAAAATTCTTTTTATTTTATAGGTCTAGAAAGAAAATGAATGTAAGCAACGTAGAAGCCATATTCTTAGGTGTACACTGCCGATAAGACAACATTATCATTTCCACATATACTCACTGGCATGCGCCTTCCATAAAATGAATGTGAATACTGCTTCAGATCCAGATCAGCCAGGGAAGAGGGGACAACAAAGTATTCTGGGAGGCTGCAGCAAGAGAGAAGAATTATATGCACACACAACGTCATTCAGACTACGCTCTAATCTGAGCACAACATGCATCATTTATAAACACGTCTACTCTGGATATACAATAAAGTAAACATAAGTGATCATAAATAAAATAAGACAATGCTGGCAAGTGGATGCCAATAAATGTTGAAATGAGATAAGCAAGAACAATACTCTGTTTACTGGAAATCAAGACCAATATATGTTAAGAACATGGCACACAAATAAAATGGATTGACCAGTATCTTTGAAAGAATAGGATCTAAAATTTAATTTGAGGCACTTGTATGGTGGCTTTTGAAGTTTGACTCTCGGAGCTTCCACATAGAATCTAAGAGCCCTATGTAAATCAGGTGCTCTAAATTAGGGCCCTGCCATAAAATCGGCTGCAGGAGCTTATTTTCCCTAACTTCTACACTAATAAAAATCTTTCACTCCCCAGATTAGAGCACTCGAATAAATCCTGCCTTAGATGCAACAGATTTCTGTGTCGGGAGTAGCCAAATCAAACTTTACGGATGAGACAGGGCCCTAGGAACCAATAGGAAATGTGAACGTCATGAATCTTAGTGAGTGGGAAGAGCTGTAACAAGTGGCGTAAATAGGCTGCGGCAAGGAAATATCAATGAATAAAAAACAATATATATATATATATATATATATATATATATATATATATATATACACACACACACACACCGTATATACTCGAGTATAAGCCGACCAGAGTATAAGCCGAGGCACCCATTTTACCACAAAATACCGTATATACTCTAGTATAAGCTCAGGGTGGGAAATGTGATGCCCCCGGTGTCTCTTTCCCCCCCTCCCCGGTGTCTCTTTCCCCTCCGTTATCACACTCCTCAACCTCCCTCCTCATCCTCAACCCCCCCCCCATCCTCATCCTCAACCCCCCCCCATCCTCAACCCCCCCCCCATCCTCATCCTCAACCCCCCCCCATCCTCATCCTCAACCCCCCCCCCATCCTCATCCTCAACCCCCCCCCATCCTCATCCTCAACCCCCCCCATCCTCATCCTCAACCCCCCCCCCATCCTCATCCTCAACCCCCCCCCATCCTCATCCTCAACCCCCCCCCCATCCTCATCCTCAACCCCCCCCCCCATCCTCATCCTCAACCCCCCCCCCATCCTCATCCTCAACCCCCCCATCCTCATCCTCAACCCCCCCATCCTCAAACCCCCCATCCTCAAACCCCCCATCCTCATCCTCAAACCCCCATCCTCAACCTCCCTCCACAACCCCAACCCACCTCCACAACCCCCCATCCTCAAACCCCCATCCTCAACCCCAACCCCAACCCACCTCCACAACCCCAACCCACCTCCACAACCTAAACCACCCTAAATACCTCCCCCCTCTCCCCTCACTTACCTGCTTGTGCACCGGCCTCCGCTCCTTGACCCGGGCGCATGTGATGTCACATGTGCGCCGGCGACGGGTCAAGGAGCACAAGCAGGTAAGTGAGGGGAGAGGGGGGAGGTATTTAGGCGGAGGAGGGGGGAGGGAAAGAGACACGGGGGGGGGGGGGGGGTAGAGAGACACAGGGGGGAGAGTGACTCTAGTATAAGCCGAGGGGGCCCTTTTTTGCCTTAAAAAAAGGGCTGAAAAACTCTGCTTATACTCAAGTATACACGGTATTCATTGATAATTGTATTCATAGCTTCAATAAATAATTATTGAAATATGATACATTTATAGACATTGTATCAGAGCATTTTTCCTAGGCAACATGATTATGTGATGTGTATTAACCCCTTGGATACTGGGTTGTGTGTTACCCTGGATTTTGTATCATAAAACGGGCTTGATACTAACATATCATATTTTTTAATTACACATATGTTGATATCGGACTGTTAAGCGTCAAATAATGTTGACATTTCATTTTCTTTTTTGGTGCTTTTTGTGCTATAGTGTCACTTTAAATGCTTCTGGGGGACTCAGCAAGGGTTTGAAAACTACCTGCGAGTGGTGTTTGGAACATGTAAATCTTTCTTCTGCTTTTGGCAGTTACGGTCCATATTTGCAAGTGATTTGTAGAGTCTTATTAGCATAGGGTTTGGGTGTCAGTATCAGGGTGGAACTCATAATATATTGTGCAAAAATCATTGGAATCATTTGCTTTTTGATTGTGTCATTAAGTTCACTCGTAGCAGTGACCCAAAGTTTTAAGGATGGGGGATTAACATATATAGGTAGGATTTACTGTGCTGCTACATATTTATATTCAACTTAATTTCACAATGAGATAAACATCCCAAAATGTTAAATAATAGGAAGAGAGTAGCCAGGGATATCTTTGTATAGCTCTGCATGAGCTCTAATGCTTACAATCGCCTGTCAGGCATCTGGTTTGGGAACAATGGCAGTTTATATTATAGTACATTAGTGAATGTTTGAGACCAGTTATTGAAGATGGATACTTACCATGTTGAAATCATGTACCCCTCATTTACTGAGCACACTCTCCATTCAGAGGCTCCTGTCCGTTTGATTTCTCGATCCCAGTCAGAGTAAGTCTCAAACATAGGAGTCTTTGGCACATTGTCGCCCCCTCCTCCAGGATCTAGCCCGTTGATTTTGTCTGTATATGAAATCATAACATTAAAAGTTGTTTATTATCTCTAAAACACTTAACTTACTATCAAGTCTTAACCTTTTGCAAATGTAGTTGATGCCAAGTATACACTTACCTGGATTGTGATAGGATTTAGCAACATATTCAAAGGCAAAAAGGAGTTGGAGATCTGTCGGCTGGGAATAGTGTGCTAGTGCAAGGCATACCTAAAAACAAACATCAATTGCACAAATAAATCGCACTGTGTAAATCAAGGTTGTTGTTTTTTTTCTTTATTTCTTTAGAGTGTGGTTTGATGTCTTTTTATGGACTGAAATATCAAACCATTTCACAAAGTAGTGTGCTATTTTCCCCAAATAAAACTACTGAACTACCCTGATTGAGGGATAGTTTTTGACTGGTCCTGTATGATGCAACAGCCAACAGATATCCAAAGAGGAATCATTGCATATGAAACTTGGAAAATATAAGTAATCGGCACAGAATTATATCAACAAGGGGAGTGAGAGGACATTTCAACAGATCTCAGAAGTCTCTGACTTTCAGACTGCATCAGATAAACTCAATGGCTATCATTTGTAATTGTTCCAGCAATGGAGGAATATATTATAAGAACAAACACACACTACATAAAACAATATATGATATTGAAACACTATGCTGGTTTCCAAATAAATGCAATAACACGAACACTTGAAAATTATTTGTTAAAATAATACTAAGAATTACATTTGTGCCCATGTAAAAAAAAAATGTAAATGATCAATGTACAGTATAATGAAGAAATATAACTGTTTAATTATGCTATTGCCCAGACTCGACATTCTCAGACAGGGAAAAAGGTTTTTTAGTTTTTAATTTAAAAAGATAATTTAGGATGTCTATGAGGTGAAAATTTGGTGGAGGCTGCATATGGGAGAGGGGTGACTTTCTGTAGGGGCATAGGTTGCAGGCTACCTTTTTCTGAACATGATCAAAAGGAAGGGGTTGGGTGTGGGTAAAGAGGACCGGTGTCAAATTCTAAAAGATATAATTAGGTAACAAATCCTCCTCTCTCCTCCCCTACTCCTCTCTAAATAGTCAGATCAAGATATGTACACCCAGAAGTTGTCAGGGTGTGATTGAACCAGACAAGATGGAAGATTCCACATATGATTTTCTGTAAAATTGGCTTTTTCCTCTTGGCTTACACATCTGCTAATGTTGTTACTTTATTACATACTTCACAACATGTGCACTTTTTCTTGAACTAGAGGGCTCTAAATAAGTTTACCTTAAAATGTGAGAAAAATATACAACATACAAAATGTAATACTTACTGTACAATATTTAAAATATTCTGTAGACATTTTTAAAGAACTTAACAAAAATAAACAAACATCATCCCATGACAATGGCCCTAATGGGAGAAAAGCCAATGGTGAAGCGCTGTGGCGTTGCGGGTTGCAACGTGTACATTAGCTTTCTGCATGAGACAAAGGGCTGGTAACAGGTATCAGGCTATTCACCACCTGACCTGGGGCAGCTGCTTCTGCAGGGGGTTCAACCAGTGGCACTAGGCCCATATTATTCAGCCAAATAGAGTCCCTTACCAACTGCAACCTTTCCCAGATCATGAAGCAAGCCTCTTTCTGGGGAATCCCTAGCACCAACACACAGAAACCCACAGAGGAAGTAACCTAACAAGTAGGATCCATTCGCTGGCCGGTCCATCCTCTTAAAAAGATACCTCTAATACTACTATAATATAATATATAGCTATATTATCAGTCGTTGAACCATATTTGCCAGGTGAGAGTTAAGCAGTAAATACTATCTTGTACGGAGAATGTCCTAAATGACAAAAGACCTGTAATGGTCTTATGCCTAGATGCGGTTACAGACTATTGTTTGACCTTCACAAAACACACACATAAATGAGCAGTGCCTTGGATCATCTCTGAGAATGCAAAATATTGAAATAATCCATCATGGTGCCAGTTTGTGGTGACTCAGAGTGCGCTGTGATGTTTGCAGGAAGTGCTGATGAATAATTCTGTTGTTCACCCTTTCCTGAACCTCCAAAACACTCACTCACTTGGCAGGTTGGATTGAGTAAGGCAGCTTCATTCCCTGCCAGAGGAAATCTTGTTGTGTGCAGTTTCCAAGAGATGAATACAGATTGTACTAATCAGTCAGTGAGTCCAATGTGACTCTGGGAAACTGAACATTTTCCATTTGGTATAAGCACTGGCAGATGCAAGAGATTTCACACCATTTTAATTGGACTTACAGATGCGCTCAACCTGAACGTGAATGCATGGTCGAGCAGAACATGAACTGTAGGTGCAGTCATCTGAAAGTGCTCTGTGATTTAACACATACTATACAACTTCAACACCATGTTCACAAGCCTCTATTTTCAGGCAAGAAATTCCAACAATGATCAACTCAAGTTGTGCTGGTGTTTGGACCGTACCCCAATCTGGCAGTGATCACAGCAGAATTATTACCGTCTTAAGATTTATGAAGACTTCTGAATGCAATAAATTGCAGCATTGTGCAAAATCAAGACTTAAGGATAAATGTTATAGATCAGCAATGTTTAAATAAAATATATCATTTAAGAAATGTCTGTGCAGTCTGAATGCAGAAGATAATATATGTAATAAGCATTGCAAATAAAGATATTCATTGGAAATAAAACAACCAGCAATGCATACTTAAAGGGACATAGATGATTCCTAGATTTCACTAGGTATTTATTATACCTATGTATCGCTTTAATTTTACACATTTTATTTTTATTAAAAAGTACTTAAGAGCTATGTTTTTTTGCATACAATCTTATAATTAGTTCCTAACTGGTTTCTACCCTCTGCAGCCAGTTTGTGGCAACATTCTGCAACATGCTGCTTAAGAGAGGTCATTGACAGGCTAATTTGAAACCCCACACTTCACAGTCTGTGTACTCATGAGCTGCAGAGGTAAAACATTTATGATTTTAGGCAGAAAAAAACAAACTTTTAAAATAGATACATAAATAGATTATATTCCAAATGAAATCCACAAAATCTCCATGTATCCTGAATGAAGCATTGTTGTATACCGGTGACCTTAAGTTATCTTAAATTCCAGTACTTTCTTGCAAAGCACATTCACACATTTACTTCACATCGAGCAAGCATGGTTTAAAGGTGTCACTTGTTTATATATTAGGGGGAAAAAAAGTATGACCCAGTCTGATTAAGGCTCACATTTATGGCAGCTGGACTCACTAAGCCATCTAATTTTCGCTACATACTCGTCCAGCTCCCAATTTTTGATACAAGGCAGGCATAATGTAAGACACCACTGTAATGCCCTATCAATAGGAGCTACTGTAAAACAATAAATAAAAAAAAAAACATTTTCAGTATCAAAACTACATTCAAAGATCACATTCATCTGTCCACCTAATATAAAGTAACTGGGGGCGATGTGATTTTGTCTAGTAAGCAGTGCTACATTTTCAAGCACAAATTAAACCCAACACATTAGTATCCATAGCCTGGAAACTTCTAGGGCCTCATTCAATTGCAATTTGGCCAATTGAATAGGGTTCTAAATAAGCACATAGCATATATTTTTTAAAGAAGTTTTTAGTTAGTGAAAATCTTGCTTTTGGATAGATGTTTACTAACTAAAAACTTCTTTAAAAAAATATGTTATGTGCTTATTTAGACCCCTATTCAATTGGGAAAATTGCAATTGAATGAGGGCCCTAGTATTTAAGAGGTTTATCTTGGAAGCGAGATTTAGCTGTAAGGGCATTCTATTATGAATGGTTGTCTGTTATCCAATCAGATTGTTCTTAAAATCTTTAGATCTGTCCTAGCCAACCCCAACTTCTTCCATTGATCACCTTAAGGTGTAAGCCATCAGCTCAACTGGAGGCTGAAATTCTAAACTTTGATCATGAATATAATAATAATAATAATAATAATAATAATAATAATAATAATAATCTTACAAATAATTAAATAGTATTTTTTAAAGATTAATGCATAATTAAAACAACTAGCTCCTCTTGTTAAAACATATCTATGTTTGAAAACGTATTCTGCTTAAAGCATAATTACTTTTAAAAAAAAGTCAAACAGCTAGTTTTGGAGAAAAAAATAATAAAAGAATGTTGATGCCTCTGCAGGATCCTGGAGGGATCGATGACACATTGGTGATTGTTCTGTGTGTGAGAGGATATATATTAATATTTAACATTACCTTTTTTGCACTCTCAGGGCCAGATTCATCGAACCGAAAACGCAGAATGCGGAAGTCTTTGCAATAAATAATTAGCTCCGTTGGGTTGAATTTCAGTTTCTGGTTGTACAAGAGGATCTTTTGTTTTCTCTTGGTGTCATTTACTGGAGGTAAAAAACAAGTTAATAGATTTAATGCATTAGCTGATGATATAGTAGAGTTCAACAAGTAACATTAAGCACCATGGTCTTGAAATGTATGTAGAAATGTTATCTTTGTGTATAGTGTACCCTAGAAATCCGATATATAATCTTTTGGAGGACTACAAGTAAAATAAATTATTATTATTCATAAATCATCAAAATGGATTAAAAGACAGAACCCAAGAGAACACTCTGGAACCGGGTGTAGCAATGCTTGCACAAACATTCCAAAGACAAAGATCTGCTAAATGATAATCCATAAACATTCAATCAATATTTTTTTCATTAAGAACACACTATTAATGTGCCTTTGTTGTAATCTTTTATAAGAGGAGAGAGTGTCTGGTCAAGCATTTGAATATACAAAAGAAACAAGAGGATCAGTTTTGTAACCGTAACACCAAAAACTTCAGCTTAAAAGCATGTTACACACATAATAATCACCTCTTTAACATCCCCAAAGCTGGCCATCAATGGCATTCCTTCCTCTGTCATTTGCAATTACCGTATATACTCGAGTATAAGAAGAGTTTTTCAGCCCTTTTTTTTTTAATGCTGAAAAAGACCCCTTGGCTTATACTCGTCATCCTGCTCCTGCTGATCTCTTCCTCCCCGTGTCTCTTTCCCCCCCTCCCCTGTGTTTCTCCCCTCATCTGTCTCTTTCCCCCCTCTCCCTCCCCTGTGTCTCTTTCCTTCCCTTCCCCTCCCTCCATCAGCTGTTCCTCATCCCCCCTCCCGGCTGTGTCGGGACCCGGCATATGCTAATGAAGTGACGTCAAGTCATTAGCATATGCCGGGTCCCGACACAGCCGGGAGGGGGGGATGAGGAACAGCTTATGGAGGGAGGGAGGGGAGGGGAAGGAAAGAGACACAGGGGTGGGAGGGGGGAAAGAGACACAGGGGAGGGAGAGGGGAAAGAGACACAGGGGAGGGAGAGGGGAAAGAGACACAGGGGAGGGAGAGGGGAAAGAGACACAGGGGAGGGAGAGGGGAAAGAGACACAGAGGAGGGAGGGGGGGCACAAGAATGACACAGGGGGCAGCACATTTCCCACCCTCGGCTTATACTCAAGTCACTAAGTTTTCCCAGTAATTTGTGGTAAAATAGGTGCCTCGGCTTATACTCTGGTCGGCTTATACTCGAGTATATACAGTATTTTAAATATGATCATGTGACCTATACAATTTCCTAGTGCTTAACACTAAATTTTAAGGCGAAGGAGAATCTTTAATAGGGAAATTTAAGGAGATATTTAGTGTAATCCAGGATTGAACATCAATATTACAGAAAAAATAATTAAAAAGTGTCTATCCTAAGATAATAGCTGTAAGTCAAAAAGGTATCACTGTCCCACAATACTCTGGGATTTTTTCAAAATGTGACCACCTTAATTTTGACCAATTAGATAGGGAGTTGTAATATCTATAGGGCTATTAAAAGCCTCAAATTTATATAATGATGTTTAAGATGATGTTAATATGCACGCCTCATATGCAAAAAGTATTTGCTAATCAAAGGGATGCAGCAACATATGTTATATGTATAATATTAGGAATAGACACTGTATATTTTTTTTAAAAAGGAGTGCACCAATTAAAGAAGTTAAAAACACTGAGAAAAAGCCAGGGAATAAAGCATGGTGCCAAGTATATAAACGCAGTACAATATATTAGGGGAAAGAGAATATCACCATAAATCTCTATATACTCATATATATCACTTATAGCATCATCAAACCACAACATAAAGAATAGGCTTTTGCTGCTCAAGTGTAATGAAAAAAATGAATAAATAGGCCATGGATCCAAACACACACTAGCCCATGAGTAAGCCCCATTAAGTGGCGAAACGGACCGTCGGGAGCAGGGAGAAGATGGTGCATTTAATCTAAATGCTCTTGTGAGCTACAACAGAACAACCTTTCATTATTTGGTACTCCAAAAACGCAAGTACTCTGGCACATGTTATGCCAATAGGGGAGATAAGGGATACTTTTCTCTTTTTCATTTTTTTCATTACACTTGAGCAGCAAAATCCTATACTTTATGTTGTGGTTTGATGATGCTATAAGTGATATATATGAGTATATAGAGATTTATGGTGATATTCTCTTCCCCCTAATATATTGTACTGCGTTTATATACTTGGCACCATGCTTTATTCCCTGTCTTTTTCTCAGTGTTTTTAACTTGTTCATTAATTAGTGCACTCATTTTTTTTAAAAATATACAGTGTCTATTCCTAACATTATACAAGAAAAATATGTTGCTGCATCCCTATGATTAGCAAATACTTTTTGCATATGAGGCGTGCATAATAACATCATCTTCAACATCACTATATAAATTTGAGGCTTTTAATAGCCCTATAGATATTACAACTCACTATCTAATTTGTCAAAATTAAGGTGGTCACATTTTGAAAAAATCCCAGAGTATTGTGGGACAGTGATACCTTTTTGACTTACAGCTATTATCTTAGGATAGACTCTTTTTAATTATTTTTTCTGTAATATTGATGTTCAATCCTGGATTACACTAAATATCTCCTTAAATTTCCCTATTAAAGATTCTCCTTCGCCTATTTTTACTTTTTTTTTATTTTTTTATACAGAGCAAGTTTTCAAAAATGTCTATGGAATGTAAAAAATAATTTTGTATTCAATCCAGCAGCAGAACAAATCCCAAGCAATGTGCATATAGTCAACCAGATTGGATGACCGCACATTTTCTCTAGGCTTCCAGAGTTATGTTGCAAATATCAATTAGATTGAACGTCTGCAGTCTTGGCACCATGTAACCTCCAGGCTGTCAGATGTTTTGTATAAGTTTTTTTGTAAATCATTTTGTAACCATATGCATCTGAGCAAACATTACATTGGTGGCTCCTAGAAATATAAACTCAACATGCCTGGATTACTTTGCCTTGTCAAATAAAGGCTATGGCGACGGCACGGGACATCAAACAGAGCATGTAAACATTTTTCACATGCTTAAAATGACAACTGATCTGATGTTTGTTTTAAATTTTACCGCAAAGTAAAATAAAACATTTCCTTTCCACATCCATTTTTACACATAAATCACTTACTGTAAGCATACTATGAACATCTTTGATCTACTGTCTCACTACATAAAGGAATTATTACAAATATAATTATTTTTATGCCTCTGCAGGACCCTGGTAAGATCCATGATACATTGGTGGAAGTTGTTTGTGTGAGATGGGTGTTTACATTTCAAGAGAAATGTTGTTGCAGTGAATGATGCAAGGGTTCTGCTTCTGGGCCAGTGTGAGGGAATGGGCATTGCGACAATTTCAATATCCAATTATCCCTTCTCCTCCATCACCTTATCCACTAATAGTACAGGAACCCATTTTGAGTTTGTTGCATCATTTCCTCAGAGCTGAATCATAAGGGTGTATGCGTTTACGGAGTATTCAAAAATTCAGATGATTTTCCCCACAAAAAATGTCTTATTAGCATCAGTGCAAGCCATGAACATAATGTTCATTTGGTACATACAAATAGTTTCTCTTTTGAACGGCAGTGGTTCTTTAACTAAGGATTCCTTATTGTTTAATGATTTTCTCGCTCAAAGGGGTTTCCCCATTCAGTCTGAAGGACACAAAACAAACCAGGATTGCTGGATATTACCGGAGTTAGTTTAAAAAGCACCTGGGATCAAAAGTACATACTTAAAAAGTGGACTTTAATAAAATGAAAAATATAAAAACGCTGGACTTTAATTTAAAAAGTTATTCCGTCTTGGGACTTAGACCTGTATCACCCCCTTCTGTGGGGCTCATTTCAAGATAAGTATGACCATGAACTAATCCAGCCACCTTACAGCGAAATAGTCGTGATGGTCCCTGAAGCCAAATTTCATATGAGGGGGAACTGCCCATCCACAACTGAAGTAGCGGAAATGAATCCCTGACCACCAATCACTTTGGCTTCAATACGCAGTTTTCAGGTGTCAGCCAGTTTATATGATCGGTAAGGCACCGATTTACCATAAAATCATAAAAACTGTGTCTTTGCCAACTCTGGCTTGTTCTATGGTACTCATGCACCATTTTAGTAGCCATAGCTTAATGACTTTTTACATACAGTTCCTACAAATTAATATTCTTTTGACATGGTGGACAAAGTCACTACATAAAAGCAATAGGACTGCAGTTTTTTTCTCCTTAGGACTGAAGAATGTCCCATGAATGTGTATGAATGGGGAAGCTTGCCGTCTGTAACAGACACTAATGAAATGTGAGCTTTCTGGCATCAAGATAACTGGCCTTTCAAAATCACTCTTATTAAAAGAGCCAAGATCTTCCATTTACATTCCTGGGGGTGATGGATTATTTAACGATCTGTAAAAAATGGTGTGTAAAGTTTGGCGGGATCTTGGAGAACAAAGGATACGTTAAAAATGCACACATTAAGGACTAGGGAAGTGGAACAGGCTTAACTGCTCATTAGCACATCTCTACTTTGTGTCGTCAAATGAAATCTAATTATAGAATACATGGGATTTTATTAAGGGTTGGCTTTCTGCAAAAATTACCATTGTTATATTAACCATACAAGATCTTTGTCTATATAATAATAATAATAATAATAATAATAATAATAATAATATTATTATTATTATTATTATTATTATTATTATGTAGATACAACACAGTTGCTTGCAGATATATCCAGTACTCCTTCATAAAGACATATGCACAAACTATAAGAAAAAAAACAATATATTAAAAAAAAAAAATTGAAGAGCCACTAATTCTCTAACATATGCTAAAATCGCCAGGCACAGGTTTGTATAAACATAGTGCTTTTCATTAGCCGAATATTTAATGTGTTAAATTGGTGTCCTTATGTAACAAACTCTGGCTGGGAGGCAGTCAATAAATTAGTATCTAGACTTGAGATAACCTCTGCCTAAAAAGTCAGTGTAATCAATAATCCACTTTATAGGATATTTTTGATTGCATTAGTAACAAACAAATACTGAATTTTCTAATTATACAATACAGTTCCACATGCTTTCTCCTGTCATATACATGTTTTATGTCTTGGATGGCCAAAAATGTCACTGGTGGCAGCCCATGACCAAATTCATACATTGGAGTGCACATACGTGGGCCAGTGTGGGATATTAATATGCAATTGCAGGTATAGCAAGATTTAGGCCTTGTTATTAAGGAAGGACTGAAAAAAACAAAATGGCAGCACCCATAGTGGAACATCAAAAGTTTAAAATCAAGAGTAAGTAGCATTATCCCTTTCATCATTAAATATATGAATGCAATCACATATATAGTTGTGAGCATGCGGGCCGTTGCTAGCGCTTGCGGGCTCGCGAAGAGAGGGCTGCAGTTGCTGGCAAGGAGCGCCAAAGGCTCTCCTTGCCAGCAACTGCGGACCTCGCAAAATTTACTTAGTTACGAAAGCAAAATACGAGACACGTTACAACCTCGAAAAAATTGGCCGAAACCTGCGCACATGAAAAACACAATAAAATAAACAGAACAAATACATAAAAAGCTTACCTACAGCAAGGGGGGACACCCAGGACCTCGAAAACTGAAGTTACAGCTCAATTTAACTCCAAATAAAAGAGTTTAGACACTCAAAAATCCCCTAAGCGAGAAAAAAAATGGCCGCCGCAAAAAAACGAAAAACGAGGCTACAGGACTCTAAAGACGCAAAACACCACCAAACACCAACGGATTTCCCGAAAAAGACGTACGAAATCCAAAAACAAGGACGCAACTCGCGCGACCCCAAAAACATTACAAACACAATAAATACACGCAACAAACACATGAAAAGCTTACCCACAGCAAGGTGGTGCACCCAGGACCTCTGCAAGTAGTTACACCTCGATTTAAGTACAAATTTCGGAGTTTAGACACCCGAAAATCAATTAAGCAAGAGAAAAAATGGCCGCTGAACAAAATGAAAACGAGGCTAAAGGACCCTAAACACGCAAAACACCACCAAACAGCTACGCATATTCCGAAGAAGTCGGACGACATCCGAAACGAAGGACGCTAAATCAGTCACAGCCGCATACCACACATTAGCCGCCATTTTAGAACAATAACTTACACAATGCGGAAGTACACAGGTACCCTAACGGATTTGTCTCGCGCACGCACACTATTACACTACACACATTCATGTCGCTTACACAGCACTGAAAACACACATTGTATGCTGCAGCAACATCAAAACAGATTGCCAGCTCTTCAACACAATGCTTCCTGCATATATTACTTCAAAATAGGTAAAGTATATTAATTTATTAATATATTATTTATTTTATTATTATACACCAAACAGCATTAGCTCACTTACAATTTCATTGCCGTAATTTTTTGACGGGCAATATTCTAGTAAAATGTTATAAAAAGGAATATTGATTTAACTGCCAACTTTGTTTTAGCCTTCAGTGGTCCTTTAAATCTCTCAATAACACCTCCCTTTCCCTTGATGACCATATAAAGATGGACACATAACTCTCCTGGGAGTGGATACTTTAATCTTTTTTTTTTCTAAGGCATTACAGTGGCCTGGGAGTCACTAGTGTTCTCCTTGCCTCAAGGATATGCATTAAGCTCCCTGCAATAATGTTTCAGTACTAATCTAAAATTAAAAATAAATAAATAAAAGCACTACCAGGATACAAAAAAAAAAAAAATGCAAATATTGAGTCGAACAGAGCATTATCTTCACAAGTAAAGGCCATTTGAAAGGTGTGTTAATTCCAACAGAAAGAATTGTCTCTGTCTTGTCCTTTTAAAGGATGTCAGACATGTTTTTGTGATGCCAATAACTTGTGATACATACCTACAACAATTTGCTCTATACATGTAAGTGGGACATCATGTTCACCCAAAAGGTGGTTCCTGTAGTGGTATTTCTGTAAAATAAATATAAAAAAAACAGTCAAATAACTTCCTCGACACTCTTCCATTTAAGCTGCAGTGAAAATAAAAAAACTCAGAAAAATAAAACAAGGGTTCATCTTCCATCAATATAGGTTTTAAAATAGCAGCTCTTAGATTTAGCATTTACAAGGATAAACATGTAATGAAACGCGTTGATGAGATCTGCATTCCAATTGAATTTTCACAGAAGAAGGGATAAACACAGTACTTGCACATTACTACATTTAGATGGACTGCTGTACAGCTTACAAGACACATAACCCACCTGAAAAGGCACTGTATTTTCTGTAATGAAGGAAATCTTGAAGTTGGTGCAGACTAATTTTCCCCAGAGATCGTACTGACTTGTATCTGAAGCAATACATTTTCGGACAAAATTCACTTCATTTACTATAATCTCACCTAAAAAAAAAAAAAAATACAGATTACAAATAGGAACTACAATATTAACATGTTTTGCATAAGCAAATAAAATAATATCTCGCAAAGTGCATCTATAAATTTGACACACTTTCTCAAATATATTTAAAAGGAACATAGACAAATAATATGCATGCCAATCTCTTTAACAGCTAGTGTAAATAATAGTCAAAAACTACACACACAGTGTATTTACACCCACATACTGCACATGGTCAAGATCAGCTTTCTACAACCTTTTGTACGTATTGTATGAATGTTATCTGAATCCATAATAGTTTCCCCCGCCCACCATATAGTACAATGGTTCAGTTTGTGACCGCATCTATATGGACAGTTAATGGATTAACACACCAGGTAGAACTGCGGTTATCAGGACGGAAAGCAGAATGAGAGGACACCACCTTCATGCTCTTTAAAAATAACTTTATTTTGGGGTGACAAAGTCTCTTTAAATTGAAAAAAAAAAAAAAAAAGGAATTGCCAATGGTACCCTTAGATGGGCAACACTGAACATATTGCATCAAGCTCTGGAGACAAAAAATATGTATTTATATAACGATGTAGAAAAGAGCGAGTGATGACATCTGAAACCATCAACTATAAAACTAGCAGATATTTTAAGGGCCAAACCATTAAAAATGTTAAAACAATGCTGCTGGTGGGTAGTGAAGGGGTTACTCATGCTTATCCACTTTTGTTTTTTGAGTATAGGGAATTAACGTTGGTGTCTGGAAGTACTTTTTATTAATACACAAGATTAACTCAGAATTGATTCAGAACATCCGATTTGTGACAATTGGACATCTCAGACTGCATTCTGCTAGTAACTGTAAGAAAAGCGATATCATGGAAATGGAAAAGGGACTACTATACCCTCAGCTTTTATCTTGTGCTGCACAACAGTTGGAACAGATTAAGGGACTAGCTGTGTGTTTAACCATACCATTTCATATCCCTGGAAATCCATCTATTCCACAGCCTGGGGACTATAACTAATTGTTAAGCCTTTCTGTATTTTGTCTTGTGCTAAAAATAATTTTATATCTAATTTGTTTGTTTATGTATACACAGTAAAATTATTCAAATTCAACGCTTAAATCAGTTCGGTCTTTAAATTTAACTACCGACACACCATGAAGAAAATTAGAATGTGAATAATGATCACATAATACTGTCAACATCTAAAAGGGCGGTAAATGTAGCACAAAAGGCAAAAAAGGGAGAAGTGATGAGCTCAAAAAATAGCTTATTTCAGAGAAAAAAAAAACAAAAAGTATCACTTCCACATTTTTTAAAAGACTCAGTGACTCAAATAAATAAATAATGTTTTTATATATATATATATATATATATATATATGTATATATATATATATATATATATGTATATATATATATATACATATATATATATACATATATATATATATATATATACATATATATATATATATACACATACACACACACACATTTACTCAGTCTGCAATGTTTTCTGTCACTATATATGGTTTGAAAAGCCAGTGATATTCATTTATTTGCGTATAATCATCTGTATACTAAATACATGTGCACATTTGTGTATGCTTTCACTTTTTTCAAAATAAATAAAGCACATTATTTATTCCATGTACATATATGGATTTACATATATTTTTTGGAGGAGGAAACAACTAAACCTCATAAAAAGACCAAACAGTAAGTACGCAAATATATCCTCATTAAAATCCATTTAGTATGAAATTGCAAGATGTGGATAGTATTCGGAAACTCTTAATGAAACTGCATGAAAATATTCATGGCTCTTCTCATTTGTTTATTTAGGATCCTGGTGTGTGTGTGTGTAATGTTATATTTTATATGTATACATACATACACACACACACACACACACTAGCGACTTGCCAGTCAAAAAATGACGGTCAATACAATTTTAAGCCATGGCAATGCTGTTTGGCAGACAATGTTAAGCTTTTTATACTCTAAGGATCTTCGGTGCTCATTGCGAGCCTCTCCTCACGTGTCCTTTTGCTCGTCTCTTTATTTTTTAAAATACTAATTAATGAATTAATTGAATAATAAATTAATATAGTTTACCTTTTTACTAATTAATATATGTAACAATTAATAGCCTGAAGAGGTAACAATTTCTTTATTGTCCTGCAGCATATAATGTCCAGTGGGACTGTTGCTGGCCCGAGGAGATAGTGTTATGAATGTTGTAAGTGCATTAGAAGTAGGCTGCGTGCGCTAGGGCAAACCGTTGGTTTATATGTATCAAGCGCTACTGTGGATGGGTAATGTTGTTAGTGGCAAGTTAGGATTTTAAAATAGCGTTGTTGTGCTACGCGGTTCGCAAGCATTTGTCGTCCTTTGTAATGGTGTATTTTGTACTGTAACGGAACCCATCACTGTTTTACCCTGTTTTATGGTTATTTAATTCTTGGTTAAAATATGATCCTACTATTATACTGTATGTATGTTGGTTTATGCTCTGCAGAATATTAGCCCAGACTATTGCAGACCTTGGCCTAATAGATAATCCTATTACAGAGATTCCTCATAAGATAAGGAAGTCTATTGTATAAAGTGTTTTCATTCTCAGACATGAGAACAAAGAAGGATGATCTAATCAGTGTCTGATTGTATCAAAGTTGCCAGGTAGCCTCAGTAAAGGTGTGACCCACCTATTGTCCCTCTATGTGTATTGTGTGGCCAACTATGGGGGATGTGTATTGCCTGTAGGAAGAGATCACATATATAGTTGTGAGCGTACGAGTCGTTGCTCACGCTTGCGGGCTCGCGTAGCGAGCCCGCAAGAACTGCGTCCCTCGCGAAGCGAGGGACGCAGTTCGCCGCAAATGCGGGTCCTCGCGAAGCGAGGGCCCGCATTTGCGGTTGTCGAGGCTCAACGTCGGCTCACGCTTGCGGGCTCGCGTAGCGAGCCCGCAAGAACTGCGTCCCTCGCGAAGCGAGGGACGCAGTTCGCCGCAAATGCGGGTCCTCGCGAAGCGAGGGCCCGCATTTGCGGTTGTCGAGGCTCAACGTCGGCTGTGTTAACACACACATACACACACACGACTTTTGTAACAGAATAAACCCAACCGCCCAGCCAACAAAAACCCAAGTCGTTGCTCACGCTTGAAGAAACTGCGTCCCTCGCGAAGCGAGGGACGCAGTTCGCCGCAAATGCGGGTCCTCGCGAAGCGAGGGCCCGCATTTGCGGTTGTGGAGGCTCAACGTCGGCTGTGTTAACACACACATACACACACACGACTTTTTTAACAGAATAAACCCAACCGCCCAGCCAACAAAAAACAAACAACGTCCCCGCAAATGCGGATCCTCGCGAAGCGAGGGTCCGCATTTGCGGTGGTGGGAGCATCCCAACATCGGCTGTGTTAACACACACATACACACACACATAACTTCATAACAAAAAAAAAATCAAAGTCGCCTCACACCCGCTTACACCCAGACACACAGACGCAAGACTTAACAAAAAAACAGTAAAAAAGGCCCCTCACACGCTCTTAACACACATACGCACGACTTAGAAACAAATACACTGCGTCGTACACGTAAAAGCTAACTGCGTATATCGCAACAAAATACGGCCGCATCGGAAAAAAATACGGCCGCGAAAGACCCATTCCAACCGCCGCGCATCAAAACATCACAAACACAAGAAATAAACACAACAAACACATAAAAACCTTACTTATAGCACGGGGGGGGCATCCGGCACCTCCAAAAGTTCATTTACACGTCCATTTAAGTGAAAACAAACAGTTTAAACGACCGAAAATCGGCTAAGCGAGAGAAAAAATGGCCGCCGAACAAAACGAAAACGAGGCTCCAGACGTAACTACACTACACTTACTCGCAACAAAATACGGCCGCATCGGAAAAAAATACGGCCGCGAAAGACCCATTCCAACCGCCGCGCATCAAAACATCACAAACACAAGAAATAAACACAACAAACACATAAAAAGCTTACTTACAGCACGGGGGGGCATCCGGCACCTCCAAAAGTTCATTTACACGTCCATTTAAGTGAAAACAAACAGTTTAAACGACCGAAAATCGGCTAAGCGAGAGAAAAAATGGCCGCCGAACAAAACGAAAACGAGGCTCCAGACGTAACTACACTACACTTACTCGCAATAATGAAACACATACTATGCGGAACGGATCACACTCATATTAAACACCATTTTAAACACTACTACGCACAAAATGGCGGATGGAACGCAAATTGTAAGCTGGAACGCAAATAGCGCATGCGTATTACGTTCTAACGGTCTAACTTTCCAGAATGTTCTACAAGTTTATAAATACTGTCTATTTGACAGAGAAAAATACATTTCTCCTCAGGTGATGAACAGAGTGACTTCGGAGATAACTGCTGCTAAAACTTGAGAAGATAATTCTTTCCTAATTTACTACTTTACATTGTGCAAATTACAACTGAGAGGTAAGCTATAATATATTACTTATTTTCAAGACAGGACATCAAAAAAAAAAATTAAAGAAGACAAAGAGGTTTATGTATACTGACAAGTGACACGCACATATATGCGTATAATGTATACGGACATGTGACACGCACATTTATGCGTATAATGTATACTGACAAGTGACACGCACATTTAGGCGTATAATGTATACTGACATGTGACACGCACATTTATGTGTATAATGTATAGTGACATGTCACACGCACATTTATGTGTATAATGTATAGTGACATGTTACATGCACATTTATGTGTATTGCCCCTGCAACAAACTAATTAAACAACTACATTTCAATTACATTACAAAAAAATAAGTTGGGACTATTAAAATACTATTAAAATATGAGTCATGTATACTGATATGTGACACGCACATATATGTGTATCATCTATAGTCACATGTCACACACACATTTATGTATGTTGGCAAAAAATAAAAATAAGGTTAATTTAACAATTAAAATATGATTCATGTATACTGATATGTCACACGCACACAAAAAAATTACTTTCAACTATGGAAATGTGCTTCATGTATGTGACATATGTGTGTAGCACCCACCAAAAAATAATGTTAATTCAAATTAATTACAGAAGTATAATTCAATGAAATTAATTTACTGCAATTTAATAGATCACCTAAAACTCAATCTTTCTACTTTTTTAAATATTCAAACAGACTCTGCATCAACAGCGTCTTTCAACAATTTGCACCGTACACTGTGAAGCACAATCCCTTTTAAAGAACACCAACAAAGAACAAGAGGTAAGATACAAAAATACTTTCAATGCTGAAAAGGCCATGGTTTGTTAAATACAAATAAAAAATTCTATAATTCACTATTTCACTTTATTTTTCAAACAGACACTACAAGAAGACCGGCGGATTAAGATTGGCAGGAGGGGACCCTCTGTCATTCCACACTTCAATCAAGGTAAAGTATTTAAGTATAAAAAAGAACCGAACCATGAGCCTTATTCAATTGTGAGTTGGCTAATTGAATAGGGCTTTATATAAGCACATAATAGGGCCCTCATTCAATTACAATTTGGCCAATTGAATAGGGCTCTAAATAAGCACATAACATATATTTTTTAAATAAGTTTTTAGTTAGTGAGCATCTATCCAAAAGCAAGGTTTTCACTAACTAAAAACTTTTTAAAAAAAAATATTCTATGTGCTTATTTAGAGCCCTATTCAATTGGCCGAATCACAATTGAATGAGGCCCTAGGTCTTCACTAACTAAAAACTTCTGTCAAAAAATATTTTATGTGCTTATATAGAGCCCTATTCAATTGGTCAAAACGCAATTGATTCAGGACCTAAATATGTTTAATGGCCGAGGGCCTCATTCAAATGTGATTGTTTAACAATGTATAACCATTAGAAAAAACACTACATAAGTATAACAAAAGTGGTGCCCATCAAACAGGATTTACATTTACATTCTTATTTTAATGTTTAACAACCTATAAGCCTTAGAAAGAAGCCTAAATAAGCATACCAACATTGGTGCCCACCAAACAGGATTGTATGAAAACTCACACAAACACATAACAAACTACATTTACATTCTTATTATATGTTTAACAACCTATTAGCATTACAAAACTACATTAATAAGCATACCAACAGTGGTGCGCATCAAACAGGATTGTATGAAAACTCACACAAACACATAGCAAACTACATTTAGATTCTTATTTCATGTTTAACAAACTATAAGCCTTAGAAAGAAGCCTAAATAAGCATACCAACATTGGTGCCCAACAAACAGGATTGTATGAAAACTCACACAAACACATAGCAAACTACATTTAGATTCTTATTTAATGTTTAACAACCTATAAGCCTTAGAAAGAAGCCTAAATAAGCATACCAACATTGGTGCCCACCAAACAGGATTGTATGAAAACTCACACAAACACATAGCAAACTACATTTACATTCTTATTTTATGTTTAACAACCTATTAGCATTACAAAACTACATTAATAAGCATACCAACAGTGGTGCGCATCAAACAGGATTGTATGAAAACTCACACAAACACATAGCAAACTACATTTAGATTCTTATTTAATGTTTAACAACCTATAAGCCTTAGAAAGAAGCCTAAATAAGTATACCAACAGTGGTGCGCACCAAACAGGATTGTATGAAAACTCACACAAACACATAGCAAACTACATTTACATTCTTATTTTATGTTTAACAACCTATAAGCCTTAGAAAGAAGCCTAAATAAGCATACCAACAGTGGTGCGCACCAAACAGGATTGTATGAAAACTCACACAAACACATAGCAAACTACATTTACATTCTTATTTAATGTTTAACAACCTATAAGCCTTACAAAGAAGCCTAAATAAGCATACCAACAGTGGTGCGCACCAAACAGGATTGTATGAAAACTCACACAAACACATAGCAAACTACATTTAGATTCTTTTTTAATGTTTAACAACCTATAAGCCTTACAAAGAAGCCTAAATAAGCATACCAACAGTGGTGCGCACCAAACAGGATTGTATGAAAACTCACACAAACACATAGCAAAGTACTTTTACATTCTTATTTTATGTTTAACAACCTATAAGCCTTAGAAAGAAGCCTAAATAAGCATACCAACAGTGGTGCGCACCAAACAGGATTGTATGAAAACTCACACAAACACATACCAAAGTACATTTAGATACTTATTTTATGTTTAACAATCTATAAGCCTTAGAAAAAGGCCTAAATAAGCATACCAAAAGTGGTGGACACCAAACGGGATTGTAGAAAAACAAAGAAATAATGTCATTTTTTACTTCATACAAATACATTAAAATAATATTACATTTTCATTTTTATTTTATATCAGATACTGCGTCAAGAACATCGGACCAGGAGTTTCAACTGAGGACCACACCAGCGGACGAGGACTTTCAACAGAGGACCAGACCATTGGACGAGGACTTTCAACAGAGGACTACACCATCGGACGAGGACTTTCAACAGAGGACCAGACGATTGGACGAGGACTTTCAACACAGGACCAACAAAGATTCGGCTTCAAATCAAACTTCAACCAAGGTACAGTATAACAAGTAAAAAAAGAGAAAAATTAATTAATATTCTTCTTTAATGTTTAACCACCTATAAGCCTTAGAAAATAGCCTACAGAAGCATACCAAAATTGTGGCGCACCAAAAAGGATTGTAGAAAAACACAGAAATAATGCCATTTTTTCATTCATACAAAGACATTCAAATAACATAACATTTTCATTTTTATTTTATAACAGATACTGCGTCAAGAACATCGGAACAGGAGTTGGAACTGAGGACCACACCAGAGGACGAGGACTTTCAACAGAGGACTACACCATCGGACGAGGACTTTCAACACAGGACGAGACCATCGGACGAAGGCTTTCAACACAGGACCAACAAAGAATTTTGCTTGAAATCAAACTTCAACCAAGGTACAGTATAAAAAGTAATATCTATCATCTATCTCTTATTTCTCTTTTAGGGCCAATAATCTTTAACAATAAATACAAACTTCAATGTAAACTTAAAAAATAAATTGGCATAGTCCAAAAAAGTCTAAAAACACAGAATCTATATAATTTGTCATTGTAACATTCCAGTCCTAAACCCTAATTTAATTGCCATTTGACAAATTGAATAGTGCTGTAAATAAGGACATAACATCTTTTTTAAAATACCTTTTTAGTTACTGAAACACTTGCTTTTGGATACATGTTTAATAAATAAAAATGTCTTTAAATAATTATCTCATGCCCTTATTTAGACTTTTATTCAATTGAACGCATTGAAATTGATTAACTATAAAATGTTAACACACTATTGATAACTATATGTCATGAAAAACAACTTAACATCTCAAAATAAACTAATGGTACATTATTTTATTTTTACAGATTAACATGGCTGATAATGAGACTAAACAAGAAAAGAAAAGACGCCAAGCTAGAGAACGACGACAGAGAGCAGACAGCCACCAGACACCGGAGAAGAAGGAAATTCGACGAGAAAAAGAACGCAAAAGAATTGCAAGCAAAAGACTGTCACTTGCAGAAATTAAAGAGATGTCAAAAAAAACTACAAAGAAAATAAAGCATTTACAACCTGTTGCTCAAACATCAGATGACATTTTGCCAGAAAAAAGACAAGAGATACCAAAAAAAGCAACAAAGAAAACAAAGCATTTAGAACCGTTTCATGAAACATTAGATGACATTTTACCTCAAACAATACAACATATACCAAGAAAAGCAACGAAAAAAACAAAACATTTAGAACCTGTTGTTGAAACATTATATGACATTTCACCTGATGAATATGAAAGGCAAAATCCTATATGCTTTGCAAATTGTCCTCTACTCAAGTCTTTAGCAGTAGAGGTTCATAGTTGTGGGGACATGACTACTCAATGTCAGTTTTGTGAGGCTTATTATTTTAAACAGGAGAGACCCAGAGATGGACAATTTATTAGTTGTTGTCAAAAAGGCAAGTTCAAACTTCCAGAAAGGAAAGAATTTCCAATTTATTTACAAAATATTATGACTGAACCTACTTTTCCAAACTACAAAAATTTTAAGACAAACATAAGATCCTACAATAGTGCCATATCCTTTGCATCCATGGGGGCAACATTAGCTGCTAATGTACCAGGACATGGTCCTTACTGTTTTAAAGTCCAAGGACAAATTTATCATCGCACTTCCCATTTACATCCAGAGGAAGGAAATAAAAGAAAATTCGCTCAACTATATGTCCTAGATACAATGGAAGCTGTTGACCAACGTATGCAGATGGAAGAAAATAAAAAATGCTTACCCACTGTTTTCATAGAGCTAAATAACATTATGGACAACAATCCCTACAGTAAAGCTTATAAAAAATTGGCAGAAGTAGAAAATGAACAACTACTTCATTCACAAACACATCAATTACCAATGCCGAAGGTTAATATGGTGCTTAAAAGAGACAGACATACTGATAAACGTCGTTATAACTTGCCAACAACAAATGAGGTTGCAATGGTGTTTCACAATGATGAAGGAGAACCACCATTTCAAAGAGACATACGAATATATCCTAGAAATGAGGACCAACCGTTTATTAATATGAGTATCTTAAGTCCAAATTTAGATCCAATGACATATCCCATCTTTTTCCCACACGGAGAAGCAGGTTGGCAACCAAAATTAACTCTTCCCAGTTACCCAAATGCTAAAGCCAGAATCCGAAATAATGTTTCTATGCTTGAATTTAAAGTAGCTCAAATTGCCATTCGCAATGTATTTAATCCAATTTTATGTGGTGGGAAACTAACACAACAATGGATTATTGATTCATATTTGCAAGTTGAGGCAAATAATTTAAACTTTATCAAATATCAACAAGATAAACTCCGTGTAGAACAATATTCTGGACTCATGGACTATGTTGCTGACGTGGCTACAAGCAGAGACATGACAGCTGGCAAAGCCATCATTTTACCATCTTCCTTTCAAGGATCTCCTCGGAATATGAGAGAAAGATATAATGATGCTATGGCTATTGTGACAAAATTTGGCAAACCCGATTTATTTGTGACATTTACATGTAATCCACAATGGCCAGAAATTACACTAAATCTACTTCTTGGACAAACTGCTTCAGATCGACCAGATTTAGTAGCCAGAGTTTTTAAGATTAAATTAAATGAATTAATACGTGACTTCACTATAAATCAGTTATTTGGCAAATGTCTTGCTTATGTATATACCATTGAATTTCAAAAAAGAGGCCTTCCACATGCACATCTTCTAATAATACTTCAAGAAAAAGATAAATTAGATACTTCAGACAAAGTGGATGCAGTCATTGTTGCTGAACTACCAGATCCAGAACTATATGGTAGACTATATGAGATTGTTACTCATCGCATGATTCATGGACCCTGTGGTGACCTTAATCCACAATCACCATGTATGGAAAATAATAAATGTTCCAAAGAATTTCCCAAAGATTATAGAGACAAAACCTATGCCAATTGTGATGGATATCCACTTTATAAAAGAAGAGAAGGAGATAGTGCCATTATTCGTGGGAAAAAAGTGGACAATAGATATGTAGTACCCTACAATCCACATTTACTCATGAAGTACAACGCCCACATCAACGTAGAAGCCTGCACTTCTATCAAATCCATTAAATATGTCTACAAATATATTTACAAAGGTTACGATGCAGCTACTGTAGTCGTCAAAAGTGCAGACAACCCTGAAAGTAGTGAGTTAGTACATGATGAACTTGCATCTCATGTAGATGCTCGCTATGTCAGTGCGCCAGAAGCTATGTGGCGGCTTTTAAAATTTGAAATGCATGATAGATCACATGCAGTATATAGGTTAGCAGTACATTTGCCACAACGACATTTAGTCTATTTCCATGCTGGAAATGAAATGAATGCATTGGCCCAAAGTGAAGATCGTCACACTACACTAACTGCATGGTTTGCATTAAATTCCACTGATGCTGAAGCAACACAATACTTATATATTGAAATTCCATATCACTATGTTTTTGTGAATGGATTATGGAGACCAAGAAAAACCAGAGGCAATAAAATTATTCCAAGAATTTACACAGTCAGTCCAAGAGATGTTGAACGTTTTTGCTTACGGATATTACTTTTAAATGTTCCTGGAGCACAAAGTTTTGAACACTTAAGAACTGTTAATGACATTGTATATGAATCCTTCCATTTAGCTGCAAGACATAGAAACTTACTCGCTGATGATACAGAGTGGGAAAGATGCTTAGAAGAAGCAGCACAATGTCAAATGCCACGACAGATGAGAGAACAATTTGCTTTTATTTGTATCTTCTCAAATGCTCCAAATGCATTAGCTTTGTGGGAGACTTTTAAAAGTAATATGGCTGAAGACTTTATGCGACGATACAATGAAGCCATTGCACACTTAAAAGCGTTAATGGAAATCCAAGAAGTCTTTTTAACTCATGGATTAAGTTGTGCAAGTTTTAATTTGCCTGATCCAGGTCTTATAGATGACATTAACTTTGAAGACTATGACATTCAACTACAAGCAGAAAGAACAGAAGAAAGACTTGCAACTTTAAATACACTACAATTGCAAGCATTTCATGCCATTAAAAATGCTATAGATGATGACATGGTGACAGAGCGTTATTTCTATCTTGATGGACCTGGCGGATCAGGAAAAACATATTTGTACAATTTATTAATGAGTTCAGTACGAGCACAAGGAAAAATAGCAATGGCGTTTGCCACTACTGGAATTGCTGCACTTTTATTAGGAGGTGGAAGAACTGTTCATAGTGGATTTAAACTGCCAGTGCCTATTTTAGAAAATTCTGTGTCAGATATTCGCATGACATCCTTACAAGCAAAGAAATTGAAGAAATGTAAATTAATTATAATAGATGAGGCCACAATGATGTCATGCTATGCCCTCCAATGTATTGACCGTTTGCTTCGTGAAGTCATGGATAATATTTTTCCATTTGGTGGAAAGGTAATGTTGTTGGGTGGCGATTTTAGACAAACATTACCTGTTGTTGTACATGGAAATCGAACTGACATTATCGAAACATGTATAAAGTCAAGTACAGTATGGAAACATTTTACCCATCTTCAACTGCAACAAAATATGAGATCAGAAGGCCAAACTGATTTCAATGATTGGCTTATTAAAATTGGAGAAGGCAGAACAGAAAAAATACTAAATTTACCTGACGACACTGTAGAGATCCCACCTCATATGATTTGTCAACAAGATATTATATCGGCTATATTTGAAGGGAGCATAAATAACGAAGAATATTCCGAGCTTGCCAACCAAGTCATACTGACGTGTAAAAATAAAGATGCATTAATCCTCAATAATAAAATCTTAAAAAAAATTTATGCACCACAAAGAAATTATCACAGTGCTGATTCTGTACTTGCTGATGACAATGAAAGTCAGGCTAACTTTTCCACTGAATTCATAAACTCTTTAACTCCTTCTGGAATGCCACCACATATTTTGCAGCTAAAGAAAGGTGCAATTATCATGTTACTGCGAAATATGAATCCCAAAAAAGGCCTATGCAATGGCACAAGATTAATTGTTCAACAATTAAAGGACCATTTTATAGATGCTGAAATTTTAACTGGGACCCATAGAGGAGAGAGAGTTTTCATACCAAGAATAGATTTAGCACCAAGTGAAAGTAGTCTCCCTTTTATACTTCAAAGAAGACAATTTCCCATTATTATGGCATTTGCCATGACCATTAATAAATCACAAGGTCAAACTTTCAAATCTGTGGGTATTTTCTTGGAAGAACCAGTTTTTGCACATGGTCAATTGTACGTTGCGTTGTCAAGGTGCAAAAATCCACAGGCAATTAAAGTTTACATTGAAAACAATGAAAGTCAAGGTGATTTATTAGAAGATGGACGTATTTTTACTAAAAACATTGTCTACTATGAAGTACTATAACTTTGAAGGATACTAATTAAAGGTGCCAAGATTTTTTAAAAGCATTGCAAAATACATAACAATTGGTTGTTTAATTCAGTCATAATTAATGGAAGTCATGTTTATGAATGATTCGCCTCACAAAATACTTGCCTTGCATTGTTAGTAAAAATTATGTTAAAATGTTAAGTCACTATGTTAATGTTTCTAATGTTACAAGTTTAAAAAATATATTTTGAAGTTATTTCATTCAACATATTACAAAGTGGATGTTAAGAGGTCAAGCACCTTTTAAGTCACAATGTAAATATTGTCTGTTATCTTAAGATTACTACCTACATTAATGTTTATCGCCAATTTATGTGCTCAGTAATAAATTAGTTTAATTACGTACGTTTTAAGAAGAGTTTGACTGTATGCCTTCCTCTACATTCAATGTATATTCAAGTTAACAATTATTGTGATAGAAATTGAATTTTAATACTGATTAATTTAAATGTCAATTGTTTTTACATTCAAATGTTAATACTTTTAATAAAAAATTACTTTACAAAATGTATTCACTATGTTCCTGTTTATAATGTTCAAAATTATACCAATGTTTTGTCAACTTCTAAACTTACATAAAAAATAAAGTTCAAGTTTAAAAATATATACTTTGATGGTTATTGCTTACATATATTTTAAACTTCATGTTAACATTTGCAACGTTTAAAAAAGGCTTTTTACTTTTAGCTTTCCTATTCATTCAATGTATATTCAAGTTAACAATTCTTCAGATACTAATTACATTTTAAAAAACCATTACATCAACATTTTACAAAAATACACGTTCATATTAAAATACTTACAAGTGTCAAAAATATATGTTAATAACTAAACAACTTGACAAACATATACATCACATTGCCGTCATTTTTTGACGGGCAAGTCGCTAGTGGGTATATATATTTCTGCACAACAAAATAAAGTCAGTAGCCTTGAACTCCCTATTGAGTGTTGTCCAATATGGGAGGTTGGGAATGGTGAGACTGTAGTGTCTCTTGGGTATTTTACCGTATACCAGCGGAGATATTGGACTGCGTGTTCCAACTCCATTACATGTACCTCTTAGGTTCCTGTGTGAATGTGGTACGCGGTTGGTGTTGTTTTGCGCAAACGGAGGTCGTGTAGCTTCGTTTTCATTTTTTAGGGGGCTGCCATTTTTTTTCCTTGCGTAACTGATTTTCGAGTGCCGAAACTCATTGAAATAGACTTAAAATTTGTGTTTCACCTCACTCCCAGACGTCCTGGCTGTTCCCCCGTGCGGTGTGTGATGTTTTTGTTGTATTTATTTTTTATTTTTTATGCGTTTAGTGTTTTTTTTTGCTTTGAGCGATTTGTCCGTTAACTTCGTATTTTTCCTATCTCGTATTTTTTATTTTTTTCAAAGTCCTGTGTTTGTCAAGTGCTTGCAACCTAAGGCGATCCTGCATTTCCTAAGTGTTTGAAGGCAAAGTCCCACGTCTTTCATTCACTCTACGCCCAAGTGCTGCGAGTTTTAGTGCTGTGAGTTAAAGGCTCGTAGTTCGACAATTATAATAATATGTGAGATGTGATAGAGATATAGATTATATAGATAGATAGATAGATAGATAGATAAACTATTTTGGTTTTATTTTATTTTCTAAATTTTACCTAATCAACCGTTTCCGTGCTATTTTTGCCCTATTAACAAAACGGTCCATTGAGCCTAAAAATGTGATAAGTCATAAATGTAAAAATCCTGTTTGGAAGTCAGTGTGTGTTTGCGTCAACTGTAACACACCATGCTGATCCACTTGGTATTCATGGCAGAGATACTGGAGTGGGTTGCCAGTTTCTCCTCCAGTGGGCCCCAGCATACAGCTCCTGGTATTCCTAGGTGGTCTCCCATCCACGTACTGACCAGGACCAATCCTTGCATGGCTTCAGGGTGGTGTCACCTCTTGGTTCCCTGACTGTAATCAAACCCAGGTCGCAGCAGTGAAAGCGCCGAATCCTAACCGCTGGACCACCCAGGAACCCTTGGAAGTCCTTACGAATATTTAAAAACTTCTTTATTAAAACAAAGTGGTGACTAAGTTTTAGTCTGAAGCCTATGGGAATTTTCTGACCTTCGTCTAGCCCTCACCAAGCCCAATTTAAAACCAAAATTTGAGAAACACACACATTCTACTTTGTTTTATTTATTTATTTTGTTTAAATTGTGACAAAGTCATTCAAAAGCATTGTGTGAAAAGGCAACCCATGGTTCAGTAACATGTGGAACCCCCTTTAGATGCAGTAACAAAAACGTTTTTTTATCAATTTTATGGACGTGTTAATTTTAATAGCACCTAATTCCAATTACCTTCTTAAAGAAGACTGAAAAAGCAAAAAGTTACCCTTAGCTATTGACAGATTTTTTTGTTCATATTCGGCCCTGCATCTTTTACGAATTAAGATTCCGCTATGGGACATTACACAGTTGTGAACATTTTTTCTATTTAAAGAAAGTGGCTACAATTTGTCCCAGCCACAGAGCTACAGTGACAAACTTCACATGCCTGGAACAATAGCATTGCAAATCTATACACAAAGCAGTAGTCTTCAAGACGTCTTCATTGTGGGGATGAATACACTGAATAGATCTGTACTTGGTGGTTAGTCGTGCCGTCTCCTTCTAAACAAAACTACATTTGTTCCATTACTCTGGTTATTAACATACTGAATCCTGTGGCCTAAAAAAGATCACCAGTAGAATATACCATGACTTAAAATGTCATTATATCTACATTTGCAGTCATAAAAATAACAGGTCACTGATCAAAATAGTCTCCTGAAGACTCTCCTTCATAGAAGATTGTTCTGCTCCAGTATGAAAACAGCCTGGTCACCTAAACTGCTCGGTGATCTCCCATCAGCAGGACATGTGCCCTTTTCAGGCAGTGTTCGTTTAAAAAATGACCTCAGTTTTATAATAAAATCACAGATCTATGTGCCTTTCTAGTGTAGCTCTTAAATTATATTTAAGTTTCCCTGTACTTATCTCTCTCTAATCTAACACATGCTGCTTATATCAGAAACACACATTACATGGAGTCATTCTACACACATACAGATTTATTTTATTTAAAAATAAAAAATTGGTTTCCACACCCCCATAAAAGATTACAAAAAGGTACAGTGAGCCTCCCAATAGAAATACTGTATTTGGGTACATTTATAGTAACATTCACGCCAACAACAACACAATGCAGAAATCCACACAGAAATGTCTGAGCTCTCCTTGCTTCCTTATGCAGGGCAAACAAGGCTACACATTCCATGATGCTTTGCTGCACAGACTGACTTCCCAGTTATTTGAAACAATGTTAAAGCTACCTATGATTGATCAAAAACAAGATTGTCAAGGGGGCATGCCTTCTCAAAATCAATTTAGGGATTTTTTTCATGCAAAAATGTTTTTATACACTGATGGACTGCAATTATAATCCATGAAACTTAAAAGGCCATTTACCTCACTAGAGGTGCTCTTCATGGTGTGAAAGAGCACAAGATTCTATTTTAAAATGATCTCTTGCTTTTTTTTTTTTTTTTTTATTACACTAATAACACCTAAAAATCTGCAGTCATCTGTCCGTTTACAAGCACACTGCTGACTGTTCATGCATCTGCGTAGCTCCGGTGAAGACAAGATTTATGGTTTCTCTCCGCTTTCATGAATGTCATCAGCCATCCGTTAACCCACTGTTCCAGCAGTCATTTCCCTCCACAGTTGAACGTGTGTTGAGTTAACCCACTTTCTGTGTCTGCGCTCTGCACACAGCTCTTGCTGTCAGTCTCTCTGGAGGCATGCCTAATTTCAAAAATTCAAAATGTATTTCATGTTTTGAGGAGTCTTTTACAGTGGTGTGCTCCAAGTTGTACTGAATTAACTGGTCATTTAAATATGCCTTTAACAATAGAAACACTGTGTGCATGAGCTGTGGGGACATACATTTGCAGGGACTTTTTGGAAGGTTTGAGTGAGTGAAAACAGAGCACTTCCACATACCTTTACTTTATATTGATATCTTGGGGCTTGTTTTTTGTGTGTGAGAGGACATCCACCACAAAAGGTGGACTACAAATGTCACAAATAAGACTGAGTTTTAGGTTCTGGGCGGGTCTTATACCTCCACAATCATCATCCTGCGTTTCACTTTTTTGTCTGTATCTGCATAAAAACGGATTACACCTCAAGAAAGTGCTAGCCTACTAAAATAAAACAAACACAGTATGAAGAAAAAAGCAGCAGGAGGATTTAGGAGGTTGTAGGCTACATGAGGCCTTGAGCGGCCATTTTGACAAACTTGCAGGGAAGCTAAAACTGAACAGAACTAATACAATGTTTGTATTTAGAGCTCAAAATATGTACATAAAGTTGCACCATGACCTCTGCCTTATGCGCTGCAGAAAAGATACATTGCATAACACATTGTTGTCACACAACAAAGAAACTGCTTTTCAGCAATTTTATTTTATAATTTTTGCTCCGAGAAGTTACAATTTTACACATGTTACAGCAGCACCGAGTGGTCACCATGGCAGTAAATGAGTTATGTTGCAATGTAAATATGGTGAACAATCCTTCTTGTTAAAGTATTTTTGCTTGAATTCCTCACAGTTTGGCAGGCAGAGAGGCTGACACATGCGTAGATTCTTAGTCATCAGGGCAAGACCCTGCCAGCAACATTCCTTTCTGTAAAAGGTCCATGAACACACAATTCTTTGTCTGACCTTGGCTAACTGTACAGGATCCCTGAACAAAATAAATGACCCATTCCATTAGGTGGGGCTGAGAATTAGATCAGCGACTTAGATCTTCCTCTTTCTACTGGAAATGGAAACCAAGACTAGGACAAGGACACACTACCATTGCCGAATCCACAAGCTCCTAACCAATGGTAGTACTGGAAACAAGAAATACTAGGTTATAGAAAAAACACAACACTGAAAACGGACACTGTAGTAACAACTGACTTCATTGTGAAGCTGAAGTGCCAACCTAAGAGGACACTGTGACCCTAACAAATCGTTCATTAAAAACAGTTTATACATTGTACTCATTCCTGAGATATTCATCAATGTTTGTGCTGTGTTCTGATGCAAATGTGTGGCTCAATATGCTAGTGTGTGGCTTATTGTGCTGGATAAGGGTGGGGTACCTAACAGCTTAATATTTGCAAAAACAAATGCCACTAGTTACCATATCAAAAAAGCTAATTGATATTAATGAGCTGCAATACAGCACAAACAATGATGCATCTCAGCAATAACTTACATTTAAAAAAAAACAAAAAAAAAACGTCTAGTATATTATATATGCTCTTTACCAAGAGCCATTAAAAAAACCCCATTGATTTTGGAGGGGAAATTGTTTTTGTAAGCTGCTGTACACCACTTTCTGATTATTTTGTGGTCCTGATACCAACCAAGATAATTTTGCACCAAAATCTACGATGCAAGGATAAGAAAGAGTTCAAGTGTAATTAAAATTCATGAAGACAAGGTTTCAGTCTTTAAATAAGCCGGGACCCTACTGAAGTTCGCACCCTATATAAGTTTATCTTATCCATAACAAAATCAAGTTATTTTTGTACTAGGATTTATTTACTGAAGAAACAAATGGCTGAGATATTCAGCATAGTTTGTATGACATTATTATGTAAAGTGCCCCTGAATGCCAATTAACTGAAACTAATTAGCAAACAGTCTGCCTATTTGTATGTGCCATCAGTGAAACAATGTGTGCAATGCTAACAAGCAGTACAATCTCTCTGCTACCTTTACCAGCACTCTAACCTATTAGCATACTGAGCTGCACATTAGCATAATTAACAAACAATACTGAATATTGTATTACTAACTTACCGTAGAGAGAAAACTTAGGACAATGTGTGTGTGTGTATATATATATATATATATATATATATATATATATATATATATATATATATATATATATTTATTTATTTATATTATACACACAGTTTTATTGCTCTCAACCAACTTGATGACAGGGTCTCTTTGAATTTAAATTTCTCTTGGAATATATTACTTTTTTTGTTTAGTAGGTATTCGTAGATAATTATTGTTTCACCCCTCCACCACTATTCTTATCAGGGACCATTATAGGTGCAGATCTAGCCACAACAAGGTGGGGCTGGTGCTCTGTGTTATCAGTAGCCCAGGTGTTCAAACACCACGTCACTTGTTACAAACACTCAGCTGATAGGAGTTTTTTTGCATCATGCTTTTCTAATTTAGGCCACAACGTCTCTACTTCCCTGTGAGTTATTGAAGGATTTGTTATGAAGGCATATAAACACTATAACTGTACTTTGTTCCAATTAATTTTTAAGGAACTCCAAGTTGAAAACTAAATAATAAAACCATTTTACATTATGCTGGCTATAATTACTGGTTTTCAGTATGTGCGGTGCCAGGTCACAAATATGGAACAGACTGGTTAGAGACATCTGATGGACAGAAACAGGAATGATTTTGGTCAAGGCTTGAAGCCTATAGCTTGCTATGCTGTTAAGCGCTAACTATATACTTTGTTTTACAATTTCACTTTTAAAGTTCAAAATCTAAAATATTATAAAAAGTTAAACATTTTTGGTCATGTCTAGGGCCTTCCTGGACTGTTGTGGACTATGGCATGGGCCTGGGATGGCAAGGGTTACCCTGTTTGTCACTGTGGGTTAGGTGTTATGCTAGTTATGTTCTAAGGTTTTTGAAAATACTGTATATATTATGGTTATGCTTCAGTTTTATTTTGTATGATGTGACATGGGATGTAATGTGGGAGCATTTTTGGGCTGTGGGGCAGGGGAAACAGGGTTAGGAAGTTAAGTATGTCACATAGTCAAATAGACAGAGTGTCTCCAACACTAGTTGAAGTACCACAGGAAGGTTGGAAGGTTAGGACACCATATAGGGACATTCACTCTAATAATTAGGTTAATGCACAACCAAGGTAGATTAAGGGCCTGACATCACTGGATGTACATGGTCTGCCTGTGGACCAGGAGCAGGTCACTGCCAATTATGATTGGCCAGCTTATGGTGAGAAAACTGTATAAATAAGTATGTGAATAAAAATAAAGGTGTGTTAGTTTTGAGTAACATAATTGCATGTGCGAGTGTCATTCTGGGAAATAACTCCATTGTTCCTGTTGAGCATCCGGTGTTGGGCAGTAATCACAGTCCGTGGCCTGCTGGAAGGGCTCCTGGGTGTTTTCCTTGGTCCATCTTCTGCTATCAGAGGATCTCATAGTTTTGCTAGGTAGGTTTGAACCAGGTTCTAACCAATTGAAGTAGCAGATTGTGACAGTTATAATATTGATTTATTTGCTAAAAGTAAGGCAGAATACCCCTTGTGGATCTCTACCTTCTTGTGGTACTTCAATGAAGCTGTGAGCGATACCATGTAGGATCACCCAAGATGGGCATGTCATAGCAAAGAAAATCTTATGGATAAACACAACCAGACGAGATGTGCCTGGTGTGATGCGGTCCATAGGGTCATGGAGAGTCAGACACAACTGAACAATTAAATAACAAAAAGCAGAATAAGACGTGAACAAATTATTTAGCATTTTAAAAAGGATATTGTAAAGCAACAATTTTCAATCATCATCCAACATCAAGTAAAGTAAATATTTTAAATATAGTTCAATGTCTCCTCCCCCTTCCAGTTCTCCTTTGCAGTGAGAATCCCATGCAGTCCCTATACACAAATGCCTTTTCCCCCATGATTCCCTGTAACACAGTGCAGACCGCATGCAGTTTTCTTTTCACCAAGTCAATAATGACCACAAAGTTTTTATGTCTTTCAAAGAGGAGTATATCGCTAGAATAATAAATTCTCACTTGCAAAGAGTGCAATTTAATTTAAACTATAAAGACACAAGTGCATCTATTTTTGTAATATGGCCTTGCGTGTCGCACAGCCTGAATCTCTTACATTGGAGTGTCGCATAAATAAAAACTTCAGCTCTGGTTAGTTTTCTGAAGTTACAAAAATATACCTTCCTTTGATTATAGGCTTTTAGAAAACCACTGTGTGTGCACAGGAAGAGCATAATTTACAGGTACTTCAGTTCCGATTCAGTCTCGTACTAAACTGGGAGCAAAGCAAATAGACTCAGCCCAGTGCTTATAACCACACAACCACACCCTCCCCCTGAAATAAGCAGCACTTTGGAATATATTAGGACAGCGCTACCGCCTGTAATTACATTGCCAAGGCTTGGCTGTCAGCATTGGTTAGTTCTCAAATGCATTTTACAAAACCTAGGAAACTGTTAGTAAATCAGTATTTTATGATCACATCTTGTCTTTAAAAAAGTATAATAATATTATGAAAGCACATTGCCTGTACCATATGTCTATTTGCACCTGGTGAGAGACATTATTCCAAGAGATCATACACTAAGTGGAAATCTAGGTCACCTTATTTCAAATGTTCATATGCTTGTAGACATCACTATTTAATAAATCCGATACAGGAAGAGATTGGCTTAGATCAGTCTTGTCTGACTCAAGTTCTTAAAAAGGCAACATTTTTATGATATTGCTTTAACATAACATGCTTCAAACAATGGCCGACTGCCAACATCAAAACCTATAATGATACTCATACAGTACTGGACTGTACCACACCGCCTACATTTTCACATGGATGGAGAATGCAATAAGCTACTAAACTACAGTAAGCTAAGGTCAAGCCGTGGTGTCCACTACACCTGTTCCCCTTCACCAGTATCTCATAATGGATTGCTTAGAGAATATCTGTGGCAGAAAAAGATATCTATATTTGTCTTGCCATGTATTCGTCAAGATTGGTACCCACACTACTCAACCCTGAGAGACCAGAGCTAAACAAACTAGTGTTACATGACCTCACCAAACCATGTTCCTCTTACATGTTTTCTATGCATGTATTATCCCAATAAATATTATACAACTAGGAAATTGCCCGTCAAAAATCACGGGAATAAAATTGTAGGCCAGGCAATGCTGTTTGCCACACAATGTGAGGCTTTTTCTCCTCTGAGCACCTTTGGCGCTCATAGCGAGCCTTTTCCCCCAGTGTACTTAAAACTTTACTGCTTTGCATTGATCACCTTCGGTGTGCATGGCGATGACCGCTTCGGCGCTCATCAGTTTGTTAACCTGTAAGTTTTGTGCTTAGGAATGCCATGTGTCTCTCTCCACCATCTCCCCCCTGTCCCTTCCCTGTATTTCTCCTCTGTGTGCCTGCTAAATCTTTGCGTGGTGCATGCGGACTGGCGTTGGTTTCATTTTAAAAGTCCTGCGTGCCTGTCGTTGCTCAGCCTGGTTTTCATCCGGTTTCAGAATTTTTATGTTTTTTTGGCCGCCATTTCCGAACCCCCCCCCCCCCCCCCACCCCCTCGCTGGCCGATTTTCAATTGACGAAAAACACCAAATATGGCTCAAATTCACTTGCAACCTCACTCCCATGCTCTCCCCCCATGCTGTGTGTGAGCGTACTTCCCAATTACCCTGGCATTGTTAAGTAAGCTGTAAAATAATAATAAAAAAAAATTAACACAAACACATATGTAACATAATATTTAGATCTTCTACAGTCCCTGATGACTTCATCACAGATTGACTCAAGGCATTAGATTACACTAAAGGAATTTCACCCAGTAGCCGCCCCTTTTAATCAGCCTATCCAAGTGCTTGTTTGTCTCTTCCTTGACATTGCTATGTTAATTTATAACCCACAGAGAACACACAAGGAATAATCATAACCAATCACTCAGATCATTTGTGGTGGTAAAGAAATTTTCCATGAATGGAAAAAAAAAAATACAAAAAATACAAAAAAAACTTACAAACACATGTTTGGAGAAAATATTAAGTTTCTGATACTATAATGTTAATCTGAGCATACAAAGTAACAGCAGACATATTCCTTTCAGTGACAACAACCACAACATTAGGAATTTAAGACAAAATGATGCAAAGCAAATTTTTCTATGCATCATGTTCAAGCATTTGCTGGCTTCAGAATGAAGTCACATGGTTTCCTTGAACACCTATTTAGTATGTTCAAATGACAGGTGCACAACATAACATAAAAAAAAAGGAAGCCAGGACTACCACATTTTTACTTCTGGCCCAAACATTTTTTTTTGCTTACGTACTCCAAAAATATGTATTATATGAACACCACTCTCCGGCTTCAGCCCATGTATTTGTAAGCATGATTCAGCAGTCTATACACGGCACCAAAGCCCACATTCTTGTTTAAATGTCTCATATGCATGTAATCTATTTAAAAAAATGTATACATACGAAATGCCCTCCAATTCTGCCAACCATACAAGAGCAGAGGCCAAGAAGAAACTCAATTTGGCAACAGCAGCATTCAAGGCAACTGCTAAACCAGGTTTATAAAACAATGTTCTTATTAACAGATACAGATTTGAATGTCACCTTTTGCTGGCATTGAAGCTTGCCATAAATACCAAATCTGAATATCTTCCCTTAAAGTAATAGCGTTACACATTGGAGGCTGTGAAGCTAGAGTTGCATATCATTTAGGATAGGGTACACAAGGAATCCTCAATGATGAATCCTACAGGAGAAGCTAGCTGTTCTCTTCATTGTAATATCTCAATATGATAACCATTTCCATTGAGTTGGATGGAAAAGCTATACATAGTGTATTTAGCAACATGCTGCAATAGTTGAATAAAATGTATCCCATCTGAATCGATATAAGCATCATGAGTCCCTTAAAGGACCACTGTAATGCAATAAAAACAGCTTTTGTTTGTTATGTATGTCATAAACTAACATTAGCAGCTGTATAAGCGATAGACATAAAAGCATTTTTAAAGAATATCATAATTTTTTAAGACGCTGTTTAAGGTCTTTGTTGATAGAGCTCTTAGGAAGTAATGCATCAAAGAAAGAAGTGAAGGAGGAGAGAAGATGGAGAGGTCATGAGTACTTCTAAGATAATTCTGAAATTGTCATCACCCTATTCTCTCTCTAGAAGCAGACGCAGAGAGCTTACATCCATACATCCATCCAAGAGACTAATAGAATACTTTGATGATTTAAATAGTAAATACTGAGTGATAACAGACATTGTAATTAAGTGGTTGACCTTGCATCTATTGTCAATGACAGAAAAAAATACATAAAGCTAGTTGAAAAAAAAAAAAAAGTTATATATATATATATATATATATATATATATATATAATATATATATATATATATATATATTTATTATATATATATATATTTATTATATATATATAAAAAGTCTACACACCCCTGTTAAAATGTCAGGTTTCTGTGCTGTAAAAAAAAATGAGACAAAGATAAATAATTTCAGTACTTTTTCCACCTTTAATGTGACCTATAAGCTGTACAACTTAATTGAAAAACAAACTGAAATCTTTTAGGTAGAGTGAAGAAAAGATATAAAACTAAAATAATATGGTTGCATAAGTATGCACACCCTTAAACTATTACGTTGTTGAAGCCCCTTGTGATTTTATTACAGCACTCAGTCTTTTTGGGTATGAGTCTATCAGCATGGCACATTTTGACTTGGCAAGATTTGCCCACTCTTCTTTGCAAAAACACTCCAAATCTGTCAGATTGCGAGGGCATCTCCTGTGCACAGCCCTCTTCAGATCACCCCACAGATTTTCAATCGGATTCAGGTCTGGGCTCTGGCTGGGCCATTCCAAAACCTTAATCTTCTTCTGGTGAAGCCGTTCCTTTGTTGATTTGGATGTATGCTTTGGGTCATTGTCATGCTGAAAGATGTGTTGTTTTTGCCCCAAACATATCTTTTGGAATTAAGGCCAAAAAGTTCAACCTTGGTTTCATCAGACCATAACACCTTTTCCCACATGCTTTTGGGAGACTTCAGATGTGTTTTTGCAAAATGTAGCCTGGCTTGGATGTTTTTCTTCATAAGAAAAGGCTTTCGTCTTGCCACTCTACCCCATAGCCCAGACATATGAAGAATACGGGAGATTGTTGTCACATGTACCACACAGCCAGTACTTGCCAGATATTCCTGCAGCTCCTTTAATGTTGCTGTAGGCCTCTTGGTTGCCTCCCAGACCAGTTTTCTTCTTGTCTTTTCATCAATTTAGGAGGGAGCTCCAGTTCTTGGTAATGTCACTGTTGTGTCATATTTTCTCCACTTGATGATGACTGTCTTCACTGTGTTCCATGGTATATCTAATGCCTTGGAAATTCTTTTGTACCCTTCTCCTGACTGATACCTTTTAACAATGAGATCACTCTGATGCTTTGGAAGCTCTCAGTGGACCATGGCTTTTGCTGTGGGATGCGACTAAGAACATTTCAGGAAAGACCAACAAGAGCAGCTGAACTTTATTTGGGGTTAATCAGAGGCACTTTAAATGATGGCAGGTGTATGCTGACTCCTATTTAACACGATTTGGAATGTGATTGCTTAATTCTGAACACAGCTACATCCGCAGTTATAAGAGGGGGTGCAGACTTATGCAACCACATTAATTTTTTTATTTTTTTTTCTTCCCTCCACCTAAAAGATTTCAGTTTGTTTTTCAATTGAGTTGTACAGTTTATAGGTCACATTAAAGGTGGAAAAAGTACTGAAATGATTTATCTTTGTCATTTTTTTTACAGCACAGAAACCTGACATTTTAACAGGGGTGTGTAGACTTTTTATATCCACTGTATCGATTATACGTGGCAGTCCAACTCTGAATGGTTCTTAAGTGTGCAGGTATTTCTCATTAGATCAGCATATGAAAATAATTAATAATTTTTATATATATATATATATATATATATATATATATATATATATATATATATATATATATATATATATATATATATATATATTTATTTTTTATTTTTTTATTTCCTTCAACACAGTGTTCATTTAAGTTGCACTCTTTATAATAACATACTATATAGGTCTCTTGAACTCCTTTTCTAGCTGAGTGGTGTGTAATACATTGCATTCACCCATTAACATTACAGAGCCACTTTAACCCATAGATTTAGTCCATGTCCAACAGTCTCAGGTTTGTAATGTAGATACACCCAGTACTATCTGTGAGCCAGCAGCAGCAGCTGCAATAGACATACCATTTATAATTAAACATACTTTTATTTACTACAAATGTGTCGTGGAATAGTTGAGTGTCCTTAGTGTTTATTATAGCCTGGTTGTTTTTCTTTTTCCAGACCAGTTTCTAAACCGTTTATTTGCACACAAAACAAAAACTATCCAAGAAATGTTACCCTTGGCCTGTAGTTCTTGTGTCAAGAGCTATAAGTAGCAAAAACCTTCTATAACTCACACACCCAGACATGTGGTAGCAGTAAACAAAATAAGTTCTGCTCTCTGACATGAGTACCAGAGGCCCGGTCACAACCGCTCGGATCCGTGAAATGATTTCTGATGTCCTCGCTCTACATGGACATAAGGGATATTTGTTAAGTCAAAGAAATAAAAAAAATAAGGAAGGTCAGATTAATGCATGAACTTTTCACACAAGGGTCTACATAACATTTGTGTTTAGATATGTATCGTCAGTTTTACCCAGAATTAACATTCACAGAATTTAACAGGGATTCCTTCCATTTGATCTTGGGCATCTTTCAAGTAGTATCAGTAGTATATTAAAAAAAAAATGTCAACACCTCCAGAGATGCTTACATAGGCTCAGTGAACCTCCCAATAGAAACACTGCATTTGGGTATGCATTTAACCCTTTACTAACCTTGAAGCCAATAGCAGCACAATGCAGACATCCGCACAGCAATGTCTGACTCCCCCTTGCATCCCATGACACCTTCTTGCACAAACTGCCATCACTGATTGATACAATATATTAGCCAACTGTGGTTGGCCCAAACAGTTATACATTTTAGCAGGGAATTCTAGGGGTTATAACTCTGAAAATCAACTGATTGTAAACTCAAAATATTTAGCAAACTTTATGGCAAGTATAATCATGTTTTTTTTTTTTTTTTTCATGCAGTATGTTTTCAGGCACTACTGATTCTCTATCATATGCACTACTTAAACTTAAATATGCATTTAATGCACACCTTTATTGCCCTTCAAACATCTTTTTCAAAAACGGTCTGTCATTCCGAAATGGACAGAAATATACAGGCTAGAACATCTCATCTATTATTCTGTGTTGCAAGTTAAAAAAAATGTCCATGTAGTGCACCAAAATAAAATACAGTGCCTTGCAAAAGTATTCACCCCCCTTAGCATTTTTCGTGTTTTGTTGCCTCACAACCTGGAATTAACATGGATTGTTTGAGGATTTGCATCATTTAATTTACAGAACATGCCCACAACTTTGAAGATGTTTTTTTTTTTTTTTATTATTATTTCCCATTCCCGGCTGCTGAAAAACATCCACACAGCATGATGCTGCCACCACCATGTTTCACTGTGGGGATAGAAAACAGAAAATTGGCACATGCGTATGTATTCACCCCCTTTGTTATGAAGCCCATAAAAAGCTCTGGTGCAACCAATTACCTACAGAAGCCACATAATTAGTGAAATTATGTCCACCTGTGTACAATCTAAGTGTCATTACATAAACACACCTTTTTTGAAAGGCACCAGAGGCTGCAACACCTAAGCAAGAGGCACCACTTACTAAACAATGCCATGAAGACAAAATAACTCTCCAAACAAGTAAGGAACAATGTAGTTGAGAAGTACAAGTCAGGGTTAGGTTATAAAAAAAAATATCCAAATATTTGATGGTCCCCAGGAGCACCATCAAATCTATCATTACCAAATGGAAAGAACATGGCACAACAGCAAACCCGCCAAGAAACGGACGCCCACCAAACCTCACGGACCGGGCAAGAAGGGCATTAATCAGAGAGGCAGCACAGAGACCTAAGGTAACCCTGGAGGAGCTGCAGAGTTCCATAGCTGTTCACAAGCGCAATGCATCCAACTTGAAGGAGCTGGAGCAGTTTTGCAAGGAGGAATGGGCAAAAAATCCCAGTGGTAAGATGTGTCAAGCTCATAGAGACTTATCCAAAGCGACTTGGAGCTGTGATTGCTGCAAAAGGTGGCTCTACAAAGAATTGACTTTAGGGGGGTGAATAGTTATGCACATTGACTTTTTCTGTTATTTTGTCCTATTTGCTGTTTGCTTCACAATAAAAAAAATAAAAATCTTCAAAAGTTGTGGGCATGTTCCGTAAATTAAATGATGCAAATCCTCAAACAATCCATGTTAAATTCCAGGTTGTGAGGCAACAAAACAGGAAAAATGCTAAGGGGGGTGAATACATTTGCAAGGCACTGTATATAGACTGCTCTCAGCCAGCTCCACAAGCTGCTGACACATAAGGTTCTTGGCCACAGAGACACAATGAGGAAACTGGTGATTCATTGTGTGATACAATGAACTCCAGTGGTACTATAATCCAAACACAATGCATTTGGGAAGTTTTGCATATGCATCAATAGCGAATATTCACAGATGAAAAAAAAAAAAAAAAAAAAAAACCTCACTTCACAAGCTCAGGTAAACATTAATTTAGATCTTAAACATTATATCAATTGTCAAATATCCTTTCAGACAAGCTTACTAGTTCAACCAGCCGGAATGTACCTTATCTTACAAGGAATAAAAGTATTTACAGAGGGTGAAAAACTGACAAGTAAAAGGTTTACGATTCTTGCTTTTATGCCTTGGTGCCATACTGGTCAGCCTAGAAGACACACTTTTCAGGGGGATAGGAAGAACAGCTCCAAATGTTGTCAGTGTCCAACAGGTTAAATTAATTAACCCTTTGCTGCTTATGATGTCACTACTTGCAGCTCTCTTCAACCTGTCAGTATGTTTCATTGATCCCATATGTCAGTATGAAGCATCTACAAGCAATCAATGTCATTGTTGAGTAAAAAAGCAGTAAAATATATAGCTTTTAAACAAAAAAAAGTTAACTATGTATATATTAGTCACTCTATCAATCAAGTTACACAAATGCATTTATATGAAAATGTCAAAACAGGACAGGCTATACCCTCAAAAAAATGGTAATATTAGCAGACATGAGAACTCTCAGGGTTAGAGAGCTGTAAAGTAGCCAGTCTCCTGGGAGATGGATACTAGTATAGTATGTACAGGAAAAAGAACTTCAAGTCACACAATTCATGCTTAAGTGGTAAAGGTGTAATCTCCGTAGAACAGTGATTTCCAGACCAGTCCTTAAGGCACCCCAGACCGGTCAGGTATTCTATTTAACTGTGTGAGAAAATCAGAGGCTCCTGTTGAATGCCAATTGCCTCAACTGTGCTCACACACTGTTAAATCACATAACTGACCTGTCTGGGGTGCCTTGAGGAATGGATTGGCAACCACTGCCATAGAACTTGGAAGACAGTGGATCACTCTATTCCTCCAGAGAACAGTATGGTGCATGATACGGAGAGGCTCCACAGTGGTGTAAGTAATGCGTCACTGCACTGTGGAGGTTTCTTATGGCTTGAAGACTCCTCACCCGTTCGGAAGAAGATATCAATAATAATAATAATAATAATAATAATAATAATAATAATAATCATCATCATCCCCCCCCCCCCCAAATACACAGTATGTATTTACCAAGGCAGTCTCATGCAGATTAGATTAGATTTATACTCATACATACAGGCACACCATAAATGACAGGTGATAGAGGCCATTCCAAAGAAGGTTTCACTGAACTGCCAAGAAAATCAGTTCAAAATGACAGTATCTATAACTGAATGCACACTCCTGTAGTTTATCTAGTTGGTCACTACCATAACTATCAATTATTAATTAGCAAAAAACATAAAAATTATGATCTGAAAAATGAGGAATAAAAAGAAATATGGATGTACGTGCAACCAGACAAATTCAGGGTGTTTAAAAAACATATCCTAGGTGTGGTATATGTAGATACAGATTGCATAAGCTCAGGCCTGTGGGAATTTCTGTCACAGAAAATGATTTTAATCAGGATCAATGTGTTCCAAAAGTGATCCGGCCTCAGGCTAAGACTGTATGTGAGAAGTGAATAGTTCAGTAGAGATAAAAAAAATATTTCAAAGCTTTCCTGAGAACAGTACAATTAAAGAGAGAACAAATAGCTGTGTTTGACATATAGCTTAAAAGGGTCCAGTTTGTGCATTTTTGCCTAGTATCCTTACTTAAGAAGTAGACAAGCTGATTAAGGTTGGTGGCATGTAGTAAATAAAACAGGATAGGTTCAATTCAGGACAAGTACTGTATGGGTCACACTGTCAGAAGTCCGAGAGCTGCATCCATGTACAAGCCAAGTAGGAGACAACTCCCTGGTGGCTCAGACAATCAGAACTTTGAGTCAAGATGCATGTATTCAATTTGATAACTTAGCATGAAGAGAAGTCACTTGAACATTGAATACAATGTGTTAAAAAGGGGCAATATAACATGTTTACTGGTAAGTCCAATAAACAAGTGCACAAGGTTTCAGGTTATATTGCCTTTTATAAGTTGAAGTACAAGGGCTTTGCAACGGTCAGCAATGAATGAAGATTGCCACATGAATAGGTCTCAAATGCATTTGACTACTGAATAAATAGAGATCAGCCATACATTACTATCAACTTTTTAATTATACACCTCAAATAGCTAGATTTTAAAATCCATAGAAAAACAACAACAGGTCTTTGTTTATATATGGTAAAGTTATATTTGCAACCAAGGTATAGTAAAATCAGGAGGTTGTAAAATTATTCGGCAAGAACATCCTTCAAAAACATATTATAAAAAATAAAATAAAATAAAAAGGAATGACACAGCACCATTGGCACAGGATTAGTAATGATTAGAAATTTAAAAAGATTAAAAGAAGATTATATATATATATATATATATATATATATATATATATATATATATAAACTATTTACTGTACAGTGGAGGGCTTCTTTAATCCACTATAAATTACTGTATTGGCCCGATTATAAGCTTCCTCCCCCCCCCCCCCCCCCCGATTTCCAAGCTTGGAAATCACGGGTGCGGCTTATATATTAGTGACCGTAAACAAATATTTGCCGATTTGCAAGCTTGAGACTGTTGCGCAATTAATTCTAACGTCATTCATCGCTTTGCCGTATTTTACAGTGCAATATCGATTTTTTATTTACATTTACGGTGCTTCATTTTACCCACTTGCGGGTCCTATTTGGAACCCGTAGGATTTTCTTTTACATTTGCGAGGGCATGCCGAATTGTATCAATGAAAAAGCGATTTGCGATTTTAGCGATTGTAACATTTTGCGAGCTACGATTTTTGGCCTGTAACCCGCAAAAAATAAGCTACCATAGGTAAGTTGCGGCTTATATCTTTTTTTTTTTTTTTTTTGCAGCTTATATGCGTGTGTGGCTTATATTTGGGCCAATAGGGTAAGTGATTGTTGTGATAAACTACCTCCCAGGCAAATAATGAACTGGTCCCCACCAAATAATGAACTGGTCCCATGCTGATGAGAGACAGTAATCGGAATTATGGACATTCAAATGTGAACACAAATGTACTATTTATATATATTCATTTTGATTAACATATATATTTTTTAATTTGATGATTTTTCCCCCTTAAAAAGGCAATTTTTACAGCTGTTTTCGGCCTATAGTTAAAATGATAGGTGGAAAATGTAAATGAAAGCTGCAAAATATATATTTTTACCTAAAGTGGAATCCATTCATTATTGAAATGGCAGTCCTCTATTCAAATAAGGCAACATTTTCCACTTTCTATCACCACCAAATATTAATAAGAATTATTTACGAGGTGCAGAAGAAATCCCAAGTTTTGCTAAACTTAAGTACTATGCAGTTATGGTTAAAAAAAAAAAAAAAAAAAAAAAAAAAAAAGGGGATCTTACTTAAATGGCGGTCATCAACTTGAACACAAGCAAACTAGCATTTCTCACTTTCATGTACACACAGTATGACACTATGGGAACAGGAACTGAAGTGCATCAAAAATTAACAAAGTAGGTGACGACTTAAAGGAAAAACACTAACTCCCTGTAGGATAGTTGGTGCATGTTAGACTTTGTTAAATACGGCAAGTGTAAAAATATATCATATGCATTAAAACATAATAAAACACTTATTATCTTGTTAAAGAGCTGAAGTCTTTATTCTACAAAAGAGAGAGAGGGAGAAAAGTAATGAAGGAACAGAGGTGATATGTGATAAAGAGAAGGGGCTTGGATGTGTCCCATTACTAAAATGTCAGCTGTTTAAATAGAAAAGTGACCTGGAAAGGCCCTTTAAAAAAAAAAAACATTTGACGAGTTAGTAAAAAACAAAACAAAAAAAAACTGAAGTTATTTGTATCATGTGGAAAATGAATGCAACAAATGTTGGCAGGGACACAAGGATACTCTCTAATTATATAGCATCATAATTACTTTCAAAACAAAATACAGAGCAGAAGGAACAGTTCAGCTCTGTATCTGAAGAAGGACATAGAATACTTCCTGAATGTCACTTGGCTTAGAGACTAAAGAAGCTCTCCAAATTATATAAATTGCCATTAAAATGTTCCCGCTTCAAACACTGCATATTAAAATAGAAGCAAAAATCATGATTACTATGAAATGTGTTTTTATCACATGTGTTTTTTGCACCACGTGGTATAACAGCATGAAGATTTACAAACTAATGCAAAAAAAAAAAACATTTTAATATCTGCATATAAATAATACTTAAATTCAGGTTAAAACAGCACTTTTTGTACCTGAAATACTATAATTAAAACATGACTGAATGATAAAAAAAAAAAAAAAAAACACACACACACACACACGTATTTTTGGAAAATCTGACCATTACTTAGGAAAAATGTGTTCACATTCGTGCAAGAGCAGGACTTGTAGTTTACCGAGTAAAAAATTATAAAAGCTCCAACCATATAACTCATCCAATGCCTTATAGAAACCCAAGCTATCAGGAAATGCTGAAGTCAGAAAAAGAAAATAGTCTATGTGCAAATATGATAATTTGCTCTAAAAATAATAATGTTATGCTCATGTTGTTAGTTTGTTGTATACTTTTTCCTAAACAAGTGTGGTGGACAAAATTATCTTTAACTAATAAAGATAAAATTTTGGAAACTCGAATATTACTATATTTAGTGTAAAAATTAAAACGTTACTGACTTTTCCCCCAAAGCAAAATGACAATATATAAATTACAGAAATACAACTTATTTTTCTAAGCACTCATAAAAGCTCAAAAAAAAAAAAAAAGACACAAACAATGCTTGTGGGCAGAGAAGAACCATTTGGCCAAGCAATCTGCCCATTTCCCGCTTTTAAACCTCAGAATACGTGATCATCTTTGATTCTACTACAAGCATCCCCCCCCCCCCCCCCCCTCGCCTCTGTCATTACTGTGTGGACGTTTACTTTTATCCTCTTTGTACGTACTGAACAGACTGATGATTTAAAGGGCTGCTATCACATATAATAGTTGTCAAACTGCGAATCGTCTTCACGCTTTGCGAGCTCGCAAAGCGAGTTTGCAAGAACTACGTCCCTCGCAAAGCGAGGAATGCAGTTCGGGCCGCAAATGCGGACCCTCGCAAATCGAGGGTCCGCATTTGCGGAGGCGGAGGCTCTACGGTGCCTCACAAGCGGTTACAAAACAGCCACAGAAGCGTGACTTTGTTTTTTTAAATCTTTTTTTTTTTTTTTTTTTTTTATTACATTTTTCACACGCACGCATGCATTCTGTTTACTACAATTCAAAATATAGCGAGCGACCTAAACTCCAGCAACCGACTAGAAAAATGATCGGCAGGTGTATGAGCCTTTGCAAACCTCCTAGTACCAAACATGATCCAGAAATGGGACAGGAGTCGTTATTTTAGTAAGATTCAATGGACCACCATTGTATCTGATTATTCACCAAGGCTTCTTCAGTTAATAAAGAAGGCCTTCAATGTAACAGTGACAGGAAATTGCACTCTCAAAAAGGTTTTATTTATAACTAGATACATTATTAAAAAAAATGAATCTGACAGCTAAAAATGCCTTTCCATACAATGTATAAAAACAATATCCCATACTATCTTACAAAGAAAAACTCCCTACAAAATGGATGTGTTATGTGTCCCTGAGAAATCCGAAAACTAAACCTCTAATCTGATTGTCTGAAAAGACTAAGCAGCTCAGACAGGTTACACTCAGACTGGGTGGCACTGTCCTCAGCTGGTTTAAATCCTCTCTCACTGGCAGGTCGCAGAAGGTTTCTTCAGGTGCATACTCGTCTAAACCCACGCTCCTGTCATGTGGAGTATCACAAGGCTCTATTTTATCTCCAGTGCTGTTTGCTGAATACATGCTGCTCTAAGAGAGATCATCTGAAGACATGGCCTCAACTAACATGGTTAAGAAATTGACACTCAGCTTTATCTATGCTTAAACCCAGATTCAGAACATCCAAAATTTGCTCCTAGTAGATATGTATAAGAGCTCCAAGACTGAATGAGTAGGAACTGGATGAGGGTGAAACGAAAATATACAGGAGGTAATTCCAGTGGGTCCCCACTGGATGACAGCAGCTTCCTTAGGCCAAACAGGAATAGACTTTCTGCTTGGGAACTTGGAGAAGAAGTGTCCAACTTTGGTGTTGTTCTACAATCTGGTCTGACACAAAGTGTCCGCTGTGTTCAAATCCTTGTTTTTCCAAAAGAAGAACATAGCCAGGACAAAGAACTTACTAACCCTAGAGGACTTCCCTACTTTGGTTCATGCTTTTATATAAATCACAACCCTTTGTTGTTGTTGTTTCTTAGCTGTTCAAGTCTCCATGACCTTATGGACTGCAGCATACCAGGCACATCTGTTTGCCACTGCCCCTCTTCAAGCTAATGTTGTCCTTCCTGTATAGATCTTCAGTGTATTCCTGTCACCTGTTCTTTATCTGATCTTCTTCTGTTAAGTACCAACCATTTTTGTCTTTGATCACGCCCACTTTGGCATGAGAGGTGCCTTGATGATCCCCAATTGAAGAGATCTTTTGACTTACCCATTTGGTTATCTTCATCCATCTCTTTACGTCGCTCACTTGTCTCTTCTTGCTATCCTCTGGAATCAGTTCGACAAATCTTTTCTTATCTCCACTACCTTTCACTTTCCTTTTTTCCTGGGCTGCTTTCAAAGCCTCATCAGACAGCCAGTTTGACTTCTTACTTTTCTTTCTTTTAGGGATATTCTTTGTTGCCGTTTCCTGGATAATGTTGCAAACTTCGGTCCAAAGTTCTATCTTCCATGTTTAGTTTTAAATCTATTCTTTACTTCCACCGAATATTCACAAGGGATAATATTTATTTTTTATCTAATTGGACTGATGATTTTCCCTCTTTTCTTCAGTTTATTTTTTAACTTTGCAATAAGAAACTCATGGTCTGAGCTGCAGTCAGCTCCAGATCTTGTTTTTGCTGATTGTATAGAGCTCCTCCATCTTTGGCTCCAAAGTATATAGTTATCCGATTTCTATGTTGTCCATCTGGTGATATCCATGTGTAGAGCCGTCTCGGAGGCTGTTGGAAGAGGGTGTTTGCTACGACCAGAGAATTATCTCGACAAAATTCTACTAATCTCTGACCTGCTTCATGTTGTACTCCAAGGCTACATTTGCTAAATATTCCTGGTGTCCATTGGTTCCCTACTTTAGCATTTAAATCTCCTATAATTATAGTAAAATCTTTTCTTGGTGTTATATCTATGACGTGTTGAATATCTTCATAGAACTGGACAACTTCAACCTCTTCAGCATCCGTGGCTGGAGCCTAGACTTGGATCACTGTATTATTAAATGGCTTGCCTTGAATTGAAATCATTTTGTCATTTATCGGGTTGTAACCAAGCACTGCTTTGGCCACTCTTTGTTTGACCATGAGGACTAGTCAATTTCTCCTGCAGGATCACTACCTTGTTGTGAAGAAGGTGCTTGTGTTCTTCAATGAAGCTGTGAGCTACACCATGTAGGGTCACCCAAGGTGGGCTGGTCATGGTAGAGAGGTCAGACAAATCATGGTCCACTGGATAAGGAACTTGCAATCCCCTCCAGTAACTTTGCTAAGATAACTTTATAGACAGGCCTTTATCTAGGACTGTCCAATAAAGAGCTACATTGCTTACAGTTGGTACAGAATGCTGCTGCAAGTTTATTAACAAACCAACCTTGTTCATGCCACATACCACCTGTCCTCTGTGCCCTACACTGGCACCCTGTAAAAGATCTCACATACTTCAAGCTTGACCTGGTGACATACAAAGATCAACAAGATCCCAAACCTCCGGGTCCCAAACTTTTATGAGTGGGGGACCCAGATTTTGTCATCTACTAAATAAAGACGGAAGACCATGCCATTCATCCATGCCTTTCAATAAATTAAAAATTCTCTCTTATTTCTCCTTCCCTCTCTTAAGTGCTTTAAGTCCCTTCGGGGAAGAAAAAAAAAAAAAGCACCATATAGATGTATTATTATTTCTTGCTTGTTATTGAGCCAACAGCATCCCTGTCTCCTCAAACATGGAGCAGTACCCATGTAAACAAAAGCCATACCTTTTGTGTGGATTACTTCAAAAAGTAATCTCTCATAAAAATACAACTTTTATCCAACCTACTGTGAGTACTTTATGGTTTAAATCCTATGCTCCTTTAACTGCCAAGACTATTTTATTGTGTTGCCAAAAGTACAAATCCAGAAATATTTAATCACTTTAATGCTCAGATGAGCAACATATTTAAACATGTCTAAATGATGTTACTGAACTGGTCTACTAGCTACGCAGGATGAGCCCACAATCACATGTATACCTCTACGCTTACTGAGAGCGGCAGGCGCAGCCGCTTGACCACACGGACTCATCTCTGCACTAAATCTCAGTCGGCGTATAATATAGGGGCCTTAGACTCCTGAAGGCAATAGCAATATGAATTATTCCGTCAAAATGCCTTTCTGTGCCCAGTATCAGCAACCACCTGTTCTGAATGGGTAGTTACAGAATAACTTAGAAGGCAAAAAAATGTTTAGTTAAAATGCTGTAGAACCTCGTAACTTCTGTTACAGCTTATAATGCAAACGGCACTCACATCAATGTTTTACTGGCAGCCTTCCTAGCTGAAATAAATGATGTAGCTGTGTGATACCAAGAAGATAATCAAATGCAATTCACTCTGTTCCTGTTAACCCTGTATCTTGTAATCCCACAGTCTATGGCTACAGCTAGTTGTCAGTTCAAGAATGTTGGTCACGTTTGCGGGTTTGTCACGCTTTGCGAGCCTTGCAAGGCGAGCCGTTTGCGCCCCTTAGTCTGCGCAGGACTTAGGCAACTGCGAGCCTCGCAAGGCGAGGTAAGCAGTTGAAACACGCGGGACTTGGGCTGCAATGAGCTCATTGCAGGGCTTGCGATGATCGCCTTAGCCGACTTAGGCTGCAGTGAGCACCAAAGAGACTTAGCGAGGGACGCAAGATTACAGCATGTAGGACTTAGGACCAGAAGCACGTTTATGGACTATGGGCCTGGCAAAATTACGAATTTCAAGGCTGAATCACTGAACTGTAAACAACAAATATGCCTCAAATTAACTTACATGCAGCACAGTGGGGGAGCAAGGGAGCCTGTGAGTGAGGTTGCAAGTTCATTTGAGCCATATTTGAAATTTTTTCACCATCGAAAAATCGCAGAAGCAAGAAAAGAAAATGGCTGCTGAAAAGACGCAACACAACGAAAACAAGGCTGAAGGACAGCCCGAAGGACGTAAAACTAGCCAGTAGGACGCAAAACTAGCCAGTAGGACGCAAAACTAGCCCGTAGGACGCAAAACTAGCCCGTAGGACGCAAATCAGAACCCCCTAGGACGCAAATCTAACCAGTAGGAGGCAAATCTAACCCGTAGGAGGCAAATCTAACCCGTAGGAGGCAAATCTAACCCGTAGGAGGCAAATCTAACCCGTAGGAGGCAAATCTAACCCGTAGGACGCAAATCTAACCCGTAGGACGCAAATCTAACCCATAGGACGCAAATCTAACCCATAGGACGCAAATCTAACCCATAGGACGCAAATCTAACCCATAGGACGCAAATCTAGCCCGTAAAATGTAAAAACGAGCCCTAAGCAGTAACACTTAATGCAAGGCAATAACACAACCCAAGACAGTAACACTCAAGAGCAATGCCTATAAAATACACAGGGTGAGAGGCTTGCAATGAGCGCCAAAGGTGCTCAGCGGGCCCATATCCTCGCTTTTTGTGGCAAACAGCATTGCCAGGCTTACAATTTTCCTCCCGTCATTTTTGACGGGCAATTTCCTAGTATATATTTAATAGAGGCTATTCCAGTGAAAGTTTCTCTGAAGTGCTGAGACAATCATATACAAACGACAATGTTGTCATTTTTGTAGAGTGAGTGTATGTGTGTATATATATATATATATTTTCACACACACACACACACACACATACATACATATATACTATAAAAGGTGCAAACATTATCAATAAGTATTGGGTTCTTACTACAGAGTGGGTGGGTCATGTTAGTGGGTACATTTTTACCTTTATAATGAGGGGAGGAGGCCAGAACAGGGGAAAGGGAAGGGAGTGACTACACAATCATTTGTAAATGAAAGCAGGTGTAATACTGGATGTCAGTACACATACAATGTAAAGTAACACATATGCAAGCCATGATTATACGCATGTTTAATATATTCTCTCTGTTAGAACATGTATGGGCAGATTATAGTACTAACATACTGCTAGTGCACAGCATCACAGTACAGGGGCCCTGGTTGGATTGCAGGGCTTTGCATCAGCTTGTTGTTTGTTCATAGACAATGACAGATATATTAAACTAGAATAAATCATTTTGAAGCAGAAGAAAAATTGAATAACTAATCTGAGGAAAACCTGAACAACAAGTTCCTTACACTAGTAGAAAAGACCCAATGATCATGCACACACACATTAAGACTTATCTGGCACTTGTACATGTCTTACCTGGCAGGAGGACAGGTCTCAGCTTTTTGATCTTGGTCTCTGGACTTAGCTTTTCTTCTGACTGTAATACAAAACACAGACTTTTAGATATAAATGTGACTGGGTATGAAGTATGAGAAACATCTGCTCAGACAGAGGACATGTGCACAACAGACTGCTCTGCAGAACATTAATCCATGGCATGTACAACTTGTACACTATATTGTACAGCAGCCACAGGCCTCCATGTATAGAATAGTACACAGGCACTACTACTGCCTCACCAGGCATTACTACTGCCTCGCCAGGCATTACTACTGCCTCGCCAGGCATTACTACTGCCTCGCCAGGCATTACTACTGCCTCGCCAGGCATTACTACTGCCTCGCCAGGCATTACTACTGCCTCGCCAGGCATTACTACTGCCTCGCCAGGCATTACTACTGCCTCGCCAGGCATTACTACTGCCTCGCCAGGCATTACTACTGCCTCGCCAGGCATTACTACTGGTCAGAGGCATTACTACTGCCTCACCAGGCATTACTACTGGTCAGAGGCATTACTACTGCCTCACCAGGCGTTACTACAGGTCAGAGGCATTACTACTGCCTCACCAGGCATTACTACTGCCTCACCAGGCATTACTACTGGTCAGAGGCATTACTACTGCCTCACCAGGCATTACTACTGGTCAGAGGCATTACTACTGCCTCACCAGGCGTTACTACAGGTCAGAGGCATTACTACTGCCTCACCAGGCATCACTACTGCCTCACCAGGCATCACTACTGCCTCACCAGGCATCACTACTGCCTCACCAGGCATCACTACTGCCTCACCAGGCATCACTACTGCCTCACCAGGCATCACTACTGCCTCACCAGGCATCACTACTGCCTCACCAGGCATCACTACTGCCTCACCAGGCATTACTACTGGTCAGAGGCATTACTACTGCCTCACCAGGCATCACTACTGCCTCACCAGGCATCACTACTGCCTCACCAGGCATCACTACTGCCTCACCAGGCATTACTACTGGTCAGAGGCATTACTACTGCCTCACCAGGCATTACTACTGCCTCACCAGGCATTACTACAGGTCAGAGGCATTACTACTGCCTCACCAGGCATTACTACTGCCTCACCAGGCATTACTACTGCCTCACCAGGCATTACTACAGGTCAGAGGCATTACTACTGCCTCACCAGGCATTACTACAGGTCAGAGGCATTACTACTGCCTCACCAGGCATTACTACAGGTCAGAGGCATTACTACTGCCTCACCAGGCATTACTACTGCCTCACCAGGCATTACTACAGGTCAGAGGCATTACTACTGCCTCACCAGGCATTACTACAGGTCAGAGGCACCTACCTGGGAGGGCAGAAGGTAGGATCTAAATGTAGGCTTGGATTGCTTCAGGGAGAACATGGTGATCCACGAGCAAGTGTCCAGCTACTAAATAAAGGATCTGTAAACCTCTCAGAGCCAGGAATCCCTGGGCAGGCTCTCTTGTGATCCACTAGATCCCACGCCCAGTGCTGTGCTCCATGGCTTGGATCTGGTGGCTTTTGTTGTGTGTCAGGCCAGACATTTCCCTGTGTGGGTCTCACTCCCACACGCACTTTGTATTTGCATTCTCACTGATTTCCTCCGAGTCTGTCCCTTTCTTTTCACAGGCTGTGCACATGTGCAGAACCAGTGGGGGCTCCGGGTTATGACGTCCTGCAACGCCATCTAGTGGCCAGCAGCCGGAATGACACATCATTGCTTTTTTTTTTACTTCAAGAGTCTCAATTTTATTTCTGGTATTTTTTTTCCAGTTTGACAGATACCTACTGTTTTATTATTAGAATGAATAATATGACTACTTAAGAAGATAACTATACATTAGTGTATTTAAAAGGAAATTGAAAGCATTCTTTTCTTAGTTGTACCTGAAAGATGATATTGCATAGTCTATCACAGTGTCTTCGTTTTTCAAATGAAGCCCTCATACAGAAAAATAACTGAATCAAATGTTTAACTGATCTATTGGCTTGTCCCTGTCAGCCAATGAGCAGTAGCGTAGCTGTATGACCCATAGTTGTCTACCAATTAAATCTATAGAACTTAGAATATTTCCTGTTTTCCGTCCATCACCAGCACGCCCATGCTGGTGGCCAGATACCACTATTTTACTATGTATTATCTGCCACTATCTTAATCCCTAAAACTAATTCCTAACCCTAAACTCTAACCTTAACAGTAACCCTAACCCCAAACCCCCAAAAACACAGTGAACAGTTGCGGCAGGTAGATCAGCACAGGAGTGTGCAGCGTAGCAGACATACAACAGGAAAGGTCTCATCTTATACTCTGTGGGTTTCCTGTTCATTTCAACACATTTTAAGCAGATTTTAGTAATTATTTTTTATGCAAAAAATCTTTGGTAAAGTTTAAGGCATGGTCTCTTAAATGCGTACACAAAATAATTGTGTTCCATGTCCCGTACATTTTTTTGCTGCCCTAGGCCAATCAGATTCATACGCTCCCAGCTCCTCATTTTCCCTTTCTATAACTCATATCATAAATGTATGTGTGTATATGTACATATATGGTGTATCAGACAGTATCAGATACACTTACACATATAAATATCACATTACTGTGTATATACAAACATATTTCAATGTACTGTATACTCAGGCAGTCTGCTGCTCACTGACCTAGGCCTGGGCCTTGTGTACCTAAGCAGAAACACACCCGTGTACAAACTATTATGTTAGTCTACTGAAAGAGATCACATTTTAACAGCATTTATTAATGATTTAATTTCTATACAGTATAATAATAATACCAAGAACACATCTCAAAGCTGTCTACAGTTTACCAGTTACATTATTTTCCAGTAACAGTGTCAGGAGGCTTAGAAAAGTGTCCCTATATCAGAGATGTATCTGCTTAATATAATCATTAAAATAACTGTTAAGAGGAGGCTATGGAAAATAAAAAGATTATATTTAGATGATACGGTTTACTCTAAAATATAATTGTAAAATCTGCCCACAACCTTGTTATGTCCACACACACACTAATACACACACATATGCATAAGGATTACAATAGTCTTTGTCTGAAGCAGAGCTTTATTTTGCAACACTTTGAAGCGAGAACATTGACAACACAGGTACCTAGTACAAAGCTGTGCAACTATCCTCCTTTCTTTGCTGTCTCCAAAATAAAACCTCCCAATTTCCCTCCCATCCTTGGATAATTTTTAGAGACTAGATTTTTTAATGAGTTGACATTTTTGTCAAGTCATCCAAAATGGCTGACTCTTGCGTTTAACTTTTTCATACATTGAAGAGAGCACAATCACAAAGAATGTAAATAGTTAACTGGACTGAGAGCAAACATTGAGATGTGCATGGCCACTCGGAGAATGGGAGGGATTACACAGCTCTATATAGGAGACAATAACTGTGTGCAGCAGCCAACTGTGTGCAGCAGTTAATTCTCAGTATCCCAATCTGTGTGACTAAACTGCTATCTCTGCTAGATCTGAGCTATATATTACCCTTTTTATGCAGTGTTAAACTTTCAGAACAATTGTTGTTGTTTAGTCGTCAGTTGTGTCTGACTCTCCGTGACCCCATGGACCAAAGCAGACCAGGTACAGCTCTCAGTAACTGCTGCTCTCAGCTCCATCAAGTTCATGTTCATTGCTTCATTGACAGTATCTATCCAGCTCCGCCTGTTTTGTTCCCTTCTTCTTGTGTCTTCAATCTTCCCCAGCATCAGAGTCTTCTCTAGGGAATCCTGCCGTCTCATGTTATATCCAAAATATCTGAGCTTCAGCCCCATGATCATATCTTCTACTGAACAGTTTGTCTTGATTTCCTGCAGTACTGATTTATTGGATCTTCTTGCAGTCCAAGGGACTCTAAGCAGTTTTTGCAAACACCACAATTCAAAGGCGTCAACTACGGTGCTCAGACCTTTGTTGAGAGTTTAATACCTTTACTTTTTACTTGCTTGTCCAAGCGTGCCATAGCTTTCCTCCTCAGAAGCTAACATCTTTTCATTTCATTATTACAGTCACTATCTGCAGAAATCATGGATCCCAGGAAAATAAAATCTTTCATTGCCTCCACTTCTTCCCCGTCAGAAAAATGCCTTTCCTCAAACGCCAGCTGGGACCCTCCATGTACTGGAGAAAGTGAAACTATAATTTTTTTAAATTCTGTAATATAGAAGACCTGCATGGTTGACAGGCAAAGGGGCATGGGTGACGGAAATAAGGTAGGGGTGAAAAAAATAGGAGAAAAAGAAAAGGCGATGATGATCAGGTTTTGGAGTAATCACGTATAATAGTTGTCAAACTACGGATCGTCGTCGCAAAGCGAGGGACGCAGTTCGGGCCGCAAATGCGGGCCTTCTCAAAGCGAGGGGCCGCATTTGCAGAGGTGGAGGCCCTACGGCGCCTCACAAGCGGTTACAAACACCCACAGAAGTGGGACTTTGAAAAAAAACATCTAACACGCAATCAATACATACGGACTTACACAAAAAAATACGAGCCGCAGGACTCGCAAACTCTTAAAAATATGACCTTATCGGCCGCAGCGCGCGCACCTGAAAACATTAAAAAAACAATAAATACACACAAAAATGACATAAAAAGCTTACCCACAGCAAGGGGGGCACCCAGGACCTCTGCAAGTGAAGTTACACCTCAAATTAAGTCCAAATTACCGAGTTTAGACACCCGAAAATCACCTAAGCGAGAGAAAAAATGGCAGCCGAAAAAAACGAAAACGAGGCTACACGACCCTAAAGCCGCAAAACACCACCAATGCACATACGGCTTTCCAAAAAAGCCGTACAAGGTACAAGATACACTTTTAGCAAGGACGCTAAATCATCCACGCCCATGTACCACATACACATTCGCCGCCATTTTACAACACTAACTTACAGAATGCGGAAATACACAGCTACACTAACGGCTTCCCCTCGCGCACACAGCCTATTTACACTACACACTGCACACATTGCTGACACTTAAACCTCAGCTCCACAACAGTGCAAACCTACATTGTATGCTGCAGGAATATCAAAACAGATTGTCAGCTCTTCAGCACAATGCTTCCTGCATATATTACTTACAAATAGGTAAAGTATATTCATTTATTAACTTATTAATTATTTAATTAGCATACAAAAGTACATATACACAAAGAAAAAAAACACTATCGCAATAAACACTAAACCCATTCACTGCGCCACTCCCAACGACCGCCAACGCTGCTCATAGCACACAAACTACACCAGGGGACAGCCTTGCAATAAGCGCAAAAAGCAGATCAGCGCCGTACAATGACAGCAAAAGCGCCTCTGATAAAAAAAAATACAACAACCAAGAGCCTCGCAATGAGCGCCGAAGGATCTCAGACCACACAAAAAATTAATGTCTGTGGCAAACAGCATTACCTGCCTTACAATTGTATTGCCCCGTCATTTTTCACGTGCAAGTCGCTGGTCCAAAATAATAAGGGAATTGAGTAATGGAAGAAAAAGTTTTGGAGGATAGAAGCAAATTGGTGGAGGAAAGCAAGGAAATATTGAGGATAAGGGTATGAGCAGAACAGTGGAAGAGGGTTGTGTTAGAGAAGATGACGAATACAGGGTTGTGGGGACTGAGAAGGTCAAGAGATGGATAAGAGGAGAAAGGGATAAAGAAGAGGAAGAGAGGATGAAACATGATAGAAGAGAGGGAAATTAGAAAAAAAAACTATTGAGTGAGTGAGGAAGAAATTTAAAGGAAGAAGAAGAATACAAAATAGAAAAGGGGGAGGGGCTGCAATGTTAATAAATGGACTGGAATCTTGATAAGAGGGCTGGAGTGTTTATGATAGTAATTGGGAGTGGAGTAATAATAACATTTTCAGGGTTAAAAACTAACTGGAAACAGCATACTCATTTAGGGAACTATCCCATGAAAACAGGCACATCTGGTTACCTTATTTTAGTAACAATTCAAATGCTTTATATATATATATATATATATATATATATATATATATATATATATATATATATATACATATATATATATATATATATATATATATATATATATATATATATATATATATTTTACAGTATATTATGATAATTTCGCTTTCAGCACAGTGAGACTAGAGCTGGGAGGGCTGCAGGTTAGACTCTGTAACCTGCCACTTAGGTTCTCCCCTCCACCAGCCATGGAGCTGTCAGTAGGCACCATCATCTTCAGGATTCTAGACAATAAGGGTGCTATAACACTTGAAGCATGATTCATAGAGTTGAAATAGTACAGCCTGGGACAACTCTCGTGACAACTCTTCTTTTCTGAATAATATGCACTTTTTCTGTGTAGTGAAGCAAACCAAACCAATCATGAGGCACACAGGTAGTGTAATTTGGCATTAGCTGGAGGAGCCTGACTACAGTCTGTAGGAAGCAATCGTGCTGGGATGGTGATTGGGCATCTATCAACATGGACATTTAAGCCTACATATTCATATGAACCTCTACTTGTCCTGTAATATAATCCACTATATAATACACTAATGTATACATAATATACTGTATTCACCTCATATGGCAAGACACATAGAAAATCCTACAATTAACTGTAGATAACTGATAACTGGTGAGGCACTGCACTCAAGGAGGAATATTCTAAAATTTTGGATTATTGGACTGAGTTGAAAATCAAAGTTGAGAAATACTGTTTTAGGTGATCATATTGTGCATGATATGGAAAAAAAAAAGTATTAGCAGAAGCAAAATATTTTAAATGTATTTCTTCATCTTATTGCTCAGGTTAAATTCTATACCACCCGCATGTGATAGTAAAGTTACTGTATAACAGAATGGGGAGTCACACATACGGTATGAAATTTGTTTTAAGGTGGGCCCTATTGCCTACACATATTCTACAGCCCCTCATACAGCTCTCTCCTTATTTCCCAACCTTCACTATATGTCACTCCTCACCCCTTCATTTCCACCACATCACTTGTGTTAGATATTATTATATGCAATTAAATGTATCAATGCTAAATGGCCAATGAAAGTATGTTCAGTTTACTAATATGTTTTTATACCGGGAAAAGGGTTGCAGTGGCAATTTTTCCCATAAGATATAGAGCACATTGAACCCAGAGATGCACAATGCAGTCCCTGTGATGTTCAGTAAATCAACAACATTGAGCCTGATTCAATTGCAAGCCCGCATCTCGTGGGATACAGACCGTATGTCTGTGGGCATGCTGTGGGTTCCCGTTCATCTCCAATTCCGGTGCTATTCATTTGAACAAGCACGCAAGTAACGGGCCGAACGCTGAAGCCATAAACCATGCACTTGTGCATAGCAGTTCAGGGCGGGAACATGATCAATTAAGCAAGGCCGTAACCACCCATTTTGAAACAGCCAATAGAAAATGAGACCGCCATCATTACGGCAGTAAAACATGAAGGTTACATGTCAATCAATTAGGTTCGGGGGTCCGATATGCGATATGACTCGCAAACCCTCAAAATACAAAATAATAAAAATGAATGCCAATACAGTTCTAGTCCATGTGGGTGGCCTGATATGTATTAACTCATTGATTCCCAAGATCAACATAACCCCGAAATGACACATAAAAAATATGATTTTTTATTGCCGATATGCGAGCTTGAGACTGTTGTGCAATTAACTGTAATGTCTTTCATCGCTTTCCACCATCATTTACAGTGCAGTATAGATTTTATTTGCATCTACAGTGCTACGATCAGGTGTTTAACCCCCTGGCGAGTCCTCTCTAGCACTCATAGGATTTTCTCCTACATTTGCCATTTACGGGTGTGAAAACATTTGTGGGCTTGGGGAACAGTAGCAATTGAATAGCGATTTTAGCAATCGTAACTCATGCAGATGGGAAAGACCAAAGGCTTCGGGAGGCTGTAAGTTCCGGGTTTAACCACCGCAAAGTTTTCAATCCTGTAACCCGTAAACCGTTTGGAGCCAATTGAATAGCAAATTAACTTACGGACTCACTTACGTGCTCCAGTAACTTACAATTGCTCAATTGAATCGGGCTCATTGTCTGCTTTTAGCTAAAAAATGTTTACATGTATTCTATTGACTCCAGCTCGCAAATTCCGACCTTAAGGCTGAACTTGTAAACCCTGCCTTTTTAAGTCGGATTTCAGGGTCGTGATCATATGATCTGACAATATTTAAGCAAGCCCATAATTTACTTCTTGGACACAACCAATAAAAAATTGTCATGATGTCGATTGGGTTCTCAATAAAGCAATCTATAAAATGCATTAGATCATCTTTTCTAGTCCATGTGGGTTTTAATCCATTGAGTCCTGGGATAGATATTACCTACATAACTTCTAAAAACAATATTTTTGTAATTGCATATTTGTTTTTGAGACTATTGTGCACTTAATTCTAATGTCTTTCCATGCCTTCTCATGATTTTAAAATACAGTATAGGTTGTTTAATTGCTGTTACAGCTCTAATAAGTGTCTTGCAAGTCCTATTTAGTACTCGGATCAATATTTTTGACAGAAACTTGATACTTTTTTCAATTGCGGGTCAGACTTTATTTGCGATCTAGCTCTACGAGTCTAATAGAATATCAGTTTTGTGTAACTTTAATTTGTTAGCGCATTAAATATTTGAGCTGTATTAAGACCAATGGAGTTCTAAGGCCGGTCTTAAGTTTTTGGCTGGCCCGTAGTGATTGTGGGCGGATAACTCGTAATTTGGATTGCGAGTAGCTAATATAATCTGTGGCAATTTTAAGATCAGTTTTAAGTGTGTATACATTTACACATTGGGCAGTAGAATAGGGCCCTTAGACAATTACTAATAGTTACTACTAGTTGCAGGTATCATGGGTAAAAAATCCTTAACAGCTCCTGCAATGCTTTCTCTATCTTCCCCACTGGCTTTTGATAAACTGCAACACCAGAGCAACAACTGTTCTTTCTTATTCATTGCACTAATTGCTCATCAGTGCTACCTGATGAGAACAAATCATAAACACTGCATGTACATTCTAATACTATAATTTTAGAAATCACCATGAGCTTGAATGGAACCGGCAATAATCTGTAACAGGCCAGAGCTCTCACATGAAATCAGAATATTTTAGGTAAAACTGTTCCACTGAAAGAACAAAGTGTTCCCTGAGGAAGGAGTCTCACACCCAGCCTAATTACTGCAGAAAGTATTTAATCAGTCTCTACATTAGCACAATCATTAAAATGTACTAAAAAGTATATATGCATTTATCAGATATATTAATAGGGAAGGGAGAAGAGCAAACAAGACCCGCCTTGTGTACTAAATAAAAAAGCTTTATCTCACGCAAGGAAAAATGCTATTTACAAAATATATGTCATAAAGAGCTCAGTTACTTAATAGGTCCAATGATACACCCCATACAGGCGGTTTAAAATCTAACTCAATTTGTGAGCATAGGACTTCCTCAGGGAGACTATCTGGATGAGATATTTTTTAACAGATACAATTTTGGGATAATTAGACTGTCAAATGTAACACTTAATATATATATATATATATATATATATATATATATATATATATATATATATATATATATATATATATATCCCGTATATACTCGAGTATAAGCCGACCCGAGTATAAGCCGAGGCACCTATTTTACCACAAAATACTGGGTAAAATGAGTGACTCGAGTATAAGCCGAGGGTGTGAAATGTGCTGCCCCCTGTGTCACTCTTATGCCCTCTGTGTCCCCCTCTCTCTCCCGTGTCTCTTCTCCCCTCTCCCTTCCCTGTGTCTTTTCCCCCCTCTCACTTCCCTGTGTCTCTTCCCCCTCTCCCTTCCCTGTGTCTCTTCCCCCCTCCTCATTCCCAACCTCCCTCCTCATCCTCCCTCCTCATCCTCAACCCCCTCATCCTCAACCCCCCCCTCCTCAACCCCTCCTCAACCCCCCCATCCTCATCCTCAACCCCCCCATCCTCAACCCCCTCCTCAACCCCCTCCTCAACCTCAACCCCCCTCATCATCCTCAACCCCCTCCTCAACCTCCATCCTCAACCTCAACCCCCCATCCTCAACCACCCTCCTCATCCTCCCTCCTCATCCTCAACCTCCCTCCTCCTCCTAAACCTCCCTCCTCATCATCAACCTCTACCTCCCTCCTCAACCCCCCTCCTCAACCCCCCCATTCTGAACCGCCTCCTCAACCTCCCTCCTCAACCTCAACCCCCATCCTCAACCCCCTCCTCCACCTCCCTCCTCATCCTCCCTCCTCAAACCCCATCCTCCCTCCTCAACCTCCCTCCTCGACCTCCCTCCTCAACCTCCCTCCTCAACCTCCCTCCTCATCCTCAACCTCCCTCCTCAACCTCCCTCCTCAACCTCCCTCCTCAACCTCCATCCTCAACCTCAACCCCCCATCCTCAACCTCAACCCCCCATCCTCAACCTCCCTCCTCAACCTCAACCCCCCTCCTCAACCTCAACCCCGCTCCTCAACCTCCCTCCTCATCCTCCCTCCTCATCCTCAACCCCCCCTCCGCATTCTAAACCCACCCCCTTCCTCATTCTACCACTCTAAATACCCCCCCTCTCCCTTTCCCTTCACTTACCTGCATCTGAAGCTTCTGCTCCGGCCTCCTCTCCTTCCGGCGTTTTGACTTGGCGCGCATGTGACGTCACATCATTAGCATATACCAGGTGCCGGCATCCGGTATATGCTAATGCCATGACGTCAAATGCGCGCCACGTCAAGACGCCGGAAGGAGCGGAGGCCATAGCAGAAGCTTCAGATGCTGGAAAGTGAGGGGAAAGGGAGAGGGGGGGGGGTCTTTAGAGGGGTAGAATGAGGGGGGGTTTAGAATGAGGAGGGGGTTGGGAAAGAGACACGGGGGGTTAGAGAGACACAGGGGGGTAGAGAGACACGGGGGGTAGAGAGACACGGGGGGGGGGAGTAGAGAGACACGGGGGGGGGGGGTTAGAGAGACACAGAGGGGAGAGTGACTCGAGTATAAGCCGAGGGGACCCTTTTTAGCCTTAAAAAAGGGGCTGAAAAACTCGGCTTATACTCGAGTATATCCGGTATATATATATATATATATATATATATATATATATATATATATATATCGGTAATTAATATAACATAAAAATAACGATAACTGGGGAATCCCAAATCATAATGTGCATAAAATTCACAAATTAATATTGTTATAAAAAACATGCAATTATTACAGGCAAACTGAAGAGCATGAAATACTATGTGTATTGTAGTGTTATAAACAATGTTGTTTATACTATAATTGTAATAAATTATTTAAAGTTATATCTATGATAAGAGTATAATTTTAACAATTTATTTAAGGGCATTAAACCTAATTACCTATTATGCAGATAGAACATTATATCATAGCGCCCAGGTACAATGTCAAGGCATTAGGTATGGATGTTGAGTTAAATCACTTTCCAGGATTTTGTATTTTTCATAGGAAGAAAAGATACATTAAGGTAAAATTATAAATTCAACAGATTACTTTACCAAATACATTTTTGTAATATTCAACTGATAAAGTACTTGTTACTACAGACAGTTGTAAATAATACCATATCTCATTAACCATGACAGGCACATGTCATGTTGTGTACCATTCATGTGTTGCTAAACCCAAAACGACTCCACCAAGCAGTACTATAGATATAAAGCTGTTCACTCTTGCCGATCCATGGCTAGCAGTACACATAGCAGTGTCAGTTCTGATGGTTCCACTTGATAAAAGAGCAAAGGACATATTGATCCAGAGACCTAAGTTATGGATTACAAAGCATAGTGCTGGCATTTGTAAGGAAGCTATTCTTGAGTGTGTGAAAAGACTAAAAGTGCTGTATTGTGTTTGAATGGAATACTGGGATCGATATGTGTGTCAATAGAAGACTGGTATTGTTCTTGGGTGCAAGTAGAATAGAAGGATGGCATTGCTATTGGGTGTGAGTAGAATAGAAGGATGGCATTGTTATTGATTGTGAGTAGAATAGAAGGATGGCATTGTTATTGTGTGCGAGTAGAATAGAAGGATGGCATTGTTATTGTGTGCGAGTAGAATAGAAGGATGGCATTGTTATTGTGTGCGAGTAGAATAGAAGGATGGCATTGTTATTGGGTGTTAGTAGAATAGAAGGATGGCATTGTTATTGGGTGTGAGTAGAATAGAAGGATGGCATTGTTATTGTGTGTGAGTAGAATAGAAGGATGGCATTGTTATTGGATGCGAGTAGAATAGAAGGATGGCATTGTTATTGTGTGCGAATAGAATAGAAGGATGGCATTGTTATTGGGTGTCAGTAGAATAGAAGGATGGCATTGTTATTGGGTGTGAGTAGAATAGAAGGATGGCATTGTTATTGTGTGTGAGTAGAATAGAAGGATGGCATTGTTATTGGGTGCGAGTAGAATAGAAGGATGGCATTGTTATTGTGTGCGAATAGAATAGAAGGATGGCATTGTTATTGGGTGCAAGTAAAATAGAAGGATGGCATTGCTATTGGGTGTGAGTAGAATAGAAGGATGACATTGTTATTGGGTATGAGTAGAATAGAAGGATGGCATTGTTATTGTGTGCGAGTACAATAGAAGGATGGCATTGTTATTGTGTGCGAGTAGAATAGAAGGATGGCATTGTTATTGGGTGCAAGTAAAATAGATGGATGGCATTGCTATTGGGTGTGAGTAGAATAGAAGGATGGCATTGTTATTGGGTGTGAGTAGAATAGAAGGATGCATTGTTATTGGGTGTGAGTAGAATAGAAGGATGGCATTGTTATTGGGTGTGAGTAGAATAGAAGGATGGCATTGTTATTGGGTGTAAGTAGAATAGAAGGATGGCATTGTTATTGGGTGTGAGTAGAATAGAAGGATGGCATTGTTCTTGGGTGCAAGTAGAATAGAAAGATGGCATTGTTATTGAGTGTGAGTAGAATAGAAGGATGGCATTGTTATTGTGTGCGAGTAGAATAGAAGGATGGCATTGTTATTGGGTGCAAGTAGAATAGAAGGATGACATTGTTATTGGGTGTGAGTAGAATAGAAGGATGGCATTGTTATTGAGTGTGAGTGGAATAGAAGGATGGCATTGTTACTGTGTGCGAGTAGAATAGAAGGATGGCATTGTTATTGTGTGCGAGTAGAATAGAAGGATGGCATTGTTATTGTGTGTGAGTAGAATAGAAGGATGGCATTGTTATTGTGTGCGAGTAGAATAGAAGGATGGCATTGCTATTGGGTGTGAGTAGAATAGAAGGATGGCATTGTTATTGGGTGCAAGTAGAAAAGAAGGATGGCATTGTTATTGGGTGTGAGTAGAATAGACGGATGGCATTGTTATTGATTGTGAGTAGAATAGAAGGATGGCATTGTATTATGTGCAAGTAGAATAGAAGGATGGCATTGTTATTGAGTGTGAGTAGAATAGAAGGATGGCATTGTTATTGTGTGTAAGTAGAATAGAAGGATGGCATTGCTATTGTGTGTTAGTAGAATAGAAGGATGGCATTGTTATTGTGTGCGAGTAGAATAGAAGGATGGCATTGCTATTGTGTGTGAGTAGAATAGAAGGATGGCATTGTTATTGAGTGTGAGTAGAATAGAAGGATGGCATTGTTATTGTGTGTGAATAGAATAGAAGGATGGCATTGCTATTGTGTGTGAGTACAATAGAAGGATGGCATTGTATTGTGTGCGAGTAGAATAGAAGGATGGCATTGTTATTGTGTGCAAGTAGAATAGAAGGATGGCATTGTTATTGGGTGCAAGTAGAATAGAAGGATGGCATTGTTATTGGGTGTGAGTAGAATAGAAGGAAGGCATTGTTATTGAGTGTGAGTAGAATAGAAGGATGGCATTGTATTGTGTGCGAATAGAATAGAAGGATGGCATTGCTATTGTGTGTGAGTAGAATAGAAGGATGGCATTGTTATTGTGTGCAAGTAGAATAGACGGATGGCATTGTTATTGGGTGCAAGTAGAATAGAAGGATGGCATTGTTATTGGGTATGAGTAGAATAGAAGAATGGCATTGTTCTTGGGTGTGAGTAGAATAGAAGGATGGCATTGTTATTGAGTGTGAGTGAATAGAAGGATGGCATTGTTATTGTGTGCGAGTAGAATAGAAGGATCGCATTGTTATTGCTTATGAGTAGAAGGATGGCATTGTTATTGGGTGTGAGTAGAATAGAAGGATGGCATTGCTATTGGGTGTGAGTAGAATAGAAGGATGGCATTGCTATTGTGTGCGAGTAGAATAGAAGGATGGCATTGTTATTGGGTGTGAGTAGAATAGAAGGATGGCATTATTATTGTGTGTGAGTAGAATAGAAGGATGGCATTGTTATTGGGTGTGAGTAGAATAGAAGGATGGCATTGTTATTGGGTGTGAGTAGAATAGAAGGATGGCATTGTTATTGGGTGTCAGTAGAATAGAAGGATGGCATTGTTATTGGGTGTGAGCAGAATAGAAGGATGGTATTGTTATTGGGTGCGAGTAGAATAGAAGGATGGCATTGTTATTGGGTGTGAGTAGAATAGAAGGATGGCATTGCTATTGTGTGCGAGTAGAATTGAAGGATGGCATTGCTATTGGGTGTGAGTAGAATAGAAGGATGGCATTGTTATTGGGTGTGAGTAGAATAGAAGGATGGCTTTGTTATTGCGTGCGAGTAGAATAGAAGGATGGCATTGTTATTGGGTGTGAGTAGAATAGAAGGATGGCATTGTATTGTGTGCGAGTAGAATAGAAGGATGGCATTGTTATTGGGTGTGAGTAGAATAGAAGGATGGCATTGTTATTGTGTGTGAGTAGAATAGAAGGATGGCATTGTTATTGGGTGTCAGTAGAATAGAAGGATGGCATTGTTATTGGGTGTGAGCAGAATAGAAGGATGGCATTGTTATTGGGTGCGAGTAGAATAGAAGGATGGTATTGTTATTGGGTGTGAGTAGAATAGAAGACTGACATTGTTATTGGGTGTGAGTAGAATAGAAGACTGGCATTGTTATTGGGTGTGAGTAGAATAGAAGGATGGCATTGTTATTGGGTGTGAGTAGAATAGAAGGATGGCTTTGTTATTGCGTGCGAGTAGAATAGAAGGATGGCATTGTTATTGGGTGTGAGTAGAATAGAAGGATGGCATTGTTATTGGGTGTGAGTAGAATAGAAGGAATGCATTGCTATTGAGTGCGAGTAGAATAGAAGGATGGCATTGTTATTGGGTGTGAGTAGAATAGAAGGATGGCATTGTTATTGAGTGTGAGTAGAATAGAAGGATGGCATTGCTATTGGGTGTGAGTAGAATTGAAGGATGGCATTGTTATTAGGTGTGAGTAGAATAGAAGGAATGCATTGCTATTGAGTGCAAGTAGAATAGAAGGATGGCATTGTTATTGGGTGTGAGTAGAATAGAAGGATGGCATTGCTATTGGGTACGAGTAGAATAAAAGGATGGCATTGCAATTGGGTGTGAGTAGAATAGAAGGATGGCATTGTTATTGTGTGCGAATAGAATAGAAGGATGGCATTGTTATTGTGTGTGAGTAGAATAGAACGATGGCATTGTTATTGAGTGTGAGTAGAATACAAGGATGGCATTGCAATTGGGTGTGAGTAGAATAGAAGGATGGCATTGTTATTGAGTGTGAGTAGAATAGAAGGATGGCATTGTTATTATGTGTGAGTAGAATAGAAGGATGGCATTGCTATTGGGTGTGAGTAGAATAGAAGGATGGCATTGTTATTGTGTGTGAGTAGAATAGAAGAATGGCATTGCTATTGGGTGTGAGTAGAATAGAAGGATGGCATTGTTATTTGGTGTGAGTAGAATAGAAGGATGGCATTGTTATTGTGTGTGAATAGAATAGAACAATGGCATTGCTATTGGATGTGAGTAGAATAGAAGGATGGCATTGCTATTGGGTATGAGTAGAATAGAAGGATGGCATTGTTATTGTGTGTGAGTAGAATCGAAGGATGGCATTGCTATTGGGTGTGAGTAGAATAGAAGGAAGGCATTGTTATTGTGTGCGAGTAGAATAGAAGGATGGCATTGTTATTGGGTGTGAGTAGAATAGAAGGATGGCATTGTATTGTGTGCGAGTAGAATAGAAGAATTGCATTGCTATTGGGTGCGAGTAGAATAAAAGGATGGCATTGCTATTGAGTGTGAGTAGAATAGAAGGATGGCATTGTTATTGTGTGCGAATAGAATAGAAGGATGGCATTGTTATTGTGTGTGAGTAGAATAGAACGATGGCATTATTATTGAGTGTGAGTAGAATAGAAGGATGGCATTGTTATTGGGTGTGAGTAGAATAGAAGGATGGCATTGTTATTGGGTGTGGATAGAATAGAAGGATGGCATTGTTATTGTGTGTGAGTAGAATAGAAGGATGACATTGCTATTGAGTGTGAGTACAATAGAAGGATGGCATTGCTATTGGGTGTGAGTAGAATAGAAGGATGGCATTGTTATTGTGTGTGAGTAGAATAGAAGGATGGCATTGCTATTGGGTGTGAGTAGAATAGAAGGAATGCATTGTTATTTGGTGTGAGTAGAATAGAAGGATGGTATTGTTATTGTGTGTGAATAGAATAGAAGGATGGCATTGATATTGGGTGTGAGTAGAATAGAAGGATGGCATTGCTACTGGGTGTGAGTAGAATAGAAGGATGGTATTGTTATTGGGTGTGAGTAGAATAGAAGGATGGCATTGTTATTGTGTGCGAGTAGAATAGAAGGATGGCATTGTTATTGGGTGTGAGTAGAATAGAAGGATGGCATTGTTATTGGGTGTGAGTAGAATAGAAGGAATGCATTGCTATTGAGTGAGAGTAGAATAGAAGGATGGCATTGTTATTGGGTGTGAGTAGAATAGAAGGATGGCATTGTTATTGAGTGTGAGTAGAATAGAAGGATGGCATTGCTATTGGGTGTGAGTAGAATTGAAGGATGGCATTGTTATTAGGTGTGAGTAGAATAGAAGGAATGCATTGTTATTTGGTGTGAGTAGAATAGAAGGATGGTATTGTTATTGTGTGTGAATAGAATAGAAGGATGGCATTGCTATTGGGTGTGAGTAGAATAGAAGGATGGCATTGCTACTGGGTGTGAGTAGAATAGAAGGATGGTATTGTTATTGGGTGTGAGTAGAATAGAAGGATGGCATTGTTATTGTGTGCGAGTAGAATAGAAGGATGGCATTGTTATTGGGTGTGAGTAGAATAGAAGGATGGCATTGTTATTGGGTGTGAGTAGAATAGAAGGAATGCATTGCTATTGAGTGAGAGTAGAATAGAAGGATGGCATTGTTATTGGGTGTGAGTAGAATAGAAGGATGGCATTGTTATTGAGTGTGAGTAGAATAGAAGGATGGCATTGCTATTGGGTGTGAGTAGAATTGAAGGATGGCATTGTTATTAAGTGTGAGTAGAATAGAAGGAATGCATTGCTATTGAGTGCAAGTAGAATAGAAGGATGGCATTGTTATTGGGTGTGAGTAGAATAGAAGGATGGCATTGCTATTGGGTGCGAGTAGAATAAAAGGATGGCATTGCAATTGGGTGTGAGTAGAATAGAAGGATGGCATTGTTATTGTGTGCGAATAGAATAGAAGGATGGCATTGTTATTGTGTGTGAGTAGAATAGAACGATGGCATTGTTATTGAGTGTGAGTAGAATACAAGGATGGCATTGCAATTGGGTGTGAGTAGAATAGAAGGATGGCATTGTTATTGAGTGTGAGTAGAATAGAAGGATGGCATTGTTATTATGTGTGAGTAGAATAGAAGGATGGCATTGCTATTGGGTGTGGGTAGAATAGAAGGATGGCATTGCTATTGGGTGTGAGTAGAATAGAAGGATGGCATTGTTATTTGGTGTGAGTAGAATAGAAGGATGGTATTGTTATTGTGTGTGAATAGAATCGAAGGATGGCATTGATATTGGGTGTGAGTAGAATAGAAGGATGGCATTGCTATTGGGTGTGAGTAGAATAGAAGGATGGTATTGTTATTGGGTGTGAGTAGAATAGAAGCATGGCATTGTTATTGTGTGCGAGTAGAATAGAAGGATGGCATTGTTATTGGGTGTGAGTAGAATAGAAGGATGGCATTGTTATTGGGTGTGAGTAGAATAGAAGGAATGCATTGCTATTGAGTGCGAGTAGAATAGAAGGATGGCATTGTTATTTGGTGTGAGTAGAATAGAAGGATGGCATTGTTATTGTGTGTGAATAGAATAGAACGATGGCATTGCTATTGGATGTGAGTAGAATAGAAGGATGGCATTGCTATTGGGTATGAGTAGAATAGAAGGATGGCATTGTTATTGTGTGTGAGTAGAATCGAAGGATGGCATTGCTATTGGGTGTGAGTAGAATAGAAGGAAGGAATTGTTATTGTGTGCGAGTAGAATAGAAGAATGGCATTGCTATTGGGTGCGAGTAGAATAGAAGAATGGCATTGCTATTGGGTGCGAGTAGAATAAAAGGATGGCATTGCTATTGAGTGTGAGTAGAATAGAAGGATGGCATTGTTATTGTGTGCGAATAGAATAGAAGGATGGCATTGTTTTTGTGTGTGAGTAGAATAGAACGATGGCATTATTATTGAGTGTGAGTAGAATGGAAGGATGGCATTGTTATTGGGTGTGAGTAGAATAGAAGGATGGCATTGTTATTGGGTGTGGATAGAATAGAAGGATGGCATTGTTATTGTGTGTGAGTAGAATAGAAGGATGACATTGTTATTGAGTGTGAGTACAATAGAAGGATGGCATTGCTATTGGGTGTGAGTAGAATAGAAGGATGGCATTGTTATTGTGTGTGAGTAGAATAGAAGGATGGCATTGCTATTGGGTGTGAGTAGAATAGAAGGAATGCATTGTTATTTGGTGTGAGTAGAATAGAAGGATGGTATTGTTATTGTGTGTGAATAGAATAGAAGGATGGCATTGATATTGGGTGTGAGTAGAATAGAAGGATGGCATTGCTATTGGGTGTGAGTAGAATAGAAGGATGGTATTGTTATTGGGTGTGAGTAGAATAGAAGGAATGCATTGCTATTGAGTGCAAGTAGAATAGAAGGATGGCATTGTTATTGGGTGTGAGTAGAATAGAAGGATGGCATTGCTATTGGGTGCGAGTAGAATAAAAGGATGGCATTGCAATTGGGTGTGAGTAGAATAGAAGGATGGCATTGTTATTGTGTGCGAATAGAATAGAAGGATGGCATTGTTATTGAGTGTGAGTAGAATAGAAGGATGGCATTGCTATTGGGTGTGAGTAGAATTGAAGGATGGCATTGTTATTAGGTGTGAGTAGAATAGAAGGAATGCATTGCTATTGAGTGCAAGTAGAATAGAAGGATGGCATTGTTATTGGGTGTGAGTAGAATAGAAGGATGGCATTGCTATTGGGTGCGAGTAGAATAAAAGGATGGCATTGCAATTGGGTGTGAGTAGAATAGAAGGATGGCATTGTTATTGTGTGCGAATAGAATAGAAGGATGGCATTGTTATTGTGTGTGAGTAGAATAGAACGATGGCATTGTTATTGAGTGTGAGTAGAATACAAGGATGGCATTGCAATTGGGTGTGAATAGAATAGAAGGATGGCATTGTTATTGAGTGTGAGTAGAATAGAAGGATGGCATTGTTATTATGTGTGAGTAGAATAGAAGGATGGCATTGCTATTGGGTGTGGGTAGAATAGAAGGATGGCATTGCTATTGGGTGTGAGTAGAATAGAAGGATGGCATTGTTATTTGGTGTGAGTAGAATAGAAGGATGGTATTGTTATTGTGTGTGAATAGAATCGAAGGATGGCATTGATATTGGGTGTGAGTAGAATAGAAGGATGGCATTGCTATTGGGTGTGAGTAGAATAGAAGGATGGCATTGTATTGTGTGCGAGTAGAATAGAAGAATGGCATTGCTATTGGGTGCGAGTAGAATAAAAGGATGGCATTGCTATTGAGTGTGAGTAGAATAGAAGGATGGCATTGTTATTGTGTGCGAATAGAATAGAAGGATGGCATTGTTATTGTGTGAGTAGAATAGAACGATGGCATTATTATTGAGTGTGAGTAGAATGGAAGGATGGCATTGTTATTGGGTGTGAGTAGAATAGAAGGATGGCATTGGTTTTGGGTGTGGATAGAATAGAAGGATGGCATTGTTATTGTGTGTGAGTAGAATAGAAGGATGACATTGTTATTGAGTGTGAGTACAATAGAAGGATGGCATTGCTATTGGGTGTGAGTAGAATAGAAGGATGGCATTGTTATTGTGTGTGAGTAGAATAGAAGGAATGCATTGTTATTTGGTGTGAGTAGAATAGAAGGATGGTATTGTTATTGTGTGTGAGTAGAATAGAAGGAATGCATTGTTATTTGGTGTGAGTAGAATAGAAGGATGGCATTGTTATTGTGTGTGAATAGAATAGAAGGATGGCATTGATATTGGGTGTGAGTAGAATAGAAGGATGGCATTGCTATTGGGTGTGAGTAGAATAGAAGGATGGTATTGTTATTGGGTGTGAGTAGAATAGAAGGATGGCATTGTTATTGTGTGCGAGTAGAATAGAAGGATGGCATTGTTATTGGGTGTGAGTAGAATAGAAGGATGGCATTGTTATTGGGTGTGAGTAGAATAGAAGGAATGCATTGCTATTGAGTGCAAGTAGAATAGAAGGATGGCATTGTTATTGGGTGTGAGTAGAATAGAAGGATGGCATTGTTATTGAGTGTGAGTAGAATAGAAGGATGGCATTGCTATTGGGTGTGAGTAGAATTGAAGGATGGCATTGTTATTAGGTGTGAGTAGAATAGAAGGAATGCATTGCTATTGAGTGCAAGTAGAATAGAAGGATGGCATTGTTATTGGGTGTGAGTAGAATAGAAGGATGGCATTGCTATTGGGTGCGAGTAGAATAAAAGGATGGCATTGCAATTGGGTGTGAGTAGAATAGAAGGATGGCATTGTTATTGTGTGCGAATAGAATAGAAGGATGGCATTGTTATTGTGTGTGAGTAGAATAGAACGATGGCATTGTTATTGAGTGTGAGTACAATACAAGGATGGCATTGCAATTGGGTGTGAATAGAATAGAAGGATGGCATTGTTATTGAGTGTGAGTAGAATAGAAGGATGGCATTGTTATTATGTGTGAGTAGAATAGAAGGATGGCATTGCTATTGGGTGTGGGTAGAATAGAAGGATGGCATTGCTATTGGGTGTGAGTAGAATAGAAGGATGGCATTGTTATTTGGTGTGAGTAGAATAGAAGGATGGTATTGTTATTGTGTGTGAATAGAATCGAAGGATGGCATTGATATTGGGTTTGAGTAGAATAGAAGGATGGCATTGCTATTGGGTGTGAGTAGAATAGAAGGATGGTATTGTTATTGGGTGTGAGTAGAATAGAAGGATGGCATTGTTATTGTGTGCGAGTAGAATAGAAGGATGGCATTGTTATTGGGTGTGAGTAGAATAGAAGGATGGCATTGTTATTGGGTGTGAGTAGAATAGAAGGAATGCATTGCTATTGAGTGCGAGTAGAATAGAAGGATGGCATTGTTATTGGGTGTGAGTAGAATAGAAGGATGGCATTGTTATTGAGTGTGAGTAGAATAGAAGGATGGCATTGCTATTGGGTGTGAGTAGAATTGAAGGATGGCATTGTTATTAGGTGTGAGTAGAATAGAAGGAATGCATTGCTATTGAGTGCAAGTAGAATAGAAGGATGGCATTGTTATTGGGTGTGAGTAGAATAGAAGGATGGCATTGCTATTGGGTGCGAGTAGAATAAAAGGATGGCATTGCAATTGGGTGTGAGTAGAATAGAAGGATGGCATTGTTATTGTGTGCGAATAGAATAGAAGGATGGCATTGTTATTGAGTGTGAGTAGAATACAAGGATGGCATTGCAATTGGGTATGAGTAGAATAGAAGGATGGCATTGTTATTGAGTGTGAGTAGAATAGAAGGATGGCATTGTTATTATGTGTGAGTAGAATAGAAGGATGGCATTGCTCTTGGGTGTGAGTAGAATAGAAGGATGGCATTGTTATTGTGTGTGAGTAGAATTGAAGAATGGCATTGCTATTGGGTGTGAGTAGAATAGAAGGATGGCATTGTTATTTGGTGTGAGTAGAATAGAAGGATGGCATTGTTATTGTGTGTGAATAGAATAGAAGGATGGCATTGCTATTGGATGTGAGTAGAATAGAAGGATGGCATTGCTATTGGGTATGAGTAGAATAGAAGGATGGCATTGTTATTGTGTGTGAGTAGAATCGAAGGATGGCATTGCTATTGGGTGCGAGTAGAATAGAAGGAAGGCATTGTTATTGGGTGTGAGTAGAATAGAAGGATGGCATTGTTATTGTGTGCGAGTAGAATAGAAGGATGGCATTGTATTGTGTGCGAGTAGAATAGAACGATGGCATTGTTATTGAGTGTGAGTAGAATAGAACGATGGCATTATTATTGGGTGTGAGTAGAATAGAAGGATGGCATTGTTATTGTGTGTGAGTAGAATAGAAGGATGACATTGTTATTGAGTGTGAGTAAAATAGAAGGATGGCATTGCTATTGGGTGTGAGTAGAATAGAAGGATGGCATTGTTATTTGGGTGTGAGTAGAATAGAAGGAATGCATTGCTATTGAGTGCAAGTAGAATAGAAGGATGGCATTGTTATTGGGTGTGAGTAGAATAGAAGGATGGCATTGCTATTGGGTGCGAGTAGAATAAAAGGATGGCATTGCAATTGGGTGTGAGTAGAATAGAAGGATGGCATTGTTATTGTGTGCGAATAGAATAGAAGGAAGGCATTGTTATTGTGTGTTAGTAGAATAGAACGATGGCATTGTTATTGAGTGTGAGTAGAATACAAGGATGGCATTGCAATTGGGTGTGAATAGAATAGAAGGATGGCATTGTTATTGAGTGTGAGTAGAATAGAAGGATGGCATTGTTATTATGTGTGAGTAGAATAGAAGGATGGCATTGCTATTGGGTGTGGGTAGAATAGAAGGATGGCATTGCTATTGGGTGTGAGTAGAATAGAAGGATGGCATTGTTATTTGGTGTGAGTAGAATAGAAGGATGGTATTGTTATTGTGTGTGAATAGAATCGAAGGATGGCATTGATATTGGGTGTGAGTAGAATAGAAGGATGGCATTGTTATTGTGTGCGAGTAGAATAGAAGGATGGCATTGTTATTGGGTGTGAGTAGTATAGAAGGAATGCATTGTTATTTGGTGTGAGTAGAATAGAAGGATGGTATTGTTATTGTGTGTGAGTAGAATAGAAGGAATGCATTGTTATTTGGTGTGAGTAGAATAGAAGGATGGTATTGTTATTGTGTGTGAATAGAATAGAAGGATGGTATTGATATTGGGTGTGAGTAGAATAGAAGGATGGCATTGCTATTGGGTGTGAGTAGAATAGAAGGATGGCATTGTTATTGGGTGTGAGTAGAATAGAAGGATGGCATTGTTATTGTGTGCGAGTAGAATAGAAGGATGGCATTGTTATTGGGTGTGAGTAGAATAGAAGGATGGCATTGTTATTGGGTGTGAGTAGAATAGAAGGAATGCATTGCTATTGAGTGCAAGTAGAATAGAAGGATGGCATTGTTATTGGGTGTGAGTAGAATAGAAGGATGGCATTGTTATTGGGTGTGAGTAGAATAGAAGGATGGCATTGCTATTGGGTGTGAGTAGAATAGAAGGATGGCATTGTTATTAGGTGTGAGTAGAATAGAAGGAATGCATTGCTATTGAGTGCAAGTAGAATAGAAGGATGGCATTGTTATTGGGTGTGAGTAGAATAGAAGGATGGCATTGTTATTGGGTGCGAGTAGAATAAAAGGATGGCATTGCAATTGGGTGTGAGTAGAATAGAAGGATGGCATTGTTATTGTGTGCGAATAGAATAGAAGGATGGCATTGTTATTGTGTGTGAGTAGAATAGAACGATGGCATTGTTATTGAGTGTGAGTAGAATACAAGGATGGCATTGCAATTGGGTGTGAATAGAATAGAAGGATGGCATTGTTATTGAGTGTGAGTAGAATAGAAGGATGGCATTGTTATTATGTGTGAGTAGAATAGAAGGATGGCATTGCTATTGGGTGTGGGTAGAATAGAAGGATGGCATTGCTATTGGGTGTGAGTAGAATAGAAGGATGGCATTGTTATTTGGTGTGAGTAGAATAGAAGGATGGTATTGTTATTGTGTGTGAATAGAATCGAAGGATGGCATTGATATTGGGTGTGAGTAGAATAGAAGGATGGCATTGCTATTGGGTGTGAGTAGAATAGAAGGATGGCATTGTTATTGGGTGTGAGTAGAATAGAAGGATGGCATTGTTATTGTGTGCGAGTAGAATAGAAGGATGGCATTGTTATTGGGTGTGAGTAGAATAGAAGGATGGCATTGTTATTGGGTGTGAGTAGAATAGAAGGAATGCATTGCTATTGAGTGCGAGTAGAATAGAAGGATGGCATTGTTATTGGGTGTGAGTAGAATAGAAGGATGGCATTGTTATTGAGTGTGAGTAGAATAGAAGGATGGCATTGCTATTGGGTGTGAGTAGAATTGAAGGATGGCATTGTTATTAGGTGTGAGTAGAATAGAAGGAATGCATTGCTATTGAGTGCAAGTAGAATAGAAGGATGGCATTGTTATTGGGTGTGAGTAGAATAGAAGGATGGCATTGCTATTGGGTGCGAGTAGAATAAAAGGATGGCATTGCAATTGGGTGTGAGTAGAATAGAAGGATGGCATTGTTATTGTGTGCGAATAGAATAGAAGGATGGCATTGTTATTGAGTGTGAGTAGAATACAAGGATGGCATTGCAATTGGCTATGAGTAGAATAGAAGGATGGCATTGTTATTGAGTGTGAGTAGAATAGAAGGATGGCATTGTTATTATGTGTGAGTAGAATAGAAGGATGGCATTGCTATTGGGTGTGAGTAGAATAGAAGGATGGCATTGTTATTGTGTGTGAGTAGAATAGAAGAATGGCATTGTTATTGGGTGTGAGTAGAATAGAAGGAATGGCATTGTTATTGGGTGTGAGTAGAATAGAAGGATGGCATTGTTATTGTGTGTGAGTAGAATAGAAGGATGGCATTGCTATTGGATGTGAGTAGAATAGAAGGATGGCATTGCTATTGGGTATGAGTAGAATAGAAGGATGGCATTGTTATTGTGTGTGAGTAGAATCGAAGGATGGCATTGCTATTGGGTGTGAGTAGAATAGAAGGAAGGCATTGTTATTGTGTGCGAGTAGAATAGAAGGATGGCATTGTTATTGGGTGTGAGTAGAATAGAAGGATGGCATTGTATTGTGTGCGAGTAGAATAGAAGAATGGCATTGTTATTGTGTGTGAGTAGAATAGAACGATGGCATTATTATTGAGTGTGAGTAGAATAGAAGGATGGCATTGTTATTGGGTGTGAGTAGAATAGAAGGATGGCATTGTTATTGTGTGTGAGTAGAATAGAAGGATGACATTGTTATTGAGTGTGAGTAAAATAGAAGGATGGCATTGCTATTGGGTGTGAGTAGAATAGAAGGATGGCATTGTTATTGTGTGTGAGTAGAATAGAAGGATGGCATTGTTATTGGGTGTGAGTAGAATAGAAGGATGGCATTGTTATTTGGTGTGAGTAGAATAGAAGGATGGTATTGTTATTGTGTGTGAATAGAATAGAAGGATGGCATTGTTATTGGGTGTGAGTAGAATAGAAGGATGGCATTGCTATTGGGTGTGAGTAGAATAGAAGGATGGTATTGTTATTGGGTGTGAGTAGAATAGAAGGATGGCATTGTTATTGTGTGCGAGTAGAATAGAAGGATGGCATTGCTATTGGGTGTGAGTAGAATAGAAGGATGGCATTGCTATTGGGTGTGAGTAGAATAGAAGGATTGCATTGTTATTGTGTGTGAGTAGAATCGAAGGATGGCATTGCTATTGGGTGTGAGTAGAATAGAAGGATGGCATTGTTATTTGGTGTGAGTAGAATAGAAGGATGGTATTGTTATTGAGTGTGAGTAGAATAGAAGGATGGCATTGCTATTGAGTGTGAGTAGAATAGAAGGATGGCATTGTTATTGAGTGTGAGTAGAATAGAAGGATGGCATTGTTATTGTGTGTGAGTAGAATAGAAGGATGGCATTGTTATTGGTGTGAGTAGAATAGAAGGATGGTATTGTTATTGTGTGTGAGTAGAATAGAAGGATGGCATTGTTATTTGGTGTGAGTAGAATAGAAGGATGGCATTGTTATTCAGTGTGAGTAGAATAGAAGGATGGCATTGTTATTGTGTGCGAGTAGAATAGAACGATGGCATTGTTATTGAGTGTGAGTAGAATAGAACGATGGCATTATTATTGGGTGTGAGTAGAATAGAAGGATGGCATTGTTATTGTGTGTGAGTAGAATAGAAGGATGACATTGTTATTGAGTGTGAGTAAAATAGAAGGATGGCATTGCTATTGGGTGTGAGTAGAATAGAAGGATGGCATTGTTATTTGGGTGTGAGTAGAATAGAAGGAATGCATTGCTATTGAGTGCAAGTAGAATAGAAGGATGGCATTGTTATTGGGTGTGAGTAGAATAGAAGGATGGCATTGCTATTGGGTGCGAGTAGAATAGAAGGATGGCATTGCAATTGGGTGTGAGTAGAATAGAAGGATGGCATTGTTATTGTGTGCGAATAGAATAGAAGGAAGGCATTGTTATTGTGTGTTAGTAGAATAGAACGATGGCATTGTTATTGAGTGTGAGTAGAATACAAGGATGGCATTGCAATTGGGTGTGAATAGAATAGAAGGATGGCATTGTTATTGAGTGTGAGTAGAATAGAAGGATGGCATTGTTATTATGTGTGAGTAGAATAGAAGGATGGCATTGCTATTGGGTGTGGGTAGAATAGAAGGATGGCATTGCTATTGGGTGTGAGTAGAATAGAAGGATGGCATTGTTATTTGGTGTGAGTAGAATAGAAGGATGGTATTGTTATTGTGTGTGAATAGAATAGAAGGATGGCATTGATATTGGGTGTGAGTAGAATAGAAGGATGGCATTGTTATTGTGTGCGAGTAGAATAGAAGGATGGCATTGTTATTGGGTGTGAGTAGTATAGAAGGAATGCATTGTTATTTGGTGTGAGTAGAATAGAAGGATGGTATTGTTATTGTGTGTGAGTAGAATAGAAGGAATGCATTGTTATTTGGTGTGAGTAGAATAGAAGGATGGTATTGTTATTGTGTGTGAATAGAATAGAAGGATGGTATTGATATTGGGTGTGAGTAGAATAGAAGGATGGCATTGCTATTGGGTGTGAGTAGAATAGAAGGATGGTATTGTTATTGGGTGTGAGTAGAATAGAAGGATGGCATTGTTATTGTGTGCGAGTAGAATAGAAGGATGGCATTGTTATTGGGTGTGAGTAGAATAGAAGGATGGCATTGTTATTGGGTGTGAGTAGAATAGAAGGAATGCATTGCTATTGAGTGCAAGTAGAATAGAAGGATGGCATTGTTATTGGGTGTGAGTAGAATAGAAGGATGGCATTGTTATTGAGTGTGAGTAGAATAGAAGGATGGCATTGCTATTGGGTGTGAGTAGAATAGAAGGATGGCATTGTTATTAGGTGTGAGTAGAATAGAAGGAATGCATTGCTATTGAGTGCAAGTAGAATAGAAGGATGGCATTGTTATTGGGTGTGAGTAGAATAGAAGGATGGCATTGCTATTGGGTGTGAGTAGAATAGAAGGATGGCATTGCAATTGGGTGTGAGTAGAATAGAAGGATGGCATTGTTATTGTGTGCGAATAGAATAGAAGGATGGCATTGTTATTGTGTGTGAGTAGAATAGAACGATGGCATTGTTATTGAGTGTGAGTAGAATACAAGGATGGCATTGCAATTGGGTGTGAATAGAATAGAAGGATGGCATTGTTATTGAGTGTGAGTAGAATAGAAGGATGGCATTGTTATTATGTGTGAGAAGAATAGAAGGATGGCATTGCTATTGGGTGTGGGTAGAATAGAAGGATGGCATTGCTATTGGGTGTGAGTAGAATAGAAGGATGGCATTGTTATTTGGTGTGAGTAGAATAGAAGGATGGTATTGTTATTGTGTGTGAATAGAATCGAAGGATGGCATTGATATTGGGTGTGAGTAGAATAGAAGGATGGCATTGCTATTGGGTGTGAGTAGAATAGAAGGATGGTATTGTTATTGGGTGTGAGTAGAATAGAAGGATGGCATTGTTATTGTGTGCGAGTAGAATAGAAGGATGGCATTGTTATTGGGTGTGAGTAGAATAGAAGGATGGCATTGTTATTGGGTGTGAGTAGAATAGAAGGAATGCATTGCTATTGAGTGCGAGTAGAATAGAAGGATGGCATTGTTATTGGGTGTGAGTAGAATAGAAGGATGGCATTGTTATTGAGTGTGAGTAGAATAGAAGGATGGCATTGCTATTGGGTGTGAGTAGAATTGAAGGATGGCATTGTTATTAGGTGTGAGTAGAATAGAAGGAATGCATTGCTATTGAGTGCAAGTAGAATAGAAGGATGGCATTGTTATTGGGTGTGAGTAGAATAGAAGGATGGCATTGCTATTGGGTGCGAGTAGAATAAAAGGATGGCATTGCAATTGGGTGTGAGTAGAATAGAAGGATGGCATTGTTATTGTGTGCGAATAGAATAGAAGGATGGCATTGTTATTGAGTGTGAGTAGAATACAAGGATGGCATTGCAATTGGCTATGAGTAGAATAGAAGGATGGCATTGTTATTGAGTGTGAGTAGAATAGAAGGATGGCATTGTTATTATGTGTGAGTAGAATAGAAGGATGGCATTGCTATTGGGTGTGAGTAGAATAGAAGGATGGCATTGTTATTGTGTGTGAGTAGAATTGAAGAATGGCATTGCTATTGGGTGTGAGTAGAATAGAAGAATGGCATTGTTATTTGGTGTGAGTAGAATAGAAGGATGGCATTGTTATTGTGTGTGAATAGAATAGAAGGATGGCATTGCTATTGGATGTGAGTAGAATAGAAGGATGGCATTGCTATTGGGTATGAGTAGAATAGAAGGATGGCATTGTTATTGTGTGTGAGTAGAATCGAAGGATGGCATTGCTATTGGGTGTGAGTAGAATAGAAGGAAGGCATTGTTATTGTGTGCGAGTAGAATAGAAGGATGGCATTGTTATTGGGTGTGAGTAGAATAGAAGGATGGCATTGTATTGTGTGCGAGTAGAATAGAAGAATGGCATTGTTATTGTGTGTGAGTAGAATAGAACGATGGCATTATTATTGAGTGTGAGTAGAATAGAAGGATGGCATTGTTATTGGGTGTGAGTAGAATAGAAGGATGGCATTGTTATTGTGTGTGAGTAGAATAGAAGGATGACATTGTTATTGAGTGTGAGTAGAATAGAAGGATGGCATTGCTATTGGGTGTGAGTAGAATAGAAGGATGGCATTGTTATTGTGTGTGAGTAGAATAGAAGGATGGCATTGCTATTGGGTGTGAGTAGAATAGAAGGATGGCATTGTTATTTGGTGTGAGTAGAATAGAAGGATGGTATTGTTATTGTGTGTGAATAGAATAGAAGGATGGCATTGTTATTGGGTGTGAGTAGAATAGAAGGATGGCATTGCTATTGGGTGTGAGTAGAATAGAAGGATGGTATTGTTATTGGGTGTGAGTAGAATAGAAGGATGGCATTGTTATTGTGTGCGAGTAGAATAGAAGGATGGCATTGCTATTTGGTGTGAGTAGAATAGAAGGATGGCATTGCTATTGGGTGTGAGTAGAATAGAAGGATTGCATTGTTATTGTGTGTGAGTAGAATCGAAGGATGGCATTGCTATTGGGTGTGAGTAGAATAGAAGGATGGCATTGTTATTTGGTGTGAGTAGAATAGAAGGATGGTATTGTTATTGAGTGTGAGTAGAATAGAAGGATGGCATTGCTATTGAGTGTGAGTAGAATAGAAGGATGGCATTGTTATTGAGTGTGAGTAGAATAGAAGGATGGCATTGTTATTGTGTGTGAGTAGAATAGAAGGATGGCATTGTTATTGGGTGTGAGTAGAATAGAAGGATGGCATTGTTATTGTGTGTGAGTAGAATAGAAGGATGGCATTGTTATTTGGTGTGAGTAGAATAGAAGGATGGCATTGTTATTCAGTGTGAGTAGAATAGAAGGATGGCATTGCTATTGGGTGTGAGTAGAATAGAAGGATGGCATTGTTATTCGGTGTGAGTAGAATAGAAGGATGGCATTGTTATTGTGTGTGAGTAGAATAGAAGGATGGCATTGTTATTTGGTGTGAGTAGAATAGAAGGATGGTATTGTTATTGTGTGTGAATAGAATAGAAGGATGGCATTGCTATTGGGTATGAGTAGAATAGAAGGATGGCATTGCTATTGGGTGTGAGTAGAATAGAAGGATGGCATTGTTATTGTGTGTGAGTAGAATCGAAGGATGGCATTGCTATTGGGTGTGAGTAGAATAGAAGGATGGCATTGTTATTTGGTGTGAGTAGAATAGAAGGATGGTATTGGTATTGAGTGTGAGTAGAATAGAAGGATGGCATTGCTATTGAGTGTGAGTAGAATAGAAGGATGGCATTGTTATTGAGTGTGAGTAGAATAGAAGGATGGCATTCTTATTGTGTGTGAGTAGAATAGAAGGATGGCATTGTTATTGGGTGTGAGTAGAATAGAAGGATGGCATTGTTATTCGGTGTGAGTAGAATAGAAGGATGGCATTGCTATTGGGTGTGAGTAGAATAGAAGGATGGCATTGTTATTCGGTGTGAGTAGAATAGAAGGATGGCATTGTTATTGGGTGCAAGTAGAATAGAAGGATGGCATTGTTATTGGGTGTGAACAGAATAGAAGACTGGCATTGTTATTGGGTGTGAGCAGAATAGAAGACTGGCATTGTTATTGGGTGTGAGTAGAATAGAAGGATGGCATTGTTATTGGGTGTGAGTAGAATAGAAGTCTGGCATTTCTATTGTGTGTGAGTAGAATAGAAGGATGGCATTGTTATTGGGTGTGAGTTGAATAGAAGGTTGGCATTGTTATTGGGTGTGAGTAGAATAGAAGTCTGGCATTTCTATTGTGTGTGAGTAGAATAGAAGGATGGCATTGTTATTGGGTGTGAGTAGAATAGAAGGATGGTATTGTTATTGGGTGTGAGTAGAATAGAAGCATGGCATTGTTATTGTGTGCGAGTAGAATAGAAGGATGGCATTGTTATTGGGTGTGAGTAGAATAGAAGGATGGCATTGTTATTGGGTGTGAGTAGAATAGAAGGAATGCATTGCTATTGAGTGCGAGTAGAATAGAAGGATGGCATTGTTATTTGGTGTGAGTAGAATAGAAGGATGGCATTGTTATTGTGTGTGAATAGAATAGAACGATGGCATTGCTATTGGATGTGAGTAGAATAGAAGGATGGCATTGCTATTGGGTATGAGTAGAATAGAAGGATGGCATTGTTATTGTGTGTGAGTAGAATCGAAGGATGGCATTGCTATTGGGTGTGAGTAGAATAGAAGGATGGCATTGTATTGTGTGCGAGTAGAATAGAAGAATGGCATTGTTATTGTGTGTGAGTAGAATAGAACGATGGCATTATTATTGAGTGTGAGTAGAATAGAAGGATGGCATTGTTATTGGGTGTGAGTAGAATAGAAGGATGGCATTGTTATTGTGTGTGAGTAGAATAGAAGGATGACATTGTTATTGAGTGTGAGTAAAATAGAAGGATGGCATTGCTATTGGGTGTGAGTAGAATAGAAGGATGGCATTGTTATTGTGTGTGAGTAGAATAGAAGGATGGCATTGCTATTGGGTGTGAGTAGAATAGAAGGATGGCATTGTTATTTGGTGTGAGTAGAATAGAAGGATGGTATTGTTATTGTGTGTGAATAGAATAGAAGGATGGCATTGTTATTGGGTGTGAGTAGAATAGAAGGATGGCATTGCTATTGGGTGTGAGTAGAATAGAAGGATGGTATTGTTATTGGGTGTGAGTAGAATAGAAGGATGGCATTGTTATTGTGTGCGAGTAGAATAGAAGGATGGCATTGCTATTTGGTGTGAGTAGAATAGAAGGATGGCATTGCTATTGGGTGTGAGTAGAATAGAAGGATTGCATTGTTATTGTGTGTGAGTAGAATCGAAGGATGGCATTGCTATTGGGTGTGAGTAGAATAGAAGGATGGCATTGTTATTTGGTGTGAGTAGAATAGAAGGATGGTATTGTTATTGAGTGTGAGTAGAATAGAAGGATGGCATTGCTATTGAGTGTGAGTAGAATAGAAGGATGGCATTGTTATTGAGTGTGAGTAGAATAGAAGGATGGCATTGTTATTGTGTGTGAGTAGAATAGAAGGATGGCATTGTTATTGGGTGTGAGTAGAATAGAAGGATGGTATTGTTATTGTGTGTGAGTAGAATAGAAGGATGGCATTGTTATTTGGTGTGAGTAGAATAGAAGGATGGCATTGTTATTCAGTGTGAGTAGAATAGAAGGATGGCATTGCTATTGGGTGTGAGTAGAATAGAAGGATGGCATTGTTATTCGGTGTGAGTAGAATAGAAGGATGGCATTGTTATTGTGTGTGAGTAGAATAGAAGGATGGCATTGTTATTTGGTGTGAGTAGAATAGAAGGATGGTATTGTTATTGTGTGTGAATAGAATAGAAGGATGGCATTGCTATTGGGTATGAGTAGAATAGAAGGATGGCATTGCTATTGGGTGTGAGTAGAATAGAAGGATGGCATTGTTATTGTGTGTGAGTAGAATAGAAGGATGGCATTGCTATTGGGTGTGAGTAGAATAGAAGGATGGCATTGTTATTTGGTGTGAGTAGAATAGAAGGATGGTATTGGTATTGAGTGTGAGTAGAATAGAAGGATGGCATTGCTATTGAGTGTGAGTAGAATAGAAGGATGGCATTGTTATTGAGTGTGAGTAGAATAGAAGGATGGCATTCTTATTGTGTGTGAGTAGAATAGAAGGATGGCATTGTTATTGGGTGTGAGTAGAATAGAAGGATGGCATTGTTATTCGGTGTGAGTAGAATAGAAGGATGGCATTGCTATTGGGTGTGAGTAGAATAGAAGGATGGCATTGTTATTCGGTGTGAGTAGAATAGAAGGATGGCATTGTTATTGGGTGCAAGTAGAATAGAAGGATGGCATTGTTATTGGGTGTGAACAGAATAGAAGACTGGCATTGTTATTGGGTGTGAGCAGAATAGAAGACTGGCATTGTTATTGGGTGTGAGTAGAATAGAAGGATGGCATTGTTATTGGGTGTGAGTAGAATAGAAGTCTGGCATTTCTATTGTGTGTGAGTAGAATAGAAGGATGGCATTGTTATTGGGTGTGAGTTGAATAGAAGGTTGGCATTGTTATTGGGTGTGAGTAGAATAGAAGTCTGGCATTTCTATTGTGTGTGAGTAGAATAGAAGGATGGCATTGTTATTGGGTGTGAGTAGAATAGAAGGATGGCATTGTTATTGTGTGTGAGTAGAATAGAAGGATGGCATTGTTATTGGGTGTGAGTAGAATAGAAGTCTGGAATTTCTATTGTGTGTGAGTAGAATAGAAGGATGGCATTGTTATTGGGTGTGAGTTAAATAGTAGGTTGGCATTGTTATTGGGTGTGAGTAGAATAGAAGACTGACATTGTTATTGGGTGTGAGTAGAATAGAAGGATGGCATTGTTATTGGGTGTGAGTTGAATAGAAGGATGACATTGTTATTGGGTGTGAGTAGAATAGAAGACTGGCATTGTTATTGGGTGTGAGTAGAATAGAAGGATGGCATTGCAATTGGGTGTGAGTAGAATAGAAGGATGGCATTGTTATTGTGTGCGAATAGAATAGAAGGATGGCATTGTTATTGTGTGTGAGTAGAATAGAACGATGGCATTGTTATTGAGTGTGAGAAGAATACAAGGATGGCATTGCAATTGGGTGTGAGTAGAATAGAAGGATGGCATTCTTATTGAGTGTGAGTAGAATAGAAGGATGGCATTGTTATTATGTGTGAGTAGAATAGAAGGATGGCATTGCTATTGGGTGTGAGTAGAATAGAAGGATGGCATTGTTATTGTGTGTGAGTAGAATAGAAGAATGGCATTGCTATTGGGTGTGAGTAGAATAGAAGGATGGCATTGTTATTTGGTGTGAGTAGAATAGAAGGATGGCATTGTTATTGTGTGTGAATAGAATAGAAGGATGGCATTGCTATTGGGTGTGAGTAGAATAGAAGGATGGCATTGCTATTGGGTATGAGTAGAATAGAAGGATGGCATTGTTATTGTGTGTGAGTAGAATCGAAGGATGGCATTGCTATTGGGTGTGAGTAGAATAGAAGGAAGGCATTGTTATTGTGTGCGAGTAGAATAGAAGGATGGCATTGTTATTGGGTGTGAGTAGAATAGAAGGATGGCATTGTATTGTGTGCGAGTAGAATAGAAGAATGGCATTGCTATTGGGTGCGAGTAGAATAAAAGGATGGCATTGCTATTGAGTGTGAGTAGAATAGAAGGATGGCATTGTTATTGTGTGCGAATAGAATAGAAGGATGGCATTGTTATTGTGTGTGAGTAGAATAGAACGATGGCATTATTATTGAGTGTGAGTAGAATAGAAGGATGGCATTGTTATTGGGTGTGAGTAGAATAGAAGGATGGCATTGTTATTGGGTGTGGATAGAATAGAAGGATGGCATTGTTATTGTGTGTGAGTAGAATAGAAGGATGACATTGTTATTGAGTGTGAGTACAATAGAAAGATGGCATTGCTATTGGGTGTGAGTAGAATAGAAGGATGGCATTGTTATTGTGTGTGAGTAGAATAGAAGGATGGCATTGCTATTGGGTGTGAGTAGAATAGAAGGATGGCATTGTTATTTGGTGTGAGTAGAATAGAAGGATGGTATTGTTATTGTGTGTGAATAGAATAGAAGGATGGCATTGTTATTGGGTGTGAGTAGAATAGAAGGATGGCATTGCTATTGGGTGTGAGTAGAATAGAAGGATGGTATTGTTATTGGGTGTGAGTAGAATAGAAGGATGGCATTGTTATTGGGTGTGAGTAGAATAGAAGGATGGCATTATTATTGAGTGTGAGTAGAATAGAAGGATGGCATTGTTATTGGGTGTGAGTAGAATAGAAGGATGGCATTGTTATTGTGTGCGAGTAGAATAGAAGGATGGCATTGCTATTGGGTGTGAGTAGAATAGAAGGATGGCATTGCTATTGGGTGTGAGTAGAATAGAAGGATTGCATTGTTATTGTGTGTGAGTAGAATCGAAGGATGGCATTGCTATTGGGTGCGAGTAGAATAGAAGGATGGCATTGTTATTTGGTGTGAGTAGAATAGAAGGATGGTATTGTTATTGAGTGTGAGTAGAATAGAAGGATGGCATTGCTATTGAGTGTGAGTAGAATAGAAGGATGGCATTGTTATTGAGTGTGAGTAGAATAGAAGGATGGCATTGTTATTCGGTGTGAGTAGAATAGAAGGATGGCATTGTTATTGTGTGTGAGTAGAATAGAAGGATGGCATTGTTATTTGGTGTGAGTAGAATAGAAGGATGGTATTGTTATTGTGTGTGAATAGAATAGAAGGATGGCATTGCTATTGGGTGTGAGTAGAATAGAAGGATGGCATTGCTATTGGGTGTGAGTAGAATAGAAGGATGGCATTGTTATTGTGTGTGAGTAGAATAGAAGGATGGCATTGCTATTGGGTGTGAGTAGAATAGAAGGATGGCATTGTTATTGGGTGTGAGTAGAATAGAAGGATGGCATTGTTATTTGGTGTGAGTAGAATAGAAGGATGGTATTGTTATTGAGTGTGAGTAGAATAGAAGGATGGCATTGCTATTGAGTGTGAGTAGAATAGATGGATGGCATTGTTATTGAGTGTGAGTAGAATAGAAGGATGGCATTCTTATTGTGTGTGAGTAGAATCGAAGGATGGCATTGCTATTGGGTGTGAGTAGAATAGAAGGAAGGCATTGTTATTGTGTGCGAGTAGAATAGAAGGATGGCATTGTTATTGGGTGTGAGTAGAATAGAAGGATGGCATTGTATTGTGTGCGAGTAGAATAGAAGAATGGCATTGCTATTGGGTGCGAGTAGAATAAAAGGATGGCATTGCTATTGAGTGTGAGTAGAATAGAAGGATGGCATTGTTATTGTGTGCGAATAGAATAGAAGGATGGCATTGTTATTGTGTGTGAGTAGAATAGAACGATGGCATTGTTATTGAGTGTGAGTAGAATAGAAGGATGGCATTGTTATTGGGTGTGAGTAGAATAGAAGGATGGCATTGTTATTGGGTGTGGATAGAATAGAAGGATGGCATTGTTATTGTGTGTGAGTAGAATAGAAGGATGACATTGTTATTGAGTGTGAGTACAATAGAAGGATGGCATTGCTATTGGGTGTGAGTAGAATAGAAGGATGGCATTGTTATTGTGTGTGAGTAGAATAGAAGGATGGCATTGCTATTGGGTGTGAGTAGAATAGAAGGATGGCATTGTTATTTGGTGTGAGTAGAATAGAAGGATGGTATTGTTATTGTGTGTGAATAGAATAGAAGGATGGCATTGTTATTGGGTGTGAGTAGAATAGAAGGATGGCATTGCTATTGGGTGTGAGTAGAATAGAAGGATGGTATTGTTATTGGGTGTGAGTAGAATAGAAGGATGGCATTGTTATTGTGTGCGAGTAGAATAGAAGGATGGCATTGCTATTGGGTGTGAGTAGAATAGAAGGATGGCATTGTTATTGTGTGTGAGTAGAATAGAAGGATGGCATTGCTATTGGGTGTGAGTAGAATAGAAGGATGGCATTGTTATTTGGTGTGAGTAGAATAGAAGGATGGTATTGTTATTGTGTGTGAGTAGAATAGAAGGATGGCATTGTTATTGGGTGTGAGTAGAATAGAAGGATGGCATTGCTATTGGGTGTGAGTAGAATAGAAGGATGGCATTGTTATTGGGTGTGAGTAGAATAGAAGGATGGCATTGTTATTGTGTGCGAGTAGAATAGAAGGATGGCATTGCTATTGGGTGTGAGTAGAATAGAAGGATGGCATTGCTATTGGGTGTGAGTAGAATAGAAGGATTGCATTGTTATTGTGTGTGAGTAGAATCGAAGGATGGCATTGCTATTGGGTGTGAGTAGAATAGAAGGATGGCATTGTTATTTGGTGTGAGTAGAATAGAAGGATGGTATTGTTATTGAGTGTGAGTAGAATAGAAGGATGGCATTGCTATTGAGTGTGAGTAGAATAGAAGGATGGCATTGTTATTGAGTGTGAGTAGAATAGAAGGATGGCATTGTTATTCGGTGTGAGTAGAATAGAAGGATGGCATTGTTATTGTGTGTGAGTAGAATAGAAGGATGGCATTGTTATTTGGTGTGAGTAGAATAGAAGGATGGTATTGTTATTGTGTGTGAATAGAATAGAAGGATGGCATTGCTATTGGGTGTGAGTAGAATAGAAGGATGGCATTGCTATTGGGTATGAGTAGAATAGAAGGATGGCATTGTTATTGAGTGTGAGTAGAATAGAAGGATGGCATTGCTATTGAGTGTGAGTAGAATAGAAGGATGGCATTGTTATTGAGTGTGAGTAGAATAGAAGGATGGCATTATTATTGAGTGTGAGTAGAATAGAAGGATGGCATTGTTATTGGGTGTGAGTAGAATAGAAGGATGGCATTGTTATTGTGTGCGAGTAGAATAGAAGGATGGCATTGCTATTGGGTGTGAGTAGAATAGAAGGATGGCATTGCTATTGGGTGTGAGTAGAATAGAAGGATTGCATTGTTATTGTGTGTGAGTAGAATCGAAGGATGGCATTGCTATTGGGTGCGAGTAGAATAGAAGGATGGCATTGTTATTTGGTGTGAGTAGAATAGAAGGATGGTATTGTTATTGAGTGTGAGTAGAATAGAAGGATGGCATTGCTATTGAGTGTGAGTAGAATAGAAGGATGGCATTGTTATTGAGTGTGAGTAGAATAGAAGGATGGCATTGTTATTCGGTGTGAGTAGAATAGAAGGATGGCATTGTTATTGTGTGTGAGTAGAATAGAAGGATGGCATTGTTATTTGGTGTGAGTAGAATAGAAGGATGGTATTGTTATTGTGTGTGAATAGAATAGAAGGATGGCATTGCTATTGGGTGTGAGTAGAATAGAAGGATGGCATTGCTATTGGGTGTGAGTAGAATAGAAGGATGGCATTGTTATTGTGTGTGAGTAGAATAGAAGGATGGCATTGCTATTGGGTGTGAGTAGAATAGAAGGATGGCATTGTTATTGGGTGTGAGTAGAATAGAAGGATGGCATTGTTATTTGGTGTGAGTAGAATAGAAGGATGGTATTGTTATTGAGTGTGAGTAGAATAGAAGGATGGCATTGCTATTGAGTGTGAGTAGAATAGATGGATGGCATTGTTATTGAGTGTGAGTAGAATAGAAGGATGGCATTCTTATTGTGTGTGAGTAGAATCGAAGGATGGCATTGCTATTGGGTGTGAGTAGAATAGAAGGAAGGCATTGTTATTGTGTGCGAGTAGAATAGAAGGATGGCATTGTTATTGGGTGTGAGTAGAATAGAAGGATGGCATTGTATTGTGTGCGAGTAGAATAGAAGAATGGCATTGCTATTGGGTGCGAGTAGAATAAAAGGATGGCATTGCTATTGAGTGTGAGTAGAATAGAAGGATGGCATTGTTATTGTGTGCGAATAGAATAGAAGGATGGCATTGTTATTGTGTGTGAGTAGAATAGAAGGATGGCATTGTTATTGAGTGTGAGTAGAATAGAAGGATGGCATTGTTATTGGGTGTGAGTAGAATAGAAGGATGGCATTGTTATTGGGTGTGGATAGAATAGAAGGATGGCATTGTTATTGTGTGTGAGTAGAATAGAAGGATGACATTGTTATTGAGTGTGAGTACAATAGAAGGATGGCATTGCTATTGGGTGTGAGTAGAATAGAAGGATGGCATTGTTATTGTGTGTGAGTAGAATAGAAGGATGGCATTGCTATTGGGTGTGAGTAGAATAGAAGGATGGCATTGTTATTTGGTGTGAGTAGAATAGAAGGATGGTATTGTTATTGTGTGTGAATAGAATAGAAGGATGGCATTGTTATTGGGTGTGAGTAGAATAGAAGGATGGCATTGCTATTGGGTGTGAGTAGAATAGAAGGATGGTATTGTTATTGGGTGTGAGTAGAATAGAAGGATGGCATTGTTATTGTGTGCGAGTAGAATAGAAGGATGGCATTGCTATTGGGTGTGAGTAGAATAGAAGGATGGCATTGTTATTGTGTGTGAGTAGAATAGAAGGATGGCATTGCTATTGGGTGTGAGTAGAATAGAAGGATGGCATTGTTATTTGGTGTGAGTAGAATAGAAGGATGGTATTGTTATTGTGTGTGAATAGAATAGAAGGATGGCATTGTTATTGGGTGTGAGTAGAATAGAAGGATGGCATTGCTATTGGGTGTGAGTAGAATAGAAGGATGGCATTGTTATTGGGTGTGAGTAGAATAGAAGGATGGCATTGTTATTGTGTGCGAGTAGAATAGAAGGATGGCATTGCTATTGGGTGTGAGTAGAATAGAAGGATGGCATTGCTATTGGGTGTGAGTAGAATAGAAGGATTGCATTGTTATTGTGTGTGAGTAGAATCGAAGGATGGCATTGCTATTGGGTGTGAGTAGAATAGAAGGATGGCATTGTTATTTGGTGTGAGTAGAATAGAAGGATGGTATTGTTATTGAGTGTGAGTAGAATAGAAGGATGGCATTGCTATTGAGTGTGAGTAGAATAGAAGGATGGCATTGTTATTGAGTGTGAGTAGAATAGAAGGATGGCATTGTTATTCGGTGTGAGTAGAATAGAAGGATGGCATTGTTATTGTGTGTGAGTAGAATAGAAGGATGGCATTGTTATTTGGTGTGAGTAGAATAGAAGGATGGTATTGTTATTGTGTGTGAATAGAATAGAAGGATGGCATTGCTATTGGGTGTGAGTAGAATAGAAGGATGGCATTGCTATTGGGTATGAGTAGAATAGAAGGATGGCATTGTTATTGAGTGTGAGTAGAATAGAAGGATGGCATTGCTATTGAGTGTGAGTAGAATAGAAGGATGGCATTGTTATTGAGTGTGAGTAGAATAGAAGGATGGCATTCTTATTGTGTGTGAGTAGAATAGAAGGATGGCATTGTTATTGGGTGTGAGTAGAATAGAAGGATGGTATTGTTATTGTGTGTGAGTAGAATAGAAGGATGGCATTGTTATTGGGTGTGAGTAGAATAGAAGGATGGCATTGTTATTCGGTGTGAGTAGAATAGAAGGATGGCATTGCTATTGGGTGTGAGTAGAATAGAAGGATGGCATTGTTATTCGGTGTGAGTAGAATAGAAGGATGGCATTGTTATTGGGTGCAAGTAGAATAGAAGGATGGCATTTTTATTGGGTGTGAGCAGAATAGAAGACTGGCATTGTTATTGGGTGTGAGCAGAATAGAAGACTGCCATTTTTATTGGGTGTGAGTAGAATAGAAGGATGGCATTGTTATTGGGTGTGAGTACAATAGAAGTCTGGCATTTCTATTGTGTGTGAGTAGAATAGAAGGATGGCATTGTTATTGGGTGTGAGTTGAATAGAAGGTTGGCATTGTTATTGGGTGTGAGTAGAATAGAAGTCTGGCATTTCTATTGTGTGTGAGTAGAATAGAAGGATGGCATTGTTATTGGGTGTGAGTTGAATAGAAGGTTGGCATTGTTATTGGGTGTGAGTAGAATAGAAGTCTGGCATTTCTATTGTGTGTGAGTAGAATAGAAGGATGGCATTGTTATTGGGTGTGAGTAGAATAGAAGGATGGCATTGTTATTGTGTGTGAGTAGAATAGAAGGATGGCATTGTTATTGTGTGTGAGTAGAATAGAAGGATGGCATTGTTATTGGGTGTGAGTAGAATAGAAGTCTGGCATTTCTATTGTGTGTGAGTAGAATAGAAAGATGGCATTGTTATTGGGTGTGAGTTGAATAGTAGGATGGCATTGTTATTGGGTGCAAGTAGAATAGAAGGATGGCATTGTTATTGTGTGTGTGTAGAATAGAAGGATGGCATTGTTATTGTGTGCGAGTAGAATAGAAGGATGGCATTGTTATTGGGTGTGAGTAGAATAGAAGACTGACATTGTTATTGGTTGTGAGTAGAATAGAAGGATGGCATTGTTATTGGTTGTGAGTAGAATAGAAGGATGGCATTGTTATTGGGTGTGAGTAGAATAGAAGGATGGCATTGTTATTGGGTGTGAGTTGAATAGAAGGATGACATTGTTATTGGGTGTGAGTAGAATAGAAGACTGACATTGTTATTGGTTGTGAGTAGAATAGAAGGATGGCATTGTTATTGGGTGTGAGTAGAATAGAAGGATGGCATTGTTATTGGGTGTGAGTTGAATAGAAGGATGACATTGTTATTGGGTGTGAGTAGAATAGAAGACTGGCATTGTTATTGGGTGTGAGTAGAATAGAAGGATGGCATTGTTATTGGGTGTGAGTAGAATAGAAGTCTGGCATTTCTATTGTGTGTGAGTAGAATAGAAGGATGGCATTGTTATTGGGTGCAAGTAGAATAGAAGGATGAAATTGTTATTGGGTGTGAGTTGAATAGAAGGATGACATTGTTATTGGGTGTGAGTAGAATAGAAGACTGGCATTGTTATTGGGTGTGAGTAAAATAGAAGGATGGCATTGTTATTGGGTGTGAGTAGAATAGAAGTCTGGCATTTCTATTGTGTGTGAGTAGAATAGAATACTGTATTTGAGTTTGAGTAGAACAGAAAGTTGGCATTGCTATCACGTGTGAGTTGAATTAAAAACTGGCTTTGCTAAAGTATATAGGATAGAGCAGGGGTGGGCAAGTTCGGTCCTGGAGTGCCACACACATGCCTGGATTTGATGATATCCTTGCGGTACAAAGGTGAGTCAATCACTTCTTCATTCAACCCGATTGACTCACCTATGCGCAGCAAGGCGATCATCAAATCCAGGAATGTGTGCGGCCCTCCAGCACACAACGTGCCCACCTCTGGGATAGAGGCATGTTATTGCTATTGTGTGTGAATAGAATTCCAATTTTTAAGTTAATTGTTGATTAATTTTTAAAAGGTAACCAGCTTTCCCACATGTTTTGCAAGTCACAAAGTTTAACAATTATTTATAACACACAGGAAGCATGACAAAATGTGAATCCTCCCCTTGGCTGTTAGTTTTCATGAACTGCTGATGATGTCAAAACTGTAAAGATACATTTAGCATAAGCTACACAAATGTTCAAATACATTTTTTTTATCTCCTTTTCAGATTTGTGATTTATTATTAAGCAGGTTAAAATATAAAGAATATGATTACAGTTGTATTAGTCTGCTGAAAATTGTGTGGTGGGGGAGAGTTATTAAGGGGATGCACAGTAATAAGCCATCTAGCACACCTCTATGCACAATTTACTAAATCTTGCGTATTATAACTAGGTCTGCAATGCAGTGTGGTAATAAGTAGTAACCAAGCTTTTGAAAGAAACACCTCTTTTTATCTGAATTACTGAACATTCAGGGCTATACAGTATATATATATATATATATATATATATATATATATATATATATATATATATATATATAAGCTGATAATTATAAATGTCCTCCACTTTAAGCGTGAGTTGTGGTGACAGAATTTGCTGGTTATATTTAGTCACGTATATTCTATTGGTAATATAAGTTTACATACAGTGGAGAAAGAAGTATTTGATCCCCTGCTTATTTTGAACGTTTGTCCACTAGAAATCAGTCTATCATTTTAATGGTAGGTGTATTTTAACAGTGAGAGACAGAATAACAAAAAAATAAAAACAAAAAAAAGTTATAAATTGATTTGCAGGTCAGTGAGGGAAATAAGTATTTGATCCCCTATCAATCAGCAAGATTTCTGGCTCCCGGGTGTCTTTTATACAGGTAATGAGCTGAGATTAGGAACACTCTTAAAGGGAGTACGCCTAATCTCAGCTTGTAACCTATATAAAATGTCCACAAAAGCAATCAATCAATCAGATTCCAAACTCTCCACCATGGCCAAGACCAAAGAGCTGTTCAAGGATGTCAGGGACAAGATTGTTGACCTACACAAGGCTGTAATGGGCTACAAGACCATCGCCAAGCACCTTGGTGAGAAGGTGACAACAGTTGGTGTGATTATTAGCAAATGGAAGAAACACAAAATGACTGCCAGTCTCCCTCGGTCTGATGCTCCATGTAAGATCTCACCTCTTGGAGTTTCAATGATCATGAGAACGGTGAGGAATCAGCCCAGAACTACACGGGAGGATCTTATTAATGATCTCAAGGCAGCTGGGACCATAGTCACCAAGAAAACAATGGGTAACACACTACACCATGAGAGACTGAAATGCTTCAGCGCCCGCAAGGTCCCCCTGCTCAAGAAAGCACATGTACAGGTCTGTCTGAAGGTTACCAATGAACATCTGAATGATTCAAAGGAGAACTGGGTGAAAGTGTTGTGGTCAGATGAGACCAAAATCGAGCTCTTTGGCATCAACTCATCTTGCCGTGTTTGGAGGAGTAAGAAGGCTGCCTATGACCCCAAAAACACCGTCCCCACTATCAAACATGGAGGTGGAAAATTATGCTTTGGGGGTGTTTTTCTGCTAAGGGGACAGGACAACTGCACCGCATCAAAGGGACGATGGATGGGGCCATGTACTGTTAAATCTTGGGTGAGAACCTCCTTCCCTCAGGCCAAGACATTGAAAATGGGTCGTGGATGGGTATTCCAGCATGACAAAGACCCAAAACACACAGCCAAGGCAACAAAGGAGTGGCTCAAGAAGAAGCACATTAAGGTCCTGGAGTGGCCTAGCCAGTCTCCAGACCATAATCCCATAGAAAATCTGTGGAGGGAGCTGAAGGTTTGAGTTGCCAATATCAGACTCAAAACCTTAATGACTTGGAGAGGATCTACAAAGAGGAGTGGGACAAAAACCCTCCTGAGATGTGTGCAAACCTGGTAGCCAACTACAAGAAATGTTTGACCTCGATGATTGCCAACAAGGATTTTGCCACCAAGTACTAAGTCCAAGGGGTCAAATGCTTATTTCCCTCACTGACCTGCAAATCAATTTGTAACTTTTTTGACATGTTTCTTTCTTGTTTTTTTTTTCTTCTTATTCTGTCTCTCACTGTTAAAATACGCCTACCATTACAATTATAGACTGATCATTTCTTTGTCAGTGGCAAATGTTCAAAATCAGCACAGGATTAAATACTTTCCCCCCCCCCACTGTAACGATAAAATATACTGCTATTGCAGGTTTGAAATATTCAGTGCTGAGTATCATCAGCCTGAAGGGTAAGATAAAAGCAAAATTTGTCTTTAGTAAATTTGGAGAAATTTGTTTTTCACAGCATGACACCTATAACATGCCTTTAACATGACTTAACAGAACCAATAAACACCCCATTTGTGATAGCTTGTGGTGTGATGTGATACGTTTGTTTTTAAAGGGAGAAAAGCCTTTAGTAAATTGCATGATGGCTTGCGATGCTGGATGACAGTGAGGCATAGAGTGAAAGCAACAAAGAGACAGAGCCAGACAACTGGGCAGTTTCACAGTTACGCTAACCAAAATACTACATAAACATATAATTTAGAATAAATAACTGGGATGTTTAAGGGCTGCAATCATCTTTGATACAGACAGCTATACACAGAGTGAAACACATACAGAAAAGAAGAAACACAGAGGAAAATGGAGGCAAGGAGAGGTGGAGAGAGACAAATAGTCCTATTAAATCCCCCTAACGTGTAAAACCATAGCTCGTAACGTAGCCCGCAAGACTTACGGCTATTAAATTGGCCTCTTAAACCAGCCCGCCGCCGACTTGTGGGGTAGGAGCGAGAAAACCTTACTGGAAGTGAGAATTCGAATTTCAAGCCCGTAAATGTTATGTTCCAATCGCGCTATTAAATTGCACTTTAAATGCACATATACACACACTACTGTAAATATAATAAAAGGGAAAGTGATGTTAGGTCTTAGAATTAATAGAACAACATTCTCAAGCTCACAAATCGACCCAAAAAATACTTTATTTCATGTTTAATTTCCTTGTTATATCGATCCCGGCAATCAATGTGTTAATACATATAATGGAACTCGCATGTAATAGAATATCATATTTATGGCTTTATCAATATTGCATTACATCTTGAATGTGGGTCCGATCGTAACTCGTAATTGAACCCTGTAAGACTTTGAAATCCCACCTTCATTTTTCAGTGGCGTAATTCTGACAATCTCTTTTTCCATTGGCTCCATCTAAACCCGTAACTACGAGTTAAACTAATTGATTACGTTCATGGCCGCACATCCAACGTGCGTTAAATGGTTTACGGGTTTGCCTCTGAAGCCCGTAACTTGCAGCATGTTCTAATTTAATAGCTCCGTAAATCTGCTAAATTTCAAGCCCACAGCCGTTGCGGGTCTCACCTTGCACATACGAGCTTGGAATGTAATGTGGCTCATAGAGAGGCAGAGATAGAAACATGGGCTAATCACCAGCTGGGCTGCTACACTGGATGCCACCACAGGAGGTCATAGGCTGTAAGATTATATTATATGCTATTCTTGTGTTGTTTATGTATGATACATGCTGTAAAATGGTGTGATACCTATTTTTGTATACTTATGTTTTCTGCTCACTTCTCTCATATGACAAGAGGTTGTTAGGCTGTAACTACCAATTCTCTATTCATCCATTAACATATCTCTACACTGTACCATATCAAACCTAATTTCTTTTTTTGTCATACGTACACACCCTCTCATGTATTGTGACCAACTCAGCTTTGAGTGGGCAAAATTGTCTTATGTTAGCCTCATTTTTTCCATCTGGAGTCTACCATAGCTCCCTTGTTACTACCTAGTGACACCTAAGGGTAAAAGCTCTATCCCCTTGTCACTTAGACAATATTTACCACTCTACGGCATCTGTAGTCACATTTATTTCCTAATAACATCAGGAAAATTGCAATATCTTCTTAGCAACATAGCATATTTCTACTATTAAAATGCTATATACCACAGGTATAATGTAGGTTGTTTATGGACAAAACTGGTTGTTTTCTGGCACTAGGATTGTAAATGGGCTTATATTGTAATGTCCAAGCCAGGGAGGGCATATGCCCCCTACCCCTATGATAGTAAATAGTGATGTAACAAAAAATTGTTTAATTTGTTAACCCTCTAAATTGCAATAGCATGTTTTATAATAACAACTTTATGGAAAAATTTGAAAAATTAGGAGATGTGTATCAAGCCACTGAATGTATATATGCTTTTAATACCTTGATGTAAACATTTAAGACAATCTTATTTTTTAGTCTTACACAAATTGCCACATGGATCTTTTTGATTGTTTTGTTATGACATAATCATTCATACCATTAAGATGTAAAATATTCTGCAGTGAAAATTACTGTTCTTGAAGTACATAAGAAATAGCTATTAAAAAGTTATAAACCACAATCAAAATAAACATTCAGATAATGTTGTATTTAAAAAAAATAAAACATCTTGACAAATTTTATAATCTCAATAATTTTAATGATCGTTTTTAAAAACAATATGAATTAAGAGGTCATATTTTATTATGCTGTTAATGTCAATTCCAATCTATTGCTGGCTACATTTTGTAAGTTGTATGGAAGAATTAGGTCAGAGCCTAGCAATGTGTTGCATTTCACTATTTTTTTTAACACACACACATTAACCCACTTTGTGCAATGCTCTGTCCTTGGAATCAAAGGAGTTAAGGCAACATACTGTTTAATACCCCACATTTCCTACTTTACAGAATGAGATCTAAGCTATATAATTAGGGGAGCTGGTATTTATATAGATGACATTGGGAGGTCCACTTGTGTAATATGAAAGTGATATTGTATTCCCACATTTTCTAGTATCCATTTAAAAGCTCATGTTTAAACATATCCAAATTCGTATTTAATGAAAAATTATATTTCCAAATCTCATCTATAGCAGTGGCTCTTCATCTTTTTACCTTTTAATGTTGATGAAAACTGCATTTGAGGTCCAGAACATGTTGGACAGGGAAATAGTAATGTGTGACACGGGGACTGCAAATGAGGTCTAGAACATGTTTGACATCTAGAATTAACTGGACATTGAAAGCATTTTTTTTCTTTGTTGTATCCAAAAAAATGTATTTAATAATGTACCACTGTGTGTTTTATTTTTTCCATTTAAGGTTTTGAAGCTTAAAAAAAAAAATTCAAATATTAAACTGACCTGAGGGCTTGTTCATGCCAACCAGTGAGTAGTAACAGACATGTGAATCATACTTGTCTGCCATTGAAATCTACATACGTACTCATGCTCTGTGCATTTCCTCTTAGTTTACCTGAAGTTTAACAGGTTGTACTTAATAGTTTTCCATCCAAAAACACAGTGTTGGTAATGTATAAAGCATGATCTTTTAAATGCATGAAAAAAATAATTGTGTCATTAGTCAGAGTTTACAAAATCAAACCATAAAGGGGCACTGTAGTGATAAAAAAAGTCATGGGTCAAGTGTAAATGGTGTTGGTCTCTCTCCCTACTACATGTCTTTATGTAATGGCAGCAAACTATACATATTCCCTGAATCTCTGTATTTTACCTTATAACGCAAACATCACAAGTAGAAGCTTCTCATTAGAACACGTAGTCATAAAATATTGTCTCTTGCAGTAGAAGATTCCCAGCATTACTGTTTTAACCAAAAGGAAGCCACTGGTCATACTGTGTGCATTAGAAGATGCAATATGGAGATTCACAACTTGCTGCCCACCCACCTTACACAGTGGCCAGCTATAAGCTGCATGACATTTATGACTACAGTGTCCTTTAAAGTATCTCTTTTTAAAATGTCTTATTTCTTAGGTTTGCTCCCATTTATTCCAATAGTCTATTCTATTACTTAACATGTTAACAACCTTTCTCTCGCCTTTGTTGTCTGTTAAATAAGCACTTCAGAAGCCTGGATTTCAGCAGCATAACAATATTGTAGATTTCTGATGGATATGATATTGGGGGGAATACATGTCAACTAAGGCCTAAATTATTATTGTTGGGATCTCAAGATTAAATTCTATGAAGAACGAATATCAGGTATAAGCTTATTCTGTGAAGGAGAGCATAAAGTAATGAAATTTACAGTGAATGTTAACAATCATATTAAGTTATTGCATATTATTATGACTTTATCATCTCTAGCACCACTGGAACCCTCATGAGTGATCTTACAATAATTCAGGTACAGACTGTGTTGAGGACTGAGGTTTATTTGAAGGCAACTAACTTACTTTGTGTTAACTTGAACATTTAAGGTGGTAAAAACCTAATCTGTTTATTCATTCTCCCATTACTATTTCCCTTCGGGTATATTTTTCAAATAGTATATAATGCAATAACTTAAATATATTAACACTCTGTTTCTGTAGAGGCATTTTCTTGCTTTGACTTTGTGTCTTCTACTGCACTACCACATGCCACCACAATGTTCATAACACTACTGGCATGTCCAGGTCTCTCTAACTTATCCCTTATTGACCGTGATTTTCTTGAGTGGCTATGTAAACTCTTTGATCTGGGAGAGGAAAATCCACAAGTCCTGACTGACTTCACAGTTAGTAGATTTTCTTTCTCTGTCCTTTCACTGAAAAATGTACTAGGATAAGAGGCACTGTTTCCAATTTCTCCAATGTCACTGTCATCTTCTGTGTCTGTTAACAAAGGCTTCAACTCTGCTTGGACCTCTGCTTCAGAGTCAATATTTGGAAGCTGTGGACTGTGCTTGGGAGATCCATTCCCTGGGTAATTCCACTTGTCTGCCCACTCTTCTATTGCAGTGGGACACATCTGGTCCATGATAGTGTTGTATTCTGTTGTCCAGTTGTTAACCCCACCAACTACTTGTCCTCCCTGTGTAAATATGAAACTTCTAGATTTTGTCATAGTTGTCTGACAGGTATTAACAGATTGACCAGGATAGTATCGCATAGCTTTAGACTTCTCCAAAGGATAGGATATGGTAGCTTCCAACTTTGTTCTTTCTACAGTCAAATGAGTGTTAGAAAAATCAGCCTTAGTAACTTCAGCTACTGACTGTCCATTCATGATGACATCTGTTGACTTTAAGTTGTGGCTATCTGTGTCTTCGGTGTTAACATTTTGCTTATCACCTTCTGTAGTCCAAATATCCACACAGGAGAGAGGTCTTGTGGCCTGTGAAACAATTCCTAATGTAACTTTATTAAAATCTTTTGTCGCAACAGCACTAGCACTGGAAGTAAAGCGTAGACTTGCTTGCCTTTGTGGGACTAGTTGTGTACCATGATCTTCATCTTTCTCAGCCCTCATTCCAAAGGAATAGGCTTTTTTACGTAGTCTCAATGCTGGTGACACTGAGCCTGTGCTGTCCTCACATGTTAACTCATCTGCCTCTCCATGGTATTTATATATACTGTTGCCATCCGAGCTGTTTACACTGCCTTGTCTGAGGAGAAAGGCTGCATCACATTCAGAGGAGGCACGTGAACGTACATGAATTAATTCTGATTTATCAATGCCTACAAGCTTTTCTAGAGCATTCACCATCCTTCCTGAAAGATCTTCTAGTTGAGAAAGCCGAAGATCTACGGTCTGAAGAGAAGCCTTCATGAAGTGTTCCCTTTCATTCACTTCTTCTAACCGCATGGACATATTTTCAACTCTACACAATGAAATAAATATTAATGAATAGTTTCTGTTCATAGACACAATTAAAAGGACCACTGTACTGCCATGACAAGTAATGCTCATTTGCTTCCCCTCTTTTTTCTTTCTCTACATGTTTTGGATGAGCACGGTGTTCTGCAGAGAAGCTGCTTACCTCCAACATTCTGGGCTGGGATCTACAATTTTCGGAGATAGCCTTTCCTATCCTGTTTCAATTTGGGGAAGAGGATCTTCCAGGTTAGACTGTACCTTAACTGGCTTTATTGATTGGACTATACCATTACATATTCTCTACCAGGTGACACAGGTAGCACACAGGCAGAGCGGGTCACACCTTTGATAGACACAGGTAGGATGAGATACATTGATCTGCTTAAGGAGAAAATGGACAGCTTAAAAAGCATCTTAACTTTTATTTAAAGAAAGCATCTTAACTTTTATTTACTTTAAACTGCATAGTGATTTAATAATATATGCCCAACAACCAGACATTTGAACTTTACTTGTAAATGCAGCACAGTGGGCCTTTAAACAGTGTTGAAATACAGATATCAATCTCCTAAAATAATAATACTTGATCATATGGATATTTTATATGTTTAACTGTTGATCAGATGCATTTTGCTAACAGTCAACTGTAAACGCAGTAACCAGCTGTGTCTAATCCATTCAGATCTGTCCCTTGAATTAGGACGGGTGAAACTATTGCTTTACCGAATTATCAGCTGTAAGAATGAAAAACATTTTTTTAGTAGGACACGTATACATAGTCCTTAAATAATGTATATCAGTCATTTGCCATTTTATTTGCTATAGTTGGATCTTATTTTGCGCTAATCTTCATGATAAAAAGAATATATTTATAGGAAAGAAATGGAAATTATTTGGCAGGTACACATCAAATAATATTTTACTGACTCTTTCCTTTTGCAAAGGCAATCACAGTTTATAAATGTTTCCAACAAATTGTTTAAGCTACTGATGTTTCTGCAAGAGACATTTTTTTTACATCAAAACTTTAATAATTGGTACCTTTCTGATGTAACCCGAATGCGTTCATCGTTGGAAGATTGCTGTTCATCCTCTTTTTCTTGGAAATATTCCTCTACACACTGCTCCTCAAACTCATACAGTTTCTTTAGTTCTTCATCATTTAAAAATAATTCTGTGTACAATTGCAAAGAATATGTATTAATTTCATAACCTGAAAATGTTATTAATCATTGCAGATCTACATTATCAGATGCAGAGATGAAAAACATAGCAAGGAAATCCACAAAGTGTTACTTGGGGCCTCATTCTATTATCGGCCGTAAACCGGCCGTAAGGCAAGGATCTCCCCTTACGGCCGGCCGTAAATCTTGCACCTGGCCGTAAGCTCAGAAATCTAAAAAGTCAAAAATAAATTCAAGCCTGCACTGTACAGCTCTGTAAATGCTAGGGATCATATTGGGGGACATGAGGATTAAAAGTAACCCACTCTCAAGCTTGCACATCAGCCCAAGCCCGAGTTTAAATTAACTGTTTATTTTCCGGCTACGGCGTGGGCGTGTCTGAGGTGCTCCAAGCACTCTGGACTTTTTACATGGATATTTGACGTATATTAAAAAATATATATTTTACGGATTTGTGTATAGGGGAATTTTGTGCTATTTTTGCTAACACCGGAAATCACTTTATAGTCTTCTCAAAGTGCAGGATGGCTTTATTTTGGCTTTATAATGTGCTTAATTGGTGCTAGCGGGACCTCTTTCCTGCAAGTAAGCTGCGGCTCGGTTTTAGCCTTGCAGAGAGGGTAGCGGAGCAATTGAATTGCAAATAGGATTTTCTTACGGCCAATTTCCTTGCGGCCGTTTTAGATCAAAGGATTTCCTCCGGCGCGAGCGGCCGCAAGAGATAGCAAGGCGCCGACCGCAAGCCTGCCGGAATCCCCGGCCGGAGGGGAATAGAATAGCCGAATAGCTTGCGGCCGGTCCTTGCGGCCCCGCAACGGCTGCGGACGATAATAGAATGAGGCCCTTGGTGTTTAACCATCATGCAACAGGTTGGGGCTATAAGATCACAATAAAATTAGTTACATAAAATGTTAATATGGAATAAAAATAAAACAAAAATGCTGAGTCTCCAAAAAAGGAAATAATAATAATAATAGTAAAACCACAAAAAAATAAAATACTTAATATGATTGGGAAACTAAATAGAGCTTAAAAAAAAACAATGAACATGTTAAAACATCCACAATGCAAACTATTTTAATCTTGCTAGAATAAGTTCTATACCTTTCCAATTAACGTGTGCAAGAACTACAGCAGTTCTATATCTACTATATGCTTTCTGAAGAACTTGACTAATATAATGTCAATTTATTTAGAAAGTAAAAAGCAAAAAATAATAAATACAGGATTTAATTTATTAACAATTATATATACTTATCCTTACTGTGAAACCCCAGAGTTTTTAACTTTTTCCTGATTTCTCCTGATTTGTCATCTAGGAGGAGATGTTAGGTGCTTATAATGAGTTAAAGAGTTCTTGCAATAAATTGCAACTTAATGTGAGACCATCACAGTCCAGAAATATTAAACTTATTATCAGGATAAGTTTTTCAAAATAACATACAGTAAAAGGTAAACTCTAGTGGCAGAGACAAGGGGACAGAGTCCAAAAGAGAGATTTTAATAGATGCCTCTTTTTCTGAGTGCCAATGAACCATGACTTGTGTATACCCTCCCTGTGCCTGGTATTTGTAATATAACTCTATTGTTCAAAATTATTATTACTTACTCAATCCTCTATCTCTCTCATCTTGATCTCCTTCTTGCATCTTCCTGCAGCGACAACAAAGGCGCTTTAGAATGATATAGAGGTGGCTGAATATTATCATGGGGGGTGGCAGAACAGGTCGGTCATGAAATGTCATGATGAGCTGATAACGTTGGAATTTCCACACTTGGTTCGATATTGACTTTACTTCAAAAAAGGTATTGCTGAAAAAGAAAATGAAATATGCATACTCCATCAACCTTAACATCTATTATCTATGTTTGTTTTTTTTACTACAGGCTTGATTATAGTATTATATATCCTATGTACTCATCAATTGAAAATTAAATGTTTATATGTAAGGACAGGTATATTTCTGTTTTCCTGTTCACATTATTGTATAAAGAGGTCAAGACACTAGTATATAGCACTTGTCACATAAAGGAATACTTATTCTTTTTTAAAGATATACAATCATCAGAAAGCATGATTAGATTAATTAAAATATGAATTATTGGCAAATTCTTAAATATTTGGCGAACTGTAAACAAACTGAGCCCTACTCTGTTCTAGCTAATGTCATATTTGCCCTATTCATCATTCTATGTATACATCATTTCATTATGAATGAACTAGACCTGTTACTATATTCATTGCTCTGCATTCAGTGGTCCTCATTCAATTGTGATTTGGCCAATTGAATAAGGCGCTAAATAAGCACATAACATATATTTTTTAAATAAGTTTTTAGTTAGTAAACATCTATCCAAAAGCAAGGTTTTCACTAACTAAAAACTTATTTAAAAAAATATGCTATGTGCTTATTTAGAGCCCTATTCAATTGGCCGAATCGCAATTGAATGAGGCCCAGTGCTAGGTACTATACAAATACTAAAATCACCACCAAAACCAATGACAATGAGGTGACTCTGCATTCCTTTACTTTGTCTACACAGTTTATAATATTTTACACTGCATTGCTTTAATGTGCTATATATAATTGGGTTTATAGTAAAACATTCATAATAAAGTATTCATTATGTACTAATAACACGGTGCGCACATTTTTTTATAGCCATTTAATAGCAAATTGAGACAATTGTAGTGTATTTATAATGGTGAATATGTGGCTAATAATAGCCTAACAACTCAGTAAGATAATTCTCTGTCATATATTACTGAAAAACATGAGGCATTTTGTGGGGTGAATGGAAGGGTCTCACGATTTCTGTCCTGGCACTATTATACTTTTTGCAAGATGCTACGGGTTCCTCAATAACCTCATCAGAATTTCCGACAATATTTTGATTCCTAAAGCAGACCTTTTCTACAAAACATAATAATGGCGTAGCAATGTTCCTTTGTTAGCCATGCTCAGCTGGTGGTATATGAAACATATGATTTTAATGTGACGCAGCAACTATACTTGCTTCGTATGTAATTATTTCTAACAAAACTACACCACAGCCAATGTAAGTAAATAGCAATTCTGTTCACACTGATTCATTCATTATTATATCCAAGATCAGCCTGTATGGGTATTTTACATTACAGGTTTAAAAGTGGCACTTTCTGATTAAATTAATTTTTTTTTTTAAATTTATTACATTTTTTTTTCCTCAGTTTATACCTTTTTTTTTATCTTTTAATGTTTTGAGCGACTTCTCATTGAAAATCTCAAGCAGCAGATGGCAGAATTCTACATGCATACAGTTTACTGCTATTTGAAATTGCTTCATTAGAAGTATTAGGCTAAGCTTGGCAGTGCATTGCTTTCTTAATAAGCTTACATTACCATCTGCTTTTTCTTAAACAGTAACTCTGTTTTCTGAAGGTTGGCAAGTAAATTCTATAAAAATACTATGTTAATCTAACAACTGGTTTTAATTTGCGAAAATCTGATCATCATCAATTTGGCATGATTATTTATTTGGAACTTTGTTTCCAATCAGTAGTAGCTATATTTGTACAAAATAATTGATATTTCTATTCATTTATGTTTGTTTTTAAAGGCATACATAATCCAAGACATTTCTTTAAATGAGAAAAAAACAACATTCATCCTCATCCAAGATCATATCAAGACTGACTGCACTTTCCATGTAATAGTGTATAGAGAGACATACACAGAAAATATCTTTAAAAAATAACAACTGTAAAAACTACTGTATATAAAAATTAGATAATTAAATTGTATTAATCCTAAAAACTGCTAGCTTACATTTACTATCTTAAATATTAAATGTTCCTTTGACAGACAAACAGATAAAAAAGTAAACAAAATATACATCTTCAGTGAGGTTGGTTTGAAACAAAATTATTTGCTGCTGTTTATTCATTAATCGTGTCCAACTCTCCGTGACCCTATGGACCACAGCACGCCAAGTACATCTCCCAGTTACTGCTCCTCTGAGATGTGCATTGATTCATGTTTATTGCTTCTGTGACCTCATCTATCGATCTCTGCATCTGCTGTCCCCTTCTTCTTGTGCCATCAATCTGTCCCAGCATCAGGGTCTTCTCTAGGGAATCCTGGCATCTCATAATATAGCCAAAATATGTGAGCTTCAGCCTCATGATCATACCTTTTAGAGAACAGTTTGTCTTGACTTCCTCAAGTATTGATTTATTGGATCTTCTTGCAGTCCAAGGGACTCTAAGTAGTTTTCGCCAACAACACAATTCAAAGGCGTCAATTCTTTCAGCTTAAAAGGCATGGGTGTGGCTGCAATAGAGGCCTTTATCCAGGGAAAGAGAGAGAGAGAGATCGGTCTTGGAGACTGCTCTGAGAAGCAGTGAAGATACAGAGCTGCAGATTGGAAATCTACTGTGTTCCACAATACCCTGAAGGTGTTCACCCAGGTAGGGTAAGTTTCCAGAGACGCCTGGGACTATACAAAGACAGGGGACTTCGGAAATAGATAAGTGCCCAGGCCTGTATATTGGAGGACTTTATTTTTGTTTGAACATTATTTTGGGCAGTGAGGGAACTGCAACAAAGAGTTTAGTGCTGACAAGTTTTCATAAAAAATCTGATAAAACATACAAAGGGCTCCAAAGTACTTCATTGTAGTGCTGGAAAGAAGGCACGGAATCCCTAACGCGGCAGTGATCTGTCACACTATGCAGATTTTAGTTGATAGTTTAATATCATTACTTTTTACTAGCTTTACTAGCTTGTCCAAGATTGCCATAGCTTTCCTCCCCCGAAGAAAATATATTTTCATCTGAAGAGATCTTGGATCCCAGGAAAATACAATCTGATGCTGCCTCCACTTCTTCCCTGTCTACTTGCTAGGAACTGAGATTGCCATGATCTTTGTCTTTTTAAAGTTGAGCAGCAGACCAGCTTTTGCACTCTCTTCTTTTACTCGCATCAGTAGGTCCTTTAGTTCCTCCTCACTTTCAGCCATCAAAGTAGTATCATTGGCGTATCTGAGGTTGTTGACATTCCTTCCAGCAATATTGATTCCGCTTTGGATTCATCCTGCCCAGCCTTACGCATGATATACTCTGCGTATAAGTTGAATAAATAAGGTGACAATATACAACCTTGTTGCACACCTTTTCCGCTCTTGAACCATTCTGTTGTCCCATGTTCGGTTCTGACCGTGGCTTCTTTGTACACATACAGATTCTTTGGAAGGAGGATGAGATGATTTTGTACTCCCATCTCTTTAAGAACATGTCACATTTTGTTGTGATTCACACAGTCATAGGCTTTAGAATAGTCTATGAAGCAGAAGTATTTTTTTTTTCTGGAATTCTCTTGCTTTCTCTATTATATATTAGACATTGACATTTTGATCTATTGTGCCTCTTCCTCTGTGGAACTGGTAGTTCATGATCCATATATTGTTGCAGCCGAGCTTCTAGGATCTTAAGCATTACGTTGCTGGCATGTAAAATAAGTGCAAATTGTAATTGGGGCACCCTTTGGAACTGCCTTTTTGGGGATTGGGGTGTAGACTGACTTTTTCCAGTCTATTTGGGCATTGTTGTGTTTTCCAAATGTGTTGGCATAAGGCAAGCAACACATTCACAGCATCATCTTGTAGAATTTTGAATAGTTCCACTGAGATTCATCAACTTCTGCAGCCTTGTTATCAGTAAGGCATCCTGGGGCACATCTCATTTCACTCTCCAAGATGCCTGGCTCCAGCTCATTGGAGAAACTATTGAGGTCATAACTGCTGTTAATATCCTTTCTGTATAAATCTTCAATGTATTCCTGCTACCTCCTCTTTATCTGATCTTCTGTTAAGTCACTACCATTTTTCTCTCGACTTTGGCTCAACTACTTCATTAGATATGGTGCTACTTGTACTTGCCCTCTGCTCTTCCTCAGTAATGTGGGAGGCACCTTCTGACCTGAGGGGTTCATATGGTGCCATATCATTATGTCTCTGGTTGTGCTTGTCAATAAAGTTTTCTTAGCAATGTTACTGGAGTGGGTTCCAGGTTCCTTCTCCAGGAAACCACAATTTGTTGCTATCATCAATTTAATACCATAATTCCTTAAGATGTGAGGCTTGATTTCTCACATCTTAAGGAATTAAGGTATCTCCTTGCCCATGGGATAGTGTTAATACCCCATGGGTGAGAAGATCCCTAGGATCCCCCCTTAATACCTGCTACCCACTATGAGGATTCTTACTTCCTACCTACTACCTAATATAACCCCTTTGGATTCCGCCTATGTGCCCGGGGATCCCATATTCTTCCCCAATTATAAGAGCTATGAGCCTGGGCATTCAATGGGATTTGAACTTCCTAAGCTTTGAGCCCATGGATCTCCTGGGATTCCCCCATCCACCCGCTAGCCCATATGACCTGTGGATCTTCCATCTAAAGTACAACCATGGAGATCTCTATGGACCCCCATGGCACCTACGATTAGCTCCTATACCATGGGAGTCTTCATGGACCACATGGCATGTTTAACTATAACCATGGCAGTCCCTATAAAATAAATGAAATATACTTCTGACAAAATAACAAAAGCCAACTTATTAGCATGTGAATGAAATGCCGCATTTAGATAACTGAGTTACTACCTGGAATATGTTATTGATAAAACAACCAAAGCCAATCTAAAAGTCAATAAATTGCGTCACAACTTGAGTCATATTATTCCCCTAGCAGCATAACAGTATTAACTCCTGAAAGAGTATATATCGGCACTAAAGCTTGAGCTACGATTTTTTTTCAAAAGAACCACTAAATAAAAAGCACTCCTAAAAATCTTTTTTATTGTTTTTTTTAATAATTCTTAATAAAGTGCTAATGAAAGTTGATAAAGGCTCACATAATACTATAACTGGGGCAGTGCCCTATAATGTACAGTTTCTCTTTTTAGTCCTCATATAGCATTTTCATACATGGAGCTTAGCCCAATTTGGAAACATATTCATATTTAAGGTGTTCATGTTTGCCCCCTTTAACTTCTTGTACTCACACTGGGATATCCTGAAAATGTTATGGATCTTCCCCATATGACACTGGGCAACACTGGACAAGCCTGTTCTGCCCTTAGTATAAATATATTTTTAGAGTGCTAGAGAACCTCTGTAGTGACTAAGACTATTTGGAAGAACCTTTAACTTACTTGAACACTGCAATCAGAAGGTTTACTAAAAGAATATTTGCCACCAAAAGATAACATGCCATGATTGCTGGAGTCAGCCAAGCCCCAGGAATACAGGGAGGAAGACGCTTGCCATCTTCATCATAGAGGTTATCACCACAGGGAGCTGCAGAATAAATCAGAAAAAATATTACTATTATCACAATGTGTACTGCATTTGTAGCCATTATTAGCAAACATTCTAAAATTCAATTTAGGTTATAATAAAGTCAATAACATTTAAGGAATAAGCAATACAAATATATATCATGCACATATTTAGTCTAATTGAACAAGCTTTCTATGACATGTAAGAATGGTTAGGTTAGGTGAAAACACATGTGCTGAACTTATTTATTTAATATTATGGATTTTTTCAATGTCCAGTTTCCGGTTATATACCGTCAGTACTGGAGAACTATGCTCCAGTTTGGTGGCTCACTTTTATTTAGTATCCACATATATTAATATATGTGTTTGTAGATTGTTTTGTGTTATACAACTGTATGTGTGGATAAACAACATGGCCAGTTGTCATCCAAATGTGTGTACAACGACTCGTGATGTTTGCGCTACACCTTCAGGTTTGAACGTTGCCCACTTACGGTTGATCTCCATTGCGTACACTGCTCAGAGAAAATGTTGCAAGGAAATAAAGAAAGAAACAAAAGAATGATGATATGCAAAGTAAAAATTCAAACAAGCAATGCTATTACATCAAAGACTCAAATGTGGAAATATTCCATATATTAAATATACTGTAATACAATGATCACCAAGCATAAAAATGTGCAAAAAGGACAGTTAAAGTATGCTGCTGGCAGATGATCCAGTTTAATCTGATTAATATTACATGAGTGAGATTACAAAGACTGAGGGCAGTCACTAATTTCCATTATTGCTGAAACCTAAATGATATTAAAACTATAAAAATATGGGATTAGGCAAAAAATTGTTTAACTGGTTTACTGCAAAAGGCACATACAGGTTTTTCCACAAGAGATCTGGCTATCCTAAAACATTTATGTATTAATAGTGAAATATCTGCAGCCTATAGAATATTTAATAACATTTTCAGAGGCTGACTTAGGTTCAAAAAGATCCATACTGTACAATGCTGAAAGAAACAGTGAAGCATTTATACATCTCCTTAGTGTCACATTAAACTGGATACATATTTTAATGGAAGAATTCTTTTGTTTCCCATTGGCTACAACAGTGGCACCATTAACACATCCTGGATGCCATTAGAGATGTTTTTGTAACTCTTTAAGTCTGTTCCTGAGCCATTAGACTTAAAAATGTTCCCAGATTTGGAAACCATACAATTTTAATAGCTTCTTGGGAGTATCGCTGAGTGTCCAATCATCTCCTGCCTGCTTCTATGGGGGTGTAAATTCCATTATTTCCTGTCCTGTTGTGACAGGAAAGTAATTGAAAACTAAAAAAGTTAAACCAAATAGTTTATCATGGGGTTGGGCCTTTACCAATAACCCCGCCAAGCAAACCTTCATAATGAGAAAAACATTATTGTGAGTAGTGTCATTTTGAGCCTCTTTTTGCCAGTACAAACTGAAGTCTTTACTTTCCTTTCTCATCCAAAACATGGAAGTAAAGGCTGTAGTCTGACAGGGAACATGGAAGTAAAGGCTGTAGTCTGACAGGGAACATGGAAGTAAAGGCTGTAGTCTGACAGGGAACATGGAAGTAAAGGCTGTAGTCTGACAGGGAACATGGAAGTAAAGGCTGTAGTCTGACAGGGAACATGGAAGAAAACGCTGTAGCCTGACAGGGAACGTGGAAGTAAAGGCTGTAGTCTGACAGGGAACGTGGAAGTAAAGGCTATAGTCTGACAGGGAACATGGAAGTAAAGGCTGTAGTCTGACAGGGAACATGGAAGTAAAGGCTGTAGTCTGACAGGGAACATGGAAGTAAAGGCTGTAGTCTGACAGGGAACATGGAAGTAAAGGCTGTAGTCTGACAGGGAACATGGAAGTAAAGGCTGTAGTCTGACAGGGAACATGGAAGTAAAGGCTGTAGTCTGACAGGGAACATGGAAGTAAAGGCTGTAGTCTGACAGGGAACATGGAAGAAAACGCTGTAGTCTGACAGGGAACGTGGAAGTAAAGGCTGTAGTCTGACAGGGAACGTGGAAGTAAAGGCTATAGTCTGACAGGGAACATGGAAGTAAAGGCTGTAGTCTGACAGGGAACATGGAAGTAAAGGCTGTAGTCTGACAGGGAACATGGAAGTAAAGGCTGTAGTCTGACAGGGAATATGGAAGTAAAGGCTGTAGTCTGACAGGGAACATGGAAGTAAAGGCTGTAGTCTGACAGGGAACATGGAAGTAAAGGCTGTAGTCTGACAGGGAACATGGAAGTAAAGGCTGTAGTCTGACAGGGAACATGGAAGTAAAGGCTGTAGTCTGACAGGGAACATGGAAGTAAAGGCTGTAGTCTGACAGGGAACATGGAAGTAAAGGCCGTAGTCTGACAGGGAACATGGAAGTAAAGGCTGTAGTCTGACAGGGAACATGGAAGTAAAGGCTGTAGTCTGACAGGGAACATGGAAGTAAAGGCTGTAGTCTGACAGGGAACATGGAAGTAAAGGCTGTAGTCTGACAGGGAACAAGGTGCTTGTAATTCTATGTCGCATGAAACAGAATTACATTATAAGGCCCCGCTAGAGAGGGAGGAGGTGAGAAACTCAAGCACCTGGAAGAAGAGAACAACACAGATCATGATACCTGCTGACAGGTAAGGTGTACTTAAATATACACATCACCCTAGAGAAACCCAGCAGAGGTGCTGTCTATCTATTATCTCTCAATTTCCAGTTTTCTTTACAAAAAGAGGTGCATTGACTGACCATTTAAAAGCATACATTTGGATGAAAGGAATAGGATTGGAAAAATAAGTGCATCATATTAATGGACTACATTTTTAACAATTTTATTTAATGTGAAAAGTTTTTATACACACAAGTTTAACACATTAGTATTAATTAGGTGGTTATCATGAAATTGTATACATGTTTTATCAGGTCATAAAGTGCCCTTTACTTGTATACCAAAGGATATAATTTGTTAGGTTAGTCCTTAGACCTGGAATATTTCACTTGAAATGGCTTAGGGTTTTCTCTTAACCCCACTCCTGGTATATAATAAATACATTGAATCATGGCAATATAATGGTCTGACCTTTAAATATGAATCTTTCCCTTTGGGATAAAATAATATTACACACACTAGGGTCAAGCATGTTTGCTTCTCTGACCTACACATTTTTGGTACAAAATAACTATATGGAGAAATGTGTAATTTATATGTATTGTTTCTAATGCATATAAACCAATGTGCTACCACGTCAAAAGGTAGTGAGGGTAACCAAGGTAATTACATACCACTGTCTACACATATTGTACTCTCAACTGAAATATGTATATACAATCATCCAGCTTATTGGTTATGATGTATATTAGGACAGTGTGGGTAGACTGTTTGACCTTGAGCCCCTTTGCATTGTATTACAGTAAGCTCAGATTGAACATTAACATTTTTACATGTCAGCCTTTCTAGTCCACCCATGTGGTGTTATCAGTTTAATGATTGCTAATTATTGTCACTTACTTCTCCTGGATCTGCCTGCTCACGCTATAAATATTTGTGATAATGTCCCCCTGACCAAATCCCTATGCTTCTTATGTTATTCACTATTCTCTCTTACTATCCCATTGTCCTATCTATCTCGGCCTTTTCCACATTTCAGTTAGCAATGTACATGAATGACTCGTCACCCAAAAAAGTATACAAAAAAGAAGAAAAATAAATCTCATCAAAGCAATAAAAAAGCACAATATACAGTAGTATATATATTTGACTATAGTTTTCATATAGGACTAGGCTATGCCATTTTGGATTAGACCTTATAACAGGCAATGTGTTTTTAGAAACAATAAATAAATAAATACAGCTGTTCATTTACTTTTATATGATATTATTCTTTAATCAGATAGCCATTGCTGTGTGTCTTCCCTCTGGTTTATCAGAGGTGAGGGAGCCTTGGATACGGATACGTTTGAATTAGTTGTATTACAAGTGCTTACAATAAGAGATACAACATTCTACATGATGCAACAGAAATCTTGTCTGCATCTATGGTTCCCTCCTCAGTGACAAATCAGGTAGACAAATGCAGCAATGGCTGTCCCACTATAGCATAACAGTATACAACAGTTGATATATTACTTCATAAATACATGTTATCCATTATCATGTCCAGTTCTAAGCATACTGTAAATATAAGACTTCAGTGGTCCTTAAAGGGACCATTGTAATGCCCTAATAAGAGGGAGTGTTTCATTATGCATTGATCTATAATAACAATCACAATTAATTATTCATAATATTCAAAATTAAATTAATTTTCAAAGATTAGAGTATTAACCTCTAGTTGAGCTGTTTGCCTAAAGCTAATCTTTACAGCATTGAATATGAATTTTAGTAATGATCAACGCTTAATTAAAACATCTAGCTCCTGTTGTTAAGGCACTACAGTGGTCTGTTATGCATCAGTGAACACATTTCTTGCTAATTATTCTACACATACAAACTTGAAGATTTACATAAATCTTGTGACTATATCTACAATCAACTAAACTCATGTACATAAGGTAAGTAATAGGACTGGTTTCTATGCATAGGGACCATGAATAGGCCAGGATTTGAGAGAATCCCTACATAAGTAAAATTGCCTAAATTAAAATTAATAATCAACAAACCTGTACTAAAACCTGCTTGGTGGTCCCTGAGGACAGGTTTGGGAATTAAAGATATGAAAGTATTGGGGAGAAAAGATTCTAACTTTCAGTTACGTTCATAAAATATTTCATGGCAGACAAGCAGAGTTTAAATGGGACACAACAGAAGTGCTATACATGGCATAATTAAAAATGCTGTAATTCAATGTAATAACAATTACATTAGCAACTGAATAATATTTTTAAAAATGCACTTTCTTACAGTAAACTTATATTGAAATGTACCATGTTTACCTGTCAGTCTTTTTCATCTACCCTCCAAACCAATGGTATTGTAACTGCAATGATTGTTCATAATTGCCAATTATTCCCTGCAGACTGTGAGCCTCATTCAATTGCAAGCCGAGGTTGCCTTCATACCGGCCTTAAGTCTGCGGGCCTGAAATTTGCTACAGTTACAGAGCGATACACCTAAACAAGCCCGCAGCTACCTGGCTGAAAGGATAAACCTTGAACCATGCACCTTAAGTCGAATTTCGGAGCATAATCATGATCATTTAAGCAAGGCCATAACTACTGATTTTAGAAACAGCCCAAAGTAAATGAGAAATTAAACCTGAAAAAAAAATGTTTTAATGCAGATTTGCGAGCTTGAGACTGTTGTGCAATTCATTCTAATGTCTTTCAGGACTTTCCCCGTCTTTTAAAGAGCAGTATTGATTATTTATTTGCATTTATAGTGCTATGGGTGTTTAACCCCATTGCGAGTCCTATCTGGTACTCGTAGGATTTTTTTCTATAATTGCTATTTACGGGTGTGAAAACAATTACGGGCTTGAGGAATTGTAGCAATTGAATAGCAACTTGCGATTGTAACATATACTGGCTTGAAAGATCAAAGGCTTAGCTGGGTTGCATTTACAATTTTGACAACCACAGGGATCTTCAGCCTGTAACCCGCAGATCATTTGCGGATAGCTAAAAGACGCCAATTGAATAGCACATTAGTTTACAGGCTCTAGTAACTTACAATCGCTCAATTGAATAGGGACCTGTGTTTAGTCTAAAACCATTTCACATTAAAATGAATGAGTTTGTACACACCCCAGGAAGTAAATATCCCAACTATTCACTGAGGATTGCACATGATCATTCTTCTTAAAATAAGAGTAATCATTACACTTATAATACCACAGACTTGGTGGGTGGATCAGAAAGACTTCAAATTGGTTGAAATGACAAATTTCAATATAAGTAGCAGAAAAAGCATTTTTTATAGCACTCAAGTGATAAAAGACTTGCTATTACCTATAGATTTGCAGTGGGAAATGCAACTATGTCACTTTACTATGTAGGATAATTAGGCTCCATAGAAAAGATAGAAAGTGCTCCAGTGCTTGTTCTTAGTTGGGTTTTTTTTTGCCCAATTATATAAATATTTACCAAATGAGGTTATTTATAAAAGGGGGTAATAAAGTACTAATATTATATATAATATATATATATATATATATATATATATATATATATATATATATATATATATTATATAATAATGTTATTATACATAATGTTATCTATTCATGAAAAAGTTTAAAGCTTGAAATAGTCTCCACGGAATACAAAAAAATTAAGTTATTAGTTGCACTTTTTAATTTCTACTTTCTAACTTCATTTGATAAAAAAAATAAATTAGGGCTCATAAATAGGCCTGATAATCTATTTTCATTAGTAAGGGTTTTAACAGGTATGTTATAAACAGCTTGACATTTAAAATGACCTATTAACTAATGGGCTTGTTAGCAGGGTTTTGTCACTTTAAGGTTTGTAGCTAAAGACAAGAGGTAAGGGTAATAAATGTAACAAGTGAGAAACCAACATGAAAATTCGGTATGTTGTTTGTGTATATCAGAAAAATTAATTATTCTTTTGATTTTACTATCATTTAATATTGGGGAATATGTAACTATATGTACACATAATGTGTAGTTGTTTTTAAATATAACATTTCCCCCCCCATACATAGTAAAATTATATTCCATAGATACATACATAAAGTAACTGTGAAAATTTGCATTTTTAAACATAATTTACACTTTTATTTATTAATTAAGTGATATATTATGATAAATACTGCAGCATTAATTTTTTTTATCGCAAAATCAGCAAAAAAGTGTGTTATTTTAATGATGATTTGGCAATTGAAATTTTTTGCATTCTATTTTTACCAAATTGAAATAGATAAACTATAAATTTGCAGCCTTATTAAATTGTGATTCGGCCAATTGAAAAGGGCTCTATATAAGTACATAGCATCATATTTTTACAGAAGTTTTTAGTTAATGAAGACCTTGCTTTTGAATAGAAGTTCACTAACTAAAAACTTTGGTAAAACAAATATGCTCTGTGCTTATATAGAGCCCTATTCAATTGGCTGAATCACAATTTAATAAGGCTGTTGGACTGATCATCTGCCTCAGAAACAGGAAAGGAAGTCTTACTATGAATTCTAGTCTTACGGTCTATCTGGTCTGCAAACACCTCTCCATATATCATCCAGTAGGGCATGTAGAAGATATTGCGGGCTAATCTCCAAGATGGCTCCTCATCTGGGTGCAGGATGGCCTGTCTGGCGACTCCAAAACTCATCAGCACTACCAGCATGATGACCACAAAGTAGAGCATGTCAATCATCTGGAAATGAACACATATAATGCACCATAATATGATAGTCCATTTACACGTGTGCAATACATTCAAATTCATTACATGTTGTAAATTTAAGGTAAATCAACCTATTTTCATCCAGACACAGTGTCAGGAAACTCAGACAACTGGTAGATGTAAAAATGATATTTAAAAGAATACACTTGGAGAGCATATCTAGTGTGCTGGGAATGCAGTTTATAGTATATACCATAGCGGTGTATTATGAATGACAATCATAATTTAATTATACATTATACCTAGTAATTTTTGCTTTGAGATGCTTAAAGCATGCAATTTATTAAGAACCAAGTCTTAATGTCAGTCTGATAGAAGTTCACTGAATGAAATTGGTTCGGAGGATGGAAGATATAGGGGTAATGTGCAAAAATACTTGTTTCCAGAAAGGGTGGTAGTGGTATTAGTTGGAACAAACACAGAAAAGGAATTCAATAATATTTGGGATAAGCACAAGGTATCATGAACCCCTGACCACCTTGCCCCTTTTGACTTTTATTTATTTGGTTGTGGGAGGGGCTCAGTAGTTTTACATTATGATTTACTGTTATGTAATCTGTCAGTTATGTAATCCTGCTCTGTGGTAAAGTCTGCTCTGTCTGAAGTATGTATGCTCCTGGCTGGAAAAAAAGAGTGAGGTAACAGCTATCACTGTCTGACTGGATTAATATATATATGGAATAAGATATCTGTAAAAAAAAAATGCTGATCCTGTGTTCATATTTGTAAATGCTGTATTAATACAAGGAGATTTTAGATACATCTGATGCCTTGGTGAAGGGATCAAAAGAACCTGAAAGATCTGCTGGGTTGGTTTGGCCATAACAGCCTTATCAAGCCCGGCTGAAGAAAGCAGATAACCACAACTGGTTTTAGAAGTAGGATAGATATCATTTTCTGTAGGGATTCTGACACATATATATCTTCCAGATATTGTATTCCATATATATATATATATATATATATATATATATATATATATATATATATATATATATATAATTATCCAGTCAGGACCATACACACTCTTCAGTCAGAGCAGACTTTACACTAACTGCTTCTCAGCATGACAGTTACTGATTACATCATCACATTCTAAATCAGTTAACTCTTCATGAATCGAACATGCAACATACAGAATATAACATCATGAGTCAACACACCTACAGTAAATAAGCAATTTAACATACAGTAATTACCATACACAGGGTAATCAACATATCATAACATATTAAATAACTATAAAACATACTGTAAAACCACTGAGCCCAGTAAGGTGGTCAGGGATCATAACACAAGGGTACCCGTAGGATTAAGCCCCACTTTATTAATTAGATAGAATGGCCAGACTAGATGGGTCTTTTAGTTCTTATCTGCCACCAAATCTGTGTTTCGATGACCCAAAACAGCCAGTATGGACCTGCTGAGTGTTACATAAAGGAACATGGAAATATTTTTTTCTTTGTTGCATCAGAAAGATAATGTGGCACAGTGCGTTTTCTTTTTCCTGTTAGCTTGAATGACATTTAAACATGTTTTAGTTATGATTTTTTCAAAACAATTGTGGTCCATATCCCTTAAAAAGACATTTCTGAATAGACACTATCTCCTTCTGTGCAGATACAAATTTTTGGGCTACAAAAAGCCTCATTAATACAAAAAGCCTCATTAATATCAAAAGCACCATTTCTATACTTTTCTATGTTATAATGGTTACATTGTTCTCTGGCACAATGAGAATATTGCTTCTAGCATGCGTTTAGTGATGACCAATTGTTATCGTGTGATCAGTCTATTATTTTTTTTGCTATTTCTTCCTGAAGCCTTAGTAAGAATTAGGATTTAATGCATTAACTAGTTATACATTGTATTTTCTTGATAATGGTGTAATCTTTACTATGCTCAATATCTGAGTTTAAAGCACCACTGTGATCAATACTGTTCTGTATTATGAAACTGTTTTTAGAAAGAAAAATAAATACATAAACAGAACTTTTACATTTTTAAATGTTCTTTTCTTTACAGTGTGGTTACATTTGTATGTGTTTGATACTTACTCAGGAGGTGTGTGTAATTGTAAATTAAAGAACTTTCCATCAGTCCAGTTTTAGCTGGCACATACACATTGTGCAGATAGAAACACCCTGTACATTCAACTAAAGCACCTTGACTTGTTTACTACATTCTTTTTAAACAGACTCCAAAGCATTACATAAAAGTGGAGTTATTAAAGCCACTTAAATTAAAATCACATTTGATTAATAACTTTGTTGGAGCCGGAAAATCTTAGGTAATGAATTTGTTAAACACATGGACTTACCATTTTTCCAATCATCATGACATAAGGTCCCAGATATTTGTTGACTCCAAAGATATCCAAAACTCTAATATACCAAAAGATGATATCTACACAATAAATGACTCTGCCGTAACCCATGTAAGGCTGGTTTTGTAGCCGGAGAATGGCTCCAATTATAAACACTGAAATGGCCACAAGGTCAGTAATATTCCAATATTCTTGCAGCCAAACCTTTATTTTTTGGCTTAGCTTTCCTGGCTCAGACATCAGAATCTGAAAATAAAGGGAAGCAAATACAGGATATATAATATATACTGAGGGTGACCGAAATGGAACACAATATTTTCTCTAATGGCATCTCCAGATATCATCAAACATAAAGTAACAACTGGCAAAGTAATACATTTTCCTTATATAGTTAATTATTTCTACGTGTATTTAGGTGGAACAGTTAAACATTTTTTAATAACAGGACATAAATATAATTTCTTAACATTGCTTTTACTTCTAGGCAATCCTTTTTGTTGTTCAAACGCATGCAGCTATGCCATTGTATAGTCTACCTCTTTTTCATCTGCTAATGTGTCTGAGTTTTTATCATAATATTAACTTCTATACTTCTTACCTCCCTTATTTTCTCTAAACCCAGGGTCAAGATGTAGGAAATCACCACCCATTCCTGGACTGAAGGCCACCGCTCCATCTTCACCAAAATGATATAATTAAATAACAGTAAATAGCCTAAGTATGAGATCTGGAAAAGAAAGAGTATATTCACAATGAATATCACATACTCCAGTGACAAGACAATGCAGCCAAAAAAGCAAAGCTTCTCATTTTGAACACTTTATTTCAAAGGTGAACTTATCTGCATTATTATTTATACCATTTTATTATTTCTAAGTGTACATTTCTGCGACAACTGCATATTTTGCTGTGTAAGTGATACCTGCTTATAAAGGCTTTGCTTTTATACAGACCTAAGTGTCATCATATACACTGTAAGTCCATATAATTCACATTGTTATACAGCTACATGTACAATTTCAAGCTATTCAGAATGCATTGTCTTGCACCAGTAATTCACAAAATCATATACTATATAGTGCACTAAAAAATATTATACTATATACTAATGGCATCATCTATATTGTATATATTTATCTATCTTTCAATATTGTATATCTCTCTTTATATACATAAAAATAAATAAAAAGTATATCTGTGTTCACATTTGAATGTCTAAAGCAAGTTAAAAAACCTGCTTCCAGCTCAGAGTTCCGAGAAAAACAGTTATTACACTGCATTCTGGGAACTTGAGCTGGGACACACAAATATGGCAACAAATGCCTCGCTCTTCATTTCATAGCCATTATCAAACATGGCTTCCTTTAAGCTTATGCATGCTGTATTATTACACAGCTTTAATGCAAAGCCAAGGTATATATATAAATTAGAATCAGCTCCAAAGTCTTTTGCGAGCACTTTCTATAGTAATGAGCAATACACTTGAAAAATATTAAAAGGGCCTTCGTAAAAGTAAGGTGTGAGAAAATAATACAACGATTCTCGTTTCTTTCTTGATCTGTGACAGTATAATCCATTTTAATCTGATTTACAAAGCATTACAAAAGGGGCAAAGGGTTTAACACTGATCACATTCCAACTGGACTCTGGTTTGACCTAAGAAAAGGTCATTGTGATATATGCATTGTAATGCATACAAGTCTATTGTTAAAAATCCCTGTTATCTGAAGCACAGATATATATTTTGTACCACAACTGAATAACATCACATCAAACAGAACCTGAATTAACTATAAACTAAAAATATATTATACAATGACAGACTATAGGCTCACAAATGAAAGACTGAATAAAGAAAAACTTTCTAATTATGTATAAACAAGGGTGGACATAACACTACAAATCTATCTAACATCTGTTTCAACTATCAGCCAGCCTAGGAGGGCTCTCCAACATCAAACACAATCTAACAAATTTAAAATAGTTAACAGAACTGATTATTGGGTTGTCAGTCATACCAAAGTGGCGTATAATTATACAGGAAATTTACAGAGCAAAGATGATCTTCTTTTGCAGCACAGTATGCAGCTAAGTATCTCAAAATTGGTCTTATTATACTGATTACTGATTACATTTACTTTGCCCATTTACAGAATGTGATTCTATTGTTTTAATATCAAAATGTATTTTGATATTGACGAATTGTCTGAATTATGCTTACAGAATACTTTGCATTTTACACAGTTTATTTCCTAATATCATATCCACCCTCCTGAAGCGTACTTCCACAGATATGCAGCCTTATTAAATTGCAATTTGGCAAATTCTAAAGGGCTCTATATAAGCACAGAGCATATTTTTTTACAGAAGATTTTAGTTAGTGAAGACCTTGCTTTTGGATAGAAGTTCACTAACTAAAAACTTCTGTAAAAAAAATATGCTGTGTGCTTATATAGAGCCCTTTAGAATTTGCAGAATTGCAGTTCAATAAGCCAGATGGTTCTTATCTTGAAACCCCACATAGATTACTTGTCCATCTTGTGACAAGCAAGAATTCTATTTTAATATATCATATAAAATATTTTCTGAAATGTGTCTACATGTCATCAGTGTATGATTTGAAAATCAAACTGCAATACAAATAAATAATTTACTTACTGTATAAAACCAAAATTTGACAATAGGCGCATTGTAGAATTCATAAATCTTGGTTCCTATAGGAATACTTCTTTGCTTTCTGTTTCCATTTTCTTCATCTCCTTTTCTAGAGTTAGCATCAGCATTTGCATCCTAAAGTAACAAAACAAACCAGAAAGTTAGTGAGACTCAGTCTGGTCCATAAAATGCTTACTGCAACTCTACAATGTTATCAATCCTTAGCTCAGTCTGTCCTCTACCCTTACAAATAAAGATAATAATAATAATAATAATAATAATAATAATAATAATAATACCCATTAATGCCTATGGAGAATCTTTACTGAATAAATCACTTAACTCACAACATTTTGGTTGGTATTGTTATAAAAATGAGATAAACCTTTTGCTTTTCCTTATTGTATGACCATTTTTTCAATATATTAACCAGACTGATTTCCTTTAGCTGTACAGTAAATCCTAACATCCCAAGCATGTTAACAGGTACTTTTAAATGTAAAGCTGAGGTAAAAAAATGTTTTATTAATGTAGTTTAGCATAATGTCTGAAAGGGCCTAAAGTATAATATTACGTTTACCATGTTGTCCTCTTCTTTCTCTTTTCCTTCCTCATACTCTTTGGATGTGTGGAATGAAAGGTCATCCTGAGATCTGAACTCCAGAAACAGTATGGTTGGTGGTAGAAGGATCCCCAATATTACCTACATTCATGATATGGAAAGTGTGAATTATAGCGGTTTCGTCTAAAAGCATTACTGCTCCATAGTTAGATACAACAGTGTAATTCTCTATGAATTAACATATTGAATATGCACAATGAACATATTATACTAGCATGTATTGCTTAAACATCTGAGAAAAATGCCTCTAAAAGAGTTGCACTGTTGAGCAGTTTTAATAAAAATTATTTAATAAGAGTGAAAAACAATGCTCTTATGATTCCCTCACCACACATTATTCACTTTCATAGTTTATACAGCTATATACTTTTTTTGAAATGTTTGCAGAATTTGACCTCAACATTGCAAAAATAAACTAATCATGATTCCAAATATTTTTATTCTAGTTTTGGTGATTTAAACAATATAGAACCATAAAATAAGCAATGTGCTTAAGAGTAAACTCTATGATCATTTCTAGAGTACCTTAAGGCCTGGATTTTTCCTCATGCGAAGACGTCCCATCCACATATCTGTTAGCAGCATCTGGCTGCATGTGTGAGCTATGAAGTCTCTATGTTTGGCAGCCACTGCAAGCTTTAAACATGTAGAGTTGCTCCAGTTTTTTAGCTCATAGGTTAAGAGTTTCATGGCAACTTGCTCATCATGTTTATAAGACTGATCTAGCAACTCCACAGCCAGCTGACCAAAATCCCTAAATGAAAGAAAAACGATTTTAACAAGAATAGAGACTCTTCATGACTGCAGGTGATATGGCACCATATTGACATGGTGGAATGAAAGAGGGATATCTTTGTGCTCACCTTGACTGAGTTTTGAATGCAATATATGAGCAAATGGTTCAGGTTGCAAGTTAGGTAGTTAGTTAATTTATCATTGATAAATTGCTATTATTTTCCTATTATATTAAAAGTGTAAGAACTAATTGAAGAAAAACCTCCATCCAGACACACACATAAAAGTAATTCACTAGTCTGTTTTGCTTAAAGTTCCTAATTTAATAAATTACTCACACAATATAAAGTTTAGTTTGGAAATGGTGAGGTGCAATTAGCTACATTCTTTGACATGAGCTATTCGTTGATTGAGATATGGTGATCACTAACTTTGAGTTGTTGTCTAGGTCCTGGGAGATGTCATCTACTAGATCACTCTCTGAAGACTCATGAGCCATGGATTTATATAGCTTGCATGCTACAAGTGCCTTAGCCATGGTCTCCTCTCCACGTTGCCATAAAAAGAGAGCCATCTTCTGACGTTTCATGAGCACTGCCCACACCATCAGTTCATGGAAGGGGTATTGGAATCGGCTAACCTCGGGGTCATCAATATCTATGTCAATTTCTTCCTCCTTTTTCTTCTTTTTTCTCTTCCCTTTATTAGGAGGCTCGTCATCCTAAAGAAAGAAATAATGAGTTAAGAAAGCATTTAAAGATGTGACCATATTACACGTTTTTTTTTTAATAGCCTTGTCCATATATTGAAAAATAAAAAGCAGGAAACTACAGTGTTTGTTAATAGTGAGTTAAATAAGATGTGTGCAATTCTCTTTAAGGTCTATCTACACAGAAGCTGCTTTTATATGAAAGAGAAGAGGAACATACATTTAAATTTCATATTTAAAGGTTATACAACGTAATTGGTTTTAGGAGATAGGGATTTGCTGTTTAAGATTTTTGTGTTGAGTCAGGGACATGCTAGAAATCAGAGTAATTTACTTAATTATAGGCTCCAAATTGTAAAGTTTGACTGATGCTTACAGATTCCTGTCTCCTCAAAGACAAACTATGGACATTTTATAATTTGATATAAATGTACTCTCATATTAAAGCAGCTTGTCTTTTATGTTGAAATGTCATTGTATTGGTATGTAAAAAGCAAAAGGCATTAAAAGCAATAATAAAGGTGAACATATAAGTGCACTCTAACACAAGAGAAAAATTACTAGAAATAGCAGATATCTTAGAACAGAAGTAGTCACCTTCAACAAGGCAAAATCTCCGTAGGCCTGCAGTACAGATGCTCTACAACTATTATATCTTTTCAGGAAGGGTTGGTGAGGGATGACAGGAGGGGAATGATGACTACGAAGAAGGATCCTAAGGGAAAAAAACATTGTGGAGAGTAACGCTTGACCAAGGAATTGGACATTTACAGAAATAACTAGACTAAAAGGTTAAGTGATGTTCAAGTCTGAGCAAAGAAAGCTATATCTGCTGCATGTTGTACACCAAAGATGAACTTTATTAACAGATAATGGCATCAATGGAAATTCACTTTGCAATGTTGTATATTTTATGAACGTAGTTCCAGTTTTTCCTTTTGTAGGAATTTCTGACTCTATTTTTTCACTAGTATATTTAAGGAGATATTTGTAAGACTCCTTAGAGAGTGTGCATTTTTTTACTTATTACGTAGATATTTTCAGAAGAAGACCAAGAGGATGGCTAAATTGGAAGTCCCATAAGTGCACTGATAAAAGAGAAGATCAGGTTTTGCTCAATATTGCTATAATAAATACACATATAATTTGTGCCAACATTAAGTATATTATTAAAATTATATTTATGGCTTCATTGCACCTTCCAAGCCTACACAATTATTTATCTGCTTTATAAAACAGTGTTGTGTCTCTCACTTGTATTTTTCATAATTCAATAATAATTAAATTAATTGGTGATTCCATAAATGTAGCACAATGCTAAAATATTGCAAACATGCCTATGCTGTACATTGGGTGAACACAAAGATATAGGCAAAGTCTGAAATGTGTCATTTAGAACAGTATGCACTAATAACAATAATTTTTACAACATATTTATTGAAATATAGTAAGAAACTTACCTCCATCCCCAATAATTTAAGAGCTTTTGGCTGAAATATGAAAACACAGACATTTGATTATATTTTGATTGCATTGGTTTTACATTGTAATATAGTATTTTTTTCCTTTATAAGTAACCATTCCAAATTGGTGCCAAGCATGTTTTTACATGATCTTAAAGATATCTTGAGATTTTGATTTCCAGAATCATAAGGGAAAAGATCAGTTTAGTGTGGTACTACTAGTAATATTCCTTATCAAGCATATAATATACTTAATATTTAATGTAATGTTCCATATACTGAAATATCAGTAAAACAGCTGCCTCAGAAGTAAGTCACATGCTTACCCTCTTTGGTCCAAACAGGTTGTTGTATAGAGTCCTAAATGTCTTTCTGGTATAGTGACAGCGGTAGGCTCCACCCATGAGGTATTCAAGAACAAGACCAATATCAATCAGGCTGACGTGATAATCTGGTGGAAGGTTACCCTGACAGGAACACAATCTTTTTAGTAAAGTAAATAAAGCTATATATTACATGAAGTATACAAGCAACACATAAAGTTAAAGTGAGAAACTATATGAAACAGGCCACTCAGGCAAAATTAAGACATGTACATAAAGTTTGTTAACAGAACATTGCAATATCCCATCTTCCATAACTTTTAATTAAAAAATATTAATTAAAACAATTTTTAAGTTGATTATAATTGAATAAATTGATCTATTTTGAGAAAACCTACACTGAAATGGATGATCTTTCCATCATCTTTAAACTAAAGGTTCAGTCTTTTCCAAACGTATACCGAGTGCGCAGAACTAATACCTGCTGTAAAGGAAATGAGTATCCACTGTGAAGAATGACTAACTGGATGAATGACTTCATTTTGTCTATGGCTTCTGAGGTGTCAATTTATGAATAGCCAGATTCTATAGATACATCAGAAACCATGTGCAAAAGGAAGCCATTTATCAGGTGATGAGGTAATTTGGTACCAAAAACAAAACCAATGTGTTGGGAGAATCTCTCATACTGAGTGACAGCCAAGATGTAGTAATTAACATATGTTTTTCTATGACTAAATAAGATTTCACTTCCATTTACAACTATTAATACTTTTAAGGTACTGTCCTTTTTAAAATTTTGACATGTTGTGACCCTTTAACCCACTGTCAGTTTGAAAAAGATGTGAGGAGGTGATCCTAAAGCTGGTAGGAAATCCTGCTATTTTCAGTGTAGGTTTGCTCACAAAAATTAACTTTTTAAAATCATAAAATCACGTCAAAAACGAGTTAATAAAGAACTGTATTATTTTGATTTTGAAGGCTGGACCATTACAACGACACTTGAAGGCCCTAGAAATTAATGATAAAGTGCAGATCAGTATAAATGACTTTTAATATGTTTTGAAACCATTGGCTGCAAGGATGGATCTTCCAGTTACGATATACTTATATAATATCTATGTCACTTTTAAGGCACTTCTACTGAGAATTTTAAACTGCAAATTCCATTATGTTTATTTTTCTGTGTACTTGTAATTTCTTTAATAAACAATACATTTTCTTTGTCACTTTAATCTATTTTGGTAGATACATTGACAGAATAGATGGACCTATTGTTTTCTGTATTTGCCATTTCAGGAAATATCCAAAGAAATATACACTGCTCGCTCTGATGTACATACAAGGATGAGAAGTAGAGGAGACACACTTTTTCCCAAACAGTTGCATTTTAGGTAACATTTGTACTACATTATTAAAAAAAAATACAATGCCACCAAAAATATTATATATTAACAATTTATGTCACACTTTACTTTAAAGTGATGGGTGTCCCTTCAAAAAGTTATAGTGAAATATTGATATAATCATTTTTTTTTCATGGGTTATCCCTCATGAACAAAATAAATTACTTGGAACACAACCCAAGAAATGAGCAAATGACACTCTACACAGTGGGACTTTGATACTTTGCAGGAATGAATAAGACATCAATGATGATTATGGATAATGATGATTATGGGAAATTATTGTCATGTATAATCTGATTTTCAACCTGAAATGTGTCTCTGGAGAAGCAGATAATAAATGTGGTGATTCTTTCAAATCTTAAACCCCATCTAACAATAGACAATAGAATGTCAAGTGGCTATATACATGTTTTTCCAGATTGTCAGTGCTTATACCATTTAAAAATAGCAGATCTACAAATATGGTTGGTGTGATAAAGCTGGTCGTAAATGTACCAGCAACAAACACCATGTAGCAAACAGTCAAAGGTACATTACTATTAGCTATAAGTTATATCTACCAGATATAGTATTAATATTATTATTTTTTATTTTTTTTTGTAAAGCGCCAACATATTCCGTAGCGCTGTACAAGAATGTACATTTGAACTCTACTATTTCAGAGTCTAGCAGGACAAGGAAAAATACAATATTAACAACTGCAGAAAATAGAGGGCCCTGTTGTGAGCTTAAAATCTTTCAAAGCAACCTACGAGATTGGAAACTCGTACTTACAATCTAAATAGTATATTCCACAATAGTACTCAGTAGTACTCAACAACTTAATTATTTAGTATATTGTGATGTCTTTTCATGTTAAAAAATAACACTCTCAATTAAAATATACTTTAAGTATTAATACATCAATATTATGCAACATATTCTGCTCTACATTTTTTGGACCAAATTGCAGTTATGTTTTAGACTTTTCTAAAGACAGACTAGACACTAGCTGGTATCCGTAAATGGTTAAAAATCTTCAATTTATTGTTTAATCCATACCGAAAAGGAATACATTTTCTACCTTACAGGACAATTGTAATAATTTATTACTGAGTAGCAATAATTAATAATTGAAGCATTTAAAAAAAAAAAAAATCAAGTATAACTTTCAAATGTACATTTGAACTCTACTGTTTCAGAGTCTAGCAGATCTGCTTCTCTCCGCCCTCTTTTATATGTCAACTAGCGAATTGCCCGTCAAAAAATGACGGCAATGAAATTATAAGTGAGCTAATGCTATTTGGTGTATAATAATAAAATAACTAATAGATTAATACATTAATATACTTTACCTATTTTGAAGCATTGTGTTGAAGAGCTGCAATGTGTTTTGATGTTGCTGCAGCATTAGTGGTGTGGAGCTGCTGTGTAAGCGTGCTGAATGTGTGCAGTGTAATAGTGTGCCCTTCGCAAGCCCGCAAGCCTGAGCAACGGGCCGTACGCTGCAGGCAAGGGCCTCAGTTGCTGGGATGGAGCGCCGATCGGCGCTCCATCCCAGCAGCTGAGGCCCTTGCCCGCAGCCCTCGATTCGCGAGGGCCGCGGGCTCGCTATGCGAGCCCGCAAGCGTGAGCAACGGCCCGTACGCTCACAACTATATATGTGATGGGCTGTCATAAAATTTCTTATAGAATAATCTGTTTGTCAAGGCCAGAAATAAGGCAGATTGAGACTACTACCAGGACAACCTCCAGGGCACCTTGTAGGGTGTGTAGAGATTCAGATCTATTTCATTTTTAAATACTAAAGTTGAAATTGAAGCTTTGAATTTGTTTTTTCAGTTAAGTAAACCCCGTACAACAACTACAACGATCAACTGATTTGCTACCTTACTGTATCCGTTATATTAACAATTATAGCACTAGCACAGCTATGTATAAAATATTGTGCACACCATATACTGGAAGGATTTCGACAGTGGGAATGCTAGGAATTAACAACTATGCTAGCAACTACTAGATAAAGCCATTCACCTCCATGTTAACCCAACCGAATCCCCTAGTCAGTCGCTGCATGAGATGACAATGGAATGCAAGGAGGAGAGGTTAAGAATAGATGAGAACTAAGAAACAGACAATTAATACAACAATGATAATGCATGAGTAATTATACAGATAATGAACATGAATAACATTGAACATGTTCCAGTATAAATATATATACTGTACTTACACCTTCATATGTGTCATTAACAATTGCTAATCGGTGCATAAACCTTGACAGGACAACCTTCAGAAATGCATAGCATCTTCATTCTCTATACAAATGTATTGAGGATTACACATCACCAAAAACCTATAATAATAATACTCAGTGTCATGCCTGAATGCATAGATTTTTCATCCCTCTGAATTCTCATGTTACATATCAATTAATAACAATATGAATGAGCATGAGGATAATTTACGAACATAATTAACTTGCCACAATATCTTTAGAATTGAGATATTATGCGACGTATAATCAGAATAAATGAGGGTTTATCGGCTTAAATGGCCATTGAAGGAATTTTTTTTTGTTGCACTTGGAAGAAGACATTTGATAATGCTGAACATTGTATTTCTTTTTTTGGAAAATGAAGCTCCTGGAGCAGAAGATACTGATTTAAATATGTAAATGTCTTTGGGGATTTGTTCCTGTTAGCCAATGTGCAATAATATAGCTGTACAAGTCATAAGTGTCTGCCAGTGTGATCTAGAGGCGTGCACACTGTCTACTCACACAGAGGGACTTCCTGTGGCATTTACAGTAAATTTCCAATGAGTTTAAACAAAAGTTTTACAAAAACAAAAAAAATCCTAAAAAAAAAAATCTTTTAGAATGTTTAAACGTGTTGTTTTAAATGCACAATAGAAAAACATGCATTCCATGTAACTCACTAATGTGCAATAGTGATTTTATATAGCATTGTATACATATAATCTACATTTCTTTATTTGAAACTAAAATGTGATTTACCAAATAGTAAGGCAGATATCATTTATACATATATTTATATATATAATGCATATTTTGAGAGAGTAATAGAAGGACTCATAAATGTGTTATCATTCATGTAAATGTGCATGTTTTATACATTACAGATGTTTTTCTTTGAAAAAAATAGTTAAAACTGTTAAAATCTATTCTTTTGAAATGATTTTGCGGACCTACTTCTAACCATCTCTAATTAGTGTATATTATTGCACCCGTTGAGTTATGGCGGTCTACGGAGAAATGGTTACTCCCTAAACTGGCTGTATCTGACACAGAGGAGAGAACATTTTTCCCTAGCATTTTTGCACAGGTAATAAAATAATATTTTTATAATCTTTCACTACACTCACTTTTGCTATACTTAAGACCTTCTCTATTTAATGTATGATAACAATGGACATCTATTATCATTTAAGGGAATCTTTAATCAAAAACAGCATTTAAAATTATTTATTTAGGCAGTCTATCATTAGTAATTAGAATTAGTTTAAATGTGATTCTTACAATCTTTCTCACTTATTTTGGAAGCAGTGAGAAAACCTAGAGCCCGATTCAATTGCAAGCCCGCATCTCACAGGATGTCTGCGGGTGTGCTGCGGGCTCCCGCTCATCTCCGATTCCTGTGCAATTCAATTAAACAAGCACGCAAGTGACGGGCCGAACGCCGAAACCATGCATTCGTGTGTAGCAGTCCAGGGCGGGAAAATTATGAATTAAGCAAGGCCGTAACCACCCATTTCGAAAACAGCCAATAGACAATGAGACGGCCATCATTACGGCAGTAAAACATGGAGGTTATATGTCAATCGATTAGGTTTGGGGGTCCAATATGCGATTGGACTCACAAACCGTAAAAATACAAAATAATAACAATGAATGCCAATACTGTTCTAGTCCATATGGGTGGCCTGATAGGTATTAACTCATTGATTCCCAAGATCGGTATAACCCCCAAATGACGCATAAAAAATATGATTTTTTTATTGCCAATTTGCGATTTTGAGACTGTTGTGCAATTAATTCTAATGTCTTTCATCGCTTTCCCTGTCATTTACAGAACAGTATTGATTTTTTATTTGCATTTACAGTGCTGTGGACAGGGGTTAAACCCCCTTACGGGTCCTCTCTAGTACTCATAGGACCTTCTCCTACATTTGCTATTTACGGGTGTGAAAACATTTGCGGGCTTGTGGAATTGTAGCAATTGAATAGCGATTTGCAATATTTGCGATTGTAACTCTTGTGGACCAATCATATCCATAAAATAGCAATTAGATGGTGCCCATAACAATCCCTTATGTGTAAAGCCTTATGATTGTTCGCTATGTTTGGTATGTTCCCTTCTCTACCTGTGTTTCTACCTGAAATATGATTTCATGGCTCTAGTAAGAAATCTGGGTTAATCATATGTGTTCTTGAAAAGCTCTCTGGGCACTCACAGTGGGCCTAAATCCTATATGTAAACTGAACCACCTGTAACACCAGCTAAACCAAAACTGACAACTATTAAGCGATAAGTAACACTACAATGAAAGCTATACCCTTCCTTGTAGCGATCCTGGCAAGCAAGGAAGGGGTTAAATATTAAAAAAGCAATGGTTTTGTGACCCTCCCGCTAACCCCTCATTCATAAAATGAGTACTGGTGTCAACTTCGATCCTCTCAACAACCAGTGGAGGCCGGCCTGTGAGTTTATACTCTGTTGGGGGAATAGGGCAAAACTAGCATTAAACCCTATTCTGATTGCTTACTGCTTTAATTAGTTAAAGTCTTAACCATTCAGAAAAGGGGCAGTAGAATCCTAAGTAACCTATCTGAGTTTTAACATTCAAATCCTTAATATTGAACTGGATTGGCTAAATATGAATGACACATATTTCGGCTACTTAGGAGCCTAAAAAAAAAATCACACTTAAGGTGAGTGTGCGATCAAAAGTCATTATTCTGTGCGTAAAATCCTCTTGCAAATCTTTTTTTAGTTTATATTTAATTCATTTTTTATTTTGATTGTAATTTTTTTTCTGTAAATCATTTTGTTTTCTAGTAATTTCTATTTAATGTAGTGAATTATTTGTTATACTTATTTTAGGTTAGGTAGTTTGGGGGAGTAGTGTTAGGGACTCTGGGGGTCCTTCTGGACCACTGTGGGCGGTTTGAGTCCATGGGAGTTCATAAGAATGCCAGTAGTAGGGGTTATGGTGCAATGGTCCATAGGCATCCCCATAGTGTTAAGTTAGAATACAATGGGGTCAATAGGAATCCCTATGGTATTCTGTTAGTACACCATGGTGGTAGGTTAAGGTACCATGTGGTTTAATTTAATTCGTCCATGGGGCATGGGGGTTTATTGTGACCCCCACAGGAGAAAGGGATAGGGCCCTAGAGGGCCTTTAGTGACACCCATAGGGAATAGGAACTAGGCAGTCCATTTGAACCCCCCGATGGAAACAAATTTATTTATAGTAGGTAGGTGAATTTAAGGGTTAATGAGCTCCTCACCCCAGAGCACAAGGAGTGTGGTGAATGCCCAATGCCCTTCTTGGTGTTTGGCGGGGTCCCATGCTCATTTTATGTATCATTTGGATGAGATGAATAGATAGATGAATGGATATGGATGGGAGGATGTTAGTGTTCAAGTAGTTTGTTCACGTTAGATAGAGGGTAGCACTGTGTTGCATTGGTATGGAGAATACTGATTGTCAGAGTCGGAGAGTTGGAGACTCAGAGCCTCCCATGGGTACATGCTATACATGTTAGCTATTGCCAATACGGCCTGGATGTGAATTAGGACAAGAGTTGTTTTGTGGGAAACATTTAATATCTCTGCAAATGTGCTTCAAATAACTCCTGAAATGCACAGGCAACCTTACAGAAATCCATACAGAAGCAATTTAATTAAGTCCTTATACATCCCCCTTCAAACATTTCAAAAAGTAACCTTAAAGTAGTTAACTATATTATTGTAAAGAAAACAAAAATATTTCAAATCCCAGCAAGATATCAGATACTGATAATTAAATGTTCACTTACTGAGATAAGAAATAACATTGGATGTTGTTTATTAGTGTGTTTCTTTACAATAAATTGGAGAAGAAGCCAAATAATAAATAGCAGATATGACAGGTTTTACTAGGGCTATAGTATGAAACCATGGCATTTTAAAATAAACTATGGCTTTTAAGAATCTAAAAAAATGTATTTGCTACTAATTTCCTTAAGCAAAGAAACGAATATACACCCACAATAATATTTTTTTCTAAAGGATATCCATGCTCAAAATGTCAACCTTACCTTTTTGACATCTCTTACAAGATAATGCAGTGTGTTTGCTGGTCCTAGTCTCTAAAATAGAAGCAATATCAAAGAGTAAAATGTCAGAACATTGATATTTGCATACATATATTTAACTACACATTAATATTTTTTTAATGTGTTCAAATGAACCAAAATCATTGAATGACAATAAAGATGTTATCATAATGCAACCGTGTATACAAGATTCTGCATGCTTCAACCTGCCTAAACTTAATACTGATAGTTATACACAATGACACCAAATAATACAACATGACTACAGGAAAGAGTACCTATGTGACTCATTCAATTATATCCTTTAGACAAATTATCATTAGCATTCTTTTTGTAAATTCATGATGAATATTTGGTCTTCAGGTCATACTTACAGTATTGTAAAGTTCTTCTAGACGAGGAATTGTGAGGAAACGTTGCATGTTGACTCCATTCTCAATTAGAAGCTTTACAAAATCCACTCGATCTAGAACTAGAGCATCCATCATTGCTTGCTCTAAAGAGTTCACCTTTGGAAAGAAAACACTTTTTTATTTGGATACTCTGGAGCATATACACAGTTTTTACTTACAAGTAATTAAAACTACGTACAACTCACCTAAACTACTGTGTACTGCCTGACAGAGGCTTATATTCAAGCATTTACTTTTATTATTATATTCATGTGTTTACTTTTTTACAATTGACCAAAAATGTGGTTCAATCATAATTATTTTAATTACATATAGTATTTGATTTATAAAATGGAAAAAAAGGAAATCAATTAAAATAAATAAATATATATATATATATATATATATATATATATATATATTCACATATTTATTTATTTATATATTTATATATATATTCCTTTGATTATTGTGGGTTATTTTCAGTGCTGATAGCCTGACAAAAATATGTGAAGATTCTGCAGTCTTTTATAGAACCAAAATAAGAGGTAGTGTTAGAGTGAGTGTTAATGGTAGAATAAATGTCAATGCTTACAATAAAAGCTGAGAAATTGGTAAAAGGACATGATGGAAACATTATAAATTAAACCATTTAGTTGCTAGAATAATCTGTTGTTGAATCCAGATTTTCAATAACAGAGATGCTGTGCTATTTTTGCACTGTTAAGATTAGGTTAGTTGGCCATTTATCTCACTATAAGTGCTCTTCTTGGTGTGAAAGAGCACAAGATTCTATGTTAAAATGACCTATTGCTTTTTTTAAATTACACTGATAACAGTTAAAAATCAGCAGTATTAGGTCTGTTTATAAACACACTGCATGATTAACTACATCTGCTGACAATGGCCGGTAGTTCCAAGCTCCGTGAACACAAGAGTTATTGCTTCTCTCTTCTTTCAGGAATGTCATCAGCCATCAGGTAACCCACAAGTAACATATTTAGCTGTTTTCTGCAGTCATTTCCCTGCACAGATGAATTTGGGAAGTGTTAACCCTTCTTTCTGATCTGCACTCTGCACACAGCTCTTGCTGTGGCTCTGTCTGGAGGCATGCTTAATTCTCATGTAAACAGACACTTCCTTTATGATTTTTGCTGTGAAAAAGGCACCTATTTCAAAAATTCAAAAAGTATTTCAACATGTTTTTAGGAGTAATGTACAGTGGTGTGTTCAAAGTTGTGCTTAATTAACTGGCCCTTTAAAGAGCAATCAGTATCTTGTAAATATGTTATTAGAGGTGGTCTGTTAACTCTGTAACTTTCCCATATGCAATGCTCAATTATCCTGCACGATACTGCTCTCTGGTACTCCTCACATGTAGCCTGGATTTCACTATCCCACATGGTAAATCTCAAATCTGTAACCCTCCCTGGAAAACTGAAAAACTGATCTCAGGCCACAGAATTCAGATATGTTTGAGCTGTTCTTTTGTCTGTAATTAATATCACTAATATCCAACAAGTCTTCAACCTTCAGAATGCTATGCAAAAAAAAAAAAAGATTAAGTGTTTTTATGAGTATCAGATTTCAGAATCCTAAATAAACTTTGCTATTTTTGCCAACAATACACCCAGTACTTCCTGGATGGATCCATGTGTACTTGCTAGATGGATCCAAACCACATAAACTTCCATAACTTAAGTACCAAAACATACAGACTCCTATAAGAAGGTCCCTATCTGGTCTAATGGGAAATTGATCCATGTGTGCATCACTAAATACTCTTTAAACTTATCCTCCATCATGTGGAAAGATAGCTCAGAGTTTAGCACTGTTTGTAGAAGGTCTTCAAAGTCTTTACCAACATTAGCCAAAATATTCATAGTTCCTGATGATTTTGGAAAATGTAAACAGCATTCCAAAATAACATCCAAGTCTCTATTTGATTGTGCAAGGCAGTTTTGATGAGTTTCATATATCTACTCCAAGTATATAAAGATACAATTGGAAATATCAATATATATTTTGTGCAAATCAAATTGTTACAATGGAAACACTAAATTCTGTAAGATACATTTTAATACAGTTTTCTTAGCAAATAAAAACATACCCAATTTAGAAGCTCAATCTTCCTTGGATCAGTCTCTTCCTCAGGTTCTTCTTTACCTTTTCCTTTCTTCTTGCCTTTGCCCTTCCCCCGGGGAGCTTTAGCTTGGGCAGCAGGTGATCTCCTTTCTTTGTCTTGTGCAGACCCATCAGCTGCAGTAAGGCTTCCTAAAGGCTGGCATCAACACATAAATATCCCAAATTGGATGATTTATTCTATAAATTATATACAATTTGTTCTAAAACAGAGGACCACCACCCTAGCTTTCATGGTCCTCTAGAAGGTCATACCTGGTTGGAGCACATGTGAGTCTGTAGTTATCCTACAAACATTGCATGTTATATTCTGTTTAAAAGCAAAGTTATGGAAGTCTAGCATGCTAATTGACCGCATGTTGTAGCTAGTAATTAAGTCAACGTACAGGGCTTAACTGATCTATGGTCCTCTGTGTGGAACTATACTCTACTTGTGATGGAATCTGGAGGGTTAGTCCAACCCATGTAAGCAGAATTGTTCTTATCTCTCAGCGATACATAACACTCATATTAAAATCAAGCCACCTAAGAGCGATACATCATTTAAATTAGGAAAATTCCTTATTCATTTCAGAATAATTGAAATAGTAATACTTACCGGCCATTGGTGTCCAAAGACAAAGATTTGGCTGCGTGCAATATCCACACGGTTCCAGGCTAAAGCTAAGCTTAACTGGTCAGGAGCAGAGGCATTTGTTCCTAGTACAAAATATATCATTAGAAATAATATCATCATCCCATTACATTTAAAAAATAAAATGTAAATGTCAGCTTAAAAAATATGTCACTTATAAATTCAAGCAATAAAACTAAATTTATAAAGCAAAACACACAAATTAGAATCAGTAGTATTTATTTATCAAGAACTATAAAACAATTTACGACAGGAATGAGAAATGTTATGACAGTGAGTGCCCATTAAGTGAATATATACTATAAAGAGATTATTAACATGTTGAGAATTTTTAGTATTTCTTATTTTATCTTTTTTTTTCACTATACAACATAATTGTTCCATATGATAATTCTGCAACAATAATTTGTAAGGTAAGGATTACATAATGGTAATAAATAAATGCCAGTTCTACACATCACCATCTGAATTTCTAAGCCACACTATTTAAATTTAGTGTGACTCCTGTCCCTCAATCCCTCTAGATTTTATGTCCACAAGTCTGAAAAGTCAATAGATGCTTTCATAATGTATTTACTGTTTCATGCTGCATAAATAACTATAAATATCTGATAATAATAGTAATAATAAAATATATGCTATATTTTCAACAAGCAGTTTATACATTGTTGTTGTTAACGATATAGTCTTTTCAACAATCTGAAGTGGTCTTTTAAAATACATGGAATAATTCTTGATGCTTTCGGTTGTAAATTAGAGCTTTACTTTAGGATTTCTTCTTGCATTACCTTTGAGAAGAGCTGTTAATATGGCCATTTCAATGTCTTGCTGACCCTCTGATCCCATACGGAACACAGTGATCTGTATTGGAGACAAGTAATACAATAATGACAGTGAATAAAAATACATCAGAATAATCATTCTATGAGTTCCACTGTATCAAATTAGAACTTTAAGAAGGAGTAGGAAGATGAATAATATTATTATAGCGCTGTTATATCAGTCTTATTGTTTTATATTTAGATGATCAAAACTCATAGTCTTTGTTTAACATTGTCTTACTTACTGGTTTGTTTCATAAATGAGTAGAGCCTATGGTGGTGTGTCTCAATGGAATCAGGAATAGTGTAGCAAAAACACTTTAAAGACATTCTAAGCCCACCTTTAATTTGTCCCACAGGTATAAATGGTTATTTCCATGTTAGTCTTTATGTACAGTAAGAAACATATGTTGGCTTTTCAGCCAATAATTTGTCATATTTCAGGATTTTTCTCTACAATATGTGGTTGGTTGAGAAATCTCTCTCATTGTATGTGAACCTGACAGGGGGCAGTTAGGGGAGTATCTGGAGATTAGATCTGAAATGTAGAAGGGTACAGTATTGTTGAGGGCTTTGTAGGGTAGTGTTGGGATGTTTAACTTAACTCTTGTGGGTATGGGAAACTAGTGAAGGGATTGGCAGAGTGGTTAAGAGGAGAATTTACTGTATAGATATATACGCCTAGCCGATGCATTTAGGATGAAGTGGAGTTGGGGAAGTCTAGTAATGAAAAGGCTGGTTATGAGTGTGTTGCAGTGGTCTAAATGATAAGTAATGTTGGCTGTTTTATGTGTTAGAAAATTATAGTTTTTGGCAATGCTTCTCAGGTGCAATGTTGGTGATTTAATGTGTGTAGTGAAAGAGAGTATTGAGCTGACTAATCCTAAAGCAGCAACATTTGGGTGTAGATGTGATGGAGTAGCTGTAGACTTTAAGGTTGATGTTTGGAGCTGGGGATGTGGTAAAGGTCATTAAGAGCACAGTCTTTGACAGGGAAAAGGTTAGATAGACAGGTGGTGACATGATTGAGTAGGGAGGGAGAGAAGTTAAAAGATTAGATGTAGAGTATGGTATCATCAGTATAGAGATGATACCCTATATATTAGTTTGGCAAGGCAGGCAGTGTAGATGGAGAAAATCATGGGATGCAAAACAGCCTTGAGGCTCCCCTACAGTGAGTGGTAATTGTGATGAAGGTGTGCCAAAGTGTGAAACACCAGAGGAGCAGTTAGATAGATAAGATTGGATCTAGGAGTGTGCATTGTCACATAAAGGAGCTGGGAGTCAGCAGAAGAAGTTAGATGTGTCAAAGACAGTGGAAGGTTCCAGGATGATAAGTAGGGAATAGAGTACTTTTGCTTTGGTCATTTGCTACTTTAGTATGTACTATATGAGATAGGGTCAAGTGGATATGTTGTCAGATAAAAAGCTGAGAGGAGTTAAGCAACCGCATCCTCTGTGAATAGGCTGAATGAGGCATTTAAAGTCTAGAGTTTGCAGTATATTGCAAAGAGATCTCTTGTGAGTGCATGATTTCCTCCAGTTGTTTTCAACAGTGAGGTAGCACTTTTGAAGGAATCATGTTTCACAGCTATAACTGAAGACATTTAGGATGACATAGCATGGTGGGAACTGTTATCTCAAGTGCAGAGGACATTGCTTGGTTATATTGTCGACCAGCAATATTAGGGTAGGAGACTGTGGTTATGTTGTAATGGACGCAGAGAGATGGAAAGTAGCTGAGGATAAATAAAAGTGAGATCTCTATTAATTCTTGGAGGCAGAGGTGATAAGAGTGTATTGGATGAAGCATTGTGCCGCAATACTACAGTGACTTATTTACATTATAATTGTTTACACATGATTTCTGGTTTGCCCCTTGCTGGAACACAAGTATCTACTAGCCTAATGACCATAGAAACATTCACTGTATTCTGTTTTTACTTCACATCAAATATGGGCCACAATATCATTGCATATTAATAATTTGATTAACCATTTTGCATTTGTGCTTCTGTTGTTCATACAGTGGAATGACTGTCTAGGTCACCCACTAGCACTGTACTACTTTATTGGATGTTATATACTAAATTAAAGAAGTTTCTTCTTTCAACTTAAGCCTTAAAATGTCCAAGGCCTCCTAAAGAGGATACACATCCAACAACAGGATGTGCAAATTCTTTAGGAGGCCAGCACTTGTATAGCAATTATGGTTTTCTGCCTATTCTTATGTTGTTATATTGTGAACAACAGATTTGTAGACATTCTTTAGGAATATACATTTATTGTACTGTTATTATTCACTTTATTATTTTCTACTCATGGGGGTAGCTGCAATCTATAATTTATTGTTACATAAAAACATTAAAAAAACACATATTAAAAACAAAAATAAAAATAAAAGAAGGTTTATGGTAGTAGTCCCAGAAGCACATAATTCACATAGAAAGTCACGTAACAGTGATGAAACAAGGCTGCTAATGAGATTTCATTCTCTTGTCCAAAATCCATATAACACGTTTTGGGGATTGTAAGGCTCCCTGAGGGCAGTTTGAGCATTTAGTTGAATACAAACTGGAACGGCCTATGGTACCTTTGATTGTTTGTATGTGCTTCTACCATCCCACAATATTGGTCTTTCATTTTTGTTTTTAATATGTGTCTTTTAATTGGGAGCTAGATTAGTATTTCTGGGTATAATTTGGAAATAGTACGTTAGACCACACTAGTGTGCAGCAGTCAGATCAGAAATTTAGTATGTTACATTCCATACCTAAGCTTTATTTGTCAGCTAGAAATGGGACACTGACATGGGTTTCTCCCCCAGTTAAGAGGATCTGTTGTGATCACAGGGTTTCTCTCCACCCATTTTAGTGGCTATTTGGATATTAAATGACCATTGGTGCATTTGGGAATGCCTTTTGATTGAGAGGTGCCTCTCCCTATTGTGTAAATATACTCAGGTATTACTGCCTATATCTAGACACATTTATTGTCTTATTTTATCATGTACACTTATCTAACTGTCCATTAGCAGAATGCTGCATACAGATTAACCCTCCTTCTGTTATATACTATCATATCTCTCTGTTGGTGTGAATGAATTATACTAATGCCCTTATACCATCTGGCATGAATACCTTGTGGTACAATTAATGACTGCTACACTATTTTAATTACATTTATTTCCAACAATTTCTGGCATTTTTCACCCTTTTTTAGTTGCAGCATTTTTTTGTGGATATCAAATAAAGCTTTTTTATTTTTCTATTGTTGAAATACTGAATTGAAATCTTGCAACTTCTCCGGTTAATTACAAAATCACAATATGGTAAACTGTGAACTATGATTGATATTGCCTTAGAGAGCAGTACTGGCTTTTTAACTTATTAAAATTTAATAAACAGTAGGACATTTAAAAGATAAAGTGTCTCTGCTGGCTACCTATGTAGAAGGAAGTTGTACGATTTTAGGCTCAAAGACAGGGCCCTCCATCCTTTGTAATGTGTTAATATTGTTATTGCTTTTTGCCTTGATCGTAACCCGTACAGAATATGTTGGTGCGTTACAAATAAACAATAATAATAATAACAATAGTACATACCTCATGGCATATTATCCTCCTAGCTACTATGTATATTTGATTGGTTAGTTAAATTAGTTGTTCAATTTGCTTAAAAGTTGTAGTTAGAGCTTGCACAAAAATTGAACCTGCTATTTCTTAAAGAGTCATCGATTTAGCAATTAATTAAAGCATTAAAGAAAAGTATAAATGTGTCATAGCGTCCTTGCTTTAACATTGCAGTCAAAAACTAAAGGTGTGATTGTGTCATTAGGGAAAGATCCAATGCACGTTTCATCTAGGTCATACCACACTGATAAAGCTTCAGTTATATCTACCGAAATCAATCCCTATGAATCTAGTTTTGGCTTAATACTGTAGTTCAGGTGCAAAAACTTTCAGGACTATTAAAAACACTGTAACGGAGCAGGAACACGCAGTCCAAAATCTCCGCTGGTATACGATAAAATACCCACGAGGCACTACAGTTTCACCATCCCCGACCTCCCATATTGGACGACACACAATTTGGGAGTCAAATGAATACTGACTTTATTTTGTTATTGCAGAAATATTTATACATCTCTTTGGCCACAGGCAATACACATGCCCATATTTGGCTACACACAATACGCACAAAGAGAACAATAGGGGGTCACACCTCCCTGGCAACTTTGATACAATCAGACACTGATTCAATTACACCTCTTTGTTCTTATCAGAGAATGGAAACACTTTGGACAATGCAAGGATCCTTTACAACTTTCTTATCTCTTGAATCTCTGTAATAGGATTATCTATTAGCCTAGGTCTGCAAAAGTCTGGCTAATATTCTGCAGAGCATCAACCAGCATACATATTGTAGGATCATATTTTAACCAAGAATTAAATAATCATAAAACAGGGTAAAACAGTGATGGGTTCCGTTACACACCTCCCCCGTGACCATAAGCCGGCATACACGGTCTGATCCCAACGGATCGGCCTGGGGATGTCCGGACAAAAGTATTTGTTGGTCAATTCTTTAGTTTGACAACCCATCAGCATTACTGCAATTCACATTGACTCACATTTCACATATCCCCAGATAGCTGGGATCTGAGCGCAGAAAACTACCGAATAGCGCTCAGATCATCTTCACACAGTTCAATTGCCATGTAGCTAAAGTCTTTCCCATAGTCTTGCATCCTATGAATGGGCTCCATGGCATAGTTATCTGGGGTATCACCGCTCCCACAGGGCAAGTACAGAATGACCCCCCTGTATGTAAAGGGCCAGAATGAGTGACTTACACTCTGGTATGGCCGAACACTGGTTCCAAAGGGCAATATGTACCAGGGCCATAGTCGCAGGGCAGGAGGCTGGCAAACAGTCCTCTCCAAGCCAAGGTGGCGAAGGGCACTTCGTCACACATCTCCCCTTTGGGGGGAAGTCTAACCAGGCACCTGGATATTTTGCTGGGGTGATGGTGCAACACGCTGACGGGACTTGAGGGGCAGAGGCCAGCGGCACTCTGCCCTGATGCCAGCTCTTCTGCTGATATAACCTGCAGGTTCTCCTGCTCTGTACAAGGGACAAAGGGAGGGCAGAGGCCGACTGCACTCTGTCCCACTGTCAGCTCTTCTGCTGGGGTACTTGGGACATATTCCGGCTCAGTAGCCAGGGAAACGTGGGGGTCAGTGGGGGTTAACATTTCCTCTGTTAACCCTGGGGCCACATTAGAAGTTAGCTGGGGAGGGGAATTTGTACTTACCCCCTCCTCCGGTTGTCCCAGTGACGGTAGTTGGGGATCTGGACAAGCTGTGGGCGCAGAGACCATGGTCCCATCTGCGCCGTCTGGGAGATTGGTGTCTCCCCTGGTTAGGGTAAACTGTCGCTGGGGGGGAAGGACGACACCTTCTGCCCCCTGTGTTTCACACTGCCGCTGGGGGGGAAGGACGACACCTTTGGCCCCCTGGGGTACCCACTGCCGCTGTGGAGGAAGGTCGACACCTTCTGCTCCCTGAGGTACACACTGCCGCTGGGGGGGAAGGACGACACCTTCTGCCCCCTGGGGTTCACACTGCCGCTGAGGGGGAAGGACGACACCTTCTGCCCCCTGGGGTTCACACTGCCGCTGGGGGGAAAGGACGACACCTTCTGCCCCCTGGGGGTCACACTGCCGCTGGGGAGGAAGGACGACACCTTCTGCCCTCTGGGGTTCACACTGCCGCTGGGGGGGAAGGCCGACACCTTCAGCTCCCTGGGGTACACACTGCCGCTGGGGAGGAAGGACGACACCTTCTGCCCCCTGGGGTTCACACTGCCGCTGGGGGGGAAGGACGACACCTTCAGCCCCCTGGGGTACACACTGCCGCTGGGGGAGAAGGACGACACCTTCGGCCCCCTGGGGTACACACTGCTGCTGGGAGGTGGAATTAGTTGGAGTATTCCACGTGGAGCGGTTTCTGTTTCTGGGACAGTCTCTCTGCATGTGACCCTGCTGGTTACACGTGTGGCACCTGATGTACCGTGGAGGGGTTTGGTAGTTCCCACCACCCGGACGCAGTGCTGGGGGGGGTTTAATGGTGGGAGGTGGGTTAGCAGCTCCCCAGATGGACCGCTCCTGTGCCCGCTGCTTTTCCATTATGGATTTGTGGACATCTGTCATTAACCATTCCAAGGTTTTCATGGGAAGCGTATCTGGGAAAAAGGCCAGTCTGCTTTGGAGTTCTCTTCCAAACTCATTCTGTGGGGTAATACGAGGTACTGTAACCATGAGTTCCTTTCTGTCTGCATCCCTGTAGTCCGCGGCCGCCTCCTTCTCCTCATGATGGAACGCTGTCTGAAAACTAGCCGGTTCCATCCTGCTGTAGCCAGGGGCGCTGTACGGATACTAGCGTTGCCCTCAATTTGTACTCCACGGAATGGTGTCTCCTGTAGCTGTCCTTCTGACCGTAGGAACAATCCCGCCACTTGCCAACAAATGTAACGGAGCAGGAACACGCAGTCCAAAATCTCCGCTGGTATACGATAAAATACCCACGAGGCACTACAGTTTCACCATCCCCGACCTCCCATATTGGACGACACACAATTTGGGAGTCAAATGAATACTGACTTTATTTTGTTATTGCAGAAATATTTATACATCTCTTTGGCCACAGGCAATACACATGCCCATATTTGGCTACACACAATACGCACAAAGAGAACAATAGGGGGTCACACCTCCCTGGCAACTTTGATACAATCAGACACTGATTCAATTACACCTCTTTGTTCTTATCAGAGAATGGAAACACTTTGGACAATGCAAGGATCCTTTACAACTTTCTTATCTCTTGAATCTCTGTAATAGGATTATCTATTAGCCTAGGTCTGCAAAAGTCTGGCTAATATTCTGCAGAGCATCAACCAGCATACATATTGTAGGATCATATTTTAACCAAGAATTAAATAATCATAAAACAGGGTAAAACAGTGATGGGTTCCGTTACAAACACTCCCAACATTTCTTTTTTTAAATGAACCAATAGAGAGAACAAACTGATTAGTGAAGATTATTATATTAAAGAGAGGTGAACGTGGTCCCCAATGATCTTGCAGCAGTTTGTCTACTATTCAGTTATAAAAAATCATCCATTGTATTGAGATATTAAAAGTCAATGAAAAGAAGATAATCATACTGCTTTTATGAGCTGAGTGTTCTTTTTTAATAGCTAGTGAGAATGTGGTATTATGGAGGAAAATATGATAGTGAGATAGACTTTTAATTTTACCTGCATGTCTCTGATATAACTAGGACCTTTAGTACACAATGTACTACATATATTTACCTCTAGTGATGATGTATGCTGTTTTGTCACTGATAATGTTTTTTCCCCTCCTATACATGTATTATTTTACCTTGAACTCTGAAAATCCAATGTTCCAGTGTTCTCAATAGAATGAATGGAAAACTAATTAGACTACAAGGCCATTTTGTGTTATGAATTGCTTTGTAAATAATAATGAATTATGGAAAAGGTCATCAATTTTAAAAAACACTCATTCCATCAAGGAGATAAAACATGCACACTGGAGCTTCTCTAATGGCAAGCATTCTTCTAAATGGAAGATATATCTGTAACATATATAAATCTCTATATCATAAACAGCATTATGAGGTAGGAAACACAAACAAAAAAGCTCCATTTCAAAAATGACTCTATTTAAAGATAATGTTTTAAAATGAAGAAATGAATTTACTGTATATTATTTAAATAACTTGTAGTTATGTGCCTTTAAGTATATATGACTTGTTTGTGGTATACAGTGAGGGAAAAAAGTATTTGATCCCCTGCTGATTTTGAACGTTTGTCCACTGACAAAGAAATGATCGGTCTATAATTTTAATGGTAGGTATATTTTAACAGTGAAAGACAGAAAAAAAAAAAAAGAAAGAAAAACGCAAAAAAAAGTTATAAATTGATTTGCAGGTCAATGAGTGAAATAAGTATTTGATCCCCTATCAATCAGCAACATTTCTGGCTCCTAGATGTCTTTATACAGGTAACAAACTGAGATTCAGAGAACTCTCTTAAAGGGAGTGCTCTTAATCTCAGCTCGTTACCTATAAAAGACATCTGTCCACAGAAGCAATCAATCAGATTCCAAACTCTCCACCATGGCCAAGACCAAAGAGCTGTCCAAGGATGTCAGGGACAAGGTTGTAGACCTACACAAGGCTGGAATGTGCTACAAGACCATTGCCAAGCAGTTTGTGAGAAGGTGACAACAGTTGGTGAGATTATTCGCAAATTGAAGAAACACAAAATAACTGGCAGTCTCCCTTGGTCTTTTGCTCCATGCAATATATCACTGTGTGGAGTTTCAGTGATCATGAGAACGTGAGGAATCAGCCCAGAACTACACGGGAGGATCTTTTTAATGATCTCAAGGCAGCTAGGACCATAGTCACCAAGACAACAACTATGCTGTGAAGGCCTGAAATCCTGCAGCACCCAGGTCTCCCTGCTCAAGAAAGCACATGTACAGTCCCGTCTGAAGTTTGCCAATGAACATCTGAATGATTCAGAGGAGAACTGGGTGAAAGTGTTGTCGTCAGAAGAGACCAAAATTTAGCTATTTGATATCAACTCAACTTGCGGTATTTGGAGGAGGAGGAATGCTGCCTATGACCCCAAGAACACCATCCCCATCGTCAAACATGGAGGTGGAAACATTATGCTTTAGGGGTGTTTTTCTGCTAAGGGGATAGGACAACAGGGATGATGGACGGGGCCATGTACCATCAAATCTTGGGTGAGAAAGTTCTTCCCTCAGCCAGGGCATTGAAAATGGGTTGTGGATGGGTATTCCAGCATGACAATGAAACAAAATACACAGCCAAGGCAACAAAGGAGTGGCTCAAGAAGAAGTACATTAAGGCAGTGGTGGCGAACCTATGGCACGCGTGCCACAGGTTGCACGCCGTGCCCCTTCTGTGGGCACGCGGCCATAGGTCGCCGGCAGCATGCTGGGTCTGCTCAGCGTGCGCGAGCACGGTTCCTGAGCGCTCTCCCGTCACTTAAAAAAGGAAGGGCTGTGCTAGCGTGCGCGCGCGCGCGGCGCAGGCGAACAGACTCTCCTCGAGATCCGCAGGGGAGAGGCAAGGGGAAGGTAAGAGTTATGGGGCAGGGGAGAGACAAGGGAGAGGGGGAGAGAGAAGAGGGTTGAGACAAGGGGGAGGGAGAAGGGGAGAGACAAGAGTGGAGGGAGAGACAATGGTGTAGGGAGCCAATGGGGAGTTGGACAGATAAGGGAGAAGGGGAGAGACAATGGAGAAGGGGGAGACAAGGGGAAGTGGAGAGACAAGAGGGGAAAGAGAAGGGTGGGGGATACAAGTTAGAAGGGGAGAGAGAAGGGGGAAGACAGTGGAGAATGGGAAAGAGAAGTGTGGGAGAGAGATAGAAGGGTGTGGGAGACAAGGGAGAATGGGAGAGACAAGGTTGGGTGAAACAAGGGGGTAGAGAGAGCAGGGTGGGAGAGACCAGGGGGAAAGACAAGGGTAATGGGAGACACAAGGGGAAGGGGAGAGACAAGGGGGGAGACAATGGGGAGGGGAGAGACAAGGGGGGGGTAGAGGCAAGGGAGAAAACAGAGACAATTGTGAGCGGTACAAGAGAGGAGAAATAAGGGTGGGAGAGAGAGAAGGATGGAGGGAAGAGACAAGGGAGAAGGGGAGATACAGGGGTGGTGGGAGACAAGGAGGAAGGGGAGAGACAAGGGGAGGGGAGAGAGAAGGGTGTATGATCCAAGGGGGGGGGAGACAAGGGAGAAAGGAAGAGACAAGGCTGGAGGGAGAGACAAGGGGGAGGGGAGAGACAAGAGGCGAGAGAGGAGGGTGGGGGGAGAGGGAAAAATGGGGGAAGAGACAAGGGGGAAGGGGAGATACAAGGGTGGGGGAGAGACAAGGGGGACGGGGAGATACAAGGGTGGGGGAGAGACAAGGGGGAAGGGGAGACATAAGGGGCAGGGGAGAGACAAGGGAGAATGGGAGAGAGAGAAGGGTGTAAGAGACAAGGGGGAGTGAGAAAGTGAGAGACAAGAGTGGAGGGAGAGACAAGAGGGAGTGGTAGTCAAGAGAGAAGGAGAGAGACAAGGGAGAAGGGGGCGACAAGGGGAACCGGGCATATGCATTAAGGGAGCAATGTATAAAATTGCTATTTTTGGATTAAAAGAGTGAGGTGCATTGTATTCTCATTTGCATGGCCCTGCCTTTTAGACATGTGAATGGGCTTATTAATGTAATATTAATTTCCTCTCTCTAAAAATGTATATATATATATATACATACAGTGGGGGGGGGGGGGGGAAGTATTTGATCCCCTTCGGATTTTTTTTGTCCATGACAAAGAAATGATCAGTCTATAATTTTATCAAAAATGACGGGAATACAATTGTAAGGCTGGCAATGCTGTTTGCCACATAATGTGAGGCTTTTGCTCCTCTGAGCACCATTTGCGTGGCGCGCACTAACTGCCATTTGTTTTATTTTCAACGTTCTGCGTTCCTGTCGTTGTTCGTCTAAGACTCAGTATTCAGGTTTAATTGCCGTGTTGGCACTTAGAGGAAAAAAAAGTTGGCATGTATTGCGGTTTGGGCACTCGGGCTCAAAAAGGTTCGCCATCACTGCATTAAGGTCTTGGAGTTCCCAATAAAAATCTGTGGAGGGAGCTAAAGGTTTGATTTGCCAAACGTTAGTCTCAAAACCTTAATGACTTGGAGAGGATCTGGAGTGGGATAAAATCCCTCCTGAGATGTGTGCAAACCTGGTGGCCAACTACAAGAAACGTCTGACCTCTGTGATTGCCAACAAGGGGTTTGCCACCAAGTACTAAGTGGAGGGGTCAAATACCTATTTCACTCATTGACCTGCAAATCAATTTATAACTTTTTTGACATGCATTTGTCTTGTTTTTTTTTCTCGTAATTCTGTCTCTCACTGTTAAAATACACCTACCATTAAAATTATAGTTTGATCATTTCTTTGTCAGTGGACAAACGTTCAAAATCAGCAGGGGTTCAAATACTTTTTGCCCTCACTATATGTATCAAACTGGGTAAAGAGTTGAGTTGAGGCAACAATGAAATTATATAATGAGTGTATCTGCAGGTAAAAACTGCCACAGACTATACTTTCACAGCTTGATGTGCTCAAATAATTAAGAAAGACTGCAATAATTGGATTTATAATTCAGGCATATTAATAAAAACTGTGCCGGGTAAACCCAGAGCATACTGTTGTGAAGCCAGGAGATTAGTGATTTGCTTCTCCTGGGAACAGGCTAACCATCCAGGGAGATCCACGTCTTCCTGTGAGGAGAGTATTTTCCAACATGCTGCCATAGCTGGTCAGGCAGGGATTCATTGTGTTACCCCCTTGTAGATTTGGTTGGTCCAGGGGCTTGCTACATTCCCATGTAAAGTTGGATCTACCCTGACTAGCTGGTTATCTGGTGTAATCTGACTGGTGGTGCAAGTCCCATTCATAAAAAATACAACTTCCTTAAGTGATTGGTGCTGAGCTGATTTATTCAGCCTACTACCTACCAGTGAATGAGCTACCTGTGAGAATCCTGACTGAGTTATTTTTATTTAAAGAGGGATATTTGACTGTTTTTTGATGTGATGCACTATATAAAATGCCTGTTTGGTTCAATGAAGGTTGAATTGATCCATGGGTGTGTTTTTGAACCATACACATTGATCTCTAAGGATCATTTACCAAGTTTTAAAGCACTTTTGAAGAAACATTATTTTCTTATCTTGAGGACAATAGAACCTGTTCCAGCTAGCTGATATAAGAATGAAGAGGTGTAACAAGTATCACAGCACTAATTCATCTCACCTTGTTCTGTTACATAGGCCCATGTAATATGACAATTACAGCTACTTAAAAAGCTTAAAGAATCAAAGCAGAGGTTCCAAATATGATATAACTTAAAAATACAGATAATGACAAGTACTTTATCAGATCAAAGTTATTTGGAAAAAAAAAATCAATCATTAAGCTTACCTTACAATTTATATTTTTTACCTGTAAATCAGCCTTTTTGCTCCACCCAAAATCCTTGTACGGCAATTTATGTCCACAAATTAATGACTATTAATTACTCCCTTCAGGGTATGAATGCATTTCACGGCAATGATGCAGTGGGTTGCCAGTTCCTTCTCCAGTGGACTGTGATTTGTCTAACCTCTCTGCTATGACCTGCCCATCTTGGGTAACTATATGATATAGCTCATGGCTTCACTGAGGTACACAAGTCCCTTCACCATGACAAGGTAGCAATCCAGAAGGGGTTAATGTGCATACTACAACCTAGTTGAACATTCACTTATTTGTCCCTTTCCTCCCTTTGTGGGGAATGGCTGACTAACAAGTAACAATTACAAACTTGAATTTAAGTAAATTGTAGGAAATTGTAACACTTAAATGCATGACTGTATTACCCATTAGGCAATCTAGACAGCCACCTAGTGGGTGCCTCCCTTTGAGAGGAGCCTGATTTTTAGGTTAAAAAACCCTTAAATAATGGATTTCTGGCTGAAAAAATGAATTACTGCAGTTCACTGCCTGGCCACTAGAACTAAAGTAACAGAGAAGAGGAAGTTTCAGACTGTCATTGCAGTGCAGGAATGAAAAGTTGGAATATATATATATATATATATATATATATATATACACACACACACACATTACTGTACTAGAGGATATATACATATAGATATTACTGGAGTTTTATCATCCACATGCTGTGTAATGTAATTCTATGTCAGTGTGTTATTGTGTATGTATAAATCAGTGGGTCTGACTATCTCTATAGCATTTATGTATATTGTGCTTGTATATATATATATATATATATATATATATATATATGCATATATATATATATATATATATATATAGCGACTTGCCTGTCAAACATTACGGCAATAACATTTTAAGCCTCGCAATGCTGTTTGTCACAAATTGTGAGGCTCCCCCCTCCCCTCTAACCTGCCCTCCTTGAGATGAGCACCTTCGGCGCCCATCGCAAGACTCTACATGAGCGCCTTTGGAGCTCATTGTGAGCCTCTTCTCCCCTTCTACTTGACAGGAGGCACTTATTGCAAGCCTCTCCCCCCTCTACTTTACTGGCTTTGCGATGACCACCTTTGGCGCTCATCATGGACCTATCAATAAACGCCTTCGGAGTTCATTGCGAGCCTCTCCCCCCTCTACTTGACAGGAGGCTCTCATTGTGAGCCTCTCCCGCCTCTACTTTACTAACCTCATGATGAGCGCCTTCTGGGCTCATCACGGGCTTCACAATGAGCGCCTTTGGTTCTCATTGCAGGCCTCTCCCCCCTCTACCTCCCCCACCTTCTACCTCTCCCACCCTCTACTTAATGGGAGGCGCTCATTGCGAGCCTCTCCTCCCTCTACCTCACCCACCCTCTACTTCTCCCCCCCCCCTCTACTTGACGGGAGGCGCTCATTGCAAACCTCTACCCCCCTCTACTGGCCTCATCTTGGTCCTCGCAATGAACGCTTCTTTGCAAGCCTCTTTCCCCCTCTACCTCTCCCACCTCTACTTGACGGGTGGCACTTGTTGCGAGCCTCTCCCCCCTCTACTTCCTCTCCCTCCCCTGTGTCTCTTCCCTCCCCTCTCTCTCCACTGTGTCTCTTCTCTCCCTCCCCTAGTCTTTTCCCCCTCTCCCTCCCCTGTGTCTCTTTCCCCCTTCCCCCTTATGCTCCTCCTCCTCCCTTTCCCCCCTTATCCTCCTCCTCCTCACCCCTTATGCTCCTCCTTTGCCCCCTTATCCTCCTCCCTTTCTCCCTTATCCTCCTCCTCCTCCTCCCTCCCACTTATCCTCCTCCCTCCATCCCCTCCTCCTCCCTCCTTCCCCCCTTATCATCCTCCTCCTTCCTTCCCGCTCCTTCTCCCTTTCCTCTTATCCTCCTCCTTTCCCCCCCTTATCCTCCTCCTTTTCCCTCCTTATCCTCCTCCTCCTCCCTTTCCCCTCCCTCCTTCCCCCCTTATTCTCCTCCTTATCTTCCTCCCTCCTTCCCATCCTCCTCCCTCCTTCCCCGTTATCCTCTTCCCTTTCCCCCTCTCCAATTACCTCCTTATCCTCTTTCCCCCTCTCTACTTACTAAGATCCGATGAGCTCCAGAGAGGGGAAGGGGATAGGAAGGTAATTGGAGAGGGGGAAAGGGAAGAGGATAAGGGGGGGAAAAGGAGGATAAGGGGGGAGGAGGGAGGAGGCGCTCATTGCAAGCCTCTCCCCCCTCTGCCTTATGGGCCTTATGGGTCTCGCAATGAGAGTCTTTGGCGCTCATTGCGGGCCCTGCAATAAGATATTGCACCAGTTGTCTTCCCGCAACTGCGATCCTCGCTTTGTGAGGGCCGCAAAGTGTGACAACAACTCACAGTATGACAACAAAAATAAAATAAAAAATAAATAATTAAATAATTGATTAATAATTAATTAACAACTAATTAATTAATAACTAATCCGCATATTGCAGATCAGAGGAGATCTTAAAAGGTTGAACTTGATGGACTAAAAGTCTTTTTTCAACCTTAATTACTATGGGCCTCATTCTATTAGCGGCCGCAGCCGTTGCGGGGCCGCAAGGACCGGCCGCAAGCTATTCGGCTATTCTATTCCCTTCCTGCCGGGGGCTCCGGCAGGCTTGCGGCCGGTGCCTCGTAAGAAATTCCTATTTGCAATTCAATTGCTCCGGGAACCCTCTCTGCAAGGCTAAAAACGAGCCGCAGCTTACTTGCAGGAAAGAGGTCCCGCTAGCACCAATTAAGCACATAAAATAGCTCAAATAAAGCCATCCTGCACTTTGAGAAGACTATAAAGGGATTTTAGGTGTTAGAAAAAATAGCACATAATTATCCTATACTCAAATCCGTAAAATATTTTATTTTTAATATCCGTAAAATATCCATGTAAAAAGTCCAGAGTGCTTGGAGCACTTCAGACCCGCCCACGCCGCATCCGGAAAATAAACAGTTAATTTGAACTCGGGATTGGGCTGATGTGCAAGCTTGAGAGTGGGTTCCTTTTAATCCTCATGTCCCCCAATATGATCCCTAGCATTTACAGAGCTGTACAGTGCAGGCTTGAATTTATTTTTGCGTTTTTAGATTTCACAGCTTACGGCCGGTTTCAAGATATGCGGCCGGCCGTAAGGGGAGATCCTTGCGGGGCCGTATAATAGAATCGCGAGTTAACAGAACCCCCGCAAGGAATCGCAGCCTTACGGACGATTTACGGCCGATAATAGAATGAGGCCCTATGTAACTATGTAAATTTTATAGTAAATATATATAAGATTATATATATAAGATTATATATATAAATATAATATATATATATATATATATATATATATATATATAAGATTGATTGAAGTAGCCGTGAGTGTTCAGTAATCTAAGTGAATAAGTATTGCAGTATAAAGTGATACCTTTTTTATTGAACAAATGTATTCATAACATAGCAACGAGCTTTCAAGAGATAAACCTCTCTGATAAAGATATATATATGTATATAGTGGGGTGGACTGGAGGTTATATCAATGTGGTGGGTAACTGTGAGATTATGTATTATTCCTCATAATGTTTTCTGCATAGCTGGTGCTACCTGGGGCAAATTATCCCTGTAAGTGTTGGCAACTATTTGTACACATCACTGTTGTACTATTCAAATTGGATTATTGAAGCCTGTATTATGAGGGGGGAGGATATTATCTGAGGGTACTGTATGGAGCAATATCGGGTCAGTACCTCATGCTCACTGACATAAGGCATAAGATGTCTTTATGTCACTACCTCCCTAGTCTGCACTTCCACATCATGTCCACCGTAGCACAAAGCTTCTCTGTCTCAATACTCTGGATAACGGGCAGCTCCCCTGCAAATCAAAGCAGGCTTGTCTGCCAGCAATTTTGTCATGCTTTTATTATCCAGTCTTCTGTGCATCTATTGTGTTGTGTCTATCTGTGTGCGCGCCTTTGTTGCGCCTGTTTGTGTGGAATAAGTGATCATGATGTGTGTCTGGTCGAGTGCCCACCTTCAGAAATATAGTACACACAAATAAATGTAAACTACAAAAATTATTATATGATGCATTGTAAGGAGGGGCGGGCAGCTGGTGAGACACATCCTGATCACACACTCACTTATCACTTATATTATCATTAAGGTCCACTGCAATACAAGAAAAAAGACACTTGTTTGTCAATTATGTGTAAGAGATGGACAACATTTTTTTTTAGGAAAATCTGAATTTTTGATGTCTCTGTTTATGAGTATAGGAATCCATTTTGTGTTTGTTATATACTTCATGAGAGCTGGATAATGTCTTTTCAGTGGTGGTAGGATTGAGGAAGGAAGGAACAGAAAGCATTTCTTAATGGGAAAAGATTGAAATTGACACCACATCCCTTTCCCTCCACTGGCCCAGAAGCAGGCTCCTTGCTTCAGGAAATGCAACCATATCTTTCCAAAAATGTAAATACCCCTCTCACACACACCGTCTACCTATGTATCGTGGATTCATCAAAGTGTATTTTTTTCTAATTAAAAACTAGCTGTATAACTTTTTTCCTCATTACTTATGTTTTCATTGTGCAGTGGCCATTGAACTCTCAAAGTTTTTATGTGCGATACAAGTGATCTGATATGTGTTTGTGTAACATGTGCTTGCTGCACTTCCATAGAAAAATCTAAATAATATGGTGAACCATCAGATGCATTAAATAAACAAGTAATAGCTCTGTATGTGTATGGGTAACTATATTGTAAAAAATGGCTGTTATGGGGAAATGTCTAATTTGCTCACACAGCAAGAAAGCCATATACATGCACAGAAAATTGAAAAATGGGTGTTTGCATACCATTGTACACACACTTGCAGGAGCTCCTCCACTATACTGCCCAGGGGCTCCAAAAAGGTAGATCCGGGCTTGCTTAAATAGCATTCATAAAAACCTATAGTTTTAAACTACCATATTTGGAATCTCTGCTGTGTCCGTTCAAGTTACATATCAGGATAGCATTAAGCATATCAAAACTGTACGTTAACCCAACTTCCTAAAACTTAAAAGGAGCCTTTTTTTTCAAATAGGCATAAATAAATGGCAACTGGACAGCAGTTTATGAACAAATGCAGTGAAAAGGGTTAGGTATCTGACTGATGTCAGAAAGCTGTACATCGGTGCAGAATGTCAATGCTAAAACAGTTCACTCAGTACTCCCGAAATACAATATTACTACAAACATACAGCCTTATTAAATTGTGATTCAGTAAATTTAAAAGGGCTCTATTTAAGCACACAGCATATTTTTTTTACAGAAGTTTTTAGTTAGTGAACTTTGATACAAAAACAAGGTCTTCACTAACTAAAAACGTCTGTAAAAAAAATATGCTGTGTGCTTAAATAGAGCCCTTTTAAATTTACTGAATCGCAATTTAATAAGGCTGATAATATATTGTAACTTCATAATGTTACAAATCCTTGAGAGAATTTATGACAATAAGTAGTTTTTTTATGCAGTTGTATGGCTTCCTATTTTTCACAAAAGCATCAGTAATTACCAGTCAAAATGGAAAAACTTCATGATATATTTTCTGTGGGGCTGAGTCTTTTTACGCAGTAATTATTAACATCTGAGTGACAGTTTTCTTATTTTGTATCTGTTACAAGTTGTATTTTGCATGATATTATTTAAATATTAGGAATTTAATGCTAAGATATTTTTCAAATACTATATCTCATCTGAGATTTTGTTAACTTTCAAACAATTTAGTTGCAGTTATTAGTGTACACTCTAAATTACATATTTAAATATTTTCCATTCCTCTGTTTCAATTTAGTCGGTAGGACTTCTATTCACAATAATAACATGTTTCAGTGTTATTTTTGTGTCTAACATAATATATATATATATATATATATATATATATTCAGAACAATTAATTAAGTGATTAGGTAATGACTAGCCAGGCAGAAAATGAAGAATGACGGGAACAAAAGAAGTAGCATTTATTTATTGAAAGAGATAGAAAATCCATATTCTTGCATTTCTGTATATTCAGCCTTGATATGTTATTAACTTTTACCTGTGTTAATCAAACCAGATACAAAATATCTATAAGACAATTCTTTGATGACGTCTTTTGTTAGAAGAACACTCAAACACAACAGCTTATTAACATGATTGTACTACAGAACTTTCACCTCAGTTTATTGGCTACATCAATAGTTTTAAAACTTGCTTGAAACTGTAGTATCCACACTGCGTGATCAAAGATCATATGACACAATTTACACCAAAGATTCCTCTCAGGTGAAAACAAAGAACAGTAGAGAAGCAGTGGGATCCTGAGGAGGGTGCTGGACAATTATTATAAATGCCTGGGAACGGGTTGAGAGGTTCTGGTGAGAGGATTCAAGGATCTGGAGATATATTATGTGATTTACGAGAGGGTTTGTGTAGGATCCTGGAGAGGGACTGAGAGGTTTTGAGGTCCTGCAGAGGGATTATGCGTTATAGTGTAGCAGTTGTTAGATCCTGGATACCACTCAATGTCTTAGATCCCAAAAGAGTTCAATAATTGCATACATTTATTGAGAGAAGGGGATGGATCATCTCAGTGTGAGTACTTATAGGAGAATATTCAAATCTGTCTCACTGTAAAACAAAGTATATACTAAGGGACTTGGAAAAAGGTCTTATTACTGTATTGGGTGTTTCCTTTCAGTGTTTTATCATCACAGTTCTCCAGGTCTTTTCATAGCTCATAAACCACAAAAGTCACACTTTTCCTTTGTGACCTTTAGAAAACTATTTTGGATATTTACATTTTGTATTTATGCTAATACATTGGAACTTACTGTCTTTATGCTTTTTACAAGAATAGCTTTTCATGAATATTGTCTAGCAAAATAGATCCTGTAGATTGGTGGTTCCCAAATATTTCCAATGCACCATATACAAATGACCCAAGGACTTGGAGCACCAGGGATTAATATTAGGGGTCTTGGTAGACCACCTCCTTTTTATGCCTGCTGTTTAAAAATTATAATGCATGCATATACCCTTCTAAACAATAAAACCACTTTTTGTCCCACCTACTTGGAGCTGGATGTCCTCCCATCTCTTTCAAACTGTGGCAAAGTCTGCAGCTGATTTTCCTGCTGCTGCCTCATAACTGCACAGCTTTAGTGACAGAGTCTTGGAAAATGTGCTGCACAATCAGCCACAGTTTGATCAAGAAGGGAAGAGCTCCCGCCTAAAAAGTAAGGGAAAACCATTTGTTTTCAGTTTCCTCACAAAAGATCAACCCTTTTAAAATTACAATAAATAAAAACGTTATTTTCAATTATATTTACTACGGAAAGGTAAAAAAAGCTGGCCAATCACAGTGGCCCTTTATAGTATGAGCTATACTGGAATACAATAAACACAACTGCCAATTATTAAAAATAATTATTTTATTTTCTTAATGGTACTGTAGACAAGCCATGTGAAAGGAAAATAGGGGATATGGAAAGGAAGGTAGAACATGCATCTCTACCCGAAGAAAAAGTTGAAAGTTCAGTATTTCTTAAACTGAAGCATTAGTTATTGTTAGTAAATGATAAAAGGACCGTATGCATCTGAAAATACTGTGCTACAGTAGGGAAATGGCATGGGCATTATATACTACTTAGTGTAGAAAATAAAAAAAGATATAATTTAATTATTCTAATATAATGGGCATGACAATGGTTCATCAAGAACAGTGGTAGAAACCAAAAGTATGATGTAATGTATTCAGTATTATATGCTTACATTACAGTTCTCATAGCTCCTCGTTTAAATTGAATATAGTTTTATTATCAGTGTAAATAATACTAAGATTTTCTTTATGTAGCAGCCAACATAGGGAATTTGCCTATGATTACAAACTGTATGCTTTGGCATTACTGAAGTATGGTAGTTAAAGGTATGTCAGTAAGCAAAAGAACTTGCAAATATTAGTGAAAATTAGTAAGTGCCTCACCAACTCTTTCTTCTTCATACACTCCATCAGCACAACTAATAACTGGTGTGCCTGGTTCCGACTGTAGTTAAAGGTTTTCTGGATGGTAACGAGAAGCTGATCACGAAGAGATTCACTTATTACCCTATAAATACATATCAAAGGAAAAATACAGTGCAAGAAACATAATCATGCGTAACCATACTGAGAGTCTACATTCATACACTATATTAATATTGTGGCACATATTCTTATAAGATCTGTATTTCATGAATTACTCCAGAAACGTTTCCAAGTGTACATAGTTGATATTCTAGTGCTTTAGAGTGTGATCTTAGAAAAAAATATTGTAGTCAAACTTTTTGACATTGCGCAATGGGCAAAATGTTTAGAAGTTACAAAATAACCACAGGTGTTATATATTTCACTCTTATAATCTAGTGTTTTATATAATTTCATCTCCTTTCATAAGCTTCCTCTTTCTGTTGTTGCCTCATGGGCATGGGTCTTTCTAAAGTAATGAGCTTTTCATTAATCCTAATGAAAGCAATGGCAATTTTAGCTGCTACTTTTCCACTGTGTATGTAGATTTTTTCCCTGTATACAAACTCTCCTCTCGTTTGAAGAAGTTTATCCCCAAAATGGTAGATTACACTACAGAAAGCTTGCACATAAAATGTAATAAAGCAAAGCTCTATCATATTTTTTTACTTTCTAAAAACATTTTGCTCATTTACATGTGTATATTTTAAAGCATTTAACATTTTCTATGCAAATAAACATGATTGCATGTAATCATACCCTCCTTCCTCTGAATACTTATGCGCAAATGACAGGATGTCAGAAGCTCGACCACTCCCATCACAAACCACTACTGGGATTGGGGGTTCTTCACGAAGACATTCCAAGACTATGGTGATCACATTGGGACCTCCTTCAACAATGAGAGCGACCACCGGCACACCCTGCCCTAGACCTGGGTTATAAACAGGAAAAACTCACTGAAGAATAATTGTAAAATCCAGTTAAAGCAAAATTATGAATTGTGTATATCAGAACTTAACTCTAGCTAAGCTCTGCCATAGAATGTAAACGAATACAAGTGTACAAGATAATAATCACTTTTTAAAGTATTTGCTCTTAAATGGACCATTTTTGGATGCCAAGTAGTTAAATAGTTATAACATTGAAAATGGATATCTTTAAAATACGTGATGGAAATCACACATCTTCTTTGGACAAAGAAAGTAAAAAAATGTTAACTTGTCATTATAATACCAACAATCAGAAAAAAAACAAAGTGATAAGCATAACATAAAATGTTAACATTAAGACACTTCAGAATGGTTTGATGATGTGGGTGATGACAGCTGAGCATCCCTTTGCTGTCCCTGCCTCACTATTATTCCCAGGCATAGGATGACAAAGGGAAGCCCATAGGTCACATGGTCTTCTTTAGTATAGAAATGATAAATAATCTATTATCAGACAACACCAATGTCCACACACTTGAAGTAACAAACAAGGTCATGCTTATAAATAGAAAATAGAAACCCACACAACAACCGTTAAGAAAAACCACTTAAGTCCTAAAAACTGTCTTTATATATGCCATATTGAAATGTCGCCACTGTAAAAATGATAGCCATCACCCTTGTCAAAGCCACGTCAGGGGCAAAACAGAAATAAGGCTGTTTTATTTAGGCTATATACTCCTTCTTTTGATTCCCCTTAATAAGCAAAACACATTTGTGAAGTTCCTTAATCAGGGCATATGGGGAAAGACAGAGATATCTCCCCTGTATGTTACAGCCTATGAGTGTGTCAATATATATATATATATATATATATAGATATATATATAGATATATATATATATATTTATTCTTGGGGGGGGGGGGGGGGCTTTTGAGTATACATTACCGAGTATTATTGTGTTTATCTTTTTTGAGTGAATTATTTTGCAATCCCAGTATCAGTATCTGTTTCTCACTATCTATTGTAGGAAACAGCTAGATTTGGGGTATCTCTTAGAGAGCCTTCCAGGAAGGAGGGCCCACCAAGGTCACAGGCCTGCTCTTTCTTGCTAGCCCTATTTGAGATACTTTACATAAAAAAAGGAAAATATACATATATATTGAGAAATTTTGGATTTTATGGAAAAGCATGTTTACAGTTCACTCTCCCTTTTAAAAGCAGAGACATTTCAATATGGCATATAATAAAGATTGATTTAAGTACTTGAGTGTTTTTTCTGATTGGCTGTTGTCTGGAATTATACGGTGTTAAGCACCAATAGGGAAGTAAATTTCATAGTAACATAGAAAGAAATAATAATGTCATATAAACTCACACCACAAAACCTTTGTGTTATTTGAGATTATTCAAGTTTCTTAGCTGAATACATTTGAGATAGTAATGTTTGTATGAATTATATCACTGAACTATGCAGGTGAACAGTTACAATTCTAGCATATATTATAATATTCTATTAGCAGTCTTTTATATTTATGAATTTTCTATCACATTACTATATTTATATATTAATGGAGATATCATTTATTTGTACTCACGTGTATTTATTTTCTGGAGAGATATATGCTTTTCTAGCTGGCGCCGTAACTTAACCTCCGCCCCGTATTTTCCTAATGTACCGTTATCAGCTAGGATGAAGTGAGTATGAGTGTTGTTCAGCACTGACAGCTTGCTCAAGGGATTGGACATTGTTTGGTAAGGTTTTGTTACCTGTTAAAAATACACAGGAAAATATCAATAGTGCTCTATGCACACATGTTTCACAAGGACAGTAACTGGTCAGTCATGTTGTGAAAGTAGCAGATCAGAACTTCTAATATCCAAATAACAGTTGACACTTAGGATATTTAGGGGTGGATCCCATCAGATCAGTAAAAAATACCTATTAGATTAACTAACAAACAGGTTTGTAGCAGTGCTATGTAGCCTTTAGATTTACAGCTAAAGACAAACTAGTAGGGTAATACTATAAAATACCAATAAAATACCAGTAAGATAAAAAATAATTCTCTCCACCCAATAATGTATCCAGTGAGGATTGTCCTTAAATAATAATTGAGTAATGTGTAGACAAGATCAATTAATATGATTCTTATCTGCAAATGCTGTATGTGAGTTTGGTCACCGATTATCACATATCATTGTGTTACAGTATCAGTATAGCTCTGTGCTGGTGAGGTTTATGCTACTCCTATTATAATGAGGAAATCTTTATACATACAGTGAAGCAATGAACCTCACAAGAACATTGCTTGCAACCACATGAATTTGAACATTTGAACATTATCAGCCTTATTAAATTGCGATTCGACCAACTGAACAAGGCTCTATTTAAGCTCAAAGCAAATTTTTTCCCAGAAACTTTTAGTTAGTGAACTTCTATCCAAAATCAAGGTCTTCACTAACTAAAAACTTCTGTAAAAAATATGCTATGTGCTTATACAGAGCCCTATTTAATTGGCCGAATCGCAATTTAATAAGGCTGTATGTCATCTGCAAATCCGCGACACACTTAACTTCCACTGAATCATATTTCTTATGACATTATCTACTGTTAGAGCACCTGCTAAGCACTCACTGGATACACTTTAATACAGAATATTTTAAAATGGAGCTCACAGAATGAATTAATAATGATATTTCAAAGTACTTACATCTTTTCCTAGAAGGTCCTCCTTGTTTTCTACAATACCCCAGGGTGCAATTCCTATGGCACATATTCGTCCCCTAGACTTGGATGAATGGTCTTTCAAGGCATCTCCCACATGGCGAATTACACCTGAAAGCGGATGAAAAATGTAAAAATCTTTGCAATAAACAGAGACAGAATACATACCCGAAGCATACACAAACGCTATAATACATTATATCATATTTTCATGCAAACAGAATGTTTGATTACTTAATATTTTATTTTGTGTAACTCTAATTGATATAATATATGTGTATATTTAACACAGTTTTAGTAAGCTACGTCGATATATAAACCTACATACAACTATATAAAGCATAACATGCCATAATTATTTGAAGAGCCAATAGTAGAGTGTGAACCAGTATAAAGTAATGTGCTAATCCAGTTTCATTTTTTTTTAGGGAAAATCAACATTTTAGGGACTTCGTTCTAGTGCTAATGGCTGTTATTCTAAAGCTAGATATCCTTCTTGTTTAGAGTAAGAATGAGCAGATAGAGAGGGAAAGCAAGATGCTTCAGAACATGTACCGGGATAGGGGTTGGTTCCAATTAATAAAACCACAACCACTCCCCAGGCTCCAAATTAGCAGAAAATGCTGAAGACATACAACATGGAAGCTCCAATGCACACGTTGCCTGCTAAAATTTAGATTTTCTCTCTTCTCTCTTTTATTTGAATGGCTTACATAGCTGCTATATTAGTCTTATCTTAGTTTGTTTCATACTTCACAAACATGTCATTTTTTGCTCCAGACTATAACTATACAATACTGTATATACGGTATGTAGATTTGTTGCTTTTACAAATAAATTAATATATTTATAAAGGAGTGCTACACTATAAAGCATATTAATCCAGGAAGACATTTTACATATCATTTTGAATGTATAAACAGACATCTTAACAGGTACAGCCAAGGCTTTCTTACCTGTACTGACTCCTCCTGTGAATATCCAGGCCCCAGTTGTCATGGCCGCCTTGATCAGGCCTTTACCAAATACTTGTTTCAGTTTTGGCTGCATTTCAAAGTTCTGGAGTCCTCCGTGGACTGAGATTAATAGCTTTGGAAGTTCCAGCTGCCACTCTTTTACCATGAGGTGAAGCAGAGAGTCGGGTTTTGTGTCATAAGATACACGAATATACTGAAAAACAGTATTAGCTAATAAATTTGTTATACGCCATACTTTCAACGACATTAGGCTTTATCCGCTGTGCTATACAATTTGCCATATCCCAAATTACGTCAGCATCACATATTAAAACTTTCCGTTTTTAATCAACTAATGGAAGCATTGTTTATTGTACTTAAGCCACTAGGATGCAGAACGTACATATTAAACATTACTAAACACTGAAATGATGTAGTTTGTACAATTTATGATTCTTAACTGCACATGCTGTATGTGAGTTTTGTCACTGATTATCACGTATTGTGGTAAAGATTTTTGCTACAGGATCACTATAGCTCTGTGCTGGTGAGGTTTATGCTACTCCTATTAAAATGAAGGGCCCCGTAGACCACCCCAGGGGGGTTGGGAGGAGGGGCCACTTGACTGGGCAAGCCCTGGTATAGGTAGGAGGTGGCTAGCTGGGGGAGGAGGTGTAGGAGTTTGACGCCATTACCACCATTCTGCCCCCAGCTAGCCATGCATAAAGATACCCACCCACCCATCCATAAAGTGTTGTTGTTTAAAGTGATGTATATGTTGCTAAATAAAAAAAAGAAAAAAATAAGTAAAAAAAGAAAAAGAAAAAATAAATAAACAAAAGTATTACTAATAAAAAAATTTTTTTTTTTTTTTTTAAAAAGGATGAGTAATGGAAAATTGGAGGTATTATCTTGTATATTGTCTTAAAGCACTTGTTGGTTATTATTAAATGTATATTATATGATGTCAAATTATGTTTAAGTGGTTGTCGCAGCGGCGGGTGGTGAGGGCATTCGCCGGGACAGTGGTAGAATGGGTGAGATCCTACCCTACGGTGGTACGGATGTTCCAACACGGTAGGCCCTGGACGAGGGTTCAGGGCGTAGGGCGTACTGTCTCTTGCCAGGCTCCTCCCACCACGTGGTTATGTTAATTATTGTTATGGTTATTACATCAGTATGTGTTTACCAATAAACGCTGTGGCCAGTTATCCTCCCAAGAAGTTATCTGTGTCTAATCATTATATTTTAATAGGTGATTGTGTATAAACCCTTATGTGCACATACCAACTGGGCCTTGCTAAGGTCATGAGGAAATCTTTATACATACAGTGAAGAAGTGAACCTCCCAAGAACATTGCTTGAAAATACAGGAATTTAAACATTTGAACATTATGCTATATACATTTATGAGAAAACAAGAATGAGGAGTAAAAGAACAATCATTTTTTTGCCTAGACTGTAATTCATTCACCATGGCCTTGTTTGAGTGTCCACCACCCTGGAACTCCAGAATTCCAAAAGCATCTGTGGGGCTGGTCTGCGTGTGTTTTGCTATCGACCATTTTTCAGGCACAGCTTCCAACTGCTTGTTCTCTTCACCACTTTTGTTAGCCGTAGCATTTTGAGGAACTGGGACATGTTGAGTAGTTAGCTGACCGCAGCAACACCTACACATAATAATACGTAATCAGTCACTATTTAACGCACATAAATGTATTTCAGATGTACCTTTATAGTTATAATGGCTTTCTATTGATTAATAAAATGTTAGAGTAAAGTGTCTTATATGACAATAAGGACATCTTGCATATTAGGACTGGACAACCCATCTGAAAGATAAAATGTGTTGTTATTATTATTATTATTTTTAATTTGTAATACCCCAACATATTCCATAGAGCTGTACACAGGTTAAGTACAAGGGAAAAACTATTTGATCACATTGCAAAGAATGGAGGGCCCTGTCTTTGAGATTACAGTCTAGTGTACATAGTGCTTTTTCTACAGCACCTGGCAAGGTTGAAAGCTCACAAACTTACAATTAATTATTGGAGTATTTGCACAAAACATGTTCATATTTCTTTTAAATACTTACTTATTACCGGAACTTTTTTTTATTATTGCGTGTTTATTGTGAGATGGATAGCAACATCTCTTTATTCTCTGCTGTAGGATTGCTCTACAGTTATGGTATGCTTGCATGGCCTGACCTTTTTCCTATGCCAAGTATGACATTAATAAATAGAAACGACTATCCCATACATATAGTATTCAAGGAAATACTACATGGTCTTAATATGTATAGCTTGGAGGACATAAGGGGAGAGGGGTAATTTAATAGAAATCTTCAAATATATTAAAGATTTATTAAAGTTCAGGAGGGGAGTATCTTCAAGAAAAAAGAGAAGAGACATCTACAACTATTGCTATATGTCATGCCTGGTTCAAATTCAGAGAACTTATCTGCAATATCTATTTTCATCCGTGATATATTTGTGAGGAATGTAAATACAATAAAAAGAAAGAAAAACTAGAACATATTTTAAAAAAAAGTAACATTTTATACTGAAGCTGGGTATATCAAATTTGCATAACAGTTAGAATGTATTTATACTTTTTAACAAATATGGTTTGAGATGATGAAGTAATCATGATAATACCTTGGGCAGTTGTACAAATTAAAAATTATAAAAATCAGTATACTGTATCAAAATGTATATATAATATGACATAAAGTATTTTGAAAAGTACAAAAATTAGTTAAAAAGGCACCTGTTGCTGTCTTTGCTGTTGGCAACTATGTAGATGCATTCTCTTTTGCAAAATGTTTTTTCTATCCAAGCCTTTTGACCCTAGAAAGAAAGGAAATAAATAATTATTTAACAATATTTAAAAGATCACAGTGTAATGAATTATTTACAGTCAGATACTTGATAAATGGAATATCTTCCAGTGGAAGGTATGCATAATCCAATCATAAGCAAACCATTTTATTTAGACAGCATCAACAGACAAGTCAGGTCTAGATTTGTATGTTCTAGATTAACTACGAAGGCTGAGAAGCACTTTGCACTTTTTAAAAATATTGAACACAATATATTATCAAAGCTTTTTGAGTAATTAGTATAAAATCTAAATTATTAATTTGTTAGAGAAGGTGTTGATATGTTCTTACAAAGATATTAATATCAAGAAGTATGTTAATATGTTAGATTTTAAGGCTTCCAATGTGTCAACAAAACATTGCAATATTAAAAGCAATAAATACTTTTATCAAAAACGGAAAGCTATTAGTGGCTATATATCAGCCACTGAAAAAGATATACAAGTTTGCAGTGCATAGGGCCATATTCAATTGGGAGGCCGCAACTCAATCGCAGACAGCTGAATGTCTGCGGGTGTGTTGAGGGCTCCCATTCATCTCCAATTGCGATGCTATTCAATTCGACAAGCCCGCAAGTTACGATCCCAAAGCCCAAACCGTAAACCATGCCCTGGGTCGTAGCAATTCAGGGCGGGAACATGATCAATCAAGCAAGACAGTAACCTCCCATTTGAAATCAGCCAATAGGAAAGGAGACTGTCATAATTACTGCAGTAAAATATGGAGGTTACATGTCAATCAATTAGCTTTGGTGGTCCGAAATGCGATCAGACTCGCAAACCCTCAAAATTAAGAATTATGAAAATGAATGCCAATACTGTTCTAGTCCATATGGGTGGCCTGATATGTATTAACTCATTGATACTCAAGATCAGTTTAGCCCCGAAATGAAACACAAGAATAAACTGTATTTCCTGACGATTTGCGGGCTTGAGACTGTTGTGCAATTAATTTGAATGTCCTACATCGCTTTCCCCGCTATTTACAGTGCAGTATTGATTTTTTATTTGCATTTACAGTGCTACGAATAGGTGTTTAACCCCCTTGCGGGTCTGCTCTAGCACTCACTGGATTTTCTCCTTCATTTGCCATTGACGGGTGTGAATACATTTGCGGGCTTGGGGAAATTGAGCAATTGAATAACGATTTTCGATTTTAGCCTTGCGAAAATGAAAGATCAAAGGCGTCTGTAGACTGTAAGTTGCCAGGTCAACAATCACCATTTTCTCAAGGTCGTAACTTGGAAGCCAATCCGAGCCCACAAAAAGACGCCAATTGAATAGCAAAGTAGCTTGCGACCTCACTTACAGGCCTCTGGATCTCCCGAAACCTCAATTGAATGGGGGCCATAGTTACTAATGTTATGTACATAGTAACTATGCAAGGTAAATTTTTATATAGTACACATTTTTAACAATACGAAATCACAGATTATTAGTTAAACCAGAGACTTATATATGTATGCCTGGAGAACAACTTTATTAAAGAAAGTTGGCCTACAGACTCTCTGAAATTAAAGGATAATTGTAGTTGTGCAAAGAATGGGTAAATAAACACTGATGATCAAGAAGTTATGTACTGATACTAGATGATGCAAAGCTCAGAGGTTAAGTGGGGAAGTATTCTTTAAGAAAAAATGATGAGTAGATTAGAAAACCACCTGAAGTGGTAGAAACAATAAAACGTGTCATATATTGTAATACTGGTCTCCTTAACACAAATGGAAAGGCATAATAATCTCCAAAATGAAAGACACCACTTGGGCAAGAGTAATAAAGGAAAGACAAAATCATAGTAAGAAGAAGACACAGCAAGGCAAAGGAGGGCAATAGAGGATAGAGAATATCAGGATAAAGAAGAAAAGAGAGGGTAGAGCAAACAAGAACAGAGGTGAACAGAGATATAATGGATATGTGTGGTCATAGCAGAATAAGGAGCAAATGGGGCAAGAAGACAATATAGGAGTGGGGGAAGCTAACCAAAGAAAATAAGACATACAGATAGGTATATTGATAGATAGATAGATAGATAGATAGATTGATTGATAGATAGATAGATGTTGCAATTCACTAATAGACATAGAGATACAAGTCAGCCAAGGTGTTAAGTCAACATCTATTACCATAAGCAATGACATTAAGACATATCAAGTATACAGATTTAAATTATAGACTGTATCTGATGTTATACATTTAAAGCACTATTCTCATGCAGCAATATTAGCTCAACAGAATGTTGTACATGTAGTAATGTTGTTTTCTGCAGTATTTTGTTAGAGAAAATACAGACATTACAGATCAGTGAAATAAACACTCACAAAGCATGTTCAGCCAGTCTTTGAAGTTTCACTGCCCTTGTCTGTTTAATCTTCTTACGCAAAGCTTTATGATAATCCCATGCAAATGCTTAAGCGGACATGCGCTGACTGAAAATGTACACTCTGGATGTGTATTTTCACTGAACATCCTACAGGGTTTTCAAAAGCTGATATATCACAGAGGATTACAATAATTTGGTTTCTTAAGCTATACCAGGCTAAAAATTGTCTAATGAGTTTGGAAAAAGAACATTTCCAGCAGTCATTGAACTGTACAATTCAAAAAGGATTATGACAGATTAACTACTGCGTTCAGGCCAAGGGCAGGGCCAGCCAGGCTATTTTACTAACAGACAGACATATATATATATATATATATATATATATATATATATTACTGGTGAGTTCAGGTCACCAACGAATGGCCTACTAACTAAACTAACTAAACCTGTTGAGGACTCATTTTAACAAGTCATTTTAACCTTGCAATATATATATTAAGCGATAAAATGAGGCATTACAATGTGCGACTATGTGCTCTGGGGAGAGTATAGAGAGGAATTATAGAACATTAATATATAGTAAGTAATGTAATAATCAAACATTTTCAGAAATAAAGAGGAATACTAGAACAAGAGACCATGAAAGGGTCACAGCAGAAGTGGTAGAGGCCAATACAGTAAAGGGTGTCAAAATGTTGTTATTATAAATAAGAAAAGACTGAGCATGTATTAAATCTCAACTTTTTAAGCAGGTGGTAGTATAGTTAGACTGTGTGGGCCAAATTTCATGAAAATATATCTTATTCAAGTAGAAGAGTTTCAGACAACAGTAACTTGAACAATTTACATAGTATATTAATACTACTGAAGTGTGTAGCCCACTAGTAGCACAATATGAAATAAATTCAGTGAATGCCTATGTATTGTTGTTACTGCAATTTAATATTTGTTGCATATTTAATAGTTAATTCTGTTCAAGGAACCTTAATGAAGCTTGGAATGCAAGAACATGGCAGGAGTCAACCTTCCATCTGACATAGCTAACTGGAACAGAGCATGGCACAATTTAACAAACCTACACATTTATAACCAAGCCATTTAAATGTTATGTACTTACTATACTTGTTTATTGTGCTGTTCCCAATGGTAAACACTTCACAAATTAAGTATTCTAGTCACTGTAGCTATTTTTAATAAGGGTACATAATAATTATTATTATCTCATTATTACAGAATGCAGTGATCTGTTTTATGGAACAAACATTACGTTTAAAATAATAAGGTTTTTACAAGATGCAACTTTCTTTTTCAAGTCAAAGGTTACTCTTGAAAAAGAAAGTTGTATATCCTGTATTATTATTATTATTATTATTATTATTATTATTATTGTCCTTTCTTTGTAACAAGCCAACATGTTCCATAGCGCTGTACAGGGGAGAAACAATTATAACAAATTACAAAAGAATGGAGGACACTGTTATTGAGCTGAAAATCAGCATATATTATGCATTCTCTAAAGCACCTAATATGATTGAGAGCTTGCAGACAGAGGGCCTCATTCAAATGCGATTTGGCCAATTAAATAGGGTTCTATATAAGCACATAGCATATTTACAGAAGTTTTGGATAGAACTTCTATCCAAAAGCAAGGTCTTCACTAACTAAAAACTTCTGTAAAAAAAATGCTATGTGCTTATATAGAGCCCTATTTATTTGGCCAAATAGCATTTGAATGAGGCCCTTACAGTCTAGACAGTATGGATTAGGTATAGAAAGGTGAGGTACAATACATTGTGCATATTATCAGCCTTATTAAATTGTGATTTGGCCAATTGAATAGGGCTGTATATAAGCACAGAGCATATTTTTTACAGACATTTTTAGTTAGTGAAGACCTTGCTTTTGAATAGAAGTTCACTAACTAAAAACCTCTGTAAAAAACATGCTATGTGCTTATATAGAGCCCTATTCGCCGAATTGCAGTTTAATAAGACTATAAGGCTGAAGGGGAATCACTGGACATTCACAGCCCTTAGCCTTTTACTATATATTGTAACCAGCTGATTTAGAAAATCATAAGGCTCTAGTCTGCAGCCTATTTTTGCGTTTGGATTGTGTGTTATCATCAGAATGAGATAAAATGTTATTAAACAAGTGGTTTAATATTCAATTTCCCTATTCTAGATTGAGAAAACAAACTGTAATGTATGTACACATCAAGTCAATATTTCCCTCATTATTTCATTGGTATATATGATAACAAAACATTATCATACATGACAATTGCCAAATTAGAGTTTAACCTGCCTATCAAATACTCTCATTATTTCTATGGATATACCTCATGTTTTGTTATGTGCGTTTCTGCAATTTCAGTTGGCAGATTGAATGAAGCCATATTATGGGCAAAATAAAAAATATATTATGAATATATATATATATATATATATATATATATATATAATACACTAACATTGGTTAAGAATGGCTTTGTTTTACCCTTGTCTTTATAAAATGCAATCTCCTATCAGTGCAGTCCATTTAGTGTTTATTATTTCTTATAAAATAAAGTACACTGGTACCTGGGTTCTCAACCTCCTCAGAACTCAACATTTTCAATACTTAATGGGTTTACCTGACAAAGTTGTCTCAGAGCTCAACGCTTGCTTGGTACTCAACACACTTGCACCAACCTGCATCCTTTCTCTCAAGAAGTGAGGTGGCATAGTGTAGTTAGTGCCTACAAGAGCCCAAGAGCAGCCTGTGAGCGCAAGAGCACAAGAGCTGTCTGTGCCTATAAAAATCAAAGTGTATACTGTGCCTATAAGAATCAAAATGCAGCCTGTGCCTACAAGAATCAAAGTGCTGCCTGTGCCTATAAAAATCAAAGTGTATACTGTGCCTATAAGAATCAAATTCAGCCTGTGATCCTACAAGAATCAAAGTGCTGTCTGTGCCTATAAAAATTAAAGTGTATGCTATGCCTATAAGAATCAAAGTGCAGCCTGTGCCTCCATGAATCCAAGTGTAACTTGTGCTTACAAGAACCTTCTTTTCCTCCTCTACATCGCCACCATCCCATTGGGCCCTCAAGTCCTCTCAGTACAGTTAAAATGTAGTTAAATTCTATGTTATTTGATCTAATTATTGTTTGTATTTATGTCTGTTTAGTTTTACGTTTTTGTATAAAAAAACAACATCAGCTCAGACTAAAATGTAAAATTTCTGGGGCTTGGAACAGATTATTTCAAATTACATTGATCCCTATGCTATGGGAAATTGGGAAATGCTACCTTGGAACTCAACCTTTTTGGAACTCAACCTGCAGACCAGAACGGATTAAAGTTGAGAACCAAGGTACCCATGCATTTAGTTCTGAGAATGACTTCGTTTTCTGATGAAATAAGTACAGCATAGGTAACATAAGGTTGTTATTATTTTATATTTGTATACAAAACAGCAGCTTTTATATTCAATAAAAATGGTCCTCTCTTACGTGTCCTGAATTTATTCTGTAAATATTTAGACATTATTTTCAATGCATATTCACTGCTTTCCAAAATACATATTGATTTAATTATTTAGTCTTTAAATTAATAAAAGTGACTGCTACGCACCATTCTCCAGACTGACACATTTTACATTTTTTCACTTCATTACATTTCTATCTATGTCATGATCATTAGACCTATATGTGCCTAAAACAGACAGATTTTCCCCATTTTTTTTTAATAATGTTGGTGGATACTGAAAACACAAAATAACTTGTACAATGTGTCATACAGATGCAACAAATATATCTGTTTCTTTGGTTCAACAAAATGCAAAAACATTATAGATGCAATTATTATTGCAACCAATACCACCAATGATATAATGCAAAGGTCAAACAAAATATGGTCAAAGTCTGGCAATTGCTAACAAAACAGCAACAGGCTTAACAACAAAAAACAACCAAACTAATCAGTATTTCTTTTGTAAACTTCACAGGATTGTTGTCTCATTTATGCTGGTAAGAGTCTACCATCAGGCTAACACCAGTTGCAGCACACTGCTGGAAAAAAAAGATTAAATACTTGGGAGAATAGGCACCCCATGAACCAATACAATATACATTTTATTACAATCTATGGGAGTTGTTGAAGTTGGCACAGAATTGCAAAAACATTATTTTACTATACAGTAAGCCCCAGAATTAGTTTTTTCTCAATAATGTAGAACTATGATTAAATGTATACTTTGTAACACAATTTACATTTAAAGTGTATTAGGTTAACTACTTCAAACTCAGTTTCTTAAGAAAACTACTTATGAACTAATATATATTTTTTCAATTAAAGCTATGTTCCTACCTCAAGAGGAATGGAGCCCAGTTGGTGTACACTGCTGTGTCTTGCCTCCTTGGTGCCCTGGTAGAAGTTGATTAGAATCCCTGAAGAGATGGAGTTCCACCACTTTAAGAAGAGAATCTCATATGATAAGCATGTGAGCAGACTCTTTGTTCAAGCCAATCTCATGACTGCCTTTGAAGGTAATCCTTCACCAGTCCCATGATCCATCTCCCTGCCCAGAGGGTATTTTCATCCCATGGTAGAACAAGGCACAACAAATCTACTTTGAAGCCCAAATCTCCAATTTGTTAAACCTTCAGTGTGACTATAGGAACTGGAAAATAGCCTGTTTTGCAGAAGGAATCTTGAAACTTTTAATCTCAAACTCCTCTCCTCTGCTTAAAAATTTCAACTTTATTTGCATAATTGAGACAATTGGGTATAATAGGCCCTTTCAGGGGTCCTCATTAATCTACTCATTCTTTTAAACTGGAGAAAGGAGGTCACACAGCATTAATTACAGCTAATCCTTTTTACAAACTATTTTGAAACTTCAGCGAGATTTCTGCTTGAAACATCCAACCAGTTCAACAATCACCCCATCCGAACCTAGAATACTACAGTATCACCAAAGTTTTATATTACATTTTATAACTGCTAAAATGCCTTTATACCATAAGATTCACTGTGTGTATTCATCATCTACAAACAGATTATGAAAGATCATCTTCTGTTTGTTTTTTATTTCCGTCAGTTTAGCTTAGTTCGTTACACAGAACTTATTAGTTTGGCTCTTGTATTTACCAAGTGAAACAGGAAATATTCCAGACAGAACTAATATGATCAAAGACCTCAACTACAGTGTTCAGTTTACATTGAAAAAGAGCAACCCATGGTGTTCTCGTGCATTAGATTTCCTCTTTATAATATATGTTATATTGTCACATATATTTTTTTCTTAAATTACTGACTTGGGAACAAAATAATTTTACTGCTAATTTAAATGATTGCTGCAATGATCAAAATTTACTTAGAAATGTAGACTTTGATCCAGTCCAGTGTGATACTACTTTATTAATTGCAGAATATAGAGATTTCAGTAACTGTGGTGGAGTTAAGCAAGTTGCTTGTATTAGGTGGTCTACATATCATTTGATGGAGAAACATAACGGTCTAGCAAGACTTTGCTTTAAAACCACAAAGCTTGTATTTTTTTTTATATTAGAACCAACTATAGTGCAGATTTGCAATGTTTTATAATCAAATAAGTATATAAAAAAGATAATTTGCATAAAAAGATTTTCTGTAAGAGGTCTGTTGACTTGTATCATCTGTCTATGACCCATGAGGTTCAGCTAAACATATTGAAGATGTTTCTAGATGTTGTAACTGCCCATTAATAAGTCTAGTTCTTCAATAGGACATACTATAATTAAGGGTAATATTAATTCTGTAGTTAATGTAAATACCTTCACTGCATCTAGAACATGGTGGAGAAGTATTGGCTTTAGCTAAAATCCTTAATTTTCCTGAAATTATGAGTGATACATTGTTTATTGATTATATTTTACTATACATACAAAATAAATTAATTCCTTGTGCTTGACACCACTTCCACTCAATAAACAATAAATTGGAATTAAAACGTAACCTTTATTTATTTACTTCCTAAAATAGTATGCAAGATACTAGTATTAATTCAGTAAATATATTTTATGATCATGGTAAGACTCCAATAACTTGGCAAGCTATACTACTGTTTGGGAAACCTAAGTGAGCCCTTATAAAAGTCAGTACACCCTTTAGTAGTTCTACAATTTTTTTTAGAGATGGAAGCCTCTACAATTTCATGCTCCCTGATGACGTCAGACTTACCCTGATGAAACGCGCGTCGGGGCTAGCTACGGTCTGAGGTGCTGCAAGGATACAGAGTGGCAAGGTGATCCATAAAATTGCCCAACAAGGTCAGTTTTTGACTTACTAAGTTGGGAGGAAGATAAGTCTGCAGATATATGGGTTAAATCTGCATTGCACCAAAATGTGAGCAACAAAGTGGCATGTTCAAGTATCTAGAGGCTTCCCTCTAGAAATTAAATTGTAGAGGCTTCCATCTCTAGAAAAAATTGTAGCACTACTAAAGGGTGTACTGACTTTTATATAGACTCACTTGGGTTTCCCTAACAGTCTTCCCTTGATCATAAAATATATTTAATGAATTAATGCTAGTATCTTGCATACTATTTTAGGAAGTAAATAAATAAAGGTTATGTTTTAATTCCAATTCATTGTTTATTGAAAATATTTTAGTAGAAAACTTCTTCTATAAGTGTTATTGTATCATAATTCCACTACAACTAATTGTGTGGTGCATTAAGATCTGTATGCAAAATTATTTTTGTAGATCAGTGATGCAAGTGTTTTAGCTGTAAAAATAAAAACAAAAAATTAAAAGTGGTCAACTTAAAAAAATGTACAACTATGATATATTTTCTTCAGCTTATTGAAACCTTTACTTATGTCTGAAGTACTGTCCCCATGATAACATGCCATAAGAATTAAATCAAAAATTACATTTCATAATTGGTCTCAGTAGTGTAGAAGGGAGTGGGAATATAATGATATTTTCCAGCTAAAGATTTGCCTTGCTGCTGTATGCACATGTATTTTTAATGTTAAATAATGGTGATTTAAAAAGTAGGTTTTACATGAAAAGTTTGTACACTGAACAGGACGGCAGAAAATAAGATCTCCATTCTGACTGGCTAAAGAGCCGTGTCCCCATAACATACCAGTGAAGAAGCAAGAGGAGAGACAAGAAGCAATGTAAACACAAAATCATCAGAATAAGATAACTCTACTTAAAAAAAAAAAAAAAAAAAAAATTTCCACATATTTTAATGAGATCTACATGATGCTAAAGGACAATTCCCACCAAATTTGTGCCTGATTATTTTTTTGTAGTTTAGATTTTAAACACAGACTAGACGTTTCTGGGGAAAATACTATTTTGTTCTGATCCCAAGTATCATCCAACAGTTTGCAGTGGCTTCAAATACACACAAGAATACCACATGTAGAATCAGGCTCATGGCTCACCCCACTATGGTTATATCCAAAGTCTACACCAATTAATAGACTTTCCCAATCTAAATGGTGGATAGAAAATAATTTAACAATAGCTGCTGATCTTTTAAGGGAAAATCTGCATCGGTCCCCATACGACATTTAGAGACCAACATCATCTACCTCTAAAGGAATGGCTCAACCTATCTCAGGTACATGTTAATGTTACAAAAATACTCAAACTCAATGCCTCAGCTAGGACCACTCCCTTCGAAAATGCTGTATAGATAACCATAATGGAAATAGCAATATATCCACTATATGCAATTATCTATTAGACCAGACCACACCATTTAAACTTCATCACCAGCATTCCTGTGAATCATAACTTGCCACTACCTTAACCGATGCACAGTGGAACAAAATTCGTAAGCAGGCTACAGGTTCCTCCCTAAACACAATCCTGAGGGAAAATGCAGACCATCATGAGGTGGTACTTGACACCTGCCAGAATGAAACTTTCTAATCCCTCTTTAAATGGCAATTGCTTCAGAGGTTGTAGGGACTTAGGCACCCTTAATCATGTCCTCTGGGACTGCCCTAAGATTGCCCATATATGGATGGAGACCTATCATATTTTGGAGAGATTGTGGGGTCACAAGATTCCCCAAAAAACAGAAGAAGCTCTATTGTGCCTTCCTATACAGGGTCTTCTGTCAAACCAATTGTTTTTGCCAACTTCTGTCAAGCCAAATCCTGAAAGTCATCAATCACTACATATAGTGACATTTTGACAAAACTTAAATTTATATATTCCATGAGCATTATTTCAGCCAACCTGCATCACTCATATAGAAAGTGGGCTTCATGTTGGGACACCTTGACCTTCCGGGTTGGGGACCCTCCCCTTCTTTCCCTTTTTTCCCCTTCTCTTTTCTCTCTATTCTCTGTTTTCTTCTACATATTATTTTCTTTTTTTTTAACAATGTTTTCAAACGTACTTAAACGTGTAATGTGCTATAAGTGTAATTCAAGATGGAAATAACTAAAAAGAAACAAACAAGGTTAAAAGGTTTTTATTGTAGGTCTTCACTTCTCAAGTTTTGTGCCTATGCCGTTTATGTTTTGCATGTGATGCTCTTCTTTTATTGTATTAACCTTGCTTCCTCAATAAAATATATAAAAAAAAACCAATTTGTTAACTACAAACAAGTATAGATTGGTACTGTGTTAGCAGCTAAAAACAAGAAACATGTTGAGTAGATGTCATACCTTTTGTTCACAATAGGTTATATTAAAATTACATTATTTTCTTATGACTGACAATTTTAAGAAAGACAAACAAGAGAATCAGTATTAGGAAAGAAATAATTCAGGTTACAGAGTATAATAAGTAGTATATAGTAGTATCCCGTTCTGGATCTCTACCTCAATGAAACTGTGAGCCTTACCTTGTCGGGATTAACCAAGAACGGCAGGTCATATCACAGAGGTCAGACAGAGGAACTGCCAACCCACTTCAGTACCTTTCCAAAATAACCTTTAGGATAGGTACAACCAGAGACATCATGATTTGGAATTGGAAGATGAGCCCCTAGAGTCAGAAGGTGTCTACTACATTACTGAGGAAAAACAGAGGGCGAGCATGAGTAGCACCAGATCTAATGAATTGTTGGGCCAAAGTCGAGAGAAAGCCCATCTGCAGATAGCTCTGGAGGGAAAAGGAAAGTCTGATGCTGCAAAGAACAATTCGGCACAGGAAGCTGGAACATTAGAACTATGAATCAAGGCAAACTAGATTTGGTCAAGAATGAGAAGACAAGATTAAACATTGATATCCTAGGAATTAGTGAACTCAAATGGACCGGAATGGGACTTTTCATATTAGATAACCATCAGATCTCCTATTGTGGTCAAGAATCCCACAGAAGAAATAGAATAGACCTCATAATTGATCAAAAGGGTGGCCAAAAAAGTGTTCGGTTAAAGCCCAATAAATTACTTACAATTCAAGTTTGCGGGTAGCTGAAAGAGGCCAACTTAATAGTCGTAAGTCTAGCGGGCTCCTTTACGGGCTACAAATTCTTCAGTAGGAGGAATTTAATAGGGCTGTGAATCCCCATATTGCTACAATCTTATAGCTGCCTCTGATTGGCTACAGCAAATTATGGATTTTATACAAATTTTGCTTGTTTTTTTTAGGGGCATTCCTTTTCAAAAAGGGATTAAACATGGTACATAGATTGCCTGAAGAACATTGGACAGAAGTTTGCAACTGTAGCGGAACCCATCACTGTTTTACCCTGTTTTATGATTATTATGGTTAAAATATGATCCTACTATATGTATGTTGGTTGATGCTCTGCAGAATATTGTCCCAGACATTTGCAGCTACTTGGCATGGGAGATAATCCTGTTACAGCGACTCCGCATAAGATAAAGGAAGTCTATTGTATACAGTGTATTCATTCTCAGATAAGAACAAAGAAGTGTAATTGAATCAATGTCTGATTGTATCAAAGTTGCCAGGGAGGTGTGACCCACCTATTGTTCTCTTTATGTGTATTGTGCGGCCAAATATGGGCATGTGTATTACCTGTGGCCAAAGAGATGTATATATATTTCTGTAAAGGTAAATAAAGTCAGTATTCATTTGACTCCCAAATTGTGTGTCGTCCAATATGGGAGGTCGGGAATGGTGAAACTTTAGTGCCTCTTGGGTATTTTACCGTATACCAGCGGAGATATTGGATTCGTGTTCCAGCTCCGTTACATTTGGTGGCAAGTGTCGGAATTGTTCCCACGGTCAGAAGGACAGCTACAGGAGACACCATTCCGTGGAGTACAAATTGAGGGCAACGCTAGTATCCGTACAGCGCCCCTGGCTACAGCAGGATGGAACCGGCTAGTTTTCAGACAGCGTTCCATCATGAGGAGGAGGAGGCGGCCGCGGACTACAGGGATGCAGACAGAAAGGAATTCATGGTTACAGTACCTCTTATTACCCCACAGACTGAGTTTCAAAGAGAACTCCAAAGCAGACTGGCCTTTTTCCCAGGTACGCTTCCCATGAAAACCTTGGAATGGTTAATGACAGATGTCCACAAATCCATAATGGAAAAGCAGCGGGCACGGGAGCGGTCCATCTTGGGAGCTGCTAACCCACCTCCCACCATTAACCCCCCCCAGCACTGCGTCCGGGTGGTGGGAACTACCAAACCCCTCCACGGTACATCAGGTGCCACACGTGTAACCAGCAGGGTCACATGCAGAGAGACTGTCCCAGAAACAGAAACCGCTCCACGTGGAATACTCCAACTAATTCGCCCCCCCCCAGCGGCAGTGTGTACCCCAGGGGGCCGAAGGTGTCGTCCTTCCCCCCCAGCGGCAGTGTGTACCCCAGGGAGCTGAAGGTTTCGTCCTTCCTCGAGAGCGGCATTGTGTACCCCAGGGGGCAGAAGGTGTCGTCCTTCCTCCCCAGCGACAGTGTGTACCCCAGGGAGCTGAAGGAGTCGTCCTCCCCCCCCAGCGACAGTGTGTACCCCAGGGAGCTGAAGGTGTCGTCCTTCCTCCCCAGCAGCAGTGTGTACCCCAGGGGGCCGAAGGTGTCGTCCTTCCCCCCCAGCGGCAGTGTGTACCCCAGGGAGCCGAAGGTGTCGTCCTTCCTCCCCAGCGGCAGTGTGTTCCCCAGGGAGCCGAAGGTGTCGTCCTTCCTCCCCAGCGGCAGTGTGTACCCCAGGGAGCAGAAGGGGCCGTCCTTCCTCCCCAGCGGCAGTGTGAACCCCAGGGGGCAGAAGGTGTCGTCCTTTTCCCCCAGCGGCAGTGTGAACCCCAGGGGGCAGAAGGTGTCGTCCTTCCCCCTCAGCGGCAGTGTGAACCCCAGGGGGCAGAAGGTGTCGTCCTTCCCCCCCAGCGGCAGTGTGTACCCCAGGGAGCAGAAGGTGTCGACCTTCCTCCACAGCGGCAGTGGGTACCCCAGGGGGCCAAAGGTGTCGTCCTTCCCCCCCAGCGACAGTTTACCCTAACCAGGGGAGACACCAATCTCCCAGACGGCGCAGATGGGACCGTGGTCTCTGCGCCCGCAGCCTGTCCAGATCCCCAACTACCCTCACTGGGACAACCGGAGGAGGGGGTAAGTACAAATTCCCCTCCCCAGCTAACTTCTAATGTGGCCCCAGGGTTAACAGAGGAAATGTTAACCCCCACTGACCCCCACGTTTCCCTGGCTACTGAGCCAGAATATGTCCCAGGTACCCCAGCAGAAGAGCTGACAGTGGGGCAGAGTGCAGTCGGCCTCTGCCCTCCCTTTGTCCCTTGTACAGAGCAGGAGGTCCTGCAGGTTATACCAGCAGAAGAGCTGGCATCAGGGCAGAGTGCCGCTGGCCTCTGCCCCTCAAGTCCCCTCAGCGTGTTGCACCATCACCCCAGCGAAATATCCAGGTGCCTGTTTAGACTTCCCCCCAAAGGGGAGATGTGTGACGAAGTGCCCTTCGCCACTTTGGCTTGGAAAGGACTGTTTGCCAGCCTCCTGCCCTGCGACTATGGCCCTGGTACATATTGCCCTTTGGAACCAGTATTCGCCCATACCAGAGTGTATGTCACTCATTCTGGCCCTTTACATACAGGGGGGTCATTCGGTACTTGCCCTGTGTGAACCATGATACCCCAGATAGCTATGCCATGGAGCCCATTCATATAATGAAAGACTATGGGAAAGACTTTAGCTACATGGCAATTGAACTGTGTGAATAGGATCTGAGCGCTATTGGGTAGTTTTGTGCGCTCAGATCCCAGCAATCTGGGGATATGGGAAACGTGAGTAAATGTGAATTACAGTAATGCTGATGGGCTGTCAAACTAGAGAATTGACCAACAAATACTTTTGTCCGGACATCCCCAGGCCGATCCGTTGGGATCAGACCGTGTATGCCGGCTTATGGTCACGGGGGAGGTGTGTAGCGGAACCCATCACTGTTTTACCCTGTTTTATGATTATTATGGTTAAAATATGATCCTACTATATGTATGTTGGTTGATGCTCTGCAGAATATTGTCCCAGACATTTGCAGCTACTTGGCATGGGAGATAATCCTGTTACAGCGACTCCGCATAAGATAAAGGAAGTCTATTGTATACAGTGTTTTCATTCTCAGATAAGAACAAAGAAGTGTAATTGAATCAATGTCTGATTGTATCAAAGTTGCCAGGGAGGTGTGACCCACCTATTGTTCTCTTTATGTGTATTGTGTGGCCAAATATGGGCATGTGTATTACCTGTGGCCAAAGAGATGTATATATATTTCTGTAAAGGTAAATAAAGTCAGTATTCATTTGACTCCCAAATTGTGTGTCGTCCAATATGGGAGGTCGGGAATGGTGAAACTTTAGTGCCTCTTGGGTATTTTACAGTTTACCAGCGGAGATATTGGATTCGTGTTCCAGCTCCGTTACAGCAACATTATTCAGAAAACAGCAAAAAGGAATATCCACAAAAGAAAGAAAACTAAGACGTGAAGCTAGCTATCTGATGAGGCTTTGTAAGTAGCCCAGGAAAGAAGGAAAGTGAAAGGTAGTGGAGATAGGAAAAGATTTGTTCAACTGAATGCAGAATTCCAGAGGATAGCAAGAAAAGACAAGGAGACTAATAATCAATTCAAAGAGACGAATATAACAAAAGAAAATAACAGAATGGGAAAGTCAAAAGATCTCTTCAAGAAAATAGAGGATCTCAAGTGAAACCTTCCATGCAAAGGTGGTCATGATAAGACAAAAAATGGTAGGGACATAAGAGAAGCAGATCAGATAAAGAAGAGGTGGCAGGAATACACCAAAATCTACAGAGAATGAACCTTAACAGCAATGATAACCTAAATAGTTTGTCCAATGACCTGGAACCAGACATCATGGACAGTGAGGTGAAATGGGCCTTAGGATACCTTGCTAATAAAATTAAAAAAAAACATTTACTTCTGCTTCATAGACTATCCTAAAGCCTTTGATTGCATACATCCAAAAACATGTGTCAAGTAATTAAAGAGATGGGAAGACCAGACTATCTCATAGGCCTACGGAGGAATCTGTAAGTGGACCAGGATGACATGGTTAGACATGCAACAATCAAATGGTTCAAGATCAGGAAAGAAGTGTGACAATATATATATATATATATAGTATATATATATATATATATATATATATATATAATATATATATATATATTGTCACCTTATATATTCAACTTAAATGCAAAATACATCACGAGTAATGCCAGACTGGACAAATCCAAAGCCAGAATTAATGTTACTGGGAGAAATATCAACAACCTGAGATACAGAGATTATAATACTCTGATAGCTGAAAGTGAGGAGGGTGAAAGTAGAAAGAGCAGCAGCTGGCCTGCTGCTCAATGTTAAAAAGACAAACATCATGGCAAACTCAAAAATCTCAGTTTCTGCCAAACAGATGGTGAATAAGTGGAGGCTGTTACAGATTTTACTGGGCTCTAAGATCTTTGCAGATGGTGACTGTAGCCATGAAATTAAAAGACATTTGCTTCTGGGGAAAAGCCATGGCAAGTCTGGACAAACTAATAAAAAGCAAAGAGATTACACTATTTACAAAGGTCTGCATAGTTAGAATTGTGTTATTTCCCAGTAGAAAGCTGGACCACAAAGAAGTCTGCTCACCGTATAATTGACATCTTGTAGTGTTCGAAAAAACTGCTTAGAGTCTCTTGGACTGTAAGAACAAATCAGTACTACAGGAAATCAAGCCAAACTGTTCAATGAAAGGTTTGATCATGAGGCTGGAGCTCAAATATTTTGGCCATAATTCCATAGAGAAGACTCTGATGTTGGGAAAGATTGAAAGCACATGAAGAAGGGGACAGCAGAGACAGAGAAGGATAGATGAGGTCATTGAAGCAATTAACATGAGCTTGAGGGAACTCAGATTGGCAGTGATTGATTGAAGCGCCTGGCGTGCTGCGGTCCAGAGGGTCACAGAGAGTTGGACATGACTGAACAACCAAACAACAACAAAATGGTAGTATACCGAGTGATTCAGTTAGTTCTCCATAACAACAATTTTTTGGGTAAAATCACATATATAGTTGTGAACATGCGAGTTGTTGCTAACACTTGCGGGCTCGCGTAGCGAAGGCAGCAAGCGAGGGCCTCAGTTGCTGGCATGGAGCGCCGAAGGGGAGCTCAGATTGGCCGAAGGCGCTCCATGCCAGCAACTGCGACCCTTGCAAACTTTACGTCGCAACGCAAACAACACGACACACCAATTACGACCCTTGCAAACTTTACCTTGCAATGCAAACAACATACGACACACGTTAACACACATTACGACCTCGCAACACTCGGACGCAACTCGCGAACATTACAAAATTCAAAACACAATACATACACACAGCACATACATAAAAAACTTACCTACAGTAACAGTTGAAGTGTAGTTGAACACTAAAAAATTTGCTAAGCGACAGAAAAAATGGCCGCCGAACAAAACGAAAACGAGGCTACACACGCAAACACCATACGAGACACGTTAGCACACATTACGACCTCGCAAAAATCGGACGCAACACGCGAACATAAAAACATTGAAAACACAATAAATACACACAACACACACATAAAAAGCTTACCTACAGCAAGAGGAACCATCCAGGACCTCAAAAAAGCAAGTTAAACTTTCATTTAAATCAAAATAAAAGAGTTTAGACACTAATAAAATCACTAAGCGAGAAAAAAAATGGCCGACGAACAAAACGAAAATGAGGCTACAACACTCTAAACACGGAAAACACCACAACACACTCGCAAAACACCACAAGTAAATCGCAAAACACCACAAAAGACCTACGGATAATCTGCGAAGACGCATACCACACATTACCCGCCATTTTACGCCAATGCGGAAGTACACCACTATGTTAACGGTTTGGTCTCGCGCACGCACAGTATTACACTGCACACATTCAGCACGCTTACACAGCAGCTCCACACCACTAATGCTGCAGCAACAGCAAAACACATTGACAGCTCTTCAACACAATGCTTCAAAATAGGTAAAGTATATTCATTTATTAATGTATTATATATTTCATTATTACACACCAAACAGCATTAGCGCACTTACAATTTCATTGACCGTAATTCTTTGACGGGCAAGTCGCTAGTATATAAATAAAGATTGTGTCAACAGCAATCTGTTAATAGCCATTGTCTGAGCTTGTACACTATAGTCTAAGTAAACTTGAACAGTATAGCTATTAAACTTAATTTGCAATAAAACGAAAAAAGAAATAGCAAACAAGGCAGAAAAAATAATAGACAGAAAGAGGAGTTAGGAGGGAAGGAGGAAGTGCAGATGGTAGCTATAGTTCAAATGCAAACAGTGTCCAAGGAACTATCTACTAATCTAGACATGTTTTTTTAATGGTGGATGGTAACAATATTTTAGCTCTAGCCATAGGTCCCAATGTATATAAAATACATGCATGGTATCTACCATGGTATGCGTGATGTATGACGTTAGCATAATGTAGTGTACTTATGTATTAACCCCAGCATATGATAGGCTGAAAGACTTCTATAATTTAGAGTTTGGTTCTTTCTTGTTAATATGGGGCCTGGAAGGTGAATCCTTACCAAACAGTAATACTGAATTGTAGGGAGACACCTATTACTAAAGATACTAAAGATCCCTATGCTTAGCCACTGGAATAAGTAGGGGTAACACTGAGCTACCATATATGGAGTCTGTCAGGAGTAAGGTAGGTGTAGTGTAACATTTTGATTGATTTCTCCAACAGACAACAGTTTAGAGAGTTTTATTGACAAGTTTAACCATTCCAGACGAGCTCCTTCTCTCGCCTAATAAAATATTTATATTTATGCCCCTGGAGAGGAGGAGCATTAAAGTGGCCTGGGAATGACCAAATAGTGAGATAATTGGAGACATACAAGGACCATTAGAGTTGTGGAAAATTGTCATGTATGTGAAGACTGTATCCAACACAACATTAGCAGCTATGCAATCAATGAGCTGAAAAGTATTTTTTAGAGAAAATCATGTTAGCAGACTCTACTAGTGTATAGGGGCTGACACTGTTAGTGGGCTAAATACTTCACAAATGTGATTGCTTTCCCAAAATACAGTGATCCATTAAATAGGACTAGCGTACATACAATACAATTCTGCCGAGGTTTATTTAACTTTAAACACTTTAATTTGGTGGACACTTATTTTGAAAGAAATGTGTTTCCTAGCAGCAAATCTAATACAAACCCACGACAAGCAAATACATGTGAGTAGTCTGTTTCTGGCTTGTATATACTCTTCCTATCACAAGTTTGTTTATTCACAATAAATGGTCTGTCTAATTGTGGTGGAAACACGTTTCTAAAAGGAGCCTTCAGTCTGCCTTTTTTGAACTTAGAAAAATGTAGCTTAACTTCTATCTGTCAGTACCATGTTCTAACAGTTAAGGTTTTATGGTCATCATTTGTGAAGTGCAACTTGTTTATGAAATTGATACCTGCAACCCATTGGGTCAGCATGAACCATCAAAAGTTAAGAAATACATTAATGGATCTCAGATTTCAAAAATATTTAGCACGGTGAAACCATTAGCATTATTGTATAGTAAGAAATATTTATTAATAGTTCAAATACAATCTACTAATTAGAATTGTTTAGCTATACAACATTTGGTGCAATGTACATGACTTTGAAATGCATGTTAGTAAGTGCCTTATATTTACATTATTAATGGATGGTATAGGCAATAATACCTGGTTCAGGGAAGCAAACATTAAGGAAAGGCAGGTAATAAAATATCCCATTTGATACCTCCTGCCTCTCCACTTATGGTGTCCAACCTATACTTTGGTTGTACCAAGCATTAGGTATCAATCAATTAGCTACCATACTTCTTTACCCCCAGTAACAAGGACAGCAGAACATCCTTCTTGCCTACCACACAATGAAAGATAAATGAAGGAGAGGAAATGGCAGAATGGAAGACACACACTGAGTTGGAAGATGGTAAAGGTCTGGTTACAGATAAGAGAAAGTAGAGGGAGGAAGAAAGAGAAACAGAGAAGAGCAAGTTTGTAGGTACGGAAAGATGGATAAAGCAGAATGTAAAATTAAGTTATTAAGAATTACAGAGAAAAGAGGAAGAGCAAGAGTAAGAGTAAGAAAAATAATTGGGCATGTAAAGAAAGACATAAATAGAAAGGAACATATGTCTAAAGGTGGAATCAATGAATTTAAACCATCCTTTCTCAATTTACCATGAGAGATTACAAGAGATTTGCTGAGATTGTGTTCTGCATTGGTGGATATTGAGTTGCTTAACACAGCATCTCTAATTGTGTAATCAATTACAATTCTACCTTCTTGTGAACATGTTGCTTCTATTTCTTATTTTGCTCTTGACAGCTAAAAACACACAGTACTTTTGGAATTTAATCACAACATGGCTAAGGACATTGCTATAAAAAGCTGTTTATTTTTGTCCTCCTTAAGAAAGACGTTTTTTACTCAATGATAAAATAAATGTGCAATTCCCGGTCAAGCTCTGCATTCCTTAATAGAAGCAGAGTGAATTACCAGTGAACATCAAATGTAGATTAAAACAACATTGATGAACCTTTTAGATCTCCAATCTGTAACTACAGGATAAGAGCCTCATTCAACTGCAAGGCCGCAACTCACGATATACAGGCCGTATGTCTGCAGGTTTGCTGCGGGCTTGAACACTGCTTCAATTACAGAGCGATTTAATTGAACCTGCCTGCAAGTTACGGGCTGAAAGCCAAAACGGTAAACCATGCAATTGTATGTAGCATTTCAGAGCATGAACATGATCAATTAAGCAAGGCCTTAACTACCCATTTAGAAACAGCCAATAGAAAATTAGACTGTCATCATTACGGCAGTATAAGATGGAGGTTACATGTCAATCAATTAGCGTTTATAGGTCCGATATGCAATCGGACTCGCAAAACACAAAATAATAAAAATGACTGCCAATACTGTTCTAGTCCATATTGGTGGCCTGATATGTATTAACTCATTGATTCCCAAGATCGAAATAACATCGAAAAGCAACAGAAAAATAAATGATTTTTGATTGCTCATTTGCGAGCTTGAGGCTGTTGTGTAATTAAATCTAATGTCTTTCAAACCTTTCCCCATCATTTACAGTGCAGTATTGATATTTTATTTGCTTTTACAGTGCTACCGACATGTCTTTAATCCCTTTGTGGGTACCATCTGGTACCTGTAGGAATTTTTTTCTACATTTGCCGTTTACGGCCGTGAAAACATTTGTGGGCTTGTGGAATTGTAGCAATTGAATATCCATTTAGCGATCGTAACTCTTGCAGACGTGAAAGATCAAAGGCTTAGATGGGGTGTAAGTTATGGTTGTAACAACAGCAGGGATTTTCAGCCTGTAACCCGTAGACTGTTTGCTCCTCGCAGAAAGACGCAAATTGAATAGCAAACTAGTTTACCGTCTCCTTTACGGGCTCCAGTAACTTAAAATTGCTTAATTGAATGAGGCCCTAAGTGTCGAGAAGTACTCAGTGAAACACTAGTTCCCAGAATATTATGGATCAGAGCACGGTTGCTACAAATTCATGGTGAGAATACAGTTACTAGAGAGGAACTGTGGTTAAAAACACTTCTAGATAAAAATGTCCACAGATGTCACTTAAAAAGTCTGGTAAACTTTTTCTGTGGGAGACATTCACTAAGCTTTGCAGGGGCTGTAATGGTTGTTTGGTAAATTAAGCAGTATGTGTGCCCTCAGAGAGCACTACGCAGCTTAGTGGCCTTCATCAGGATTGTATCTTTATTTATTTTTTACTATTTTTTCTTACTATAAACCAAAGAAGAACAAAGTCATGTTAGTTAGACAGTTAGTACACTCGTGTAGGGTATTTTTGCAATGTCATCTTTCAACTGTCCAAAGCAATCTGGTGAGATATCATCGGCTGGCTGAACAATATGGTGGGAAAATGTTTAACCATCATTATTGTGCCCGTCACAGGCATCCAAAATGCACAATCAGTACTCACAAAAATAACAAAGCTGAATAAAATAAAAAGCGACTGACAGAAATAATATACCCATACAAAAGGTGCTGTCATGGGTGACCGAGCATACTCTATGGGAAGGTTCAGCTGTCTGTGAGTTTGCTTAGCAAAATTACTTGGCATGATAGTGCTGTTAATGAAAGAATGACTGCATGTGTCTAGCCTGAGATGTGGTACAGTCATGACTGCATTCACTAAGAAGTGAGAAGTGTGTGCAAGGACTTCATACCAATATTATATAAAGAAGCCTATAACCTTCCTCCCTAACATGCTCAGCACTACTCTCTCCCTACTGTACCACATACACACTTCAACCTTTAGATTGTAAGTCTGCGAGTTTCAATCCTGCGCAGTGCTTTAGGGAAAGCGCTATGGACACCGGATTCCAAACTCAAAGACAGGGCCCTCCATTCATTGCAATGTCTGAATCTTGAACTTGTCATTGCCTGTAACTTAACTTATGTATAGCGCTACGGAATATGTTGGCGCGTTACAAATAAACGATTATAATAATAAAAGAATAATAATAATAATATTATCCATGCAACATATTGATATAAAAGTTGGGGATACCAAACATTAATTACACTGGACTGGTATAACCTGCTGTATTAGGCCTCCATTCCATGGCTCTTATAAGAAATGTTAGTAGTATTAATTGCAACACTACAGAATGCTACCCACTATCGTGAACGCACTACACTAGTCTTAACATCCTCCCATACCATATTCATATAAACCCCTTTCCATAGCAGGGAAGGAGTTAAATAATAATAAAAATGAATGAAGGGGTTTATGACCCCTCCGCCTATGTCCCACCAGCCCCTATGAGCGTTGTGCAGTGGGGTGGTCGGGTCAATTAACCTCATCCAGACAATTATTTTGACAATGACATATGCAAACTTGCAGAAATTTACTCTATAATATTTTACATGCTCAATGGAGCAAATCAGTTTGACACATGTTAATGAATAGCTAGCTTCTCTGTGTGTACCACAGAGTGTGTGCCGTCAATTCAAAATTATTTAATCAAACTATGCAATTACACATTCTGTCACTTGCACAACAAAACGGACAAAAAAATTAGGCAAATCAGAACACGTTGGATATCCTTCTCATTTTAATACATACACTTACTTATATGTTCAGTTTTGGGGCATCTCCAAAATGCTTCTGTCAATTTGGTAGAATGGGAAACCTTCTATTAAACTAATTGCTTCACTCCATCCATCTTTCCTAGACTGACATTGGTTCAAAACATGTTTTGAACATCACCTTTTAATTGCAGCCATTACCCCATAAACTTCAGGACACACTTCTCATTGTCACAAATATTCCAAATTTAATAAGCATTATGATGGAACCATTTTCCCAAAGATATTCCTTCACTTCTTGTCTCAGCCTCAAATAATCTCCTCAAAATATATAGGCTTTAATAAGCAGGGTTATCTACTTTTTTTTCTAGTTATAAATTGAATGCATTCATTTTAGTCCTTCTGGACTGTTGTGCAGAATATGCTTGGAGCAGTTTAAATAAAGAATATGCATACCAACTAGTTAATGCACAAAGACGCATTAACATTTTAAACACAAATGCTTTTTATATACGTATCATTTTGTTAAATGCTAGAATACAGATCATAGCTAGCTCACAGAAACCCAAGTCTGCAGAGACTTTTCCTGTTATTAGCAGCCTCCTGTGAAAACTGCAATCTTATTCATTACTAATCTAAGAAGAGATTTAATAATCTGGCTCAGGGATATATGTGGGGAATAATAGAATATGCTTTTTCTTGTTTGAAATACATGAAGAATTGGGAAAGTCATCTAAACATGCCATGGCATTAGTACTTTTCTTTTAGTTCAAAAGTACTTACTTTAATTATATGTGTTTTTTACACATTAGAGTAATTGTATAAAAGTGAAAAGTTATATAACTTCTATACTTAATGTTTCATGTTGCCAGTAAAACATATATATATTTCTCTGGATACTCTCATTTTCTATCTCGTCAGCACGCCATATAATATTTACTCTGTACTATATCATGCATTTTAATTATCTTACAGCACTAGTCTTCAGTCCTTCTGCTAGGAGATTATGCTGTATATTTAATAAACTTTTCTGTCAATTAGTTCTTTTGATCACCTGGTTTTACTTTCCCACCTCTAACATTAAATGGAAGCCTCTGAGCAGACAGCCAGAAAGCTGTGGATCTCCATATTGCACTCATTAAAAAAAACCAGAACATGGCAAGCAGCTTTCTATTTGTTCACAGTCACGTGGATTAGCTTTTTTTTTTTTTTTTAATGCTTTACTTAAATGTTTAAAGAAGAAAAAAACATAAAACTATTGTAATACTGTGTGCACATTGCAGAACAGGGATGGTATGCGTAATACCAGAGATTGTAATAATTTTTAACAAGAAGGGCCTTATATTTATGCCTATATTTCTCCATGAAGCCATATTTCATTCAATCTTGTTTTAATCTAAATAGTGGAAAAAAGAAGAGAAAAAAGAAGAGAAAAAAAATAATAAAATCCTCCCTCTTCTATTCAACAGTGTGTCCTTTTGGGGGGAGTGAAAGGGACTGGGGGATTCCAATATATTTGGCAGGGCAAGTCACAAGGCTCCAACAAAAAAAAAAAAGGGGGGGGGATAGGGTTAAAAGGGGAGATGGGAAGGTCAGAGGATAATAAAGATGGGAGGGCATAAATCTATACTATTAAAACAGTAAAATTATGTTAACTGCATTTTACAAATAGAAATTTACAGTGTAAAATATAATTAGAATTTAACAAATAAGAAGGTTTAAAAGTTTCCTGAGAACACAACTTTCCCCCCTCCTCCTCCCATCCCGAAAAAACAGTGGACTGTGGGTAGGGTCACAGCGACCGAAGGAAGACCCCGCCTCCCCCCAGGAGTCCCAGAGACAAAAACTTGCCCCGCAGGAGCCAAGGCGGGTCTGAGTACTCAGCACAGAGGAGCCCGGGCACGACTTCAGAAGGCCCTGATACCATCGCGATCGGAGTGAAGGCAACCCACCAGCAGGAAGTTGTTTTGAGTCTTTGTTTTCTCATTCATTTATGGGACTTCTACTGACCTGCTTTAGTGAGGGTAGAATAGGCACTGATGACTTTAGTTAGGTCAGATGTTAGTCGAGGCCTCTAATGAAGGGGCCTGTTAAAGGCCTAGATGCCCGAAATAGACGGAAGGCATCCTAGTTTACTTTCAGATAGTTAAATTGTTGTTGAGGTTAATAGTTATTATTTTGAAGAGAGGATACCACTAGACTTGATAGAGAAGCGAGTAAGCTCCCAGGGAGCAATTAGCAAATTATCTCTAAGTCCAGAAAGATCACCACTGATAAAAATGTATGCGGAAAACTACAAATTCCCCAGCTGACAGTAGTCGAGGTTTATGCAGTCAACAAAGCCTAACTCAGGGGACCTAGCTTTCAGGAGATTAGAGGAGCCTGTGGGACTGAGGAACTTGGTCAATTGTAAATTCTAATTTTGTGTCTTTCTGCTTCCCTCTGGCCTAACCTGCGGACGGAGTCTCCAGCTCCAGAATCCCCCCTCCAAGCCTCCACCCCGCCCCCGGCCACCAAGGAATGGACGTCGGACAAGGAATAAAAGGTTAGCAGGCAGACCATGCACTCCTATCCACCAAAAACACAATGAGTAGCTCACAGTACACATTAATAACTCACAATGTTAAGGGTTTTAACTCCCCCTTTAAGAGGAGGAAAGCCTTTAGGCAATACAAAAGATTGAGGCCCTCGGTTATCTTTCATGCAGGAGACTCATTTCACACACGAGAGTAATACAAAATATCTGCATGGGGAATACCCGACGTGAACATGGCCAATCAGTAACGAAGAGGGCAGGGGCAGCCTATCCTGATACATAAGCACTTCCCATTCACCCGGAACATACTAGAATAGACAAAGAGAGGAATTATGTTTTGGTCACCGGCTTAGTCTCAGGCCAAATGAATCTCCCTACTTTCCCTATTACTCCCCCACAAACTCACCACACCAAACCTTGATTAACACGCTAAGAGAGGTTAGACACACTAGACCCTAGGCAAACTGTGATTGGGGGGATTTCAATCTGACCCATAGATCCAGCATTAGACAGATCAGCGACACGCCCAGGACTCTAGCTTCTCAAAAAAACGGAGCCAAATTAAGCAGCTAATGGCCAAAATGGGCTTAGTGGATGCCTGGAGAGGCTTACACCCGGATAATAAGGAATACACATACTACTCGCCCACGCACGGCACTTACTCGAGGATTGACACATTCCTAACAAGCTCACTACTTTTTGATAATATCCAGAATCTGACATTGTCCCCTGCCCCTGGTCTGACCACGCAATAGTAGCTATTAAATTAACGTTAGGCCCTAACCTATCCCCATTTAGGAGCTGGAGGATCGACGAACACCTTCTGTCAGACCCCAGCAGCTTAGCATCCCTAGCGGGAGACATTAGGCAGTACTTCGAGCTGAATGATTCTCCTGATACAGGAGTAGGCTGGATTTGGGTAGCCCATAAGGCTTATATAAGGGGCTGCTGCATCAAACTATCAGCACAGCACCGTAAGGCACTCAGACGGAAAGAGGAGGATTTAACATCCACCCTCAACAACCTAGAAAAACTCAATCAAAAACTGTCCCTCCACAAAGATCCGTGACCAAAATCAACAAAGTCAGGATAGAACTAGATGGAGTACTCTCTGCCCATACAGAGAAGGGCTATGAGGAGACGATATGGCATCTTATATTATTGGAAAGCTAACAAACCAGACAGAATGCTGGCTAGGAGGCTGAAAGCTAAAGAGATCCAGTCTAGAGTGACCCAAATCAGGAAGCCAGATGGCTTAATCTCCTGCAGCCCTAGGGATATACAGAAGCAGTTCCAAACCTTTTACCAGCAGATCTACTCGTCTGGGAAACTGGCAGAGGGGTTGGACCTTGACTCCTTTCTAAGTACCATAGATCTCCCCTCATTAAGTGAACAACAAGTAAATAGTCTTAACCTAGATATCTCACAAGAGGAGGTGAGAACAGCAATTCATAGCCTTAAGATAGGTAAATCCCCAGGGCCAGACGGCTATTCCAACCAATACTATAAAAAATTTGAAATCCTATTAAACCCCTACCTGACATCCCTATTTAATGCTATCATGAGAGGGGAAAAAATGCCCCCGGAGCTAAATCAAGCGGAACTGGTAGTCATACCAAAAGAAGGTAGGGATAGCTTGGAGGTGAAGAACTACCGTCCCATATCCTTACTGAATGGGGATGTCAAACTAATGGCCAAAATAATGGCAACTCGAATCTCCAAGTTCCTGCCAGAAATTATCCACAAAGATCAGGCGGGGTTTATACCCCATAGACAGGCAGGGGACAATGTCAGACGTATCCTTAACATCCAATACCTAGCGCGGAAAAACAACTCTCCAATGTGCCTGCTAGCTCTAGATATAGAGAAAGCCTTCGACACAGTTGAATGGCCGTTTCTGTTTAAAACCCTGGACAAATTTGGTTTTAGGGGCCGGTTTATCACCTTACTCCGCACATATTACGAAGCACCAACAGCCTTCTTGAGGTTGCCAGGCGATCACAGAGCCCAAATTAGCATACAGAGAGGAACGAGACAGGGTTGCCCACTCTCACCCCTACTGTTCGCCATAGTCATGGAACCCCTAGCGCAACTCATTAGAGCGGATAGGGAAATCCAAGGGCTTCAGGTGGGGCTGCAGCACTACAAATGCTCATTCTTTGCAGACGATATCCTATGCACCCTAACAAATCCCGGGGCCTCCATCCCGGCACTGATGTCAACTCTTGACAAGTTCGGTAGGGTGTCAGGGCTTAGGCTGAACTTAAGGAAATCGGAAGCTCTGAGTGTAGACATGGCACAGGGCGACATAGATCATTTGAAATCCCTATTTTCCTTTGCGTGGCCCACCAAGCACATAAAATACTTGGGGGTCAACATCACACCTAAAATTTCCGAGTTATATAAGGCCAATTACCCCCCCATGTACAAAAAACTAAACGAAGATTTGTTTAGATGGAGGACTTGCCCTCTCTCCTGGACCGGCCGAATAGCGGCAGTTAAAATGAACATCCTTCCAAGGATTCTATATCTCTTCCGTACGCTCCCTATACCAATCTCCTTACAGGACTTAGACCGGTTCCAGTCCAACATCTTTAGATACATATGGAACAACAGAAAATCCCGCATCCCCAAGAAAGTAATGTTTAGACATAGCAAAGATGGGGGACTATCTTGCCCAAACCTGCGAAACTATTTTAAAGCGGCCAGGCTATCCCAACTACCACTAATACATTCAGTCAGACATCAGCCGAGTTGGGCCTTCTTGGAACAACAGCAAATGCAACAACAAGCTGGGACACACTAATTTGGGTTCCTGAAGAAATGGCCCCGATAAGAACTCACCCAAACCCCATAATAAACCTAAATTTAACAACTTGGAAATGGGCCAGATCTAAGAACAAACTGGGCATAGGTACATCTCCCCTTTGGTCGGTCCTTTCTTCACAAGATATCTGGGCTTCCATGAGTATTATGTCAAAACATTGGTGGGCTTCCAGAGAACTAGATAAGTTGGGCTCCTGGTTTAACGGGAATCATTTGATGACCCTGAGACAGTTCGAAGAAAGACATACCCTCCCCCCAGGGGAACACTATAACTATCTAAAAATAAGAAGCTGGGCCTGTGAAGCATTTAAAAAATTTGGACCCCCGAAATCCTCCTGGTTCTCGGTAATCTGCAAAACTCTGCCTTTAACGAAAGGAATATTAGGCACTTTATATGACACATTCACTAAATCAAATAATACAGAAAAACCATCATATATCTGTAAGTGGGAAAGGGAGCTAGGAGGTGAATGGGAGTGGAAAAAATGGCAGAAATCATTCTCCAACCTACGCAGGGCAACAAGTAACTGCTCGCACATAGAGACATCTATAAAAGTTCTCCAGAGAATATATTGCACCCCAGACAAACTCAACAAATATGATCCCAGAGTGAGTAGTAACTGCTTTAGGGGCTGTTCACGGATAGGAGACCACGCCCATACCTGGTGGCTATGTCAGAAAGTCCATGACTTATGGGAAAGGATAGCATTAATGGCAACAAAGTTATTTGGTATAAGAGTCACAGCCACTATGGAATCCTGCCTACTAGGGGTTAAACTCTCTAGTTTATCAAAAAACAGAATAGGCTATTCCAGATAATGGCCGCCGCTACCAAAGTACACATAGCCAGCCAATGGAAGTCAGAAAAGCTAAGCGTGCAAGAGGTTATTAAAAAAATAAATTACATAGCAATAAATGAAAAGTTAACATCTGCTATTCTAGATACTTTGGCTCAGTTCCAAGAAACCTGGAGGCCTTGGCTAGAGTCTTCGTTAGGTTTCCCTTGCCCTGATGGGCTCACTGATAGCACTATAACAAAAGCAAAACAGAACTAGGCCAAAAAAAGGCTTGGAGTGGAGGAGACTCGAAGTCTGGTCCTGGAGGCTCTGATTTGACTGGTTCGCCTGGAACGCAACACAGGAGGTGAATGTATGCATCATAATTGTATAAACTAAACCTGAGCTAGGGATTCCTCCCTTATCTCCATAGTTATTTACATGTTTGTTTATCTAAAGTTTCAGTTTCTATGTAAATAAGTTATGTTTGTTCATGCTTCCCTTGCTTAAATTATAGGACCTAAATAACTATTTAATAATGGGAAAAGTTAAAAATAAAAACTTGGAAGGAGATGCTAGTAATTTGACCACGAGGTATATATGTTTATAGAAAATCTTATGTGTTAATGTACCTAATGCCTGTCCTTACTTTGTATCCCTTTCAATAAAAAATTTTATTTAAAAAAAAAAAAAGTTTCCTGAGGGAGAATGTGAATTATAAAAATGTTTTATAAGCTTTTTTAAGAGAACCGGTTAATCAACATATAGAGAAAACGGTTGTGCCTCCTTTTGTTTCTCTAGAAACATATTGGATGGTAATAGTTAATTGTAATGTGGTGTAGCTTTTAGCTCTGGAGTCAGCTCCAAATGACTGCATGAACCAACAGGATTGTCCTGCTATGTTTGCCTTATAAGTCACAATATGGAGAAATGGAGGAGACTCACACCTTGTTGTCCACTAGCCTCACATCAGTGGCATACTTTGAGACATGGGATGGATGTTAAAATAAAATAATTCCCAAATAATTCATAACTTTTTATAAGTGCATGTGATAGCATTTGTAGATGTACTGAACCTATTTGTTGTTTCAAGGTGGGAGACATCGATGGTTAGGAAGGTTTGTGAGTAGGTTGCATAGGACATAGGGGAGCATGGGCATCAATGGACAGGTCAATGCTGATAAGAGTTTGGATATTGTGAGATAGGAAAGGATGGGATTTCAAAAATGTCTGGAAGCAAAGAAAGGGTCATTATAAGTCATGGGAGTCTATGTGACAACAAAGTGTATCTTTAGACAGGAGGTAGGGATATGAGAGGAGGAAAGGAGATAATAAGCAAATGGAGAGGGGTTGTGGCAAGGTACTGTACTACTGGATGCGATGCAGGAAACAGGAGAATGAGCACTGGCATGTAATTTACTCCGGAGTACTACCCTGTTTATCTTAACAAATTCACATGTCAAAAACAATTTCAAGAAATTGCTTAAATAAGCAACATCATTGAGTTTGTTAAGATTTCACTGAGGGAACTTACTCATCATCAACACAATGTCACAAATAACAGGCACTCTGACAGATGAGACTAAGTTTATTAGAAAATTTAGGAAGGAAAGAATACATCATCTTATTGGTGCACTCTTTAGATGTGAATTTACATATTCTGAAAGTGAACTTTTACTAGTAAATAGTAAATAAAAATCCATATATGTAGCAAAATTAAAATAATCACCCAGCGCTTAAATTCCTTAGTTAAAAATGATATATAGCTGTCCCTGTTTCATCAGAATACTTGATATCTATAATAACCCAGCTAATACAATATTGGGGCTCCCCTTCTCCTAAGACTTTTTACTCTATTGGTTTTGTCAAAAAAAAACGGAGCTAATATTTGGAGCCTCTGTTTAAAATCAAAAGTCCTTCCTCCATGCTGACATCGTCTCTCCAATCATATTGTAGTCATATACTTTCGGAGACCGACATGTAACGATTGATGTATTTCTTTCATTAGTTAACTCCAGTATAAATGGTAATGTGTTATACACACAGTAGAAGGTGAAGAAGAGGGGAAAGAGGAGACACTAAATGTTTGATCTTCTAGGTATGATTTGAACCATGACAGAGCAGTGCCACTGATGCCAAAAGAGTTGACAATTTGGTTATGAAGGGGATGATCAACTGTGTCAAAGGCAGCAGAGAGATCCTGAAGAATTAGAATAGAGAAGTGATCAGTTGTCTTGCTGGTGAGCGAGTCATTAGTGACTTTTGTGAGAGCTGTCTCTTTGGAGTGTTGGAATAGGTCAAGGAGGGAGTTGGAGGAAATAAATTGGATAGGTTGACTGTAAAGGAGTCGCCCAAACAGTTTTGAATCAGGAAAAGAAGAGATAGGGTTATAGTTAGATGCAGAAGCTGAGCCGGATGAGGGTTTCTTAAGAATGGATGTAGTTATGTAATTTTCTAAAGATGACGGAAACTTGATGGAAAGGCTGAATATATATGTGAGAGCAGGCATAAGTGTGGTAAAGAAGAGAGGAGTAAGCTGTGATGGAATAGGATCATGTGGATAAGTTGTAATTGTAACTTGTGATCTTTTTATATTTATCAATATGAGGTTGTACCAGTGGTTACAAAGGACTCTTGTCTGTACTTGTGATGTAAATATTCAATAAATCAAGTATTTTAAAGGTACCATACATATGGTGCCTTGTTATGATTGATTAAACAGTAGATCTGTGCAAGTCTGTTCAAGCAATATATATTAGGTATTCTTCTATACACAATAGTTATGCTACTGAATTGTTTTTAGCAATTTTTTAATTATGGAATTTAAGCATTTAGTGATTATGTTAATTTAATCTAATAGAATAGGACTCTAAATGGAGAACAACGGGCCCCTATTCAATCACTTGTTTTGCTAAAATTACACCACTAATAAGTGGTCAGTAACTTTACTCCTATGTCTATTCAATTCACCATTTTTTTCTAGTACAACAACCCTAATCGTTGTATTACGACTTGCTATCCCCATTGATTTTCACAACATCAATAATAATAAGAATTGCTATTTGCACTAAGAATGGCTATTCAATAATAGAACTTTACTGAGCACTCTCCCAATTTCTTATGATTCGCAACTCATAATATTATCTGGTTAAAGCTAAAATAAATATTAGTGCACTGAGGAGCACCAATAAAGACATATAAACTATGTATTTGAACTAACGTATACCCCTTCCTTACTCACACCAGATGCACTACCTTCCCTGCTCACACTCGATTCCCAAAATACAGAGATAACCTTGTGGAACTATTGAGATCCCCATTGCAATCTATATGTTACCACTCACCACATGAGTCCCTAATGGACCCCCGTTGGCGTAATGAGTTAAGATAATAGATACAAGATGTCTTTCAAGGACCCTCAAACATTAATCCCCTATGCTACAGAGGTCCTGTAGGGATCTCCATAGCATTACATATTACCCGCCCCCCACCCCATACAGATCAGGACCCCCGTGTAACCTAATACAGATCTAATGGGACAGAGGTCCTTAAAGGCCCTCGCGTGTCATTAAACATTAATCCCTAGCCACGGAGATCATTTAAGGACCTTTGGTGGCATCTAATAATTATCCCCATACATATGAATACAACAGGTGTCCTTAAAGGATCCCATGGTAGTGGAGTTAATTATTAGATGCCACAGAGGTCCGTAAAGGATCTCCCTGTCCCCACTCACACCAGATTACCCCTTTCCCTGCTCACTTCCCGATCACCCCCTTCCCCTCTCACACACCCGATCCCCCATATAGATTAACCTTGGGGGGTTCTGTTGAGACCCACATGGCAACCTAAATGTGAGACGGGCCAGGCAAGAGTGATAAGAAAGATATGTCACACAACACACAAGCTGCATAACAGCTGTCATTAGACACTCAAAGAGAAAGACGACACAGCAGACAGAGAGAGGCAGCACTCTGACAGATTAGCACAGAGAGACAGCACAGAGAGAGACAGCAAAGAGATAGAATGTGCCACACAACACAGGCAAGCGCCACCAACACACACAAGCAAATGGCATAACAGCCGCCATTACAAACCTCAGGGAGAGAGACACACAGCACAGAGAGAGACTGAATAGAGAGACACAGCACAGCAAAGCAGCCAACACACAGACAGCACAGAGAGAGACCGACACAGACAGACAGAAGAGAGATTGACAGCACAGAGATAGACAGCACAGAGACAGATAGCAAAGAGTGAGAGAGAGAAAATGCCACACAAAACAACAAGCGGTATAACAGTCGCCATTACACATCTCAGAGAGACACCACACAGCACAGAGAGACACAGCACAGAAAGAGATAGCAAAAAGCCAGCACACAACAGCACAGAGAGAGACCGCACACAGATAGCACAGAGAGAGGCAGAACAGAGAGAGAGAGAAGAGTCAGACAGCAAAGAGAAAAGACAGCTTTACACTTCAATATTAGATACGAACAAGGGCCTGAATGTGTGCCTTAGTATAGTATTTTACAGTCAGCACAGAGGGAGAGAGACAGCAGAGAGAGAGAAGCAGAAAGAGTGAGATAGAACCTGCGGACACCATAGCAAGGGCCATACACACACACCACAGCAAGAGGCATAATGCAACCTCAGAGAGAGAGAGGGAGAGACAAAGCACAGAGAGAGATAGAAAGAGTTAGAAAGCATACAGACAGCACAGAGATAGACATAGAGCATACTTGCCACATAACACACAGAGACAGTATAGAGAGAGACAGTATATAGAGAGACAGCATAGAGGGAGACAGTACAGACTATTGAAGATAACGTTCTATGATACCGTCATTTACGACAAGTATTAAAATATAAAAACTGTTATCTCTCTCAATTGGTTTTGCTAATATTGCATTCATTTTTGCAGCAGGACGCTGCTATCTACAAATTAGGCATTGCTGTGAGAAGCTGTTAATGTTTGGTTGCATGTTGTGTCTTCTGTGGCACTGTGTTTACCAGGGCATTTAACTAATATTTAAGTAAGGTAAAAGTGACAATCCTTGCATGAGATAATATGAAATCAAGATCAAAGACATGCAGTTAATAAAATAAGAATACAGGGTCCTTAAGACAGATGGTATCTGGCCATGGTCAACTAGTAAATATGCTGCAGTCTGCTCTTTTTACTATATAAGGGGTAAGCAACCTTGCAGTGGAAATTATGTTTATTTGCTTTAATTAAAGTAGTGAGTCACAGTTTTAAATGTTTAAGTTATTTGTTTACTAATTATTAAATAACTAATAGTTACATAGTTACATAGTAATTGAGGTTGAAAAAAGACTTTTAGTCCATCAAGTTCGACCTTTTTACATCTCTTTCTGATTAATTGTTACTTGTTGATTGATCCAGAGGAAGGCAAACAGTAAAAAATAAATAAGAGAAACTTTGCCAAAACAAATGTTCATTTATATTATTTATTTATAATGCTTAATCAAAAACAGATTAAAATGCAGATATTAGCAGTCAGGGTAAATTAGCCCTTGCTTTATCTTTTTTAGTTTCAATAAGTTTTTATTTGGTTTTCATTTTCATATTTTTTCTAATATTATTATATATACTAGGAACTTGCCCATCAAAAAATGACGGGAGTAAAATTGTAAGCCTGGAAATGCTGTTTGCCACACAACACGAGGATATGGCCCCTCTGAGGCCCTTCGGGGCGCATTGCGAGCCCCGCGCTGAGCGCATTCAGCCGAGCCTCTTTCCCCGTGTCCTTTACAGGGCCCGCGATGAGCCTTTGGTATTCATTGTAAGCTCTCCCCCCCTGTGTAGTTTAGGGGCCTTGCGATGACTGTTACTACCTTGGGTTAAGAGTTAGTGCCTTGGATTAAGTGTTACTGCCGTGCGTTAAGTGTTACTTCTTTGAGCTTGTTTTTTACGTCCTTTGTCCTCATTTTATGTCCTTCAGCCTCCTTTTGTTGTGTTTACGTTGTTTCAGACCGCCATTTTTTTTCTCGTATAGGCGATTTTTGTTCGTGAAAAAATGCAAAATGTGCCTCAAATTAACTTGCAACCTTACTCACAGGCTCCCTGGCTCCCCCTGTGCTGTGTGTGAGTGTGTAAGGTTACTTTGAGGCATTTTGTTGTTTTTAGCAGGTGTTTTCGAGCTCCATGGTTCGGCCCCTTAAAGTCGTAATTTTCTGAGGCCCACAGTCCTGTACGTGCTTCGGTTCCGTAATTTTCTGAACCGCGCTAAGTCTCTACTGGCCTTTGGCGATCAGCGCCTGTGGCACTCATTCCCAGCCTAAGTCCCGCATTGCTTTAACTCTCACCTCGCAGTGCATTTAGCGCAGACGGTGCTCACTGCAGCCTAAGTCCGCATGCTTCAACTGCTTCGCCTCACAGTGCAATTAGCGCAGAAGGATGCTCATTGTAGCCTAAGCCCTGCGTGGTCTTCAAACCGCTAGAGCCCTCGCTTTGGCTAGGCTCGTAGTCTGCAGATGAGCCCCAGTGGCGCGTTATCTGCAGCCTAAGTCCCGCTTGCTTCACGGCTCACCTCACAAAAGCATGACCAACATTGTAAGCATTATGAACAGCCACCCGCAGATCCACAATTAATGATACAAACGTTTTTGCCATACAATTCAACGCAGATTATTCAATATTACATGCAAGTAAAGATAATGGAATAGCAAGTTAGTCCACAAGCTCATTGTATTCCAGAGGGAAGAATGATCCATCCACGGGTACCATTTATTTAAGTAATGAGCATAATTCCCCTCTATATAGTAGAATATGAATTCACACATAGAAAGCTCTTTATTTTTATTCTTCACAATAGTAAGTTACAATTGTCCTCATTTTCCTAGTGTAGCTACATAATGCGTAACTACAGAACATATTGCATTTAGCAAATTCCTACTCTGTGATCACATTTTTGGATGAGTGTACCCACAAAAGCCATGTTAAGTGCCAATTGGATTTGTCGCCCCAAGACTCTAGCGAGGACGTTTGAGTTCCCACTCCATAGGCTGACAGTTTCTGGACAATGCAGTACTCAGCACATTATATGGACAAACATGTATGAAGCTATAACTCAAACATTTCAATAAGGACAAAAATGAATACTATGCTGATTCATACAAATGATTATTTTGCTGCCTTGAACACAATATCTATTCTTCATTTATACTTCAAGTTCTGCAAAATCCCAGGAAATGTAGTACAGTGATTCGCAAGGCATGTGAAAGCACGAGCTAAGTGTTATGCTGCTAGGCCCTGTGCCATGACACTGCAGCCATTGTCTTACCGAGGCTCACATTGCTGTGAGGCTACATGGGGTCAGTCAGCGGCTTTAAATTACACCACATTACAACCCTGTGCAGTTTTTTCAGTTATGTATTCATACAGTTATGATTCACCCTGCTGCTTCCAGCATTGTGTAAGTATATCCGAAATGTGATATTTTCCATGGGATTTTGCCCTAAGCTTATTATATAGTTTGCATAGAATCATTACATAGTTTAGGAAGATTTGTGACAAGTCTGTCTTTGCTCATAATGAGAGATTGTTGTCATGTGTCTATCCATAAATGTAATTCTGCAGCATGTACCAATAAGTACGTCTAGGTCCATCAAGCTAAAATAAAAATATATACATAGATCTTTTAAAAGAAACATAATTGTATTAAGACTGCCATTCCAAATGTACAGAATGTTCTTTAGTAACACTTGATAATGGGTAACCTCTTTTTAAACTGACTTTTGTTCATCTTCATCTGTTGCAATAAGTTGGAAGTGACCCTGTATACACAAATGTAATGCAGCTGCTTGTAATGTAATGTGCCATTTCACAATGCCAGTACTTTTAGTAGGACAAATGTAATCGGGCTAAGTCAGGGGTGTCCAAACTCGGTCCTGGAGGGCCGCACCCAGGCCTGGATTTGAATATATCCTTTCTGAACACAGGTGAATCAATCAGGAAGACTGAAGAAGTGATTGACTCACCTGTGTGTTTTTTTTTGTGTCGTTCAGTTGTTTCCTACTCTTTGTGACCTCATGGACCGCAACACACCAGGACATCTTTATGTCCATGGGTTTGCTGATCCATTTGGTATTCATGGCAGAGATACTGGAGTGGTTTGACAGTTTCTTCTCCAGTGAACCACAGCATACAGCTCCTGGGATTCCCATATGGTCTCCCATCCAAGTACTGACCAGGCCCAACCCTGCATGGCTTCAGGGTGATGTAACCGCTTGGTTCCCTGATTTGGCATCAAACCCAGGTCGCAGCAGTGAAAGCATTGAATCCTAACCACTACAAAGGCGCACATTTTACTTTTGGCTTTTTATGTTTTAAGTCAGCTGTTCTTAACCTAAATTATTTCTAACCTCAAAGGATGACCTCTTGTCAGTTGAAAACCTCTTGGCACAAAAAGCTCCCCCGACAAATCTTTATACTGACCCTGGATGTATTTATATAAAGTAATCATATCTCCTCTTAGACACCTTTTTTCTAGAGAAAATAAGTTTAATTTGGTTAGTCTTTCTTCATAACTTAGCCCCTCCATTCCCCCTATTAGTTTTGTTGCCATTCTCTGTACCTTTTCCAGCTCTAAAATGTCCTTTTTATGAAGTGGTGCCCAAAATTGTACTCCATATTCCAAATGAGGGCGTACTTCTTCTTAATACATGCTAATATTTGATTTGCCTTTGCAGCTGCTGCTTGGCATTGAGCACTGCTACCTAGGTGGATGTCCACAAGCACTCCCGAATCCCTTTCAATATCTGATATTTTAGATTGAAACACAGATATGATGGCAGATATCATTCCTTATGTATTATCCAATTCATCTTTATTTTACCTTTGAAAAATTGAATTAGCTATATTTTCAACAAAATTGATAAAATGTCCATATATTCTGCCCATAGTGTCTACCTCAAAAGCTTAACTTAATATATCTTCTACATAACCATAGACTTATGCCAGGTATTCTTACCACCACTTGAACTGGAAGGCTATTCCATTTATGTTTTATCCTTTCTGTAAATTAGTTCTTTTACACTTTACCCCTAAATCATCCATCTTTCAATCATGACCTCTTGTTCTTCCATTCCTTTTTTTCAGGAAGATACTTCCCTCCTGAACTTCATAACATCTTTTGGTGGCTTTGAAGGTTCTATCATATCATCATCTCTCTTCTATAACTATTGAAGTAAAGTTTAATGTTTAGATACAGATCATGACATCCAGGTCACCCTTTGATATAATGTTGCTGTTCTTTGATCCCTTTGAAAGTATATGTACTGTATATGTTCTGTACACATGGTCACCGACAGAGTAAACATGTTCAGATAAGTCTTCCTCTAAATGACCCTTTCATCACCCATCACTATAATGAATATAAAATGTAGTAAATATCACATGAAGGTCACAAAACTGGCATTTCCCCACTGAAATGATCTGTCTCATAACAGTGACCACATTTGGACATACTGTTCTTATAGACAGTATGTAGTGTAGCTAGACTTCTCTAGCAGCTATAAATACTGATCAAAATATAGAAATGTTTTATTTTATTTTTCAAGGATTATCTGTTCCTTGGTTTAGTATTTTTTTTTTTTATAAAACAATATAAATATCTGTGTCATGCGGACTATAGAATCTAATTGTACGGATTCCGTACATGCTGCATTGTGCACACCGCGGCGCCAGAGGGGGGAAAGAGACAGAGGGAGAAATGGGGAAAGAGACACAGGGAAGAGATAGGGGGAAGAGACACATGGGAGGGAGAGGGGGGAGAGACAGGGGAGGGAGAGGGGGAATAGACACATGTGAGGGAGAGGGGGGAGACACAGGGGAGGGAGAGGGGGGAAAGAGACACAGGGGAGGGAGAAGGGGGGAAGAGACACAGGGGGATGTGGGAAAAAGACAGAGGTGGAAAGGGGGGAAGATACACAAGGGAGGGAGAGGGGGTGAGTCACAGGGGAAGGAGAGGGGGGGGGGAAGAGACACAGGGGAGGAAGAGAGGGGGAGAGACACAGGACAGAGACAGACAGGGGAAGAGACAAAGGGGAGGAAGATGGGGGAAGAGACACCGGGAAGGTAGGGGGGGAGAGACACCAGGGAAGGGGTGGGGAAGAGACACCCGTGAGGGAGGGGGGAGACACAGGGGAGGGGGGGAAGATACACAGGGGAGGGAGTGGGGAGACACAGGGGAGGGGAGAGAGCGGGAAAGAGAAACAGAGGTAAACGGGTAAACGACTAGTGAATAAATAAACTATTAACTAATTCCTTTGGTTTATACATAAGGGGACCTGTGTAATCAGTAGTACGGTATCACTGCAACAGCAAGAAGCTGTACCAATAAACACAAGTCACTAGTCCCTTTTATCTACCAAAAAGATAAAGTGCGCGTTTACTAAGTGTTTTGTGGTTAAGTCCCGCGTGTTTAATTGCTCATTGCCTTTGTGCTGCAAGTTTAATTGCCTTAACAGCTCGCCTCGCTATGCGGGCTCGCAGGCGATGAGCGCTAACGGCTTGCCTCGCTTTGTGAGGCTCGCAACAATGAGTGCCTTCGGCGCTCATCACGTAACTGCTACGCATTAACGGCTCATCTCGCTTCGCGAAGCTGGCAAGCGATGAGCGCCTCATCGCCTAACTCGTACGGACCACGCAAAGCGTGACAACGTCACGCAGTTTGACAACTATTATATGTGATAAAACTGGAGGCACCGGCCAGGGAGAGAAGAGGGTGAGCAGGATGTTTTGTTGTCACAAACAAACATTTCTATGAATATTTTTATATTATGCATACATTTTTTCTGAGTAATCCAAATGGTGTAATTGAATGGAAAGCTATCAATTATTTAAAGATTTGCATTTTATTAAACTATTTGTGTTTTGTTTCAACATTTATCAACACCAATGTAATATATCTTCTGAATCAGAAATCTTTTTCCTCAAACCCCCCTTTTTCGTACTGAAATATATGAAACTAAGGAGCATTTTGGCAGTTTTAATGTGGAGAGATCACATATAATAGTTTTTAGACTGCGAGACGTCGTCACGCTTTGCGTGGTGCATACCAGTTCATCGCTTACAAGCCTAACGAAGCGAGGCAAGCCGTTAATGCCCAGCACTTAGGCGATGAGCGCAGAAGACGCTCTTCGCTGCGAGCTTCACAAAACGAGGCGAGCCGTTAACACGTAGAACTTAGCCGATGAGCGCTGCGAGCCTCACAAAGCAAGGCGGAGCCATTAACACGTAGCACTTAATGTGCGCTCATGGTACAGCACTTGACGAAGGCGCTCCTCACTGAGAGCCTCGCAAAGTGAGGCAAGCCGTTAACACGTAGCACTTAGCCGAAGGCACTCATCGCGAAGCGAGGCGTTAAGGGACTACAATGCACTACAACTATCACCACAAACACGATGAGGCAATGAAACATGCGGGACTTAGCAACAAAACACTTACTAAACGCGGCATCGCCTTGGTGTGCAAGCTGTTGGCAAAGGCTGGACTTAGAAAAAAAAAATTACGAGACGCAGGACTTAGAAACATTACAGACAGCACAAGGCAACACCCAGGACATATCGGAGTGAGTTGGAACGCGATTTTAAGCAGATTTAGACAACTTTCGCAACTAAAAAATCGCCTAAGCAAGGAAAAAAATGGGCAACGAAAAAAATGAAAAAGAGGCTACACGACCCTGGACCGCGCAAAACACTGCCAAACGCGTCGCACTTTACACATCAAACTACAAATTAGAAAATACACTATTACAAAAGCCGGAAAATGCTCACGAGACGCGTAACACATTAATAACATTACGACTATACAATGCCGCTTTACACAATAAACCAACGGCTTTACCTCGCGCACGCAGCCTATTTAGAATGCACACTTGGAACATTCATTACACTTTATAAGCAGGGCACTAACACTCACAATGTATATTCTATGCAGACGCAGAATACAAACAGATTGTTATTGCTGGCTGCATATATTAATTATAAATACTTAAAGTATATTCATTTATTCAATAAATAATTCATTATTACTTAACTACATATACATAAAAATATATATCTCTCTTTATCATGACTGATGAAGGTGCTCAGAGGATGAAAAGTACACAACAGGAGAGGCTCGCAATGAGCGCCAAAGGCACTCATTGCGAGGAACGCGATGACCCCCGAAAACGGAAAACAGACACAATTGCATTATGAGCGAGCACTGTTTGCAAACGTTGTCCATACTAGATTTTTTTTAATAAAGCTCCACATTATATTAAACTATGAGTCTAGCTTATATTTATGACATGCATTTAGACCTATGGCGTGGTTACTTAGTAAAGATCATATGATCACAGTTAATAGAGATAAGAAGAACAAACCCGCGAAAATCGTAGCTGAGCTCCCTATGACTTAGCTGCCCTCTAGTGGTACAGTAGGAGAAAGTCTTCTGACAGGAGAATGACATATATGCAACGTGGCGTGACTGATGGGATACACTGGTCTTTCATTCAATAAAAGGATGACATGATTAGTTCATATCAGCAGCATAGGAGGACTACAGGATTACTTCTCTAGATATGAAAGATAAAATTATTTTCATGAAGGGATTCTAAAGTTTGCTTTTTATGGACCAATTAAACATTTCAGAGTGTCTTATCAGACCACGTAACAATTGTGTGTTTGCTCCCATGCAATTCTAGTCTAATTTGTGATATTTTAGTACAGCATGTGCCCTTATAAACTACAAAATGATCGGCACCCTAAACTACTTATTTATTCAACTTTAAAATTTATTTTGTAATACAATGTGGCTTCATTGAGGTGGTCAACTGAAAATAAAAGCTACTAGTGAATTTTGGACTATAGTTTGGAACCTCTGCTCTATCCCATTTGTTGGCAACAAATAACCTTCAGTGGCTCATATCCTATTTGTTAGACAATTTCCACTGCCCCCACAAAAATAATCATATCATATATCTGTCTCTTGCCTTATAAACAATATAATTCCTTATGTATTATTTGATTCTCCTTTAATTTACTCACAATTAATTGAATTGGCTATGCTTTCAACAACATTGATAAATAGCCCTTTAAGGACTCAGGTAACATATCCCCTTAAGAACTCAGGTATGTATAAATGAAATATGTTCTATCACTACTCAAGGCGATGCCCTATTCTAACTCTACTAATAACTATTATAATTTATATACCTGGTGCTTTTTTCCTCAAAACAATGTACTCAGCAAGCTCAAAGAGTTTTGCAAAAATAAGAAGAGGTTAGTATCTTTCAGACCAGAAGCATTAAAATTGTATTTTTCACAGCTACTAAGAGGTCTGTTTGGTAATCCCATCATTGATTTCTTCTTACAATAAAGACTATTTTCTTCAGACACAGACATTCTTGGACAGCAGAGAATGGTTAGTATTCTGAAGTGTATCCAAACTTCTATTATCCTCTCATCTCACTATCTGCTCTCCTGACCCCATTCATTCACATCTTCAATTCTTTTACCCTTACCCTGGTCATCACTCATCTTTTCAACATCTCTCTCTCCACTGGCACATTTCCATCCTCCTTCAGACAGTCCCTCATCACACTCATTCTAAAGAAGCCCTCCCTCAATCCTTCATCTTTTTTTTGCTATTGCCTCCTCTCTCCACTGAATTAATTTACTAATACTACTTGAGCTCTCTGACTGAATAGATCACCCACTCGTTCTGCACATGTTCTTCTAAGCCTCTATGTCACAATCCTCTCATGGTTTCAGTCATATATCTCTAACCATTATATATATACTAGCGACTTGCCCGTCAAAAATGATGGGGCAATAAAATGTAAAGCCATGGGAATGCTGTTTGACACAGAATGAAAACCGTTTTGTACTGTGAGGGCCTTCTGTGCTCATTGCGAGCCTCTCCTGTCGTGTACTTTTTGGTCCTTCATGAGTCATGGTAAAGAGAGATATATATTTTTATGTATATGTAGTTAAGTAATAATGAATTATTTATTGAATAAATGAATATACTTTAAGTATTTATAATTAATATATGCAGCCAGCAATAGGCTAAGAGCTAACAATCAGTTTGTATTTTGCATCTACATAGAATATACATTGTGAGTGTTAGTGCCCTGCTTATAAAGTGTAATGAATGTTCTTAGTGTGCAGTATAAATAGGCTGCGTGCGCGAGGTAAAGCCGTTGGTTTATTGTGTAAAGCGGCATTGTATAGTCGTAATGTTATTAATGTGTTACGCGTCTCGTGAGCATTTTCCGGCTTTTGTAATAGTGTATTTTCTAGTTCGTAGTTAGATGTTTAAAGTGCTATGCGTTTTGCAGTGTTTTGCGCGTCCAGGGTCGTGTAGCCTCGTTTTCATTTTTTTCGTCGGCTATTTTTTTCCTTGCTGAGGAGATTTTCGAGTGGCGAAAATCGTCTAAATCGAGTTAAATTTGCGTTCCACCTCACTCCCGGACGTCCTGGCTGTTGCCCAGTGCTGTCTGTGATATTTTTGTAATTTTTTGGGTGTATTTAGTGTGTTTTTATTGTTTTTTCATTTTTGTCTTTCGGCTGTTAGTCTCGTATCTTTTTTTTTCTCAGTCCTGCGTCTCGGATTTTTTTTATGTGTCCTGCATCTCGGATTTTTTTTGTGTCCTGCGTCTCGGATTTTTTTTTCTAAGTCCTGCGTTTGTCAATTGCTTGCATGCCAAGGCGATCCCGCGTTTAGGAAGTGTTTTTCGGCTAAGTCCCGCGTGTTTCATTGCCTCTTTGTGTTTGTGCTGACAGTTGCAGTGCGTTGTAGTCGCTTAATGGCTCATCGGCTAAGTGCTACGTGTTAACAGCTCGACTCGCTTTGCGAGGCTTGCAGCGATGTGTGCGCTCATCGCCTAAGTGCTACGCGTTAACGGCTTGCCTCGGTTTGCGGGGCGCCCAAGCTAAGAGCGCCGCCTAACTCGTACGCACCACACAAAGTGTGACAACGTCTCGCAGTTTGACCACTATTATATGTGATCTTTCTCCTTCTGTGGCACATCCTCACCTCCACTGCACCTGTCTGTTGGGGGTACTCCAAGGCTCAGTGCTGGGTTCATTGGTTTTCTCAGATAACACAGCCTCTCTTGCCAAACTTAAGAGAGGCTTCTCACCTCTATTTTTGAACACAATAAAAATTTGGTATGAAGTTAGACACTATAAACAACGAGTCTAGACTTTATTAATGCTGCTATTACAAAATAAAGGGATGGTGTTTGTATATCATTATTGCTTAATTGTAAGTGAAAGAAAAATATGTATTTAGAGAAAACACTCTGCTTTGATATATATGTCTGGGAGCGAGAATTTATATTGGATCCAAATGGAAAGCCTTCAATCTTTCTTGCTGGAAAGTCCATATGCATGTCATCTTAATGTGCACAATATCTGAGACGAAACCATTTAATTATCAAGCAACTGCAAACTAACCCATTCACTAATACCTTTCTTTATTTCTTATGAAGTTCTTTATTAACTTATGAAAAGATTCAATGTTTATAGAGAAGCAAGGGAAGCAAATATAATTCTGCCACTATACAAATCTCTAGTACGCCCTCATTTGGAATATGGAGTACAATTTTAGGCACCACTACATAAAAAGGACATTTCAGAGCTGGAAAAAGTACAGAGAAGGGCAACAAAACTAATAAGGGGAATAGAGGGGCTAAGTTATGAAAAAAAACAAATTAAACTTATTTTCTCTAGAACAAATGGGGCCTCATTCAATTGCGATTTGGCCAATTGAATAGGGCTCTAAATAAACACATAGCATATTTTTTTTGGTTAGTGAAAACCTTGCTTTTAGATAGATGTTTACTAACTAAAAACTTATTTAAAAAAAATATGTTATGTGCTTATTTAGAGCCCTATTCAATTGGCCAAATTGCAATTGAATGAGGGCTATGGTGTCTAAGAAGGGATATTATTACCATATATAAATTTATCCAGGGTCAATAAAAAAGCTTTGTAAGTGAACTTTTTGCATCAAGAGGTTTTCAACTGAAAAAGGGCACCCGTTGAGGTTAGAAGTAAAGAGATTGCCCGTTAAAAAAAGAAAAGGGTTCTTCATAGTATGGCTGGTTAAACTGTGGAATTCTCTTTCAAAGGACAGCGGATTCGACAGAAAACTTTAAAAAGAGATTGGATATATTTTTAATAACAATGGTATTTAGGGTTATCCTGGATAATTCGAGGAGTATTGATCCAGGGAGGAATCCGATTGCCAGTATCTGGGGTCAGGAAGGAATTTTATTTTTTTCCCCTTTTGAGAGAATTGGCAAAGTTTCACTTGGGTTTTTCAGTTTGCCTTCCTCTGGATCAATTAATAATGAATCTGCATATTGTAGATCAGAGGAGATCTTAAAAGGTTGAACTTGATGGACTACACGTCTTCTTTCAATCTCAATTACTATGTAACTGTATAAAACCAAATATATAGTGTAAAAAAATTACTTGACAACTGCAATTTCATTTTAATTAGCCTATCCCCACTCCAATCTATCCGGAATGCTTTGTTAGACGCAACCACATGTGGACTTATAAATATTTGGTATCTGTTTACTCATTAGATATGGGGCTTTCAAAATAGTGTTTTATATTCATCTTATTATGAGCTTACCTGGGTTTTTTTGCTAGCAAATTAAAAATTCCAGTATTTTTTAGGTAACATCTATAAAAAATTTGGATTTTCCCAAAGGCTAGTGATTACGTTTTTTTTGCATTCTTGTTTTTGTATGCTTGCAGTCTCTGTGTAATGCTTCCATTGGATTGCAGTTTTGGGTGGCTGTATGGACTGTAGTATGTGAAGCTGTTGATTTGGAGCTGGAGAAAAGAGACAAAGGCCACTGACTTGCTATTTCGAAACACTGCACTTTACAGTCTGTGGGCCTCATTCATTTGCGATTTCACCCATTGAATAGGGCTCTATATAAGCACAGAGCATATTTATTTACAGAAGTTTTTAGTTAGTGAAGACTTTGCTTTTGGATAGAAGATCACTAACTAAAAACTTCTGTAAAAAAATATGCTCTGTGCTTATATAGAGCCCTATTCAATGGGTGAAATCGCAAATGAATGAGGCCCACAGACTGTAAAGTGCAGTGTTTCGAAATAGCAAGTCAGTGAGCAAGTCTTATTGAGAAATACTGAAACGCATTTCTCAATAAGAAGTATAAAGTCATCCAGCTTAACTTCGCATTTGCAACACTGTAGAAGTGCAACAATATTTTTATATTGGTTTATTTCTTGACGAGATGAGAGGTGATCTCACTTTATAAAACATTTTAATAGACCCAACAGGCATGATTTTAGGCAGAAAAATAGGCTTTTTAAGCACTTCTTTACCAAATAAAGTACATCAAAGTAAATAGATACATAGGTATATTATATTTATAGTGAAACCCAGAAACCTCCCATGTCCCTTTAATAAACCAATTATTGTTATCTTTATATCGCGCCAACATATTCCGTAGCGCTGTACAGGGGTTGAGTAGATGGCAAAAAACAAACTTAACACGTTATAAAGAATGGAGGACCCTGTTTTTGAGCATAAAATCAAATGTACATAGAGCTTGTTTCCAAGGCACTGACACAAGATTCAAAACTCACAAACTTACAATCTGATGTAGAATGCTAAATTAAACAAGGTTCTCACGTAGTATTACACAATATTTTCAAGCTGACCCAGTTTTGAAAAATCATTTAATATATAATAAATCAGGACTTTTTTTCCTCATGCTATTCCCAGTCCACATCACATCATGGGCTAGTGCTCCAAAGCAATTCTATGAGGACTAGACATGAGAGGCCTTTTCTCGCCCCTGCTGCCTTGCAGTACAGCATTACACTTCAATATTACACACGAACAAGGGCCTGAATGTGTGCCTTAGTATTGTCCACTCTTGGGAGACGTTCTCACCCAGCAGAGACTTTTCTCACCTCTTAGGGTCATTATTCAGGTTAATACTAAAATCTTAGCATTGTAGGCAAAAAAAATACAGAGTTTAGGACCTAAGCATCCCTCTTGGGCACCCTGAAACCACACATCTATTTTAAATGTATTTTATAAACTTTATTTTGTTACGCAGGTGTGTTTGTATGACTCTATGTGATTTGTTTGTAAGATTGTCACAGAAAAAAATCTTACCGTACTTATTATTGGAAAGTATTTAGTAATATATTAATAAATTAATACATTTGAACTCTTGCCATACTAGTCAGTCCACTAATCAGAGAGCCATCATGGGGCCTCATTCAAATGTGATTTGGTTAATTGAATAGGGCTCTATATAGGCACATAGCATATTTTTTTTACAGAAGTAAGGTCTGCACAAACTAAAAGGTTCTGTAAAAAAATATGCTATGTGCTTATACAGTATAGAGCCCTATTCAATTGGCAAAATCGCATTTGAATGAGGCCCATAGTCTAATAATAAACTACTGGGAGCAGAAAGCTATTTTTTATTAAGAATTAAGACAATGCTTTGTGACTGGAGTAATTAATGATGACAGTATTGCCATCATCAGCAGGCTAAGAAAATGTGACATATATTTGCACTTTTTGTGTCATATATTTGCACTTTTCTAAAACCATTTGTTAGTTTCAGGTTTGTGATTATTGTTACATTCTCAAACAGATTCAACTTTAATAATAAACTATTGCAGAGTCCTTCTAACAAAGTTTCAAATCTTTCATTATAAAATACAATAACATAAAACATTTTTTTTTCAAATAGCCTTGTAAATGTCACACTGAAACATAACAGACTTTGAAATATAAGGCATATTTTTATTTTGTGTATTATAAAATTAATGCAAAACATCTCCACCACTGACATGAATATCACCAATGGTTAGCTATGTATTTTACAACCTTATTAAATTGTGATTTGGCCAATTGAATAGGGCTGTATTTAAGCACACAGCATATTTTTTATACAGAAGTTTTTAGTTAATGAACTTCTATCCAAAAGCAAGGTCTTCACTAACTAAAAACTTATGTAAAAACAATATGCTCTGTGCTTATATAGAGCCCTATTCAATTTGTCCGGATTGCAATTTAAAAAGGCTGTTAGCGTTTATTGCTGCTTTATATAGTCTGGGTATGAACCACCTGGCTATGGGCCTCATTCAATTGCGATTTGGCCAATTGAATAGGGTTCTAAATAAGCACATAGCATATTTTTTTTAAATAAGTTTTTGCGTTAGTGAAGACCTTGCTTTTGGATAGATGTTTACTAACTAAAAACTTCTTTAAAAATATATGTTATGTGCTTATTTAGAGCCCTATTCAATTGGCCAAATTGCAATTGAATGAGGGCCTATGTATTTACATAAAAAGAAGATCAAATACAGAATCCAATTCTAAAGTGATATGTAAAAAAAAATAAGCAAATCTGAAAATATCTCACCAGTTTGGATGCCACATTGCCACCTGCCTCTCATTGCTACAAACAAAATTACAATGCAATACTGCTGAAAGAATGAGCTTTTTAGTTATAGAAATGTGATCATACTCAAGGAAAATTAATCATTTTAACTTCAATGGTGCTGTTTTTTTAATTAATGCAACGTATGCCTATGTAAATAATGACTAAAAAGTATTATACCAAATGTGGTATAATGTAAAACCATAAGTAATAGATACTTTATCCATTTTTTATTTAAAAATGTATTTTGGACGCTAAACTTACATAATAGTTTGCATTTTTTTACTTGTAAGTCAAGCTTTTTGATCCACTCACTAAGGACACTCTACATCTCATGCTAATCACTGATCATTACCAATGATTGCTAATTAACCCCTGTGGCTCTGAGTCTTTTGTCTTCAGTGTAATTCATATATTAAACAAATAAATAGGCATGCTTAGATCCTTGAGTGTATGGTAACTACAGTGATTAGATAACTTATTCCCTGGAGTTTGAGCGTGCCTAGATACAGACTGTACTCAGGGGGCAGATCAGAAAAGCTGACAGGTAACAATTTCAAACTTAAATATCGACTTAGGAAAATGCTATTTTTTTATATACTATGTTTGGCACCTATGCTGTGTCACTTTTTTCACTATTTACTGATCCAAAGTGGACCAGTGGTGTGTTTTTACATCAGTGTATACAGTAGTAACAACTGCTTATATGCATTGATAGATACTGAAGTGGTTTGCCAGTTCCTTCTCCAGTGGACTGCAATCTGTCTGACCTCCCTGCTATGACCTGCCAATTTTGGTATAGCTCACAGCTTCCATACACTCTCAGTTTATCTCTAGTTTTCATGCATCCAGTCATAGCAGTTGCATGTTATTTTAAACTCTTCTAGCTTGCAGCAGCTGATGTCAATTTTCGGACACTATTAATATCTGTATAATAATCTGTGATATTTTATCTCAGATTGGAGCTAAGAAAACGGCATGCAATTACTGCACTAGGGTTGCAAGTGAATCTGAAAGAAAATATCATATGATATCAGGGGTATGTCCATAACGCAGACTCACTTTTGTAATCAAGCGACCTGTAAGTCTTCCTTTAATACTTGCTCTGTGTTTGATTGCTCTAGAGAAAACAAATTTCCAAGTGTTATTCGCTTGGTGCCTCATTCTATTATCGGCCGTAAATCGGCCGTAAGGCTGCGATTCCTTGCAGGGGTTCAGTTAACTCGCGATTCTATTATACGGCCCCGCAAGGATCTCCTTTTACGGCCGGCCGCATATCTTGGAACCGGCCGTAAGCTGTGAAATATAAAAACGCAAAAATAAATTCAAGCCTGCACTGTACAGGTCTGTAAATGCTAGGGATCATATTGGGGGACATGAGGATTAAAAGGAACCCACTCTCAAGCTTGCACATCTGCCCAAACCCGAGTTCAATTAACTGTTTATTTTCCGGCTGCGGCGTGGGCGTGTCTGAGGTGCTCCAAGCACTCTGGCCTTTTTACATGGATATTTTACGGATATTAAAAATAAAATATTTTACGGATTTGAGTACAGGATAATTATGTGCTATTTTTTCTAACACCTAAAATCCCTTTATAGTCTTCTCAAAGTGCAGGATGGCTTTATTTGAGCTATTTTATGTGCTTAATTGGTGCTAGCAGGACCTCTTTCCTGCAAGTAAGCTGCGGCTCGCTTTTAGCCTTGCAGAGAGGTTTCCCGGAGCAATTGAATTGCAAATCTCTTGCGGCCGTTTTAGATCAAAGGCTTTCCTCTGGCGCGAGCGGCCGCAAGAGATAGCAAGGCACCGGCCGCAAGCCTGCCGGAGCATCCGGCCGTAAGGGAATAGAATAGCCGAATAGCTTGCGGCCGGTCCTTGCGGCCCCGCAACGGCTGCGGCCGATAATAGAATGAGGCCCTTGGAGTATGGGAATGGTGGAGGATAGCTGAAGACCATGGCCCTCATTCAATTGCGATTTGGCCAATTGAATAGTGCTCTAAATAAGCACATAACATATATTTTTTAAATAAGTTTTTAGTTAGTGAAAACCTTGCTTTTGGATAGATGTTTACTAACTAAAAACTTCTTTAAAAAAATATGTTATGTCCTTATTTAGACCCCTATTCAATTGACCAAATTGCAATTGAATGAGGGCCCATGTGTGCTGGGCCAGAATTGGATTTAGATATTAGAGGCATTTTTAAAAATCAAGGTTTATATTTCAGCCTCACTCAATCACCAGTCAACCCATCCCCTTTGTCTTCCTTTGAAAATGCATAAGCTGTTTCAAAAACTTTCTTTTTTTCTTCAAACCTAGGACAGACACACACTTCACCTTATATCCACTGATTTCGGACACAGTTTCCCTCGCACCTATAGTTCTTTATAGTTCAGGTCTCTGCACTATCACCTGTATTACCCACTGCTGCTACAGACAAACAATCTTTCATCAATGATTTACTCTACTGGCATATCTCATCCCTTCTTGCTCTTTGTGACTTCACTCTTACACTCCTGTCAACATGCAATGTCACCTACACATCACTGCAGCACTAAAGCATAGATACTGGGACGTAGAAACTGGGGAGGATGGGGGCCATCCCCCCCAGATTATATGGTTTGTTATATATAAATTGGTAGAGAGATTACAATGCGCATCAGCAAGCTGTGATCTCTTCCTCTTCCTCCCCCTAATCTCCTGTGCCTTTAACTGCCTGATTGCTCTGATAGGCAGCTCTCACAAGATCACGCTACATAATCATGTGAGACCTGGCAGCCAAAACGACAGGAGGTGAGGGGGAGATACTGGGGAGGAAGAGGAAGAGATTGCAGTGTGCTGATGCGTGTTGTGATCTCCCTCCTCCTGCTGCTAGACACCAGGGAACCTAGCTCCCCTACAGTATAGGAGAGGTAGTGATTGTTGTAAATATACGTGTAAGTACATATATATATATATATATATATATATATATATATATATATATATATATATATATGAATAATCAAAGTATTGCAGTATACAGTGATACCTTTTTATTGGACAAACATATTCATAAAAAATGACAAGCTTTCGAGAGTTTCCTCTCTTACTCAAGAGTGTGCGGCTTGTACCTAACTGCTGCTATAGAGTTGCTGTAGATTTCCCACAAAATAAAAAAAATATATATATATATTTTTTTAGACATTCAAATGTACTATGTATTTACTGTACTACTCTACGATGGACGGCTTCTATCGCTCTTTTGTCCACCATATATGAAATGATTGTTGTGGTGAACTACCTACTCATAAGGTCCACAACACAAGCTGGGATTGTGCCCCGCGCTGATGATAGGCAGTAACCTTGAAACGGCTGTCTGTGGGTAGGATTCCAGCTTGTGTATAATCCAACCTTGGCTTTGCATAAAAGCTGCGTAATGCAGCGGGAAAGCCATGTTGAAATTGTTTTTGGATTAATGAGCGAGGCATTTGTGGGCACATTTGAATGTCCCTGCCCAGCTTTCCAGAGTGCATTGTAATAACTGTATTTCTCGGAATTCTGAGCTTGTTTTAGACATTCAAATGTGAATACAGATGTACTATTTATTTATATATGTATATATAGAAAGAGAGCAATGCATCCTCAATGTGCAATCTCATAATCAAGGCAAGAGAAATATGTGCAGGGGGCTGCTAAATGTACTAGACAGAACAATATTTATTATCGGTATATAATTATATGTGGCTCGGCTTGAAACTGAGACTAGGGCAGTTATAAATCAATCACCAGTTCTTTATTGATTACCATAGAGGTCTTCATTGTGTTTGTGTACATTGAATAATACTAGTATTGCCCCAGTTCCATATAATGTACAAGTTGGAAACAAACAGAATCCATTGGGGCAAGCATTTCATTGTGTTAAGGATTTCTACATTTACTAATCACCAGAATATAAAAGTAATCTCTGGACTAAACTGTATAAACCACCAATAGAATGCTTTCTTTAAACTTTTCCAAATGAATCTAGGGCCTTTTTTAAATCTTATGGTCTCCACTGAATTAAGAAACTTGAATCCAACAGTAAAATAATGAGTTTCTTAAAAGTTATTAAAATGGTAACATTTGGAACAAATACATGTCATAATTGTGTTCATTTATAGTATACTTAAAATGGGAAGTTCAACTTTAATATACAACTTTAACATATATTGCTCTAACAATGAAGAATACTGTTATGCCCAGGGCCCGACTGGACTGTTGGGGACTGTGGCCTGGGCCTGGGTTGGCAAGAGTTACCCTCTTTATTAATATGGTTATGCATTTTTTTTGTTGCTGCTTATGGTTTTAAAATGACATCTATATTGCATTGTTTCATGCCTGGATGGGCCAGAATTCATGGACTGGCAAAATGAGTACCCAGGTTGTAGTTTGCCCCCTGTTCCCACTGCATTGACTCCCCTGCAGCTGCCAAAAGAAAGCATTTATATTCCTCCGAAATTTGGAAGGAAGGGGCACTGGCCTGGATCATTAGGAGGGAGGTTGGTCATTGAACCATGGAGGCTGTTGCCATGGCTGCTCATCACCCTGGAATGGATAGAGCTTGAGGATGTTATAAACCCACTTTGCCAACCCAGCATCCAAGCACGCTCAGGGGCAGGCTCGGGCCTAGCAAGGAGGGAGTTGGGGTTTTCCATTTTGCCAAGGATACCTGGCATTACCAGATAAGGGCCCTTGAGCAGTTATCTACATGACCCACTGCAGAGAGAACATTACATCATTTGATATACATGTTCCCCACACATGGGCCGTCACCATTGGTAGACCATTTGTGTACTGAAGGATGGGACTTACTGTAGTTGTCCAGCCTGTAGCCAGAAAACTGTATACACAGTATCTCACAAAAGTGAGTACACCCTCACATTTTTGTAAATATTTTATATCTTTTCATGTGACAACACTGAAGAAAGGACACTCTGCTACAATATAAAGTAGCTAGTGTATATTTGCTGTCCCCTCAAAATAACTCAACACAGCCATTAATGTCTAAACTGTTGGCAACAAAAGTCAGCCCTAGGTGTGTTGAGTTATTTTGAGGGGACAGCAAATTTACACTGTTATACAGGCTGTACACTTACTACTTTACATTGTAGCAGAGTGGAATTTCTTCAGTGTTGTCAAACGAAAAGATAAAATAAAATATTTACAAAAATGTGAGGGGTGTACTCACTTTTGTGAGATACTGTATGTTGATAGTCTTATTATTATTTTCTTTATTTATATTGCGCCAACATATTCTGTAGCACTGTACAGGGGTTGAGTACATAGCAGAAAACAAATTAAACACCTTGTAAAGAATGGAGGGCCCTGTTTTTGAGCATAAAATCAAATGTACATAGAGCTTGTTTCCAAGGCACTTACACATGATTAAAAACTCGCAAACTTACAATCTAAGGGTTTATGTGTGATACAAGAGGGTGACAAATACAATTGAAAGCAATTGGTTCAGTAAAGTGGAGGGGTCTGTGTGTTGTACTGTAGATTGTGGGTGTGAGTGTTATTAAGCTGTGGAATGTTCAGTTGTACATGTTAAGGCTGAAGATGATAAGATTTTTTTAAACAGGCGTGTTTTTAATAATTTCTTAAAGGTTTTGAGGCAGGAAGATAATCTAATGGAGCAGGGCAAGGAGTTCCAAATAGATGGGGAAGAAAAGTCCTGAAGACGGGAGTGAGAGGAGGTGATGAGAGAGGAGGAAAGAAGAAGGTCGTTAGCAGAACGAAGGGGGCGGTTGGGAGAGTATTTTGAAACAAGAGCAGAGATATAAGGGGGTGCACTGTTTTTAAGGGCTTTATATGTTAGGGTCATGATTTTAAATTTGATTCGGGAAGCTATGGGAAGCCAGTGGAGTGATTGACAGAGAGGAGCTGCAGACACTGAGCATTTGGTATTGAAGAGTCTAGCGGAGGCGTTCATTATGGACTGGAGGAGAGACAGACGAGAGATGGGGAGGCCAGCAAGGAGGGAATTGCAGTAGTCGAGTCGAGAGATGACGAGAGAGTGAATTAGAATTTTAGCTGTTTCTTCTGTAAGATAATGACGAATTTTGGAGATGTTTTTTAGGTGAAACTGACATGATTTTGTTATTGCTTGGATGTGAGGAATAAAAGAGAGGATCCAGTAGAACCCCAAGACAACAGGACTGGGAGGTAGGGGTGATGATGGTGTTGTCAACAGTGAGAGATATTTGAGGTGTGGAAGCTGTAGTAGAGGGTGGAAAGATTAGAAGTTCAGTCTTAGACATGTTGAGTTTGAGTTGACGGGTGGACATCCAGGAGTGGCAGTTTTTGGACTTACATAATTAAGGTGTAAGTGTCATTCTGTGCATTAATTCTAATATTCTAACATATTGTATGGTGTATCCAGTGGTGGAGAATAGTCACAGTCGGTGGCTATTGTGTTCCTGTTTTTCTGGTCTGCTGAAGCAAGCTCCTGGGTGTGTTATTTGGTTCTGGTCTATCTTCTACTATCAGAGGTGCAAAAGGACCGCACAATTCTGCTGGGTAGGTTTGAACCAGGTTTTTACCAAGCCCAATTGAACTAGCAGATCATGACAAATACATTTACAGAAATTAAAATGTATGTGTAGAAGTTATAGCATTTTTATCGCTATATGTTATGAGCGGCTGAAGAACATTAGTTAACTTATTTCTGTGTGCTATTTAATTTAAAATACATAACTTAACTTGCCCTTTAGATTGTTGAAGGTAATGTTTATATTAGGTGCTACATACTGTGTAGCTTTATGACAGCTGGGACCGTTCTTAATTCATATAATCTGCTGCTTTATGTTATTATACTTTGGCTCTTATCTGCAGATACATAACACGTGACATTAAAGCTTCTAGAAAAGTGCTAAATTCAGACTAAAAGTGTAAGCAGCTAATCTATAAAACATATTTGTTGGTGGAATTCACTACACAGTTGCTCTTTCATTAGCTAACTCTACTCTACAATATACTAAAATGGCATGATATTCTTTTTAGGACATGTTTTCCTTTAATCTCTGTCCTTGAATCTCGATCAGTGGTACATTACATATATTGAGGTGTATTTTATCCCCGCTATAAAGGTAGTATTGTGTTGCTGAATAATATATCTGCATTGCACAGTGTTTTATAAGTGACACAATAATACAAACATTGCTACTAAAAATGTGATTCAATACTCTGTTATTTTCAGTGTTCTCTTCCACCCTAGTCTCCTGGAAATATGAGTATGGTGCTATGGCGAAACAGTGTGTGAGATAAAGAATCTATGTGAGCTTGAAACTAAACATAACTGTATATCCAGTCTACAGCAGTAGGTGTTAATTGAGATGCTGCTCAATCAGTGATTGCACCTAAAATCTGACAGGAAGGAATTTAAGAGGTTTGCAGCAAGAATGAGAGTGTGTTTTTTCTTGATTGTAAATCAACTGTGGAAAAAAGATCTTGCTGCAGAAATAGTTGCACCTGCATTTGGGGAAAGCTGAAACAAACAATCCTCTGATTGTGAGGAGTAATGCTAAAAGGGGCAACTAAATAATACCTGGAAAATAAGTATTTTTGAAAGTGGACTATGTATAGTGAACTAATTTAGTTTACCCGAGAGCCGAGAAGGGACTCCGGGGCTACCCTAGTTTTATTTTGTGTGCAGATTTAGGCCATTTACTTTTATGTTTTTGGGACTTTATATTAAAAAAATAAAAAAGACACCTGGCCTCTCAGCTGCTCCTGTATATACTGTATATACCACTTAAGAAACAGGTCACCAGGGGCCCACACTACCACACGTGTTAAATGAACCAGTCCACCAGCTTAAAGGGACATAGAAGGTTTCTGGATTTTCACAAGTATTTAACAAACCTATATATGTATTTACTTTTATGTACTTTATTTTATTAAGAAGTGCTTAAATGCTCTGTTGTTTTCTATATAAATTCATTCAATTTGTACCTATTTGGGTCTGCCCTCTGCAGCCAATGCAGATCATGAACACACAGTGCCACAAATGAAGCTGTCAGAGACCTCTTTCATTCAGCCTATTGCTGAATATTGTTACTGATTGGGTACTATGAGATAGTGCAACCTCTGTAATTAGAAGTATTCTGCCTTTGTGATATGTAGTGGAGAGAAATCAGTTAAGAAGTATATGAAAGGATTCAGGCAAAAAACAGAGCTTTTAAGCACTTCTTAATAAAATAAATCCAGATACCTTCTGTGAATATCCCACGTATGGGGAGAGTCTATTTATCTCCCGGAATTCTGTTTTCAGTAATAGGAAACCTCCCTCAGGTATCTTAGAAGGAATGGGCGTCTCTGTGCCCGGAGGTTGAATTTAGGCCAATCAACATCAGTTCAGGAGCCAAGGGTCTGGATCAGCATAACCAGTGTAATCTGTTTCTTCAGTGGGCTTGAAAAGGCCAAGGTGACCAATCCTACCCAGCAGATTCCAATCTAGTATTCCGTCATTTCATACAAGGAAGCAGCAGAGGCTCAGCAATACATAGTGATTTTAGCTCACAAAAATAATAAAGGTCTTCCCTCTAAATGAAACTAGACGAAACACACCAATTCTATGTGTCCCAGCAGAGCAAATCTTTTTTAAAACAGACATCCAAGATGAGAGTTGCAGACTCCATCATTAAAATTCTAACTCATTTAGCTCCTTTTGAACTGGACATGCAACATAGAAACCTCTTAACATCACACTTATACAATACTATATAATATTACAATAACTATTCATAAAATTATTACATGTCCAGTCACTGTAAGCCCCAAAGTGTCCAATCAAAAGTCCAAAGTCCAGGGCTACCATGACAGGATTGTCACACCTTCAATGTCCCTTTAAAAGTTCACTGAAGTCCTACATTTAAAATGTACTATTTTGAACAACTGCACATTAAGTTGGGCAAACTAGTCTTAGAAAGTAGGCATACAAGTAATACAGGCTTTCATTTATTATCTTTTGTATACAGCTCTGTGGAAACAGACATTTTGATTTAGGGTTATCTACTTCCTGAGGTGGAAGGAGACTTTTCCAACCAAATGAAGTTTCTTTCTGCACAATGAAAAAATAGCAACTTCCAATGCTTTTTAAACGTTTTAATGAAAAGCTCACTACTTTACAAGGACACGTTCTGTTGAGACAACAGAAAAAAAGGGTCAAGTAAAGTAAACTGGATGCCATGTAAAAGTACAAGATTTAAAGCCTATGTTTATGTATATGTTTATATGTTTGCAATCAATCCAGAAAATGTCTTCTATTACCAAGATTGTTCGTTAAAAAAAAAAATCCATACAGAAAACAAATTGATCACAGTGGTCCTTTTTAGCAATGCATTAACACACTGGGCTAATAACGCAAAACTGCTTGAAACCTGTGGATTGGAGGTCTACACAAACCATCACTTAATAATTTTTCTGTGTGCTACTTATCAATTTCTTTATAAAGGAGTATGTACACTTGTAAATAAGAAAATATTTACATCTCTGTGCTAGAGATAGAATGGACTTGGTATTATTGATATCGAGCAGGCTAGGGCGGGAGTTTATACAATGCTAACATTCAGGCAGTGCTCAGGCTTCTTCTGCTGTTGGTGAATTGTAATAACTTTAGCAAATATTGTGTATGTATTGAAGAATGTATATTTATGTATGATTACTTGAGATGTTGGTATGTTTGCACATAGTGCCTCCACATACCCTGTGTCTGCTCAAGTGATCACACATATTACTCATATACCATGATATCCTGTAACTCTGTAATGCACAAAGTCATACACAATCTGTTTTTATTATAAGTTGCTTTGAACAAATAAAATAAAAGTTACATTTTGATTGCCTAACACACCATTAAAATTATGATTGCTAACTCAGGCCCTCATTCAATTGCAATTTGCCCAATTGAATAGGGCCCTAAATAAGCACATAACATGTATTTTTTAAAGAGGTTTTTAGTTAGCAAGCATCTATCCAAAAGAAAGGTTTTCACTAACTAAAAACTTCTTTAATAAAAATATGCAATGTGCTTCTTTAGGGCCCTATTCAATTTTGCCCACATCGCAATTGAATGAGGCCCTCAGTGTGTAACATTACCGTGAAGCTTATTCCTTCCTTTTAGTGTGCATATTATTGTCCTTTCTTAGGTTTTACCTCTTTATGATCAGTGTGTAATTACACATTTTCAATTGAGTACATTTCCTTGAGCTTCTAAGTATGGTAAACATTTGAATTAAATATATATATATATACATGTACATTTTTAAATGATCTTCCAAACATACTCTTCCTTCTCCCCAAAGTTCATTGACAACAGTTTCCCAAAGAGCCTACCTATGTTTTTCTGCCAATATTACAATAATTTATACGAAACTGGCGTGTGATCATTGTTTTTGTATTAAAATCACATATATAGTTGTGAGCGTACGGGTCGATGCTCACGCTTGCGGGCTCGCATAGCGAGCCCGCGGCCTTCGCAAAGCGAGGGCCTCAGTTGCTGGCGAGGTCACTGGGCAAGGGCCTCAAACCCTCGCAAACTTCACGTCGCTACTCAATAAACACGACACACAAATTACGACACTCGCTAAATTTTACGAGGAACGCAAACAACCTACGAAACACGTTACCACACATTACGACCTCGCAAACATCGGACGCAACACGCCGACATACAAACATTTAAAACACAATACATACACACAGCACATACATAAAAACCTTACCTACACCAAGAGGGAGCACCCAGGACCTCAAAAATGCAACTTAGACCTCGATTTTACTCGAAATAAAAGAGTTTTGAGACTAAAAAAAAAACTCGCAAAACACCACAAGAAACTCGCAAAACGCCACAAACCACCTACGGATATTCATACCACACAGTGCACACATTCAGCATGCTTACACAGCAGCTCCACACCACTAATGCTGCAGCAACATCAACACAGATTGCCAGCTCTTCATCACAATGCTTCAAAATAGGTACAGTATATTCATTTATTAATGTATTACATATTTCATTATTAGACACCAAACAGCATTAGCTACCTTACAATTTCATTGCCGTCATTTTTTGACGGGCAATTCACTAGTTAGTATATATTTCTTGTATAACTTGCTTCTTCCTAGTTTTATGGTGATGCTTTGGAGGCTATAAATGAAACTTACTAATGCTGTAAACCTCTTACCTGCTATGAAAAACACTATAAAGTTGATTCAAAATCTCAAGCTTTGATTTCATGTTCATTCAAACTTTTATTGCAGTATTTAAGAAATAAAGAGTTGTTAAGTACCTGGTGGGATATGTGCATCCTGTGAAATATTTAAATTTGGAAATGAATTATAATGGCTTTCCTTGTAGTCAAAATTGTTAAGTCTGTTGAACTCATCTGAACCTGCTTTGCAGATTTACATGTGAAACAGCTTTGTAACTGAATGTTCTATAACATTATTAATTGAATATTCATGTAATAAGGGTCAATTCTCCCTGTGTGGGGATTAGAACAAACCTTTCAAATCCACAAACATCTGTACTCTTTGTGAAGGCTTATTAAAATGGTGAATGCTTATTTGTTAAACTAGATAGTACACTATACTCCTTTAACTAGAAAATGTGTATTGATGGAACGCTTCATAACCAAGGGCCTAGGAATCCCCAAAAAAACCTGAGGGGGACAGAGCGCGGCATTTGTGGGCACATTTGCATGTCCCTGCTCAGCTTCCCAGCGTGCAGTGTAATATCTGTATTTCTCTGAATTCTGAGGATGAAACAAGTTTTTTAACTTGTTTTAGACGTTCAAATGTGGACACAAATGTACTATTTATATAATGTACTACTGTACTGTGGAGGGCTTCTATCGCTCTTTTGCCCACCACATATTAAATGATTGTTGTGGTGAACTACCTACTCAAAATATTCACTACACAAGCTGGGATCCCACCCCACTCTGATGATAGGCAGTAACCTTGAAACGGCTGTCCGTTGGTAGGATTCCAACTTGTGTATAATCCAACCTTGGCTTTGCAAAAAAGCTGTGTAATGAAGCGGGCACAAGTTTAAAAGGAAGCCATGTTTAAAATGGTTATGGATAAAAGACTAAAGAATTTGTGAGCACATTTGCATGTCCCTGCTCAGCTTCCCAGAGTGCAGTGTAATAACTGTATTTCTCAGGAATTCTGAGCAGGAAACAAGTTTTTTTAACTTGTTTTAGACATTCAAATGTGGACACAAATGTACTATATATATATATATATATATATATATACATACATACATGCATACATAGGAGAGGTATATGTACATTGAAGTGGTATATGTACTCTAACTATAGAGATATATATATATATATATATATATATATATATATAGTTAGAGTACATGTACCACTTCAAATATATATACCGTATTTACTCAAATCTAATGGGCACCTTTTTTGTGAAAAATCGGGTCCCAAATTTGGAGTGCGCATTAGAATCGATGGCGCACTAGATTCGATGTGTTCACCCATTTTTCGGGGTTAAACATTGAATCTAGTACGCCATCGATAACATTGCTTTAGCGGTACGGTATGATGAGGGGAGTAATGAAGAAGACAAATAGTGCTGATATTGTTAATTACCAGAATGCTAATTGCTTCTATGTTGTCATTACTATTTCTGTAATTGCTGGTATATCGTTATTACCGGTATATTGTAAATGTTGTAATTACTGTTAATTACTTGTATGTTGTAACACTATACGTATGATGCAATATGATCATATTGTTGTACAGTAGTGTCATTTATAATAAAACTACCATAAGTTGGTAACATAAACTCACTATTAGGGACTTCTTGTACAAATTACAAATGGGCATTACATTCGCCAGCAAAAACATTGTTTTGATTCATGGGTTCCAAATTTGGAGTGCGCATTAGATTCGATGGTGCACTAGATTTGCGTAAATATGGTATTTATATTGTCAACAGCACATACCTCTCCTTTGTAGGGAGGTAGGTACCTTATGCCAGTCTCTATCTCCATCTCCCCCAGCAGTCCTTTGTAGTTTCCCCTCACCTCTCATACCTCTGGCTGGCCAGTATTTCTATAAAATCTGGGTGTCATGAGATGACGCAAGATTATCTCGGAAATCACAGTATCCGGTCAACCAGAGGTATGGGAGGTGAGGTGCTCTTCCACACCTCATCTAGCCACATAATCGGAAGGGAATTCCCCCCCCCCCCCGCCATTGCCCCAGTTCTTACGCCCCTGTTCATAACTATACATAATGCAGTAATAAAATGTTAATTGTTGTAATGGTCTCGAAGAAAATATAGTTACATAGTTACATAGTAATTGAAGTTGAAAAAAGACTTTCAGTCCATCAAGTTAAACCTTTCAAAATCTCCTCTGATATGCAAAATGCGGATTAGTTGTTAATTAATCCAGAGGAAAGCAAACAGAAAAAAAAAACAAGTGAAAATTGTACTCCATATTCCAAATGAGGGCATACTAGGGATTTGTATAGTTACAGAATTATATTGGCTTCCCTGGCTTCTATACCCTTCTTAATACATGCTAATATTTTATTTGCCTTTGCAGCTGCTTCTTGGCTTTGAGCACTGTTACCTAGGTGGTTGTCCACAAGTACTGCCAAATCCCTTTCAATATCTGATACCCCTAGATTTGCTCCATTAAGATGATAAATTACATGGCTATTTTTCCTTCGCAGATGCATAACTTTACATTTATTCGTATTAAATCCATCTGCCATTTAGTCGCCCATTCCTCTAATTTATGTCAATCCCTTTGGAGGGAAAGTACATCATTATCTGATATAATTAACTTGCACAACTTTGTGTCATCAGCAAAAATGCAGACACTACTTTCCAGTCCTACTTCTAAGTCATTAATAAATATGTTAAAAAGGAGAGGACCTAATACTGAACCCTAAGGAACCCCACTTACCACATTGGAGAATGTTCCATTTACCACAACCCTTGGCTTCCTGTCTTTTAGCCAGCTCTCAATCTATGAGCAGATATTTACTGCAATTCCTGTATCCCTTAGTTTACACAATAGTCTTCCATGTGGCACTGTATCAAAAGCCTTTGCAAAATCCAAATAGACTACATCCAAATATCATTCATTTTGGTTAGTTATACTTTATAACAGTATATAAAGCTGCTGGATGCAAAATGCAAGTATATATATATATACATTGCATTTTGTAGGGCCTGCTAAAACCTTTTTATGTAAGGATAGTTTGTATAGTTGAGGTGAACTGTCCCTCAGAATTAAATTAGTTAAATATTATTACAATTTTAAACGTATGTACGTTAAGTATGACCATCTGCAAATTCTATTGCTTGGTTTCTTTGTACACTTGTATAATACTATGCCACCTCTTCAAATTTGTAGCAGTGATGTTTTTTCCTTGGATATGCTGTTGCAAAAACCTGCCAATTACCACAGGGAATTAGGGAGGACCACATTCGGTCCTTGGGGCAGAAGTTAACCTGCCGTGCTTTATTTGTAAAATTAAACCTTTATAAAAACATAGTAAAACGGGTATCTGCTTCTAGAGACAAAACAGTAGAGAAAGGGAACCTTATATATAAATGCATACAAACAGCAACAATATTTTTTATAAAAGCAGGGACATTGTGGATAATCCTAATTTACTATAACGATAGGCAACCCCTAGATTTAAACATACCAGTACCAAATCAGATTTTGTATGCAGTGAGTCTTGAGGGGATTTGAGAGGAAATTCCCATTTGTTAACCAAGCGGCACAGAGCAATCTGGCACTTTAGTCAGCAAGTGGGAAAGCTCTAATCCATGCAGGCTCTGCCAAGTAAAGCTTAAACATCACTCTGTGATCAGATCATTTTTGCTATGGCCTCAGGCTTTTTTCCCTGTTATAATCCCATTTAGCACTGAATCTCCTTTTTTTGTATAAACCCCCTGCAATTTACTAACCAAAGCAAGCACTTAAATCTTTTCTGAAATGATAGTGCAAAAATAAAGGATTGTTTAAAGCATATTAAGCTCAAAGTTACAATATATAAAATATATATAACAATGGATTTATAGATCAGTCCTCCTAGCAGAGCAGATTTTATAGGGACACAACCACAATACTTATTATTTCAATGTAAAAGAGTATAAAATTAAATAGTAAATTATGAACCATACTGTCTGCTGGGACACATGGAGAGTGTGCATGAGGAGTTAGGAGCAATATTTTCTGGACAGAACCAGCATTTTGACTTGTCAACTAGCTCCACTGTTACTAGCACAGCTAATGAGACAATTGGGGCAATCTGAAACAAATAGACAAGTACTGTTATTATCAGTGAATTTCAATATCTAGAAATAAGATAAAAAATGAGTGCTGACAAAATGTAGAACACTTCTCATGTGTAGAGAATGACTGCCAAAAGTGTCTGCCATTCCAGCAGCCCTATTAAATTCGATGCCAGTAACTCCAACGCGAAGCTCGCAACAGCTGCTGGCTTGAAATTTGGCGAACTACTGTCCTATTAAATTAGAACGGGCTGCTATCTACGAGCTGGAGACGCAAACCCATAAACCATTCATCAGCCGTCGGATTTGCGGGCTTGAACGTAATCAATAAGTCAGACTCGTAGTTACGGGTTTAGATGGAGCCAATGGAAACAGAGATTGTCATAAAAATGGTGGTTGGATTTCAAAGTCTTGTGGGGTTCAATTACGATTTACGATCGAACCACATTCCAGTTATTATGCAATATTAATAAAGCCGCAAATATGATATTCTATTACATGGGAGTTCCATCATATGTATTAACACATTGATTGCTTTGATATAACACAAAAAGTATACATGAAATAAAGTATTTTTCTGGCCCGATATTAATATTAGTACAGTAGTGTGTTTTTATTTGCAGTTAAAGTGCTACTTATTGGACTTTACCCCCCTTGCGAGTCCTCTCCAGCACACGTTGGGCTTTGCGCTACATTTGCAAGTGAGTAGCGCAAATTTAATAGCATAATTATGAGTGCCACATTAAGACGCCGGAAGGAGCGGAGGCAGAAGCAGGAGCTTCAGATGCATGTAAGTGAGGGGAAAGGGAGAGGGGGGGTATTTAAAGGGGTAAAATGAGGGGGGGTTAGAATGAGGAGGGGGTTGTGGATGAGGAGGGAGGTTGACGAGGGAGGTTGAGGATGAGGAGGGAGGTTAAGGAGGGAGGTTGAGGATGAGGAGGGAGGTTGAGGATGAGGAGGGAGGATGAGGAGGGGGGTTGAGGTTGAGGAGGGAGGTTGAGGAGGGAGGTTGAGAATGAGGAGGGAGGTTGAGGAGGGGGTTGAGGATGAGGAAGGGGTTGAGGATGAGACTGAGGATGAGGAAGGATGTTGAGGATGAGGAGGGAGGTTGAGGAGGGGGTTGAGGATGAGGAGGGGCTTGAGGTTTAGGAGGGAGGTTGAGGAGGGGGTTGCGGATGAGGAGGGGGGTTGAGGTTGAGGAGGGGGTTGAGGATGGGGGTTGAGGAGGGGGTTGAGGATGAGGGGGTTGAGGATGAGGAGGGATGATGAGGAGGGAGGTTGAGGATGAGGAGTGGGGTTGAGAATGAGGAGGGGGGAAGAGACACAGTGTAGGGATAGGCGGGGAAGAGACACAGGGAAGGAAGAGGAGGGAAGAGACACAGGGAAGGGAGAGGGGAGAAGAGACACGGGAGAGAGAGGGGGACACAAGAGGGGGACACAGGGGGCAGCACATTTCTCACCCTCGGCTTATACTCGAGTCACTAATTTTACCCAGTATTTTGTGGTAAAATAGGTGCCTCGGCTTATACTTGGGTCGGCTTATACTCAAGTATATACGGTAATTGTGATTGGTCTTTTTCTTGTGGAATTAACATTTTGAGGGTGTGAAAATTCCTTTTTCCACTTTGCATAGAACATTGAGGAATAGAGACCCTTTTTGAAATGAGGTTTCTTCGGTCTCAAAACCTCTCATAATAATGGATTAGGGGTGCATAACAATACATTTAAATTTCAGTTTCTTTACATTTCTCACATAGACCCTGTCATGTCTAACCAGGTGCCATGATCATGTTTTTTGGGGGAGGTGAGATTCAACTAGGAATTCACCTTCTCATATCTGGTTAGTAAGTAAAAAACAGTGGGCCTCATTCTATTAACGGCCGTAGGAGATGCGAGGCCGCAAGGACCGGCCGCAGGCTACGTGCCTATTCTATTCCCTTGTGGCCGAGGGCTCCGGCAGGCTTGCGGCCGGCGCCCTATTATCCCTTGCGGCCGCACCGGTAGCAGGAAAGCCTTTGATCTTACAGGGCCGCGAGAGTTTCGGCCGCAAGAAAGCCACGGTTGCTATTCAAATGCTACGTAAACCCTCTCGTCAAGGTCGTAATTAGCTAAAACCGAGCCGCAGCTTACTTGCACCAAAAAGGTCCCGCAAGCACCAATTAAGCCCATAATAAAGCCATCCTGCACTTTGATGAGACAAAGTGATTGGAGGTGTTAGCATTCATAGCACAAAATTCCCCTACACTCAAATCTGAAAATCATTTATAGTTTAATTCATGTAAAATGTCCACGTACAAAGTCCCACGGGCTTGGAGCACTTCAGACCCGTAAAGGCTGCGGGATTAGCCTCCGTCAAGTTCGTAAATGGGTAAAATAGACCTACGGGTCGTAAAGGGCTAACTTACAAGTCGTAGCATAGAAAAGCCATCCTGTACTTTTATTAAAGTGAAAGTGATGTTTGGTCTTAGAATTAATAGCTCAACATTCCCCTACTCTCAAATCTGCAAATAAAGAAATTTAACTTGATGTTCAATCTTCGTGATCTATCATGCAAGCCCGCACGGGTTTGAATAACGAGCTACGGGCTTGATCATTGAAGTCCGTGGGACTTGGACGGATTTTAAAATCAAAGTACAGTTTGGCGAACTTGAGAATGTTTTGCTATTAATCCTCATGCCCCCCATTATGTTTCCCATCATTTACAGTGCTTTGCAGTGCTGGATTGAATATATATTGGCTTCTACAATGCTTTGAGTTTGCGGCCCTCAACCTCCGAACCAGTACGGGTTTTAACAAGGACGAGCCTGCGGGACTTTGGGATGGAAAATAAACCGCAAATAATATATCGGATTTGGGCGATGTGCAAGCTTGAGAGGGTGTTGCTATTAATCCTCATGTCCATGTGCCATCTTGAATTTATATTTGCATTTACAGCTTTGTGACCTTGCCTCCGCAAAACAAGATTTACAGGCGCGGGAGAAACGCATGCGGCTGTTTGCATGATGTGCGGACGTCCGTAAGGGGGATATCCTTGCGGCGCCGTCCATTTGAATAGCAGGGTAGCAGTAGCTCTACACGCGGTCGTAAGATGGCCGCAAGGAATCGTAGCTTTGCGGCCATTTCACGGCCGTTAATAGAATGAGGCTCAGTGTGTCTTGTTCATACCTGTAAGAGGAGACATGCTTTATATTGTGAGTTGAATAAGCAAGTATAAGGGCCTTATTCAATTAAGATTTTACCAATTGAATAGGGCTCTATATAAGCACAGAGCGTATTTTTTTACAGAAATTTTTAGTTAGTGAACTTCTATCCAAAAGCAAGGTCTTCACTAACTAAAAATGTCTGTAAAAAAATATGCTCTGTGCTTATATAGAGCCCTATTCAATTGGCCAAATCACAATTGAATGAGGCCCTGCGTTTCATTATATCTTATGTTTTGTTTGTGCATGTATCTATTTAAATATACACATTCACTCTTTTCCAGCCCACAGTTTCCTTTTTCATCAGAGAGAATACATTTTTAGAGAGTTATTTATTTATGTACATGTACTAAATATTATTACACTACTTCCCTTAAAATCAATAAAAAGGAAAAATGACCACAGATACCAGAAGTCTCAAATCAAAATAATATATATATACACACATTTATATATATATATATATATATATATATATATATATATATATACACACATATATATATACACACATATATATATACACACATATATATATACACACATATATATAAATATATATATATATATAAATAAAAACAAACAAACATATATATATATATATATATATATATATATATATATATATCCGAGCCATTGTGGGCATATTTGTGTGTCCCAGCTCAATTTCCCAGAATGCAGTGTAATAACTGTTTTTCTCGGAACTCTGAGCTGGAAGCAGGTTTTTTTTTTACTTGCTTTAGACGTTCAAATGTGAACACAGATGTACTATTTATTTACTGTACTACTGTATGGTGGAGGGCTTGTATCGCTCTTTTGCCCACCATATTATAAATTATTGTTGTGGTGAACTACCTACTCATAATTTCCACAACACAGGCTGAGATCCCGCTCCATGCTGATGATAGCCAGTAAGCTTGAAACAGCTGTACATGGATTGGATACTCGGCCTGTGTTTATTCCAACCTTGGCTTTGCATTAAAGCTGTGTAATACAGCATGCATAAGCTTAAAGGAAGCCATGTTTGATAATGGCTACGGAATGAAGAGCGAGGCTTTTTGTGGGCACATTAGTGTGTCCCAGCTGAACTTCCCAGAATGCAGTGTAACAACTGTTTTTCTCGGAACTCTGAGCTGGAAGCAGTTTTTTTAACTTGCTTTAGACATTCAAATGTGAACGCAGATGTACTTTTTATATATATATATATATATATATATATATATATATATATATATAGTGGTCCCTCTGTGTTCATCTACCGCAAACCCTCTTCCAATTCAGTATCTGACGCATCTTTACAAGTAAAAATGCTTTGCCACTCAGAGCTTGCTTGGTACTCACCAAGCTCACCGCCCTCACCCCCAACCCCCCACCCCCCGCATTTTGTCTCTCCAGGAAGTTTAATAAAGTACTGTGATGTAGCATAGCAAGAGCCCAAGAGTCTGTGCCTACAAGAACCAAAGTGCAGTCTGTGCTTAGAACGACAAAAGCGCAGCCTGAGCTTAAAGGGACCCAGGTGTAGCCTGTGCTTACAAGGACCCAAGTGTAGCTTGAGCTTACCATAACCAAAGTGTAACTAGTTCTTACAAGAACCACAGTGCTGCTTGTGCGTGATACCTCTCCTCAGAAAAGAAAAATAGTGAGAGCCACAATAGAATGAAAGAAAAGAAATAATAACCAACTATGAGTGTGGTAGCCAAGTGTCTGATCTTGCTGTTGAGTACAAAATGCCTAGAACTACAATCACTACAATAGTGAAAAATAAGGAAGCTATTAAAGGAGCCAATGTGACTAGAAGTGTGAAGGCTGTGACTAAGCAAAAGTCACAGACATTGGAGGAAGTGGAGAAATTGATGTCAATTTGGATTAATAAAAAAAACAGTTAGCACGTGATAGTATTTCCCAGGCAAAAATTTGCGAGAAAGAAAAAAAAATTGCATGCCGATCTGTTAAAAAGACAAGCCTACAACAAGTGGTGACATCAGTGACATATTTAAAGCCAGTCATGATTGGTTTGAGAATTTTAAAAAGAGAACTGGCATTAACAGTATGGTGAGACATAGAGAGGCAGCCAGCACTGACAAAAAAGCTGTTAAAACCTTTGTCAGGAAGTTCAGAGACTATTTAGAGGCTGAGGCTTTTATTACCCAACAAGTCTTCAACTGTGACAAGACTGGTTTATTTAGAAAGAAAATGCTTAACAGAACCTACATCACCCAAGAAGAGAAGACATTGCCAGGGCATAAACCAATGAAGGACAGGCTAACTCTGTTGGTGTGTGGAAGTGCTAGTGGGGAGTTACTAAGCCTCTACATTTTCAAAAGAGAAAATATGATAATGGACAATGCTCCTGGTCACCCTCCAGGCTCAGAGGTCAATTTGCTGGAGGACTTTAATTTTATAACTGTTAAGTTCTTGCCAGCTAACACAACTCCTCTTATCCAGCCCAAGGTCCAACAGCTCATCTCAAACTTTAAGAAACAGTTTACCAAAGCCCTCTTCCAGAACTGCTTTGAGGTGACCTTGGATACTGAGTTGACACAGAGAGAGTTCTGGAAAGACAATTACAATATCTTTCACTGTGTCACTATGATAGATAAGGCCTGACATTTAGTCTCTTACAAGACCATGAACTGTGGCTGGAGGAAACTGTGGCAAGAAGATGCCAATCTGAGGTACTAGGAGGCTGAACCTAGCCCAGTAGTGTAGGACATTATGTCTTTGGGCAAGTCCATGGTCCTAGTAATGAGTAATAAAGACATCAATGAGTTAGTGGAGGAGCTCGGCACTGAGGAACTGCAGGATCTTCAAAGGGATCAGCAACAGATAATAGTTGAGGAAAATTCTTCAGGCGAAGAGGACGGAAAGGTGGAAGTACATACTGGATTGATCAGACATGTGTGCTAAATGGATTGAATTACAACATTTTGTTGAAAAGTATTACCCCAACAAAGCTCAAGCAAGCGGAAATGTGGATTTAATGATCGAACAATGTCACACTTCAAAAATATTTTTAAATGTAGGCAGAAGCAAGTTTCTCTTCATAGGTTTCTAGTGAAACACCCTACATCAGAGTCTCCAGTGGGGTTCAGTGGTGCTAAGAGGCAGAAAGACAAAGATCCCCTGTGCAAGTGCATGATGTTTTATTGGAAGATCACTACCCTTCCAAGCAATAACCTCTGTCGCCCTTCTCCTCCTCTACAACAGCACCATCCCATTGTGCCCTCAAGTCCTCTCAGAATAGGTAAAGTGAACTAAAATTCTATTTTATTGTATATAATTATTGTGTTTTTATTTATGTCTGTTTAGTTTTGAGGTTTTGTATAAAAAATCAGAACCATCAGTTCAAACAAAAATGTGAGATTTCTGGGGTTCAGAACTGATTATTTCAACTTACATTGATCCTTATGGGAAAAGCTTGTTTGGTACTCATTGTTTTTGGTATTCCTCCTGTTGTCTTGAACAGATTAATGTTGAGTACCGATGGACCATTGTGTGTGTGTGTGTGTGTATGTATGTATATATATATATATATATATATATATATATATATATATATACGTGTGTGTATATATTGTGGTAAAGAACTGTCTCTAGCTGAGTCAGTACCCTGTTTTCCAGCACTTAAGATGGAGGAACGCACAGGAGGCTTTGCAATAATTTTCACAATTTATTGGTGCTGAGCCAGCATATAAAGAAACAAATAAATACAAAATAAACAGCCTAGCTTCCTTGAAGCTCTAACTAAACTTTAACAGCAGTTTCCTCACTGCCAAACTATAATTAGAGTATACAGGCCTGAATGTCTGGCTGTTTCCGGAGTCCAATGTGGCTATGAGTCTGCCTTCAGACTGCAGAGTATCTGTCTATCTGTCTTCTCCCAGCCCAGTCTCAACTGCATCTCTCAGTTGCTTAACAACCCTTAAAGGCCAAGCTCAGCTCGGTTGCCTATACAGTTGCAGGAGTTCCAAACCTGTGACCTCCGTGGTGAAAGAGGGCTCTGCAGAGTTTGACGTCACATACCCAGTGTATAACCCTGTTCTCTCTCTCTCTCTCTCTCTCTCTCTCTATATATATATATATATATATATATATATATATATATATATTTTTTTTTTTTTTATGTAAACCTATCCCTGTATTGCATTTCTAAAAGTAACGTTGTTGTTTAGAAAAAAAAAAAAGAAAACAGAGAAGCCTGATGGTGCATAGATCTGACCTACTCAAGTACAGTAACCAGATGCAATAGGTAAAACAAAAAAATAATTTTGATGTATTGTAAATCCATGTATGATAAATATATTTATTTTACACGTATATAATTATGTTAAACTATGCAACATTCATCCAGTTTGCTACATGAGTAGGTTATATATTTATATATTCACTGGAATCTCCTACACTAAAACAGAATGTATACATATGAAGGATGAAATGCAATGTGGCAGCTTAAAAAAAAAAAACACTATCCTGCTCCTCTAATAGGCTATTACATAGAAGGGGCATTTTGCAAGCTACTCATGGCAATTTACAATCTCAATGCCAACAATATATGGACCGGGAACTACCAAATGTGCAGGCCGGGTTCCGCAGAGGAAGAAGCACAAGAGATCAAATTGCCAATGTCCGCTGGATAATGGAGAAAGCAAGAGAGTTCCAAAAAAAATGACTTCTGTTTCATAGACTATTCTAAAGCCTTTGACTGTGTGGATCATAACAAAATGTGGCAAGTTCTTAAAGAGATTGGAGTACCAGATCATCTCATCCTTCTCCTGAGGAATCAGTATGTGAACCAAGAAGCCACGGTCAGACCTGAACACGGAACAACAGAATGGTTCAAGATTGGGAAAGGAGTGTGAAAGGTTGCAAATTGTCACCTTATTATTTCAGTTTATACGCAGAGTACATCATGTGTAAAGCCGAGCAGGATAAATCCAAAGCCGGAATCAATATTGCTGGAAGAAATATCTTCTATATCTCTAATGTCTGAAAGGAGGAACTAAAGGACATATTGATGATGGTGAGAGAAGAGAGTGCAAAAGTTGGCCTGCTGCTTAATGTTAAAAAGTCGAAGTTTATGGCAAACAGCAATCTCACTTCCTGTCAAATAGATGGGGAAGAAGTGGAGGCAGTAATAGATTTTATTTTTCTGGGATACAAGATCCTTTCAGATGGTGACTGTAGCCATGAAATTAAAAGACATTTGCTTCTGGGTAGGAAAGCTATGGCAAGTCTGGACAAGCTAGTAAAAATATATTACACTATCAACAAAGCTCTGCATAGTTAGGACTATGATATTCCCAGAAGCAACATATGAATGTGAGAGCTCAACCATAAAGAAGGCTGAGTGCCCTAGAATTGAAGCCTTTGAATTGTGGTGTTGTCAAAATTGGTCACTGGACTGCAAGGATATCCAATAAATGAAGTTAAACTATTTTGGCCATATCATGAGAACACAGGATTCCCTAGAAAATACTCTGATGCTGGAAAAGATTGAAGGTACACAAAGAAGGGGGAGGCAGAGATGTATATATAAGGTCACTGGAGTAATGAACATGAGCTTTATGGAGATCAGAGGAAAAGTGGTTGACAGATGTGCCTGGCTTGCTGCAGTTCTTAAAATCACAGAGAGTTGGACATGACTAGATGACTAAACAACAACAGCTGTTTTTCAGAATAAAACCTGCATCAGCATATCGAAATATGTAAGGACCGAGAACAAATGCTGATACAACTTACTATTACTTCAAAAAGGACTAGTATATTAATTGCATTCTTAGTGGATCATAATCTTTATTGGAGAATATGTCCTTTCCTTGCGACATAATATGTTTTCCCTTGGCTTTTTAACTTTTTTATTTACATTTTCTGTTTTCTAAGATTCAGTCAATAAATATAAAAATGGGCTGTATGTTTAGATAAAAAGGTCATCTGAGGTTATGGCAATTAATACATAATAGATAGGATGTTGATCCTGGAGAAATCTGACTGCCAGTTTTTGGGATCAGAAAGGAATTTATATTTCTCCATATGACACCACTGGCAATGTATCAATGTTATATTTGTTGGCCTTCTTCTAGATCAATACACATAATACAAGGAGAATAATAAAGCCCTTACACCCCCAGAGCTTTAGTGCCCAATATATCAATCCAAGATTGTTCAGGGTTTTACAGCATATGTACAGTTGCTAAATGAAACATTTGTAAAACATTTTTTTACATTATATCATTCATGGTTATTGATTTAAAGTCTGTTAGTGAATTAGTTTAAGTTTTGACTTGCTTTGCTAACTGTTCTCATAGGCTTTTTGTGTGAACATGTATCTGCAAAAATGACACATACATGGTAAATAGGCTAATACAAGGCAAATTTTTCAGTACAATGTTGTGTTATTTGCTCAAACCCTTGATTTCTAGCAACTGATAACGTTATTACAATTATTTCAATAGAAAATATCTTGTCCTGCCAAGGCAGACATATGTAGTACAGTAAACTCCCCGTTAAGCGGCACCTAAGGCAGGTGTTTGAGTACCGGGACTCTGTTATTTGCTCAAACCCTTGATTTCTAGCAACTAATAATGTTATTACAATTATTTCAATAGAAAATAGCTTGTCCTGCCAGGGACATATGTAGTACAGTAAACTCTATGTTATCCGGCGAATTGCTGGATAAGTGTAGTTGCCGGTTAATTGGGAGTCCACGAATTTAAGGGTCTAAATGACCCTTAACCCCGCCCCCCAAAGAACTTTAAAAAGGCATTAGCACCTAAACTGGGCCATTTAGGCCCATAAAAAAACAATTAGAAAAAAAGTTAGTATTTTTTTTTTTGCAGTCTCGAACTGCCGAATAGGGCCGGTTTAGCAGGAGTTTTTTTTTAATGGGTAATTGATGCCGGTGCCGGTTGCTTGAGAGTCCCGGTTAGTTGGGTGCCGGATAAACGGGATTCTACAGTATATAAAACTATTAGCATTCAATTGTCGTGGAAAGTATCTTCAATTAAACACCAAAATATTCCATAAACAGTTTCAAACTTCCAAAATATCAAAGTGTATACTCAGTATATTCAGGGTATATAAGTGATAATAAATGTGGGATTCTGGTTTGAAACAATTTCTGTAGTTCAATATGTGTTGACTAAAATTCATACCATCTGCAAGTTTTTCAAATAAAATGCTTTATTGTGTTATACCATATACAGAAACATTTTTAATCTATATATCCAAGTGTATTTTACAGTAAAATGATCCTTGAAATGTATATGATTTTATAAATCTATACACCTAACATCGCAAAACATTAAACAAGTTCTTTATATGATAAATGATACCTGAAAGCACAACATGGAGTGCAGTCTGTCTGTAGGTAAAGGTCTCAGCCATCTATTAATCACATGAAAGCAGATATTAAGGAATATTAATCCACACCAGCTGTTACCTCTTTTGCAGTGCCATTATCAGAGATTAATCTTTGGCCAGGATGACTGCCTTTTCCATGCTGCCTCTAAGTAAACATCAGCGTTTTGCATAACATTCAGATGAAATCTTTCTGAGCTACTTCAGCATGTGCCGCACAATGGCAGGTTACACAACGTTATGCCTAGAGTGTTTATGCAATATATAGGTGACCCATTAAATATTAACCTGCATTACCAGTCATCCTGATCAATAATTATGCATTTAACATGGTGGTTACTTGGCATATTCAGAGACTCACTGAATGTTCTTTATATTCCAATATTTAAGTATTAAGGCCTACTGTAGTTCAAAACTACATATAGAAGACTCTGTTAATGTATCTGAAATTCCATCTTTTCTAGTTTCAACACTTTTTGTTGAAGTATGGCAGAAATAGTGATTGAGGGCCCCAGTGCAAAATCATTCACAATAATGTACAAGGTAGGAACCCTAGGGGATCAATAAAAGTAGCCCTTTTCTCCTAATAAATTAAAGTACCACTTTCTGAAAGTTTTGGCTGTCGGTAGTATACCAAAGAATGAGAACTGAGTATGTTATTAAAAAATAAAAAAAATAAAAAAAAATTATTATATATATATATATATATATATATATTTTTTTTTTTTTTATGGTTTTTTTTTATCCCCTTTGATCAAGCACTACATTTTTCCTTTTTGTTATTGATAAGAAGCATCCCTTGTCGTCAGTGAAACTGTGTAAGTGCACCTTATGCAACGGGAGAGATGCATTTAAAATGAAGGAGAACAACTGTACCACAATTCAGCAGACTCCTTCAAACTATTCAATAACATTAATGAGATCTGAAATGTTTTTGCTAAATCTCCAGCAACTTTTCAGCGCACAGACATCATTTAAATTGTTTTTCATTCTAGATTTTCCACACATTATGAATGCAATGTTATGTATATGTTTATTACTGCATTATATACAGTGCCTTGCAAAAGTATTCACCCCCCTTTGGCATTTATCGTGTTTTGTTGCCTCACAACCTGGAATTAACATGGATTGTTTAAGGACTTGCATCATTTAATTTACAGAACATGCCCACAACTTTGAAGATGTTTTTTTTTTATATATTATAATGAAGCAAACAACAAATAGGACAAAATAACATAACTATTCACCCCCCTAAAGCCAATACTTTGTAGAGCCACCTTTTGCGGCAATCACAGCTCCAAGTTGCTTTAGATAAGTCTCTATGAGATTGCCACATCTTACCACTGGGATTTTTGCCTCCCCTTATACCACTCAAGTGTTGAAGGGCCCGTAGGCCACCTCAGGCTTGCCTGCGGTTGGAAGGAGGGACCACCTGACCTGGCAGGACCTGGGAGGGGCAGGAGGTGGCTAGCTGGTGGAGGTGGAGCCATTATAGGCTTTTGCCGCCAATTTCCACCAGTTTGCCCCCAGCTAGCCATGGGAGCAGATGTGCTGCTGGTGCAGCTCCTGTTTATGGCCTCCAGAGTGTTAGGGAGCACAGGGTGGAGTGCTGGGGGCACTTATGAGGGATTGGCCCCTAGCTAGCCATGGGAGAGGATGGAGCTGCTAGTGCTCCTTGTCATAGGCTATGGCCCTCATTCAATTGCGATTTGGCCAATTGAATAGGGGTCTAAATAAGCACATAACATATTTTTTTTAAATAAGTTTTTAGTTAGTGAAAACCTTGCTTTTGAATAGATGCTTACTAACTAAAAACTTCTTTAAAAAAAATATGTTATGTGCTTATTTAGAGCCCTATTCAATTGGCCAAATTGCAATTGAATGAGGGCCTATGTGAGTGCTGGGGGGCACTGATGTGAACACTGCTGAGCTGGTTCAGGCCACAGATCTGGTTGCTGTGGTGTCTGTGGTGTGCAGGGGAGGGTAAGCTGTGTCCCTGCTATCAAGGCAGCATGTATTATGAACTGCATTATATAACTCGGTAGTAGGCTTATATATTATACACTTATACATGTGTGTGGGTGTATATGTATGTTTATATATAGATATATATATATATATATATATATATATATATATATATATATATATATATATATATATTGTGATGGAGTGCCACTAGGGGTCACAAGAGAGCTCTGTAAGAGAATGGAAAGAGTTAAATCCAGACAGTTATCAGAGGCTAAATGGAAACCCAGCTGGATACTGCCTTTAAAAGCAGCCGAGAGATGGGTGGAGTTTCTCTCACTTAGGCTTGAGCCTAACAGCCGTGAGCTGTGTGTGAAAGCCCTGGACAGCTCAGCTGCGGGGATACTAAGAGCTGGGATTTGTGCTGGAGCGAGACAGTCAGGAAGGCTGCGGAGTTCCAGAGTTTGCGCACAGAGAAGACTTCTGTGGTATCAGAGATACTCCCCTGAGAGAAGCGTGTGTGAAAGTTTGCTCACACAGAGATCAAGAGAAAGCTGCTGTTGGAGCAAAGCCAGCCCTGCATGCTAATGGTGGAAATCCTGGATGTAAAGGTACCATTGCAGAGTCTGATAACCCCAGGGAGTAATCTGTGTCATTAAACAGATTTGTAGCCTTCACCAGAAGAGGGTGCTAAGGGTCCCTGGAGGTTGGGGTATCTGGAGAGTAGGGCGGGCCAGAACCCCACCCTATGGTATGAAGTAAAGACGACGGTCTACCGAGTGAAGACTGCTAAAAATAAGAGACTGTTTATTTGTTTCCTGGCCACAAGGTGGCACTATCCCGAGTCAAAGGGACTATTTGTTTCCTAGCCACGAGCTGGCGATATATAACAAATAAGAGACTGTTTGTTTCCTGGCCACAAGGTGGCACTCCCTGTCGCAGATAAGCTGCACAGGAGATAGTCAGGGCGTTCCAGAGTTTAGTCAGCACGTTTATGCAGGGTTTTATTTTATTTGCTGAATACAAGCACTGTTTTTGTTCTGTTTATGCAAACAAATAAAATAGCAGTAAAATTCAACTTTGGACAAGCCTGCTGTGTCTTCCTCCCTGTATAAAAAGGATAAGAAAGTACAGGACGCAAACCCCGCCAGAAGGGGGCGCCCTGTTACAATATATATATATAGATGTGTATTTGGATATATGTGTGCTTTTGGTTCTGTGTTTATGTATATGGATATACATGTGCTTGTTGATGTATGTATCTATATGTGGATCTATTTATATATGTATGTATTTGGAGATATTTATATGTATGTATATTTGTTTTGTAGGTATATTGGTTATGTATGGGCATTGTTTGGTTCATGTGCATTGTGTATATGTGTTGTGTGTATTTCATATGTGTATTGTGTTTTGTTGTATGGGTACATATGTTTGTGTATTGTATATATGTTTGTGTATAGATTGTGTGGGGTAGTCAGAGTGCATATTATCATATTAGTGAAGGCTGTGTGTACCATTTTGATGTGTGCTGGGACTCCTGGTGATGTAACCAGGCCTTCCTTCCCTCTCAGGCTGCCATGCTGTCTGGGAGCTGCAGTGTAGGTAAGCAGCACTTGGTCACATTAATAGCAGCATTCTCTGTCAATATGATAGTCAAGTCTAGGGGACTGCTGTTATATATATTGACATATTCTGTATACTGCGGTTTTCATCCGCAATAAATCTATTTCATATTATTATCTACGAGTCTGAGGACGTGTGATTATTTAATACTTACATCATTTTTCCCTTGCGTTATTTGTATAATAGTGTGTTCGAGTTACGGGGGACAGATAGGACTTTTAATTCTGGCGGTGGCAGTTGGCTTCTCCAATTGCAGTCTAAGGGGTTGAACACCAGGCGATTTATAGTGAGATTGGACTGTAGCAGTTGCGGTCTGGAATGATCATATGATTTGCGGTTGTTCTTTCTGCAACTGCAATAGGTACAGCGCTTATCAGTGGACCACCCTTATGGAACTGCTTGGCATATCGGGGCCATAAGCCTATATATCAGGTTACCAGGGGCTGTCTTAAGGGGGGAGGAGGGCAGAGAGGCCTTAGAAAGTTATAGGGCCAATTCCTCCCCATAGTGTCCTCCTTAGATGGGTTGGTGCCCAGGTTGTCTAGTGACATTGCGCGCTTATTATACTTTCCGCCTTGACATCGGGGTATTGGGGCTGTTTATAAACAGTCTACTTTATAGAGGTCCATATCAATAGTGGGGAGTTTGGGGTCTGATGGCTTGGGCATAGCAAGTATTTGTTGTGTAGGTTCCTGCCAGGTATGTTTGATAATAGTTAGGTTATTGTGCTGTTGGTCGCCGCTTGGGATCGGTGTCTGGACTGAGTTCCCTTCATAGGCGGTCCACCGGGAGGTTAGTTATATGGGGTACATCTATTTGCCTGTACTCGTTCTCCTTGGTATCATTTTCATCTTGGCCGTCTTGCGGGGTCATTCCTGCATGTTCCTGGCAGGGTTGTGCTTGTGGTTCTAGGGTACGTTAGGGGTATAGGCCTCCTGGTATGCTGGGAGGCTTTACCATTTTATCGCATTACCTTTCTGTGCCGTAGGTTACTCATTCCCCGTTCATCATCTCTTTCGTCGTGGGTTCCATTGATCAGGTAGACAGTTCTCATACCACTAGTTTCAGGTTTGTAATGGGATTTGGAAGGAGACCGGGTGGCATTCCAGCAGAATTATCCTTTTTTGGGTATGTCGTATACTCCTCCACGGTTTACTCTTATGCCTTATCCGCTATGGTCTTGGGTGGTTATATTGACTCCTGAAGGTGGGTCTAGGGTAGGTGTTTGGTCCATTCCAAGTTATAGTAGAGGTGTTTGCGTCTGATAATATAGACATAGGTGCTCTAGGCTACCAATGTTAAAGGTGGACAAGTGTTTTTTATATGTAAATTTTGTCTCAGTTGTTTTCTGCAGAGGCATGTTCTTCCATAGTGTTGGCAGGGTAGCTGATGGATTAGATCCGCTGGTAGCAGGTTTTCTTTTCATATACAGAGGTGGTTTGGCTCGGGTGGTCCTCTTTTGTCTTGCTGTGGACGGTCCTGCTTAGTGGTATCCTATCTTAAGGTTTTCGTCCTGGTTCGTCTTATAATCCTCTGCAGTTTGTAAGACACGATGGTATGACGCTCAAACGGTCGTGAGCAGGTATTATACATCCTTTGAATGGTAAGAGGAGCGGTCATCAAGGACATGCCCAGATTGATGCTATGCCCTAGCTCTTTTCAAATCTGGCTGTAACTGCATCTGGGGACCTGCGTCGGGCCCCTGGTCTGTCTGGTTAGAGGTCAGGCAGGGAGGGCGACCTCAGGTGCCTAGTCATGGGATCCAAAGGGTGATCGTAAAGGCGAACAGGAGGTATGGCAAAGGGACAGCAGGCGACTGGTAGCCTTTTCCTAAGGGCCGGAGATACCACTGTTCGGGAAGGAGGTCTGTGATAAGGGCGAAGCCTTGCGGGCTGTGCAGCCATCTCTCCTTTTCGCTGGTGTGCCGGTAGCGAGAGTTTGGTTAATATACAGGCAAGGTGGGGCGACCTTAGGTGCCTGGTCTAGGGATCCAAAGGGTGATCATATGACCATATGGCTGGTTACTGCGGTTATGGAAAGAGGTCTGTGACAAGTCTAAATCCTTGCGGTTCTGTGCGGCCATCTCCTTCCGCTGGTCGGATGGTAGCAGGAGTTTGGTTGGTAAACAGACAAGGTATGTCGACCTCAGGTGACTGGTCTGGCGATCCAGGGTGATCATGTGACCATGTGGCAGCGACAGCCAAGTTGAGCAGGCGGGGAAAGGAGGTAGTTACAGTGTGTTGGGCACACTGACTGCTCCCCCCTTCCTGGATTACGGCTCTCTTGTTTCAGCCAATCACGAAGTTGGTTTGCACCTTCCCTTGATGAAATGGGACTGGTTCTCTATGTGTGATTCTACAACGTTGGAGATTGCCAGCAGCATTTGGGCATATTCCGCATGGAACTTGCTGCCCACTCGCTTGGTGCAGAAGCAGCTACAGTAACAGCCCTATGGGCTTTTGGAGAAGGAGGTCTTGAGAATTGGAAGGTATCAGGCGGAAATAGCATGGGCTATTAGTAAAGCAGACCATGCGGGCGAGTGGCCTTGGTTGTCGGTCTTAGCCCAGAGCTGGGTCTGGCCCCGGCGCGGATGGATCATGAGCAGAGGTGGAGTGTTGTTTTAGGAGGGTATGTGGCTGGCCATGGTATTTTTTTGGTGGGGGGAGTCGAATCCGCAAAGATATTATGCGATCTTCTCTGTGGCGGATGGTGAGGGGAGTTGCCGGGACAATGGAAAATGGGGGAGATCCTACCCTACGGTGGTACGGATGTTCCAACACGGTAGGCCCTGGATGAGGCTTCAGGGCGTAGGGTGTACTGTCTCTGTCCAGGCTCCTCCCCTCGGGTTATGTTTATTTATTTATCGTTATGGTTATTACATCATGTTGTGTTTACCAATAAACGCTGTGGCCAGTTATCTCCCAAGAAGTGGTCTGTGTCTAATTTTATATTCAATGGGTGATGGGGTATACATTCTTATATGCACATACCAACTGGGCCTTGCTTAGGTCATGCTTTAGCAGTGTGTTTGGGGTCATTGTCCTGCTGGAAGGTGAACCTCCGTCCTAGTCTCAAATTACGCACAGAGTAGTACAGGTTTTACTCAAAAATATCCCTGTACCCCAGTGTCCAAGTCCCCACAGCAAGATGCTGCCACCACCATGTTTCACTGTGGGGATAGAAAACAGAAAATTGGCATGTGCATATGTATTCACCCCCTTTGTTATGAAGCCCATAAAAAGCTTTGGTGCAACCAATTACCTTCAGAAGTCACATAATTAGTGATATGATGTCCACCTGTGTGCAATCTGAGTGTCACATGATCTGTCATTACATATACACAGAGGCTGCAATGCCTAAGCAAGAGGCACCACTAAGCAAACACTGACATGGACCAAGGAACTCTCCAAACAAGTAAGGAACAATGTTGTTGAGAAGTACAAGTCGGGGTTAGGCTATAAAAACTATCCAAATCTTTGATGATCCCCAGGAGCACCATCAAATCTATCATAACCAAATGGAAAGAACATGGCACAACAGCAAACCTGCCAAGAGACGGCCGCCCACCAAAACCCATGGACTGGACAAAGAGGTCATTAATCAGAGTGGCAGCACAGAGACCTAAGGTAACCCTGGAGGAGCTACAGAGTTCCAGATCATGTGGCAATTAGATTGCACACAGGTGGACATCATTTCACTAATTATGTGACTTCTGAAGGTAATTGGTTGCGCCAGAGCTTTTTATGAGCTTCATAACAAAGGGGGTGAATACATAAGCCCATGCCAATTTTCTGTTTTCTATTTCTAAAAAAATAGTTTTATTTATATATGTTTCTCATTTTACTACACCAACTTAGACTATTGTGTTCTTATCCATTACATAAAATTCAGATTAACAAAACATTGATCTTAAGGCTGTAATGTAACAAAATAGGTAAAAAGTCAAGGGGGGTGAATACTTTTGCAAGGCACTGTATGCTGTTTGCCTCCTGATTCCTACTTTAATACAAGTTGTAACTATTTCTATTTAAATAGGAAGAGGGCAGTGAATAGTGAAAATATACAGTAATACAAATATTGATAGCATTTTATTCATATCTGACAGCTAATATGTAGTTATAGCATTAGGTATAAATGTGGTGACAGCCACCTTTCAATCTTTTTTGTGCCAAAGGATAATAGACTTGTAGCCCTATTAAATTACCCCAACGTGTAAAACCATGGCCTCTTAATGCTAACCGCAAAGACCTACGGATTACATGTGGAAAAAACCTACGGGATGTTGAAATCTGAACTCCGTTGCCGCAAATCCTTTGATCGGTCAAGCCCATAACTGTTAAGTTGGCAGATCACTATTAAATTGCTACGAATCCATTGGCGTTCAAATCCGTAACCGCAAATTGAGCCAAAAAGCCCACTGGTACTAGAGAGAACCAGCAAGGGGGTTAAAGTCCTATCTGTAGGACTGTAAAAGAAAATATCAACACACTACTGTACTTAAAATTAAACGGAAAATGATGTTAGGTATTAACATTAATTAACTCGTAATTGAAACCTGTAAGGCTTTGAAATCTAACCCCCATTTTTCCGTGACGATATGATGAAGATCTCTTTTTCCATTGGCTCCATCTAAACCCGTAACTACGTATTTGACTAATTGATCATGTTCACAGCCGCACATGCAACGTGCGCAAGAATGGTTTACAGGTTTGTGTCTCCAGCCAGTTGGTCGCAGCATGGTTGAATGTAATAGCTCTGTAACGTAGCAGAACTTCAAGCCTGCAGGCTTTGCGGGTGTGCAATTGCCACTGCCTACTGGATTTTAATGGGGCTGTTAGAATCACAGTCTAGCAAGCCCACAGTTTGCATCTTACAGCTACACTCATCAGCAGAGAAGCACAATGATCTGACAGAGCTGTTGTTAATGCAACAAGATGACACAGATAACAGATCTTAGACTCAGAAACATCCTGGAATCTCACATTGATGCAAAATAATTTGCTCCAAAAATATTTCAGGAACTATTGCCAGACACAGATCCAAGCAGACTTGTGATGGACAGAGTTCATTAATCCTTAACAAGAAGAAATCCACAGAACAAACCTAGATACATCATTGTTAAAATGTTGTATTTTGCAACCAAGGAGGCAATACTCAAAGAGGCGAGAAAACATAAGCATATGCAACTGGAAGGTGCCAAAGTAGAAATTTACCCTTACCGTTCTCTACAACTCTCCAGAAGTGAAGGGACTTAAAACCTATTACTGAGACCTTACAACATGCTAATATCCCTTAAGGTTGGGAATTTCTTTCTAAATTGTTATTCAGCTATCTCAATTCCTCCCATATTGTCAGTGATGTACATAATGACCCTTATCAAGAGGCTTAAACGGTATAATGATACCATTCCAGATCCTAGCAAAAAATCAGAGACATTCCAGAAAATTGAGAGACTGTGGTCCCAATCATCTCCTCAAGAAATAGAAGATAAACCTGCTTCATAAATTTCTCCGGCGAGTTTCTCCCACATATGTCAGAAACCTGATTACTATAGCCACCCAACATATACCTGCAAGTTGAAACAAGTATTTATAGTTAAAAGAGGATATTAGATCCTCCCTTTGGTTAAATACAGGATTAGAATATATTGTTATTTCTTCACTAATTGCATGCCAGCACCCTTGGTTGGAATAATGCTGCCTGACAAATTGTATCTGTTGAGCATGACTGGGCAGAGTGGGGCTTGTCATTTTATTTTTGAATTGCCAGTATATTAATCTGTCTGTTTTCACCTTCATTCCATTTCCTCAGAACTATCCAACGAGAGCTTCTATGGAGAATACAACAATCTGAGGCAAATCACCAGTATCTCCAGCTCCATGCCTTAGACCAACTTCACCATCAAAACCACTCACATAACCAAAGACCAGAACAGACCCCACTGAAACAGGCACATGACAAGTAAATCTTTACACACAGCTGCCAACCGGATCAGCATAAATTCACACAATATGAGAGGGTTTAACTTCCCTGTAAATAAATGAAAAAAGAATAACAAGATCCCACACTGTTATAACAAAAACTATAACCAGACAATATGTCCATTATTGAATAACTAGCAAAAAAAACAAAAAACATGTGAAACGTAGACAATTGTCTCAAAAGAAAAAAGAAAACCTTCCTGATCCCAGATACTGGCGATCAGATTCCTCCCTGGATCAATACTCTCTCTAATTAACCAAGATAACCCTGAATGCCCTTTTTAATATAAAACATATATCCAGTCCCTTTTCAAAGTTATCTATCAAATCTGCTGTCACCCCCTCCTTTGGTAGAGAATTTCACAGATCCTCCACTCTCCGCCTCCTCTCCTCCACTCACCATCTCCTCCTCCACTCTTCACTCCTCTCCTCCACTCATCATCTCCTCTCCACCACTCCCCAGTGCCACCTCTCTCTCTCCTCCTCGCCTCTCCTCTTCTCTTTGATCCATTAGCTCTGTACAGCTAATCAACAACATCCATTTTAAACTGCCAAAGCTTTGCTTTGCTACATACAGTGCCTTGCAAAAGTACTCACCCCCTTGACTTTTTACCTATTTTGTTACATTAGAGCCTTAAGTTCAATGTTTTGTTAATCTGAATTGTATGTGATGGATCAGAACACAATAGTCTAAGTTGGTGAAGTGAAATGAGAAAAATATATACATAAAGCTATTTTTTAGAAATAGAAAACAGAAAATTGGCATGTGTGTATGTATTCACCCCCTTTGTTATGAAGCCCATAAAAAGCTCTGGTGCAACCAATTACCTTCAGAAGTCACATAGTTAGTGAAATGATGTCCACCTGTGTGCAATCTATGTGTCACATGATCTGTCATTACATATACACATCTTTTTTGAAAGGCTCCAGTGGCTGCAACACCTAAGCAAGAGGCACCACTAACCAAACACTGCCATGAAGACCAAGGAACTATCCAAACAAGTAAGGGACACTGTTGTTCAGAAGTACAAGTCAGGGTTAGGTTATAAAAAAATATCCAACTCTTTGATGATCCCCAGGAGCACCATCAAATCTATCATAACCAAATGGAGGGGACACATGTATATGTGTTGGAATGGCCTAGTCAAAGACCAGACCTCAATCCAATAGAAAATCTGTGGTCAGACTTAAAGATTGCTGTTCACAAGCGCAAACCACTCAACTTGAAGGAGCTGGAGCAGTTTTGCAAGGGGGAATGGGCAAAAATCCCAGTGGTAAGATGTGGCAAGCTCATAGAGACGTATCCAAAGCAACTTGGAGCCGCAAAAGGTGGCTCTACAAAGTATTGACTTTAGGGGGGTGAATAGTTATGCCTTTTTCTGTTATTTTGTCCTATTTGTTATTTGCTTCACAATAAAAAAAAAATCTTCAAAGTTGTGGGCATGTTTTGTAAATTAAATGATGCAAATCCTCAAACAATCCATGTCAATTCCAGGTTGTGAGGCAACAAAACACGAAAAATGCAAAGGGGCGTGAATACTTTTGCAAGGCACTGTAAGCATCAGACCAGCACTACAAAGCAAACTAACAACATCCATTTTTAAACTGCCAGAGCTTTGCCTTCCTACAGAAGCAACAGGCCAGTTCTACACAACTAATCAACAACATCAGTTTCTTATTGCCATCATTTTTGTCTTGCTGCAGAGGCTCCAGACCAGCTCTACACAACTAATCAACAACATCCATTTGTTATTACCAAAGTTTTGCCTTGCTACAGGAGCACCAGACCAGCTCTTCACAGCAATCTAACAACATTCATGTCTAAAATGCCAAAGCTTTGCCTTGCTACAGAAGCACCAGATCAGCTCTTCACAGCAATCTAATACCATTAATTTCTAATTGCCAAAGTTTTGCCTTGCTACAGAAGCACCAGACAAGCTCTACATTGCAAACTAACAACATCCATTTCTAACTGCCAAAGTTTTGCCTTGCTACAGGAGCACCAGACCAGCTCTAGGCAGCTAATCAACAACTTCCATTTCTAACTGCCAAAGTTTTGCCTTGCTACAGGAGCACCAGACCAGCTCTACATTGCAAACTAACAACATCCATTTCTAACTGCCAAAGTTTTGCCTTGCTACAGGAGCACCAGACCAGCTCTAGGCAGCTAATCAACAACTTCCATTTCTAACTGCCAAAGTTTTGCCTTGCTACAGATGCCATCACCTCTCTCCCTGCTCCTCTCCCATCTGCCCATTTTTACGCTTAGCTTATTTACTCTTACAATTTACCTTCACCTGATTATTTAGCAACTCCTGTTAACTATTCCTAATTATTCCCCTTACATTACACACTGTTTCATAATGTTTCCCCATGCTTTCTTCTTCCTCAAAACCTCCTGCCCTTTTCTCAGGTTTTTCTCTACAACTTCTCCATACCATAATCTTTTGAAGTTTACACTATCTGCCTCTTCTCTCCTATATCTCTTTGTGTTATCCAAAAATTCAAGTCGAGTTAGCTACAATTCTCGATTTACATATCCCAACACAATGATTGAAAAAAGTTTATATAGTTACATATATAACACAGTGAAAATATCTAATTTTACAAAATCATAAAAAAGTTAATTAATCGCAAAGTGCTTGAAATATATCATACAAATATTTGCCTGTGTATATCAAATGTGACACAATAAAGATATTTCCTAGGGGTAATAATGTCTATAAAAAGTTATAATATGCAATAAAGTGAATAATATGGCTAATAAAGTAAAGAGTGATTTTCAAAAAATACCATATATGCATAAAATGCTGTGCATAGCACAGACATCAATATGTCATAATCGCTTCACAAAAATATACCTAAAAAATATCTAATTAACAGATTCAAAATGCAAAAGTACACTGTGCATAATCACATGCTATAAACCCTGCACACAGTTATGCATTTCACTCCATACCGGATAACTACACTGCACTCCTAATTATAACCATTTGAAAGTACCTGAGAGAATCCCTACAAACACTATGTAGTGGCTTTGGGGATCCACCACTTATCTCTTGGCTACAAAGATAATAAACTGACCTACCCTCACCTCCTAACTCTAAATAACAACACTATACAATAAATACCATGCTGCAGAAAACAGAATAGTCAGGCCGCTGTTGGAAAATGACATCATCAATGAGGGACCTGGAGTCGGAGGTGACTTTATTGCACAGGTCATAGTGCTGGGATATGTAAATTGAGAATTGTAGCTAACTCAACTCATGATCATATGAATTTTTGGATAGTCCGATTCTTAGTAGTGACAAACAGTTAACTTTTATATATGATTTGTTTATATCTATACTGTTAGTATGTAAATCTGAGCTTGCATTTATGAATATGTAATTGGGAATTACATCTGTATGTTATCACTGATTGGTTTAATTCTATATAGATATATGTATGAATATCATTGTATATGGTCACCTCCTGTATAATAAGGTTCTATGATTGTATCTATACTAAGTTGATGTTCATCTATGAGTGGTACTTGAGATAATGTTATGTATATGTTTTAAAAATATTTGTTTATGAATAATTTTAACCAAACAATAAAAGTTAAGTCTTATATACAATGTTGTGTTTATATAATTGTCTCCCCATGGGGGTGATAGCCTAATAGTTTAATAAGTGTTCTGTCTTTAGTGTTGAATGTTTCTTACACTCACTATTGGGCTGGTCTTGTATTGTAAAAAAATAGGATAGAATGAGAACTAGACCATTGGAAATGTTGGAAATGATTGTAAATTGGTATTTGTGTTTTGGGACCGCCACTGGTGAGTTCTAGACCTAAAATAATTGTTTATTTCCCTCAATTTCGGTCCTCCAACATTCCTTCACTCATTCTTGTCAATTTAAAAATTGCCATTGACACGCCCACCTCCCTAACTGCCGCTAAACTACTTTTACTTACCTCTTCCCTTGGCCTCTCAAAATGAACAGATTCTCAACTCACCATGCTGGACACTCCTTTGACCGTATTTTTACCAATCTCTACACCACCTTCAACCCAGTCATCCGTCCACCACCTCCTAGCCTTCAACTTCACCACACCTTCCTCTCAATACCCTACTTAAATCCTGGCCACCATTACCACCAAAAAAACCTGAAAAGCACTAGAATCACAACAGCTCTCCATTGTGCTACAAACCCTTCTCAGCCCCATCACCAACCTCAGATGCCCTGCCACCTCACATTACAACTCAACTTACTTCCACCCTTGACACTTGCCCCCATAACCTCTTGCAAACAGCCTCACTCACATCCACAACGTATCTGTTTAATAAAGCTTATTAAATCATCCTTCATATGTCCAATATATCTATCACCCTCCTGTTTCACAGGCAAATCTTTTAGATGGTAAATTTGCAAGTTTTTAATTGTAGATGATGCTTGAGATTAAGATTCTAAGCTCAAAAGCTAGTTTAACTTGTATTGAAAATGTTTTTGCCTTGTATGGAGCTGCGGAAGATGTTGGCGCATTATAAATATAAGATACTAAAATAATAATAAATAATCCAGGGTTAGTTATCTGAGAAAGAGACAATGGTGTAGTCTCTCTACATATCTTATCATCTCATCATACCTTGATAATGCTCTGTCTAAGTGTGCTAAGGGCCCTATGAGCATTAGAGGTGATTATAATCTAACCGTTAGTCATAAATTTGATATATGAAAGGGTTGGTCCAAACAGAACAAGGAAATCACTAAAGCATTCCAAAGATTTGGAATAACTGGAATATGTTAGATTCATGGAGGGAAAAACACATATAACAAAGCACATTTACATTTTACTCAAGAATCGACTTTATATACAAAAACCTCATATCGCACCTAAAGCATACTGATATTAGCCCAGTGACCTGGTCTGATCACGGTACAGTGGTACCTTGGTACTCATCATTATTTGGTTCCAGAAGGTATGACGGTTGGCGAACATGATGAGTACGTTCCTATAAGGAGTAATGTAAATTTACTCAAACGGGTCTTAGCAAGCATGTTGAGTACCAAGCAAGTGACAAGTTCTGAGGCATTTTTTCTTTGTGAAAATGCTTTGAATACCAGATTTGATGAGTTTTGAGGTACCACTGTATAACAATTATGGATGATACTGCACATAACAGATAGAGGCTTAATGATAAAACACTTCTATCTCCAGATAATGTCAAAACTATCCAGGCTGAAATCACTATGTCCTACTTAATAGTACCCCTGAAGCTGAAGCTCTGATGGTAGGGGCAGTACATATATAAGAGGAATATATCTTAAACTCCCGAAATACCTTAAAACATTAAAGAATGAAGCCTATAGGTCAGAGCACTAACTATGCATGAAACCGAACATCAACAAAGACCCCACAGTACTCCATAAAATTAAACTTAACAGGGTCAATTAAACACACAATTTCTAATATAAGCACCAATGTATTTGCTGCCTTATAAAATAGACGGTTTGTTGAAACAATAACCCCACACTTATATACACTATTTTCCTCAATCCTGTCTGGCAAGCCAATTGCACCAGAACTCACACAGGCTGACATGGCAGTGATGCCCAAAACAGGGAGTGATATATTGAATGGTATAATTTTTCAACCAATCTCTTTAATCAATGATAACATCAAATTATTCACTAAGATATTGATGGAGAGGCTTAATATCCTTCTACCATCAATAATCCAGTGGGTTCAGGTGGGGTTGATCCTGGGGAGGCAGGCATTGGATAATTCCTAAACCTTATACACTACTCAAAAATCCAATACACTGACATGCCTTAATTATTTAGACGTGGAGAAAGCTTTCAACTCCCTTGGTTGGACCTACCTATTTGAGACATTACAACACACAGGCATCAATGGCCCATTTCTGAATGCTATTAATACACTAAGCCAAGAACATTGCTCAAGTTACCAGGCCCCCACATAAATGACATCCTTGTTCAAAGGGGAACCAGACAGGGATGTCCCCTATCGCCTGCATTTTTTGCTACAGCCTTCAAACCATTGGCAGCTAGAATTAGAGAGCACAGGGATGTAAGTGGCCTGGTGGTATGTCATAATGAACACAAAGTTAGTTTATTTGGAAACAATGTCATTATGACCGTCACCCGACCACTAACGACATAAACAAACCTATTTGAGTTCTGATAACCTTTGTGTTCCTGTCAGGACTTAGATTAACTGCTTCTGATTTGTCTGCATTGATTTTAACAATACCTCCTGCAATGCTTAAACGGATACAAATTACCGTAAATTTGACTTTTAGTGACAAACTAGGTTTATTAAATATCTGGAGTTGAACATTCTAGCCAGGGTGGAGGAACTATGTCATGTAAAATACCCTTTTAACATAACCAGACTAATTAACATGCTACACAAATGGCACCCCTATAATTTACAGCTTCTTTAGGAGATACCCGCAGTTAAAATTAAACTCCTTCCCGAAATACTCTACCTCTTTCAGACCCTACCAACAAAAATTAAACACAAGGACAAGATAGACAACAAACAAAAAAATTATCTTTATGTGGAGACACTCTGCATACATATAGAAATGAGGGAGGTTTCTCAGTACCAAACTTGAAAACATACTTTGTGGCTGCCCAACTGAACTACATACAGTCATGGCATTCCTTAATAGATACTGGGTATAAATTAAAAATCAAATGCTTCCCTGGAAAAATATCTAAGATATAATGTGGCTACATAGCAAATATCTCCTTAAAAACACAAATATCAGCCCTTAAACCATACAATCTCTAAAAATCTGGAACAGACTAAAATATAAATATATATAATCTACACCAAATTCCCAATAATACCACTGCTACTGTACATAAACTATACCGGATAATAATACAGGACAATTTAAACCATAGATAGACAATGGGGAAATTAGAATATGTAATTTCCTTGACAGAGGAAACCTAATATCTTTTGAAATACTGCTGAACCACACAGCTATAAGTGCTAAGGATTATTATACATACAGTATATGTAAATTACACACTACATACAATCCTATATTGGCCCATCCCCAAACAGACCACTAACATTATACAAGCATGCTGTAAATAAAATTTTTAAGCAAAATGGAATTAGCCTTATCTATAGCAACGGAACCCTTTGTAAAGATCAACTAGATAAATAAAAACAATCATGAAAAAGGGAACTGAATGTCAAAATAGAACAAAGAAATTGGGATAATTGACTGAAACATATTGACCACTGCACAGTCAACTACATTACATTAGAATTTAACCTCAAAGCATTTCATAGAATGTATCTAGTTCTGCCTAGACTACACATTATATACCCTAACCACCCAGGACAATGCTTTTGGGGGTCCCTAGAAGAGGGCACACATTATTAGACATGGTGATCATGTTCATTGACCCAGATAATCTTGAAAAATTTATGGTATATGATTATGTATCAACTATTATGTTTCTATGAATATTCTGTGGATTTTTTCTTGTTAAGGCTCGGTGGACCTTGTCCATCTAAAGTCTGCTTGGATCTATGTCTGGCAATAGTTCATGAAATATTTTTAGAGCAATTTATTTTGCATCAGTTTGAGATTCCAGGCTGTTCCTGAGTCTAAGATTTGATCTTCTGGATCTGTTATCAATGTCATCTTGTTGCATTAGCAACAGCTCTAGCAGATCAATCTGCTTCTCAGCAGATTATTGTAGTTGTGCTTATTGGTAAAAAAAAGCTTCTATATACCTTAACTGGCATCACCAAATATCAACTGCTTCAAAATGGAATTCACCAGGCCTGTCATTGCACCAAATCACATATATAGCTCTCAGCAGCGCGGGCTTGCCAAAAAACGTTGTTAACACAACGTTAAAACTCGGGAAGTGAGGGCCAGGCAAGGAGTGCCGAAGGCGCTCATTGGGCTGGTGGAGATGAACGCCATAGGCACTCATCCCTATGACCCTGTACGACTTAGGCAGGAAGCGCCGAAGGCGTTCACTGCGCTGGTGGAGATGAGCGCCATAGGCGCTCATCCCTATGACCCCGCACGACTTAAGCATCATACCTATGATCCGCAGGACTACAGATCAACAGAAAACTCAAATACACAATTCACAGTGCGAGACCCGCCTGCAAAAATTACGGCCCGTAACACTTTAAAAAGGAAACCGCCAATTACAGAAAAAAAAATACGATCCGCAAAAAGTACGAAGTTAATGGCCGACTCGCACTCATCGAAAAACATACCAAATACATCAGACACAGCATGAGGGGACAACCAGGACGTCTGGGAGTGAGGTTGCTCGCAAATTAATTTCCAAAGTTTAATTTCCAAAGTTTCTCCACTCCAAAATCACCTAAGCAAAGAAAAAATGGCCGGCAAAAAATGAAAATGAGGCTACACGACCCCTAAGCACGTAAAACACCGCCAGGCACATACGATTTTTACCCAGGAACGTGCGAGGTACAAAATACACTATTAGGAAGGAAGGAAAATGCTCCACACCCGCGTAACATATACACAATCGCCCCCATTTTACAACACTACCTTACAACTAATAACATTACCATTCTAAAATGCCGCTTTACACAACTAAACAAAGGGTTTAGCCTCGTGCACACAGCCTATTTACACTGCACACTTCACACATTGCTGACAGTTTCTCCTCAAGTCACCAACAGTCCAAATGCACATTGTGTGCTGCAGGAAAAACAACAGTGATTGTTGTTAGCTCTTCAGCATTTTGATTGCTGGATATATTAATTACAAATAGGTAAAGTATATTAATATATTATTTCATAAATTCATTAATTATTTAAAAAAAAATAGAAAATTATATAAATTTAAAAAAAAATAGGGGAGAGGCACTCAGTGCGGAGCTCACAATGAGAGCTCGGAGGAGCAAAAGTACACAAGGGGAGAGGCTTGCAATGTGCATCGAAGGTGCTCAGACGACCAAAAGTACATGAGGGGAGAGGCTCGCAAAGAGCTCCAAAGGTACTCAGAGGACAGAAAGCCTTACATTGTGTGGCAAACAGTATTATCTGCCTTACAATTTTATAGCCATCATTTTTTGACGGGCAAGTCGCTAGTACTTAATAAAACTGAAGAAAAGCTAGAAAAGCTGACATACATGCTAGCGAATGACTCAGATCATCAACTTAAAAAGTGAGCACATTGCTTAAACCGAGAAATTGTGTATTAAACTCCTGTTGCAAGTCGCTCCCGGGCTGGAGACAACCATCTACCAACTACTCTTTAACCATTCCTTTCCTCTGTTTTTCTTTCCCCATCTCCACTAACTCCCCCATTTTTGGGCTGTGTTAAATCAACATAATTGTATGACAATGCATATCTATCTGGACGGCAGAATCACTCTTCCATAATATAATAAAGAGAAATGTAAAGATAAAATACACTATGCATATATCAGTGCAAAACTACATAAATATTTAGTGTGTCAATTGCAGTATCGCCCTGTTAAAAATGTTCTGGATGTCAAAGCCAGTCTTCATGAACACTCTAAGGTGACCAGATAGTACCCAGATCACAAAGGCTGAGAGCCATGTGAGTGGCTGGGATGGGTTAGTGAATCTAAATCAGCCTTCTTTTGTACAATATTTTTTTGTTACTTTCTACTAATGATAGATGATATAATTAGGTCTTGTACATAAGGTAACCATACAGAAGTCCTGAATGTATTTAATGCTTCTATTATAAGACAGCAATTTCATAGTTAATGCAATTCATCATTGCCATTTACAGGCAGAAAAGGAGGGAATATGAAATAGTAGAAGGAGAATATATGGTAGAGCATGAAATACAGGCAAGAGTTTGGATATCACAAAAGTCATATGCAATCTGAATTGACTTGCATGGGAGCTTTGGGAACTAGGGCATAATGGTGACTGTAATGCACTTGTGGGTAGCTTTTTCCTAGAACGGCTTCCTGCAGCCCATCAGCCTTATTAAATTGTGATTTGGCCAATTGAATAGGGTTATACATATGCACAGATCATATTTTTTTTACAGAAGTTTTTAGTTAGTGAACTTCTATCCAAAAGCAAGGTCTTCACTAACTGAAAATGTCTGGAAAAAAATATGCTCTGTGCTTATATAGAGCCCTATTCAATTGGCCGGATCGCAATTTAAAAAGGCTGTATGATTTCAATATCACTCTGCATGATAACAAAGGGGATCAATCAGAATGAAAGAAACTGACTAACTTAAAATTGCTGACTCATAGTATCTCAAAATGCAAACGGAGAGATCCAAAAATACTGGTTTGTGTGTGTCATTTCTATGAGTTTGCCAATGTTTCACCCTTTAATATGGCCAAGTAGATAACCGCACAGTTAACAGCATATCTCAGTGAAGATGTTGATAATAAAGTGGCTCCATTAGCAAAGTAAACTTAAGCTGTAGGTGAGGACTTTTAGATTACTGTATGTTTTATATAAGTTACAAGTACAGGAAAAGAGAACACCTTCCTGAAATGCTTGAAAAAACTATCTAGAATGGCAGTGATGTTAAAGTCAAGGTCCCATTTTATTTTTCCAAGTTAAAATAAGAATATACCATAGTCATATGATAACAGTACTATAATAGTCTATATGGGATCCCTTCCATTGCTCATAGTTGCTGAATTACGAGTCAAAACACAAAAAACTAGCCCTACAAGAAGTGCCCACTGAAAGGTCTAAAATCACAATCCCATGTGTACATGATTCATTACAATTTTCCACAAACCAATCACATTATTAAATTTAATTGATATACAGTACCCTCTGAGTGCTTGTAAATCGTCAGGTTATCCAAAAATCCTAAGTGTACTCTAAACTACCTGTAGAGACATAAAACGTGCCTCTGAGAAGCAAACAAGCTTCAGATCTGATGCCATTGTCATTCAAACACCTTAATTAGGTCATATATGAGGCTTGATTTCTCCTATGTGACACAATTAAGAGGATAACAGCTCCCCCCAACACCCACTAAATAAAATTACCCTGTGGATCCGATAGATTATTTACAAAACTGCTACCTACATTCAGGATACCCCTCTATATCCACTCTAAACCTGGGGAACCTAGGGATTCCCTCTTCCCACTAGCTGAGGGGAACCCCAGGGATTCCCCCTTTCCTGTGCGGGGCCTACCGTTTTGGAGCCCCTTGGCAGTATAGTGGAGGTAAATGCATGCAAAAGGTATGTACGCACCCATTTATCCATTTTCGGTGCGTGTATATAGCTCTATTGCTGTGCAAATCACAGACATTTCCCCATAACAGCCATTTTAGTAACATAGCTACTCATACACACGCAGAGCTATTACTTGTTTATTAAATGCATTTCATGGTGGGCTAAATCACATATATTGTTGTGGTTCTTGCAATGTTGGTGATGTTTGCGATATCGGTCACTGCGTTGCATCCCTCCCAAAGCAGGGGCGCAACCGCCAAGCCTTGCGAAGCGAGGCAAGCCAGCGGCGGCGTCACAAATGCAAGCCTCGAAAAGCGAGGCGAAGCAGCCACGCAGCACTTTGGTTGCAATGATCGGCAAAGGGGCTCATTGCAAAGAGCAGCGCCATCACACATGCAAGCCTCGCAAAGCGAGGTGAAGCAGCCGCGCAGCACTTAGGCTGCAATGAGCGCCGAAGGTGCTCATTGCAGCCTGCGGCGCCTTCACACATGCGCTCAGCGTGGGGCTAGCAATGAGCGCCAAAGGTAATCAATGCAAAGCAGGAAACTTGAAGTACACAGGGGGAGAGGCTCGCAATGAGCAGTCGACTGTGAGCCTCGAGAGGCGAGCCGTGTACACATGCACGACTTAGGCTGCAATGAGCGCCGATGGCGAGCCTCGCAAAGCGAGGTGAGCAGTTGAGCCATGCGGGACATAGGCTGCAATAAGCGCCAAAGGCGCTCAATGCACTGTGAGCCTCGCGAATCGAGGCTAGCAGATGAGGCACGCCGGATGCCTCCGAAAAACTTAGCACTTTGTCGCTGAATGAGGAATGCAGTTTGCTAATTTGACTGACAAAATGAGTTCAAGCGCGTAACTCTAAACAAACAAAATCATAAAAAAATAGATAAAAAAACACACAGCAGGAAGCCTGGGAGTGAGGTTGCAAGTGAATTTGAGTCATATTTGCCATACACATGGCATTCCCAGGCACTACATTTGCAGGTTAACGATCCCTGCAATAAGCCATACAGTAGGCGGGAGGAAAGGCTCGCAATGAGCACAGCGAGCGGGAGAGGCTTGCAATGAGCACCGATCCCCACTATAAGTGCCAAAGGTGCTCATCGTGGGGCTTGCGATGAGCACCAAAGGTGATCATTGCAAAGCAGGAAAGTTGATGTACACGGGGGAGAGGCTCGTTATGAACGCCGAAGGCTCGCAAGGAAAAGCCTCACATTGTGTGGCAAACAGCATTGCCAGCCTTACAATTTTATTCCCGTCATTTTTGATGGGCAAGTTCCTAGTTATTTATATTTTTCTGTAGGAGGACAGCAAGCATACGTTACACAAACACATATCATGATCACTTTATCAACAATAAAAACAGAGTAATTATGAGAGTTAAACGGTTACTGTACAATGAAAACAGAAATTGTCTAACTAGGAGCATAAGTAATGAGAAAAAAGTCAGAGTTTTTAATTAGAAAAAATAAATTTTGATGTCTGTGCTGCGTCCTGGGGAAATCCATGATACGTAGTGGAAAGTTGTGGGTGTGTGAGAGGGGAGTTAACATTTTTGGAGAGATATGTTGTCAATTTCAATCTTTTCCAATTAAGAAATGCTTTCTGTTCCCTCTTCCCTCAACCCTCCCTCCACTGAAAACTCAAGTGATATAACAAGCACAAAATGGATTCCTATACTCACAGACTACAAAAATTCATATTTTATGTCCATGACTTAGTCCACACACATACACAGACAAAACACAGACATAGATACACACACACAGACCCAACAAATATATGCACAAACAAGTGTAATAATAAAAGCATGACAAGATGAATGGAGAACAAGCCTGTTTGAATCTGCAGGGGAGCTGCTAGTTATCCAGAGTACTGAGACAGAGAAGCTTCGTGCTGTGCCAGACATTATGCAGACCACGGAGGTGGTGACGTACTGACACCACATGCCTGATGTCAATGAGAACGGTGTACTTAACTGACAATGCTCCATACAATTCCCTCCGATAATGTGACCAGAGTGATGCTATCTTGTATATCGCACCCTCCATCTCATAATACAGCCTCTAATAATCCAATTTGAACAGTAAAACACTGTGTAAAACAAATAGTTGCCAACGCTCTACAATATATATATATATATATATATATATATATATATATATATATATATATATATATATATATTACACCTCCACACAAGGTAGAAACTGACAGATATATACCCACCCGAGATATACAGAGCTCACAGACATATACTAATTCCCTCACATAATAGATATAAAAAACACCAAATGTCATCAACATACACAGCTCTGCACACTAGGTGCCTCATTCAATTGCGATTTGGCCAATTGAATAGGGCTCTAAATAAGCACATAGCATATATTTTTTAAATAAGTTTTTAGTTAATGAAAACCTTGCTTTTGGATAGATGTTTACTAACTAAAAATTTCTTTAAAAAATATATGTTATGTGCTTATTTAGATCCCTATTCAATTGGCCAAATTGCAATTGAATGAGGGCCCATGGATATAACCTCCACATTATGGATGTGTGTGCATATATATATATATATATATATATATATATATATATATATATATATATATAGTTTCCCTACACAGACCCCCAACACTGCAGATTTATAAAAAGTCCCCTCATACACAATATACAAGTCAGATATTCTAACACTAATTTATACATACACAATGACACACATAGTATTACAATGCAAAGTATGTGGATGATAAAACTCCCAGATATACTGTATACTTTAATATAGCAACATGTTCTGGGAAAACACATAATGTACTATATTAATTAATTTAATAGAAGGCACAGCCTGTTTTAACATAATGAAAATATTTCTTTTTCTATTCCATCTTTACTTTACAGCTTATGTTCACTTTTGGTTCCTTGTTTTACCAATAATCAGCCCCATTAAATTGCTACTATTTTAAGAATCGTAGCTCGTAACGTGGCACACAGGACTTAAGGCTATTAAATTAGCCTCTTAAAACAACCCGCAGACGGCTTGCTGGTTAAGAAGCAGCAAGGCCAAAAAAGCCTACGGGACATGGAACGTGACACCGTTACATTCCAATTGAGCTATTAAATTGCATCAAAATCACTTGCGTTCAAACTTCTAACTTGCAAATCGAGCCAAGAAGCCAACGAGTGCTAGAAAGGACTCGCAAGGGGGGTAAAGTCCAACTTGTAGCACTTTAAATGCACATATCACCACACCACAGTACTTGTATTTAAAGGGAAAGTGATGTTAGGTCTTAGAATTAATAGCACAACATTCTCAAACTCGCAAATTGGCCCAAAAAATACTTTATTTCATGTTCAATTTTTGTGTTAAATCGATCCTGGAAATCAGCATGTTAATATATATACTGCAACTCGCATTTGATAGAATATCATATTTACGGCTTTATCGATATTGCATTATATCTGGAATGTGGGTCCGATCGTAACTCGTAATTGAACCCTGTAAGACTTTGGAAATCCCACCTCCATTTTTCAGTGACATAATTCTGACAATCTATTTTGCCATTGGCTCCATCCCAACTCGTAGTTACGAGTTAGACTAATTGATCACGTTCACGGCCGTACATCAAACGAGCTTGCCTCTCAAGCCCGTAACTCGCAACCTGTTCTAATTTAATAGCACTGTAAAATCCACAACTGGTCAAGCTCTCAGCCGTTGCAGGTCTCACGTTGCAGAAACAAGCTTCAAATTTGATGTGGCTGATAGAGCTCCAGTCAAATCTGACACATAGCAGTGAGAAATAGCTCCTTCATAACTGTGGCAGTGTTTTTTAGGTTACTAGGGAGCCATTCCACCACTGCTCTCCTAAAACTGCCTTCAAGGTAGCTGACACACATTTAGGTTGTTCTTACGTTACTCTCAGCCCTACGCAGGGTGCACACAGCCTGCTCACAGGACACTCTTAATCTGATGCTATGTAGTCTACATAGCAATGCTGAAGATTTATACTTCATCATAGTAACACACTACACTAGCCCTAGCAACCTCCCTTTTACCTATCTATCTATCTATCAAAAATATCTTCTGAAACTCAACAGTTCCAAGCTCCCATACCTCTATTAGTCCCTTCCTTTTCTTGTTGTAATTCTAGATCTAGAGAGGCCAGTCTGGGAACTGCAGTATTTGATTTTTTAAGCCGCAAACTAATTTTTAGGTTATTTTAACGAAAACATTTGAGCTACTCACAGGGAGGTACCCCTAGGAAGCTGCCTAGTTACCCTAATCTGGCCATGCCTCTTCCCATGCGCTGTGACCTCTGTGGCAGCTAAAAATTACCCCCAACACAATGGGTCCCAAATAGAACCCCCTGGCAGTTAAAATTACACCATATGCAACGGTGGTCCTTAAAGGCCCCCCCCGTGGCATCTCTAATAAATTTGCGCCATGGTGGTTCTGTAAGGATCTCCATAGCTCCTATGACAGTATATAAAAAAAATAAATTTACTAAAAATAAAATAAATATTAAGAAAATAATAAATTATCTACTTACTTACACTGTGATGATCCACAACATTCTTGTCCTCAGTCATCTGTCCTAGATAAGCAGGCTATCCATGTTGCTAGTAGATTCTGGTCCTCTTCTTTCTTGATTGAAGTCCATGTATCCTCATTTTCTGGCCCATTGAAAAGGGCCTCCACCTATAAAATTAGGTGCTCCTTTAAAAAAAAAAATTCTCAACAGAGATCCTTCTAGGAGGAGCTCCTGTGACAACTAATAACATTTGCTGTCCTTTTGTGGCTTAAATTGTATTTTTAAGTGGTTGCTGATTGACTGAAATATTTGTTAATTATATTTCAATCAATCAAAATCATGTAGTAGATGTTACCCTGCTCATTTATGAATGGGTAATCGTCTAGCCAATCAGAATTCACAAAAGCGCAGCAAAAGTCATTAGTTGGTGCGAGAGCTCCTCCTAGGAGGAGCTCTGTTTAGATATTTTTTTTAATAGAGCGACAAGGTTTTTAGGTGAAGGCCCTTTTCAGTGGGTTAGAAGATGAGTATACATGGGCTTCATTCAAGAAAGATGAGGACCATAATCTACTAGCAACGTGGACAGGCCGCTTACCCATGGCAGAAGATTGAGGTCAAGGGCATCGTGAATCATTGCTGGAGAGCATCACAGTGTAGGCATTTTTACTAGATTTTTTCCCCATATATACTAAGGTAATTTTAGTGGGCCATTTTATGGACCACCATGGGGGGTAATATCCATGGGTGTCCAACATGGACCACTGTAGTGGTAAGTATGGTGCCATGTGGGGCCTTTGAGGACCCCCATGGCACACAGAGGTTAATGTTAGGTGCCATGGGGGTCAGTTGAGGACCCCCATGGTAGAGGGTTAACTTTGGATGCTATGGAGATCTATTAAGGATCTCTGTGGCAAGGTATAAAATAAGCCACAGAGGTCTTTTAATGAACTCTGTGGCAAAGGGTTAATGGTAGATGCAACAGAGGTCCTTACAGGGCCTCAGTGGCATAGGGGTTAATATTAGTCACCATGGAGGTCCTTACAGGACCTACATGGTGTGAGTTAATATTTATCTCATAGCGGGTGGGTAGAGGGAATGTCTGGGGTTTCTTTGTTCATAGGGCAGAGGCAGGTGGAATTCCCAGGGGTTCCCCATTCATAGCTTGTGGGCAAGGGTTCCTTCTAGATGAAAGGGAGGTTGCTAGGGCTAGTGTATTGTGTTACTATGATGGGTATAAATATTCAGCATTGCTATGTAGACTACAGAGCTTCAGATTCAGAGTGTCCTGTGAGCAGGCTGTGTGCACACTATGTTTGGCTGAGATTAACATAAGAACACCCTAAATGTCTGTCAGCTACCTTGAAGGCAGTTTTAGGAGAGCAGTGGTGGAATGGCTCCCTAGTAACCTAAAAAACACTGCCACAGTTATGAAGGAGCTATTTCTCACTGCTATGTCCCTTACTTCAGTGATTCAAGACAATGACAAAGACAGAGGTGGTGAGTGTTACTTGTGAGAGGTCCTATGTGATTGTCAGATTTAGAGAATTTGGCTTATATTTACTACAGTGAGAGGCTTAGTGAGGTTAATTCTCACCAAAATCTTATGTTATTCACTGAAGTGTTTTTTCTAGTTGATGGGATTGATTCACACTTTAGTGAATATTCTCCATATGATAACGAAAAATTAGTTTGTTTTCTCAATACTGAGAAAACGTTCAACATACAAAATATAACTCCTACATAATGATGTAATTAACTAATAACAGCTGGTTATTTGGATAGCACATTTGTTTTAAGTTTTCAAATATTAATTTGCCCCTTTTATACAAAATTACTTGCTGGAGATTTAATTTTGTTTAAGGTATCAAACAAGAAAAGTATATAAAAGTTTCATGGCTTATGAATGCATCCTATAGAGGAAAATCAGTAGTGTATGAAAACATTTTGAATGAAAAAATCCCAAAATAAAAATTAATAAAGTTATAGTTTAAGGTTAACCCTAAAGTTTACAAAGCTGTTTTAGTTTTCTAAAGGGAATACCCCTGAAAATCCAAGCTAAAGTAGCATAACATTTATATTTTCTTCTAGCCAATTAGAGGCAGGTACAACACCATAAAACATTGTAACAGTTTGCATGTCAGTTACATGCTCAGTATAACAACTGAGGTCTGGATTGAAGACCTTTTACATCACTTTCTTTACATTCTTATCTTACACAATGTCTAGCTTGGAATGTAACCAGGGGTGTAGGAACGAGGTGGGGGGGGGGGGGGGGTGATCTGATAATGAGGAGTCAAGAAGCCTGTGTGATGCAGTGATATGATACTGAGGATGGAAGAAGCTTTTGTTATACAGTGATATGATAGTGAGGTGGGTAGAATCCTTTGTTATGCAGTGATATGATAGTGAGGTGGGACGAACCCATGTTATGCAATGATATGATAGTGAGGTGAGAGAAAGCCTGTATGATGCAGTGATATGATAGTGAGGTGGGAGGAATAATGTGATACACAGTAATATGATAGTGGAATTATACATAGCTGATAGTAGATTTCAAGCAATGCACGGGCACAGCACAAATCTCTGTGTTTTCCTCTGAATCAGTCTTTTGTCTCCCTCATACATATTCTTTATAGTTATACATATATAAGAGCAAGGGGAACTCTGGGACATGTCTAGCAGCAGTTATGTATACCCTTATGTATATCTTGCCCCCTTCTCTCCTTTGTATTCCTCCTGCTAGGTTCTCCCCTGCTCTATCTCTCTCCCTCTCCTCCTGTTCTCTAGACCTTTCTCCTTCCCTTTTTCTTTTTCTTCCCGTTTCTCTACTGGCCTTCATTCTCATTCCTTATCTCTCTTCTCCCCTCCCCTCTCTACCTCTTCTTCATACCGTCTCCTCACCCTTCCTTTTCTATTTTCTATTGCTTCCCCACATTTTCTTTCTGCTTTTTACATTCTCCTTCTTTTCTCTACCCTTTACTCCTCCCCAAAGCCCCTCTCTCTCTATTTCTTGTCTCTTTTTGTTTCTTCCATTGTCCTAAACCTTCTCCCTTCTCTCTCTCTCTCTCTCTCTCTATCTATCTATCTCAATTGTCTGTATATGTATTTCTCTTTTGTCTTGCATCCTCCCTTAAATATAGAAACATTGATGGCAGATAACTAAAAAAGCTTATCTCCCTTGCCCATTTCATCAACCCTAGATTATTAATTCTTAAGGTTGCCTTATGCTTTTTCCCGGTGTGATTCTCTCCCTTAAATGTCTTGGACTCTACAACTAATTATATTCCAGTTATTTTCTTGTTCTTTCCATTTCTAACTTTCTCTCTCTACTCAGATTCTCAACACATTATCTTTGCCTTACTGTTATACAAATTTGTTAAAAAAAAGGGAAGTGCACAAAAAAGGTGAAAAACAAAAAAAATGTATGGTGACATAATTATGAGTTATTTTAATAATTAATGAAAGATTGTACTTACATAACACAAAAACTACAAAAACATGTTCACAATCTCTAACACTACACACAAAAGTATTATTAAGATAAATAGACCTTATAGCCACAGGGTATGAGATTAATCCAAGGTTATCTACTTAATACTAAAAAAGTCAATTATCTGACGTAACATATGTATGTAGCTCACAAAAGTGTAAATAATCTGCCATAATATATACATTAAAAAAAGATGTTCTACATATGTTCTACATTTGTTTTATGCCAAATAATTCACTTTTTAGTATTAAGCAGATAACAATTTTGTTACGTTTTGTAAGTACAATACTTATGCATGTATTCAAATAACCCAAACTTTCTTCACCATATATTTTTTCTATTTTTTGTCCTCTCCTTCAAATTATTTTTCATCAAGCTGATTTACTCTTCAAGGAGGTCTCTCAAAATCTTTAGGATAGCAGCTCATCATTGATCCATACTTGAACTTGGATTGATACCAATAGATAACATAGTATGTTTATAGTATGTTTTCCTTATACTTGTGGGTTGGCATCCCTTGGAGTCCTGTGAGCTTAATTGCACCACCCACGGCCACATGTTTTTGTCTATTTAAACTTTACCCCCCCCCCTCCCCCCAGATGTTTGTAGTCTCCTACACTCATGGGTGTAACTGTACTTATTACTGATTGTGTGTATATTCCATCTCTGTATACAACTGCACCAATGGAGTGGCCCTATGTGATTGTTATATACATATATGGACAAGTGAGATGCTACTTGTAGCTGTAATGTGAGAGCAAAGTGCTTGCAATAAAATTATATCTGGTACCAATACCAAGAGGAGTCAGTGTTCGTATTTATTTGTTCCCATGCATATAGCTATAGCCAATAAGATGAAACATGATAATTCTGGAAAGAATAACATTGTGTTTACATACAAAATACAATCAGCCTTGGTTACTTTTCTATATTATATACCAAACAGAACAAAATAGAGCAGAAACACAGAAAAAAACTTGATTATCCTATCAGTCTAAATATAATGTTTGTTTGTTTTTATTTGAATTTCCCTACAGTGTTTCGACAGGGGTTAATGGTGTTTTAGTTAGGTCAGCACAGATAGCTCCCAACTCTTGCTGTAAAGTTTTCAATCTAATACATATTTTTATTTTAATCAGTGTCTGCTAGACAAACTTAAAACCAGGAAAACTTCCATATGCCTTTAAGTGGTCTCCATGTGTACAGATTCAATGGCAGATAATATACCACTGCATACTAGTGACTGCTTTTCAGCTTCTATCACTTCAGTTTATCTTAATTTTTGTTTACCCTTCCTTATAAGTGTGTTACATATTAAACACTAATTAAATTAAGCTACAACAATAAATGTCCAAAATTCATTTAGTATTACATAAGCAGCAAAACAGTTTACTAAGACATTGTTCACATAGTAGACAAACTTCACAACCTCACCAAACAGCTTGCAGTCACTGTAGCTTTTAGTGGATTTTGGCCTACATCTCTTCCACAGTGTCTTATCAAGCTTAGTGTGACACCAGCATTGGCTCGACAATTTTGGAGAACAAGGCAATCGCTTAGTAACTTTTCATACTATTTAAAAAAATATTTTACATCTTTTGACTGAAAGCATATACTTGTAAAGATATATATTACTGTCAATTTACAGTTAATGATTCATTTAAATTACTAATTTTGATTTTTTTTTCTTTTATATTCTTTTCTTTTACGTTTCTTTTAGTATTCTACCTTACTATAGTTCTCAGTTTTCATTTTTTAGCTGAAATAGTTGTTTACATTGAGAATACAAAAATATTTTGGGTGCCATATTTATTTTTACAAAACCATAGAAATTTGAAAAATGTTACGTTGCAAAAAATGTTATACATTGAGTGCTGGGTTGGATACCTAATAAACATTTCATACATCTAGGCCAATTTATGTTACAAATTTATCAAATCCCCAAAAAAAGTAGATTTACTTAAAAAATAATATATTGTATATTTTTGACAATTAAACTTTTGGAATTTGTAATACACATAAGAAATGGCAACATGTAAAAAAAACAAAAAAACATTTAGCTGCCAATTCAAATAAGTGCCTGTGAAAGAATTAACTAAAATTAGTCAGTATTGAAAATATAATGAACTTTACAACGTTTTTTAGTTACTTCCTTTGGTTGGCTTGTCTCCATGCAGAGTTTCTTGTTTATACTTTTTTAAAGCAGCTCTGTATTTAACATTAAATGCCAAACCTTGATATTTATGAGCTGTAAACTCTCTCAGTTCCTTTTTTTTTCTCTCTAGTGCAATAAAATCAGATAAAAGGTCACCTGAACATTAGCATAAACAAGCCTAGAAGGAGGAGTTTTGAATGAACTTGACAACACAATCAGGTGAAATTTCAAAATATATCTTATTTTCTTTATCATAAAATGATTCAAAAGCCACACACATATGCATTGTAGTTCATTAGAAATATGTTGGAATAATCATACATATACAATAATCTTTTACTGTATATATAGTCAAAAAAATAACAAAGTGGTATCTAGCAAGTATAATCATATTGCATTATCTAATTGAGTCAGTTACTGTTTTTATTACCTAATTTTATAAAAGGGTTTGCTTTTTCATGAAAATGATGTCAACAATGATTTGACTTCCTAAATTATATTACAGTAAATAAATAGCATCATGAAAGTGCAAGTACACACTCAGACATACCTTTTGGGATCCAGAAGAAGAGCCCTTTAATGATGTGCGTTTGAAGGAGCCACTCATCCTTCTTAAGGAGCCTGTAAACTTGCCTCCTCTAGCTCCACTCCTCTTACCCCCTTGCCCCTTCCCCTCCATTTATAATTTAACTGCACCAGGCCATTAAGGTTAATGTTTTCATTCATGTAGTCTAAGCAGCAGTTCACTGGAGCTACAGCTCGGCAGGCTGTAAGCAAGGAAATAAACCTAGCAAAGAGGACATCACATCTATGTATAAATGTAAAAGTCCCAGAATGTAATGGCTCTGGTAGACATAGCTGGGAGGGAATAAGTCATCATGAAGCGGGAGCACAACTAAGCAACACATGGGTGCAGACTGCTGCCTTCCCATCCCCCTTGCTACAGCCTCTATAATCAGGCTTAATGCACGTAGCTCCAGAAAGCTATGGTTTTTAATGGATGGAGATTTATTAAATGGTGATTGAAGGTAAATCTACTTTATGAAGCATCAGCCCAAAAAGTTGTTTTTTTTCCAAAGCAAAATATGGGTCTGTTAGATGGAAATGATTCTGGTATCACTGCAAGAGGAGCAGATGGTCTCAGGGACAGAAGCTAGGAGTCTGCACAGAGACATATTAGGAGCAGCTTGTGAAGCAAAAGTGCCTACAGCAGATCTACTGATAAAGATAAGATCTAGATAATAAAAGCAAGTGAGAGCTTAACCTAATGCTGAATGACAGAGACAAGTGTCGAGAGTGAGGCCTGTCCTTACACGGATAACAATATATATTTATTATTATCTTTTATTATTTTGACATGTTTTAACAGTTGAGGGTATACTGTTATTATTACTATTATAACTAAAGAGAGAGATTACGCTTGTTTTGGCCTTCAAGTACAAAGCATAAAAAGGGCACTTAGTTGTTCTTGTTGGGATGATGATTTAGTGTGTGGCACATATATAGTGAAGTATGTATAATGCGCTTTGGCCAAATAAGACAGCAGAGTAAAGCAGCTTGGATGATAATCAACATTTTGCAATATTTTTAAGCAATTGGAAGTTTGAAGCAAGTCTGATGGATCTGAAGGTAATGCCAGATGTAAGGTGCAACGCAAGAGAAGTCTTGGATATATGTAAGTGAATAGATGCAGGTAATGAGAGAGGAGTCTGTTACGCCCACCCGATTTGGGGACTACGCTCACCCCAATTCTCTTTTTTTCTATGGGTCGCAAATTTTTGTTCAGATCTCGGCACCAGCAGATACTTCAGATGACACCATCATTTCTGAAGAGACAGGCACCATCAGACCCCTTTTTAAAGTATCTAAGAATCACACACCATGTACCTTTGACTAGTACAAGCAGACTCCGACACCACCTTTGTTTTGTGTGTCCAAAATCAGACTGGCACTTATTATTATTTTTCAAGACACATTTTCAGATAACACAAAACACCAAATACTCCCCCCCAGTTCTAGCCCATCCTCCTGGGCAAATAGCTTGCCATACCTCCTACCCACATAATTGTTAGCATTACACATTTTCCCCATTTGCCCCATTGCCTTGTCCTTAGCAATGGTGTCCCCACCACCTGGATTGGGCTGCCGCCCCTGTTCTGCCATGGCCACAGGGCTGCTGGCTGAGTCTGTCCCTTAAACTGTGGCTGACTTTCTGACATTGGCTATCATCTGGAGCCCCATGCTAGGCCCACAGTCCATTCCCAGGGCACAGTGAGCATAGCTAATTCAATCTAGACTCTCTGCTTGGCCTGGGTTCTGCCAACAGTCCAAAAGGTCCCAAGTTGGTACCCAGTCCAGGTAACAGATCCCAAGGTGACATGGCTAGCCCTCCTCCCAAAACCCAGGTCCAGTGCCCTCCTCTTCCCAATGTCTGAGGGGAAACATTTTCCATGGGAGCCCCATAAAATAATACCTCCAAGGAGGAACATACCGGTCTGATCCTGAACCCAGCATCCATAATGGTGGTCTGTACTGGAGGCTCCACTTCCTGAGATGACATCTGGATCAGGGCCTCACATCCTCCTTCCTCGGCTCCCATTGTCTGGGCATAGGGCTCAGCTCCATTGGGATCTTTGGTCACTGGGTCCACTGGCATGGTCTCACAGCTCTCTCCTACTGTCCCTTGATTTATGTCTGGCTCCTGGACCACGATCAGGGCACTGTGCCCCAGCTCTCCTTGCTTAGGCACACGATAAGGAATGTGGTCCCTCTTTAGCTGATTTGCTGGGTCTCTGTTTGACAGAATCTCCGGGATCATAACCTCCCCTGCCCTCTGGTCTGTGGCTAGCTCTCTGACATTTTTTATTAGCTGGAGCGCCTTTAATGGTTCACAGTCCCTTTTCTCCTCCAGGGGCTAATGGGTATGCAGGGTCCCACCCAGACTCTCCCTTGCATCTGCAATCTGACTGAATCTCCTTTTCTGTTTGCCCCATTGCCTTGTCCTTAGCAATGGTGTCCCCACCACCTGGATAGGGCTATGGCCCTGTTCTGCCATGGTCACAGGGCTGGTGACTGAGTCTGCCCCTTGAACTTTGGCTGGCTTTCTGACATTGGCTATAATCTGGAGCCCCATGCTAGGCCCACAGTCCATTCCCAGGGCACAGTGAACATAGCTAATCCCATCCAGACTCTCTGCTTGGCCTGGGTTCTGCCAAACGTCCTCTGTGCCCCCTTCCAGAGCTGCACCTCTCACACAGCCAGTGCTTTCTGAGGGAAAACAATATTCAAAACAGCTGTATGTTTCCAGGGCTTCCTGGTGCCAGGATGTCTCTTCATCATCCCCATCTGCTTGGCAGGGCTCCTTCCTTCCCTTGAGCCAGGTCCTAGCCCGGGCTGCTTCCACCAGCAGATTCATGTAACTGATTTCCAGCTCCAACTATTCCTGGATCAAGGGTTCAATCAATGCAGCCTCCTTAGACCCTGGTTTTAGTCCCAACTCTTGGCAGTGCTGATTATACAGGAAAACCCCACGTTCTATAGGCCCACTGCCACATGCTGGACACCACCTTTATTTTGTGTGTCCAAAATCAGACTGGCACTTCTTTATTTTTCAAGACACATTTTCAGATAACACAAAACACCAAAGACCCCCCCCCCCCCTCAGTTCTAGCCCATTTTCCTGGGCAAATAGCTTGCCATACCCCCCACCCACATGGTTCCTAGATGTATAGAGGGGTCTGGCTTTCTTGTTATCATTACACATTTTCTATCCAGGGTTATCTGTTTAGGTCACTAATAACCCAGGCCTGTGTTTTTCTCTCCTCTTACAGAGCCTTACAACTAGCTTCCCCCTTCATGACCAAAGCCAGAGGATTCGTGCGTGGCTGACTCTCAAAGCCATATAAATTCTTAAGCATCTTTAACCCTTTGTATATCCCAGATATGACTGCATTAACTTTATATTATCTAAACATATCCTAAGGACTACTACTAACACAGATACATTATTTCAATGTTAATCAATGACAATACTATATGCACTTATTACATCTATGATATAACTACATGTATGCATTAGACCCATGATATAACTGTTAAGCAAGTCGCTAGCCCATTCTAAACACACATATAACAGCTGATTTACCCCAAACAGTCCACTGGGCCTTCTGTTCATAACATAGTCCATAATGGGATCATGAGGGGAAAAATGGGGACAAAGATGCGGCAGTAGCAATATTGTAGAGGACCTTACAAGTGTGAATGGAGAAGGAACAATGAGTGAGAAAAAGCAGTCGGGTGCTAGAACTGATGATGTGTTTCAGTGAGGATGGCTGGGTAGGACAAGTGCCAGGAGGAAAGAGGCTGCAATACAATCACTATAATACAGGAGATGATAACTGATTGACCAAGGATTTTGAGAGTACCAAAAAAGGTGTGATTCTAGAAGCCATTTGAAGGAGAGCCAAGAGTTAAAGTAAACACCTAAGGATCATATATGGTGTTAGTTTAAGCAATGTCATATCTTCTATTCCCCACTCTTATTTTCTCTACACAACTTATATAAATATTGACATTTTCAGGCCTACTTATCTTGAAAAACAACCCAAAAACGAATTGATTCATTGCAGCATACCCTGTTACAAACCTATCACTTCCAACACAAAGCCACCAAACCCCTATTTCATATTTTTTGGGCCCTTCTGAACCATTGCTGTAGTTCAACTTGATTACTCATTTAAAGGATTTAACTAGATAAAGGGAATTTCATTGAAGTAATAGGAAAAAAATAAAAATAAACTCAGGCATGACTGGGACACATATAAGACCATCCCGAGTTTGATGAAACCCTACAGGTGTCAATCTAAAATGAATGTGTGAGTAAAGGGTTAACCACAAAACACCTATCTATTTTATCACTCACCTATAATGACTGTAAAAAAAAATTAATTGACACCAACACTCTAAAATCTACCCCCAAGTCACTATAAAATATACCAATCCATGGGAGCATTTGTCCAAACTATAAAGGCCACTCAAAAACCGAGTTTAGTCAGGAGGCAGAATTTAACCCCTAATGCACTATAAAACACCTCTTTAATAAAGTGAATTTTTAAGAGCACAAAACTATGCTTATTATTTCTAGTTACACAGTATATTGATATAACAATTATAAATGATATACAAGTATATTTAGTATTAATTATTGTTACAACAAAACATGGATAAAATAAAGAAAGTTCTATACATTAGTCATAGAAATCTATCTATTCTTGTTGTTGTTAACTAAGAAAATATGATTGTATGATCAAGCACTAGTCCACCCTTGTATCATCTAGCTGTTACTCTACGGAAGGCAAAGAACTGATCCTTTGATTCAGATTTCAAAAAATATTAGTGTACTAGAAAGTTGTCCGTCAAAAATGTATGACGGGAGTACAATTTTTAAGTCTAGCAAAGTTGTTTTCCACAAAATGCGAGGTTATGGGCCTTCAGAGCACTTTTTACATCTTTGGGGCTAGTTTTGTGTCCTTCAGTCTAGTTTTACTTCCTACGGCCTTGCTTTCCTCGTGTTGCGTTTTTTTTCGGTAGCCATTTTTTTTTTCGCTTAAGCAATTTTCGTTGGTGAAAAAATGTCAAATATGCCTCAAATTAATATGCAACCTTACTCACAAGCTCCCTGGCTCCCCCCCTGTGTTGTATGTGAGTCTGTAAGTTTATTTGAGGCGTATTTGTTGTGTTGTTTAGGTTTTTGCAGTTCCGTGGTTCAGGCGGTAAAGTCGGCTTTTTGACACCCGTACACTGCATGTACGGGTTTTGGTCCTAAGTTGTACGGGTTGTAAGTCCTGTGAGCCTCGACAGTTCGCCTGGCTTGGCGAGGCACGCAGTTGCGGCCCTATGGGCCACAAAGTGTAACCAACATCGTAAGCGTTCCCCACACTGACAACTATTATAGTGATAGTCCAACCTCCCTTTCCTTAACATTACTCTGTCTCACTGTCTCTAGCAGAATGCAGCCAGTCTGGGCTATCAGAAAGTTACAAAAAATGCAATAGAACTGACTCCATTATGTCTGCATATTTTAGATTACTTTGCACTTGATGATACCGTTCTAAACTTCCTTATTCACATTAAACAGAATTAAGGACAGGAAGGTGTAATCCATATACCTCAACAGAAGCAAGATTTTGAAACACTTCATGACTTGCTTGTGAAACTAAAGATTTATTAAGCTAGGTATTTTAGGTACAATAGATAAAATGGACAGACTAGATGGATCATTTTAGTTTTCAGTATAATCATATTTGCCACGTACATGTCCGCCTGCTCATCTGACCCTTCTGGATCGCTACCTTGTCATGGTGAAGGGGCTTATGTACCTCAATGAAGTTGTGAGCTATACCATGTAGGGTTACCCAAGATGGGCAGGGTATAGCAGAGAGGTCAGGCAAATCATGGACCACTTGAGAAAGAACTGGTAACCCACTCCAGTATACTTGCCAAAACCTCGTTGATAAGCACATCCAGACACACAGATAGATATGCCTGGCATGCTTTGTCCATGGTCACCGAAAGTCAGACACGACTGAAGGATTGAACAACAACTTCTTGCACTGTTTATAGAAATCAATACCAAAATATCTTAAAGGCAATAACAACATAAAAAACAAACTTAAATGATTTAAGATGTTGGAAACTCACTCAGCATGACTGAAATATCTATTGACAGCATCTCATCTGCAATCTCATTAAAACAGTCAACAGTAAGGATTCGCAAACCAACCCACAGATTATGGCAGAGGCCAGAACAAGATGTGATACTTGTGCACATATATACATTGCAGATATGGTAGTCACACCAGAAACCCAATAAAGATACAAGATCAGTAATACCTTCTTGTACATTGAATGTTATACCTGTCTCCTTCTTGATTATGTCTGAGTTACTCTGATATTATTATTATAAGACTCACTTTTTACTAGAAATAAAAATTGGATGGTTGGTAGAGGTGGATGTTGGGGTGGATGGGCACAGTGAGATGAAAAGGTAGCAAATATGTGTTGGAGTTTAGGAAACTGATTAAAGATAGTTAAGGCAGTCTTGTATCAGCAGAGTAACTTCATAGTGTAGGAAGCTTTCCTTAGTACAAAACTTTCTCCATTGTTGCTCAAAATATTTGGGAGATTTGCTGTTATGTTATGTTATGAGCTTTAATAAAATTCTTTTAAATATGAAAATTGCAGACCAACCTCCATCATGGTGTCGGTTTGATATGGTGTATCTGTGGTGGTTTGTTAATTTGCAGAAGGATTTGTCAGTTTTGCTTTATTTATGTGGAACAAAATATACCATACTTGCATTATGAAAAATTATTGTATTATCAATTCTCTTGCAAGACTGTCAGATACAAAATTATAAAAAAACTGGAGTAAAATTTCACTTAGAGAGTGGAGAGTGCAACTCTGCAACCAAGATGCCCCCCTGCCCCTTGTAAGTAGGATCCAGAATATGAATTTTATTAAAGGGCTACACAATTCAGCACAATTTGACCACACACAGTAAAGATCTCCTAAAAGCATGCTGAAATCACTATAATAGTTGTGGACCAAGAACGTCGCATTTGCTCCTTTGTCACGCTTTGTGGCCGCAACTGCGAACCTCACAAACAAGGCGAGCAGCCAACTGTGAGTCTCGCAAAGCGAGGCGTTGATGACTGCACGTGACTGCAAGACTCGCGAAGCGAGCAGTTAAAACACGTAGGACTTAGGCTGCAATGAAGGCACTCGTTGCAGGGTACGCAATGAGCGGCGCAGGCGCTCATTGTTAGGGCCGCAGGACTTAGGCTGCAATGAGTGCAGAAGGCGCTCATTGCAGGGCTCTAGATGAGCCAAAATTACGTCTTTAACGAACGAATCACTGAACTGGAAAAACCTGAAAAAAAACACACAAATATGCCTCAAATTAACTTACACACTCACACACGGCACTGTGGAAGAGGCAGGGAGCCTGTGAGTGAGGTTGCAAGTTAATTTGAGCCATATTTGACATTTTTTCACAATCAAAAATCGCCTAAGCGAGAAAAAAATGGCTGCCCAAAAAACGTAACACAAAAAAAACGAGGCCGAAGGATGTAAAACTAGCACAAAGGACGTAAAACTAGTGCGTAGGATGTAAAAACGAATCCTAAGCAGTAACACTTAATGAAAGCCAGTAACACTTAACCCAAGTCAGTAACACAACCCAGCACAGTAACACTCAAGCGCAACACGTATAAAGTACACAGGGTGAGAGCCTTGCAATGAGCGCCAAAGGTGCTGATTGCGAGGCACGTGATGAGCGACGAAGGTGCTCATCGTGGGGCTCACGAGGATCGACAAAGGTGCAATGAGCGCCAAAGGTGCTCAGAGGGCTCATAGCCTCGCTTGTGTGGCAAACAGCATTGCCAAGCTTAGAATTTAACTCCCGGCATTTTTTACTGGCAATTTCCTAGTATGTTTAGAATTGTTTAAACTCATGTGCATTTTTCACTGCAAAATCAAATAAATTAAATTTGTGTTTACATGTGTCACTGACTGCCCACTGCCAGACACGCAGCTACAGCTCTGTGTAGTGAGCAAAATAAATCAAAAGGTTAACCTTGGAGAATGGAATGCTGGAATGACCTAAAAAGGGCAGTTATAGGTTAACTGGTCATTGCAGTTCTGAGTTCAGGGGAAAACTGCTATCCATCACTGTCTTCACCACATGGTTCAGCTGTTTTGAAAACTAACCAATGGCAAATAGATTGTAAAGGGACAGTCTACATCCCAAACCCAAAAAAGGCAGTGCTAAAGAGTACTCCAATTATTGCACAATTGCACTCATTCCACATGCCAGCAAGATAATGCTTAAGATTCTACAAGCTCGACTCCAAAAATATATGGACCAGGAACTGCCAGATGTGCAAGCCGGGTTCCGCAGAGGAATAGGCACAAGAGATCAAATTGCCAATGTCCGCTGGATAATAGAGAAAGCAAGAGAGTTCCAGAAAAATATTTACCTTTGCTTCATAGACTATTCTAAAGCATTTGACTGTGTGGATCACAACAAAATGTGGAAAGTTCTTAAAGTGATGGTCGTACCAGATCATCTCATCCTCTTCCTGAAAAATCTGTATGTGGACCAACAAGCCACGGTCAGAACTGAACATAGGACAACAGAATGGTTCTCAAGATCGGAAAAGGAGTGCGACAAGGTTGTATATTGTCACCTTATTTATTCAACTTATATACGCAGAGTACATCATGCATAAGGCTGGACAGGATGAATCCAAATCCGGCATCAATATTGCTGGAAGGAATATCAACAACCTCAGATACGCGGAGGATACTACTCTGATGGCTGAAAGTGAGGAAGAACTAAAGGACTTATTAATGAGGGTAAAAGAAGAGAGTGCAAAAGTTGGCCTGCTGCTAAACGTTAAAAAGACGAAGATGATGGCAATGAAAATGAGCTTGATGGAACTCAGAGGGGCAGTGGCTGGCAAATGTGCCTTGCATGCTGCATTGCAAAGCGTCATGGAGAGTCGAACGTGATTAAACGACTAAACAACTACAACAATTTACTGATACCTGAAAAGGTGCCTGCACATGTAGCCTATTAATTAGTGAGCTATTTGTGAATAATTAGGCTACTTCCTGTCAAATAGACTACTTCCTGTCAAATAGACCCAGTGGAGGCAGTGACAGATTTTATTTTCCTTGGATCCAAGATCTCTGCAGATGATAACTGTAGTCATGAAATTAAAAGACGCTTGCTTCTGGGGAGTAAAACTTTGGCAAGCTTAGAGAAGCTACTAAAAAGTAAAGATATTAAACTAAGGTCCACATAGTTCGAACTATGGTATTCCCAGTAGTAACATATGGATGTGAGAGCTGGGCCATAAAGAAGTCTGAGCGCCGTATAATTTATGCCTTTGAATTGTGGTGTTGGAGAAGACTGCTTAGAGTCCCTTGGACTGCAAGAAGATCCAATAAATCAATATTTTAGGAAATCAAGACAAACTGTTCACTAGAAGGTATGATCATGAGGCTGAAGCTCAAATATTTTGGCCATATCATGAGACGGCAGGATACCCTAGAAAAGACTCTAAAGCTGGGAAAGATTGAAGGCACAAGAAGAAGGGGACAACAGAGGCAGAGATGGATATATTAGGTCACTGAAGCAATGAACATTTACTTGATGGAGCTCAGAGGGACAGTGACTGAGACATGCACCTGGCGTGCTGCTGTTCATAGAGTCACGGAGAGTCGGACGCGACTGAATGACTAAACAACAACAAACAAAAATAGAGCTTATTTTTCAATGCTCTAAAAACACTTTGTGTATTTTAATTGTAGTTCTTTAAAATACAGCACTGAAAATATGAGGCTCCAATATTTATTTAACTAAGCATAGTACTTACTACTGGGATTGTAAAGAACTTTCATATGACAATCTGCAGCTGTGACTTCTTTACACAAGATAAAGAAGATCCACTATAATAGTTTTCAGGTTGTGAGTAATGCCTGTGAGGTGCGTTCTGCACAGGCGTTACAATCTACTAGCGGTAAAGAAAAATTATACAGATGTATGTGCAGTTGCTTCATATTCGCACATGCGCAGTAGAAAAAAGAGAGCAGATAGTGACAATCCATAAACACCATGGACGTGGCAGAGATATGACCACTATATTACAACTTCTAATACAAGGGAGGTCCTACTAGGAAGTATTGATGATATAGAACCATAAGAATGTATCAAAACCCATGTCAGATAAATTATACCCCATAACAGTCAATAAATAAATAACGACTCCCATCTCAGCCAGAAAGTGCGAGGGGGAAGGCACTGGGAAAGAGAGAAGGAAGGAGGGAAAGAGAGAGGGGGAAAAGGGAGGGAGAGAGAGAGAAAGAGGGCGAGAAAGGGGGAGGGAGAGAAGGAGGGAGAGAGAGAGGGGAGGGAGAGAGAGAGAAAGAGAGAGGGAGGGAGAGAGAGGGGAAGAGAGAGGTTGGAGAGAGAGGGAGGGAGGGAGAGAGAGAGAGAGAGGCATTGGGAGAGGGACAGAGAGAGGGAGGGAAAGAGAGGGCAAGGGAGGGAGAGAGATAGAGGGAGGGAGAGAGGCATTGGGAGAGGGAGGGAAAGAGAGGGCGAGGGAGGGAGAGAGAGAGATTGAGGGTCTCACAGAGAGAGAGAGGTGGCACACAGAGAAGGACCAGAGAGAGAGAGAGAGACAGACAGAGGGCACACAGAGACAGCACTGAGAAAGACAGAACAGATATATGATACCATCATTTTTGACAGGCAAGTTACTCGTAATACATAAACCTAGTAGGAGATATGATAGGAGACATGCTGATTTTTTTGATGCTATGGTTTAGCAAATCAACAAGTCAGACATATTCCTGTGTAATACTGATAGTATGTGCTCTAACTATTAAGATTTTTGGAGACATGCTCATCCATCAATTTTGATTTTAGGCATTATGCCTTTATCTTGTGTGCTTTAATACACCATATCCACAAGCGTACACATGTGCCAATGGCTGTTTCCAGGTGACTCTATTGATTACTGCCATCTAGTGTGCTTCTTTATTACAGTTGACTATATTGACTATCCATATTATTATCACTGATAGGTGAAATGTAGTGGCATGTGGCAAACATAAATTTACAGTCTGAAACATATACATACACTCTAACACGGGTAAACAACATTTATCATTCTCCCAAACAATGGGATAACACTGAGGCGCCTACATATTTACCCAATCATATATTTTATTGAGTCATTAGTAGTTTAGGAGTGGAACTAGTATTATAACCTCTTGTGTTATCACAATTTCATATATATTTAGTCATCAGCAGCCATTTTTTGAGCCACACACAAAGGAAAGTAAACATACCAGGAAATGACACAGGCGGGCTGAGCAAGTCTAAAAAGAAAGTTAATGGCGTGGATACAATTAGTAAAAGAGAGGAAGCTGTGGATTCATTGGCTAGCACCAATTAAGCACATAAAATAGCCCAAATAAAGCCATCCTGCACTTTGAGGAGACTATAAAGTGATTGTAGGTGTTAGCAAAAATAGCACAACATTCCCCTACACTCAAATCTGTAAAAACAATTTTTTATTAAATATGTCAAATATCCATGGAAAAAGTCCAGAGTGCTTGGAGCACCTCAGATCCGCCCACGCCGCAGCCGGAAAATAAACAGTTAATGTAAACTCGGGTTTGGGCTGATGTGCAAGCTTGAGAGGGGGTTGCTATTAATCCTCATGTCCCCCAATATGATCCCTAGCAATTACAAAGATTTACAGTGCAGTCTTCAATTGATATTTGACTTAAAAAATTTGGGAGCTTACGGCCGGTTGCAAGATATGCGGCCGGCCGTAAGGGGAGATCCTTGCGGGGCCGAATAATAGAATTGCGAGGTAACAGATCCCCCGCAAGGAATCGCAGCCTTACGGCCGATTTACGGCAGATAATAGAATGAGGCCCATAGTGAGTAAAAGTAGGAAAGGTAGTATTAATAACTTGACTAGAAGGAGATTTGTGCTCTCATTACTTTATGATGCTTCCTCTTGAATTAAACAAATATCAGTGTATAAACAAGTATTTGGACTACACTTTAAATAAGAATCAATGTGGTCAACTGTCATAAAACCAGCATGTTCCGTATATGCAAGTTTAGTCAGTAAAATATAGATTTGATGATTATAGTTCAGAAATGTTTTTTAGAAGCATATTAATGTAAAGAGCATTTTTGTCAGTGATATATCAGTAAAAATGTTTTTGCAGACAAATGCACAATTAATAATCATAACCTGCACAAACCAAGAAAATGATACCATTATTCGCAATAGGAAGATATGAGGAGAATGTATTTGTGTCTGTAAAATGCACACCACAATGTAAATCTGTGTGAATGTGTGTGGTTTTTATGTCTGTATTTTAACAGAGCAATCTACTATAAATAAAAACAGCAAAATAACAGGAGTGAATCACATCCATAGCTCATACATTGTATATTGCCATAGAATGAAGCTATCTTTGTTTCTTATTTCCTCTCCCACTTTTATTATCTATCTAACAATCCTATCCTTACCTAGTCCTAACACTTATCTGGCTACACACGAATCTACAGTTACCACTATTTGAGTACACAATTTCCACCACTATTTGGGGGTATCGTGTAAGAAGGTTGCTATTATGGTGTAATTTTCCTATTTAATATATAAATATATATATATATATATATATATATATATATATATATATATATATATATATATATATATAGACAGATGAGCTCACTGTCTATGTATATATATATATGTTTTTATTTTTTTGAAAATAGTAAATAGTGTATTGTGTTGTAAATGTACCACTAAATAATGAGATTTATGTTTAAAACAGGATTTTCTTGAATAGTTTATCTGAAGTAATCTTATGCAAGTGAATGTAGATTTTAGCTGTATAAAACCCACTTTGTATTTTGTTTAGGATAAAGATAAAGATATGATTAATGAAAATCCATCAAAAGCAAAATGCGCCCAGCAGTATTGGTGCACAGCTGGTGCAGAGAAATATTTAAAAAATGACATTTACTTGTTCAGATTTTTGTTATATACTTATTAGTATTTTTTGGATAGTCAAAGAAGAATGGAGTACCCTTACTTTACCATTATCGCACATTGATATTATCACATTATCACATTATTTGCTCACAATACCAAAACTGGTATAGAGTTTTTTTTACACTTTTGGAAATTTGGTATATGTTTTTAGAATGCCTTTTATGTTTTGCCCCTTATTAGCACTTATAATAATTGTCAATTTTTTATTGACAGTGTCTATGTTGTCATTGTTTGTGAAGGGGTACACCAATTGTTGTAGGATACTAAAGTAGTGATTATAAATACGTATATTTGCACTTGGAAGTTAATGAAAAATTGTATTTAATAATTGAAAAAAAAATAGCTTTGAGTTTACTAAATGTTGACTCTCACTCAGTTCAAAGGTATTCTTTTCATGATCTAAATACGTCATGATTGGATTAATTGTTTCCTGGTGCATGTGATTTCTGTGGTAACAATAGAGGTTGGCTGTTTGCTTACTCTGAAGCTGGGAAAGATTGAAGGCACGCAAATAGAGGGATGACAGAGGAGGAGAGGGATAGATAAGATCATTGAAGCAATGAACATGAGCTTGATTGAACTCAGAGGGGAAGTGGCTGGCAAATGTGCCTTGCATGCTGCATTGCAAAGCGTCATGGAGAGTCGAACGTGATTAAACGACTAAACAACAACAACAATTTACTGATACCTGAAAAGGTGCCTGCACATGTAGCCTATTAATTAGTGAGCTATTTGTGAATAATTAGGCTAATTAGATAATGAAAACAAGACCATTCTGATGGAGGATGTCATGGTCTGATTGACAGACAACATTTACTAAATTACATTATTTTAACAACTTCCAATTGCAAAAAATATTTGTATTGGTACTTTAATATCTTACCATATTTGGGATTTAGGGTGTGTCCCTTTAATCTTATGAAATAATAATATTCTATCTGAGGAGCTCTATTTCCTTTTCTTTCTAGGCTTGAAAAGCTAGAATTAATCTATATTTAGTTTTTTTTATTTATAGGGGAACTTGATTTACATACTCTGCATGTTAAACAAAACAGGCAGTGATATAACTAGATAAAAAAATGTATTAAACCAATTTGATTTCTTGACATTTGCTGAGGCCAAAACAGCATGGCTAGGTACCAAGGCCCTCATTCAATTGCAATTTGGCCAATTGAATAGGGCTCTAAATAAGCACATAACATATTTTTTTAAAGAAGTTTTTAGTTAGTAAACATCTATCCAAAAGCAAGATTTTTACTAACTAAAAACTTCTTTTAAAAAATATGCTATGTGCTTATTTAGAGCCCTATTCAATTGGCCAAATCACAATTGAATGAGGCCCTATGTGTGAGCTTTTCTTTTTTGTTAAACAGATGTCTTCAGCCACAATAGTTTGACCAATGGCAATAGCAGTTGTGGATCCATCATATATTTTTTTTAAAGAGTTGTCAACAATGAATAGAGTAGAAGCTTATCTTAATTTCACACTACATATTTAACAAATAATTTTTTAAAAAAAAATGTATTGTTCAAAAATATATTTCCCTGTATTGTTTTTGTTGTTGAGTTGTTCAGTGGTGTCGACTCTCTGTGACCTTATGGACAGCAGCAAGCCAGGCACATCTGTCAGCCACTGCCCCTCTGAGCTCCATCAAGTTTACTTGTTGCTTAAAAGTACTTGCTATTAAATTGAAAGACTACACTTTCAGTGTCCTCTAGGGATGCAGAAATGTCATGCACAGTGGTACCTCAGTTTTCATCCTTAATCTCTTCTGGACGACAGGATGAGTTCCAAACAGGTTGAGTTCTAAACAAGCGTTTCCCATAGGAATCAATGTAAATGAATTTTCACATTTTAGTTTTAGGTCTTGTTTTTGGATGTAAAACCTTAAATCTAAACAGACATAACTAAAAAACAATAATTACCTCAAATAACATAGAATTTCACTTCACTTTAACCGTACTGAGAGCACTTGATGGTGGCAATATAGAGGAGGAACAGGAGGAGACAGCTTGGAAGGGGAGTCCTCTTACATTAGAACATCAGGCACTTGCACAGAGAATCTTTCTCTTTTCTGTCTCTTAACACTACTGAACCCTGCTGGACACTGTGATGTAGGGAGTTTCATTAAAAACCTATCAAGGGAAATATGCTTTTGCCTTTGTTTAAAAATGTTTCTGAAGTGATACATTGTTTGATCATTTGGCTTTCTAGAGCTTTTTCAGGGTGATATTTAAAAAAAAAATCTAATTCAGCCCATTAATACACATTTCTTTGATCAGTGCAGTAGGTACTCCAAACCTTCACTTCTCTTCACCTGAAGAAATGTCCTTTGCCTGTTGCTGCTCCCTTTGAAGTTCATGCAGGCCTCAATGCTGAGCTCTTGTCTGTGCCACTACCCTGACTCTTTGATGTCTTCATTACTCATCTCCAGGCCCATGGACTTGCCCAAAGACACAATGTCCTCCACTATTCTGCCAGGTTCCTCTGAGCTACAGCTACTGGCCACAATTTCCTCCTACCAAAGTTCATAAACTTGTGAGAGACTGCACGCCAGGCTTTATGTGACACAGTGGAGGATATTGAAATGGTCCCTCCACAACATCTCTTAGTGTCAACTCTGTATCTGAGTTCACATTGAAACACCTCTGGAAGTGTGCCTTGGTATACAGTTTTTTAAAGTTTGAGATGACATTCCAGTCCATGGGTTGGTTCAGAGGAGTTGTTTTAGCGGGCAAGAACTTAACCGTTATAAAATTAAAGTCCTCCAGCAAGTTGTTCTCCAAGCCTGGAGGGAGAACTGGATCATTGTCTATTATTAACAAAGCCCTCAGAGGCAGTTATTTCTCCTCCAATATTTTTTTGACAGTGGTGCCAAACACTGAATTCCTCCATTCAAAGAAGAACTGCCTGGTTACCCAGCATTGCTGTTGGCCCTCCACATTAGACTTAACTTGCTTTTTATCACATTTTCTCTTTTAAAAACTCTGGGGTTCTCAATGTGATATTAGTACAGGCTTAATTTTTAAATCCCCACTTTCATTCTCACATAGCAACAGAATTAGCCTGTCCATCATCTGCTTGTGCCCTGGCAATGTCTCCTGTTCTTGAGTGATGTAGGTTCTGGTAGACATTTCTTCCAAAATAAACCAGTCTTGTCACAGTTGACTTGGGGAAAAAAGCCTCAGCCACTAGCCTTCTTCAAACTCATTAAGTAAGCAAAAGCTACACTTTGTTTCTTGCAAGCACAAGCTACACTTTTGTCCCTATAGGGGCAGCCTACACTTTGATTATTATGGGCACACTTTGGTGCTTATAGGGACATGCTACACTTTGATTCTTGTAAGTGCAAGCTACACTTTGACTCTTATAGGCACAGGCTACACTTTGATTCTTGTAGACACAAGCTGCACTTTGATTCTTGTAGAAACAGGCTGAACTTTGATTCTTATGGACACAGGCTGCACTTTGATTCTTGTAGATACAGTCTATACTGCATAATGATTCTTTCGAGCATAGACTTCTCTTGGGCTCCTGCAGGCACAGATTGCTCCTATTCTGTTTTTAGCACAAACAAAACTATGCCACAGTACAGAACTTTTTTTTAACTTCCTGAAGAGACAAGATACAGTGTGTTGCGCGCGTGGCGATTTCAGAGCAATTGTTGAGTTCCGAACAATTTTTTTTCACTCCCAAACATCGACTTACAAGTGAATTTTTTCTCTTGGAGATGAGTTTGAGTCCCGATCAAGATGAGAACCTGAGCAGATGAGAACCGAGGTACCACTGTAGTTTGATTTGTCAGAATATAGTATTCTACTAGAGAGAATTAGCTGCATGCCCATTCTTATAGCATGTGTAAATGAAACAGGCAGTTGTGTCTGATATCTGGAGGAAGGGTACAATAATGAGGTTTATGGCTAAACCATTTGTCAAGTGCAATGAGGGAAGTGCTGTGCATTCCCAATTACATTAGGAATAGCTGCATTGCATTAGGATTTGCATGAGTACTGCAAATACAAAATGGAATAAAGGATTAGGTGGATTATTTTGACTACATGTCACACATTTCATTTCATTGAACAAAGACATGACATTTTGGAGTGTGAAACATGGGCCCCATTAAATTAATTCACTACACCTATGAGCAAGACAAAGGGCATTAGAAGCACAACAGAAGCAGCACTGAATGCTCACCATCTCCACAGTGTCCAGCAATGTCTTGGCCCAGTCTGCTGCCCAAACACAGGAAAATGATAACACATTAAGAATATATAGAAATGACCTTACATGAAATTGTTTTTAACGCTTTGAATTATATCTTAAATAAGAAGTATCTCTACCAGACAAATTGAAGTTTTTATTTTATTAATTGATTTTGAGAATGCATAATCAATATTATATAATATTAATATTTCTAGATTTTGTGTGCTACTGATCTGGTTTAAATATTGATTAGTAAAACACAACAAAAAATTACTTATCTATGATTAACATAACATAAAGGAGAAAACCTGAATACAAAAATACATTAAAGAGTTTTTGTAAAGTTTTTCTCCATGGATCTAGCAGAAACTTCTACAAAATAGAAATGACAGTGTATTTAAAGGAGCACAGCAGACAGATTACTGTAGGTAATAGGTACTTTAACAATTGAATGTTATATAAAAAGTGATTTTCCTGCTTACATTGAAGCTCACAATTTTTGGGCCTCATTCAATTGATACGTTTTAGAGATCCGGGCTCGCAAATGGAGGTTGCAAGGTACGTTGCTATTCAATTGCCTTCCGTTTGCGGGCTCCAATCAAGTTACGTGCTGCGAGCTACGATTCTTAGCGATTTGTTCCATCGCAGCTTACTTCCCTTAAAGCCTTTGATCTTTCACAGTCGCAAGAGTTGCGGGCGCAAAAAAACCCTAATCACTATTCAATTGCTCCAATGACCCTTCCGTCAAGCCCATAAATGGCTAAACGCGAACCACAGGTTACTTGTCCCAAGGAGGTGTCACAAAGGTCTTACTTACAAATTGTCGCACTTCATAAGCAAATAAAAAAGCAATCCTGTTCTTTTATTACAAGTGAACGTGATGTTAGGTCTTAGAATTAATAGCACAACATTCTCAAGCCCGCACATCAGCATAAATAACTAATTTATTTCATGTTCAATATTCGTCATAAAGTCCTACGGGCTTCAACCCCCAAGCCCAATGACTTTGGAATCCAACCTCCCTATTTCATTGGATTGCTATGGCCTTGAATAACGAGTTACGGGCTTGGAGGTCATTCAAGCCCGTCATACTTTGTATGGAAATTAAACATGAAATAAAGTATTTGATTTTAGCGATGTGCAAGCTTGAGAATGTTGTGCTTTTAATGCTAATGTCACCCATTGTGTTCCCCATCATTTACAGTGCTTCACAGTGCTGCATTGAATTTATATTTGCATTTACAGTGCTCCGAGTTTGCGGGCTTGAACCACGAGTTACAGCCTTGTGTCCGCCATCATGTTCAAGCCCGCAAATGCTTACTGCCGATAGCGTGGATTGCGATTAGCTGGAAGGGGGACTAACTTGCGAGCCCGGCGAATTAATTAGAAGCGTAAATGTAGAGCAACGCAAAGACGTAACTCGATTGCAGGAAATCAGAGATTTGTGATCGAGTTACCGCCTCGTATTGAATGAGGCCCTTTATCTGTAAGTCTTTGTGATAAACCCACTAAGGACACTCTGGTATCTCTTGCTAATGGGTGATAATTGTCAATAATTGCTTATTACACCATGGGCTAAATCTATTGTTTTCATTGTAAGCCATGTTCAAAACAAAAGTCTGGGCAAGCCCTGGCCCCAGTGAGTAATTTAGATGGAGGTACAGTGGATTTGCTTAAATACCAGAAAACCTTTTTAGTGGCTGTTCTTCTTGAGATATTAATGCACTCCTGTTTCGACCTTTGGACATATCCTGTTTTGTGTGCACCTTTGTGGAAGCGTGGCGCCGACGGCTTTAGGAACACGGGCGCGCTTGCATCGCCATCTAGCGGTGAAAAATAGGTAGTTCACCCCAACCCCCTAACCCTCACTTCCTAACCCTAACCCTCTAACCCCCTAACCCTCACTTCCTAACCCTAACCCCCTATCCCTAACCCTCTAACCCTAACTCTCTAAACCTAACCCTCTAACCCTAAACCCCTAACCACTTACCAGGTGTAGTAGCTCATTTATAGCACTAGATGGCTCATGGAGCATGTGCGTTCCTGGAGTCCGGGCGGTGCGCTCTTCCGGTGAACAAAGGTGCACACAAAACAGTATAGGACCCAACCTTTTGTATAGTATTCATAGTTTCTGGCCAATATCATGGGTGAAAACATATCTTACATGATACTAAATCAAATAATTATTTCACATCAGCACTGAGGAAAATATATCAAGCTCTTCTCCGAGCTCTTTGTCAGTCATTTTCTTTTCATTTATACGGACAATAATGTTATAATTTATAATGTATTTAATCACAGGACATGGAAGAGTACCAAAGAACAAGTAGTGCATAACAGAAGCAGCTGTAATAGAGAGCTGTAACTTTCTACTAGTATCAAACACAAACATCTATAGTAGTTTCAAACATGTCAAGCGGAGTCAACATGTTTTATTTTCAGTAATACAAGAGACCCTTTGGTTAATATATAATATACTAGCGACTTGCCCATCAAAAATGACGGGGCAATAAAATTTTCAGCCATGGCAATGCTGTTTGATATACAATGTAAAGGGTTTTGTACTCTGAGGACCATCAGCGCTCATTGCGAGGCTTGACCTGAGCGCCTTCAGAGCTCATTGCGAGCCTCTCCTGTCGTGTACTTTTAGTCCTCTGAGTCATGATAAAGAGTGATATATATTTTTATGTATATGTAGTTAAGTAATAATTAATTATTTATTGAATAAATTTATATACTTTAAGTATTTATAATTAATATATGCAGCCAGCAATAGGCTGAAGAGCTAACAATCTGTATTTTGCGTCTGCATAGAATATACAGTGTGAGTGTTGGTGCCTGCTTATAAAGTGTAATGAATGTTCCAAGTGTGCAGTATAAATAGGCTGCGTGCGCGAGGTAAAGCCGTTGGTTTATTGTGTAAAGCGGCATTGTATAGTCGTAATGTTATTAATGTGTTACGCGTCTCGTGAGCATTTTCTGGCTTTTGTAATAGTGTATTTTCTAGTTCGTAGTTTGATGTGTAAAGTGCTACGCGTTTGGCAGTGTTTTGCACGGTCCGTGGTCGTTTTCATTTTATCCGGCGGCCATTGGGTTCCTCGCTTAGGCGATTTTCGAGCGGGCAAAAATCATCTAAATCAGGTTAAATTTGCGTTCCACCTCACTCACAGATGTCCTGGCTGTTGGCCCATGCTGTCTGGGATGTTTTTTCGTGTATTTAGTGTGTTTTTATTGTTTTTTCATATTCGCAGTTCGTCCGTTAATCTCGTAATTTTTTGCATCTCGGATTTTTTTTCTAAGTCCTGCGTCTCGTAAAAATGTTTTTCGAAGTCCTGCGTTTGTCAACCGCTTGAAGGCCAAGGCTATCCCGCGTTTAGGAAGTGTGGCTAAGTCCTGCGTGTTTTATTGCCTCATCGTGTTTGTGCTGATAGTTGTAGTGCGTTGTAGTGCCTTAATGGCTCGCCTCGCTACGTGAGGCTCGCAGGCAATGAGCGCCTTCCACTACCACTCCCACTGTCTCTTTAAAAAAACAAAAAAAAAACAAAAAAAAAACAACCTCTGCTCCTAGGATCCTGAGCTTGCACAGCATGACAGTCTGTATTTGTGTAGGGAATACTTGCCTATATACTCCATGTTGCAATTTTTTAAAATACTATTTAACTTGTGTGGTGTTGCTGTGGGAGACTATTATGTTATGGGCTATTATGTTTATTGAGTCGCACATGTATTTCAGCTGATCCATTAGGAACACCTGCTAACTATTCCTAATTACACCTTTACACAATGTTTCCTCCTGCCTTCTCCTTCCTCTTAACTTCCAGCCTTTTCCTCAGGCTCTTCCTCTCAAGTTTTCCACATTGTGTCTCCAACATAACCATCTCACCTTCCATGCTCTCCTCCTTTATGCTCCCATGAGCTCCTTTCCTTCCTCCAGTCACTATCTCCTCCCTCTTTTGTATAGCCCATAAGCAGAAACACTTATGCAAGTGCCATTGCCATCTCCCTTCTCTCTCTCTCCTTCTGACTTCTGGAGATATCTCCTAACCCAAGGCCTGATCTGACATTTCCACTAGTATATTACATTATCTGACCACTAGGGACAGATAACGTATTACACACTAGAGCCATTCACCTCACAATATCAGATACATTCCTACCTAAGTAAACTTTCACCTCTTTCCTGACCCTGCTATTCCCTATCTGTTCTTCTCCAGGTTTCTGCCTCTTCCGTCCCTTTTAGGATATAAGTAGCGAGTTTCCAATCTTGTAGGGTGCTTTGGAAAAAAGCACTTTCTTCAAAGACTCTAAGCTCAAAACAGGGCCCTCCAATTTTCTGCAGTTTGTTAACATTGTATTCTTCCTTGTGATTATCCCCTGTACAGCGCTACAAAATATGTTGACGCGTTACAAATAAAGGTTAATAATAATAATAATAATAATAATAATAACCTGTGGAAATGCAGATCATATCACCATTTACCACCTGCTCAGTAGTGACTGATTCAGGAAACTAATCTGTCAGGGAGAGCACCTTATACACGAGCACAACAGCATATGGTACTATAAGAACTGGTGCTTTAGTGAGGTAGCGTTTTGTTATTTATTGTTTTTTCTAATTCTTTCTTGCAGTATTTCTCAATATCTACTGCAGAATGAGGAATAAAAACATGCCTTCAATTAACTAATATTTATAAAAAATAAAAAAATAAAGTAATTGTTCTTCATAATAAACTTTAAGCATTTGCAATTCTTTGTAGTTACTTTCCATACTTGCTTAATAATTAATTTGGCGGATTCGACATCTCACTCACCAAAGTTCCATAAATAAAAGAGTCCCTGAAATGTGATTAAGATTCAAAGATTGCTCACAAGATAACAAGACACTGTAAATTATGGTTTAACTCTGAATACCCCGATAAAGCTCAGTATGTCTAAAAATGCCCTGCCAGACATACCATTTCACGCCACTTACTGTCTCCCTCTTATCCAAGACCAAACATGTCCTTATGTGACCAACTAAATGGCTTTTCTGACTTATTTTATTAACTTATTAATAGCACCACCTACTGGACTTTTTTGAAAATGAAATACTATTTCCAGAATGTTGTTTTTACATTATGCTTTTACTTTCAGCTGATTTTACAAAACCATTGATTGGGTGGAGGTTCCTCCTTTCATCACAAAAAAAGAAGCAATATTTAAACTGACTTTAAAATAGTTTGTTTAAAAATACAAATGTCTAAAAAAGCATAATTTATAATAATATAATACTGTAGATGCACCACCAATAACCAATTTACAAATAATTATTAAGATGTGTTCTCAAGATTTAACTCCCCCCCCCCCCCTGTGCCGGGCAAATTGTAGTGCAATATTATAGATGATTTATCTCATTCAAGTATGAAATATGCATTAGTAGAAACAAATATAACAAATATTCATAGGATACATCTAACTCTACAAAAGCAAAACAAAACATTCCGCTCTCACAGTAAACAATGCTTTCGAAAGTGTGGTAAGGTGGCAACATTTAACCATGGTTGTGATATTGTCCAAATATTTTAAAAAATCAAATAAGACTCTCAGTTAACCCGAAGTCAAGCAACCAGAAAAAAATTAATACAGTACTTTAAATAAAAAAGATCAGGGCTCAACAAATGCCAGGAGCCAGGTTGTCATGCCACAAAGTGCTTACAGGCACCTAGATATCATCCACTGTATGTCTGCAATTCAGTCTTACCTGGAAGCAGCTAGGCACAAGTGCCTGAGCCAGTGCAGTGTTGGGGTTACATTCCCTGGGCATAAGTGACTGAGCCAGGGCAGTGTTGGGGTTACATTCCCTGGGCATAAGTGACTGAGCCAGGGCAGTGTTTGGGTTACCTTCCCTGGGCATGAGTGACTGAGCCAGTGCAGTGTTGGGGTTACCTTCCCCGGGCATGAGTGACTGAGCCAGTGCAGTGTTTGGGTTACCTTCCCTGGGCATGAGTGACTGAGCCAGTGCAGTGTTGGGGTTACCTTCCCTGGGCATAAGTGACTGAGCCAGGGCAGTGTTTGGGTTACCTTCCCTGGGCATGAGTGACTGAGCCAGTGCAGTGTTGGGGTTACCTTCCCTGGGCATAAGTGACTGAGCCAGGGCAGTGTTTGGGTTACCTTCCCTGGGCATGAGTAACTGAGCCAGTGCAGTGTTGTGGTAACATTCCCTGGGCATGAGTGACTGAGCCAGGGCAGTGTTTGGGTAACATTCCCTGGGCATGAGTGACTGAGCCAGTGCAGTGTTGGGGTTACCTTCCCTGGGCATGAGTGACTGAGCCAGTGCAGTTTTGGGGTTACCTTCCCTGGGCATAAGTGACTGAGCCAGTGCAGTGTTGGGGTTACCTTCCCCGGGCATGAGTGACTGAGCCAGTGCAGTTTTGGGGTTACCTTCCCTGGGCATAAGTGACTGAGCCAGTGCAGTGTTGGGGTTACCTTCCCTGGGCATGAGTGACTGAGCCAGTGCAGTGTTGGGGTTACATTCCCTGGGCATAAGTGACTGAGCCAGTGCAGTGTTGGGGTTACCTTCCCTGGGCATGAGTGACTGAGCCAGTGCAGTGTTGGGGTTACCTTCCCTGGGCATGAGTGACTGAGCCAGTGCAGTGTTGGGGTTACCTTCCCTGGGCATGAGTGACTGAGCCAGTGCAGTGTTGGGGTTACCTTCCCCGGGTTCAGCACCGCACCCTCCAGCCGAACGTACCTGTGTGTAAGTGAGGAGTGAAAGTTGCTGCTAGTACAACCCTCACTGACAAATATACTTAGCAGAGCATCCTATGGGCAGCTATTCTAGGCCTCTTTTAATAGTAACTCTCAAGCAACCAGAAACTACATTTATCCGCATCTACCAATCCCCATGGGTGCCGGATAACTAAGAGTCTACTGTATAAGAGATAGACCTTTCCTTCTACCTGTCTAGAATGCCTCATTAAGTGTCCCTATTAAACATATGTTGTCAAAAAGCTGGAAAACTTCTGAACATGACCTGTTCCTTTATTAAACACTGTTTGGCTATAATGTGAAAACTGGAACATCTCTCTATTAATGAAATAAGGAGATTTAATGAAACCTTGCTTTTTGGGATAATGGTATACTCAGTAGAGAGTAAATATTTATATTTTAATTATCTAAATGCCTGGATTCTACATATAACTTTGTAATTGGTAAGGTTGTATCCCTTAACTGAAAATGCCAAATGACAGAACTATCTGCAGAGTAATGGTAATGACAACCCGATATTCAAATTGGTCATTGGTAATGGTAATGGTTTAGATATGGGTTCCTTGGTAGCCCAGTGGTTAGGATGCAAGTGTTTTCATCACAGCCTCCCCTGGTTCAGATCCAGCCAGGGAACCATGAGGTCACACTGGTCAGTACTTGGATGGGAGACCACCAGGGAATACCTGGAACTGTATGCTGTGGCCCACTGGCAAAGGAACTGGCAACCCACTCAAGTATCTCTGCCATAAAAACCAAGTGGATCAGCATGTTGTGTTGTCCATGAGGTCACAGAGAGTCAGACATGACTGAGCAACGCCATTTACAATGGTTTACATATGATATCTTCACAAACTGAAATCTTATTTCGGTGATATACCTCTCTCTGGGTGTTCCCTTTTTGGAGAGTTATTTGGTGATACTATCTAAGTTTGAGATGATCTTTTCTGTTACAAGTAAGATATAATTAGTGTGATTTACTCTGCATATTACATTATGTAATGTAGTTGTATGCTGCTCAAGTTGATTGTAATTTAAAATAAAGGAAAAAAGAAAACCAAATAAAAATTAATGAAACTGAAATAAAAAAGTAAATGCATTTGAAACTGATAGATTAAAAAATTTGAGCAGTGTCCTTATGTGAACAATGATAATTCACATAATACATGTAAATAGTTTTAGTAGATCACCTGAAGTACACAAGGAAGCAAACAGTAATGGAACAGTAGATGGTTTTAAGTGTGGCTAGTCGGCAGAGGTAATTCATCATGAACTGACACTCTCAGCACCTTACCAAATGAAATATATAGTTTTAATCAAGTATTTGCAACACTTCTGTAATTCAAGACAACCTGCACTACACTGTGTCCGCCGCTCCTGTTATGTTGAGATTAAGTCCTGCAGCAGATTTTAAGTAATATTGGATCAGATGGTATATGGGAGCGTTGACTTTACATTTATATGGAGGCACTATCCAACTTGCTAAACAGTTTATTCTAAACATAAACTAAGTTTAATTCTTTAGAACAGAGGAGAACATGTCACAAAACAGTCCATTCCCCCGTACCTTTTTCCCCTTTCCCATTTTTAGAGAAAATATTAATTTGATCTTTATTTTGCTAGTGTGAGGAAGCTGACATGAGTGTAAAATGTTTCCATTCAAGGAAAGCATGATTTATAAGGGAAAGGGTCATAAAACACAACAGTTTTTTTCAAGCATTTACAAAAAAATATTTCTGTTTCCCTATAAGGCTATTGGTGCCTACTTCTGAGCATGTTCAGGGTGGATAGAATATGTAAAATTCTAAAGGTTTGAATCGAGCCAAAATAAAAGCTTCAATACCGCCAATGCAGAAGTCTATTAAAATGACAATTTTCAGTAAAAATGTGTTTAAGCTAACATAGCTGCTTTTGCTATAACATTTTTCCAAAACAACAGTGGTCCTCTAAAAATAGAGACCTAAGAGGCTGCATGACAAATATGCAATGTACGCTAATCAAAGGGAGCAGTTAAGAAGAGGAGCAAAAATTGTGTAAATGATAGGAAAAGAATTGGAGATGGGAGGAATAATGATATATTATTAGATAGATTCTTAATATAATGCAGATGCTGATAATGAATATGTTGGACTTGAAAGAAAGCATTGAAGATGAAGGAAATTACAGTACTTCCAGTTGCTAAATAACAGAGAATAATTAAGGTGTTTGACTGCAGACAGTGAAAATAAGGATTATGTCTTGATAATGGTCTAGAGGTGCAGAGATGCTTGTGAGTTTGGGATGTGGTGCGGTGAGAGGAAAAAGAGTTGGGGTTAAAAATAAGGGGCAAATATTGCTGTTTTATTTCATGTTTTTACATCATGAGTATCAGTATTGCTTTAGACCGGTAAAAGTCTCTAAAGCTTTTATCTCTGTACACTGAGTAAGTCTTATTATTAATTTGACATTCATGACTACACAGATCTTTAGAATATATATATATAGCGATACTGTGGCCCTTAGAGACCCTTTTCTTATGCTGTACTGAGACTTCTAAAACACCAAGTGAATTTTTATACATTGAATTAATAAAAAAAGAAATTGCTCCCTTCAGCAGTAAACAAACAAACAAACATCTGCATAAACAGACTAACTAACTGCTGGTATGCCATGACAACCCCTGGGGCAGCCATTCTGTTCTCAACAGTCCAATTTCCCAGTACTTGTACAGTGCTTTGTAGCACAATACGGTATTCCCTTCAACTATATTCAGATACAGCTCTGTATTAATGATGTCTAACAAACAGATGGACTGAGCACTGGACCACCCTTCTCTCTCTCTCAATACTCTATTTGGCATCTTTTCCCTGAGGTTATATAGTGCAGTTTCTTTAAATAGTACCTTGTCTCTTTGAGTATTATCAGACTCCTATTCTTGTGCTCCCTATATAGTTTGTATACACTGTACTTGTCTCAGTTCTTCCAAGTTCCAAATACGTTGGCCCCTATTCAACTGAGCAGTTTTTAGTTACTTGAGCCCGTAATGTAGCCCGTAAACTAATTTGCTATTCAATTGGCATCTTTTAGCTACCAAAAAAAATGATAGGCGGGTTACAGGCTGAAAATTCCTGCGGTTGTCAAAATCCTAACGCGAACCCATCTAAGCCTTTGATCTTTCAAATATTACAAAAGCAAATCACTATTCAATTGCTACAATTCTTCAAGCCCGCAATTGTTTTCACACCCCTAAATGGTAAATGTAGATAGAATAGGACAAACCCCTGATCATAGCACTGTAAATGCAAATAATAAATCAATACTGCACTTTAAAAGACGGGGAAAGCGATGAAAGACATTGGAATTAATTGCACAAGAAATCTGCAATATTTTTTTTTTTTTTTTAACGTTTAATTTCCGTGTTATATCAATCTCGGTAATCAAGGAGTCAATACATATCAGGCCACCCACATGGACTAGAACATTTCCTTCACTCATTATTATTATTTTTGCTGGATTGCGTATCAGACTTCTAAACGCTAATTGATTGATGTGTAACCTCCATGTTTTACTGACGTCATGATGACGGTCTCATTTACTATTGGAAATTTCTAAATTGGTAGTTTCGGCCTTGCTTAATTGATCATGATCTAAATGCTACTTACGGGTGCATGGTGTAAGCTTTCGGCCAGGTAGCTGTGGGCTTGATCAATTGAATCGTTCTGTAACTGTTTCAAATTTCAATTTGCAATTGAATAGGGGCCCTGCCATTCTTAAGGATTCCATAATTTCCAAAAACTTTTCAACTTTATTTAAGTGAGAATCCCTTTTTGTGGTATGTATTACTCCAAATAAGCAGCTGTATATTCAGAGTGGGGTTGTAGGAGCCTCTGCATAAGTCTCTGAAATGTTGCCTGAGCTCCATGCAGCCAAACAGGGCATCAGGAGTACAGAGGGCTGTTTTTCGTCTTGCTGATTTGTCAGCAGTACAAGCCAATATAATTTGGTCAGATCTAATATAGACAAAATTCTAACTTACCCCAGTCCATCTATCAATTCATCCACTCTTGAAATATGCATTGAATAAGGAAACTTCATTCAGCTTTCTGAAATCACTGCAGAAGCAAGTTGTCTCATCAGAACTAGATAAATTGGGCATTTTTTAACTTCTGCCCTTACTTCCTCTATCTCTTTGCCACAGGTATGCAGTATGGTTTGCTTCTCATGATTATTCCAGGTTTACTGACAATGACATGGTAGACCACATTCTTCTGAATCGGTTTACTGAGAATATATATCTATTGAGCTGCATCATTTGTAGTACTTGTTCACTCTGCTGTGGTAATAAGTGATGATATTTATACCCCAGGGAGTTACACTTCCATTAGGTAAACATCACATCCTACCGCAACCTCATTCTCCTTATGTTCTTTGATGAGTGAGCTAATTTGAGAAATTCTGTTTTTTCAGACCCTGGACATACTCTATAATATTTTCCTCTTTGACTTTTTGTTCTTCCCAGGTTTCTTGAGGTGTATCCAGTATGATGTTCATGTACGAACTGGAAAATCCTTTTGAGTCTAAAGGTGTCTTAAATTGTAAATAGTAGAGAGGACAGTAAAAAGACCTAGTTCTTCCCATCTTTGTCAACCAGTGTTTTGTCATCCCTTTAAATATTCTGTCGAACTTCTCCATCAATCCATAAGAGTAAGGGTGGAATAGTGAACTCCTTAAAGTTCTGACTCGGAAGGGCTTGCAAAAATATTTTATAACACTGTTAGAGTTTGCAGCCCTCAGCGGCACGGCTTCTGGGTACCTGGTGGCATAGTCAAAGATATCCAAGATGTACTGATGACCTTTAGCTTTCTTCTCAAGGGGACCTAAAAGATTCATCGCTATTCTCCCAAATTATTCGTCTATAATTGGAACTAGTTTCAAGGAAGCCTTGATATAGGGACGTGGACTTTATAGCTAATAGGAGAGACAGTACCGATGTACTTTCCTCATACACCCCAGGCCAATATTTACACTTCATTAATCAGCAATCATTAACAATTCAATATTTTATCAATCCCTGGGTGAACTCCAAATAGACGACTGTTTACCATTTTTAATACTTTATTCAAGTAAGCCTGAAGCACCAGCTATTGCTCTGTAGTTTCTGTCTTGTTTTCGGTGATGAAGGAGACCTCTTTTCAACACAAAATTCTCCCGTCCCTACATTGTGTCGCTATTCACTTCCACCACTTGTCTTTGCATGTTATGCAGAAGAGGGTTATTTGCCTGGTCTCTCCCAAAATGCTCTACCTCATGGAGAACATGTAGCTCTTGTTCAATATCCACTGCATTTGGAAGGGTCATCACATGCTGAGAAGGCGGCTCTTCTTTTATACCAGGCGATTCTCCTGTTCAGGGTAGAATTGCCTGGTATTTCTGGGCTGGTTCATTCTTTCGAGTGGGACCAGACTGATATACTACAGGAGTTTTCTCCCTGTGAAGGGCAACAGTTAGCTAAAAGAGGTTGCCCTCTGAGTAGGTGACCAGGCCTATAGAACAAGCCTACATAGGTGTTGTTCGTTCCCAGATTGAGCACCTTTGACTTTGTTAAAATGTGATATTAGGCAAAATGTTTTAGAATATAAAAAAAAATAATACAATATTTACATTTTTAAATTTTATATGCAATTATTCTTTTATTCTGTCTGCTTCTGCCAAATTCTGTCTCAAAAGGGTGTGTCTCTCTATACTAACAAACTTTGCATTAGTGCTAACTAGATGCCACAATCCTATTCCTCTCTGCAGTTAATGTCTCCACTCTCCACAGGAAGCAGATCACTGGAAACTACAATGGTAGCTTCCTCAGCAGCATCATTTCATTAATAAGTAATACATTAGAGGCTGTATTAGTATTTTTTAAATTTCTAAAAATGTGTTGCATATTTTCAAGCACAGTTCTTCAAAAGAGTATATTTTAAATTTATGACTGCACTGGTCTTTTGAATAGACATGCGACAAGGGATATATTCCATGTTTCCAACTGCTTTTTAGCACCTAAAACTAAATATGGCTTAATTTGCAATTATATCCTGCCAAATAGGCAGTCCCAGAAACCAATCTACAGATTTGTACTTTTGTTTATCATCAATTTGCTGCCAAAGTCGTTTTATAGTACATGTATACTATGCCGTAATGCTATCTATGGGCCTCATTCTACTAAGGGACATAAAATGGGCACAAAACTGCGATTCCTTGTGGCCAGTTTACGGCCCTGCGTAGCGCTATGGCTATGCTGCTATTCAAATGGACAGCGCCGCAAGAGGGTCCCCTTTACCGCCGGTCGCAAACTATGCAATCGTCCGTAAGCATTTCCTGTGCTTCCGTAAATCGTGTTACAAGGCCGCAAAGTCGGAAAACTGTAAATGCAAATATAAATTCAAGACAGCACTGTAAATGATAGGCAACTTAATGGGGGACATGAGGATTAATAGCAACACCCTCTCAAGCTTGCACATTGCCCAAATCCAATATTTCATTTCAGGTTTATTTTCCGTCCCAAATCCCGTGGGCTTCAATGAACTCGAAGCCAGTAAATCGTTGTCAAAACCCGTACGGGTTTGGAGGTTGAAGGCCGCAAACTGAAAGCATTGTACAAGCAAATATATATTCAATCCAGCACTGTAAAGCACTGTAAATGATGAGGAACACAATGGGGGACATGCAGATTAATAGCAAAACATTCTCAAGCTTGCACATCGCCAAATTATAATCTTTGATTTTAGGTTTAATGTTCATCCAAACTCCCACGGGCTTCAATGACCTCCAAGCCCGTAGCTCGTTATTCAAGGCCAATACGGGCTTGGAGGGTGAATGACCTCTAAGCCCGTGGGACTTGCATGATAGATAGAACACAAAGATTGAACATTAAATTTCTTTATTTGCAGATTTGAGAGTAGGGGAATGTTGAGCTAATAATTCTAAGACCAAACATAACTTTCACTTTTAATAAAAGTACAGGATGGCTTTTCTATTTGCTTAATTAGTGCTACAAGTAAGCCCTTTGCGACACCTCCATGGCCCAAGTAACCTGTAAATCTATTTTACCCATTTACAGACTTGATGGAGGCTAATCCTGCAGCTGTTGCGGGTCTGATGTGCTCCAAGCCCGTGGGACTCGGACACGTAAATTGAGCATGAATTACAAAAAAATGATTTGCAGATTTGAGTGTAGGGGAATGTTGTGCTATGAATTCTAACACCTCCAATAACTTTCACGTCTCATCAGAGTACGGGATGGCTTTTTTATGTGCTTAATTGGTGCTACGATTTGTAAGTAAGAGCCTTACGGGACCTTTTTGGTGTAAGTAAGCTGCAGCTCGTTTTTAGCGAATTACGGTTTTGACGGAAGGGTTCGTGTAGCATTTGAATAACGACCTGGGCTTTCTTGCGGCCGCAACTCTTGCGACCGCATAAGATTCAAGACTTTCCCTGCGGTGGGGGTGGTCGCAAGGGATAATAGGGCACCGGCCGCAAGGGAATAGAACAGGGAAGTAGCTTGCGGTCATCCCTTGCGGCCACACATCTCCTACAGCCCTTAATAGAATGAGGCCCTAAGATTGCAAGCTTTGAATGTTACTTTGCATTAAAGCAATCTACAAGCACAACATACAATGGTTTATATATGAATTTAAAACAACTGATTTTGATGGCAGATAAAAGCAAATTGACTTCAATAAACCACCCAAAGTCTATCTGTTGTAATACATCACACCTTATGTGACCATTAGTCTTGAGTTCAGGATAGCACTATTTTTCCCAGGCATGTTTGAATACCATTGCTGTTACAATTTCTGCTGGGAGTTGTTGATCTCTAATAAAAAGTGCTAGAACTCAGTAAGTGTCTGCAATGGGAAAAATATTACAATTTGAAAGTGTGAAAGCTTAACATTTAATGGTTTAGCCTGGCTGTAAATGGTCTAGATTATAAACATTCCAACATAGTGATGACAGTGTATTATAAGAGTAGTTATATAGTGTCTGGTCTCTGTAAATGTGTGGGAAAACTTAAGCCATCCCCTACTAATGTTTGAGTTGTAGTTAGAGTCTGTAGTTGACAGTATGCATTAGCATTTTCCACTAGGCAAAACTATTCCCTCTGGGGACAGCAGAGGAGCTATTGTTCTTATAAAAGCTCCCAATCTGGATGAGGAGATTGCACATCCAGTACAAAGATGTTTGTATAGGTTTTAATTGTGTACTAGGCATGTCGACTACTACATTTGCATATGTGACCCAACTTATTTTCGTAACTTATCCCCTGCATCTTCTCACTCTTTCTCCTTCTTTCCCTTTTTCTTTGCTTTCCTTTCTTCCTCTTTACCTCCTCTTTTATAGATCAGATGACAAAACTGGAATCTAACTAACTGCCTACTGACCCTACTTATGTGTTTCCCATGGTCATGGCCTAGTTAGCCATTGCAGAAATTCACCAGTAAAGTGAGGGGTATGCATTGTGGAAAGGTGTCTAGAAAGCCAGCTAGATCAACTAAGTAAAGTGACCGTGTGCCCTGAAGAGGTATTGGCCAATAGGACAGTTTAACTCTTTATAGGTTTTATACTTTTCTGAAAAGAAGGGTTTTACAGGGTCCTTGTCTCATTTTGTATCAGTATTTACATAAAAATAATTTGTCATAGTTACTAAAAAAAACACTGTTACTTGACAAAACCCACATATGTTTGTAAATTATGTAGTAAAAAGTATTGGCAACTAATTAAAGGGCCTCTTAAATCAGTAAAATATGGACCACAATCTTGTAATGATCAACTAAAAGCATGTTGAAATACTTCTTTGAAAGAAGTAACATTTTCACTGAGAAATAAAATCTGTGTTAATATATGTGTGAAAGCCTGCTCACATCCTGTTCCAGGCCTTAGACAAAGGTGGCTTGGTTCTGCTTCATTACTGTAACCAATGAGCTGACCAATAAGGCTGACTCGCAACTAGGGAAGCTTTGAAATGCTAATTTGTTAAGTTATTCTATGACTCTTAAAAAAAAGAATCCTGTAAACTGACCCACAGGGATTTACCAATCGCTATCTAGCTGTAACATGTGCCTGCACCCTGAGTCAGAATCTGAATCTTAAAGCAACACTACAGAATGGCAGCCACTAACCATAGGTGACCTTTTTATATAGCCCTCTTACAATACGACTTAATGGCCCCATAGGATAAACATTCTTATGAAGTTTCTGGAAAACACATTTTTACAATAATGTTTACCATATTGCAGGTTAAAACTACTAAGTAAGAGTTTTAGCATTTCACAGATAGCCACAGACAATATATATATATATATATTTATATATATATATATATATATATATATATATATATATATATATACCGTATTTTTCTGTTTATGTTACCAATTTTTTAAAGTCTAAAATAGCGGGACCGTCTTATACATGGAATGTTGCAATTAGATACCCTAGTCTGGTACTGTAATGCTGCATCTGGCCACTAGTTTTAAGGCAGGAGAAAAGACACACATTCGGACATGCATTTTTGGCCAGATGCAGCACTACAGTGTGATACACATCGTGAATGAGCTGATTAGCTTGTGTGTGGCATGTGTGTGATGCTTGCGTGCATATAAATGAGTATTTTATAGGTTTTGATTGTGTTACACATATATTTATATTAATTTCTGTCATGATTTTCACTGATTTCAATTCCAGCTCAATATCATTGTGATCCTGTGTTAAACCGGAAAAATGCAAGGATATTGAGCTGGAATGGAAATCAGTGAAAATCATGATAGAAAGTGCCCTTATATACAGTATATGTGAAACACAATAAAAACGTATAAAATACACATTTGTATATATATTTATTTCTGAATTTTGGGCTTCAAAAATTCAAAACCCATGTATTAAAAACTTTAACCATATTGTAAGCAATATGCCAAAATGTTACATTGTGAAAATTAATCTAAAAATGAATATATCTAAAATGGAATGTGTCGCAGTTACAGACTCCCCGTAGTATCTATGCAGATTGCTGTGGAAGTGCTTCAAGGGTTATAAAATTAATGCCTAAAAATGCCAGTATCTTTGTCAATTCTTGATCAGTTTTATACAATTAATTTGCTTTCCCACATGTTTTTCAACCTGTACCTGATGGTGTAGAGTACATCTGGTAACTTCAGTGTCCTTTTAAGTACTCAGTATAGACCTTTGTACATCAGTGTGTTAGGCACATTTTAAATAAAGGATAAGATTATGGTTACTCTTAAGCAGTTTAGTGAAATGTAATTGCTACTGAAAACAGGCAGAAACACATACAAAAATGAATAATAATAAAAGCATTGTTCAACAGGTTATCACAACACAGACAAGACTTTTGTTATATATCTTTACTAAAAGCTCAGATGTATGGTACGCTGTCCAGTTTTTTCCAGTACTAATTTAGTTGGCTGGTAAGAGTAATATAAGCCAGGAAATGCTGCCTGCTGAACAACAGAGTTATTGCTCTCCCCCACCCCCCCAAACCTTTCATAGCAGGAAAATAATGTAACTCTAGACTTGCTGACTCTGCATAATGATCTGACACACGGGCACTGAGGACTTAAGACAATCTAAATATTTATACAAGTTCACTATGGGACTCTTGTCTTGTGTCTTTTGCTGATTGTGGCTTTATAGAACCAGTGAAGTCTGGCAATGGGGTAAAACACTGCTCAATTGTTTTATCAAAAAATGTTCTATTGCAATACATAATCAGTCAATTACTATATTGCATCTTTTTGATCGCTGAATAGATGTGGGATAAGAGGTAGGGGGGTGCACCCATACTTATCAAATCACTATGAGTGTTGGTTTACTAAAACTTAGATTCACATTTGTGTGTGGTGGGTGTTTATCACAGCATTATTTACTTATTTACTTCAACTAGTTTTACTTCCTGTAGCCTGATCTACTAACAGTATCATAGAGCAGCAATGATTGTATGACAGCCTTATTAAATTGCGATTCTGCCAATTCTAAAGGGCTCTATATAGGCACACAGCATATTTTTTAAAATAAGTTTTTAGTTTGTGAATACCTTGCTTTTGGATAGAAGTTCACTAACTAAAAACTTCTCTAAAAAATATATGCTGTGTGCTTATATAGAGCCCTATTCAATTGGCCGAATCGCAATTTAATAAGGCTGTGAGTTCGTTTTTGGTGGGTCCATTAAACTTAATGGGTTCAGTAGAATATCTGTTATTTTAATATTTGTTTTATCAAACCATATGTCAATATAAATAGTTCACAGTGGGAAAAAATGTTTAAATGGCAGTTTATACATTGTTGTTGTTCAGTAGTATCCTATTGACCACAATACTCCAGGCACAATTATTATGTCTCTGGTCATGCCTATCCATAAGGTTATCTTGGCAAAGATGCTGGAGTGGGTTGTCAGTTCCTTCTTCAGTGGACCATGATTTGTCTGACCTCTCTGCTATGACCTACCCATCTTGGGTGACCATACATGGTATAGCTCACAGCTTCACAGAAGTACACAAGCCCCTTCACCATGGCAAGATAGTGATTGAGAAGGGGGTTTATACATATATACTACAATCACTATAATAGTTGTCAGTTTCCGGAACGCTTACAATGTTGGTCACACTTTGCGAGCCTCGCGAAGCAAGACGAGCCGTCGACCAAACGGGACTTAGGCTGCAATGAGCGCCAAAGGCACTCATTGCACTGCTCGCCTCATGAAGCGAGGCGGGCAGTTGAGGCACTCGTGACTTAGGCTGCAATGAGCGCAAAAAGCGAGGTGAGCATTTGAGGCACACAGGACTTAGGCGGCGAGCAGTTTCACACGACTGCGAGGGTTGCAACTGCGAGCCAATCGCGTAACTCTTAAAACACGAAAAAAAATATTTTACAAAAATAATAACACACTCACATATAGCACAGGGAGAGAGACAGGAAGCCTGGGTGTGAGGTTGCAAGCAAATTTGAGCCATATTTGGAAAAAATGGCAGACGAAAAAAGTAAAAATTCTGAAACTGGATGAAAACGAGGCTGAGCAAAGACAGGCACGCAGGACTTAGACAATACACGACAGTAACACTTACACCAACAACGCCAGGCACGCGGGACTTAGAAAATAAAACCAACGACAGTAAGCGTGTAACATGCAACATTCAGCAGACACACAGAGGAGAAAGACACAGGGAAGGGACAGGGGGAGATGCTGGAAAGACACACATGGCATTCCCAAGCACTAACTTGCAGGATAAGGAAACCTGCAATGAGCGAACCGTACAGTAGGCGGGAGAAAAGGTTCACAATGAGCATCGCTAGTGGGAGAGGCTTGAAATGAGCGCCAAAGGCGCTCATTGAGAGCACCGCCATGAGCGTCGAAGTACACGGGGGGAGAGGCTCACAATGACATTTTATGAAACATTCAAATAGAAAATTAAACCCCCTTGTAATCTGGTATAAATTAGTGTTATAAAACAGAGATAACCATATTTAAATGTAAGAATTTTTTGCCTGAGCATTTTGTACATATCCCTACTAGCAGTTTTTCTGTTTTTATAGATAAGGCACAAGGTTCTAACAGAAACATTGAAATCACAAAAAAATAAAAAGGAGGGGGGGGGGGACAACTGGGTCAACTAAAAAGCGTGTCTCAGATACCTGTTAACAAAGAGTTTAAGTCTTACCTCCAACCTCTACCCCCGAGAGGGACCCTCAGCCAGCTAAGTCGAGTATTAATTTAGGGACCCTCAGCCAGCTAAGTCGAGTATTAATTTAGTCATCCATATATATTTTAGGGAATTAAATACTGTGTGAGGAGGCTAACCAAGGTTTCCATATTTCAAAAAAGAGCGGTAAGGAGTCTTCAAGAATGTGGTAGAGTCGCTCATTGATTAGGAGATTGTTTAGTTTAGATATGACCATTCGCAGATGAACAATTTGAGCCACAATCTTTTTAAGCTTATATCAATAGTATTGCTCCACTGTAGTGAAACTGGTCTAGATTTACCTTCAATGCTTTGTGTCAGTTGTTATTTGTTAACATTACAGGATACATGCAATTGTAAAGAATATAAGCAGTCGCATAATAGTATATCCACTTCAGACGCACACATGGTTATGGTTTGCAGGTCAGAACTGTGCAAAACATGCTGCATATAATAGTTTATAAAACATCTCTAAATGCAGCTCTTCCATAGAACATATGTTAAATAGGGGGCTTCCGTGGTAAGATATGATAACATTGCAGCTCTTTATGTACTTTTTTAATATGCTTAATAAGCCAATTACTTAAGATTACACAAAAATACATTATCCAAAATATGTGTAGTTCCTAGTTAAAGTATAGCCATCACGCATGACCCATGCATGATCCATTCAGGCTAGTTGATGGAATAACTGACACGACAACTTGAGTTGGGAGAAACAACGGGCCACAGCTTTATTTTGACACAATGTAAACAAACAACCGTAACTTATTTAGATGACTAATTTAGTCCTTTCCTTCCGGGGGAGGAGCCCGGCCACGAACAGTGACCTCACGCTTTGAGCCCTGCCCAAAGCCCCAATGCTTATCTTTAAGCACGCCCTGTGAGGTGGGGCCATCGCCCCCTTAGGCCAGTGGGCCGGGCAACTCACCTCCCGCCGCACAGACATAAATTAACAAAACACAACATACAATAGCCACTTCTCCGAATTCTTTAACCAAAAATATATATATATTAATTTCAATATTTCTTATTTATATTATATATATTATATATACTTTTTTTTTTTTTTAAAGAATAAACCATAACATCTGTTAACAACAAAATACAGGGTGGGTGGGTGGGATTCCAGTCGGGAGACCGCGCTGCTGTGTTCAACGGCGCGAAACGGGCTTCCGACACGCCCCCCGACGCTCCTGATTGGCTGATAGCCTCACAGGCTCCGCTGGGTCACGTGACGCTACAGGCTGACCCAGGGAGCCTGTGCAGCCTCCGCGTCGTTCATGACCCATGCATGATCCATTCAGGCTAGTTGATGGAATAACTGACACGACAACTTGAGTTGGGAGAAACAACGGGCCACAGCTTTATTTTGACACAATGTAAACAAACAACCGTAACTTATTTAGATGACTAATTTAGTCCTTTCCTTCCGGGGGAGGAGCCCGGCCACGAACAGTGACCTCACGCTTTGAGCCCTGCCCAAAGCCCCAATGCTTATCTTTAAGCACGCCCTGTGAGGTGGGGCCATCGCCCCCTTAGGCCAGTGGGCCGGGCAACTCACCTCCCGCCAAGGGAGCATGCAAGGGACGCCTCCCGAGGCTGCGATCCCCCCCTGCTAGACATTAAAGCCAAGGCCCGCAAAACACTCTCCCTAAACTCGAACATCATCAACTCATACCCTATTTCCGTAAGATGAACCTTATCCTTTGCGAAAAAATCATCTGCGCCGACCGGTTCGAAATCTTTATACCGGATGGCAGAGAAATCTTGTTTTCTCACAAAGGTCGCAATCTGCTGGTTTATCTTCTGTCTAGCCTTATCTAAGCATTACGCCATGATCTTCTCTTAATCATCTCAGACCAGATAAGGAACGTGCCAGGGAACTTCTTCACCCATTTCTCGATGTCTCGTCTCATCACCTTTAGCATTCGTCTCATGGGAACTGTCCCCAAATCGTTCCCGCCGGCATGAAGAATGATAACACTGGGCTGACCGTAACGCTGCGCGTACGTTTCCAAGAGGCCGTCGAGCTGCGCCCATCCCAGACCCCGAATGCCACACCACCTTACGCGTAAGTCCGTAACAGGAAAGCCCAGTTGTGCCTTTTCTTCGGTAACTGCGGCTAACCTATGGGCCCAGTACACGTAGGAATGTCCCACAATCCATAGTTGCTTCTGTTCCCCTGAAAGTAGAAAGCAACACCATTAAACCACTGCATTTGGCCGTACATAGGAACGAAAACGGTCTGAGTCCCACCTCCCGATGCGCTTTACTGTCGCGTCGGGCAACCCCAACCTAGCCGCTTCAGTGGCAGCTCCAATCCGAAAGGAGTGTGTCCCGAAGTCGGACTGCTTGAAACCGAGCCGATGCAGTGCGCTTTTTAAAACTCTTTTAAACTGATACATAGACAGTGCCGTTCCATCGGCGTGGACCAGCAGCGAACACCGTCCCACCGGTCGCTGCTTAAGGTACTCCACTACACATGCATATGGGCAACACTCTGTGCCAACCTGATGCAGAACCACTTCTCTTCCTTTACCCACTTGGTCGGTCTTTGACCTCCGCAACCACAATACCACCGTACCTTCCCTGAGGCAGGTATCCACCAATTGCAGACCCCCCGAACCGTGTCTACTGTTCGCGACTAACTCCCCTATCCTAAACGCTCCGAAGAACGCCAGGGAAAAAGCAGTTCGGAAAAGTAGAGATTCAAAGGGATCCCTGCAAACCACCACCAATTCCTGAGCCAATCTCAGCAACAGCGCAAATGTTATTGGCCGCCTACTATCTGGCCTTTGCGCACCGCTGAACATTCCGCACACCACCTTGCGCACTAGAAACTCCTTAGTAAGGTCCCTCTGCCCAGCAAGCTTAAACATAAAAGCAAGCGCCGTGACCTGTCTCCCTACTACGGGTTTTGATTCGCCTTGCTCGGCGCACCGCAGCAGGTACCAAAGCAAGATCCCTACGCTCCTGTCCTCCGTCGTGGCACCACCTGCCAGTGCCACTAGGCTATCCCATTTAGCCCACACGCGTCTATAAGCGTTCCACGTCGCTGGGGCAACAGACTGTCTCACGAGTCTCGTTACCTGACAGCTCCAATCTCCCAGAGCTCCTCGGGGATGAGCTCCCCCAGGGCGTTCGCACGAGGAGCCAGCGCCCTGAAACGATCCTCCTGAAACCGAGAGAGGGCGTAAGCAATTCCGTTATTCACATTTGTCACGTGTCTTGCTTGAAACCATATGTTCAAGCGAAGGCAACATAGCACAAGATGCCTGAGCAATCTAATCACTGGTACGGATGCCTCCGTGATGTTGTTCACGGCTTCAACCAACCCCTTATTACCCGAATGGAAAATGACTCGCCTGTCCCTGAAACAAGGACCCCATAAGTGCACTGCTACCACCATAGGAAACAGCTCCAGGAATGTAGGGTTCAGCAGTAAACCCGCCTCTTCCCATTCCTCCGGCCATGCCGCAGCGCACCATCTCCCTTGGAGATACGCCCCACAACCGATCGGTCCAGAACCATCGGTGTGAAGGTCTAGCTCTGCGCTGGTGGTGCCCTCCTTTTGAAGGACCACCCGCCCGTTAAAGTCTGCAAGGAACATCGCCCATACCTCTGCATCGTCACGCATGGCCCTAGAGACTGTTAGGAAATGATGCGGCTTCGCAATCCCTACCGTAGCCAGCGACATCCGTCTACAGAATATCCGCCCCATGGGGATAATTCTGCACGCGAAATTCAACTTCCCCAATATTGATTGCAGCCGCCGCAGGGTCACCCTCCGTGCGCCCCGCAGCGCCGTAATCTCGGCTTGCATGTCCTCCACCTTCTCTAAGGGAAGACTGCACTCCATTTTGCAGGAGTCAATCCGAATCCCTAGAAAAGTCAATTGTTCCGTAGAGCCCTCCGTCTTGTCATGGGCCAGTGGTACCCCGAATTCTGTACAGATTTCGGTGAACACCTCCAGCATAAAACGGCAAGCGTCGTTTCTCGCTGGGCCAACAAAAAGGAAGTCATCCAGGTAATGGGTAACACTCTTGTACCCCGCCTCGATGCTCATAACCCATTGTAAAAATTTGCTGAAGGCCTCGAAGTAAGCACAGGATATCGAGCATCCCATGGGTAAACATAAGTCGACGAAGTAACTTCCGTCTACGAAGCACCCCAGCAAACGATGGCTTGTCGGGTGCACGGGGAGCAATCTGAATGCTGCCTCGATGTCCACTTTTGCCATAAGGGCCCCCTGGCCCTCCCTCCTCACCAGATCGACCACCCGGTCAAATGACTCGTAAGACACAGTAGCCTGGTCTTTTGATATGCCATCGTCTAAATTTACCCTTCTCCTTCTTGGGGACCACCCCAAGAGGAGACACAACTAAACCCTGGATGGGCGGGGCCGCAAATGGCCCGGCCATCCTCCCCAATTTTACCTCATTAAGCACCTTAGCTTTGGCTACCCCTGGGAAATCCCTAGCCGACTTCAGGTTTGGGACAAGAAAACCTTGAATGTCGACCCCACATGGAATCCGGAATCCTTCTCGGAACCCGTCTTCCAATAGGCGCGCCGCTTCGGCGGTGCCTGCCAATTTACCGTAGCGTTTTAGCCACGGCAGCATGGCGGGGAGGCGTATGGGCGTCTTGCCCCTTTGCAGGAGGTTCGCCCCTGCCTCCCTCTTTGGGTCTACCGCATCTAGACAGGGGGTGCTCACCTCCGCAGTTTGAGCATGCATGCTTAAACCTGCAGTTAGGCGCCCATCTGCAGACCCCCTCGTTGTACGAAAAAACAGGTCTTAAGACCTGCTCCTGAGGCGTGGGTGGGGCCCTTAGCTCCACCGGCCCCGCTCCGAAAGGGCGTCGTGACTCTCATGGGTGTCATGATGTTTAGCCAATACGCCACCGCTTTGTCGCTCCACGCCATACTTGGCCTTGAGGCCAAGTATTGCCGGAATTCCTCATCGTACCGCCACCAGGCTGTACCCCCATAAACCTTGTGAGCATTCCGAATTTCGTCTATGTAGACGAACAATCCCGAACTCTGTTCAGGGTGCCGCTCACACAGTACGCAAGCCCAAATAGAAAATGCTTGCAGCCAGGTATCAAACGTCCTGGGTAGCCTAGCAAAGGATTTCCCCTCCCTGGGGCCCCTCTCGGCCAGGTCTGTTTGCCTAGACATAGGGAGAAGGGAAAACAACTCTATAAATTCCCTCCTCCAGATCTTTTCCTTTACATCCTGTGGAAGGTGTGCACCTAAATTATCCAACGAGCAGAGGACTATAGGCCTCATGGCTGCGTCGGTAACCCCCACAGTGTTATTCCCAACTGCTGCTATTGCGCTGCCTACCGGCTCGGGCGCGCGCAAGCTAGCTAACGCCTCGCTCGCGCTCGCTGGCGCCACTACCGCTGCTGGCTGGGACCATGCACCCTTTGCTAGCCCCCCTATCCACGCTCCCATTTCGCGCTCGCTAACTGCAATGTTATGCGCAGCTAATAGAGTCCTTAATGACCCAATAAAACCACCCTAGTCTGCTGCGCAGCTCAATTCTGAGCGCTCACCTGCTTCTGGAAGCTTTGGAGTAGATACGGCCTACGGAGTATCCCCGCGTCTCTCCTGACGCTCCGGGGACTCTGACCGTCTGGCCCTCCGCGGGCTTCTCCTCTCAGATCCAGTGCAAGCACAGCTGCACCGACAAGATCTTCTACTTCTAGACCTGGATCTCCTTCTGGATCTGTGGGTACAAGAAGAACAGTCACTAGCTCTCCGCGACCTGCATGCCCGCGCCCATACCGCCCTTTCCTCGTCTGAGGAAGGGTCCTGGTCAGCTAAGCTTGCGCGGCTGGAGTAGGCTAGCACTGCCTCCGCCGCCCCCTGTAGGGGGTCCCCTGAGACTTCCTCGGGCGTTGGAATATCCAGCTGTTGGTCAGTCTTAGACCCTTTGCGCTGTGGCCTAACCGTATCGCCCTCAGTCTCTACTCTGCTACGCCTTAGCGGTGTGTGCGTAAATAGCAGCGGACTGTACCTGCTCGTAGCCTTCTTAGCTCGAGTGGGGCGTCCTAGCCTCGCCACTGCCGCTGTCACAGGCATGTCATCAATCATGACCATGCTGTCTTGCCTATTCATCTCTCTGATAACCCCATCTCTTCTCTCTCTCGTGGTCGCCATGCTCCTCTCGCTGCCAGTTGGGCGTCCCTGTAAAGTACCAGAAGCACTGTTAATGAGGGAAACCCCAGGGACCGTCTGCTTGGCACCGTGAGGGCCTGTAGGAGCCTTTTTTAGGACTCCGGGCTTTTCTCTTACGCCCTGCACCCCCCTTACGGGGTGTTTCGCGACCTTTGTCGCGGCCTAGGACCTTTAGGCAAGTTGGCAGGTGGTGGCCGAATTGCTAGGCCCTCACTCCCACTGCCCGTGATCCTGGCGCTCGCCTGCCTGGGGGGTATGGGGTCCCGGCCGCCCTGACCTGTAACCCCCCCATCTCTGGTGTCTCTGCTACCTGATGGACGTGGGTCTGGCAGCCCTACAGTGGTGGGATGGGAAAAAATTTCCCTGGAGGCATCAGAATTGGCTAGGACACCAGCCACCGCAGGCTGTTCCTGTACAATGTGCTGAGCTCCAAGCGCAGAAGGCATGGGAGGTCCCAGCCTGTCCTGCACCCACCTGACCCCTTGGCTTAAGGCACGGGTCCTAACCTCAGCCAGTAAGGCCTCTAAGCCTTCTGGATCCATAGTAAATGCTAACAGGGGAACAAACAGGGGGAACAACAAGCAGAAAACAGGCACACACAGACACAGGAACACACACAGACACAGCACACCACAGGGAGACAGGGACACACACACACACAAAAACGGAGGAGGAAAAGAAACACAAAAACGGACAAAGATAGCCTCAACAGTGATATCCCCTTATATGCTGGTAAGCTGGGGTGAAATCTCAGTAATTAAACCTTCCTACTGTATTTTTTAGCTGCAGGACCTCAGACCTCCGTCCATCCAGTCGGGAGACCGCGCTGCTGTGTTCAACGGCGCGAAACGGGCTTCCGACACGCCGCCCGACGCTCCTGATTGGCTGATAGCCTCACAGGCTCCGCTGGGTCACGTGACGCTACAGGCTGACCCAGGGAGCCTGTGCAGCCTCCGCGTCGTTCAATATGTGAAACCACAATCGGAGAGTTACAAAGTAATATAAAAATAACCTGATCATCCTGGGGTTTATTTCACCTTTTTATTATTTATTTTATGTACTTTTAAAATAAACTTTTCAAGTACTTTTTTAAGTAACAATATTGAAAATAATTAAAAAAAATAAAAAAAATTGTTAGTACATTACATCATAGATTTAATTTGTTCCAGTATTGCATTTAGGGGATTTCCCTATTTATATATTAAATCATCTTTTTCAAACTTGTGTTATAATGAATAAAATAATGTAGCAGTTACTCTGTTTTTATTATAATTTTTAAGGAATTAAAATTATCTATACAATTGCTGGCATAGGTTTAATCCATTGATTGAAGTGAATTAATTAAAGGTAATTGTTTTTAAATGTTGTTCATGTGTATACAGAGGTGTGTTTGATTATCATCTGCCGCTACCTTAACCCTAAACCCTAAATCGAAACCTTAAACCTAAGAACAAGTTCAACAAAGCCTCGGTGCACCACCTGCTGGCCATTGCACTCCACTGTGATTGTGGGCAGATAACAGGAAATGTCTGCATATTGTACTAATAATAAGATTGAGACCTATTGATGGAAAATGTGAATTTACATTTATAAAAACATAATTTAAATAACATTTTTAAAGAAACCACTAAATTCAAGCATAATTATGGATAGGCGTGTTTATGGAGTAAGGCCTTTGATGAAGTTTTGATTTCTCTAGCTTCTGTACTTTCTGGAATGATATACTTTTATGTGCTTCATTTGATGCTCAAGGTGAGTCATAAGGTGTGTCAAAAACCTGCTTTGTGAAATTACTAATGACTCTTACAATTCTGTAGTCTGGCACAGAATTAATGTAACCCACGCATATGTGGTATCTGTGTTATTTAGTTAATTAATTAAATGGCCACATGTACTAATTAAAATACCTTTTCTAGCAAAATTTCTCATAATGAGTGTATGTGAGATATTTTGATGGAAACTGTGAAATTTGTCATTTTTGTTTCTAAATTTCTAAAAAAAAACTCAAAGCTGAGTTTTACTAAAAAACATTATAGGTGGTTTGGAATCAGAGCTGACCAGTCACTCATTCTCCAAATTCCTTTAAAAAGAGTTTATAACTTGATATTAAGTACGTATAATCCTCATAAAGCCATATAAAAACCTAAAATCATCATAGTTATTTTGATACTAAACAAGCAAGCAAAACATGTTAATCTCCAAGCACACAACTGCAGCCTACAGAATTTCTGGGGCCCTGATCTGTTTTTTTTCCCAAGAGCATGATAATTTGTAATAAAGAATTAGTAGGAATATAGGTCATTCATACTTCACATATCTGGGCCTCTTGACTAAATGGCACACACACACAAAAGCAGGGATAGAGTGAAGAGCAGGGCTATGACCTCGTCCTCCTACCTGGAAGGCTCACTAGCTGATGCCCCAAATCTGGTTAAAGCATGCTAACCACCAAATAGTATATTAGCCATTCTACTGAAGTTATCCCTCACAACCTTGCTACACTTTGTAGTGAATGTTGACAAATTTGACGCATTTCTATAATTTGAGCACACCAACGAACATGTCCCTTTAAATATACCATTTAAGATAGCCATGAGAACAATCAATATTTAGGGCTTCACTTTGGCAGAGACATTACTAACATATACCAAAGCAATTTTAAAACAATGTCAAGCAAAAAATAACAGAGGGCTTAACTTTTTAAACATTTTAAAAGGCTTTACGATATTGCTAGCATAACATGATGTGCTAGAAATAGACTTGCACATACCGATACATTTACTGACTATAAAAGAGACCAACAATGTATTACCTCCCTAAACCTCTACTTCCTATTACATGCCAAGAAATCTGATATCCCAAAATACTGTTATGCAAATCCTTTTGATTCCTTCATTAAAAAAATATTTGGGAATAATGGTGTCAACAACTTCTACATATGAAAAATGTTCCCGGTACAGATTTATGTAGAACTAAAATGAGGCCCCGGGGGTGGCTTAAAGAAGAAACTCTCCCTGTATTCAATAACATTATCTCAAGTTTCAAGGAGAGTTAAAAATTCCCCATCCTTTTATTTTCATGACATTAACTACCGTCTTCTATATAGACTATATGTATATTCGATTCTGGCCAATAAACTAGTCCTGACAAAAGCACTCTGTTTGTATCAAACTCACAACAGTCTACATTGTTACATAGCCTGCAGAGGTGTAAAAAATAATAGATTTTTGAAGGTTTTTGAGGTTCAACTCATGTCATATTGGTGCTAATAATATCCTAGGAAAAAAAAACACAACTAGGCTGTTTGATTTCTTAATCCTCATAGCCATAAAATGTTTACGTTACCAATGGCTCAAAGTCAAATCACCCTCTCTAGGATTATGCACATATAAGATGTCTCATTTTGTAAGGTTGGAATGAGCCATGTCCATTGACGATAAGGAAAACAATGGGGAAAAGTTTACACAATTTAGGAACCCTTCATACACACATTTCCCCCAATAATACAATGAAGAATAAACAGTTATTTCCAACACATCACTTGGATGGATCTGAAGCCTCTGCATAGTGGTAAAGCTCAAACCACGGCTGATGCTGCAGAGCTACGGAGGGATGCAGTGAGATAACTACTTCTCCTGTTTTGGCGTTTGTAGGGTACTCACAGGAGGTAGATACAATTGATTTGCTTATTTGCTTTTGAGGAAAGCTGTTATAATGCACACTCTACAGAGGGAGAAATAAATGTATTGACTTTAAATAAGGTAAATCTCTGGTAGGGTTCTCATACGCCCCTTTCATAATTCTGCAATCTTAGTGTGTAGCTATTTCCAATGTGTCTCTGTTCATGTCACATAAGCTCAAACATATGTGATATATAGTATCCACTTATGAAACTGTATCCCTCCCATTTTTTTTTTAATATATTGTCTTTGTCACCATTGCTCTCATTGGGTCCTTTCTCAAGGGAGACACCACATTTATTTCTTCTTTTCATTTGCTTATTTACTCAATGTATTGTATTGCTCTTAATTTCATAGATGGAAAATCCAACTAAAAGAGATAGATAAATAGATTGATAGATAGATAGATACCGTCTTTAGATAGGGTTTGATATTACTACGCTTGATGGTATTAAAGATGCCCATTAAACCTTTTTCAGATACATCCAACTCAAAATGTTTTGCCCCGGTCAAAACAGCAGTCCAATTCCGATTAACAACATATGAACAACTATGTACCCAAGGGATCAGCCCTTAAATAATTATCCTAAACCTGTTATGACTTACTATTTAATTGGCCCAGTAGTAACAAAAACAGTGAACTGTTATCTGCAACGTGTCATCTTTACTGATCAACTGAAAGAAGCCATTGTTAGACCTTTTCTAAAAAAACACTTTCAGATCCAAATTGGCAAACTACATGCCCTTTTCAGAAAAAGTTATTGAAAGCGTAGTTAAAGCTCAACCTGAAATCTATCTGCAAAAGCATGACTTCTATGATCCACTGCAGTCAGGGTTTAGGAAAATAATAAACACAGAAAAAGCCCTGGTTTGTGTCTATAGTGACCTCTGATAGCAAAATATAAGGGTGACTGTTCTGTTCTTATTCTCCTTGACCTTTCTCCATTTGTCGCAGTGGAACATGGAATAGTAAAAGCGGCTGAAGAAATACTGTGAACTGGGTGGCACTGTCCTCTGCTTTAAATCTTTTAGCACTGGCAGAGGGTTCTGGTGCATAGTCCTTTAAACCCATGCCTCTGTCATGCTGAGTTTCACATGGCTCTATTTTATCTCCACTGAGAGAGATTGTTATTAATATTATCTTTATTTGTAACGGGCCACCATATTCCGTAGGAACTGGTTGAAAAGACTGGGTGGGAGTCCATGTCAAATGACAGTAGCATCCCTGGGCCAGAGAGGTTATACAGAATGGGCACAATCATCCAATAAAATGTGCTGCAAAGAATGTGAGCTTTCCATTATATATTACCATGGCCAGTGGTCCTGTGCCAAATTAAAGGGGTTTTGGTTGTCTGTTAGAGATCTAGCAGTAGGCTGCATTTAGAAAGACACAGACTGAAGCCAGGGATTTTTCTCCTCTCTAAGCCAATAGAACAGTTTAACCAACAAGAAATTCCACTATTGACACAAATCACCCTAGTCTCTAGAACATACCAAAGTTTAATTCCTATTAAAGTGAGAATCATTCAAAACATTCATGATGAAATGCAAGAACTAGCTGCCATTGTTAATGGAAAAATGCCGTCCTTCATCAAAAAATGGTTGCCATGGAAAACCTTCATAGTTTACTAGCTCTATGTCATGCTGATACAAACAAATACACGGATAGTGTACAAATGTAGACTTTAGGCATTAGAATGGTAGATAAGAAAAATACTTCACTGTTAGGGATTGAACATAATTTCCTTGAAAGGCATAATAATTTGTTTTATAACCCTTTCTCCAGTTAATATCTAGACCCCACTCAATCCTATGGCCTTATCCCCTCAAAAACATCTGTTACTGCTAAAATTATTTTGTTTTTTGTATGACAATTTTTTAGCACATTTGAAACATTGATAAATAAACAGTTAACAAAAATAGTACATAGTTTTTATGTGTATATAGAAAAACACACACAAAAGTGCATGAATATAACCATAGCAAGAATGTTGAAAAATTAACTGGCCTTTGGGGTCCTAAAAACTGCCCAAACCTAACACATTAACTCCAGCTTATAAACAGTGGATAGAGCAAATATGGGATTAAACTGTCCCTTTAAATGATTGAAACTTGCAACAGTATGTTAGCTTGGACAAATATGATTTACTCATTAGCGCTTCTTTCTTATTAGAGACAGATTTATCACATTGTGATCAAAATGACATCTTTGTGACCCATAATAATAACAATATTTAAAGGCCAAATAAATGTTTTAAATAATTGTGCCTGTTATTGTCTTGTTTAATCTTTAAGAATGCATATGTAACATATTTCAAAATGTTTCTGACTTTTTCGAGTTTAGGTATAAGTGTTACAAGACAGCATCTAGTTTCTTACAGACGCTTGTTTATGTGGCCTTGTTTCACCCTGATAGCAAATTAGGACCTGCGTAATGAACGCCAAGCCTTTGGGAACGAGCCAGTGAAGGTGGAGGAAATACAGTGATGCTTACATAGCACCAGCTCCCATAAGTGTGTGTGAGTGTACAGTACAAATAATATGATTTACTGTTGACAATAAATTCTTCTTCCTGAAAGTGTCCAAAAGCTTTCATCACATTTCATTATATGAAAGCTCTTCCCTGTCTCTGAAACATCTCACTTTACAACCACACCCTGTAATTATCATCTATTCTTACTAACCCAGCCTCATATATAGCATGCCCAGCACTGTGTTTCTTTGTCTTGTGCGTGTTATAGATAGACACTGCAAGTGGCCTGGCAAGAACTAAAGAGACGTGTGTTAGGTATTCATTTAAAACACAGTGTCAAATGACTGAAGGACCCGCTTTCTGGAAAATAACTCTTAAAGAAGGAAATTGTGATATGTAATTTGAACTGTTATACAACTGTAACCACAGACAAAAATAATATTTTCAGCAATCTTTTTGGGTGCCGTTATTTTGTAGGTTACACCAAACTAAATCTGGCAAGCAAAAAGAACAAATTGACATAGAAACACATTTTGAGGCATAATCTGTAAATCTCTAAAACTCATAATAAGTGCTTGCATGTATAATTTTATTTGCATTGCACCATGTTAAGTACAGGGCATGTAATTAAACAGATCATAATTCAGTAATAAACATGCATATGGTATAAACCGTCCACTTAATCTCTATGTTTCCAAGTGGGGCAGCAAAGTACCAGATGAAAAAGTGTAATACAAGAACAAGATGTTATGATTTGAAATTGATAAGTTGAACATCCCTGCAGCCAAGGTGGCAGGAACAAACACAATAATGGAAAATCCTGAAAAAACTAATCAAGTTAGAGTTTTTTAGGTAGATAGAATAAAGAGACTGAATGGCCTATGGAATATTATCCGACATCAAAATCTAAATGTTATACATCAATGTACAAGCATACAAAGAAAATATAAATTTAACTTGTCTAGAAAAATAGTTCCTTGTATTTAATAACTTTCATATACAGGCCCCAAAAGCCTAACTCTAAAATGGAGGCATCATTTCATATTAGGCCTTATTACAGAAGCCAATGTAACGAAGTAGAAAATAACGTAAATTGTTATCTTTATAACTACTGTGCTTTATGCTGCGACAGAGAAGAAAACAGATGACCATTATTACCTGAAGAGGGTAGCTGTTGCTTCTCATGCTGATGAGACATAACCACATGACTGGCATATGAGGACTAGATCTGTCCTTGTGGATAGGGTAAGTGATATTTATACCTTTATAACAGTGGTGGTCAACAAGTGGCCCATGAGCCTCATGCAACCCTCAGGAAATTACCATGTGACCCCCACCCTGTGTCTGGAGTGGGAGAGCAAGCCCCTCTTCAACAATATACAGCACATTATATCTCTCTAAAAGTAATAAATAATACCCGACTATACTTTAATGTTTGTTTTTATGCAAAAGTTAATTATGTTTAACATATTGTTGACTAGAATATCTTCATAATAGAGAATTGTGCCCAGCACTTATATATATATTGGAATATTGCTTTGTACTACAGTCCTACATATATATATATATATATATATATATATATATATATATATATTTTATATATATATATATATATATATATATATATATATATATATATATATATATATTTGAGTCCACTTGCATCCTCTTGTGAATTTAACAGCAACAATTATTTTCCCACTTGGCAGCAGCAACAGGATGCATTTTGCTGCCGCTGAAGTAAATGCATATACAATGATTCAAGGTAAAATTTGTAATATATACTTTTATTTTCAAGCACATCATCATATATAATTCATTCATAAAGGTACATGTATGGTCTACATGCAATATAATAAAACATGAGCTTCCAATTCAAAATGTGGGAGACTTTAACCAGTGATAATAATGTTGTGAATGAAGTCCTCTCCAGTAAAAAATAAACTTTTTATACTACGACGGGTAAAAAGAATATAGACAATGCATAGACAGGTGAGGGACGTTTATATGGGTGTACCCGTGTTTCACAAATAAAAAGATGACACAATATAAATATTAGATTCCATAAAAATAATACAAAATAATTCCTCAATATATAAAAACGTGACAATTACTCCATACTTTGCTTTCAGCAGTTATCATTTGCCAAATTGAAATACATAACTAGATTTATGAATCTTGTAGTATATATATAAATAATGCTAATGTTAAAAAGTCACAATAACATCTATTACGCTTTAGTGTATTGTGGTTATAATATATATTACAATTAATAAAATAATCTTCTTAATTTCTGCAAATTTTTTTGCTCACTAAAATAGTGTTTTATATAAAATAAAAATATATGAACCTACCTTGTCAGACATAGAGAAAGCAGCATATCCTTAGGATATGTTACTTCTATCCATACAGAAGATGCATGAAGGAAAATAATATTATTGTAGCAGCCATTAATTCCTGGTAGGTCTTTAAACTCTTACATAGTGAAGTAACAGGCATCGGCTGTTCTAAGAAAAGCTAATACCTAATTCTTTCAGCTAAGCCTCACTACAGCTGAAGGCTTTACTTCTCTAACATGAGACTTCTGAGTTGACCAAGGTGACAACATTGAATGGATGATGATATACCAAAGATCGGGGGAACCCTTAGCTCTGATTAAAATGATCAGCTGACTTTTGCTCATTAAGCCCTAAAAAGCTAAGGTTAGAACCTGAGGAAGAGACAGTTTCAATCCCCTTGTCGCACAAGAATCATCAAAGAAAGACACAAATCTCATTAAAAGCCTTGGGAGTGTTCCTACTTTTAAAGCAAAGAGACTTAATAAATAGTCCTTCAATCTCCTTTGTGAGTCAGTGTGATTTAATCCTGCTGCCAGAGGAGAGGCAAAGGGTGGGTATAAGGCATGCACAATTTATTGTCAAAGAATAATTGTTTAACCTGAATACTCTATGCTCTATGACTAAGGTATAGTGTGGGGAGATACATCTCTTCAATTCCTAATTGCATTTCTTGATGAATCAGATTTTTTTAATTAAATAGTTTTATTGTTATATAGAGCCACATCTCCTATGTTATTATTATTATCTCTTTATTTGTATAGTGCCAACATATTCTGTACTGCTGCGGTACACATTTCAATGTATATTTAAATAGACTGATAGAAAAAGAAAGAATGATTATATACTTTTCTACAAAGCGCTTTGACAGCTCCATTTGCAGCTCTGATCAAGCACTACATGCCTTCTATGTAATTTAACAGAGCCTGGAGGAACAGTATGCACTAACACATCTACACATCTACATCAGCAGAAAAGGAGGAATGTAGTGCTTGATCAGAGCTGCACATGGAATCACATGGGATACAAATAAATATTTTTAATAATATGCTCAATTTTTATTCTTTGGCATACGGCCTACACAAGCATTATTCTTTAAAAAAAAATTAAAAAATCCATGCAGTTGTTGAAAGGCTGGATGCAGATCTGGAAAAAAAATACATTTTTATTAGAGATCTATCTAAAAGAAAGATCTAAATGACCATTATAGTCCTGTATATACAATATTTCTATTTAAAGAACTACACATCATAATAGGCAAAATAAGTTTCAAAAACAGCATAAACACATACAGACTTTAATGTAATATCTAGTGCATTCTATAGTCTCAATCACAATTTTGTTCCTGTAGAAAGAGACCTTGAATGTAAACAAGCACTTAGCTGCTTAATAGACCACTGTAGTGCATTTACAACTAAAGCTCATATGTTTGTTTACTTTGCATAGGGTATTAAAAACAGCACGCAGTTTAAAATAAATAAAAGACACATTTAAAAAAAAAAAATAATTTTCTCCTTAAGCACAGCTGTTTATCTTCTCCTACCTGTGCCTATCAGGGACGTGGGGAAGCAGGTTGGCTAATGTTACTGGCCCTGCCCCCTGACATAATTTTCTCAGCCCCACTGTTTACAAAGGGATACCAGCTCTATTGTAATATTTTTGCAGGTGCCCCATAGGCGCCACCAGTGACAGTGTATGGTCCATCATAGCCCCATCATCAACCTACCTCCTCATCCTCAACCCCCCCTCATCCTCAACCCCCTCATCCTCAATCCCCCCATCCTCAACCCCCTCCTCAACCTCAACCCCCCTCCATAACCTCAACCTCCCTCCTCATCCTCAACCTCCCTCCTCATCCTCAACCTCCCTCCTCATCCTCAACCCCCTCCTCATCCTACCTCCTCAACCCCCCCTCAACCTCACTCCTCAACCCCCTCATCCTCATCCTCCCCCTCAACCCCCCATCCTCATCCTCCCCCCTCAACCCCCATCCTCATCCTCAACCCCCCATCCTCAACCCCCCCCTCAACCCCCCTCCTCCTCATCAACCCCCTACTCACCCCCCCTCCTCAACCACCCATCCTCAACCCTCATCCTCATCCTCAACCCCCCATCCTCATCCCCCTCCTCACCCCCCCTCAACCTCAACCCCCCTCCTCAACCTCAACCTCCCTCCTCCTCATCAACCCCCTCCTCACCCCCCTCCTCATCAACCCCCTCCTCAACCCCCATCCTCAAGCCCCATCCTCAACCCCCCATCCTCATCCTCAACCCCCCATCCTCACCCCCCTCAACCTCAACCCCCCTCCTCAACCTCAACCTCCCTCCTCCTCATCAACCCCCTCCTCACCCCCCCTCCTCATCAAACCCCTCCTTAACCCTCCATCCTCAACCCCCTCATCCCCCTCCTCACCCCCCCAACCTCATCCCCCCTCCTCAACCTCCCTCCTCCTCAACCCCCTTCTCACCACCCCTCAACCTCAACCCCCTCCTCCTCATCAACCCCCTCCTCAACCGTCTCCCCTCTAAATACCTTCCCCTCACTTACCTGCTTCTCCACCCGGTATATGCTAATGACGGGTCAGACGCCGGAGAAGAAGCAGGTAAGTGAGGGGGAGGTATTTTGAGGGGAGACAGTGAGGAGGGGGTTGAGGATGAGGAGGGGGGTTGAGGATGAGGAGGGGGGAGGGAAAGAGACACAGGGGAGTAGAGAGACACGGGGGGGTTAGAGAGACACGGGGGGGTAGAGAGACACGGGGGGGGTAGAAAGACACGGGGGCGGGTTAGAGAGACAATAAGGGGAGTGACTCGAGTATAAGCCGAGGGGGCCCTTTTTAGCCTTAAAAAAAGTGCTGAAAAACTCGGCTTATACTCGAGTGTATACGGTAAATGTTCCTTGTTGAAAATGTTCCTTGTTGAAAAACTGTAGGCAATTTCTGAGGAGGAATGACTTGGGCTTTGGAAATTTGTCCACAACCATTAGTAATGAGGTTATGTCACACAGGGCTGCAGATCTACAATGACATATATGGCAATAAGGAATAAAAATGAGGAGAAATAGCCATAGTTGAAAGGAGGCGTATTATCTTTCTTAGTTGAGACTGCAGAAACTCTGTTAAATGCATGCTAATGTTTTTTTTTGCACCAAGATGATCACACATATTGGAGTTGTAGCACAATTTCATGATGTCTGCCAAATGTAGAACCATGTGTTCACATTGTGACATCGACCTCTAAAATCAAAAGGGAGTGTAAGTCACAGCAAGTCAGTTTATATTACAGTAATTGTGGGACCACCTCAAAATGGTACCCCCATTCCAGCAGCAAATCTGATGATTTATATAGTATGCAAGTACGGTAAATACAAACAGGTCTCTATAGTATGCTTGTATTTTCAGTCAGTGAAACAAAGTATATGCCGTTGTATATAACACAACACAGCCTAGGAAGCAGTCCAGAGAGATTGGTAAACCTATGTGGAACGTATGGATATGAGAGCATACGCCTAAGATGTTTTCACTTATCTATTTTTGCTGTTTTTTGCCAAATATTCTTGCAGATGAGACGTAGACTATTCCATATTACTATTTTGCCCTATGAGGCATATTGACTAAGATTTCTCATCCCCAAGGTTTCTCAAGCATTTTACCCTTTAGCATGTTCATTATGAGTTTTTTTTTACAGATAGAGTGATTGCTCAACCCTCTCCATATTCACATTTGGTGGCATTTCTTTTTACAGGCCTTGACTTATGCTTTAAGTTATTTAAGTAGTTTTTTAATTATACAAATAGTAAAACTATAGAATCGTAGGGGCTTTTATTACTCAACATTTCTCCTATACTGATTGGCTTTTGCAGATTTTCCCAACCTCTATTGGTATTTACGCTAAAACATTACAGAGGTTTTGTAATGATATTTGAAACATTTTATTTGGGGTGGATAAATCCTTCTATGTGACTACAGCCAAAAATGGCATATTGTGCATAACATTACAACAGTGGTGCGCAACCCTGCCCTACAAGGTCCTTCATGCGTCCAGGATTTCAATATTTATCTGCATGAGCGCAGGTGAAGAAATCATAATTAATAAATCTGAGAAACTAACTATATGTTTAAGCAGTCTATATACACAGGCAAAGAGTACCAGAATTAATTTACTGCTGGTGGCCCTCCTTGAATCTAAGTTGCCCACTACTGCATTAGAAAGTTAGTTATTCAATTAAAATATGGAAATAATTGCTCTACGGAGACAGGCTTGAGCATTAGTCTCATGGCATTATTTCCTTACTCATGTTTGTAGGACGGATCATTTTTGTACTGCTAAAGAATTTGCAAAACCTGTATAGTGGTAAGGTGAGACTGTTTTGTGTCTACCTGTACTTGGTGGGGGCGAAAATCAGCACAGAACTTCTGTAATAGGATCCTTTATTATGACACTTAGGTATTACCTTGAATAGAAAATGCAGTCCTAAAAAAATATTTTCAACATAATAATAGCGTTTGTTATGCACGAATGATGAGCAACTTCTAAATTTAGTAAGTTTACATTAAAGTGGCATATGCATCAATTATTCTATTAATCCCCTATAGCCCTGGTGTGTTAAATATTATGAAGAGTGAGGAAGAGTACTCTGCCTGTGAACAGCATATATAAATAGAATTTACAATTATTTTAACATGTTTATTCTTACAGTAGCATGGTACATTGCCTTTTTTGAATGTTACCTGTTTGGCATGCCAAAAATGTTTATTTACCATTCCTTCTCACTCATATTGTTGTACTATTTTTTCTTCACTCAACTTTTTAAATTGAGAAAAAAAAAAACAGGAAATCAATTGAACATAGCTGTGAGTTGATGTTAATAACTATTGTAAATCCTTAAAATCAACTAACTAGTTTAGTTAATTAATGATGTCATCCTCATGTAATTATGATATACAGTACAATGTACATTTAAATTACCTCTAAGAAGCCTCCAGAGTAAAAAATGCTCAGCTTCTGGAACCTCCTCCTTTATTATGTTTTTACTATGTCTCCTCTTCAATGGTTCATATATGAAATCTCATAGTGAAGAACTGTCTGACGCGGAGGCTGCACAGGCTTCCTGGGTCAGCACGTAGCGTTGCGTGACCCAGTGGAGCCTGTGAGGCCGTCAGCCAATCAGTTGCGTCGGGGGCGTGTCGTGCATCCGCGTTTCGCACCGTTTGGCACAGCAGCGCGGTCTCCCGACTGAAACGGACGGAGGTCTGAGGTCCTGCAGCAATAGAGTGAAAGTAGGAAGGTTACATACTAAGATTTGATCCCCAGCTTACTAGCACATAAGGGACAATACTGTCAGGCTCTGCATGCTTGTTGTGTGATTCTTTTTTCCCCGTTTTGTGTTGTCTTGTCCCTGTGCTGTGGGTGTGTGTGGTTTCTTACACTGCTTCTGTGCTGTCTGGTGTAGTCCCCTTGTGTGCCATCTTGTGTGTTAATATGGATACAGATGACATACAGGCCTTACTGGCCGAGTTCAGGACCCGGCACTAAGCCAAGGGGTCAGGTGGGTGCAGGACAGGCTGGGATCCCCAATGCCTTCTGCTCTTGGCCCTCAGCACATTGAACAGGAACAGCCTGCGTGGCTGGTGGCCTGGTCAATACCGGAGATGCCAGTGGGACATATTCCCATCCCATCAGTGTAGGGCTAGCAGGCCCCCGTCCATCAGTAGGCAGAGCCACAAGAGAGGGGGGGGATACGGGTCAGGGCAGCCAGGACCCCATACCCCTCAAGCAGGTGAGAGCCAGGCCCACGGGACGGTAAAGTTGAGGGCCTAGAACTCCAGCCACCACCGGTCACTTTGCCTAAAGGTCCTTGGCTGCGACAAAGGTCAAGGAACACCCCGTTTCCACCCCATAAAGGGGGTGCAGGGGGTAAGAGAAAAGCCAGGAGCCCTAGAAAAGCTCCCACAGACCCTCATTTCGCCGACCATGTGGTCCCTATGACTTCTCGTGCTAACAGTGCTTCTGGTACTTTACAGGGACGCACACTAGGCAGTGAGTGGAACATTGCGACGAAGCGAGAGAGACGGGACAGAGTGTTCAGCGAAATGAACAGCCAGGACAACATGGTCATAATCGATGACGTGACAGTAACAGCGGCAGTGGCGAGGCCGGCGCGCCCCACTCGAGCTTGGAAGGCTACAAGCAGGTACAGTCCACTGCTATTCACACATACCCCACTAAGACGTCCTAGAGCTGAGACTGAGGGCGAGACGGTTAGGCCACAGCAAAAGGGTCAAACCTTACAACAGTCAAACCTTACAACGCCTAATGAAGTCTCAGGGGAACCCCTGCGGGGGGGGGGGGGCGGCAGAGGCTGCGGCGCTAGCTTACTCCAGCCGCGCAAGCATAGGTGACCAGGACCACTCCTCAGGGGAGGAGCGGATGGTATGGGCACGGGCATGCAGGTCACGGAGAGCTAGTGACTGTTCCTCTTGCACCCACAGGTCCGGAAGGAGATCCAGATCGAGAAGCAGGAGATCCTGCCGGTGCAACTGTGCCTGCACTGGATCAGAGAGGAGGAGCCCGCGGAAGGCCAGACGGTTAAAGTCTCCTGAGCATCAGGAAAGACGCAGGGATACCCCGTTGGCTGTTTCCACTCTGAGGCTTCCGGAAGCAGGTGAGCGCACAATGTTGGGTCACGCAGCAGAAAAGGGAGAAAGTGAACCCCTGCACACAAAGGCTATTTTTTTTGCGGTCTCTTAAGACCCTGTTAGCTACACACAACATTACGGTCGTTGGATAACTTAGGTGCGCATCTTACCCAAGAGATTAAGGAAAAGATTTGGAGGAGGGAATTTTTAGAATTGTTCTCCCTTCTCCCCATGTCTAGACAACTGGATGTGGGCGAGAGGGGCCCCCGGGAGGGAGATGATCGTTGTAAGTCCTTTAGGCAGCTGCCCAGGACGTTCAATACCTGGCCTCAAGCATTCTACATCCGGGCCTATGTACTATGCGAGCGACACCCTGAACAGAGTTCAGAGTTGTTCGTTTACATAGACGAAATTCGTGACGCCCACCAAGTCTATGGGGGCATGGCTTGGTGGCAGTATGATGAGGAATTCTGCCAGTACTTGGCCTCCAGGCCAACCATGGCGTGGAGTGACAAAGCGGTGGCATACTGGTTGAACATTATGACACCGATGCGAGTCACGCTGCCCTTTTCGTAGCGGGTCTGGTGGAGCAAAAGGCCCCACCCTCGCAGTGGGAACGGATCTCAAGACCTGTTTTGCATACAATGAGGGGGTCTGTAGATGGGCCCCAAATTGCAGGTTCAAGCACGCATGTTCTACCTGCGGGGGGGAGCATCCCCTTGCCAGATGCGGCAGAAGAAAAGATGGTAGTAGAGGAGGGGAGCCTCCTGCAGGACACCCATACGCCTCCCCGCTATGCTGCCGTGGCTAAAACGCTACGGTAGTTTGGCCGTCAATGCCAACGCAGCGCGTTCCGGGAGGGCTTCCAAATTCCATGCGACATAGATATACAAGGTCTCTTGCTTCCCAAATTGCGGTCGGCTAGGGAATTCCCAGGGGTAGCGGCAAACAAAGTGCTGAACGAGGCAGGATGGGCAGGATGGCGGGGCCATCTGCATCCCCTCCTATTCAAGACTTGGTCGTGTCTCCGCTCGTGGTCGTCCCCAAGAAGGAGAAGGGAAAATTTAGATTAATACAACACCTTTCCTATCCCAGCATGCATTCCCGCGGAGCTCTGGGAGCTTGGAGCTACCAGGTGATGAGACTCGTTAGACAGTCTGTTGCCCCGGCAACATGGACCGCGTACAGACGCGTGTGGGCAAAATGGGATGGCCTAGTGGCAATGGCCGGCGGTACTACGACGAAAGATAAGACCATAGGTACCTGCTGCGGTGCGCCGAGCAAAGCGAAACAAGAGCCGTAGTAGGGATACAGGTCACAGCGCTGGCTTTCATGTTTAAGCTGGCCGCGCAAAGGGACCTTACAAAGGAGTTTCTAATGCGCAAGGTGGTGCGCCGAATGTTCAACGGTGATCGCAGGCCGGATAACAGGCGGCCGATTACCTTTTCCTTGTTACTGAGAGTGGCTCAGGTGTTGGTGGTGGTTTGCAGAACACCCTTTGAATCTCTACTTTTCTGTACGGCTTTGTCCCTGGCGTTCTTCGGAGTGTTTAGGATAGGGGAGTTAGTCGCGAACAGTAGACACGGTTCTGGGGGACTGCAAGTGGTGGTTACCTGCCTGAGGGAAGGCACGGTAGTAATATGGTTACGGAGGTCTAAGACCGACCAAGTGGGAAAAGGAAAAGAGGTGGTTCTGCACCAGGTTGGCACGGAGTGTTGCCCCTATGCCTGTACAGAGGAGTACCTTCCGCAGCAACCGGCGGGACGGTGTTCGCTGCTGGTTCACGCTGATGGGACGGCATTATCCAGTTATCAATTCAAAAAAGTGTTAAAAAGCGCATTGCAGCGTCTCGGGCTAGATCAGTCAGTTTGGGACACACTCTTTCCGTATTGGGGCAGCCATGGAGGCAGCCAGGCTAGGTTTGCCCGACGTTGCAGTAAAGCGTATCGGTAGATGGGAGTCAGAACGCTTTCGTTCCTACGTGAGGCCGAGGGCAGTGGTTTAATGGATGTTGCTTTCTGCTTTCAGAAGGACAGAAGCAACTGTGGATCGTGGGCCATTCATATGTGTACTGGTCCCACAGGTTAGCCGCAGTTACGGAAGGAAAGACACAACTGGGCTTCCCTGTTACGGACTTGCACGTGCGGTGGTGCAGGATTTTTGGGCTGCGGTGGGCGTAGGTGGACGGTCTGTTGAACACATATGCTCAGCGTTACGGTTAGCCCAGAGTTATATTGATTCATGCCGGCGGGAACGATCTGGGAACGGTGCCCATGAGGAGGATGCTAAAGGTCATGAAGAGAGACATGGAGAAATAGACGAAAAAGTTCCCGGGTACCTTTATGATTTGGTCAGAGATGATAAAAAGAAGATCCTGGCGTAACGCTCGTGACCCTGTCAGTCTGGATAAATCAAGACAGAAGATCAACCAGCAGCTGGCAAGTTTCTGGATAAATCAAGACAGAAGATCAACCAGCAGCTGGCAAGTTTCGTTAGGAAGTTTGGGTTCGTTGCCATCCGATATAATGAGTTTGAGCCGGTCGGTGCCGACGAGTTTTTCGGTACATCTTACAGAAATCGGGCTGGAGTTAATGATGTTGGAATTCAGGGAGAGCGTTGTACGGGCCTTGGCTTTGATAGACAGCAGGGGGGGATCGCAGTCTCGGGAGGCGTCCCTCGAATGCTCCGTGGCGGGAGGTGAGTTGCCCGGCCCACTGGCCTAAGTGGGCGTTGGCCTTACCTCACAGGGCGTGCTTAATATAAGCATTGGGGCTTTGGGCAGGGCCCAAAGCGTGAGGTCACTGTCCGTGGCCGGGCTCCTCCCCCGGAAAAAGTATTACCGTATTTTGTGTACATAAAGTTATGTGTTGTTATATATAATTGTATATAAATAAAGCTGTTGCCCGTTGTTTCTCCCAATTAGTCGTCGTGTCCGTTATTCATCATCTAAGACTTAAATGGATCATGCATGGGTCATGTCTGACGCGGAGTCTGCACCGGCTTCCTGGGTCAGCACGTAGCGTCGCGTGACCCAGCGGAGCCTGTGAGGCTGTCAGTCAATCAGCTGCATCGGGGGCGTGTCGTGCTTCCGCGTTTCGCGCCGTTTGGCACAGCAGCCCAGTCTCCCGACTGAAATCTCACCCACCCACCCTGTTAATTTGGTTGTTTGTTAAAATAAAAAATTTTAATAGTTGTATGAAGAAAATTAAAAAAAAGAAAGAAAAAGAGATTTTGTATTCAAGGAATTTGCGGAGAAGTGGCATTTTGTTGTGTATTCTATTATGTCTTTATGGCTTGGCGGGAGGTGAGTTGCCCGGCCCACTTGCCTAAGTGGGCGTTGGCCCTACCTCACAGGGCGTGCTTAATATAAGCATTGGGCAGGGCCCAAAGCGTGGGGTCACTGTCCGTGGCCGGGCTCCTCCCCCGGAAAAAGTATTACCGTATTTTGTGTAAATAAAGTTATGTGTTGTTATATATAATTGTTTATAAATAAAGCTGTGGCCCGTTGTTTCTCCCAATCAGTCATCGTGTCCGTTATTCATCATCTAAGCCTAAATGGATCATGCATGGGTCATGTTATTTTCCAGTAACAGTTATCAGCTAATACTACCCACTTGATCAGATGAAGTGCATTACTAAAATTGCTAACTGGCACGTTGGGCATGGGTTAGGGTCTAGGAGGCCTCTACACTAAAGAAAAAAAATGAAATGCAATAAAATATATAAAACAATTACACAGCACTTTAACCCTCCCCCTGCCACACACAGAGGAGGGCCCTGGAGCATTGCACAACCTGCACCACTGGTAGCTCCGCCCCTGTGCTAAACTAATAGCAGTTATGAGGAAATTAATACATCATCATAGCAAAGTAATAAAATATGGATTTTTTTTAAATATGTACATATCATAGAATATCTGAGAAAATGTAATAAGCAAATGAGGAATAGGGTTGCTTTTGCAAGATGTGCCCAAAACCAACTTGTAAGTGCTGACATTCTATTTGCTTGAATAATTTGTGATGAGTCAACATAGTAATTGCGACATAGTAACTGAGGACAGAAACAGTGCAGGAGAGCGGGTAGTTCAGTGAGCAAAGGGAATCACATGTAGATTTAATAATTACTAAAATCCTGCACGAGGAAAAATAATGGATGTAGTGATTTATTAGTAAAATTATCTACATTTACTAGTGATTTGTTATATAAAGAACCAGAAAAGAATACACACATTTTCCAGAAAAGAACACACAATAGTTTCAGAAATGTATTCAACAAGGGATATTTGGTTATCATGGGGTAGAATAGTTAAACGTACAATCCACGATATCCACAGTTTTTATTGTTCATGTGTATGAATCAAGACAACCACTTTGTAGCACTTGAGTTCATGTTTCTATAGATAATAGCAGAAATTAAATTATGAAACAATGGAGTCTATGTCAAGGATTGAGGGTTACTCTCTTAACTAAATTATATAGAGTAATCCAGAAATAGGCCCCTTGCTCACTGTGCTTAGGGCATACCTCCCAGCATTCTGTATGATGAGCAAACTGTGTGTCAGAGATACACACACATTTTATTTGTACACAATGCTCCATTCACATCTGTTCTGTAAACTGAAATTCTAGGCTTCTATCTTTCTCCTTCATTTTGAATGAAAACAAGATGACAGACTTTAGAAAAGTGACATTATTTAGGCTAGAAACAAGGTTTTGTCCTTAAATGTGCATTTGCATTCAAAGAATAGACATCTGTGAGCTAAGAGGAACACGCGGATAGTTATGAGGAATGGCCTAGGAAGATCAGTAGTGCCCCACTGACAAAAGCCAAGAGGCTAAAACAAATGCCTGAAGGTTGCATACCAAAGTAGAACATTCACTTGGCACAACACTCCTCCATATCCCAAGCAGCCATGGTTAAGTACTGAAAACAAGGTGTGAAGCGATGATCTCCTTCTACACATTTTAAAAGGAAGTTTTATCAAATATATTTACTTAAAATATTTATCAGTTTCCCTGATGCTTCCAAGTACTGGAAATGACTCAGAGAAAACAATGTCCATTCAAAACTCTTACATTGATGGCATAAGAGATTCAATTAAATTTTACAGACATTATAATAAGCCATCTCTGTAATGTCATCCGAATAATAAAAATTACTCTCTGACATAAAATTGCAACGTGACAAACATTCAGATTTCATGCTCAATGTAAGATTTCTTTATTTGCCTGTGTCGTTCATAATACAGTCATTGTTAACCTACATAGTAAATGTGACCGTGATCTCATAATGTACGTTACAGCTTGAGGCTACGGCATAATTAAGTTGTTCGCTTGCTATTTCTGAATGTTTGATATTCTACTTACATCTACTGGAAGGTATAATAAAACAATGTTTTGTCAATATATAACCTAGGTAATGTGACTGTAACATGTATGTTTGTTCTGCAAAATAGATATATATATATATACAATTAAGAAAAATGTTATTTATGTAATTAGTTTTTCAGTTAGCTTATCAATTCAGTGGTGAAACAAGTTACAGGATCCAAGGGCCCTCTCTTACTAATTTTTATTTAATTCAGGTTATATCACAGCTTGGGGATTTTTTTTATGTGTATAGTTACTTTGCATCATTTAGCTAAATTGTGAACTGCTTACAAAAAGACCAGAGGCTGGAGTAATCCTGGAATGTGTACTTGAGGAAAATAAGGAATATAAAAGGGGGAGTCCAATCTGCTGCCTGAAGAACATGTTTATGTGGATGGACAGATATCTCTGTGGTCTATTTAAATTATATTCTATAATTATTTATTATTTGATTTTTCATATTCTCTGTGGACATTGTTATTGAGTTATTGATCTTTTAAATAAACGAAAATATGTATGCTATATTGTATTTGATATATAATTCATTGTGACTAAAGTCCCTGATTTATACTCATTCTACAATTTATGATATGCCAAAATTATCATTTTAAGTTAATGTAGTTTCTTTATGCCTTTGTTCATGTATAACATTCTTTGGCATTTATAGCTTTAAAGGGCCATTCTACAATGAACATACATATATGTTTGAAAACTTTGATTCTAAGAGCATAATTAAGCAGTGAAAAATCTTTAAGCCTGTTCCTAATTAGACAAAAATATGATATTGTTTGAAGGCTCTGCTGGGCCCTGGAGGCATCCAGGATACATAGACCAAATTTTGTGTGTGCGTGATACAGCTGTTTACATTTGTGGCGAGCAATGCTTACATTTCCTGATGCAAGTAGTCTGCTTCTGGGCCTGTGATCTGCAAGAGGTGTGCTTTCAATTTTAGTCAGATCCAGTTATATAACAGAGCCATCTCAGGGTTCTCCTTGTTCCCTCCTCCCCTACCTCACCCTGAATTGATAGATAGAAAACATACCCCATGATGCAGCTATCACAAAGTAATGAAGTAAAATGCAAAGGTCAACTGGAAATCACTATGCTGGTTCTGCCCCTTCTTGTTTGTGCACACTCGTGTTGTGCAGTGCTTCCTCTTGCAATATGAGTGGAAGTGATAGCTTAAAAAACCCAACTGTATTACTAGAAAAAGACATGTTTTTCAAATATGTACCAAACTAACAATATTAGCACATGTGTAAAACATGAACATAACATTTTTTGGGGAGATTTATTTTATGTTTGCTGCATTAGATCATGAGATCTGGATGATGGGTGTGTGTTTGTAGCTATCAGTTGAGGGAGGGGTGGTGTGGGAGGGAACAAGCAGAAGTCCAGAACATTTATATGATAACTGAATAATATTGATATTGGCATTACACCCCTTCCTCTTCACTGGATCAGAAGCAGAACGCTGCATCAAAGGATGCAAACGTAAAGCTCAACAAATGTAAACTCTCCTTTCACACACACAACTTCCACCGAACTATCTGTATGACTTAATTAATTACTACACTCTTAGTCAAATTCAAACATATATGTTGTTTTCATTGTGCAGTGGTCCTAGAATCTGTGCAGAAAGTTGTGCATATGCAACAATCCAAGGGATACATAGAATTAAGCAACGTGCCATAGTATCCCAATTCCTATTTATTATGTTTATTACCTGTTGAAAGCTTTTAGTTGTTTTTTTGTGTTATCATATAATGATGTATACCCTTGGAAAATTATATTTTCTATAATATATTCGTAGTTGGGAATGCATCTGCTATTTGGACAGCCATTAGATCAGTCTCATGTTACTTACTTTCTATACTTAAAATGTGACCTCTGCAGTCATCTTTGTGACTACTGTCTCTCATAGTTGTGAACAGTAGGCACAACACGGCACATGAGCTCCTAGAAAGTAGTGATGCATGAAAAATGTTCACATGAAAAGTTAATTATATATGGATGTTGGAGTGCTGCACTACACATTTATGCAAAGTACCCCAGTAACTGCAGTCTTTGTGCGCTTCCTTTTATTCTGCAAATGCAACCGAAATTGTATAAAGTAGCTTGGCAGGACCTAATATCTGCTGAAACAAAGGGTGCAAAATGAAAATATTTACATATTAATTAATGAGAAAAAAAAAACTAATTAAAACGCTTTGTTAAAAAGTCTATAATCAAAATACCTATATGTGGTCTTATTTTTAAATAACTTCCCTTTTAAGAGTATTGGAGTTTAATTTGGTTACTATGGCAATGTAAAGCTTATAAATACGTCAGGACATTCTGCACACATGTATTATATCATTAAGGGGAAAGGTGTAAATGTGTTATCTTGGCCGTGTATTAGCAGCAAGCAAACAATAACCCATATAATAAAACCATGAGTCCTGTTTCAGGGGCACAGGAACTGGGGGTGATGGGGGGGATAAGTCCCGCCCATATTATATGAACAATGGACACAAAAATATAGCAAAATTAAACTTAGTCATATACATATATATACCCGATTTGGCCATTACTGGACGCTAAGGAATAGTATGTCTTGACCAATAATTTATATATATATATATATGATTTTAGAGAACTAGGTAATAAGCTGAAGGCAAGGACCTCCAAGGTAGTATTTTCTGAGATACTACCAGTGCCACGTGCTAGCCCAGGGAGGCAGAAGGAGATTAGGGAGGTTAATGCGTGGCTAAAGATGTGGTGCACTAAGGAAGGGTTTGGCTTTTTAGAGCACTGGGCTGACTTCTCACTTCGGTACAATCTCTACAGTAGGGATGGATTGCACCTTAATGATGAGGGAGCTTTTGTACTAGGGGATAGGATGGTAGAAAGGCTGGAGGAGTTTTTAAACTAGTAGGTGGGGGGGAGGGACTAGATATAAGTAATGGGGTAGAAAGTGTAGAGGGTATAAGGGATGAATTAACAACTCATATGGGAGGAGATGGGGGGAGGGGTAGTATAGTCAATAGGGAGGTAGTACTAAGTAATTCAAGTACAGTGGCAGGCACTTCAGAACTACAGACTCATAACATAAGGTGTATGCTTGCTAATGCCAGAAGCTTGCCAGGAAAAATGGGAGAGTTAGAATTATTAGCAATTAATGAAAAATGGGATTTAATAGGCATTACTGAAACGTGGTGGGATGAATCTCATGACTGGACTGTTAATCTGGATGGTTATAACCTATGTAGGAAAGATAGAGGCAATGGTAAACGAGGAGGAGGGATTTGTCTGTATGTTAAGCCTGAATTTAAGGCTATAGTCAGAGAAGATATTTATGGTGGACCTAGTGATAAAGTTGAATGTTTGTGGGTAGAGTTAAATAGCGGAGCAGCAAATTCCAAAAGAATATTAGTAGGAGTATGCTATAAACCCCCAAATATAGCTGAAAGTGAGGAAATACAATTATTGTTACAGATTGGAAATGCAGCTAAGCACGGGCAAGTTCTAATAATGGGAGATTTTAATTACCCTGAAATAAACTGGATAAATGAGACCAGCAGTTCAGCTAAGGGGAGCAGGTTCTTGAGTACACTCAGGGATCATTATCTGGCCCAGGTTATACAGGAGCCTACTAGAAATGAAGCTATCTTAGATTTACTCATTACAAATAATATTGATATTGTATCAAATGTTGAAATAGGGCAACCTTTGGGAAACAGTGATCACAACACAGTCTCATTTGAGATTGAATTAAAAAAACAACATTTTAAGGGGCCAACAAAAACTCTTAATTTTAAAAGGGCAGATTTTAACGGTCTAAGGGCAGCAATACAAAGTATAGACCGGGACAGAGAACTGATAGGTAAAAACACTGAACATAAATGGACAACATTTAAATCCTTACTAAATATACATTCACATCGGCATATACCGTGTGGGAATAAAAGTAAAAGGAGTAAATCACAACCCATGTGGCTTAACAATGATTTAAAGATCAAGATTTGGAGTAAAAAACAGGCATTTAAATTATACAAACAAGAGGGGACAGAGACTGCTTTACGGGAATACAAGGAAATCAACAAGGCTTGCAAAAGCGCGATTAGACTGGCTAAAATAGAATATGAAAAATTAATTGCAAAAGAGAGTAAGACTAACCCTAAAATATTTTTTAAGTATATTAATGGGAAGAAGGCGAGGAAGGAAGCTATAGGAACATTACAATGTGAAACAGGCTGTCTGAAAATTAGTGACCAGGAAAAGGCAGATGAGCTAAATAGGTTCATTTCCTCGGTATACACAAGGGAGGTACCAGTGGTTGGGACACTGCGACATAATGGGGCTACACTACCTTTGCCAAATAATTGGTTAACACAGGAAGTAATCCAAAAGAGTTTGGAAAAAATAAATTTTAATAAAGCCCCGGGTCCTGATGGAATACATCCAAGGGTACTAAGGGAACTGGGTTCTGTAATAGCCAAACCATTATATTTAATTTTTCAAGATTCACTCAACACAGGGTCTCTACCAGATGACTGGAGAAAAGCTGATGTGATACCTATATTTAAAAAGGGAGCAAGAGCAAATCCGGGGAATTATAGACCAGTGAGCCTCACTTCTGTAGTGGGGAAGCTTTTAGAAGGGTTAATAAGGGATAATATACAAGAATATGTATATTTGAACAGGATTATAAGTAGGAGTCAACATGGGTTTATGAGGGATAGGTCATGTCAAACAAATCTAATTAGTTTCTATGAGGAGGTTAGTAGGAACCTGGATCAAGGCAACTCAGTGGATGTAGTCTTTTTGGATTTTGCAAAGGCTTTTGATACAGTGCCACATGGGAGACTATTGAGCAAACTAAGGGATACAGGAATTGCAGTAAATATATGCTCATGGATTGAGAGCTGGCTAAAAGACAGGAAGCAAAGGGTTGTTGTAAATGGAACATACTCCGATTGGACTAATGTGGTAAGTGGGGTTCCTCAGGGTTCAGTATTAGGTCCTCTCCTTTTTAACATATTTATTAATGACTTAGAGGTAGGATTGGAGTGTGGTGTCTCCATTTTCGCTGATGACACAAAGTTGTGCAAGGTAATTAAATCAGAAAATGATGTGCTTTCCCTCCAAGGGGATTTACATAAAATTGAGGAATGGGCATCTAAATGGCAGATGAGATTTAATACGAATAAATGTAAGGTTATGCATCTGGGAAGAAAAAATAGCCATGCAATTTATAATCTTAATGGAGCAAATCTAGGTGTATCAGATATTGAAAGGGATTTGGGAGTGCTTGTGGACAACCACCTAGGTAACAGTGCTCAAAGCCAAGCAGCAGCTGCAAAGGCAAATAAAATATTAGCATGTATTAAGAAGGGTATAGAAGCCAGGGAAGCAAATATAATTCTGCCACTATACAAATCTCTAGTACGCCCTCATTTGGAATATGGAGTACAATTTTGGGCACCACTTCATAAAAAGTACATTTTAGAGCTGGAAAAGGTACAGAGAAGGGCAACCAAACTAATAAGGGGAATGGAGGGGCTAAGTTATGAAGAAAGACTAACCAAATTAAACTTCTTTTCTCTAGAAAAAAGGCGTCTAAGAGGAGATATGATTACCTTATATAAATACATCCAGGGTCAGTATAAAGATTTTTCGGGGGAGCTTTTTGTGCCAAGAGGTTTTCAACTGACAAGAGGACATCCCTTGAGGTTAGAAGTAAAAATATTCCACCTCAAAGAAAGAAAAGGGTTCTTCACAGTAAGGGTGGTTAATCTGTGGAATTCTCTACCAGAGGAGGTGGTGACAGCGGATTCGATAGATAACTTTAAAAGGGGACTAGATTTATTTCTAATTAAAAAGGGTATTCAGGGTTATCATGGATAATTAGAGAGACAGTAATGATCCAAATTTAACATTTCCCCTTTAGACAAAAAAAAAAAAAAAAAAACATTAAATAATTGATTAATAATTAATTAACAACTAATGAATTAATAGTTAATCCGCATATTGCAGATCAAAGGAGATCTTAAAAGGTTGAACTTGATGGACTGAAAGTCTTTTTTCAACCTTAAATACTATGTAACTATGTAACATATATATATATATATATATATATATATATACTGTATATATAGATCCATCTCTGCTGCCTGTCTTGGGGGTAGAGTTGAAATGCACCACTCAAGGCCACAGTTTTTTTTTTCTCTTTAACCCCCCCCCACACACACACACACACACACACACACACTTTTTGGGTCCTACACCAATGCAAGGTGTTTTAATAGTCACTTACTAGTGCTTGTCACGAATCTCAGTCTAAATTTGAGCACTATATATAAAGTTACATATCACAATCCTAATATTTTAATTGTGTATATATTAGAGTGATTTAACAGTGCTTGTTAAGATTTAAAATTTTATTCCACTTTCCACTAATATATTGGCAATAATAATGATTCATTTCAAATATCAAATAATGAAATATATGCTTCTTTCCAACTGTAAATTAAACAATAGGTTGTATCATGTAATAGGGATATATATTCAGTAGAAGTTAATTCAGTCAACTACGATCTTTCATCATAACGCCTATTTGTGTGACAATATTTATACATGTTTTTTATAATCCTTTTGGTAGGTCCAGTATGTTATAGAATATTAATTAATTATAGTGCAGTAATAGGTAGGTTGTAAGTATATTTGCTAATCAATAAATGAGGCATGCAGCTAAACAAACCTGAGACTTTTTGATAAAGTCTTTTAGGACAGATAGATAGATAGTAGGCTTTTTAACACAGTGTCCCTACAAATATACATTCAATTATTTTAAAATGGAAATAAATTCCAGAAAAAGATATAAGTGGATCAGTTTCATGTTTCTGTATAGGTGACTAAAGGTCCAGGCCAAGGGTGGCATAGCTGGGGAGGCAACAGACAATTCAAATAAAATTAGCTTTTTTGGCATAGACAAGAAAATAAGCTCTTCATCTCTGAATCATGCTGCCCGTGTAATGTCCATACATGATTACACGTATGCTAATTAGAGAACCATTAAAAACAGAGATTAGTAGCATCTATTAGCAACTAAGAAACCTATCTATCTATCTATCTATCTATCTATCTATCTATATCCATCCATATGTCAGACAAAGGGTTAAATATTAACCCCTATACCATGAGGGTCCCTATAGAGGGCTGGGGTCTTACGAGTGAACTTCACTCAGATCTTTTCTTGTGGGAGCCATGGAATAGGGCCCTAAATGTGCAAGGGAAATAACTAAAGATGTCTTGTGTTTGGGGATGCAGTCAAATTATCTGATTATAAGATTGAAAACATATAAAAATTAAATGTATTTGAAATTCCAGCAGCCTGGGTCATACAAATAAATGACAGAACACAACATGAATATTTCTGTCTAGCAATCCAACTCACAGGGGTAGTGCATTTCATGACAGATTACAGGTGTAACTGTTGGTGTCCAATGTTTGGGGGGGGGGGGTACAAATTAAGATCTGGACTGCAGCCATTGTATGGTTAATCTAAGAGTGTTATGTGATATCTCCCAGATCATAGGTTACACGATACATACACATCCTCAGGCTCCAGTGGAGGCACAGTCTGACCTGGTAGCCAGGATCTGACTAGTATTGTAAGTGGGGAGCGTCATACACACACAGCATCTGGTGGCTGTAGTCACGTCTCTTAGATAATAAGATACCTCATAGAAACATACTGAGGCTGCGTAAATTGATATGCAATATGCTATATCCTAGGGGAAGAATGCTTACAAGCAGTTTAAGCTTAGTTATTCAAAAATTAAAACTTAATAGCTCTATGCTGACAGCAAATGCAGCAAATACTTTTACGAAATGTGGATCTACTGTTTTTTAATTGAAAAGTAATAATTCTTTGTACATGTGTATACACTTTTCTGCCTCATTAAAGGGCCAAATTTTTTCTATATGCTCTTTTGTGATTACATTTTGATCACTATCATGTTGAATTAAACACAACTTTTATATTTTGCAACTTTTATATGCATCGCTTTACTGCAGAGATCTAACGTATTGGTCCGAATATAAGCCGCACCCGCATATAACCCGCACCCGTAAAGTTCAAGGGGAAAAAATAGAAAAAAGATAGCACTCAAATATAAGCCGCATCCGTAAAATTGGAGAGAAAAAGACTCTCAAAGTGATCAGCCATTGCAAGAAACGGGCTTTCTAATTAGCACTGTAGCATTTTTTGCACGTTACAGGCTTTACAGGATGTTAGAATCACTAAAACCGTAAATCGCTATTCAATACCGAAATCTCAAGCACAAAATCGGCACCCTTAACTCGCAATCGCGCAAATCGGCAGTCATTTTGCGTTCGCGAATACAAGCCGCACACCTAACAAGCAAAGTTTGCAAATCGGCAATTATTTATTTTACGGTCGCAAATATAAGCCACACCCGTAAGCTCAAAAATCAGAAAAAAGGTGCGGCTTATATTCGGACCAATACGGTATTTTATTTTCTTGCCTGCTGCTACTTTTTATTTTCTCTGAAGGGTGGGTGAGTCCTAAATTAATAAGTGTCCCTATAGTCTTGATAAGAGCAATGGCATTAGTTACTGCCACTTTCCCATTGTGCAGATGCAAATTTCCTGTGTATTCTCTCACCTCAGGGATCTACTGAAGACAAAATGGCAGATTATTTGGATATAAAATATAATAAATGATAGTCTTTATTATTTTATTTTACATTCTAAACACTCTGTATATTTTCAAGTGTAGTTCTTCAAAATAGTAAAGTTTAAAAAAATATCACCAGACTGGTCTTTTAACTCTCTCTATCATTAAATGGGAACTGCAGTTGTCATACAGTAGGCAGGTTTTAGGTGGGTTATTTAGTAACTCAATCATTAGCAATAAGCATTGGCCATACATTAGCAATACACAATGATCAATCAAATCAGTATTTAAAGAAAAAAAATCAATGTAACTTTTAATTTGAAATTACATTTGAAATGTTGTTTGTATGGACTTGCACAGTGCTTAACCCCATATTAGGTGTCCAGATGATTAGAGGAAATGTCCTATTTTTTTCCTGATGGGTCTACTTTCCATACACATGCACATTGAAAGACTTATTACTGATTCAGGGCAGCGCCAATGCACTAAAACTCCTAACTTCACTTGATCATAAATTCATGAGTTCATCATTAATTTTAAAAAATATATATTTTTTTCCACATGCATTCTCATCGCCTTTCTAAGGCTACAGTGCACATATGGTGACTTCATATGTGCACTTACCACGTCTATCTGTGCTGGCTGTCTTGCATTTGGTAGGGTAAAAGAAAGAGTTTATATCCATCTATTATTTACATTATATGGTTGTCCATTGGACTTTTTCCTGCTTTTTCCTAGGGCCCTTTGTCTCCTCCTGGCTTTTCTTCAGTACTATTTTCTGTCTGGTCTTTATATCTGACAGTCTTGTCTGAGGACATATCTGACTGTCCTGTGGCATAAACCTATGCCCCCTTCATATCTTCCCTACGATATATTACTATACCTGTTTTAATCTTGTATCACACAATCAACAAAACTGTCTTACATCATTATTGATTGAATTGACCGATTTGATAAATTAAATGTAATCATTTTTGATGTAAGACCAATAACCAAATAATAGCTTGCCAATACATAAATACAAAGGTTAATTAGCTTGCAACTTCACATACAATATAACAAACTTTTATACATATTGCTTCAATATATATTTCTATATTCTAACTGCCATATAAATTGTTATACCATATTTTACTGCTTTCATAGAATAACAGGTTATATTGCTAATTATTAATATCATATATACTGTATCAAATAGACATCTGATTGTTTATACACTATGCATATCATTTCTGTGTTGCATTAACCAAATATAGGCAGACTGTTAACCAAACTTTATAAGATTATAGACACTGTATATATACTCCTATATTGAAATAACTCCTATATTGTATTAAAATAATTTTGTTAATCCACATTTGATAAGTTTATATACACTGCTTATTGATTTATGTATTGATCTAACAACAATAAAGTGTGTTAAGACCAATTGTTTTCCAATCATCCAAAATAGATTGTAATAGACGTCAGATAGATTGTATATTGTGATCTAACTAAATATCAGAGCTTACAAGTGTAAACACTTATAATTGTTTATCCTTGATATTTACTGTTATACCAATAAATGCTATTCCTGCACACAGCGTAAACTTGTCGATAAACTGATCCTCAAACTCAAATAATCTATATATTGTAATATTTTAAGAAACTATATTAATCTATACAGTGTAATATTTATGTCATATCAATTGCATGACAAGGCGTGGAATGCTGGACTCACCTAAACAGGTCAGATATGGTTTAACTTGTCAGTACAGTTTAAACTGGGTCCAGGAAAACACTGATATCAATCACTTTCCTATATACAATCAAAGGCTATCTGTTATTACTCCTGCAACAGCCAGTAGGCAGGATACACTTTAAATGTAAACAGAGACTTAAAACTTTAGATTTTTATACTGTTATTAGTGTACCGTAATTAAAAATAGATAATGTTAACACAAACTTTTGTGATCTTTCACACCATGAAGAGCACTTACAGTGAGGTAAATAACCATTTAAATGTATACATAAACATTATGTTAGTATAATTAGTTTGTATTCATGAAAGAGTTGTGTGTGCTGTATAATATGTCTTATAATTTATTTATTTAATAAAGTTGTCCTTTCCTGCAAGGGGTATGAATCTCACTGCTGACTTTAGAGACATTCCCCCTGTCATGCCTAACCAGCTTGTGAATGGCTACACCTCCACCAGTGACATCATCTGTGCTTATTATGTTGCAAAACAAGATGGAAGAAAATAGCAGGGAAAGAGAATGTGAAAGGCAAATAGCAGCTCTTATACTGAGCAATATGGAGTGCAAAATATAGCAGGTAAACCGAAGATATTTCACTAAAAGTTTATAGAATGTTCCGAAGAGATTAAGATTGGTAATATGTAAAATCCAGAGTTCAGTGCCAGTGGTGCTTTAAACTCTTTGATGAACAGCAGAAGTCATGCTTACTGCACTGGTTCAAAACTCTTATAGACATAATAATAATAACCTGGCACTTTTCTCCTAGAAGGGACTCAAAGCGCTAGGAGATGAAAGATGAATATAAAAAAGAGAGAGAAAATTGTAACTTATTGCAAAACTGAGTCTTCAGTGTGATGTTCCAGTTAGGGGCCAATCTGATTAAGTGTGTAGAGAGTTACCATACATAAAAGCTAGTACCCAGAGGTTTTCGAGGAGAAGCTTTGTATGTCAACAGGCCAAGTGTCATATGTATGTGATCTTTCACAGATAACCAGTGGTGGGCGCGGAGTACAGGTGTTATGTGGCAGGAAAGAGGTTGTTTTTTTGAGAGCCTTTGCGACAGCATTCTGTACCATATCGGAGAGATGTAGCTCTTTATTTTTGGTTTTTAAATTGTTGCTGAATTGATGAGAATTTTAGTGATGGACTTCAGAGTGCTTTAATCCACCTTTGAATCTGTTGCATATAAGGAGATAGTGGAGAGTGCTATCTGATTTGAATGTGTCATACTTATAGAATTATAAATACACAGAGAGGTACATCTTATGCTAAGACATGTGGACAGATGACTGCAAAGAAAATCAGTTACCCATAATATGAAAGGATTGAATCCCATAACTTCCCTTTTTATTTCCCTTTACTTCCCTTTTTATTAAGTTCACAGCATAAAACAGAAATAAACTGTAATGGGTGGATATAAGGCAATCATGAATTCTGTATGGCTTTTTAATCACAGCATCAGTATTTCTGGTGATATATAATAATATATGTAACAGGGGAATGAGTGTCTGCAATTGAACTACAAAGTCCAAGTTGTCTTATGCTTATAACTTACAGTTTACACCTGTTCTCTGATTGTATTATCCTACGAACCTCAGATTGTATTATCCTACGAACCAAACAAAAAAGCTTTTTTGAAACTGGCATGATTGAGAGTGAGAATACAAGTCAAAAAGCTAAAATGTAGTCAGTGTGACAGTCAAAAGTCAGGGAAATTGATAATTTGTCCATTTGTTTTCAGGCGTTGCCAAGCCTGAACAGTGATTAAAAGTATACACAAAGTGCCTGCACATGCTCTGTAGCTGATGAGAGTCTCAGAGAGATCTGATCCTTGCTGGTGTCACTTTATTGATTGACTACATGAAGTAGCTCAGTGGATGTTTTACCAATTCTCTATCCTCATTATCTACATGGCGTAGGGACCAGGGGGAATGGAGGGGGCAAACCCTCACAGATTATATGGTTTGATGTATATGTATAGGTAGGTAGGTAGGTATGTCTGTCTGTCTGTCTGTCTGTCTGTCTGTCTGTCTGTCTGTCTGTCTGTCTGTCTGTCTGTCTGTGTGTGTGTGTGTGTGTGTGTGTGTGTGTGTGTGTGTGTGTGTGTGTGTGTGTGTGTGTGTGTGTGTGTGTGTGTGTGTGTGTGTGTGTGTGTGTGTGTGTGTGTGTGTGTGTGTGTGTGTGTGTGTGTGTGTGTGTGTGTGTGTGTGTGTGTGTGTGTGTGTGTGTGTGTGTGTGTATATATATATATATATATATATATATATTACCCAATCCTAAAAAATCTATTGCACAAACCAGAATCTACCTCATACTGATGATAGCCAAAAGCTTGAAACAGGCCTGTATATGAGTGATTCTTGGTTTGTGTAAAATCCAACCCGATGCTTTGCTTAAAAGCTGTTTAATACAGCGGGCATATGCTTTAAGGGAGCAATGTATAAAGTTGCTATTTTTGGATTAAAAGAGTGAGGTACATTGTATTCTCATTTGCATGTCCCCGCCTTTTAGACATGCAAATGGTCTTATTAATGTATTATTCGTTTTCTGTACTTTGTACGGTGGAGAGCTTTTCTCACTTTTGTGCTCACCATACACTAAATGATTGTTGTGGAATACCCAATCCTACAAAATCTATTGCACAAACCAGAATCTACCTCATACTGATGATAGCCAAAAGCTTGAAACAGGCCTGTATATGAGTGATTCTTGGTTTGTGTAAAATCCAACCCGATGCTTTGCTTAAAAGCTGTTTAATACAGCGGGCATATGCTTTAAGGGAGCAATGTATAAAGTTGCTATTTTTGGATTAAAAACAGTGAGGTACATTGTATTCTCATTTGCATGTCCCCGCCTTTTAGACATGCAAATGGGCTCATTAATGTATTATTCGTTTTCTATGTATATATATATATATATATATATATATATATATATATAGGCATAGGCATATATACAGGCATATATACCCGATCCCCCTAAGATTGTTTTTGATGATGATTATCTGTGCAGCTTTTTGTCAGATGACTTTGAGAGCTGTACAAGCAATAACTACAAATATGTATGTCAAGCTTTTTTTCTATATGATTTTCCTTTCTCCATATTATGGTGCACATCAGTTTTGGTGACTAACATGCTCCTTTAAATGAATGTAATGCACTTTCCTAGAGGTGTTAGAGAAGGTCCCACATTTCGCTAAATGTCTGATTGGAGGCTTAGCTAGTTAGTTTAGTGTCTGTGAAGGATGTATGTGGGAAAGGAAGAGACATTGTGATCTCAAACTCCTATTTATCCTGCATTTGCACACTCCATGCTACCTAAATGCAAGGGAAAGACAGTTGGTGGGGATTAGATTATTGGAGCATTTTGGGAAGTTAATTATTACAGGCAGATGGGGCATTACTATACTGACCATCCTCGGCAGGTGTCCAGTTTGACCAATTATTAACACAGATCTATAAGAAATAATCAGATAACCTAATTAAATGAACAAAATAAACTAAAAGCTACTAATAAAACCATACCTGTTAATTTGATTAAGCAAAAGTATGCTAACTAGGTTATTTTATTTATATATTATGAAAGTAATTACAGTAAATGAAGGTGTGTTTCTTTTGCTGCTTGGTAATCATTGCACAAGTACAAATTATACTGCACTATAAATATTAAATGCAAAAGATAACAATATCCATTGTGTGCCAGTGTGGGGCAGTGGAAGCATGCTAAGCCCACAGATGGTGGGTCAAATGATCTTGTTCATAGTGTACAAGGTGATTATGTGCTGTGGCAGAGACACTTAAAATGGTGTCACCTGGGGGGGAGGACACCTGTATTCATCAAGCCTCATTTTAAGAATAACTTCAATGGTAGTTGAAATAGTGTCACAATTAAATATTCAGAATTATATCATGAATATGCAACAATATTTTCAAATATAGAGATATTTATTATTCTCATAATTATTTTTTTTTGTATTTCTGCCTAGGCCGAATACTAGGAAAGCATTTTTGAGAGCTAGCATGGTGCCTCAAATTACAGATGCATTGCTACAAAGTACTGTCCGCATATGCTTTCAAATGTCTATATCCAGAGACATTTCTCTCTGTTTATATATCTAACACAAGGAGTGTGTTTATACTTAGGCCTAGGACAGCACATATTCAGGGTTCAGCAGACTGACTGAAGATGCAGTGCAGTACGTTAAAGTATGTTTGAAAAATATATATATATATATACATAAACACACATAAACATATGATTTGATATACAGAAAGGGGAAAGGAGGATTTGCAATTGCGGGGTGGAGGGAAACAAATCTGAAGGGCCTAGCACAGCATAAAACCTAAATCCCCCCCATGGCTCAAAAAATCATAGTGACAAACACATAGATACCATAGTGACAATGGCACACATCATCTTGAAGTAACTGATTGAATAAGATGTAAATTCAGGAAGATCACTGTTTGTGTTATGGCGCTCAGCAAACTCCAAGAAGTACTCCTATAATATATAAAAGGTAATGAGCAATAATTTGTAACATTGCGTATATGCAGTGCCAGATCTATTTTTCTTGGAGCCCCTGGGCAGTAAAGTGGAGGAGCACATGCGAGTGTGTGCAAGGCATGCACGCACCCATTTTTCCATTTTCTTGTGTACATCGCTCTTACACAAACACATATCATGATCACTTTTAACACACAGAAAAAACTGAGTAATTTTGAGAGTTAAAGTGGCCACTTCACAATGACAACAGAAATTGTTTGAAAACAATGAGTCTAACTTTTAAAGCCCATAAATATCAGGAAAAAAGTCATACAGCTAGTTTTTAATTAGACAACATATATTTTGAAGAATGTTTATAATTTACATTTATTGGTGTGTACTATATTTCTGAAGGTGGGCAGTCAGGCAGACACTTCATGATCACTTAGTCTACACACACAGGCCCGCACACAGACAGACATACAGACACAGACAGACACAGATACACACAAAGACACATAGCAAGGAGCACAGACACATACACAGGCACACACACTGACATACACACACTGACATACACACACTGACACACACACTGACACACAGACAGACACAGACACTGACTGACATGCATACACAGACATACATACAGACACACATAAAGACATACACACCTTGACACACATGCACTCACAAACATACACACAGACATGCACACACTGACATATACACAAACATACACACACTGACGCACAGACACACACACTGACATATACACAGACATACACACACCGACACACAGACAAACTCACAGACACACTGACATACACACACGCACACAGACACACACAGACCCTGGCACACACACACTGACCCTGACACAGACACAGGACCGGATTTACATTTTTGGTGCCCCTGTGCAGTGATTTTAAGGTGTTGGATGATTACATGCACACGCTGCAAGCACCGCCCTCATAACAGTTAACCACTTTTACAACATCTGTGTACCTATGGGTTTGGGGTACTTGCTAGTGTTACTACAGCTTAACCACAGCAGCCTTATACATTTTAGTTTTGTGTAATTGTGTAATCTATCTAATTACATATATATATATATATATATATATATATATAAATATATATATATATATATATATATATATATATATATATATATATATACCGGTATATATATATATATATATATATATATATATATATATATATATATATATATATACCGGTATATATATATATATATATATATATATAGAGAGAGAGAGAGAGAGAGAGAGAGAGAGAGAGAGAGCTGATGATAATGATTTTGCTTAAATGGTGCTCTTTTATACAAAAATAGGCTTATCCTATACTCATAATCCTATATACAGAAAATGTATTATTTATAAAAAAATTCTGATGGAGGGAAGAGCATGTTACACATGGTTACTATATTCATTATTTTTCTTATACAAAGCAATTAATTATCTTTTATTAATTAATTAAATGGGAGGGAACTACATGTTACCCACCATAATTACACAATTCATTCAGGACCATCAGACACAAAAAGAGAATAATTATTTATAATATTTTGACGGACAGCAGTTAATTTTACTATATACATACAGTACAATTAAAATGTCAATAATTAAAAGTCACAAAATAATTCAATATCCATGATGAATGCAAGTAATCATGATTTGTCTGTATAAAAAAAACAAGGTAAGTCAGAGGTGCTCATTGGAGAACGAACCAACCTTAATAGGTTAGTTCTATAGCCATGATAAGCCACTCTGAGAGCAACCTCTTTTAGCTCACTTGTGCCCTTCACAGGGAGAAATATCCTGTAGTATATCAGTCTGGTCCCACTCAAAAGAGTGACCCAGCCCCGAAATACCAGGCAATTCTACCCTGAACAGGAGAAACAGCAAACCCCAGACGCATTTTGGCCTTTATGGGCCTCGTCAGTATTTCGGGGCTGGGTCACTCTTTTGAGTGGCACCAGACTGATATACTACAGGATATTTCTCCCTGTGAAGGGCACAAGTGAGCTAAAATAGGTTGCTCTCAGAGTAGCTTATCATGGCTATAGAACTAACCTATTAAGGTTGGTTCGTTCTCTGATGAGCACCTCTGACTTTGTTGTTTGTCTTGTATATGCAAATTACCTTTAGGGTTTAGTCTCCCTAAGGGTAATAGGGGACTCCAGACGTGGACCCCTTGCTCACTGTGCCTTAGGGAGTTTAGCTGCACCTCACTGATGAGGCCCATAAAGGCTGAAACGTGTCTGGGTTTGCTGTTTCTCCTGCTCAGGGTAGAATTGCCTGGCATTTCGGGGCTGGGTCACTCTTTTGAGTAGCACCAGACTGATATACTACAGGATATTTCTCCCTGTGAAGGGCACAAGTGAGCTAAAAGAGGTTGCTCTCAGAGTGGCTTATCATGGCTATAGAACTAACCTATTAAGGTTGGTTTGTTCTCTGATGAGCCCCTCTGACTTTGTTGTTTTGTATATGCAAATTACCTTTAGTGTTTAGTCTCCCTAAGGGTAATAGGGGACTCCAGACGTGGACCCCTTGCTCACTGTGCCTTAGGGAGTTCAGCTGCACCTCACTAACGAGGCCCATAAAGGCTGAAACGCGTCTGTGGTTTGCTGTTTCTCCTGTCCAGGGTAGAATTGCCTGGTATTTCGGGGCTGGGTCACTCTTTTGAGCGGTACCAGACTGATATACTACAGGATATTTATCCCTGTGAAGGGCACAAGTGAGCTAAAAGAGGTTGCTCTCAGAGTGGCTTATCATGGCTATAGAACTAACCTATTAAGGTTGGTTTGTTCTCTGATGAGCCCCTCTGACTTTGTTGTTTTGTATATGCAAATTAACTTTAGGGTTTAGTCTCCCTAAGGGTAATAGGGGACTCCAGACGTGGACCCCTTGCTCACTGTGCCTTAGGGAGTTCAGCTGCACCTCACTAACGAGGCCCATAAAGGCTGAAACGCGTCTGTGGTTTGCTGTTTCTCCTGTCCAGGGTAGAATTGCCTGGTATTTCGGGGCTGGGTCACTCTTTTGAGCGGTACCAGACTGATATACTACAGGATATTTCTCCCTGTGAAGGGCACAAGTGAGCTAAAAGAGGTTGCTCTCAGAGTGGCTTATCATGGCTATAGAACTAACCTATTAAGGTTGGTTCGTTCTCTGATGAGCACCTATGACTTTGTTGTTTTGTATATGCAAATTACCTTTAGGGTTTAGTCTCCCTAAGGGTAATAGGAGACTCCAGACGTGGACCCCTTGCTCACTGTGCCTTAGGGAGTTTAGCTGCACCTCACTGACGAGGCCCATAAAGGCTGAAACGCGTCTGTGGTTTGCTGTTTCTCCTGTCCAGGGTAGAATTGCCTGGTATTTCGGGGCTGGGTCACTCTTTTGAGTGGCACCAGGCTGATATACTACAGGATATTTCTCCCTGTGAAGGGCACAAGTGAGCTAAAAGAGGTTGCTCTCAGAGTGGCTTATCATGGCTATAGAACTAACCTATTAAGGTTGGTTCGTTCTCTGATGAGCACCTCTGACTTTGTTGTTTTGTGTCTGTATAACATCAATTGGCTGCCGTTAATTTAAAATACACTATTACAAATAACTGGTCCTTGCGCAAGATTAACACATATAATGTGTATACATTCATCATACACTATGTGATATGTACACAATTATTAATAGATGTTTGTAATTGAGGGCAACCAGTACATGTTCATCACACATATACTGAATTATATGTATGGCATTTAATAATATACAGAAATAACTTAAATGTCAAAGTAAGTAAAGGTGTGATGAATTACAATGACCACAATGTGTGTCTGATTACCTTCCCTCCCTTTTGCATAAGTAATTGTTCACTGTATATAATAGTTAGTGATGTCGCGAACATAACATTTTCGGTTCGCGAACCGCGAACGCGAACCGGCGAACTTGGCGAACCGCCATAGACTTCAATGTACAGGCAGATTTTAAAACCCACAGGAACTCTTTCTGGCCACAATAGTGATGGAAAAGTTGTTTTAAGGGGACTAACACCTGGACTGTGGCATGCCGGAGGGGGATCCATGTCAAAACTCCCACGAAAATTACATAGTTGATGCAGAGTCTGGTTTTAATCCATAAAGGGCATAAATAACCTAACATCCCCCTCCATCATCATCCTCCCCTGTATCTCTTTACTCCCTCCCTCATCATCCTCCCCTGTGTCTCTTTCCCCCCTTCCTCATCATCCTCCCCTGTGTCTCATCCCACCTCCCTCATCATCCTCCCCTGTATCTTTTTACCCCCTTCCCTTGATGACTAGGGGGGGAAGAGACACAGGGATAAGTGTGAGGGGTGTTAGGGTAAGGGGTGTTAGGGATAAGGGTGAGGGGGTTAGGTGTTAGGGTGAGGGGTGGTAGGGCTAAGTGTGAGGGGTGTTAGGGTGAGGGGTGTTAGGGATAAGTGTAAGGGGTGTTAGGGTGAGGCATGTTAGGAATAAGTGTGAGGGGTGTTAGGTCTTAGGGATAAGGTGTTAGGTTGATGGGTGTTATGGATAAGTGTGAGGGGTGTTAGGGTTAGGTGTTAGGGTGAGGGGTGTTAGGGATAAGTGTGAGGGGTGTTAGGGTTAGGGTGAGGGGTATTGGGGATAAGTGTGAGGGGTGTTAGGGTTAGGTGTTAGGGTGAGGGGTGTTAGGGATAAGTGTAAGGGGTGTTAGGGTTAGGGTAAGGGGTGTTAGGGATAAGTGTGAGGCGTGTTAGTGTTAGGGTAAGGGGTGTTAGGCATAAGTGTGAGGGGTGTTAGGGTTAGGGTGAGGGGTGTTTGGGATAAGTGTGAGGGGTGTTAGGGTTAGGGTAAGGGGTGTTAGGGATAAGTGTGAGGGGTGTTAGGTGTTAGGGTGAGGGGTGTTAGGGATAAGTGTAAGGGGTGTTAGGGTTAGGTGTTAGGGTGAGGGATGTTAGGGTTAGGGTGAGGGGTGTTAGGGATAAGTGTGAGGGGTGTTAGGGTTAGGGTAAGGGGTGTTAGGGATAAGTGTGAGGGGTGTTAGGGTTAGGGTGAGGGGTGTTAGGGATAAGTGTGAGGGGTGTTAGGGTAAGGGTGAGGGGTGTTAGGGATAAGTGTGAGGGGTGTTAGGGTTAGGTGTTAGGGTGAGGGGTGTTAGGGATACGTTTGAGGGGTGTTAGGGTAAGGGTGAGGGGTGTTAGGGATAAGTGTGAGGGGTGTTAGGGTTAGGGTGAGGGGTGTTAGGGATAAGTGTGAGGGGTGTTAGGGATAAGTGTGAGGGGTGTTAGGGTTAGGGTGAGGGGTGTTAGGGATAAGTGTGAGGGGTGTTAGGGTTAGGGTGAGGGGTGTTAGGGATAAGCGTGAGGGGTGTTAGGGTTAGGGTGAGGGGTGTTAGGGATAAGTGTGATTGGTGTTAGGGTTAGGTGTTAGGGTGAGGGGTGTTAGGGATAAGTGTGACAGGTGTTAGGGTTAGGGTAAGGGGTGTTAGGGATAAGTGTGAGGGGTGTTAGGGTTAGGGTGAGGGGTGTTAGGGATAAGTGTGATTGGTGTTAGGGTTAGGTGTTAGGGTGAGGGGTGTTAGGGATAAGTGTGATTGGTGTTAGGGTTAGGTGTTAGGGTGAGGGGTGTTAGGGATAAGTGTGACAGGTGTTAGGGTTAGGGTAAGGGGTGTTAGGGATAAGTGTGAGGGGTGTTAGGGTTAGGGTGAGGGGTGTTAGGGATAAGTGTGATTGGTGTTAGGGTTAGGTGTTAGGGTGAGGGGTGTTAGGGATAAGTGTGAGGGGTGTTAGGGTTAGGGTGAGGGGTGTTATGGATAAGTGTGAGGGGTGTTAGGGTTAGGGTAAGGGGTGTTAGGGATAAGTGTGAGGGGTGTTAGGGTTAGTTTGAGGGGTGTTAAGGATAAGTGTAAGGGGTGTTAGGGTGAGGCATGTTAGGAATAAGTGTGAGGGGTGTTAGGTCTTAGGGATAAGTGTGAGGGGTGTTAGGGTTAGGTGTTAGGTTGATGGGTGTTATGGATAAGTGTGAGGGGTGTTAGGGTTGGGTGCTAAGGTGAGGGGAGGATGATGATAAGGGGGGGAAGAGACACAGGGGTGTCCTTGTGTACAGTAGCCTAGCTATGGTTTTCCCTTTTGATGCAGTATCACCTACACTCAGCCTCCTCTCAGTAAGACTGCAAGTTAGTTATGATTCCAAAATGACTGCTGTCCAAGAGGTAGAAGGCCCTGGAAGTGAGTGTATGCTGCTGATTGGCTGGAATGTGTCTGCTGACTGTGACATGCAGGGTCAAAGTTTGCTCAATGATAAAGTATAGGGGGCGGGTCGAATATCGCATATGTTCGCAGTTCGCCGCGAACGCGAACATGCTATGTTCGCCGGTAAACAGTCCGCCGTGGAACTATTCGCGACATCTCTAATAATAGTGTATCTGGCTGGATGAAATATATATGAATTCATCAGGCATATATTTTAATCACTTAAATTCATCACACAGAAATAAATCAGTAAAGAGGCAGTTTACCCTGCCTCACTTCCAGGTTAACTAACAGAGCAGCTCTGCAGGAGGAAGCAGGGGAGCTGAGGCAGGGGCTATGGAGAAGCTAAGATATTTTTTAAAATAAAGTACCCTTTAGCATGAAAATGATGTGCCCCCCCAACACAGAGGCCCACCCCTAGGCGAGTGCCTAACTCGCCTAGTGGTATATCTGGCTCTGTGTATATGGTATGTTAGAAAGTGTCATGTACACTTGCAGACCAAAATATCACTGTTTATAGACATTTCTCTGCTTATTTTAATGTAATGCAATACATCTTCAGTCAGCCTGCTGCCCCGTGAAAAGATGCTACCCATGTCTTGTGGCCCAGTACAGTCTGTTAGTGTTGGTCTGTCAAGAGTTTTTTTTTTGTTGTTGTTTTTTTTCCAAAATAGCAGGTACCAAACGATCACACAAAGGAAAAGTATATAAAGTGTAAATATATACTGTATTTCAGTCATATCACTGATCAAAGCAGTGTAATCACTAACTCAGATTTATGTATGTGCTTTGTCTACACCTGAGCACAAAGTTTTTATTTTTGCAACTTTTAATTAAGTGGAATAATTATAACAAAATATGCTATGAGAAAATGATTGGGATCTAATTGTTATGTTGCTTTAGAAACTAAATGGTAACATGCGGCTGTAGCAGTTAAACAGTTCACAAAGATAAATAGAGGTATTTGTTAAAGCGGCTTTTGCGCAACCTACTTATCCATCTGGCGTCAGATACAGACATTAGTGGAATGTGCCAAATACTATTGCCAAATTTTTCTAATTATGTATCTGTGGTGCCAGCAGGACTCAGTCTAACACCCAGTATGTTAGAGTTTCTATGTAGGTCACTCAGCATGTAATATAGCAGCAGTATAAAGCAGGGTTAGACACACAGCCAGACTTAATCAGAACACACAGCTATGACCGATTCAATATTTTTTTTTTTGCTGTACAATATATTATAATCATTCATTAATAGACACCGGGGGCAACACCATCCCAATAGCACTGCTATCCACAGCCTGTCATAAGAAGTGTAGTGGATGATCATGTTTATCCTCAAGATATAGTTCAAACTTCCCAAAAAATCTACTTCAGCTCTCTTAAACTTTTGGAGTGTTGAAAGGGCTGCACCTATGATATGGGTAATTGTTTACTTCTATTAAACAAACAACACATATAAAAACATGGCACGCTTCTCTATACATACTCCAAGATACAGAACCGTCATTACAGATCCTGCTAAAATAGAATAAAAATGGTGAGAGGCAACAGAGCAACACAGAACCATATATAAATGTTTTATGTAAGCTGCAATATAGAGGACTACAGCTTACTTCCCACCCACCTCACACATTTGGAGGTAGATAGGCCTGCATGTCAACCACTTAGAGATAAACAGAGGGAAGTTTAGCAATAATTCATTACTTATATTTGGACTGAAGAAGAAGGTGTTATGATAGATGCCACTTATACTTTTAACCAGGGGTGTAGGAATGGGGTGGGGTGGGGGGATGGGGTACGACAGATCCCCCCCAGATTACATGACTAGCAAAATTAAACTTAATCATGCATTAACAGATTTAGCCACTAGAGGAGCAGTATGTCTTTCCCATGAAAGTTTATATAGACATACATTATATATATATATATATATATATATATATGAATATATATATATATATATATATATATATATATATTATATATATATGTATATATATATATATATATATATATATATATATATATATAATATATATATATATATATATATATATATACACACATAATAAGTTGGCATATAAATATATACAAAAAACAAAAACAAAAACTAGAGGTGCTCAATCAGAGAACAAACTAACCTTAATAGGTTAGTTCTGTGGACATGAAAACCAACTATGAGCACAACCTCTTTTAGCTCACATATGTCCTTCACAGGGAGAAACATCCTGTTGTATATCACTCTGGTCCCACTCACTCGAGTGGTTCATCACTGAAATACCAGGCAATTTTACCCTAAACAGGAGAAACAGCAAACCCCAGACATACGTTTCGGCCTTCATTGGGCCTCATTAGTGAGGTGTAGCTGATAACTCCCTAAGGCATAGTGAGCAAGGGGTCCACATCTGTATTCCCCTATCACCTTTAGGGAGACCAATCCCTAAGGGTAATTTGCATAAACAAAAAAACAAAATAGAGGTGCTCAATCAGAGAACGAACTAACCTTAATAGGTTAGTTCTGTGGATATGATAACCCACTCTGAGAGCAACCTCTTTTAGCTCACTTGTGCCCTTCACAGGGAGAAATATTCTGTTGTATATAACTCTGGTCCCACTCACTCGAGTGGTCCAGCCCCGAAATACCAGGCAATTTTACCCTAAACAGGAGAAAAAGCAAACCCCAGACATATGTTTCAGCCTTCATTGGTCCTCATCAGTGAGGTGTAGCTGATAACTCCCTAAGGCACAGTGAGCAAGGGGTCCACATCTGGATTCAACTATATCACTTATAGACATATTGCATTTGCGGTAGATCTGCTTCCTTTCCTGGGAGTAAAGTTGGATTACCCCCCAATATTTTTTGGGGGGTTCCTACGCCCATGCTTTTGACCTGTTTTACCACTGTATAGTAATTTTCATTACCTGTTACAGATTATATTGCAGTTTATTGGTGGTGTGGTTGAACTTCATTTTGACTTTTGAACCAAGCTATTTTTTTCAGTTTGTTACCTTTTTCAACTGAAGACTTGTGTATCCATAAATGTCTAGTAATAGAAATTAAAAATAAGAGTATTGCAGTATACAGTGATACCTTTTTAAAAAATATAAAAATATTTTATTTGGAGTGACAAGCTTTTGAGATATGTAACTCTTTTTTTCAAATAAAAAGCAGTAATCAATCTCGAAAGTTATTCATAGGAGAGTAAAGGCAGTAAAGATATTGGCAATGTTCAAAACATTAATTTAGTTTCTGTGGCGTCTCAATAAACTGGTTACACTTATGTGGTGTTCAGGTTTAGAGCCACGATCAGCAATTTTGGGGCCACTCAAATCTAACAGGCAGGGTACTGATTTTGTAAAATCCCCATAAAACCTGTCTATAAGTTAAACTCATAAACAGGAGTACCATATCTACATGTGCTCACATAATTTATATATAGTGGGTGTGTTTATACTATCTATGCAAATAAAGTAGAGGTGCTCATCTGAGAATGAAAAATACCTCAGTGGGTTTTTTCTATATGTCTGGTTACCTACTCAGAGAGCAGCCTCTTTTAGCTCACTTCTGCCCTTCACAGGGAGAAATATCCTGAAGTATATCAGTCTGGTCTCACTCAGAAGAGTGATCCAGTCCCAAAATACCAGGCAATTCTTCCTGAGCTGGAGAAACATCAAACCACAGACACGTTGCACCCTATGTGCGCCTCTGTGTTTATACTATCTAACAGTGGAGGGAGGGGTGGGAAGGATGTTGATTGGAAGAGATTTGATGAATCACTGGACCATTTGGAATCTGATATCTACCCCCTTCATCACCCCTTCATCACACATGACCAGAAGCCAGCAGCTTGCACCCTGCTCTTGCAGAAATCATCTCAGAACTCAAGTATACTGAATGCTTCCAGGGTCCAGCAGAGAGATCTGATTTTTTTTTCTCAGTCTATAACAGTTTATTTTTTCTATTTCAAAATTACCTTTATAATCTTTTCTTTCCTAATTATGCAGTGGCCATTTACCTGTTGTCTCTTTTTGTGACTGTTAAACTATTCTCTGGAAAGTCTGCTTCTGGCTACCTTATAGCGACCAATACCTTGAGTCACGTCTTGTGAATCCTAGTTTAAACAGAGGGACCTTCCTCTCAAAGTTTGTGAATTTTTGAATGAGATAGTCTATGGCCCCTACTCAATTGAGCAATTTTTAGTTACGCCCGTAATGTAGCCCGTAAACTAATTTGCTATTCAATTGGCGTCTTTTAGCTACCCACAAACAATTTGCGGGTTGACCGCTGAAAATCCCAGTGGTTGTCAAAATCGTAACTCTAAACCATCTAAGCCTTTGATCTTTCAAGTCCGCATTTGTTACAATCCCAAATCACTATTCAATTGCTGCAATTCCTCAAGCCCACAATTGCCTTCAAACCTGTAAATTGCAAATGTAGAAGAAAATCCTACGAGAACCAGATAGATCTTGCAAGGGGGTTAAACACCTGATCGTAGCACTGTAAGTGCAAATAAATATTCAATACTGCACTTTAAAAGACGGGGAAAGCGATGAAAGACATTGGAATTAATTGCATAGCAGTCTCAAGTCTCGCAAATCTGCAATAAAATTGTTTTTTTTTCAAATTTCGTGTTATATCAATCTCAGGAATCAAGGAGTTAATACATATCAGGCCGCCCACATGGATTAGAACAGTATCGTCATTTTTATTATTTTGTAATTTGCCAGATTGCAAGTCCGATCACATATTAGATTTTTAAACGCTAATTGACTGACGTTTACCTCCATATCATGATGATGGTCTCATTTACTATTGGCTGTTTTTAAATCGGTAATTACCGGCTTGCTTAGTTGATCATGCTCAGAAATGCTACTTTTGGGTTCATGGTTTACGGTTTAGGCTTTTGGCCAGGTAGCTGCTGACTTGTTCAATTGAATTGCTCTGCAACTCTTACAAATTTCACGCCTGTAGACTTACGATCGGTATGAAGTCAACTGCGGGCTTCCCATTGAATAGAGACCTATGTGTCCCAAATTCATGAGAGGTCATGTAAGAGAGAAAATCAATAACATAAGCTATACCTCTCCCTGTTGCACTGACAGTGGGGTGAGGGCTGAAGTTCTCCTGCCTAGCCCTATATAAGCACATTTTACATGCTGTATGTATTATAATAATTAAATATAATTATTATTACTTACTTGAAAAAAGAAGCTATTTTCAAAAGGGATAGAAATAATTTATGAATATGTATACAAATGTAAATGTGCATCTTGTCAGAGCATTTATACGAATAAAATCCAATCTTATATGGTATTATAAGCTAATATATTAATCCTATTATAAACCTTTATTTTATATCCAATGTATTAATATTTTATATGCTACATACATACATACATACAAACATATATACATACATATATACATGCATTTCCATTGTAGAAAATATCTATGTAAAGATGTGTTTTTCAATTTTCATTGAGATAAAATTCTTAATGCTTCATTGTTCTGTAACAGACATTACATAAGAAATTCTTCAAATAATTGGAAAAGTAAAGTTCATATGTTTCTAAAAGACAATGGGATACTCCTTTAAATTACCATGTATAAGAAGGTAGTTCTTATAACATATTTTTTTCCTTGGTACACATATCTAACACTCCTTATCACTAGAATATTAGCCATGTCTTGTTTATTGTCTTATTTACATTTTAATGTCAAGGGTCATTATTTTATTTTATTGTAATTCTTTGGTGTAATTTGAAGGTTCAAGAGCACCCTCTGATTCTAAAAAAAAAATACACACTATTAAGAATTAAATATTTTGAGACATCATTAGGATTTCTGATTGGTTGCCAAATACATAGCCTGATTGGAATTTCTGATAAGTAAATTAAGTTGTGGGTATAATTGAGGGTAGAACCAGAGGGAGAAAAGGAAACAATTAGAACCAAGATCTAGAGAGAAGGAGGAGAGAGAACCAAGTTCCAGAGAAGGGGACACATACACACACCCATACACATATCCAACAAACACAGACTCCTGGACAGACACACCCCAGGTAGAAACTTTGGTACTCCTTAAGAAGAACATTATACACATATACTATTGGTATTTTTCCAAAAACACATAACTAAAATGCATTCTACCAAGAAACTTCCACAGCTCACTAACAAAAGAATTTACACACTTACATACCAAGAACTTCTGAAATATAAAGATCCAGACCTCCATTGGACCTAGAAATATGATGAAATCGAGTACAAAAAACAGGTATGATATAAAGTCTTATATTTCTTTAAATGTTTTTTCTTTTTCATTACAATCATGGAAATATTTTGTTAATATAATATAGAATATATTGCTATATCAATATTTATCTGATATGTACAATGTAACTTGTAAATTATAACAAATTAATTTTATAAATAACATATCCGCTTTTATAGCAGTCTAATATATCCAATAAGTAATTGTAATGAAAAACCTTTTCTCTTTTGAATTAGAGATAATACTATAATTCGACTATAAAATCATATAATAGTAAAATGGAAATGGACCAAAATAAAACTCTCCAATGTCATGAATTACCATATTAATTATTATAGTAAGCATATTGTACATGTTTTATATATGATTATGTGGACAAAGTAATAATAACTGATACTTAATAATTGATGTACCTTGATATATATCTGTTACAATTGTTTATACCAAATTGTTATATTAAAATATACTGAATTATAATCTATATTCATGTATAATAAATATATTCTCACATAATACAGTTCTGTTTATTTCATGAGGCCAATGCACTTAATATATCGTGTGGGAAGAATTCGTAATTAGTCAAAATTGCCAAATATGTCAAATATGTACATTTTAATTATTATTAATAAAGGTTATTGATATTAATTATATCACCATATTAATTGCCAAAATCCACGACAATCTCTTTAACTAAAAACTTTAAAAGTGACTAATGGCTATTTATGCCTCTGCATGCTTCTAACAAACTTTATTGTTAAAAAGTTAATTTTAGAAGCTGAACATTATTTCCTATTTACATTATACTTGTTTGAAGAAAAACAACTGATAATAAGTAAAATATTTGACTACAAAGTCACTAAAGCTGTGTTGTTTTGGGGTATGCAATGCTTTGTATGTCTTGTACATCGTATATGGTTTGTTCCCATTTGTTTTAAAAACACTGTCACTAAGGATTTCACTACATCTCACGATGTACACTACTTTTTGTCTTATTCAAAAATCCTAGTAATATATATTACAAAATGTATGAGTAAATTAGGATCACAATTACTACATGAAGGGGCTGTTGTGTTACAGGAGTGCCTCTAAGCACACTGCGACACCCTATCATCACCCTTAATTTGTCTCCTGTGCACTAAAGTACAATGATTATTATCTGTTTATAGATCAGTATGTACTGTAGCATGTTTGTTATCAATGTATACTAAAGAAAGTGGCAGTGAGTAAGTAATAAATGGGGCGGGGGGGGGGGCAAGTGAGTGGATATGGAGAGAAATGAGGCAAGTAGCTATCTAACAAGAAGATATTGGTCAGTAGATGTGGCAAAGAGGCTAGTGATTAGTGGATTTGGAGAGAGTGGGTATGGAGTGGGAGAATTGTCGTGAGTATGTGTCTGTGGAATGAGAGGTTCACAGTTGGTGGTCAAATAATAAGTGAGTAGTAGTAATAGAGTATGAAGGGTAAGGGTGAAGGTGAGCTGTAAGGAATGAGAATGTTATGATAAATGGTAATGGAAAGCCAGGCTGGTGGTTACTGGGTACAGAGCAAGTGAAAGTTTGGATGTGTAGGGGTATATAGTGTGGCAGTAAGTTGGTATGAAATTAGATGGTAGAAGTGAGAGATGTATGATTATAAGTAGACCCAAGTGGCCACCTGAAGAATATATTTATATACTTAATGTGGTACTGTAAAAAAAAAACTAGACCATTCAGAGAGAAGTTGCGTGTCTGCATGTTTCTGAAATGTAAAAGTTTAAATATAAGTTCTACAAGCTAGGAAGAAATTGCTGATATTGATTTTATTGCTAATCAGTTACTAAAAGAAACCATATTGTATAACCATAGCAATTAAATAATAATTTCTTGTATTTACTGAAACACTTTTTTTGATTTATCCTTACATTCCCTTTGGGATTTAAATGGAGGGAGGAGAGAGAAGTGGAGAGGGGGGCAGGAGGAGATGAGCAGAGGAGGATTGAGAGGAGAGGGGTGGCCATGGGGAGTGGTGGAGGAGAGGAGTAGGAGGCAAGGCGTGGTGGAGGAGAGGAGAAGGAGGTTGGGAGTGGTGAAGGAGAGGAGGAGAAGGTTGGAGTGGTGGAGGAGAGGAGGTGGTGGAGGAGGAGGTGGCAGAGCAGGCAGAGGTGGTGGATGAGGAGGAGAGTGGAGAGGAGGAGGCGGGTGGTGGCAGGGCGGCCCTAGCAACAGGCACATGTAGACCAGCGAAAGAGAGGGAGGTGCCTGATCCTGCGGGATAGTTCGGGGGCGGGACAGGCCTCAGGAAAAGGTCAGGGAGGCAAGGATCCCCTTCCGCAGTAGGGAGTGCAAGAGCCTAAGGGGAAGCACAGAGCCCTTAACTACACTCACCAGGAGAATGTGGTTGTCCGTGGTGACATCCGTGGCCGCCCGTGATCCTTGTAGGGGGGAGGGAGTCAGGCCAGGGCCTAGGCCCCATACATGGAAGGAGGTAGCAGCTGAGGTAACAGCAGTGGGCACAGCGTAAGGGATATGAGGTCCGACAAGCACCATTTTGACGACATCAGGACCAAGGTGAGGAGGATGATGGCAAAGGATTACAAGCAAGTGACTGTGCGCTATAACGAATGGGAGAGGATGGTCAAGGACCTTCTCAACCAGGTGCCTGCCGCTGGAGCTTCAGGCCTAGTGGCCCAGCAGGACCCAGCCTCCATGTCAGGTGAATATGACATACACCAACATGCCGGCACATGTACATCACATACACCACTCATGTACATGATGACCAACAACTGACATGTCAGCTCCATGGAATTAACAAGGGATAGATGGAAGCATCATTAAATCCATGAAGCTGACAAATCACTGTCATTCCTGGGCCCAACCACAGTAATCAACCGATAGAGAGTCCATGTATTTGTGTGCCCACTGCAGTTACAGACCTCAGTCAGAATCGAGATCGCGTTAGGTGCCAATAACAATCAAGACCAAGAACCAAAGAATAAATCTTATCTTGCAAATGATAGCTAATCTGAGTTACAATTAGGAGAATCATCCAGGTTCAAACCTAGATGTCAGATAGTTATGAATGCACACAAAACAATGTATTATTCATCATACTAATAACATATACCTTTCTTTTGTATCTTTCAGCATCAAGGAGGTCTGGGTCCAGTGGTGAGCCAGAGGTGGCATCGTCGGCTCCATCAAAGCAGGAAGTAGAGGAGCATGCCCTCGCCCAACATGAACCAGTGCAGGGGGAGGAGGAAAGAAAAGGACCCGGGAGCCCTGGTTGGGTGGAGGAAGATGTCATCTGGCTAGTGGGCTCACCAGCAGGACCACCAGCCACACTGCCAGGATTTGACCCCACTATCCCTCTCTTCCAGAGATAAAGCATTTCGCCAGGGCCCTCGCACTGGAGGAACCATCTGGACCTGACAACCCCTCCTCATTCCCTCAGCAGTGCCTCTTACTGTCCGCCACAACCACCACCAGACCCACCAACACCACCGCCCTTATACCACCAGACCCTCCCCCACTGGTCCACCACCACTGACACCTCCTCACCAGCCCACCCCCCAGGAGTCGCCATCCCCAACAACAAGTCAGGCTGCAGAGGCGGTGTAATGATATAGGAATCACAGTTGTGGAGACCAGTAGCCAAGGTCAGCAATAATCCGGTTCAGCAACTTGTAGGTTAAACAGGAACAAGCTTTTATTGAAGGGATCAGGAACCAACAATAATCTGGCAAGGTACATTTGACAGGAAGTGCCTTATATAGGCCAAGGACCAGACACCTGACCAGACACAGCTGAAGAGACTAAGGTACTGATACTATTGCTAGCAGAGTCAAGCTTATCAGATCTCAATGAAATTCACAAAAGGCAGGCTGGCGCAGTGGTAGGGAAGAGGTATAGCAGCCTGGGGACCAGGGTTCAAAACCCAGCAGAGTCAATTCCTCACAGGCGGAGATGCTGGTGGCCCTCATGCGAAAACAGATCAAGTGTCTCCGGGGGATCCAGACCAGCATCTCCGCCAATCATGTGGAGGTTATGCGCAGCCTAGCCAGGAGCAATAGGGAGGAGAGGAGGCACCACTTAATGACTGAATTGTATCTGGCCGGGCTACTCAGTATGGGGGTGGACCAGAGCGCATTCCAGAAGGTTACTGCAGATGCCATGCAACGCGCTCTGGATCCAGCCCGTTTTTTGCCCCCTAGAGGCATCCCAGTCCACCCGCAGTCTGGCCCCTCCTCTCCTCCCCCCATGCCTTCACCACCACCACTACTGATGCCGCTGCCTCCTGGGGGGTCCACCAGGGAGACGGCGGCCACGGGAGTTTGGGGCCCTGTGGCTAGGTGGAGGAGGACCTAGGGGCTGCAGAGATGTTTGTGCCTTCTCAACAGCACTCCTCAATAATAATCTATTGGTCACAATGCTAACCTAATCTAGCCTAGCTACAGAGTCTTGGATCTTGGCCTATGTGATGGTGACATTTTGTATGCAGATGGCTACCTTCCATCACATGGTCCATGATCCTCTTCTCTGTGGACACATAGGGTTCTGTTTAACATTTCACCAACTGATGGTCACTGAGGAATGCTGTTGAGAAGAGATGCTGCAATCCCTTTATTTTTTAAGACCTTATTTTGTAGGTGTTATGTTTTTGTTTTGTTTTGTTTAGGTACAATTCAGGTCCATGAAGGCATCTTCTGCATCTGCAATCATTGTGAAGGAAATGTATGAGGTTTAAGGTTTTCACAGTGCCTCTCATCTAGACATTCCTTCAATGACAGCCCCCCTTAACATAACATGTAGCTCCTACAATTTTAAAGCTATTATATAGCCAGATATCTAAGATATAATTGTTGTTTGCTTAAATGTAAACTAATACCGCTATGGCGGAGGACTTGCAAAGTCTCACAATGGCATGTTAATGACAGCAAGCATTTATATATGCACTAGTGAAGCATGTGAGCATGACCCCAATATCAGTCTGAGAACAGATCCTTGGGTTTAATGTAAGTAACATTGAATCTGGCTGCTGACCTTTGTGTCCTCTCCATATTAATGGTTATTTTCTTTTTTGCTGATTTCATAAATATTCTTTAACTTGTTCTAACAGCTGTCTAGCTGATGGATGTGATATCAATGTTGATGAACAATATCATATGAAGAAAGTGATAGTACACCTTGACCACTGATGCTAGTCACAGCTAAGCATGTATTGTGAGATGACACATCATTATTAATGGTCATGGCCAGTGAGTTATCCTGAGAACTAGCTAATGGTTATTAATGCTTGAAGATAGGAATCAGGTGAGTTGGTATATTGTTACAGTTACAGTTTTTAGCACTGTACTGTACATGCTTGTTTTTTTTTTTTTTTTTTTTTATTCTCCTCTGCCTTTTTTTTGACCACTTTTTTTCCGATTTTGGTTTTGTCACCATACTATAATCATCTCTTTCATTGAGCAGATCTAGACAAGTTGTAAGTGCTATGCACATTAATGGTTTCTTCAATTAAATTGAGTAATTTCTGATGATCCTTTTTTTCATCAGATTCCAGTTGCAGTGGTGTAGTGACCATGTGTGACCCTGGTAGGTGCTATGCATCATGCTTATTCAAGATTTACCCCCTTTAGGTATCACCTTTTTTCCCACAAGCCTCTTGCTCTCCCGAGATCCGCCCACACCACACCCATGATATTAATGCACAGTCTTGTCCATTTCTGATTGTGCTCTGTGTATGATTTTTTTTTTCTCACTGGGTCAGTGTGTTTTCAATGGTTAGGGTTATGGGATATCCGCATACATCACATTTGTGTCACATTCCTATATCTTTTATTCCAGAGAAGAGAAAGAAACTAGACACCTTTAAATTTGACCATGGGCTTATAACCACAGACAACCCAATTAAGTCTAACTTAATACAGAATGTAGATGTAAATAAGATATAACTTTTATTAAATGTCAGGATAAAAAAATCCGGTCACACATATAAGTAAGTACCTTTCTGATTACCTGGGGGACCCACTACTTACCCTTTATCCTAACTCAGAGGAAGATCTAACTACTATACTCGGCTATCTGGAACTTATCCCACTGATTCCCACTTACCTTTTAGTCCTAAGCCATCAATCTGTACATGCTAAGATGATGCATTTACCCAGAAGCAGAAATCTGCTGTAGGGAACCACATGGAGCCGGCGTTAGACGTCATCAAGTGGGGACAGCGCTGATTCAGATCCGCGTTTCTCGTCCAGCTTCACCTGGGATCCTAGTTGGAAAACGACTCCGGGAGGTTCATTAGCGTCGGGGAGGTCTGCCAGTGCAGACCTCCGTTATTTTTTATTTTATTTTTTTTAGAGCGCGAATAGTTCCGCGGCCCAGCCGAGGCTGAAGTATATTTAGATGTTTATATGTGTATTTTATTTATTGTTGATATATTGTATTAATGTATTCATGTATTGTGTTTTTTTTTTAACAGGGCCGCGACGGAAGAGCTAAACAGTGACGGGACATGCTGTAAAGGTAAGTATATTATTTAGAATGTATAGAATGTTTATTTATTGGATGTTAATGTTTTGTGCTAATTTTTTTTTTGTTTGACCCATAGGTTAGTGATCTGAAGCAACATCTTAAAGGTAAGTGGTCTTAATTTATTGATTTTAGCTTAGAATTAGGGTCTGTGTAGTTAGGACTCTAATTATTTTATTTTATTTTAGAATTAGGGTCTGTGTATGTAGTTAGGATTTTTTGTATATTAGATAGATAGGGGGATGTATTTGATATAGTTAGGATTTATTTTAAATTAAATAGATTGTATGTTAGATAGATAGGGGGTATTTGATTTGGACTATATGTAATATATTATATGTAATATATTATATGAAATATATTATATTTAATATATTATATGTAATATATTATATTTAATATATTATATGTAATGTCATGTATTGTATGTAATGTATGCAATGTATTATATTTAATATATTATATTTAATATATTATATGTAATATATTATATGTAATATATTATATTTAATATATTATATGTAATGTCATGTATTGTATGTAATGTATGTAATATATTATATGTAATATATTATATTTAATATATTATATGTAATATATTATATGTAATATATTATATTTAATATATTATATGTAATGTCATGTATTGTATGTAATGTATGTAATATATTATATGTAATATATTATATTTAATATATTATATGTAATATATTATATGTAATATATTTTATTTAATATATTATATGTAATGTCATGTATTGTATCTAATGTATGTAATGTATTATATGTATGTATTGTATTGTGTTTATCTGTCTTTCCTTTTCAGGTGTGTAATTTTTTTATTTTCTGTAGTGGGGGGTGGGGTTGTAATGTATTTTTTTGTTTTCTGTAGTGGGGGGTGGGGTTGTAATTTTTTTTTTTTATTCTGTACTGTAGGTTTTTTTGTTTTCTGTACTGTAGGTTTTTTGTTTTTTGTACTGTAGGTTTTTTGTTTTTTGTAATTAGAGTGTTGGGGAGGTTTATTAGGGGGTAGGTAGTGTAGGTAGGTAGTGTAAGTGTTAATAGATTAGTGTAGAGGGGGGTTAGTTTAGATTAAATGGTTTATTGGGGGTTATAGTGTAGTGTTTGTAGTTAGTGTCATGATGGTCCTTGAGGACCATCAAGGCACTTATGTGGTTAATGTTGGGTTGTAACAGGCCCATAATGGTAATAATATACCCTTATGGGACTGATGGGGTTAAATAGAGCCTTATGGTGGTCTGTATTGACCATCATCATTTAATGGGTTAATTTAGGCCTTATGGTGGTCTGGATTGACCATCATGAGTTAATGGGTTAATTTAGGCCTTATGGTGGTCTGTATTGACCATCATGAGTTAATGGGTAATTTATGCCTTATGATGGTCTGTATTGACCATCATGAGTTAATGGGTTAATTTAGGCCTTTTGGTGGTCTGTATTGACCATCATGAGTTAATGGGTTAATTTAGGCCTTATGGTGGTCTGTATTGACCACCATGAGTTAATGGGTTAATTTAGGCCTTATGGTGGTCTGGATTGACCACCATGAGTTAATGGGGTAACTATAGTTGCCTGGGGTTAATATTTTTACTGCGAGTCCTTTCAAGACCTTTACGGTCCTTTGAGGCCCCGCGAGGCGGGAAATTAAAAATTGAATTGCAGCAGGGTCACGATCGGTGCCGATCGGGGACCACTGCTGCAGGGGGTTTATGTGGGGACACTTCGGGGGTCCCGATGGGGACCCCCAGCATAGAGGGGGGTTAATTTTAAGTGCCGCGGCCGGGATTGGGTAATAGTGTGCCGCGGCCCCTTTAAGGAGCCGCGGCAGGGAATTTAAAAGTTTTAAATGCAGTGGGGGGCCTGATCTATGCATATCTGGGACCTCCGCTGCAAGGGGTTAATGTGGGGGTGCTGCAGGGGTCCTGATAGAGACCCCTGCAGCATGGGGATGTGTATAGGGTGCAGGGGGGAGCCTCACACGGCTGTCTCGGGCTGTTCCGAGGCAGCACGTAGAGGCTTTCGGATCCCTTGCGTGGACTTTTTGTCCACGTAGGGATTCTTACGATATGCGAGACTCATGCATAGATTTAAGGCTATGTAGCTCTCTCGGAGCCTATTCTCGGCCATTTTCTCGCAGTCATATCGCAAAGCAGGCTGCGAGAGATTCGGTACTCGCAAACAGCAGGAAAACTGCCTTTGCGAGATACGATTTCATCCGCAGCTCGAATTTAATAGGGCCCTTAGTCTCTACTGAAGTAACTTTGTTTTGAGCAATTATGGGTTTCATTACCAACTTCTTGTACATATGAAACTGAATGTTGATGGCAAATATCAAGGAGATGGCAATGAGAGAAACAGTGAATCACAGATGCATTGATTTCACTGTAGGAAAGAACCAATAAAGGCATTTAGTCTGCCTATTCTATTTATACTATTTTGGGTTAAAGGGACAGCAAATCTTTAATATATATCTACAATATGTAGTAACAAGTTATTTATTAATTAAGTGTTTTAAGTGTATTTTCTTAAAAAACAAAAAACATACACTGAAAATTGTCTGAAACAAGAGACAGCACACCACTGGCATATATGAATATTAAGTGGCTTAACCATTCTTACTGATTCCCCTCAGTCTCTGGCTTCACAAAGATCTAAGATGATGGTTTGAAGAAGATAAGATGATGGTTTGAAGAAGATTCTATGGAGACTACTATCCAACAGGTTTACACTAATGTGGGCCTCATTCGAATGCAATTTTCCCATTTGAATAGGGCTCTATATCAGTACCTAGCATATTTTTTTACAGAAGTTTTTAGTTAGTGAAGGCCTTGCTTTTGGATAGAAGTTCACAAACTAAAAACTTTTGTAAAAACAAATATACTCTGTGCTTATGTAGAGCCCTATTGAATTGGCCAAATTGTATTTGAATGAGGCCCTGTGACCAGTAGTGGTCTGTCTCTTGCCACTTCACACAATTTCTTTCTTGTGAAATTAAGTAATTCGATAACCTCTGCTGCAGCAAACAAGCTAAAATAAAATAACTGGTAACCAATTGTATCTGCAGATCCAGCCCCTATGGCAAGTCGATATGCCACAACCAATAGGTATATTATCTTTAAATAAGAAATTCTCTATAGTGGCAGATTGACAGAAAGAAAATATAAAATACTAGTTCTTCATTCAAATGTGATTTGGCCAGTTGAATAGGGCTCTATATAAGCACAGAGCATATTTTTTTACAGAAGATTTTAGTTAGTGAAGACCTTGATTTTGGATAGAAGTTCACTAACTAAAACCTCTGTAAAAAATATGCTCTGTGCTTATATAGAGCCCTTTTTAATTGGCTAAATCACATTTGAATGAGGCTCTCAGAGTTTTTTATGTGCTGAGTGTCTCTGCAATAGCTCACATATTCACTTCCTACACACTATAATATATTGTATATTACAACATACCCTAGAACAATATTCTAGGAAACAATGGTATAGATTATTAAAGAACCACGGTATGATTTTTAAAAGTATACTGTGTGTGTGGGCAATATGTAAAATAGTGAGAATTGAGCATATAATTAAAAAAAAACTTAAAAACGTACTAATTTAATTGTTTTAATGTTTATTCTGTGTGACTCCATTAGTAGCTATTATCAGACAATACATACCCCCCTTAGCTGCTTGTCCACTAGAAGGCTTATATGTAAATTGTGGGGCTGTTGGAATATGCTCCTTTTTAGAGCATACATTAATATAAAATATAAAAATGTTTTATTCCAACTTTTATATAGTGTTTTTTTAATACATCAAATGTGCTAAATAAACAAATATGTTAACAACACTAACAATTGAATGGAAACAAGTTTACTTACAAAATTACACCTTAAAGATTACATCTACTCACTCTGTACACCTTGCCCTATAAACTTTAGTATTTACATATATTAACAGATATTTTTTTCTTGACATCAGTTGTGTTTAAGCATGAAATGTTCAATGGTCAATTTAAACCAGGAATTTTGCTTGGTAGCATTTATTTTTGCATATATTTTCTGCTGAATACATTAAGATAATTGTGCCCAGAAATAAGTTACTCACTTACAAACTTTTCACATTCTTAATAGTGAAACAGATTACCCTTATATTAATTTCTCCACATATAGGTAATCTTTATGCATTTATTTTAACCCTATAAGTGTCAAATAAAAAATGCTAAATTTACTGTATCAAATTGTTATGCAATTTTTCACCTGTCAGCACCATCTCCAGCATTTCCTGCACCCTTCAAGCCCTCCTTGCATCTCCCCTCAGATCTTTTCATGTCCCCCAGCACCTCTCTCTTCCGCCCAACAGTCCCTCCCTACCAATTATTATTGACAAGTTAACTTGTCATTGGCACATGGAAAATGGCTGCAATGTTACAAGATAACTAGCTATTAACAGTGGAAGGGTAAACAATTAGTTCACTTATGAGAAAGATTAGTATCAAGCCCAATCCTACGCTAACTCACCTTTACCTTAGTGTGACTTAGAGCATTGCAAATCTCTTCTATGGTATAACCTGCCTCACTATCTCCAGCATCAATTTATTGCCATCAGTCGTGTGTTTCACTTAGGTCCATAGGTCCAGGCTTGGCTTAGGAGAGCACATTTTAACATGCCAGTGCAGTATTATAGAATACTGTATGGATATGCAAAGAAATCTCTATATGAAGTAATATTTCTGTTGGTAAGTATGTACTTAAAATAACATATGCTAAATATCTAGGATATAGCAAGGATTACGGAGTAGTTGTAAGTGATTGGTGGGGGGAGCACATGGCCTAGGACAGCATAATGCCTAAATACGCCCCTGATTGCAACCACTTCAAATTTGTCTAAGCTGACCGATGGCACACCATCTAGGGCAGTTCTAGAGCAGCTTCTCCCACTTTGACGCACATTATAATTGTATAATAGGTAATATTTTTTACATTTTAAAATAAAATATTTAAAGTAAATTTCATACATGCTTCTATTCATTTGTCAGTGTTGTTAAAATACTTCTGTATTACATTTGGGCCTTTAATAATCTAGACTACTGGTCAGAACTAGTGTTGGTCCCTGAGACTTTATCTGCTGGTCCTCAGGAATGAGGAGAACTTAGCACTTTATAGAATGCCCCTGGAGACAGAATAGGGGGAGGGGGCAGTTCACCGGGCTTAGTGTAAGGTAGGGATTGAATAGATAGTAGCAGTGGGAGGAATTATCAGGGTGGTGAGGTTCTGCCAGCATTGCCTACTTCCAGTCGACGGCGGAGGAGCAAGAAGAAAGGATTTCCCTCCCGCCCTCCCTTTAATTTGCATTTTGGTTGTCACAGCTATTTGGCGGGGGTGCTGCATCAACTTAGGTTGGAGTTCAATTTACCGTAAGGTATCCGGTATGGTTGGTTCCAGAGGTCTCATGGGCATGGGGTTCCACTGGACCTCTGGAAGGGGGTTGAGCTCCTTAATCGAAGGGGATGCAGCTACAGTATCTCCAGTTAATTATGTTAATATCTTTATGAATAAAGCTGTGGCCTGTTTATACCCAAGCTGGAGTTGTGTTGTGATTATTGAGTGGTGTCATTTATACTGGACTGAGTCACGAATGCAACATCCCATTACCTTTATTCACAGTATAGACAAATTATAGAGGATCTCAAAAGCAATAAAACTGAACTCTATTCAAATCAGTGCAAAGCTAGATAAAAATTCAGTCAGTCACATGATGCATCACCCGGTTAAATATGTTCGGGATCTCACACCCAGTCCCCATGAGCATTGAAAGGTGGCCAGCTGGTCCCCAGACCAAATAAGGTTGAGAACCACTGATATAGACCTTAATTTTCCTACAAGATTGTTCTAGGGTATGCTGTGAACGTTTTCTCTGTCATTTTAATGAATCATCAGGATAGTCTCATTGCAGTCATTATTTAATTTGCTCCCTTTAGAAAATGTATACATTTATATGCCTGTTGTCAGTAAGGTGAATAGAACAGCAAACATTCAGCATAATAATACCCTTTTTTGCTAGGTATACTGTACACTGAAGATGCTTTGGAAAAAAACACATTTGCCAAACATTCCTATTGATAACACGATAGGTAGAAAAGTAATGTCCTTGCCATTCATAAATATTCATTATACAGCCAGCTACAGTAGATGTTTCCCAGTGTGCCAGCATATTTAATGCAGATGTAAACATATTACCTCATTTTCTATTATCTCACTATGTTCAGCAGACCTTTCAAACAATTATTGATTGGTTTTATCTGTATATTTCGAGAAGCATAAATTCTTCCACTCTAGTCATTTAAAGCTTGCAGATATATGCAACTGTACATTCATAAAAGCAGCACTATATACAAGCAGCATAATATAATGGGCATTCTTTGGTATACGTTGGCTGACGATTTTCACACTGAGCAGTGCGCAGCTGTTGATGTAGTTAGGAGAAATGAAACTTTGTCTCATAGCCAATATAAACCACAATAAATACAAAACTGTATGGAGTAAGATTATTATGAAATGACAATGATGCATCTATTATAGCCTTGTTAACCCTTTGTGGAATTGTCCACGTTTAATTTCAATGTGGTCCCATGAAGTGCAGGGCCACATGATATATGATTTATTTCATGCTAATGTAGCCTTAAAGGGACATAAAACACAATTTATTTTTTTACACATTCAAAAAATGCTTTGAACAGTACCAAGGTTGTTTTTGTTTGCATGAAAACATATTAAGTAAAACCTGTTTAGATTTCATTGCAACTAACAGGAAATACACAGAACATACATACATCTGTAGATTTCATTGGCAGACAAGTGAGAATATACATCTATATTACTGGTCATTGGTTGATAATGACAAGCCCCCAGAACAGTAAAACATCTGAATCAGATTTCTATGCATTGAGGGCATTTGAAAATAGTAAATACACGGTTATATCTTATTAAATACCCTCTTTCAGATGCAAAAACACTAAAAACATGTTTTCAATGTCCCTTTAACTTGGGCAGGTCACAATGCCAGATTTTGTAGTCCTTATGATAATTTCATAGCCAGGGCCACATTTCTAATTGAGCAGCATAGGCAGCTACCCAGGGTCATCTGACTGCATGGGGTGACATCTGCCAGCATATTTAACTACAGTTAGTGGAGTTAACAGTGGAAACCCCACATGAAAATGAGCATAACTGTGAAGTATCAGCTATAAAAGATATCTGACATTTAGCATTTTCATATGTGAGTTTTCAAAGCAACATGGCAACTAATAGATGCCAAATTGTAGGTGCATCAGTTACAAAAACTGCAAAATTATTTAATGTGTAAAGGGGAATAGTCTCAAAAATAATGACAGCATTTACCAGACATGGAAAAACTGCATCAGCAAAGAGGAACAGTGGTCACTCAAGCTGAAAATCACCAACCATGATAGACTGACACCTTACAGTTGTTGTTCAGCCCTTTAGTTGTGCGCGACTCTCGGTGACCATATGGACGCAGCACGTCAGGCAGATCTTTCTGTCTTTCTGGTTGTTCTTATCCATATGGTTTTCATGTCAAAGATACTGGAGTGGGTTGTCAGTTCTTTCTCCAGTGGATCACAATTTTTCTGACCTCTGTGCTATGACCTGCCCATAGCTCACAGCTTCATTGAAGTACACAATCCCCTTCACCATGACAGGATAGTTGCAAAATGCCAAGAAATTACAGCATCAAAATTAGCACATAATTAAATTAGCACATGTGCAAAGCATCTTTTAAAAAAGTTGTATGTCATGAGCTTCAGAAAGCTGACATTTATTACAGGGCTGCCACTGGAAAATACTTTCATCTAAAGATGTATAATCTGTTGTAAGTAGCACAAAACCTGGAGCCCTGACCAATGGAAAAACTAATATGGTTTGATTAGCCATATTTCACACTGGTTCCTACATCTGAATGGGTTTACGTTTGGAGAAAGCCAAAGGATCCCTTCAACCCACTTCAATATTTGTTGCCAAATGTAAAATGGTAATGATGTGGGCAGAAATCTTGTGGGAATCATTAGATCCAATGACTGCTCTGTATCACAAATATAGTTCTCGGCAATACGGGTTGTTGCTAAAGCTTGGGGGCTCGTGAAGCAAGGGAAGCAGTTGCTGGGAAAGGCGCTCCTTGCGCAGGTGGAGATGAGCACCATAGGCGCTCATCCCTACGACACCATATGACTTAGGCAGTGATCAGCGAAGGCGCTCACTGCGCTGGTGGAGATAAGCGCCATAGGCGCTCATCCCTACGACCCACAGAACTACACATCAACAGAAATCTCAATTACACCATTCACAATGCGAGACCCGTAGCAGTTTGAAGAAAAACTCCTGGAAAAATTATGGCCCCGTAACACTTGCAAAAAGGTAAACGCCACTTACTCAAAAAAAAAATCCGACCCGCAGCACAAAACAAATACGAGGTCAAAAAAATATAAAGTTAACGGCCAAACCGTGCACATACAGAAACAACAATAACTGCACAAAAATTAACAAAAAAACTAATTAAAAAGACTCATAGCACGGGGTCAGGCAAGACGTCGGGGAGTCAGGTTGAACGACAATTTAACCAACATTTCCCGAGTTTCCACACATGAAAATCGCCTAAGCAAGAAAAAAATGGCGGCCGCTAAACACGCATAACACCACACCCCCTAAACACGCATAACACCACCAAGCACATAAGACTTTTACACAGGCACGTACGAGGTATAAAATACACTATTAGGGACAACGGAAAATGCTCCACACCAGCGTAACGCATAGACAATCGCAGCCATTTTACAGCACTAACTTACAACTAATAACATTACCATTACAAAATGCCCAATTACAAAACTAAACAAACGGTTTCCCATTGCGCACGCAGCCTTTTTACACTGCACACTTCACACAATGCTGACACTTACACATCAGGTCAGCAACAGTGCAAATCTACATTGTATGCTGCAGGAAAAGAGATTGTTAGCTCCTCAGGATGTTAATTGCTGGATATATTAATTACAAATAGGTGAAGTCGATTAATTTATAATTTCATTAATTCATTAATTAGCATTACAAAATATATATATATATAAAAAAAAGGACCAGGGGAGAGGATCGCAATGAGCCACAAAGGCTTCCAGCGTGGGCCTCACAATGAACGCTGAGGGTGCTCAGAAGACCAAAAGTACACAAGGGGAGAGGCTCACAATGAGCGACAAAGCCAATCAGCGCGCCCCTTGCAATGACTGACAAAGGTACTCAGACCACCAAAACTTCATGAGCGGAGGGCCTCGCAATGAGCACCAAGGCGCTCAGCGCAGTGCTCACAATCAGGGAGCAGGGTGCTCAGAGAACCAAAAGTGGAGACTAGCGGAGAGGATTGCAATGAGTGACAAAGGCGTTCAGCACGGGGCTCACAATGAGCGCCCAGAGTGCTCAGATGAGCAAAAGTACACAAGGGCAGAGGCTCGCAATGAGCGCCAAAAGCGATCAGCGCGGCCCTTGCAATGAGCGCCAAAGATGCTCACACCACCAAAATTACATGAGCTGTGAGGCTTGCAATGAGCACCGAAAACCTTACATTGTGTGCCAAACAGCATCCCCAGCCTTACAATTGTATTGCTGTCATTTTTTGATGGGCAAGTCGCTAGAAGTAATATAAAGGCCAGTAAATATGATGCCATTCTACAGGACCAGGTGTGCCCTAAGGTTCAAACACTCTTTTCTAGTAATGTTACTTTATCCCATGAATATAATGCTCCCATACACCCTGCTAAACAAATTCAAGAGTGTTTTCATGAATACCATAAAAACCATGGCCTCTCCAGTTACCAGGTTTAAACATCATCGAACCTCTATTGGAAGTTGCGGATCTCCACCTCATTCCACCTTCATTCTTCAAGGAACTGGAGGCTTTTTCTCTTGAAGGATGGTGCAATAACCCACTATAAACAGTTCAGGGCTTATATGGCAGCATTTTTAGGAGGAAAAGTAGTGGATAGCCCCTTTCTTATAATGACCTTGAAATTATTATATCGTTTAATGTTTCCATTATGTTTTACTTACCAAACTATTGAAGTTTAACATGTATGAAAATGTTTTATTTTTAGTGTCTCCCACATGATCAGCTCCTCTAGGGAACAACACTCTTAGCCTCCCTGTATGTGCACACTGGTGAGGATCCTCCACACACCGTAAGCTTTCAATACTTTGTAGACACACATGTAGATATACATACTGTATGTGTACAAGGTATAGGTGTGTTTAAAAGAAGTGCAAAAACTGAGAAAATGTAAATTGTTATACCTAAAACAACAGATGCACCCACAAACAATTGCGATATTAAAATAATGCAAAGTGGAATAATAGAAGTCTTCTTTAATTTGCAGGGGAGTCTGCTAGTTAGTCAGATTAAAGAGACAGGGAAGCTCTGTGCTGCGGTGGACAGAGTGTGGAGGTGCAGACCAGGGAGACATACAGACACCCAATGCATGATGTCAATGAGCATGAGGAACTAAACTGACATTTCCCCTTACAATTGCCTCAGTTAATATAACCAAGTGAAGCCATCTTGTATATCATACCTTCCCCTCATAATACAGGCTCCAATAATCTAATTTGTACAGTAAAACATTGTTGTGTAAAACAAATAGTTTCCAACCCTTGACAATAATTTCCAGGGATGTGTTTCATCATATCACTAGTTGTCCATACACCTCCACACAAGATAAAAACTGACAGACATGTTGCAGCATGTTCTGTGATTACTCCTGAACAGTAAGTGTGTGTGTACTTGTGCAGGGATTAGTGGGAAGCTGTGAGGGTGTGTGGTTTTGCCTGTGTAAAGCTATATCAGTGTGTGATTTTTTGTGGTCTGCTTGCCTCTGTTCTGTGATTACTCCTGAACATTAAGTGTGTGTACTTGTGCAGTGATTAGTGGCAGCTGTGAGGTGTGTGGTTTTGCCTGTGTAAAGTTATATCAGTGTGTGACTTTTTGTGGTCCGCTTGCATCTGTTCTGTGATTAATCCTGAACAATAAGTGTACTGTCATATGTATGTACTACTGGAACAGATGATCCAGGGTCCATACTTCTGTGACATGTGTGTGCATGTTGCCTATCTTGATGCTCAAATTGGAGAACTGGAGAGGAGAATTGCAGCACTTAGTGATATTGCTCCACTGGAAAGGGGGTTGGTGCTCACTGAGCACAGTTTAGCTGGGCCTAGCATGGAGGGTGGAGCTGGGGCTAGTGAGAATGTCCAGGGACGTAGCTGGTTTACAGTTACAAGGGGAAGCAGGGGGAACAGGAGGAGGCAGGCCAGTTCTGAGTTGGCAAACACCAACAGATTTGCCAGATTGAGTGAAACTGTTGGGGATGTCCATTCAGAAATGGCAATGCCAGATAGAGCTGTTCCCCCTAACAATTGGGAGAACAGTTCTACTGGAGAAGTGGGAGGGCAGAATAGGCAGAGCAACAGGCAGGTTTAGGTGGTTGTGGACTCTATTATTAGGAAGGTAGACAGGGTTATTTGTCACCCAGATCCCAGCAATCTAACAGTTTGCTGTCTCCCGGGTGCTCGGGTTCGGCATATTGTGGATCGGGTAGATAAATTATTGGGAGATGCTGGAAATGAACCGTCGTTCTTGGTACTTATTGGTACCAATGACAAAGTTAGTGGAAGATGCAGTGTCCTAAAGAATGATTTTATAGAACTAGGTAATAAGCTGAAGGCAAGGACCTCCAAGGTAATATTTTCTGATACTACCAGTGCCACGTGCTAGCCCAGGGAGGCAGAAGGAGCTTAGGGAGGTTAATGCGTGGCTACAAATGTGGTGCATTAAGGAGGGTTTTCTGTATAGCAGGGACTGATTGCACCTTAATGATGAGGGAGCTTTTGTGCTAGGGGATAAGATGGTAGAACGGCTAAGGGAGTTTTTAAACTAGTAGGTGGGGGGGGATGGACGAGATAGAAGTAATGGGGTAGAAAGTGTAGAGAGGGTAAGGAACGCATTAACTAGTCATCGGGGAGGAGATGGGGAGGGCTAGTACAGTCAATAGGGAGGTATTGCTAAGTAACTCAAGTACAGTGGCAGGCACTTAAGAACTACAGACTCATAACATAAAATGTATGCTTGCTAATGCCAGAAGCTTGCCAGGAAAAATGGGAGAGTTAGAATTATTAGCAGTTAATAAGAAATGGGATTTAATAGGCATTACTGAAACGTTGGTGGATGAATCTCATGACTGGACTATTAATCTGGATGGTTATAACCTATTTAGGAAAGATAGGGGAAATGGTAAAAGAGGAGGAGGGATTTGTCTGTATGTTAAGCCTGAATTTAAGCCTATAGCCAGAGAAGATATTTATGGTGGAACTAGCGGTAATGTTGAATGTTTGTGGATAGAGTTAAATAGTGGAGGAGCAAATTCTAAAAGAATATTAGTAGGAGTATGCTATAAACTCCCAAATATAATTGAAAGTGAGGAAATGCAATTATTGTTACAGATTGGAAATGCAGCTAAGCATGGGCAAGTTCTAATAATGGGAGATTTTAATTACCCTGAAATAAACTGGATAACTGAGACTAGCAGTTCCGCTAAGGGGAGCAGGTTCTTCAGTACACTCATGGATCATTATGTGGCCCGCCGAAGGCTCTCATTGCGAGGCCCATGATGAGCGCCGAAGGCGCTCATCGAGAGGCCAGTAAAGTAGAGGGGGAGAGGCTCCCATTGTGTGGCAAACAGCATTGCCAGGATTCACATTTTATTGCCGTCATTTTTGATGGGCAAGTTGCTAGTGTGGAAATAAAAGTAGAAGGAGTAAATCACAACCCATGTGGCTTAACAATGAATTAAAGATGAAGACGAGGAGTAAAAAACACGCATTTAAATGATACAAACAAGAGTCGACAGAGACTGCTTTACGTAAGTACAAGGATATCAACAAGGTTTGCAGAAGGGCTATTAGACTGGCTAAAATCGAAAATGAAAAGTTAGTTGCAAAAGACTAAGCCTAAAATATTTTTTAAATATATTAATGGGAAGAAGGCGAGGAAGGAAGCTATAGGAACATTACAGCGTGACACAGGCCGTCTGATAATTAGTGACCACAAAAAAGGCAGATGAGCTAAATATGTTCTTTTCTTCTGTATACACAAGGGAGGTACCAGTGCACTGCAACATAATGGTGCTACACTACCTTCACCAAATAACTGGTTAACAAAGGAAGAAATCCAAAAGAGGTTGAAAAAAATATAGGGGTATCAGATACTGAAAGGGATTTTGGAGTACTTGTGGATAACCGCCTGGGTAACAGTGCTCAATGCCAAGCAGCATCTGCAAAGGCAAGTAAAATATTAGCATGTATAAAGAAGGGTATAGGGAAGCAAATATAATTCTCCCACTATACAAATCGCTAGTACGCCCTCATTTGGAATATGGAGTACAATTTTGGGTACCAATACATAAAAATGACATTATAGAGCTGGAAAAAGTACAGAGAAGGGCAACAAAGCTTATTGCCAGGCCCACGATGAGCGCCGAACGCCATAGGCCTTTGGCGCTCATCGCAAGGCCCCCAAGACTTTGATAAAGGCTGGCAATGAGCATCAAAGGCTCTCATTGCCAGGCCCACAATGAGCGCCGAAGGCCGTAGGCCATTGGCGCACATCGCGAGGCACGCAAGACTTTGAAAAAATAACGGCCTTAACAGCCGCCATTTCTTTCAAGCCGTAACAAGCTCGCCAAAAGACGCAAATTAATAAAAAAAAAAAAACGTATAACCTTACACACAGCACAAGGGGAGAGGCAGGGAGCCTGTAAGTGAGGTTGCAAGCTAATTTGATGTTTAATTGGCGTTTTGGGAAGGTCTGAAATCGAGGAAAAAAATGTCGGCTATAAAGCCGCAATTTAAAAAAAAAAGGCCCCATCTGCGCTCATAGCAAGGCACACAAGACTTGAGGAGGGAGAGGGCGGAAAGAGACACCGGGGTGAAAGGGTGGGGGGGGGAGGGCAGGGAGAGGGGGCGAAGAAACATCGGGAGGTAGAGAGGGGGAAACAGATACATGGAAGGTAGAGTGGGAAACAGACACAGGGGTCAGAGAGTGGGGAGAGGTTCGCTATGAGCGCTGAAGGTGCTCATTGCCAGGCATGAAAGTGGCGGGTTGGCCCAGGCCTACAATGAGTGGCGAAGCCGATCAAATCTAGGTCCATAAAGTAGATAGTGGGAGAGGCTCGCAATGAGCGCCAAAGGCAAAAAGCATTGCCAGGCTTCACATTTTATTGCCGTCATTCTTCATGGGCAAGTCGTTAGTGGAATATAATAGACATATAATTTATATTTAGATAGAAGTGTCCACACAGTGCCACAACACTGTGGATATTTACAGAAAGTGTTCCCTTACACTATATATATATATATATATATATATATATATATATATATATACTACAGCTAAATCTACACACAACAACAAACAGTCAAACCTTGTGACATAGACCTTCATACACAGTAATACACATAGACACATGCACACAGAATTACAGAGCTTGTGGATGATAAAAACGCCAATAATATGTACAAGAGCGAAGCATTTGTCGACACATTTGCATGTCCCTGTCTAGTTTTAGATGTTCAAATGTGAATACAAATGTACTTTTTCTTTATGATACTACTGTAGGGCGGAGGGCTTCTATCGCTCGTTTGCCCACCATAAATGATTGTTGTGGTAAACTAGCTCCTCCCAAAATCTATTACACAAGCTAGAAACTGGCCCCACGCTGATGAGAGACAGTAACCTTGAAACCTAGGATCCCAAGCTTGTGTATAATCCATCCTGAGCTTTGCTCATAGCTGTTTAATACAGCAGACATATGCTTAAAGGAAGCCATGTTTAAAATGGCAATAGATTACAAGAGCAAAGCTTTTGTGGGCACATTTGCATGTCTCTACCCAGGTTCCCAGAATGCAGTGTGATATGCAGTGTGATGTTTTTCTTGGAATTCTGAGATTCTGAGCAGGAAACAGGTTTTTTTTACATGTTTTAGATTTTCAGATGTGAACACAAATGTACCATTTATTTACTATTTTGTATATATATATATATATATATATATATATATATATATATATATATTTATATAGTATATAGATTTTTATATTCACTCTAGTACTCACCATTCCTCTGCATGCAGAGACAGCCTCACATAAGTTTCCCTCCTCTTGTAACTAGCTAGTTACAGGTGTTTGCCCCTCTCTGAACTGTTGTATTTATTGTTTTTATTATAAGGAACACTTTTGAAGTATGGCTGCCTATTCAGCCTAATGAGAAATGCGGCCATGCGTATGACTATATTTTCAGCCACATTAAATTCCCAGCCTGTAACGGTATACCCGCAAAGCCTGCAGGCTTGAAATCCTGCCTAGTTACAGAGCTATTACCTTCATCTATGCCGCGACCAACGGGCCGTAGACGTAAGCTCGCAACCCCTTTCCGGGCACGCAAACTGTCAAGGGGCTGGCCGAGATGCGATCGGTCGTTATGATCCAGACACAGGCCTCTCAGCCAATAGAAAGCGATCTAGCCGCAGATGATTGACAGGGAGATTATAAATTTGCGTTCCACATGCCCATACGTTGACTGTGTGACATGCAGGTCCTGGAGTTGAAGGTTGGTTCAAGATAGAGAGAGAGTAGGAGTATTTTGAGAACAGTCATTTGCAGTTTTGTTCTTTTATATTATACTATTTAAGATTTTACATTTAATCCTTGATTACACATATTTACAGATTACACATAATTGCAATACACATAATTTAAAGAACACACATAGAGACACATAAAGCTAGGTCTCTCCATACACCGCTGGAGCTTCAGGCCTGGTTGCCCAGCAGGACTCAGCCTCCATGTCAGGGGAATACCATACACCAACCTGCCACCACATGTACATCACACACACTACAAATGTACATGACGACCAACAAGGACACTGACATGTCAGCTCCATGGAATTAACAAGGGATAGATGGATGCGTCATTATATCCATGAAGCTGACAAATCACTGTCATTCCTGGGCACAACAACAGTAATCAACCAATAGATAGTCCATGTATTGGTGTGCCCACTGCAGCCTATGCAGTTACAGACCACACCCGGAATCAAGATAGCATTAGGAGCCAAGAACAATCAACACCAAGAACCAAAGACTAGATCATATCTTGCAAATGATAGCAAATCTGAGTTGCAATTAGGAGAATCATCCAGGTTCAAGCCTAGATATCAGATAGTTAGGAATGAACACAAAACAATGTATTATTCGTCATACTAATGACATATACCTTTCTTTTCTTTCTTTCACCATCAAGGAGGTCTGGGTCCAGTGGCGAACCAGAGGCCGGGGCGTTGGCTACATCGGAGCAAAAAGTGGAGGAGCAAGCCCCCTCCCAGCTGGCTTTCATGCAGCAGCAGTTGGAGTGTCTTTGAGGGATCCAGGCCAGCATCTCCGCCTATCATGTCGAGGTCATGGACAGCCTGGCCAGGATCAATAGGGAGGACAGGAGGCATCACCTGATGAATGAATCCTACCTGGCCAAGCTGCTCAGGATTGGGGCGGACCAAAGCACATTCCAGGGAGTCACTGCAGAAGCAATGCTACGCACTCTGGTCCCCAGCCCTACCTCCTCCACTCCGGAGGCATCCCCCGGCCACCTGCAGCTCGGACCCTCCTCTCCTCCCACCATGCCTCCTCTGCTGCAGGTGTCGACGCCTCCCAGGGGGTTGCCTCCACTGCACTCCCCCCACCACCACCAGGGAGACGGCAGCCAGCCACAGGGGATTTGGGCTCTCTGCCTAGGCGGAGGAGGACCTAGGCACTGAGAAGTTGTTTGTGCCTTCTCAACAGCACACCTCAGTGACAATCTATTGGTCACAATGTTACCTGCTGCAGTCCCTATCTTTTTTTTTTTTTTTTTTTTTATATTTAATATTTTATTTAGGACAAGTCAATTTTATATAACAATTTAGTATAGCATAGAAAAGTCTCTCATACAGCATTAAAACATAAACATAAAAAGAGTGAAGAACAGATCAGAAATATACGAAAGTCTAGACATCCTGTCCTCCTTAGCCTGTTATGCAATCATGGTCTAGTAAATATCCAAAGTTTTTAGTAAAATGGTATGGATAGAGCATATAAGAATAAACATGAACTATAGGCTCCTAGTTCCCCAATCATATTGACTTGGACCATCTAAAATCCGAGTTCCATACGACTTTCTATTCTATGATGAAAAAAGACGTCCTATCTTTTTATTTTCCTTTTTGATTATCATCCTGCATTCTTAAGTATGCTTACTTTCATCTATTTTACAAAATATCTACCTATCATTAAGCTTCCTCCGCTAATGCTTACTTGTGTTAACATATATAGAATATTCAGTACCTGTGAGCACCTTCATCATCACTCCAAAAGCTTCCATCCAGATGTGAAACACCCGTCCTCTCCAGCCGCCACCAACCACTGACTTCCCGAATTGTCCCATCCTATCCCAATTTAGATCTGTATACTATATTTGGACATCAACCAGGGAGACCACGTGCTAGTAAACTGGGGCATTGTGTTCTGTAATGAGTTGGCTATTCTCTCATTTATCATTATATAATTTATTTTTGTTATAATTTCTTTGATTGATAGTGTGGAAGTTTTCCAATTTTTGGCTATGCAATTTTTAGTGGCCAAGGTCCAGAATTGCCAGAGTTCATTCTGCTCTCTAGATAAATCGTGATTTTTCAATCCTAGCAGGCATGTTTCAATTTCGGGTCTCATATTACTTTTTGTGATTTGTGTAAATAAGTCAGAGAGTTCTCCCCACAGCTTTTGTGTTATGGGACATGTCCACCATATATGTAAAAAATTCCCTTCTGTTTTGCATCCCCTAAAGCATTCTCCATTTATGTTTTTGTTAAATTTTGCCATCCGTTGGGGAGTGTAATAGGTTCTGTGTAGTACCTTAATAGAGGTCTCAAGTAAACTGTATGTATATGAGCCTCTTGTCAGATTAGTACAAATTATTTTCCAGGTTATGGCATCTAATTCCCTTCCTAGGTTCTGCTCCCACTTTACCATAAATTTAGTTTTTTGCGCATATATTACATAGTTATATAGTTACATAGTTACATAGGCCCTCATTCAATTGTGATTTGGCCAATTGAATAGTGCTCTAAATAAGCACATAATATATATTTTTCAAATAAGTTTTTAGTTAGTGAAAACCTTCCTTTTGGATAGATGTTTACTAACTAAAAACTTCTTTAAAAAAATATGTTATGTGCTTATTTAGACCCCTATTCAATTGGCCGAATTGCAATTGAATGAGGGCCTTAGTATTTAAGGTTGAAAAAAGACTTTCAGTCCATCAAGTTCAACCTTTTAAGATCTCCTTTGATCTGCAATATGCGGATTAACTATTAATTCATTAGTTGTTAATTAATTATTAATCAATTATTTCATGTTTTTTTTTGTTTGTTTGTTTTTTTATTATTATTAATTAGTCCAGAGGAAGGCAAATAGAAAAAAAAAAAAAAAAACAAGCGAGACTTAGCCAATTGTCTAAAGGGGAAATGTTAAAAATTTGGATCATTACTCTCTCTCTAATTATCCATGATAACCCTGAATACCCTTTTTAATTAGAAATAAATCTAGTCCCCTTTTAAAGTTATCTATCGAATCCGCTGTCACCACCTCCTCTGGTAGAGAATTCCACAGATTAACCACCCTTACTGTGAAGAACCCTTTTATTTCTTTGAGGTGGAATCTTTTTACTTCTAACCTCAAGGGATGTCCTCTTGTCAGTTGAAAACCTCTTGGCACAAAAAGCTCCCCCGAAAAATCTTTATACTGACCCTGGATGTATTTATATAAGGTAATCATATCTCCTCTTAGACGCCTTTTTTCTAGAGAAAAGAAGTTTAATTTGGTTAGTCTTTCTTCATAACTTAGCCCCTCCATTCCCCTTATTAGTTTGGTTGCCCTTCTCTGTACCTTTTCCAGCTCTAAAATGTACTTTTTATGAAGTGGTGCCCAAAATTGTACTCCATATTCCAAATGAGGGCGTACTAGAGATTTGTATAGTGGCAGAATTATATTTGCTTCCCTGGCTTCTATACCCTTCTTAATACATGCTAATATTTTATTTGCCTTTGCAGCTGCTGCTTGAGCACTGTTACCTAGGTGGTTGTCCACAAGCACTCCCAAATCCCTTTCAATATCTGATACACCTAGATTTGCTCCATTAAGATTATAAATTGCATGGCTATTTTTCCTTCCCAGATGCATAACCTTACATTTATTCGTATTAAATCTCATCTGCCATTTAGATGCCCATTCCTCAATTTTATGTAAATCCCCCTGGAGGTAAAGCACATCATTTTCTGATTTAATTACCTTGCACAACTTTGTGTCATCAGCGAAAATGGAGACCCCACACTCCAATCCTACCTCTAAGTCATTAATAAATATGTTAAAAAGGAGAGGACCTAATACTGAACCCTGAGGAACCCCACTTACCACATTAGTCCAATCGGAGTATGTTCCATTTACAACAACCCTTTGTTTCCTGTCTTTTAGCCAGCTCTCAATCCATGAGCAGATATTTACTGCAATTCCTGTATACCTTAGTTTGCCCAATAGTTTCCCATGTGGCACTGTATCAAAAGCCTTTGCAAAATCCAAAAATACTACATCCACTGAGTTGCCTTGATCCAGGTTCCTACTAACCTCCTCATAGAAACTATTTAGATTTGTTTGACATGACCTATCCCTCATAAACCCATGTTGACTCCTACTTATAATCCTGTTCAAATAGACATATTCTTGTATATTATCCCTTATTAACCCCTCTAAAAGCTTCCCCACTACAGAAGTGAGGCTCACTGGTCTATAATTCCCCGGATTTGCTCTTGCTCCCTTTTTAAATATAGGTATCACATCAGCTTTTCTCCAGTCATCTGGTAGAGACCCTGTGTTGAGTGAATTTTGAAAAATTAAATATAATGGTTTGGCTATTATAGAACCCAGTTCCCTTAGTACCCTTGGATGTATTCCATCAGGACCCGGGGCTTTATTAACATTTATTTTTTCCAACCTCTTTTGGATTACTTCCTGTGTTAACCAATTATTTGGCAAAGGTAGTGTAGCCCCATTATGTTGCAGTGTCCCAACCACTGGTACCTCCCTCGTGTATACCGAAGAAAAGAATCTATTTAGCTCATCTGCCTTTTCTTGGTCACTAATTATCAGACAGCCTGTTTCACATTGTAATGTTCCTATAGCTTCCTTCCTCGCCTTCTTCCCATTAATATACTTAAAAAATATTTTAGGGTTAGTCTTACTCTCTTTTGCAATTAATTTTTCATTTTCTATTTTAGCCAGTCTAATCGCGCTTTTGCAAGCCTTGTTGATTTCCTTGTATTCCCGTAAAGCAGTCTCTGTCCCCTCTTGTTTGTATAATTTAAATGCCTGTTTTTTACTCTGTATCTTGATCTTTAAATCATTGTTAAGCCACATGGGTTGTGATTTACTCCTTTTACTTTTATTCCCACACGGTATATGCTGATGTGTATGCATATTTAGTAAGGATTTAAATGTTGTCCATTTATGTTCAGTGTTTTTACCTATCAGTTCTCTGTCCCAGTCTATACTTTGTATTGCTGCCCTTAGACCGTTAAAATCTGCCCTTTTAAAATTAAGAGTTTTTGTTGGCCCCTTAAAATGTTGTTTTTTTAATTCAATCTAAAATGAGACTGTGTTGTGATCACTGTTTCCCAAAGGTTGCCCTATTTCAACATTTGATACAATATCAATATTATTTGTAATGAGTAAATCTAAGATAGCTTCATTTCTAGTAGGCTCCTGTATAACCTGGGCCAAATAATGATCCCTGAGTGTACTCAAGAACCTGCTCCCCTTAGCTGAACTGCTGGTCTCATTTATCCAGTTTATTTCAGGGTAATTAAAATCTCCCATTATTAGAACTTGTCCGTGCTTAGCTGCATTTCCAATCTGTAACAATAATTGGATTTCCTCACTTTCAGCTATATTTGGGGGTTTATAGCATACTCCTACTAATATTCTTTTGGAATTTGCTGCTCCACTATTTAACTCTACCCACAAACATTCAACTTTATCACTAGGTCCACCATAAATATCTTCTCTGACTATAGCCTTAAATTCAGGCTTAATATACAGACAAATCCCTCCTCCTCATTTACCATTGCCTCTATCTTTCCTAAATAGGTTATAACCATCCAGATTAACAGTCCCACCACGTTTCGGTAATGCCTATTAAATCCCATTTTTCATTAATTGCTAATAATTCTAACTCTCCCATTTTTCCTGGCAAGCTTCTGGAATTAGCAAGCATACACCTTATGTTATGAGTCTGTAGTTCTTAAGTGCCTGCCACTGAACTTGAATTACTTAGTACTACCTCCATATTGACTATACTACCCCTCCCCCATCTCCTCCCCTATGAGTTGTTAATTCATCCCTTATACCCTCTACACTTTCTACCCCATTACTCATATAGATGACCAACCTGTATGTTTAGGATTCCCATACCTATGGGCTAACGAAGAGATCCAATGTCTAAACTTCCGGTAGTTCCACAACTCCCTCTCCGGAATTTGAAATCTGGATATGATAGAGGTATGCGTTAACAGGGCCTCCGTGGAAAACCATTCTCCTATTCTCATTAAAGGGCTGGTCTGCCACCATATTCTAGAATTTGGGCTAAGAGTGGCCCCAAACTCGGGGAAGGATGTTAAGGACATCAGTGGTGATAGAGGTGGAATCAAGTTGCTCGAGTTTTTAAGCCTATCCCAGGTCTTAAGGGTCGTATATATTATTGGGTTAGTATGTTTGTATCTCGTGTCTATTTTTGCTATCTCCCAGATCACCGTATCCCATGAATGGGGTTTCATCTGCCAATTTTCAATAAAGGTCCATAGTGGTTGTAGTTTACTAGAATGAGTTACAGGAATGCACGCCAGCCGTGCTGCTTGTAAATAAAGCCTCAAGTTGGGACAAGAAAGTCCCCCCTTTTGCCTATTCCTGAAAATTGTTTTCCTCGCGATACGTGGTGGTTTATTACGCCAGATAAATCTAAATATTGTATTCTGGAATTGATCTATTTCCCTCATACAAAGATTGATTGGTAAAGTTCGGAAGAGATACAGAATTTTTGGGAGCACTGTCATTTTTATTGATGTTATACGTCCCGTCCATGATATTTGGTATTTAGACCAGGTCCTCAAGTCCTCCGTCAGCTGTCTAATTAATGGTGGGAAGTTAGCTTTATATAGACCCGCTAAATTTTTGGTAAGATTAATTCCAAGGTACTTGATTGAATTTTTAGGCCACTGAAAATTGTATGCGCCTTTAATGTTTCTATTATAGGCCCTGGAACCCCTACCCCCAAGGCCTCAGTTTTTTCTTCATTAATTTGTAGCCCTGACATGGCCCCGAATTCCCTTAGCTTAGACAATAGTTTAGGTATAGAGTTTACAGGTTCAGTCAGAGTGCATAAAAGATCATCTGCAAATAATGAGCATTTCAGGTGGTAGTGACCTATCTGCAGACCCCCGATCTCCCCCTCGCCTCTTATTCTTTGGGCTAGAGGCTCAATAGCCAATGCAAATAACAGTGGAGACAGGGTGCACCCTTGCCTGGTACCCCTTTGGATGTCTACCATTGCCTCTCCTGTCCCAGGTAGTCTTATATGAGCTTCAGGATTTTTATATAGTGTTCTGATAAGACGTATAAAGTTTCCTTTAATACCGAATTTAGCTAGTACCACATATAAATAAGGCCACTCTACTGTGTCAAATGCCTTCTCCATATCCAACGCCAATACACAAAGAGGCGTCTTATTTTGGGAGGCTAAGTGTATTACATTCATGGTCCTTCGGATATTATCCACCGTTTGTCTATGTTGTATGAACCCAGTCTGATCTTTATGTATTAGGGTTGGGAGAAACTTTGCCATCCTATTTGCTATAATTTTAGTTAATAATTTAATGTCCCCATTCATAAGGGATATGGGTCGGTAATTTTTCGGCTCCAGGGGATCCCTCCCCTCTTTAGGGAAAACCACCAAGTTCGCTTTATTGAGTTCCGGGGGCATAGGTCCCCCATTTAGTATGGCGTTAAATAGACAACTAAGATAAGGGGCTAAAATGTTCCCGAATATCTTGTAATAAGAGTTGGTGAAGCCATCCGGCCCTGATTTCAGACTTTTAATGGTTTCTAATATCTCATCTACACCTACTTCCGCATTAAGATCCTCTAGATCTTGCTCAGAGGCTTTAGGGAGATCGCAGGAATCCAGGTAAGATCTGAGAGCTTCCGGGCTCGGGTTTATCTTTGTCGAATAAATTGAGTTATAAAACTCCCTGAATGTGTGTTTAATTTCACTTTGACTCACTGTTATCCTCCCAGTCTTAGTTTTAATCCTCAGAATTCGAGAAAATGCTGTCTTAGTCCGAAGCTTCCGTGCCAGAAATGAGTCTGGTTTATTAGCCTTGGAGTAAAACAGCTTTCGTCCGTCTCAGGGCGCTCTCTGTCTTGTGCGAAAGCAAGGCATCTAGTCCTAGTCTAGCTTCATCTATACTATTGCGAAGTCTGGTGGTGGGGTGTGTTTGATTTTGTAACTCTAAATCTCTTAATTTTGTATTAAGTTCCTGTTCCTGACGCATACTGTTTTTATTTATAACTGATGCCATCCTGATACATGACCCCCTGATATAGGCCTTGTGGGCCATCCACACCCATCCTATATTTGATCCCGGGGTATTTTTTAGTTCAAAATATTGTTGTATCTCTTTCTTTATCTGTGTCATTAGCGCCGGATCCGCCAGCATGCGTTCATTTATTTTCCAGGAATATGGAGTCTTTGCGTCACCACCAAGGTCCATATCCAAGGAAACTGCCGAGTGGTCCGACCACGGGCATACCAAAATTTCCGATCCCCTGGTCTGGTCAAAAAACTTTGAGGTCACTAATATCGTGTCTATCCTTGAGTAGGTCCCGTGCGTATGAGAATAGTAATGCCCATCTTTATCTATCATTTTGGAGTCTATCTGAAAGGGAAAGTTACAGTGAATGAGGATGGTGGCTCCTGCTTTTTTGGTCAGTTGGGTAGAAGAGTGGTATATGGGATAATCCTTGTTTAAATACGAAGGAATATGATTTTTTGCAAAATGCGTTTCCTGCATAAATATTATGGACGGTTTCTTTGTCTGGTAGTACAGAAAGGCTTTCCTTCTTTTAAATTGGGAATTAAAGCCCTTAACATTATGTGTTAAAAAACTATACTTATCCTTAATAACCCTAGTCATTTCTGTCTTGTAGCCTGAGATAGTTTGGTCTAATCTGCTTACCTTGTTTTGGTTTCAGCCGAGATAGATGGGGCGACCGAAGAGGTGTTTGAGCCATGACGAAAGGCTCCTTGAAGCTATTGTAGTGATGATAGTCAAGCGTGTACTTCTGGAGGAGAAAAACATAATAAGGAGTCAGGTTAACATTAGAGGAATTCACAAGGAGATCATTATCTTTGCAGTCATCAAGGAATACTATTATAAACATTGCTTTTAGTACACATAGCTTCCTACGCCAGTCGTCTATCCTGGCTTCTAGGGGAGAGAGTAATGGACCTGCCATTCTCTAGTACAGCCCCGTTAGGAAGGGGTAATGGAGTTTCTTTACCCCAAAGAAACCTAACTAAGGAGAGGGGGAATTCCTTCAACATATCAGATTATTCAGCTAATATTATAACTAGCAACATATTAACTAGATTCAAAAAATCACAACTGTAAATAACAACATTTTTTTTAAAGATTGAAAAATTCTCTGGGCACAAGAGTTCTGAAATATAAATCCCGTGACTCAACCAGGATGTTTCCGGGATCTCTTTAACTTAAGGTTTAGGCAATTTCTCTTTTTTTTTTTTTTTTTAGTTTTGAATTGTTAATTATCCAAGTCCTTCCATTTCTGGGCAAATCCTCAGTTCCTCCCCCCGAGTCTTGGTGAGTTTCTCTGGGGGTTTTGTCGTGGCATCCAATGTATTAGTCTCCTTAGGTCTCTTTCTGTTCTTTTGAGGGACCGTGTTCCACTGTCTCTTAGGGAGAGGATTCCAAGCCGCACCTTGACTTTCAGGCTCTCTATCTCCGCCATCGGAAATTATATGTAGCATTTGCAGTAAAGTTTGGCAGTCCTCCAAATTGTGGGTCGTGTGAGTTTTTCCCTTATACTGAAAAATCAGGGCAAAAGGGAAGCCCCATCGGTATTGGATGCCGTGTTGAATGAGTATTCCCAATGCCGGTTTCATTTCTCTTCTCTTGGCCAGTGTGACCGGAGAGAGGTCTGCAAAGACCATATGCAGAGCATCATCTGGTCCTCTAAGATCCGAGATCTTTCTGGTTGCTTCTAGAATTAGATCCCTTGACTGTTGTCGGGAGAGTCGAACAATTACATCCTTGGGGGTATCCACATTTCTAGTAGCTCCTAGCACCCTGTGCGCTCTTTCTATATCAACATCTGCTATTGCCCCTTTAGGTAAGATCACAGCAAGCAAGTCCATTATATATCTTTTCAAATTAATTACTGCTCTTGGTATACCCCTCACTCTTATGTTATGTCGTCTCGAGCAATTCTCAAAATCTTCATATTTGTCCTCTAGAGCCGCTATACGAGACGTATTGTGATGTGCCTCCCTTCTATCTCTTTCGTGAGCTTCCACTATTTGATCCACTGTTTCTTCAAGTTGGTGGGTTCTTTGACCCAGGTCTTGGATGTCTTTCCTGATTGCGTCCACCGTTTTAGTCGTGTAAGCTTGGATCAGTTTTTAAATTTGTGCTATTGCACTTTTGGAGAGTTTTATATCCATCTGGGGTGCATTTTGGATACCCTCCCCCTCTGACTCTTCTGAAAGATCAGATCTCCCTTCTCTAGGAGTTTCAGGGGGCTTGCAGTAATCTGTAATTCTCTTGAGTGGGAGGGATTTTTTACTTTTTCCCATACAGTATTAAACTCCAGTGTACCTTCCACAGTATGAGGCGTGCTATAGTTCCTACACAGATGCAGATCCGATCCAGAAACGTGTTCCTGTTAGAGTAGGATTCTGGTTTGTTATTTTACAAGTTGTGGCGTAATATGTTGCTAAGCCATGATCTGTCAAGGTTTCCCCCTGTGGATCATGCTAGGCCTGCATTTCTCTCTTTTCACATGCAAGCAATATCTAATAGATAATTAGAGTAGTTAAATTGTTCGTAGAGAGTGGCGGTCTTGTCAATTTTTAATTAGGGTCTTAAAGCAGTAACCCAGAGTAGTAGTGCTAAACTGCTTTGCAGTCACCACATTCGTCTGTGCATCTGTGTTTGCTTCCTGGGTGTTGTGTATCTGCTGCTGCTTGTAGGCCTTGTATAAGCTGTAGTACTAAGAGCATCTATTGTAATGAAGATGTGACATATATAGGAGCCTAAACTCCTGCAGTGTAGCAGAGTACTCACAGTTCAGATCCAGGCTATTAATCTTTGCCCTTAGAGACCCAGGAGTCGTGGGTGTAGAGAGGCTGTGGCTTCTTCACTAGGCCTAAATTTTAAAATGGCCGGCACCCGTTTTCGAGCGCATTTCCCGCGGCCTGTTGCACCTTGGGCTGCACCCCTCCGGCCGGAACCAGCCACCACCGGACGTCTCTGGGTAGCCTTTAGAGCTCCCTTGGGGTATCCCCTTCGCCTGGGCCTGGTCCGAAGCTCCCTCCTCTGAAGTAGCCAAGATGGCCGCCGCCTGTTCTCCCCAGGCCCCTGCTGAGCCTCCTAGAGACAGGGTACCCTGTCGTGGCCTCTCCACTCAGCCCAATCGGGACCCCGAAGCGCCAGACCGCCAAGGCTCTCCCCAGCCTTCTCCTCCCTGCAGTTCCCAGCAGAGATGTGGTTGAGAGTGCTGTCGGTGCCAGTCTCCCTCCGTCTTTGCTTGTGGGCCTCTGTGCCTCCAATCGAAATTTGTATTTCTGAGTGCCACCACTTCTCATGAAAGGCCCTAATGTATTTTATGATAATGGCACTTGTTATCCCTTTCCAGCAGTGCCACACGTCAGACTATCACATGTCACATGCAGGTGGTCCCACAGACTGCTGATGCTGCGCATCCATCACTCAGGAGCACATACACACACAGCCCTATCTTTTTTTAAGGCCTTATTTTGTAGGTGTTTTTTTTTTTTTTTTGTTTGTTTTAGGTACAATTCAGGTCCATCTACAAGCATTGTGAAGGAAATTATGAGGTTTAAGGTTTTCACAGTGCCTCTCAGGTAGACATTCCTTCAATGACAGCCCCCCTTAACATGTAGTTCACACAATCTTAAAGCTATCATATAGCCAGATATCTAATACATGATTGTTGTTACCTTAAATGTATACTAATACCGCTATGGCGGTGGACTTGCAAAGTCTCACAATGGCATGTTAATGACAGCCAGCATTAATATATGCACTAGTGAAGCATGTGATCCTAACCTCAATATCAGTCTAAGAACAGATCCTTGGGTCTGATGTAAGTAACAGTGAATCTGGCTGCTAACCTTTATGTCCTTTCCGTATTAATGGGTATTTTCCAATATGGTTGGTTATCCAGAGACCTAGCTAATAGTTAGTAATGCTTGCACATGGGAATCAGGTGACTTGGTATACTGTTACAGTTACAGTATTTAGCACTGTACAGTACATGCATGTTGATTATTTTTTCATTATTATCATATTATCATCCCCTGCCATTTTTTAGTTGACCACTTTTTCAGATTTTTGTTTTGTCACCACACTGTATGTTTGAAACTCCATTGGATTTCACAGTCCATAGGTTTAATCATCTGTTTCATTGAGCAGATCTAGAAATGTTGTAAATGCTATGCACATTAATTATTTCTTCAACTAAATGGAGTGGTTTCTGATGATCCTTTTTTTTATCAGATTCCGGTTGCAGTGGTGTAGTGACCACGTGTGATTCTGGTAGGTGCTATGCATCATGCTTACTCTAGTCTATGACATTACCCCTTTAGGTATCCCCGTTTTTCCACAAGCCTCTTGCTCTCCCAGGATCCGCCCACACCACACCCATGATATTAATGCACAGTCTTGTCCATTTGCTGCTCTGTGTATGAAATAAAGCTTTTTTATACCATTCTTACCTTGTCTTTTCAATGGTTGGGGTTTTGGGAAAAAAGCCAAAGGCGCTGATTGTCAGGCCCCCGATGAGCATGAGGCACGGAACACAAAATACGGCTTTAACGGCCTACATTTTTATCAAGCCTGTAACTCGGAAGCCGCCATAAGACCGCCAAAAGATGCCAATTACTTCACAAATTAATTTACAATCTCACACACAGCACAGGGGAAAAGGCAGGGAGCCTGTGAGTGAGGTTTCAAGCTAATATGAGGTATAATTGGCGTTTTTAGGAGATCGAAAATCGGCTAAGCAAGGAAAAAAATGGCAGCTGTAAACCCGTAATTGTTTTAAAAAAGTCTCAAAACGAGGCCGAAGGCCAAAAGACTTTGAAAAAAGAACCAACTTGAGCAGGGAGAGAGAGGAGAAAGACACAGGGGAGGGAGATGGGAGAGAGGGTGAAAGGAGACACAGGGGTGAGAGAGGGGGGAAAAGAGACATAGTGGATGGAAATAAGGGAAAAAAACACAGTGTAGGGAGAGGGGGAGGGAGAGGGGGGGAACAGAAACATGGAAGGGAGAGGGGGAAACAGACACAGGGATCAGAGAGTGGGGAGAGGCTCGAAATGAGCGCCAAAGACGCTCAGTGCTGGGCTTGCGATGAGCGGCGAAGGCGCTCAGTGAGAGTCGCGTAAGTGGCGGGTTGGACGACGCCTGCAATGAGTGATCATTGTTGGGCTCGCGATGAGCGCTGAATGCGCTCATCGCAAGGCCTGTAAAGTAGAAGGTGGATGAATCTCGCAATGATCGCCTTCGATGGTCAGTGTGAGTCACTCAAGTTAGAGGGGAGAGAGCCTTGCATTGTGTGGCAAACAGCATTGCCAGCCTTCAAATTTTATTGCCGTCATTTTTGACGTGCAAGTCGCTAGTATAATAATAATCAAGGGTTCATACACATGCAAAGTCCAATTTGTGATACTGTGGAGTATCAGCATTCCGCTGAGGGACTGATAACAATATGACAGGTGATACTGGAGTGGGTTTTCAGCTTCTTCTCTAGTGGACTGTGATTTGTTTGACCTCTCTGCTATGACCTGCCCACCTAGATTGACCCTACATGGTATAGCTTGCAGGTTCACTGAAGTACACAAGCCCCTTCACCACCATCACTTAGCAATGCGGAAGGGGACCAAGGGAACATACACCCCACTAATCTACACTTATTCATCAGGAGGGCCACAAAACCACATAGAGGCTGTGAAGAGGCTCGAGGATCAACAGCCTCCATCAGGATAATCTCCGCTACACCCATCCTGTAAAGTTCCACACCATTGCTGGTGGCCATGTGCCAAAATGTATACCCATTCCCATTTGGTGACCTCCCATTATGCTTCGCTATTCATCAATTTACATTTGTATGTTCCCCTGGTCCCCTTGTGGATTGCTAACTGGTGGTGGTGAAGGGGCTTGTGTACCTGAATGAAGCTGTGAGCTATACCATGTGGGGCCACTGTAGGTGTGCAGGTCATAGCAGTGAGGTCAGACAAATCACAGTCCACTAGTAAAGGAACTGGCAACCCACTCCAGTATATTTGGCATGCAAACCGTGTGGACAGGCAGAGACCTAGCTAAATATGCTGTAGTCCATAGGGTCACAGAGAGTCGGACACATGAAGCCTAATTTGATTTGCTTCTAACTAGCACTGCAGTCTCATCACACCTTTTTAATGTACCGGCTATACAATTATTACAATTGTATTTATGTAAAATGTGTGCAGTTATGTAAACTGTTAATATCTTTGTGGAAGCCTCTATACTGTCATTTTGGCATTATAGCCAAAACCAAGGTTTATAGTTATACAGTTACACAGTTAAAGTTTATTATTACTTTGAATTGCAAATATGTACTTACTGTTTTTTCTTCCTCTTTTTCCTTAAACAGTTCTCCCCCCTCCCTTAACTTTATACTTATGTCCACCCCCCAAAAAATGGGGGGGGGGAAATAAGTTTGTGTCTGTATTTGAATTTTTATTTTGTATCTATCCTGTACCATGATTGTATTGTACCTTGTTGATAAGATGGGAAGGCTTATCTCCCCATTTAATAAAATACTGTACTGACTACTAGTTTCACAATAAAAATGAAGATAAATAAATATATCAATCCATTTAGAAACAAAAGTATATTTTATTAGTACTTTCAATAAAATGTATATTTTAAATGGTTACAATAAGGCAGTGATGACCGACTGCTACACTTTACAGACCACTTTAATCCAAAACATTATGCTATGCATTTAAAGGAGAATGTATAATATACACATTTTCCACATGGAAAATAAATTGTATTTATTGAAGAAAAATAACACTGAACAAGACAGGGGATAAAATAACAATGTGTGTTATCATCCTTTATCTTTCCAATTACTTAAGGGTAACTGTAAGCATAGACTCATGGGATTTTGTTCATGTGTTTCTTATCTAATCTACATTAATCACCAGTGGGAGCAAAAGTACAATATAGCAGTTCAGACATCCATAAGGCTCACTGTTACTCTGTTTCCTGTAGGATATCAGTAAAGAGGAGGAAAAAACAATCCCACACTGGCTATATAATATTTAATTTAATTTTCTAAACAATAGATTAATTATTTAAATTATGGATTTTGACATAATATTAAAGTTACAACATAACAAGCATAATTGTCCAATGGTATAAAGGACCTCTGTAGTCTCTATAGTTTGGATACATTACATTATTTTGGGAAACAATGACATTGACTATTCCTCCTATGTTCTACTTTGTTGCAGGAAACATAGGAAACATGGAGTGTGAATCTTACGGAGGTCTGGGCTGCAGCTCATTATGCTTGTATTCTCATTCAATTAAATGTGATCGAATAAGAAAACAATTAACTGGCTTCCATGATACTTTGTTTATGCTTCTTCAAATCAGTTCTCCTTGCTTTGCTATATATTAATTTGTATTTATCTTTGTCTGAACTTAAATATAAATGAACTATAATAATAATAATCAGTTGTAAGATAAACAGTGGAACAAACACATTGGCCCCCGTTTAATTATAGTTTCCGGCAATCCGGTAGCCCGTGAGGTCACAAGTTAATTTGCTATTCAATTGGCATCTTTTTGCGGGCTCCAAACGGATTACAGCCTTGAAAAAAATGCGATGGTTAAACCCATAACTTACAACCTCCCGAAGCCTTTGATCTTTCACTTTTGCAAGGGTTACAATGGCTAAAACCACAAATCGCTATTCAATTGCTCAATTTCCCCAAGCCCGCAAATGTTTTCACACCCGTAAATGGCAAATGTAGGAGAAAACCCTTTGAGTGCTAGAGAGGACCCGCAAGGGGGCTAAACACCTGTTTGTAGCACTGTAAATGCAAAAAAAATCATTGCTGCACTGTAAATGACAGGGAAAGCGCTGAAAGACATTTGAATTAATTGCACAACAGTCTCAAGCTCGCAAATCGGCAGGAAATGTAATTTATTTTTATGTTTCATTTCGGGGCTAAATCGATCTCGGGTATCAATGAGTTAATACAAATCAGGCCACCCATATGGACTAGAACAGTATTGGCATTCATTTTCATAATTCTTTATTTGGGGGGGTTGCAAATCTGATGCAGAACCTAATTGTTTGACATGTAACCTCCATGTTTTACTGCTGTAATAATGACAGTCTCAATTTCTATTGGCTAATTCGATTTGGGAGGTTACGGGCTTGCTTAATTGATCATGTTCCCATCCTGAACTGCTACGAATCAGTGCATGGTTTAGGGTTTCGGCTTTGGGACAGTAATTTGCAGGCTTGAGCAATTGAATAGCATCATAATCGGAGACCAACAGGAGCCCGCCACACCCCCAGACACTCGACCTACAGCGATCGAGTTGCAGGCTGGGAATTGAAAATGGCTCATTGTTTCCATTATGCTTTATTGGTAATTGTCTTAAATCAGTATCATTTATTTTACATGAAAACCAAAATTTTGAGAATGTGTAAGACATATTCTTTTAAATGCATCCTAGATATTGTTGGAGTATAGTGTCCCTTCAACAAGAATATGTCCCAACATAATATTTTGGTCTGTTATCTGCTTTAGTTGCCATGACAAGGTCTAAAAAGATACACTCATATGATGAAGAACCAAAGTGTCTACCTAGTTTAGATAAATGGCTACAAGGGTTAACCACAAAACTGCTTAACTAAGCTATCAGAAAACAACAATTACTGTAAAATCCTCTGAATAGTCATTCACTCCATACACTCAAATTCTATGAATTTTTTTTTAAAAAATATTTCAATCTATAGGGACTTTTGGTTGTCCGAGGTTATAAACTCTATACAAACCCCACTTTGGTGAAAAGGGATAACTTAACCCCTTACACGCTATAAAACATCTTGTAGTTTGAAATACTCTGACTGCTGAATAGATAGATATCTGGGTGACCCAGCTGGGCACTTAATAACTAATCCCCAAAGCAAGACAAAGAGCTACTTCTTTGTTATAACTTTTATGCTTGCTGTTATAACCAACACCTCCTGCTCTGTTGTATAATAATAAATCATACAGAAGTGTTGACTCCAATATATGTGGATATTTTAGATTAACAAGCACTCCCTGACGGGATCTAACATTCATAGATTCACAGTAAATACACAATGGATAGAAATGTGTAACACAGTAACTGTCAATATGCATCAAGGTTACAAGCCTTAAGATCAAGACAGCTTATTTAAAATATTCCCCAGATATGTCGCAAGCCAACATATAGCAAACATGATTTTTTTGAAACCACCATAATTTACATTCAGTTCTCCATGAAATTTTGCCCATAATCAAGCACTGAAGGTCCAAATATGTTTTCTGTATTTCATATGTAATTAATCTGTATAATTTGAGAAATGAAGGCCTACAAATATGGTTAGGACACCCACATTTTTTTTTTTTTGCCATACTGAATAATCTTTAGAAAACAATTATACTGGAACACTGTATATTGTTACCCAGTAGAAACTAATTGAGTAATAGTGTTGGTGCTACCATGTTTAATATCATTTTTAACAAAATAAAACAGAAAAATAATCTATTTGACATGTAAGGTTTAACATTTATTCTGGGTAAAATAAGAAAATAGTTTTTTGAAGCAAAGTGACACATTATGATGCTTGAATAAAAAATAAAAAAATTTGCATGACTTAGTTAAATATAAAGTTCTATTTAAAACGTTGTTTAATTTTGACTTTAGAACTCCAGTCCTGTCATCCCCTGAACCTCTGTTCTCTTGTAAGTCCATGTTTGTTGCCTTGAATTTGATGTGAGAGCATTCTGTATTTTTTTTTTTTTGTATCCAAGCACTACTTTAGCCACCATTTTATTGATTATGGGAGTAACACTATTACTTCTGCATGATTTTTGTCTGCAGTAGAAAATTTGACATTGTCTTATTTGACATTCTGATCCAGTTCACTAATTCTCAAGATGTAAAGTTTTAGTCTTGACATCTCCTCCATAACTATGCTCAATTTGCCCTAATTCATTGCGTTGAAAATGCCCCAGGGGTCTGATCGGAACCCAGAGGCAAGGGTTAAACATTTAGGTGCTGCAGGGGTCTAGATCGGGACCCCCTCAGCATGAGGCTTAACTGTTTTGGTCCTGATGGGGTCCTTGATGGACCCCCTCAGCGTAGGCATTAATATTAGGTGCCGTGGGAGTCCCATTTGGACCCCTGGGGCAAGGGTCAAATAGTTGCATGGGGGGTTCTTTAAGAACCCCCCCCCCCCCCCCACAGGGTTAAACCTATTCGGGGCTGGGTGACAGAGTATTGTTTGCGTACTTTGGCACTCAGCAAAGGCTTTAAAATCATTTGCAAGCGCTATTTAGTACCCATACATTTTTCTTCATTTTTTAGCACTACCCTATTTTGCGTTAAGTCTAATTAGCATAGAGTTTTGAGGAAGGAGTCACTCTTAATATAGGGGCAGTGAAACAATCAATGGAAAAGTTTGCCCTATTTTGCGACATTGGCTTGCCGCAGTCACTCGTACCAATATTTCCAGGTTGGGTGATTAACATAGGTCGGGAGAATTACTTTGCTCTTCAACATGGTATAAACTGCAATATAGGGGATTAGCATATGGGACCTATATAAGGTAACATAGATCGAGTGAACTTTAGAATGGGAAAAGCCCAATAGACTTGACAGTAGGAAGAGGTGAAATACACGTAGGCATCAGAGACGCATAAGAACTGGTTTTGGAAACCACTGGATTGTGCATCTACTGCTAAAAGTCATAAAGCATATAATGAATGTTATGTCTACTTCTAATTGATGGTCTATCAATTAACATACCTGATTTTATAAGCATAAATTCCAATACAGACTGAGGTTTCAATGCTATGAAATTTGATTGTAGGTAACTGCATATAATGAAGGGTACTTTACATGAATGATGAAATACAGCAAACTGCCTTTAAATAGCTAAAGTAACTGAGTAAATAACTATCAATTCAATGGAATTCCCTTTTGAGAATAACACAGGAATTTCGGTGTTAATGGGAATTAGAAAAATAAGATTTATTTATATATGGTTGTTTATATACATATATATATATATATATATATATATATATATATATATATATATATATATATATATATCAAATATATAGTTGTGAGCATGCAGGCCGTTGCTAACGCTTGCAGCCCCAAAGGCGCTCGCAATGAGGGCCGAAGGATCTTAAAACACCAACAAATACATAAATACATTTTGCACCCAAACAATATTACCTTCTTTACTATGTTATTGCCGTCATTTTTTGACGGGGAAGTCGCTAGTATATATATATATATATATATATATATATATATATATATAAGGTTGGGGTTTGCTGTTTCTCCTGTTCACGGTAGAATTGCCTGGTATTTCGGGGCTAGGTCACTCTAGTGAGTGGAACCAGACTGATATACTACAGGATATTTCTCCCTCTGAATGGAACAAGTATGCTAAAAGAGGTTGCTCTCAGAGTGGGTTATCATGTCCATAGAACTAACCTATTAAGGTTAGTTTGTTCTCTAATGAACACCTCTGACTTAGTTATTTTGTTTATGAAGATATATATGTGTCAGAGAAAATGGCTGCCCTGTACAGTTGTTGAAGTGTGTATGCTACTAATCAAAGGGGAGGAAACCAAAGTGTGTTTAAGATATATGTATATGTCAACATTCCTAGAGAAGATAATAATGAAATGGATGTAAAGATGTTATAATGCCTTGCACATGAATCCTTGACAATAGTACTTTATACAAAATCCAGAACACACACAAACTGTTACAGAATGTTATCAGTTCAAATTTAAATATACATCTATTAGACCTGTTATGAAGTTTTCACAGCAATAGAAGCAGTTCCTGATTTTTATAATGCTTAGCCTGCATACATATTTTTTAAATTCTGCATAAAGAGTAAGGACATTTTTGAGACATCAACTGTCTTGGTGAAGGGATCAAAATAACCTGGTGTATCTGCTGGGTAGGTCTAGCCGTAACAGCCTTATCAAGCCCACAGAAGAAAGCAGATCGCCACAACTGCCGCAGTAATAGATAGACTTTAATTATATGTCTGTGTACTGATCATTACCATTACATTGAGCAAGTGTTCATTTCCTCTTATTTTGTTTTTAGGCATATCTATTGCTTTTTTTCTTAATTAAATTAATATCTCTTATCATCCTAACTTCAATCTTTCTCTCAAGAATAAGACCTTCAGTTGTGTTAGTGCGTAAATATGTATCATTGCACCATTTGTTGTTGTTTAGTCCACTCGCCATGACTCTATGGACCACATCACACCAGTCACCTCTGTCAGCCACTGCCCCTCGGAGCTCCATCAAGCTCATTGCACTTCAGTGTTTTTAATACAATATTGGACAGTGTATTACTGTATAATTGAAGAATAAAATGACAGTAAGAAAACAACATGAAATGCCTTTATTTTTCATGTACTAATGAAGATACTGAGCATAGTCTTGCATCATCCGATGCTCACTCTCAGCACGCTTTGTCCTATGCCTGAGTGTAACAAAAGCAGCAGTGTTGTTCATTGTTGGGAATCACAAATCCTATATAGAGATGAACGCTTTGGATATGCTTCTGGGAGGGGGCAGAACTCTGCACAGCAGCTGGGGAATCAATGCAAGCAGTCAGGTTCCACCTGGCACATAAACCGACGTTATGTCATTAGGAGCTTACACTTCAATGTCTTCATTAAACATATAGGCTCTGGGCTAATCCAGCTAACACAACATAAACCTATTTAACTCTTTGCATGCCAGAGCTTTCTATATATAACTGCTTTGAAATATTTTAGAATCGTTTTTTTTTGTTTTGTTTTGTTTTTTAAACAAACAAAGGTGTCCTGTTGTCATACATGTTTGTTTTTATATAAACCACAATATTCTACATAAGTATGGAGGTATATTAGAACCTTTCTAAGAGGTTCAAAGTGAAAATCACATGGACACACCTGTTACCATTTCTACACCCACAAATCTACAGGTGTAGACACTAAATGTAATCACTAATCACAATACTTTAAATATTTACATTTAAAGTATTTGCATTGTATATGTGTATATATTGTCTTTCTCAAGTTTATTCTATGGAGGGAGAAGGGGAGACATAAATGAAAGGGGAGAAGTGGAAACATAAAGGAAGGGATGATGGTGTTAAACATGACTGAGGGAAAAACAAGGCAGGGGGAGACATGACAGGGAGAAATGTTGGAGGGCGAGATCCGGGAGAGGAAAAATGGGAGAGATGAGGGAGCCAGCAAAATTAAGCAGGGGGAGATTGGAGAGAGCTGAGGGAGAGGGGTAAGGGAGCAGATTATGAGTAAGATAGGGGCAGATGAGGGAGGGATGAGAGACAAAAGAGAAATGAGGGAGGGGGGAGTTGAGAAAAATAAAGAAGGGGATGGGGAGAAAGCGATGAAAGACAGAGATGATATTAAGGGGGGGAAATAATGGGTGAGAGAGTGTTAGATGAGAGGGGATGGTGGAAAGAAGTTTGGGAATAGAGTGCTAGAAGGGAGAGAGTGCCTAGGAGAAGAGAGTGGTATGTGGTGGAATAATGTGCGAATGAAGACTAGAGAGATTGGGATGTTAAGATAGAGTGGGATGTGTGAGTGGATGGAGAGAGAGCTATATGGGGGAGACAATGGTTACAGGGAGAGGAGGACAAGAGACAAGTGGGTGGTAGAGAGAGTGGGTACAGGGAGAAATGTATATGTTGTAAAAATGAGAGAGAGGGTAAGAGGGAGAGAGAGGGCTCTGTGGGAGAGATAGGCATTAGTAAGAGGGAGATACAGGTGGAGACAGGGGTAAAGAAAAGAAAGGTATATGGGGAAAAGAGAGAGGGTTAGGAGAGAGAGGGCAATGAGAGAAGGAATGGGTGGAATGTAGGTAAAGAGGCAGTGGGGAGATATGGGGTGGGAATAGAGAGGGTGATGGGGGACAGAGAGTTGGAAGCGGTGAAAGAGGTAAATGGGAAAAGGGAAAAAGGGGATCGAGAGATTGATGGAGGAAAGAGTATAAGAGAAACACTTCCCTTGCTGCAACATTCAAAATATGTGTGATGTAACATTTATGGGGTACAAACATATGTTGACTTACACATAGTTCTTAACTTTCATACCTTACCTTTTGGTATTTATATGCATCTTACAATGGGCTTGCTTGAGATTTCCAGCTCGCAAATTTGAGCAAAGAATATTGAATGGGTGTCTTTAAGAAATTAAATATGTTGAGTATTTTTGAATTCTGTACTTTTAGACAATATATAGAGTTATGTTCATGTACAGGGATAATATAGTTATCATGTGAAGAAACTCCTTTCTGTTAATTAATTGCATGTTCTGGACAGAGATAAATATAAAGTTACCCAGATTTATTATCAGTTTACTTAGTGGGTCCGGGGCTTTGATTATTATAGAAGGGGCAGAGGTGGAGACATAAAGGGTAGTATTAAACAGGACTGGGGAGATAGGGTGATCATATTGGATTTCGTAAAAACACAAAATACAAAGTGAAAGAAAAATGTTTTTTATTTAATTACTAGCTTTTGTTAATGTTTTCTTTCCCATTTAACATATACCCAAAATAAGAAATATATCAGTAGAAATCTGAACTTCTACTGAAACAATATATCATTTTCCATAAACATATACAAAGCAAAATGTTTCAAATGTGTCTGGCTTCCTGGGTAAGGAAAATATCCTGAAATCCTGGCACTGACAGTTGTTGATGTTGTTGCAAGATTTTCTTCTTTTTGTGTAGAGGAAAAGTGGATTCTTTCAAGGTAGCCCTAAATGAGCACTTAACCATGAGAGAACAAAATGGGTTCAGAAGAGTGAGATAATAAAGTTAGAGAGAATAATACTAGAGAGGGTATTTAATCCAGGATAAAAAAAAGAGCTGAATGGTGTACTAGGGCAAATGGATGCAGCAGAAAAAGAGGCTAAGAAAACAGCATCATCCGACGCGCGTTTCTCCATTATACTCAAACGCATTCTTCAGGGGAGCATATTAGCGCCAATATCAGGAAAATACACTCCCCTGAAGAATCCATTTGAGAATAACTGGGAAATGCGTGTTGGATGAAGCAGTTATCCTGAGTTTACACTTGAAAATCAAGAGATGCTGATGCTGATCTCATTCAAACTGGTAGATATGGCACATATTTTAGTATTTAGTAAATAAATTGACACTGGTTATATTAACAGTAACTATATACTTCCTGTTATATGGATTTGACTTTATATGCATTTCATCAATTCATTTCTGTGATCTAAAGGAGCAGATGTTAAATGTATCTATGATGTGTATTCAATAAACTGTATTTGAGTCCCTAAAAGTTAAAAGATTGTTAAAGGTAAATATTTACATGTATTTCCTTTAGAACAGACAATAGCTAAATTGAATTGATTGTGGTAGCTAGTTATAATAGTGCAGGAAGCACAGACTAGGTTCCAGCTTTATGGGCGCCTCTCGCCAGGCTAACCCAGAGGGATATCCTTCATTGTAGGCAAGCATTTCCCCACTTTTCAGGTTGTAATAGTTTATTTACCTGTAGAATATTCTATATACCATTTGCCATATTGTGATGATGATGATCATGTGTTTTAATTACTCGGCTCTCGCATTTACAGATGCCTTAGTCAGGTAGCTTTTAATCACTTTAATTCCCTACTCCATAGGTTTTATTTACACAGCAATTAAAAGTTAAGTATTAATAGTGTTTTACTTCTTATATAGAGTAATTTTACTAATTAATAGTACTGTTTTACAATGCTTTTTAATTTTTTGGAATAATTGTGATTACTATATATTATTGGGTTGCACTCCATCCACAATAATAATATTATTACACATCTGGGTTACCCCCATTTCTAAGCAACTAAAATAAGTGATATCAATGGCAGGATTTTTACAGCTAAACAATAATCCTAATCAGTGGTTAGAAGAAGTGGAAAAAGTTTCTTCATCTAGTACAATGATACATGATGGTGAAATTGACACCAAAAATATGTATAGAGTATTCAATGAAGTAACTAAATCCTATAAAAAACAGGATCGTTCATGGTGGGAGATCCAGAGTGTTAAAAAGTATTTGAGCAAAAAATGAATACAGAGAGGCCTAAGAGTTAACTTGGGACCTGCTCAACACTTAAGAAATTATCAATTAATTGCTGAATGGAATAAGATACTAGATGAGTGTTCCTTTTCACTTATGTCGCTAATCCTTAAAGAAGAACAATTTAATTTTAGACAAAAACAAAGTAGAACTGGCAGTAAATCTAGTGGAGATAGAGACTTAAGGAACCACGCTAATTTTCTAGACTTAGAAACCAAATGAAAAAAACAACATTGAGAAATTCAGCAGGATACTCAAAGACAGAAAACATAAAAAATTCACAAGAGATGTCTGGGATTATGAATGAAATAAGATGTACAGATATAATTTAAAAAACAAATAGTTTACAAACTGAGAGAGTCACAAGTTCGAAATATGATACTTCTGATACAGATAATGAAAATTCAACATACTGTACTTTGTGAACAGACAAAGAAGAGGTGGAAATAGTTGATGTAATCAAGGACAAGGAGAAAGCAATTTTTTATGACCTCGATCATGGACGGGACAAAGATAAAATCTGAGAGATTGGAGCAAATGTGCATATTGAAGGAAAGATTTCTAAATAATACTTTAAAAGAGATGCAAATCATAAATTTATCTGATTTCAATTTCATTCAGCATCACATTGACCTTTTAAAAAAAGGGCTTACCTTCTCACCAACGTTCCATGTGTTTGAGTGGTCGAAGGAATCGCATCTATTTGCAAGAAAATTGCTGCTGGAAAAATATCATACGAACATGTTTCAAAACCAAGGCTAAGATCTTGGATTAAGTCCTGAAGAACAACGAGTTCTGTAGGATCTAAACCATGTCACACTTGCAAGGCATGTCAACATATGAAGAAAACAGTAAACTTCAAGGACTTTTCTCTTAAAGGGGTATGAATTGATCAAGTCAATTCAAAGAATTAAAGAACATTTTTTTTGTGGTATAACATGATTGTCTTACAATTATTATATTTTGATAGTACACAAAAAGTAATATGGTCCTCTATGAGATATATTTCAAATTTAATAACTTATATTATTTACCTCATAGGGTCAGAAAGTGCTGATGTGCTTGTTATCAAATTAATATTTGCCCATATATAATTTTTGAAAATTGTTATAATGTGCTCTAGTCAGTGGTATGAATTATGATTCAAATTTATTATGATAAAGTGACAATTGTGCTATAGTATGTCTGATTTATATAAAATATTGACTTAAGGTTATATAGGTAATTATCCACTACTATTTTCCAAATAATTTGTGTGCAATGTGCATTTTTAAAACCTAAAGTGACTTATGCTACCATACAATAACGTGATAGATGATTTTGAAGTAATAAACATATTTACAAAATATTACCTTTGCTACCTCGTGGATATATTGCTATATCCACTACTTAACCCACGTAACCTATCAGCATATAAATGAATAATAAAAGTTAAGAAAATAATATGGGCATTATTTGAATGTGCTGATTATGTAGGACTTCTGATCTAATCTCTATAGATCAATATGTAAGTATACGGGACATTGGTAGAAGTCCTACTCTCTAATATACCTAAAATTATGCAATTACTATATACACACTTGGGCCCTCATTCAATTGTGATTTGGCCAATTGAATAGGGCCTTAAATAAGCACATAACATATTTTTTTTAAAGAAGTGTTTAGTTAGTGAAAACCTTGCTTTTGGATAGATGTTTACTAACTAAAAACTTCTTTAAAAAAAATATGTTATGTGCAATTGATTGAGGGCCTTGATGTCTGAGCTAATATGGCTAATTTTGTCTCTCTAATACGCTGTGCTGTACTTTGCTGTACTATCTTGCGCTTGCGAGTGATGTCACTCAACTCGTCATATGCACGTTTCTAAGAGACGTTACGTCTCACGTCATCAGGGGCTGTCTTGCTCTGTGTGAGTAATCTATTTCTATTAACTCCTGACTATCCAGAAATACTCAATACTCGAATGCTTAATTTTTCTAGTACATACATGTTCCAAAGAGTAATATACTAAGTACAGATCTTATTTATTAGTATTATATTAATTACTAGGAACATGCCTGTCAAAAATGACGGGAATAAAATTTGAAAGCTGGTAATGCTGTTTGCCAGACAATACTTGACTCTTCCCCCTGTAACTTGCAGGCCTCGCGATGAGTGCTGAAGGTTCATCCAGCCTAAGTCATGGGCCGTACACGTCTCGCCTTGCTTCGCAAGGTTTTGCAGTTGAGCGCTCATCCAGCCTAAGTTGTGCGCCATACACAGCTAGCCTCGCTTTGTGCGCTATACACTGCTCGCAGTTGCGACCTCGCTTTGTGAGGTCGCAACTGCGTGACCAACATCGCAAACGTTACAGACAGCGTTCTTGGTCCACAATTCTATATATGATGATTTTAGATGTAAATCTATCATATAAAGGGGGTAAATATGAATTTTTCATTCTGGCCTTTTGGACTCTTGGTATCCAACCAAAAGATCCATTTGTCCTCTTTACATAATAATTTGGGATCTGTGTTTCCTTTTCGCATAGAAGGGGGGATATGATCTATTCCCACAATTTTAAACATCTCGGATTGTTATTATGTTGAATTTGCAGATGTATCAGCATTTTTAGAACATCATTAATGTGTTCAAGTACTCTCCTTCTGAGCTGTCTGCTCGTTTTGCCTATGTCCTTTTTTTTTACATGAGCATTCAATTTGATAGATTACGCCTTTAGTTTGACAGTTGATCTTATGTTGGATTTTATATGTTTTTGAAGTATTAGTCAAAGTTTTTGCAGTAAGGACTTGGGCACATGCTTTACATTTGCCACAAGGTGCTTTTTCAAGCCAATTTAATTTTTGTTTACTCTCATAGTGACTGTGTACAAGTAAGTATTTTAGATTTTTGCTCTTTTGAATGTAATACTGCTCCTATGAGTTACCATGTCTTGTATGGCCTTATCTACTTGTAGGATACTCCAATATTTTTTCAATATTGATGTTATTGACTTAGCCTTATTTGAAAAATTTGAAATATAGTGTATAGGTTGTTTTTTTTTTTTTTTGTCCTTTAAAAGGTCAGATCTTTCTTCTCTTAATGCCCTCTGATTTTAGGACTTTTCTTGAGTATCCTCGCCTGATGAATCTTGTTTGTAACTCTTTAGCTTGTTTTATAATGCTATCTGTATTTGACCATTTTCGCTTCAATCTGAGATATTGTCCTGTAGGGATTGCTTTCTTAGTTGTAAGTGGGTGATGACTATTCCAATGGAGCAATGAATTAGTTGCTGTCTTTTTTCTAAATGTTCTTGTCTCCAGTTCTTGTTTGTCATTTACTTCAATTGTTAATTCCAAAAAGTTGATTTCAGTTTTGTTAAATTCCACTGTTAACTTCAAGATCTTTTGGTTAGTGTTCAGTTTATCCATGGACCTATGAAGTTCAGTTATTGTTCCAGACCATATCATTAATATGTCATCCATGTAACGAAGCCATATTATTATTATTTGCATAGAAGTAATTTTCTTCTGAGAAAACTGTTTCCTTTTCCCAGTTACCTAGGTACAAAATTAGCATAGTTAGGGGCACATGGTGTTCCCATCGCTGTGCCCCTAACTTGGTTACACAGTTGGCCATTGAATGTAAAGTAATTATCACTTAAAACAAATTCCAACAGCCTTATTATAAATTAATTGAAATCATGATATTCTCTACTTTTTGTAGCTAGGTATGTTTTAACAGCTCCTATACCTTCTTCATGCATAATACTCGTGTACAATGATTAGTAAGATTGTTGGAATTTGTTGATAGGCGTACATCCAGGAGGATGTGCTTGAGTTGCATTTGGCAACACATGCTAGAAGAGAGGGGGATAGGTCTGAGAGGTACTGTATATATGTGATGTACTGTATGTCCACTACCATTCCCACCCGCTCCTGCAGGACTCACAACACAATGGTCGCAGCCCGTGGTAAATGCAGCACTCAGTGCACTGGATGCAGTAGCAGGATGCATTCTAATAAAGATATGACAGCGAGGAGCCGATATCTGTGGGAAGACTATAAACTTCATTCAACAATAAGAACTGCAAGGAACCAGTTTACCAGAATTTAGAAACGCTGTATCTCGAATATATCGCTATCCTCCGATTATTGGTTAATATGGGAATATAAAAAATGAGCGGTATCTACAGTAATTATGGAATGCTTTAAAGATGATGGGAACTAGCCAGTGTTTAGAAAGAGGCTGAATAGATGTGTGAGATCTAGGATAAGCATGGTGGAGAGGAGAGGGATTAGCTGTGGTGGTATAGGATCTAGCGGACAAGCTGTAAAGTGAGGGCTAATAGGAGACTTGAGACTCCATCCTTGTTTACATGGTCAAGGGAGTCGGTAGTGGATGTGGAATTGGGGAAGAGCAAATGCTGGGTGTTTTCAGTTTATTGAGAGGCGAGTTTGTTTTGGATGTTATTAATTTTATTTTTAAAGTGGCTGGCAAAATATTCAGCTGTGAGACAGGAAGGGGCAGGAGGTGGGGGTGGGCGGAGGAGAGTGTTGAATGTAGCAAACAAATATTTGGGCTTGGTGGACAGATTTCATATTAATAATAAAACATACTGTTGCATGGCAAGTTTGAGGGCAGAGAAGTAGGAGCAGAAAATAAACTTGTAATGGAGGAAGTCTCCTGAAATGTGAGATTTCCACCATAGTCGTTCAGCAGTGCAGGAGGACCTTTGGATGTAGTGTTTGCATAGTGTGCCATGGTTGTGGATGAGAACAAGGTATCAGCCTGTGGTTGTCGGGGCAAGAGTGTCAATGGTGGAAGCTAGTCTTGTTGTACTGTGAGGTGGCAATGTCAGGGCAAGTGAAGGTAGTGAGAGGGCTGAGAAAGGGTTGTAGCACATTGTAAAATTGTGTGTCAAGTGATTGGAGGTTTCTGTAGGTTCTGGTGGCAGGAATTGAAGAAGGCCAGCGAGTGGAAGGTGGGGTGAGGTTGCAGGTTAGGAGGTGGTGGCCAAATAGAAGTAGTGGAGAAATGACAAGTTTGGAGATTGTGCCATAACAAGGGAGTGTCCATTACGATAAATTAGGGGCTTTGTCCATTGTGAGAGGAAAAGGAAAGAAGTAATTTGTGGCTATAGTGGAGGTGGGTGTGTCAGTGGCAATGTTGAAATCTCCAAGAATGAGTGAAGGTACAATATACAGTAGTAGAGAAAAGGAGTCAGCCAGGTGGCAAAATGACCTAGAAACTGAAAGGATGTTTCAGGCAGTGATAGATCTCTGCAACAGAGAGATGGCTAAGAAGAGGATGATAGTGTGAAGTTTGAAAGATGAAAATTGGAGAGTAGAAATGAAATACACACCTTGTTCCTGGCCCCACTTCCACAAAGAAAATTATCTGGAAAACAAATTCAAATCAATACTTTGACAAGAACATTTTCTACATCTACACATCATTCATTAACTGAAAAGATTTGAAAAAAGACCAGTGTCACTGTCCAGAAAACTCCTAGTCTCAGGCCTATATGTCAAGGATCTATTCTATGTACCAACTAAATTACATGTTCTTTTTAGGAAACTTATAGTTTACTAGGGAATTACCCATCAAAAATGACGGCAATGAAATTGGAAGGCTGGAAATGCTGTTTGCCACACAATGCAAGCTCTCGCGATGAGCGTCGATCGTGCCTTTTTCAAAGTCTTGCAGGTCTTGCGATGAGCACCTAAGCCCTATGGGCTTCGGCCTCGTTGTGCCCTTTTTTTTTTTTTTAATTACGGCTTTACGGCTGCCATTTTTTTCCTCGCTTAGCTGATTTCAGACATCCCAAAGATTCCAATTAAACATCAAATTAGCTTGCAACCTCACTTACAGGCACCCTGCCTCTCCCCTTGTGCTGTGTGTGAGGTTGTAAGTTAATTTTTTTAATTAAATCGCCTCTTTTAGCGGTCTTCAGACAGCTTCCGAGTTAGGGGTTTGAGAAAAATGTTGTCCGTTAAAGCAGTAATTATTTCAAAGTCTTGCGTGCCTCGCGATGAGCTCCAAAGGCCTACGGCCTTTGGCGTTGATCGCGGGCATCGCCATAAGCGCCTTTGGCACTCATAGCCTGATGCACAAACTCGCATTTACTACAACTATATATATGATTGACTTTTAACGAAATACATCTCACAAACATATATGATAAATATATAAAATAAATAATTCAATAAATAAAATAAATATAATGGAATTAAATGTCACAATGTCAGTTCTATATGTCATTAAAAAATATTGCTCTACCAGTTGGCTAATGTTTTCTTTTTTAATGTTCAATAATTTACTTCTGTATGTCATTAATGATTTTTTATCAAGCATCTATATATACTAAGGCCCTCATTCAATTGCTATTTTGGACAATTGAATAGGGGTCTAAATAAGCACATAACATATTGTTTTAAAGAAGTTTTTAGTTAGTGAAAGTCTTGCTTTTGGATAGATGTTTACTAACTAAAAACTTCTTTAAAAAATATATGTTATGTGCTTATTTAGAGCACTATTCAATTGGCCAAATTGCAATTGAACGAGGGCCTAAGTTCTTAGATATTTATCTATACTATCTGTCAACCTGCCTTCAAATTATATGTTCATGCTCTACAAACCTGATGTCAATTGGGTACACACCCAGGTATAATGAGAAAATACCAACAAGCATTCTCCTTTCAAGTATTATGTTGACTTCTGTGATGTATATACCAGATACCAAGCTCCACATTTGCACACTGCACAATTTTTAATGATTATTATTGTTCGTCATTGTCCTTAGTCTTGTTTAGGGATGGACTTTGCTACTACAATGGTTATGGTTGATAAATTAGCCAGGATGACACGTTTCATCAGTGGCGGAGGAACCTCCGGTGCAGGTGGTGCAAAGCACTGTGGCCCCGGCTCTGAGTGGGGCCCCAGTGCAATCTTCTTACTTCTTTTCTGTCATAATGTAGCCACCTCCCCAGCCCATGCCATGCCCCTTTGTTCTCCTAAGCCTCACCTGGACCCCCTCCCCCCAGTCGCACTACTTACCTACTTACCCAGACCTATAGCACTTGATTGCTGTGCCTCTTCTGGTCCTCCCCTGCCGGTGTGTCTTGCTGTAGAGTCAGGGAATACCAAATTATGCCATCAAATCGCGTCAGCAGGGAAGGACCAGAAGAGGCACAGCAATCGGGACTGTGTAAAAGCCGGAACGTAACGGGCCAGAACAGGCCATTTATAAAAGAAATCAATGACAATATCACTGGGATGTGTTAGATATTATTTAGAACAATATATAAGAACCAAAACCAATTTTATATAATACTTTATTAACCCTTTAAAACCCAAAATATCAAACGGAACAGGCAAAAAAAGGCAGGAACGTACACTTTATAAAGGGAACCCATGCTAAAATAATTTGGATATGTTAAATATAATTGAGAACTATATTTCAGAGCCAACCCCATCTGATAGTATGCGTTATTAACCCTTTAACATGCCAGAGTACAATATGTAGCAAAAACGACCCAGAACGGCGACTTTCCAGAGGGTCAAAAATACCAAATTCGCCAAATACATATAACTACTGTAGGTGGGATTCATGTAATAACATTCATAAATTCCACAGACACTAATTTCAATATTTCTATATTTTTCAAAATTACCCGGAACAGCAACTTTTTAAAGGGTCAGTAATACAAAATTCATTAAATACACATAACTAGGTGGGATTCATGTAATAACATTCATCATTTCCACAGAAACTAATTTCAAGTATTTGTTCCCGGCCAAAATACAATATTTCGCAAAATGACCTGGAACACCAACTTTTTGGAGGGTCAGTATTACCAAATTCACCAGATACACATAACTAGGTGGGATTCATGTATTAACCTTCATAAATTCCACAGACACTAATTTCAAATACACGTTCCGGGCCAAAATACAATATTTAGCGAAATAACCCAGAACGGCAACTTTGCAGATGGTCAAAAATACCAAATTCACCAAATACACATAACTAGGTGGGATTATTCTAATAACCTTTATAAATTCCACAGAAACTAATTTCAAATACCCCTTTCGGTCCAGAATACTATATTTCACAAAATGACCCGGAACGATTTTAGCATGAATTCCCTTTATAAAGTGTGAGTCCAGGCCTGTTTTTGCCTGTTCCGTTTGATATTTTGTTTTTTAAAGGGTTAATAAAGTATTCTATAAAATTGGTTTTGGTTCTTATATATTGTTCTCAATAATATCTAACACATCCCAGTGATATTGTCATTGATTTCTTTTATAAATGGCCTGTTCCAGCCAGTTCCGTTCCGGCTTTTACACCATCCCACTGCAATCAAAGTGCTGTGGATCAGGGTAAGTAGCGAGTGGGGGGTCCAGGTGAGGATGATGGGGCATGGCATGGGATGGGGACGTGGATGGGCATGGGCTGGGCTGGGTGGTCCTTGGGGGACTGAAAAGGCAAAAACATTGTGCAACGGAGCCCTGATTTCACTAGCTCCCACAACTGCGTTTCATCTCATCTTCTATGGTCCTTTCAGCTGGAGAAATTGACAATACTTTTTGTCAGGGAAATAAGGTTATATGGAGTTCTAGGCCAAATCATCTAAGAAAAAGGAGTTCAAATGACATCTAAGATATGGACTGAAAGCCTTTTATAATTCTGCTTTTCACGAGCAATCAACTGGACATACTGAAAAGACTGAAACCCTAGAGCAGTGCCTGAGATGTTATACCTGTTGCATGTAATATGATTGATCCAGCTTGTCATGAGTCCATACATACAACCCCACTGTATATCTACCAACTCCGCTGTGGTGGCTGTTGAAACTTTATTAAACAATTATAATTTAAAAACAAACTGCAGAATACAGGTTATCTATAAATGATCCAGTTATGTCCTAAGGATCATTATTTAAAGAGCATGTTCCACCTTTGATATTAAAGAGCACTCCTAGAGAACATTATCTGTGTACCAAGAACTGTTACATGAAACACTACTGAGAACTGTTAGTATTAAAGCTTTTCTGTTCCTTGCCACAACCCCTTTGCCTATGCCATGTTTCTCCATAATACATATCATGAGCCTGGTTGGCTCTCAGGACCCTCTCAACACCCAGGTGGCCATCAGCCCTATTTCAACTTCCCTTGTTCTTTGCGGTGCGCGACCCATAACCAGTAAGAGTCCTACCCTAGATAATGGATATGTGCACCATGTGGGTCACAATGGACCTCCATCATCTCTAAACCTTATGGGGCACTACCACTGTAAAGCCACTGCAGAGGGAAACACTTTTATTAAACCTTATTCTGACTGTTTGCTACTTTAACCAATCAGAATAAGGGACAATTAAGCCCTCTGATTGGTTAAAAAATGGTAACATTCATAATGTAAGTATTCCAATCCCTGCATTATGATTGTTAAAAGTTTAACCTATCAGAAAAGGGGCTGTAGAATCCTTGGAGTGATTACTGTATAACCAATCATATAATGAAGATTTGAATTTCTAGATCCTGATTGTCTGGGCGAGGGCAAAGCCAAAAGCTCCTATTTGTTTTTGGAGTTCTGTTAATTTTGTGAACCCTTTTAGGGGTTATAGGGTCAAAAAAGGGACACCTACGATGGTAGGTTAACGTATCATGGGGGTCATTTTGGAACACCATGAGTAACCAATCCATTATTTAGGGGAATGTTAGGGGATTAATGAGTCCTCCACTCCAAAGCAAAAGGCGATAGAGAAAGGGGGTGATGGTTCCCTAGGGTGTTGAGGGGGTCCTGGGAGACACCAAGGCTCATTATATGCATTTGGTTTTAATGGGGCATAAGCAAAGGAGTCATAGACCCTGCCATGTTAATTTTTATTAACATGTTCTCTGCCATGGGAGATAGATATGTATAGATAGATAGATAGATAGATAGATAGATAGATAGATAGACAGATAGATAGACAGATAGATAGATAGATAGACAGATAGATAGACAGATAGATAGTGGATATCTTTGTGCTACGGAGACTACTGAGTTTCAGACTTGATGTCCTTTACTGGTATACATCACACAAATTGCAGTAGCACATTAGAGTTAGATAGTTGCACACAGTAACCCCATGGTATGTGTCAATAAATTATAAGGGATATATTTTGCAGGAGGGTTTCAAAATTGCTTGTGTAAACTCCCACAGGACTGAGGCTACCCTTACAGAAGTGTCTGCGGGAGATATGTAATCGAGCCCTTAGCTCTGTGAGCTGACTAGTTCATGTGCCAGTTTAAGAGCCAATCAGACTGCAGCTGAGTTTCATACTGTGACAGTTACAATCATTCTCTGTGTTCCTTAATAGATCACATCACCTAACACAGCAATACAAGGCAATTTCTAAAGCTTTTACACGTATATTTGCACTTCTATGAGTGAACTCTTTCATATAAGAGCAACTTGTGTTTAAGTGAAACATCCCCTTTAACGTTTGATGACAAAGTGGCTTTCCACCAGAAATATCATTATGTTCTGTTCCTGAAGCCATTGCTTAACTGAGATTCTGCATCCCTAGGCTCTGTTAATGTTTTACGTGAACAAAAACAACATATGAACTGCTAAATCCCTGATTTGGAGTTGTGTAACATATACTAGTTTTACTTTCTCACTGAAAATATTTTCCCAATGTCAAAGTTGATGATGTCATCTAGGATCTAACTAAAATGTATTTCTGTAAAATAGCTAGATTGGATTGCTGGAATGTGGAAAGTCAATATGGAAGATAATAACTGAATAATTACAAGCAGATGAAACTGTTGATTTTACAAAACATGTGTTTTAAAATAGTACATCAGAGTCTTTATGTGAAAAATGCTTTGCTTGGAAATTACGCACTGCAAAGTTTTACATGGCTAAATATTTTTTCTACTTTTGAGATCATCGTTCCAAAAATACAATAACTTTATGAATTTTTTAATGAACTTTAAGCTATTCAATTTGAATAATTTTTTATGTAAATTTCTAGTTCACAAATTGCTTTATATTATATGAGGTTCCACGCACAATAACTTTAGGTTGTAAGTCTGCGTGTTTCAATCCTGCAGGGTGCTTTGGGGAAAGCACCATGGACACTGGATTCGAGGCTCAAAGACAGGGCCCTCCTTGCTTTGTTATGTTTTGATTTGTATTTACCTTTGCCTGGAACTTTTCTTATGTATAGCGCCAGTGGCGGCTGGTGACTTTTCAAGTTGGAGGGGCGACAGGGCGAAACATAGCCACTCCCACTTTTTCAAACCACACCCATTTTGTAACTCCTCCCCCTGATGTCATGATGACCTTTATAAGCCTCGCCCAATAACCTTATACTTGTGAAGCCCATTGACATACATGATCACCAATGCAGAAATGTCAAGAAGTAAAGTAACAATGTGTTAAATTCATTGGTATACAATATAGATTGAAAAAACTCATGTGACAAGACTACAGCAATATCATAATTGCACCTATACGTATTAACAGAAAAATGAAAGGAGTGACACCTACCATTAGTCGGGTCTTCTTCTCAGGGTATTCACGTTCATTAAGTTGACCAACGAGTAGAAACAAATCTGCAGCCACATAGGGTTTGCACCTGGGGTTGAAAGAAAACAAGCAAATCAATCAGACCATTCAAGAACAAAGCCATATTTAAAAAACATTAAACGACCAAGTGGGACCATATAGGCCCCAAACATACCTTAGAAGACCAAGTGGAACCATATAGGCCTCAAACATACCTTAGAAGACCAAGTGTGACCATAGGCCCCAAACATACCTTAGAAGACCAAGTGGAACTATATAGGCCCCAAACATACCTTAGAAGACCAAGTGGAACCATTTAGGCCTCAAACATACCTTAGAAGACCAAGTGTGACCATAGGCCCCAAACATACCTTAGAAGACCAAGTGGAACTATATAGGCCCCAAACATACCTTAGAAGACCAAGTGTGACCATATAGGCCTCAAACATACCTTAGAAGACCAAGTGTGACCATAGGCCCCAAACATACCTTAGAAGACCAAGTGTGACCATAGGCCCCAAACATACCTTAGAAGACCAAGTGTGACCATAGGCCCCAAACATACCTTAGAAGACCAAGTGGGACCATATAGGCCTCAAACATACCTTAGAAGACCAATCAGCACTGCATAGGCCCAAACCAGTGGATCTTGGGATTCAAAAAAACAACAACATTTAACTTCTGTTTAGACAACACAATGATCAATGTCAAACAAACACGTTGAATTAGCATATGGATAACCATATGAGCAGTAACGCTACGCCAAGGCTTCAACAATTGTTACTGACCATTCACACACCTTTCATAGCTCCTTCAATATGCACACCCACACACCATTCATACTTTACTTACCACTAGTTATTTTTGGTAGTGAGGTGGTGCTATTTCTGAGAACTTTACGTACCCTTGAAGGTGCCTCCAATTCCTTCAAACCAATGCATTTAACCGCTACAGGGCCATGGTGCTTTTTAATTACTTTTTTGATCCTCTTCAATGTGGAGAAGCATCTTTCTGGTTCTTTAGTAGTCTTCGTTGTTGTAAGCAGGATTCCTTATAGCTTCACTCACTCTGTTAAATTATGTAGATTAAATTGATGCTAAAGTTGCTGCAGAGCAACAGCACTTGTACAGACATGGAATTCTTGCTTCCCGTACACAAGTGACATCTACCCTTGGAAGTGCCTCCAATTCCTTTAAACCACGCCAAGGCTTGTTACTGACCATGCACACACCTTTCATAGCTCCTTCCATATGCACACCCACACACCGTTCATACTTTACTTACCACTAGTTATGTTTGGTAGTGTGAGGTGGTGCTGCTTAACGTAGTTTATCTTTGCACACCTTGGGGGTATGCATTCTTCTTTGCTTCAATCACTTGTATTTTAATGTTGCACGGCGATCTTTCAAAGAAGAAAACTTCTCAATGGTTTTTTCATTGAAGTCTGGGATCTCGGAAATCAGTACATAATATATACAAATATATATATATACGCATAAAAAATACACATAAATATACATAAACATATACATACAACAATATATATTAATTGATATTTATTATTTGATTAATTGATGTTATTTATTACTTGTTATATTATATTGTTCAATCATTTCTATTACACATTATTTTTTATACATATTACAGTGCTATTGTTTGGCTATACATGTTACAGGATATTATCCTGTAACATGTATATCACATAAAATAGCCCTGTAATATGTATAATACATACAGGGTCAAACAAGTTCACACTAACCTTTTTTACCCTTACAGGCTTCCATACCTGCTTGCTGATTTGCTAATTTTTTAAAGACTCTCATTGGTTGAAATCGATGTCAATCAAAAATTTCAGCCAATCAGAGTCCTTCAAAAATTAGTATATAAAGCAGACCGTGGGAAAAAAACAATTAATCGCGGGAGGGGCTCCTTGTAGGAGGAGCTCTTTTAGTTTGTTGTCGTTTTTTTTTGTGGAGGCCTCTTTCAATGGGCCAGAATGGATGGATGGACAATGGCTTCAATCAAGATTGGATTATTTGACCAGTGGCTTCAATCAACATTGGATTATTTGACCAGTGGCTTCAATCAACATTGGATTATTTGACCAGTGGCTTCAATCAACATTGGATTATTTGACCATTGGCTTCAATCAGGCTTCAATCAACATTGGATTATTTTATTTGACCAGTGGCTTCAATCAACATTGGATTATTTGACATGGGCTTCAATCAACGTTGGAATTGGATTATTTTCATGACTATATCCAGAGGACAGAAGGCCAAAGCTGGAGGGGTCAATTTGACAGGTAAGTATGTGCCGTTGTTTATTTTATTTTTATTACTGTTTGTTTAAAGCTGTTTATTTTTGTATAATAATGTGTTACTGTGTTTACTGTATTGTTTTTCCCTTCCCTTATTTTTATTTTATCTTTAAAAGTGACAGGCACATATACATGCTTGTTACTTCTAAAAATGGAATAAAAATAGGGGGGGGGGGGTGTGCTAGGTAGGTAGTTGGTTCATCCAGGGTGGGGTCGGTCACGCTCAGGCGCCCATCGGTCGGTCGGTGACCGCGTAGGCCACGATCAGGGGTGGCACAGGCCTCATGGGGGTGAATATCCACCCCCATGTGGCCTGGTCAACCCCGCTCACCGCCCGAATACCCCGATCACCGTGATGTCATAGCATAGGCCGCATCGGGGTGGTGGTGATCGGGCCTCGGGGGTGGCATAGGGCGGCGTCATGGAGGTCATCAGGGGTGGCACAGGCCTCATCAAGGGGGTGATCCGATCACCCCCATGTGGGCCAGTGCCACCCCGCTCACCACCCGACTACCCCGATCCCATGATCGGGGTAATCCGGCGGTGGCATGATGGCATAGCTAGCATAGGGCAGGCCTGATCGGGGGTGGCACAGGCCACATGGGGGTGATGGCCAGGCTGGGGGTGGCACCAGGCATTGCAGGCCTAGGGTCGTTGGTGGTAGTTGGTGGGTGGCTGGGTAGGTGGCAGGCCAGGCAGGCATAGTGGGGTAACTGGTCACCCCTAACTTTTATTAGGGGCTACTAGGGGTTTGGTTTGGCCAGGGGCAGGGGCAGGGCAGGTGCCAGGCAGGTAGACTTACTGTGTTAGGCAGGCAGAGCAGATGTGAGTAGATTAAGCCAGGGAGGTCTCTCAGTCTCAGCGTGACCAGGGTCAGGAAACAGAAAGGGGGAAGGGACAGGCAACTGGTGGTTTTATTGACTGTATCAGTCAATCAAAATGAAAACTCGAGGCCCTATTTGCTGGCGGGCGCTCAGGGCTAACGGTCTGGGTGGGTTTAGATTATTCTCTTAGTAACTGTACAGCCTTCCATCATTGATTGGTCACTGATGGAAGACTGTCAGTCATTAATTGATACATTTATGACCGCCCATGCATATCGTCACTGTGATGGTGGGCGGCATGCATTAACGCTCAGGGGGCCAGGCCAGGACTCATTGAAGAGAAGAGAAGAGTCTAAAGGTTAGTGTACTAGTGTAATATGATCACACAGGGTGCAGGGGGCTACAATAGATACACAGCAGCATTAGTTAATGTAGCGCAAGGGTTATCTTAAAGTGACAGTGTCCCTTTACTAACTTTACTTCATTTTAATACTATTGAGACTTGAAATGATGATGTACACCTTATATTTAATTGTTTTTGGGTTATACTAATACATTGTTGTGTTTTTTTTATTGCAGGGTGAAGAAAATATTTAGGGGGGCGTTTGCCCTGACGCCCCAATGGACGGGCCGCCCCTGTATAGCGCTACGGAATATGTCGGCGAGTTATAAATTAACGATAATAATAATAATTTTACACCCACCTATCAAATGAGTAGTTCCACTCATTTTAACAGTTTACAGACTCCTCAAAGGGTTTGATAAAAATGTCGGCATACTGTAGTATAAACTGGGGAGCGTATTCCTGTGACCCACCATTAGCAAATGCATATTTGCAATCTTAAAAATACTACTGAATTCAGAATAAAAGTGTTAGTTTAATAATTTTTTTAAACAGATTTTCTTGCAATAATACTTTATTAAAGGGACAATATTAATTAGTCATGGATTAGTGCTTCTATTTTTCACTGTAGTAGTATCCATGCTGCCATGGAAAGGCCACTGTACAATGTTTACAAGTAAAGTGCATTTGTTTGTTTGCTTTGCAAAGTCTATTAGAAACAGTAAGCAGCTTAAAATAAATAAAAGTTGACATTTGTCTTAGCTTTTAAGCTGTGTGTTTTCTCCTCAAGCAGAAATGTGTGTCTCCACATACCTTTGTCTAACAGGGGGTGTCACCAGATTTTCTGGTTTGCTGGGCTAAAAATAAAATCTGACCAGTTAAGGTTCTGCTTCAGATTGAGCATGTTCAGTAAAGGGGACAGGGCTGTGATGGCTTAAGCACTGTCACTGGGCAGCTGCAAGCATGTTACAATAGAGCTGTTACCTCTGCGTATGCAGTGAGGGTCGGGCTAATGATGTCATGAGTAAGGGCCAGTGACATCAGACCAACCTCCTTCTAACCTCAATGATAGTCAAGCACACAGGCAGAGCTGACCATGCCCCCTGATAGACTCAGGTAGGAGGAAATGCAACTCTATTTAAAAAAAAAGAAAAATTCAATACAAAAAAAAAAAGTAGACTGCACTGGGGCCCTCAAGAAGGTCAAGAAGGTGGAGAGGGTTAAAGCAGTAGCCCTTAATGAGGCAAACTGTGCTTTTTAAATATGATTTCTAAATAAAGCTTTTTTGTATTTTTAATGAAAAATTTATGATGAGAGAAAAAAAAGATTTTTATATGAAAACTGCCTACAGTGGCCCTTGGTTTAATTGATGTTTTGACTTCAGTGGCCCTGTAAAAAACTACCCATTTCCAGTATGCTCTTTTGAAGAACTAGACTCTGTGGTTGCTTTTCCATCTTTTCAATGGGTAGTGGGACCTTAGCCATTTATAACATTTCAGTTGTGTCTTATACAAGATAGCAGTGCAGAGAGCAGTATTCAAGGCACCTTTTCTCTGCAAAAGCAGAAAGATAATGATGGCTTCCAGAGTTAATTATAATTAAGAAAGACTGTATTTATTTATTTTTATTGTATCTTTTTTTTTTTTTTCAGAAGGTGCTCACACTTGATTATGGGACTTTGATAGACATGCAAGATTCAACTCAGTTCCTCTTTGTACTTGTTAGGGCAAAGAGTTCAGTATTGTCGCTCTTCAGTAGAGCTCTACTGTAAATACACGTGACCTGTGGGCGAGGAGACGCTCTCATACAGATGGCCTTACACTAGCAGCTGAACAATGTTTTTGTTATTCTCTCTTTCTAAATGAGTGGGAAATGTACATGCAAATACATCTTGGCCTCTTGCATGTAATTAGCACAATATGCAAATGATTGAAATGATTGGAGACAATATATTTGAAATTCATTTTCTCTACTCATTACTCACTTAGTATTAAAAGGACACTGCATTCACAAAATTTGCATTTAAAGGACCAGTAAGTAAGCACCTATCATACAGAGCAAATTGCCTTTCCAATTGCCCCTACTGCTCATAAATACATGTAAAAACATGTATTCAGTAAAGGTTTTATTAAAAATGTTTTGAAATCAATGTTGCCTTAAAAAATATCTATATAGCATGCTCTTTGTGTGCCCAGGAGTTGTGGCTATAATCTTGGCACATGTAATCTCATTCTGTGACGTTATTAATTAATGCCTTCCAACTTGCCCATGAAAGTTCAACATTTAAAATGTACATAGACACATCAGCATTTTAGATATATTCCCAGTACTGTTTGGGAGCAGCTTTACCTATTATTTCTTTGCACATAAATGTATAATCTATTGGTGTTAGACTTGACAATTTAAAAAGGGGGAGGGAGAAAAAGGACAACATCTCCAAAAGTACATATAATATGCCCTCACCTTGATCAGCCTCAAGGTACTAAGGTATTAAAATCACATCTGTTGGTCAATCGTCTGGTCTAGCCAAATCTCCGCTCCAACTGGACCCCCGCTTGTCTGGAGTATCCATTCAGTACCAGGGTGTTGATGTAAATTGTAATGATACTCTATGGGTATATATGTAGGCCAAATATAAAATGTTGTTCACCCATCAGGTGAATAATAACAAATTACTATAAAATAATGGGGCAAAAAAAAATATCTAGATTGAACATCTTTACAGTATACGTATAAAAATAACATTATAATAATGACAAAATAAATAAAGCAGTAAATAATGGTACTTCAAACGCTTTCTAGGCACTTGATTCTGCAACTTCCTCAGTGATGTGATACACTGTGAAAAATACATATTCACCCAGAGAACAACATGTACACTAAAATCCAACTATATATACACACACAGCTATATGCATACACATAGAGAGACGTATACATAAATATATCCATATGCAAATAAATAAATAGAAGATATATATCAAACTTCTGTAGGTGGCATATTGAGGGGACAGCTGCATGATTTAATAGACACTATCGGGCACAATAATATTATAAAGTTAAAAATAATTCACTAAACCCTATGCTTTGCAGTAGATAATATACTTAACATATACTGTATGTTGACTCTTTTTCTACGAGTGCTACTGTTGGGTATGATACTTCTCTATACTAATCAAGTGGCTTAGATGAGGTGAGTAGAGCTGTGATGTCAATATTCCCCCCATAGGAAACAGTAAAACAGTTAAAAAAACTTGTTTCATGCCCAGAATTCAGAGAAATACAGTTAATACACTGCATTCTGGGAACCTTGGCAGGGACATGCAAATGTACCCACAAAGACTTCACTCTTGCAATCCATAACCATATTAAACATGGATTCCCTTAAGGATATGCCCGCTGTATAAAACATATATATAAAATATTTTATATACATATACATCTATGAGTTAAGGTTCTCTTGAATGTTCCATTATAAGCTCATTTTTAATGAGCTTATAACTTTGCATTTGTTTGACGTATCAGTGTAAAATTTTGTATTTTAGGAGGGATTGGGGGTCTGAATTGTTGTGCATTTTTCATGTAATTAAGTACAGCCACAAAAAGTTGATTGATGTTGAATCTTGAGTTGATGATTATGAATTTTTGCTTACTTGTATCAAAACATTGGCTGAATAGATTTGTTTGCAATGTAGTAGTGATCTAAAAAAGTCTAAAAAAGTGCCAGTTTTGGGATATGATTGTTAAAAAAAAATAATGTTACGAGCATGCTTATTAGAGACTTGAGCAATTGTCAGATTCCATGCATTTTGATTGGTTAGTTATGGGCAAGTGATCTTTTTAGTGGTTTTATAGAACTTGATATATATTTTTAAAGCTTGTAACTCGAAAGCCATTTGGGGGCCGCCAAAAAAAGCCATTTGGTTGGAAAATTAGCTTACAACCTCACACACAGCACAGGGGGAGAGACAGGGAGCCTGTAAGTGATGTTGCAAGGTAATTTTCTATTTAATTGGCGTTTTTTGACGGTCTAAGAAAGGCTAGGCGAGAAGAAAAATGGCGTCCGTAAAGCCGTAATTTTTTTTCAAGCCCATAAATTGGGAATCTATTTCATGCTTTGGGCAAAATGATCAATTTCCTAAGCCCGTAAATGGTTTCAAACCCGTAAATGCAAACAGGAGCACAGAGGAGAGAGAGGTGGAGAAAGACACAAGGGAGGGAGAAGGGGGACAGGGTGGAAAGAGACACAGGGGAGGGAGTGGGGGGGAAAGAGACACGGGGTGAGAGAGGGTGGGAAAGAGGCACAGGGGAGGGAGATAAAGGAAAAAAACAGGGGAGGGAGAGGGGGCAAAGAGACACAGGAGGGAGAGGGGGAAAGAGACACAGGGGTGAGAGACTGGGGAGAGGCTCGCGATAAGCGTCAAAGGCGCTCATTGTGGAGCTTGCGATGTGCACCGAAAGCGCTCATTGCAGACTACGAACGTTGCAGGTTGGCCAAGGCCAGCAATGAGCGGCGAAGGCCAGTAAAGTAGAGGGGGGTAGAGGCTTGCAATGAGCGACAAAGGCGCTCATCGCGAGTCCCACAAGTTAGAGGGGGGAGAGCTTTGCATTGTGTGGCAAACAGTAATTGCCAGGCTTCAAATTTTATCGCCGTCATATTTTAAGCGGCAACTTGCTAGTATTTTTATATCAGTTATATCAGGAAATGTAAACGTTTTACATTTTTTTTGTTTTTTAAATTATATAATAAAACACTGATGAAATGTTTAATATTACAAATAAAAAGAATAAGTTAGGTAATAAAAATATTTCATTATAATGAACTTTAGAAAAAATGGAAATGTATTGGTAAAAACTGCATTAAAGTATAGATAAGATTGCACCGCAGGATGAGGCAACATAAATTAAGGTAGAATGCAATACTAACATCCCTCCCCCTGCAAAGGTTTTTCTGATGGCATCTTTCATGACATCATTTATGGCATTAGGTGAGGTGACATCATTAATGACATCTCATATTATATAAATAATGACATCAACTATGACATGAATCTTGACATTACATAATATATGAGAAATTACAACATCCATGATATTTCGGATTACATCACACTATACAATATGAAGAGCAGCCTCCTGAGGTTACATGTGGGTTTTTCTTTGTATTCCAAACAATTCTTCTGGCAGTTGTGGCTGAAATCTTTTTTTGTCTACCTGACCTTGGCTTGGTATCAAGAGATCCACACATTTTCCACTTCTTAATGAGTGATTGAACAGTACTGTTTTTCAAGGATTTTCAAGGCTTCGATATCTTTTTTTTATCCTTTTCCATCTTTATGAAGTTCCTTTAACTTGTTACCACAGGTCTTTTCTGCTCCCCATGGCTCAGTATCTAGCCTGCTCAGTGCATCCACATGAGAGCTAACAAACTCATTGACTATTTATACACAGACACTAATTGCAATTTAAAAAGCCACAGGTGTGGGAAATTAACCTTTAATTGCTATTTTAACCTATGTGTTTGATCTTGTGTGTCTATAACAAGGCCAAACATTCAAGGGTTTGCAAGCTTTTCATCAGGGCCATTTGGGTGATTTCTGTTATCATTATGAATTAAAAAGGAGCCAAACAACTATGTGATAATAAATGGCTTCATATGATCAATATCCTTCAATAAAATACAATTTTTTTGCATGATCAGTCATATTTTCAAAATAAATGCCTACATTTCACAATTTCTGCCAGGGTATGTAAACTTTTGAGCACAAGTGTATCACATATTATAATTGTCAAACTACGAGACGTTGTCACGCTTTGCGTGGTGTGTACAACTTAGGCGATGAGCGTCGCAGAGCGAGGCGAGCATTTAACACGTAGCACTTAGGAGATGAGCGCCAAAGTCGCTCATTGCTGCAAAGCGAACCGTTAATGCCTAGCACTTAGGCGATGCGCTCATCGCCTGCGAGCCTCGCGTTGCGAGGCAAGCTGTTAAGGCAATTAAACTCGCAGCACTGAAGGCAATGAAACACGCAGGACTTAGACACCAAACACTTAGTAAATTAGGCTACAAGCTTGACAAACGCGGGACTTAGAAAAAAAAAATTACGAGACGTGGGACTTTGAAAAAAAAAAATATGAGATGCGGGACTTAGAAAAAAAAAATACAAGATAGCAAAAATACGAGGTTAATGGCCGAACCACAAAAATCCCAAAAACAAAAAAATAACAAAGAAAATAAAAATAAATACAACAACAACATCACCCACAGCACGGGGGAACAGCCAGGACGACTGGGAGTGAGGTGGAACGAGAGTTTAAGGCGATTTGGACGACTTTCACCACACAAAAATTGGCTAAGCAAAAAAAAAATGGACGGCCCAAAAAATTAAAACAAGGCTACACGACCCCGGACCGCGCAAAACACTGTTAAACGCGTAGCCCTTTAACACAGGAACGAACAAACTACAAAATACACTATTACAAATTACGGAAAATGCTTGCGACTCACGTAACACACTAATAACATTGCCAATATCTACAATGGCGCTTTATGAGATGCGGGACTTTGAAAAAAAACAATACGACAGCAAAAATACGAGGTTAACGGACGAAGCGCAAACATCAAGAAAACACAAAAACACAAATAAAATACAAATAAATACAAAAAAACAATCACAGCATGGGGGAACAGCCAGGACGTCTGGGAGTGAGGTGTAACGCAAATTTAAGGCGATTTTGACGACTTTCACCACACGAAAATCGCCTAAGCGAGAAAAAACATGCTGCCGAAAAAAATTTAAACAAAGCTACACGACCCCGGACCGCGCAAGCACTGCCAAACGAGTAGCACTTTCACACAGGGACGAAGGAAATACAAAATACACTATTACAAATGACAGCAAATGTGTGCGAGACGCGTAAAACATTAATAACAGTACGAATCTGCAATGGCGCTTTACACAACTACACCAACGGAGTTCCCTCGCGCACACAACCAATTTCGAATGCACAGTTAGGACATTTATTACACTTTAGCATCACAGCACCAACACTCAAACTGTACATTATATGCTGACAGAAAATATAAACAGATTGTTAGCTCTTCAGGCTATTGATTGCTGGATATATTAATTACAGAGAGGTAAAGTATATTAAGTTATTCAAGAACTCAATAATTCATTATTGATTAAGTAAATATAGATAAATATATATATCTCTTTATAATGAGAGACGAAGGTGCTCAGAGGAACAAAAATAGACGAGACGATAGGCTCGCCATGAGCGCCGAAGGTCCTCAGAGTAAAAAAAGGTTTACATTGTGTGTCAAACAGCATTCCCATGGCTTAAAATGTTATTGCCCCGTCATTTTTGACGGGCAAGTCGCTAGTATATATATATACGTTCTACTTGTAAATTTGGCATTGTGGTATTCAAAAGAAAAAAAGCTAGTAAATGGGTAAAAAACATATTTTACTAAAGCCAATAATAAAATGTTAGATAATAGCCAACTCTATATATCTCCTTAGTATACTGATAATAAACATGGGTAACATTCACTTTATTCCTGACCAAGACATCTTATTAAATGTTAAATGATGAGAGCACATGGGTTTGTTGCCTTGATAAGCACATTATGTACACCCTGTACCTAAAAAGGTTAGTCTATCCCTGTTACAGCAACACAACCTTATACATTATGTATTGTCTAAAAGAACAGACACTAGAGAATTCAAGGAAATATGACAAATGTCTTTCCCTAAAACATCCAATAACTATTCTTGGCTAAAAAAATGATAAGAATTTAAATTTGCTTGCAAAAAAGTACATGCCTGTAAATGTTAGATCACACAATGATAACATCTGTGATCTCCACCCCCTTTTCTCCCACCCTCACTCTCTCCTTCTGCTTATTCTCACCGCACATATATGTCTATCTCCCCCTGGATCACTCTCTCCCCCACATACCCTTCTTTCTCCCCATCACTCTTTCTCACCCAATCCGCTTTTTTCCCCTCATTTCCCACCAATACACTCTCAAATATTCCTAACCCCTCCCTCCAATTCCTCTCTTCCCCTCCACTATCCCAGCCCCACCTCTCTCTCTCTCTCTCCTCTCTGCCACCAATCCCTCCTTCACTCTTGTTCTTCCCACCCATGTTTCCACCCTCTCTATCCCAGTCCACATCCTCTCACTCTCCTCTCCCACCAAACCATTTCTCTCCCCTCCCTTCCCTTCAATAAAACCTTCTACTCTCCTCTGCCTCCAATCCCCCACCTCTACCCTATTACCTGTACCTCCCTTTCTCTCTTCCAACTCTTTCTCCCCCAATGCCCTCCCACTCTCCAGAATCCCCTACCCTTTCTTTTCCCCATCCCTCTTGTTCCCATCTCTCTTTTCCTTGACCTATTCCTCCATGCCTCTCTCTCCCTTACTTTCCCTCTCATCCTCTCCTCCTATCTTTCCTGCCCCTCTCCTTTCCTGTTTCTCCCCTCTCCTACCCCTGTCCTCTTTCTCTTCTCTCTCCCAGCACTCTTTCATTTACCTCCCACTCCCTTCTCTATTTCTCCATCACACTCATTCACCCACACTCTCTCCTCTTTCCCCTCTCTCTCCCTCCTCCCTTCCCCTCATTCTCTCTTCTTCTATCGCTCTCTATCTTTTCCTTCCCTCCATCTCCCTTTCTCCTCCTTCAGCCCGATATGTTTTGATTACCACTGTCCTTTGTCTATTCTCTCTCCCCGCACTCTTTCATATTCCTCCCTCAATGGAGACAGCATGCACCCGGCCACTGTACTTTCATATACTGAGTCCCATATATAAATACAGTAGTTTAGATCTTAATTACATCAATAACTAATACTGACTGAATATCTGATATCAACTATAAAAAAGGACAGTGAATGGGAAATATAAGATAAGTTTTAGAATATTCAGTACCTCAGAATAAAATTACAGTTATATTGTGAAAAATGGGAGTGGGCCTTGTGTGGACTATAGGATTGCAGCCAAAGCTGTAAAATAAAATACTGAAGTAAAGAATGCTGCTGCAGATGTGAAAGGCAGATGGAAACAGACAGCATATCCGTGCAAGTGAAAGAGCTTCCTCTGATTTCATAAGAAGATGAGTTGATTATGAGAGAGGCGTAAAATCAGATGGTCATAACTCACACTAAAGGCTGTAAAATGTTGCTGTAAAAGGTGATGAATTCCAGCAGTGGATTTGCAGAGATTAGCCCCTCTACTTGCTGCTTCTATATAAAAGTGAACAGGGCTTGGAGATTATATTGAAATAAATAAACATGTACACAGGAATAAGATGTTTGCACAAATAAATGTGATGGGCAGTCAGTGGTAGTTCCAAAAGAAATGAAAGAGATATAGACAGATTACTACTGAGATGGAATAGGTGTAGCTACAAGCTACAAGACAGGCAGTCCCATTAAATTAGAAGCCCGTAGCGGCATCGGAAGGCCCACAAAGACTGCACGCTTGAAATTCGGCTGTGTTACAGAGCTATTAAATTCCACCATGTCACGAGTTACGGGCCAGAGACGCAAGCCTGTAAACCATGTGTCACATGTTGGATGTGCAGCCGTGAACATGATCAATTAGTCAAACCCGTAGTTACGGGTTTAGACAAAGCCAATGGCAAATGAGATCCTCATCATTTTGTCACTGAAAATGGAGGTTAGATTTCAAAGCCTTACGGGCTTCAATTACGAGTTTCGATCGGACCCGCATGCCAGAAATAAAGCAATATTAATAAATCAGTTTATATGAAATTTAAGTCCATGCAATTTCCATTATATGTATTACCCGTTGGCTTTTTGGCTCCATTTGCAGGTTACGGGTTTGAACGCCAGTGAATTTTTTGCAATTTAATAGGGTGATTGGAACATAACAGTTACGGGTTGCTTTACGGGGCCAATTTAATAGCCGCAAGTCATGCAGGCTACATTACAGGCTACGGTTTTACACAGGGAGGGAATTTAATAGGGCTGATGGTCTAAACCAGCTACAAGACATGGTCTAAACCAAATTCAATTGGATTCCCTTGTTGATGCCTCACTGTAGGAGGCTGTTTTGCAAATTTGATCCTTCTTGAAGCCAAAAAGTTATTTATTATAAATACATATATTGCTATATATAGTATAAGATCCATTTCTGTTTTGGTTTTCTTATTAGTAATAAGTAACTGGCAGTCTATAACATACTCAATCTTACATACAATGGCCTCTTGCACGTAATAAGATATCATCCCCTGCAGAGAAGTCGGGAGAAAGAATTTATGTCCTCTGGAGTATCAATTCCTTCTCTGTTTGTGATTTACCAGAATCAGCAAAACAAGCAATTCTTTTCAATCTTAAGGTTTTCCTTTAACACTTAGAAAACCAATATACAGTGCCTTGCAAATGTATCCCCCCCTGGTATTTTTCGTGTTTTGTTGCCTCACAACCTGGAATTAACATGGATTGTTTCAGGATTTGTATCATATAATTTACAGAACATGCCCACACTTTGAAGATGTTTTTAATTTTTTTATTTTGTATCAAACAACAAATAGGACAAGATAACAGAAAAATTCAATGTGCATAACTATTCACCCCCCTAAAGTCAATACTTTGTAGAGCCACCTTTTGCGACAATCACAGCTCCAAGTCGCTTTGGATAAGTCTCTATGAGCTTGCCACATCTTACCACTGGAATTTTTGTCCTTTCCTCCTTGCAAAACTGCTCCAGCTCCTTCAAGTTGGATGGTTTGCACTTGTGAACAGCAATCTTTAAGTCTGACCACAGATTTTCTATTGACTTCTTTGACTAGGCCATTCCAACACATTTACATGTTTCCACTTAAACCACTCAAGTGTTGCTTTAGCGGTGTGTTTGGGGTCATTGTCCTGCTGGAAGGTGAACTTCCATCCTAGCCTCAAATCACGCACAGAGTGGTACAGGTTTTGCTCAAGAATATCCCTGTATTTAGCACCATCTTTCCCTCAACTTTGACCAGTTTCCCGTCCCGGCTGCTGAAAAACATCCCCACAGCATGATGCTGCCACCACCATGTTTCACTGTGGGGATGGTGTTCTTTGGGTGATGTGATGTGTTGGGTTTGCGCCAGACATAGGGTTTTCTTTGATGGCCGAAAAGTTAAATTTTAGTCTCATCAGACCAGAGCACCTTCCTCCATACATTTTGGGAGTCTCTCACATGCCTTTTTGGCAAACTCAAAATGTGCTATTTTGTTTTTTGCTGAAAGTAATGGCTTTCTTCTGGCCACTCTATGGAGCGTACGGCTTATTCTCGTCCTATGTACAGATACTCCAGTCTCTGCTGAGGAACTCTGCAACTCCTCCAGGGTTACCTTAGGTTTCTGTGCTGCTTCTCTGATTAGTGAGTTTTGGTGGGCCTTGGTCTCTTGGCATGTTTGCTGTTATGCCATGTTCTTTCCATTTGGTTATGATAGATTTGATGGTGCTCCTGGGGATCATCAAAGATTTGGATATTTTTAATAACCTAACCCTGACTTGTACTTCTCAACAACATTGTCCCTTACTTTTTTGCAGTGTTTGGTTAGTGGTGCCTCTTGCTTAGGTGTTGCAGCCTCTGAGGCCTTTCAAAAAAGGTGTGTATATGTAATGACAGATCATGTGACATTTAGATTGCACACAGGTGGACATCATTTCACTAATTATGTGACTTCTGAAGGTAATTGGTTGCACCAGAGCTTTTTAGGGGCTTCATAACAAAGGGGGTGAATACAAAATCACATGCGGATTTTCGGTTTGCTATTTCTAAAAAATAGTTTAATGTATATATTTTTCTCATTTCACTTCACCAACTTAGACTATTGTGTTCTGATCCATCACATAAGATTCAGATTAACAAAACATTGAATTTAAGACTGTAATGTAACAAAATAGGTAAAAAGTCAAGGGGGGAATACTTTTGCAAGGCACTGTTTATAAAAAAAAGTGTCCCTAGTCAATGTGGAACACTTGCCCTTTGAAGCAAATTTGTAATTAAAGTGAAAACATACCAAATATGCTTTCTATCAAGCAAAGGGCAATGTAGTTTAGAATGGTACTCCTTCCCTCAGCTGGCTTGTTGTTAAGAATAGATGGAGCCTCATATGGTTTGAGTGACTAGGCCCAGGCAAAGAGAGAAACATTTGAATAATCATCAAGCAATCAGCAGACACTGAGGGTTTTGAGCCTATACATAATAGAAGCGCATAAGAGTAAGTAAAATAAAGTCAGAAGTGGTTTACGTAAGCAAGGAAAGGGTGTAAATGAACAATGGAGAGGGAGAGAGAGAAGAAAGTGGGGAAGTAGCTTTACATATCCATACTGACCTGAGAGTAACATACTACATAAGCACATTTCTGTACTTAATGAATGTATGGCACCATATTAGTGCAAGATCTAAAATGTCACTGAAAATATCACATGACCCATCTATTGACATTAAGGTCACTTTGTGAAAAAAACTCCCTGTTTTAGTTATAAATCTCGCTTGTAAGTAAGTGAAGGTTACAAGTTGCAGTGAAAGGATCTTGTTGACTTTCAAGCAAAGGCAGGAAAAGGACACGAATAACATATGATAAAAAAAAGTATTTCATATTCAAAAGGCAATGTGCCTATCAAAAAAGGAATATCAGAACCTCATAAAAGTATAAAACATAATGAGCTTCTTAAAAATTCATATTTTAAACATACTCTTTTAAGTGCACAATTGTATGAAGATGATCAGGCTGCCACAACATATTAAAGGATTTTCTTCTGTAAATATAAAAAGAGTAATGCTTCATACTATTCGTTTTATCACAGCAGGGTCACCCACTGACCAGGAATAGCAATTAAGCTTGCAACCCTCTTTGACAGCAAATTGCACTGGGCTTTAACCTTTTCCATCAAGCTTAAACAAATATTATCTGCTCTGAATTAATTGAAAAATGAAGGCGACACAACACAGCTGTATTTCCCAATAAAAAGAGATCTGTTAAACACTAGGAAATTATGATACATGCATCATCTTATAGCGGAAAATCTGCAGACATGTGCACAGTATTAGTGTTATAAGATCTGTTTACATTTAAGTATGCACGTATAATTAAATTGTTTAATTTATTATTGGTGTGCCATTTACATGATCAACATATTTATTAGCATAGGTTATGATGGGAAAGGTGAACAATACACTAAATATTGGAGTGTAGATTATAAATAAACAAAAGGCAGAGGAATATGAGAGGTCCTACTGCATACAGTTGTGCTCAAAAGTTTGCATACCCTTGGCGAATTGGTAATATAAGTACCATTTTTAAAGAAAACATGAGTGAGTAAAACACATTACTTTTATTTCTTATGGGATTTATATTCAACTGTAGGTTATAACAGAATGGCACAATCATAAAACAAAACATGGCAACAAAGAATATAATGAAATGCCCCTGTTCAAAAGTTTGCATACCCTTAGTTCTTAATACTGTGTATTGCCCCCTTTAGCATCAATGACAGCGTACAGTCTTTTGTAATAGTTGTCTATGAGGCCCCTAATTCTTGCAGGTGGTATAGCTGCCCATTCGTCTTGGCAAAATGCTTATTTGGTTGTCTTGCATGAACTGCACGTTTGAGATCTTCCCAGAGTGGCTCGCTGATATTAAGGTCAGGAGACTGTGGTGGCCACTCCACAACTTTCACCTTTTTCTGCTGTAACCACTGGAGGGCCAACTTGGACTTGTGTTTAGGGTCATTGTCATACTGGAAAGTCCAAGAGCGTCCCATGCTCAGTCTTCTTGCAGAATAATGCAAATTGTCTGGCAGTATTTTCTTTCTTTTTTTAAATACATATTTATTATGAGAAAAGTAGGTAACAACGCATTTGAACATGTCTTCATAATGAAAGAATACAAAACTTTGTAGTATGACACTTTACAGCTTATAATAAACACATGTACTGCAACTCTTTCTCACTCTTTTATGTTTTTGTTAAAGAAGTACACTTAACTTATAGTATTTCTAATGTAATACTGAGCAATATTCTAACAATAAAAATAAAAAAAATTATAAAAAGAAGAATGAAAGAAGAAAAAGAAGGAAAGATATTGCCCTCTTTCATTGTCCACATTCACAAACCTCATCGGACAACTCTCAACGGCCAACTCTCAGCGTCCACATATCCCAGCAGGAGGCCCATTTCCTGTATTTTGCATCTATCTCAGCAGATTAGACACTCATGGAGCGAATAAACTCAATCTTCCGTAAAACCTCCTCAAAGGCTGGAACAGTTTTTTCCAATGTTTTGCAATCATGCTTCTAGTAGCCAGAAATATCTGATTTGATAGAAATTGTGCATTTTTAGAAAGACCTGGGAGTGTTTAGCCTAATAATGCTTCTTCTGTTTTTTGAGGAATTACTGTATACCATAGTTTCTCCAGGGTATTATAGGTTGCCATCCAAATATGCTGAACTGTGGGGCAATCCCATAACATATGTTTTAAGGAACCTTTGGTGTTGCAACCTCTGGAGCAATTGCCATCCAACTGACTACTTGAACAGTGGAGTCTAGCTGGGGTAAGATACCATCTCAAGATAGTTTTGTAAACATTTTCCTTCAATATAATGTTTAAAGAGGAGTTTGCTGCATTTTTGATAATTATACCCCATTGTTCATCATCTAGGCTAATATTGAACTCAGCAACAATTATTATCTGACTTCTAATCCACCAAGCAAATTGGATATTTTTATAGATTGATAAGTCTGCATGGGATAGCCACAATGTCGTTAGCCATGAGCCATTTTGTAGTAGAGGAGTTCTCTTGTTGATTTGCTTCCATAGTACGATGGAGTGACTTTTTTTTTTTTTATTAATACTCTGATGGATGCTTAGCCATAGTATTTGGTTCAGGAGAATATTTTGGTCCCATAAAACTTGGCGTTCTATCTCTACCCAAACTAGGGGAGCTCTCTTAATATACCATTTAGCCATTTGGGCTAATCTCGCTGCCTTATAGTATCGTAGAAGGTCAGGAGTTGCTAAGCCTCCTTTCTGTTTTGATGTTGTCATGGTCACCCTATTTATTCTAGGTTTCTTATTGCCCCAGATGAATTTAAATATTGTTTTTTTGTAATGTTGCTATGTTTTTAAGATTTATTGATGATAGTATAGTCCTGAAAAGGTATAGCAGTTTAGGGAGGGTGTTCATTTTAATGGCGTGTATTTTACCAAACCGCAAGTTATTTAATGAAGACCAGGTGCGAAGATCTGAATATATTTCTTTAAAGATAATGGGGTAATTGGCATCATATATCTGTTTAGTAAATGTAGGGATATGAATACCTAGGTACTTTATATGATGCGAGGACCATCTAAAGGGATAATTTAAGGCCAGCAAATTTTCCAGTTGTTTGGGCAATGAGAAATTAAGAGCTTCACTTTTATTTTTGTTAATTTTAAACCCTGATATATGGCCAAAATTGCTAGGTGAGCTAATTAATGGGTAACTGTGATGAGAATATCACCCTCAAATAGGCTTAGCTTATATTCTTTATCGTCTAACTTGATTCCACTAACATCTGGAGCTTTCCTTAATGCTATCGCTAGTGGTTCTAAACATAGAGCAAATCTAAGGGCAGAATATAATGTCATAATGCTTCCGACAAAGTTTTCACTAAGGCCAAATTTAAGCAATGCTTCTTTCATATAAATCCAATCAATCATATCAAACGCTTTCTCTGCATCTAAAGATAGTAGCATTAGTGGTAATTTTTTGTCTGAAGCGCTATCCATGAGGTTAAAGATTCGCCTAGTATTATCAGACGATTGCCAACCTGGTATGAAGTCCACCTGGTCCGGATGAATCAAAATTAAATTTTAATTTCCTCTTCAGAGATAGGGGATGTGAGAGAATCTAATTTACTTTTCTCAAATTGGGGTATCGTAATGGATGACAAAAAAGTCTCTATTTGGGATTTATGGCTTTGTGACCAAGAATGGACAGGCATTGAGTACAGCTCGGTATAAAATTGTTGAAATGCCTTAGTAATCTGGTCTGGTTGGTATACCATGCCATTTTCTTTAGTGAGTAATTTAGGAATAAAAGAGTTTGCTCTCTGTTGTTTAAGTCTTCTAGCTAACATTGTATTTGTTTTGTTGGAGAATGGATTTTTTTTTATTGTGTACGCTGCAATATAGTCACCATTTTCTTTTGCAGAATCTCTTTAAATTCTTGTTTACATTGAAGAATTTCCTTGAAAATCTGAGGTGAATTCTGAACAGCGACCAGTCTATGAAGGTCTGAATTTTTTTTGTTCAAATTGTTTATCTGAGAATGATTTTTTTGCTATTGAGCCAAGTTGTATGCAAACCCCTCACAATACTGCCTTATGGGCTGCCCAGACTCCCATCCCATCTACTTTGCCACCGCTATTCAGTGCAAAATAGTCCACCACAGCCTTATTAATCTTATCTTTTGTCAGACGGTCATTAAGAAGTGCCAGCTTTAATGTCCAAGATGGGGAGCGACCTTTTGGGAGCAAATCGTACAGTGACACACTTACAAGGTCGTGGTCAGATAACGATCTGGCAGTATTCTCTTATAACATACTGCATTCATCTCGCCATCAATTTCCACAAGATTCCCCGTGCCTTTAGAGCTCCGAAAACATCAGTGAGCCACCACCATGCACTATTTTTGTCTCTCCAAATTACAGTGTGCCAGAAGCTGTGAGGTGTGTCAAGGTGTTGTCGGGCATATTGAAATCAGGCTTTCTTGTGGCATTGGCGCAGTAAAGGCTTCTTTCTGGCAACTCGACCATGCAGCTCATTTTTGTTCAAGTATTTTTCCAGAGCAGCCTGTATTTCTACTGAGGTTACCTGTGGGTTCCTCTTTGTATTCCAAACAATTCTTCTGGCAGTTGTGGCTGAAATCTTTCTTAGTCTACCTGATATCAAGATATCTCCGAATTTTCCACCACTTAATAGGTGATTGAACAATATTGACTGGCCTTTTCAAGGCTTTGGACATCTTTTTATATACTTTTACATCGCTATGAAGTTTTATTACCTTGTTACGCGAGTCTTTTGACAGTTCTTTTCTGCTCCCCATTGCTCAGTATCTAGCCTTCTCAGTGCATTCAGGTGAGAGATAACAAACTCATTGACTACACAAATTGCAATTTTAAAAGCCACAGATGTGGGAAATTAACCTTTAATTGCCATTTTAACCTGTGTTACTTTGTGTGTCTGTAACAAGGCCAAACATTCAACGGTATGTAAACTTTTGATCAGGCCATTTGTGTGATTTCTGTTATCATTATGATTTAAAACAGAGCCAAACAACTATGTGATAATAAATGGCTTCATATGATCATTATCCTTTAATAAAATAATTTTTTTTTGAACGATCAGTCATATTTTCAAAATAAATGCCCAATGTTCACAATTTCTGCCAGGGTATGCCAACTTTTGAGCACAACTGTATAGGGAAGATCTCCCTTTGCATTTAGCAGGACTTGTCCCCATACAAGACAAAAGATTTACAGCTCTGGTGCCAAAACCTTGAAAACTAAAATGGAAACTGTACTAGCAGCTGAAAAAAAAATTAGAGCTCTTGAGCATAAAGTACAGAGTACAGATCTTGGAAGTCTCTTCTAATGACAAACGCTCAAACAATAAAGGAGAAACAATCTAAGATGTTCCTGAATACATATATAATGACAGTCTCTTAGGTAAAACTCAAGAACTAGCTCTTCTCCGAACTCCCTGTATTTCAATCAGATCCAAAGCATGACAAAATTAACTATTTTAAAACCAGTTGCACCTAGAGATGCAATACTACAGAAGCATTACTTCCATAGTAAGGAAGCAATCATCAAAGTCATGCATATATCTCCTCATAACATTAACAGGGTGGGGCGGGAGGGGGACTAGAGAGAAGTAATGGAGTAGTAAGTGTAGAGGAACTAAGGAATTAATTAACTAGTCATGTGGGAGGAGATGGGGGTGGGTTAGTATAGTCAATATGGAGGTACTGCTAAGTAACTCAAGTATAGGGGCAGGCACTCCAGAAGTACAGACTCATAACATAAGATGTATACTTGCTAATGCCAGAAGCTTGCCAGGAAAAATGGGAGAGTTAAAATTATTAGCAGTAAATGAGAAATGGGATTGTATAGGCATTACTGAAACATGGTGGGATGACTCCCATGATTGGACTGTTAATCTGGATGGTTATAACCTATTTAGGAAAGATAGGGGCAGTGGTAAAAGGGGAGGAGCGATATGTATGTATGTTAAGCCTGAATTTAAGCGTATAGCCAAAGAAGAAATTTATGCTGGAACCCCCAAATATAACTGAAAGAGAGGAAATACAATTATTGTTACAGATTGGAAATTAAGCTAAGCATGGGCAAGTTCTAATAATGGGAGATTTTAACTACCCTGAAATAAACTGGATGAGTCAATCCAGTAATACAGGTTCTTGAGTACACTCAGAGATCATTATCTGGCCCGGGTTATAAAAGAAGCTACTAGAAATTAAGCTATCTTGGATTTTAGTGATCACAAATAATATTGATATGGTAGAAAATGTTGAAATAGGACAACCTTTGGGAAACAGTGATCACAACACAGTCTCCTTTGAGATTGAATAAAAAATGAAAAAAACTGTAAGGGGCAACAAAAACTCTTAATTTTAAAATGGCATATTTTAATGGCCTAAGGGCAGTAATACAAAGTTTAGACTGGGACAAAGAACAGGTAAAAAAACTGAACATAAATGGACAAAATTTAAATCCTTACTAAATATACATACATATTGGCATATACTATGTGGGAATAAAAGTAAAAGGAGTAAATTACATTTAATGTGGTTTAACAATGATTTAAAGATCAAGATACAGAGTAAAAAACAGGCATTTAAATTATACAAACAAGAGGGGACAGAGGCTGCTTTACAGGAGTACAAGGAAATCAACAAGGCTTGCAAAAGGGCTATTAAGCTTGCTAAAATAGAAAATGAAAAATTTGTTGCAAAGGAGAATAAGACTAACCCTAAAATATAATTATGGGAAGAAAGCCAGGAAGGAAGCTATAGGAGCATTACAATGTGACAAAGGCCATCTGATAATTAGTGACCAGGAAAAGGCAGATGAGCTAAATAGGTTATTTTCTTCTGTATACAAAAGAGAGGTACCAGTGGTTGGGACACTACAACATAATAGGGCTACACTACCTTCACCAAAAAATTAGTTAACGCAGGAAGAAATCCAAAAGAGGTTGGAAAAAATAAATGTCAATAAAGCCCCAAGTCCTGATGGAATATATCCAAGGGTACTGAGAGAACTGGGTTCTGTAATAGCCAAACCATTATATCTAACTAGCGACTTGCCCGTCAAAAATGGCGGCAATAAAATTTGAAGGCTGCCAATGTTGTTTGCTACTCAATGCAAGGCCCTTCCCCCTCTAACTTGCGGGCCTCTCCCACCGTCTAATTTATGTGCCTCCAGCTGAGCACCGTTGGTTTTATTTTGAAAGTCTTGCGTATTTCATGAGAGATGTTGTTTGTATTTTCCAAGTACTGCATGCCTGGCATTGTTCGGCTAAGTGTTCCATGCTTCGGCCTCGTTTTGATTGTTTTTTAAAGCATTTAAATGTTTTCAGCCGCCACTTTTTTCCTCGCTTAGCCGATTTTCGATCTTCAAGAAATGGCAATTAGGGCTCAAATTAGCTTGCAACCTCACTCACAGGCTCCCTGGCTGTCCCCCTGAGCTGTGTGTGAGGTTTTTAATTTATTTTTTTAATTACTGTATATACTTGAGTATAAGCCGAGTTTTTCAGCCCTTTTTTAAGGCTGAAAAGGGCCCCCTCGGCTTATAGTCGAGTCACTCTAACCCCCCCCCCCCCGTGTCTCTCTTTCCCCCGTGTCTCTCTAACCCCCCGTGTCTCCCTAACTTCCCCCTGTGTCTCTCTTTCCCCCATATCTCTCTAACCCCCCCGTGTCTCTCTTTCCCCTGTGTCTCTCTAAAACAGGGGAATATGCTAATGACGTGACGTCACATGCGTCCCACATCATTAGCATTGGCCAAGTCAAGACGCAGCCGTAAGGAGCGCGGAGGAGCAGCTGCAGATGGAGGTAAGTGAGGGGAAAGGGAGAGGGGGAGGTATTTAGAGGAGTAAAGTTAGGAGGGGGTTTTAGGATGAGGAGGTGGTTTTAGGATGGAGGGGTTGGGGTTGAGGATGGGGGGGTTGAGGATGAGGATGGGGGGATGAGGATGGGGGGTTGAGGATGAGGGGGTTGAGGATGAGGGGGGTTGAGGATGAGGATGGGGGGTTGAGGTGGCGGGGTTGAGGTTGAGGAGGGGGGTTGAGGATGAGGATGGGGGGTTTGAGGATGCGGGGTTGAGGTTGAGGAGGGGGGTTTGAGGAGGGGGTTGAGGAGGAGGGCTGAGGATGGGGGGTTGAGGATAAGGAGGGGGGTTGAGGATGGGGGTGTTGAGGATGAGGAGGGGGGTTGTGGTTGAGGAGGGGGGCTGAGGAGAGAGGTTGAGGAAGGGGGTTGAGGTTGAGGAGGGGAGTTGAGAAGGGGGGTTGAGGATGAGGAGGGGGGTTGAGGATGAGGAGGGGGGTTGAGGTTGAAGAGGGGGGCTGAGGAGAGAGGTTGAGGAAGGGGGTTGAGGAGGGGGATTTAGGATGAGGAGGGTGGTTGAGGATGGGGGTTGAGGATGAGGATGGGGGGTTGAGGTTGAGGAGGGGGGTTGTGGAGGGAGGTTGAGGAGGGGGCTTGAGGAGGGTGAGGGAAAGAGACACAGGGAAGGGAGGGGGGGAAGAAACACAGGGCAGGGAGAGGCCGGAAGAGACACAGGGGAGGGAGAGGAGGGGAAGAGACACAGGGAGGGGAGAGAAACAGGGGAGTGAGAGGGGGGAAGAGACACAGGGGAGAGAGAGGGGGCACACAAGCGGGGGACACAGAGGGCACAAGAGGGACACAGGGGGCAGCATATTTCCCACCCTCGGCTTATACTTGAGTCACTACGTTTTCCCATTATTTTGTGGTAAAAAAGGGTGCCTCGGCTTATACACGGGTTGGCTTATACTCGAGTACATACGATATGTTTCTTTTTTTGGCAGTCTTTCGAGTGCTTGAGAAAATGTTCGACGTTAAGTTCGTAATTCTTTCAAAGTGTTGCATGCCTCGCTGTCATCTCTAAAGTCCGACAGCCTTCGTTGCTGATTGCGGGCATCGGCATGTGCGGCTACAATCTCTTTCCATCGTCATCGATGGAGCGTCCTCGGGCAAATTAGAGCTATGACGGGACAGAGGACCCTTAGAGGGACCCTGAAAGGCCACAATTGCGAGTCCTGCAATGAGTGCCTTTGGCGCTAATTGCAGCAAAGCGTTGCGTGCCTCGCGATGAGTGCCTGTGGCGCTCATTGCAGCAAAGTGGTGTGAGTTTCTCGATGAGCGCCTCCAGCTCTCATTATGCATACGCAAGCCAATAACATTTAACATGGCATGACTGACAATTTATAATTACCACAACTATATATGTGATTTTTCAAGATTCACTCAACACTAGGTCGCTAGCAGAGGAAGGGAGCAAGAGCAAATCCAGGGAGCAAGAGCAAATCCGGGGAATTATGGACCTGTAAGCCTCACTTCTATAGAGGGAAAGCTTTTAGAAGGGTTAATAAGGGATAACATGCAAGAATATGTCTGTTCAAACAAGGTTATAAGTAGGAATCAACATAGATTTATGAGGGATAGGTCATGTCAAAATAACCTAATTAGGTTCTACGAAGAGCTTAGTAGGAACTTGGATGAAGGCAATTCTGTGGATGTAGTATTTTTGGATTTTGGATTTTGGATTTGTAAAGGCTTTTGATATAGTGGCACATGCAAGAATATTCTGCAAACTAAGGGATACAGGAATAGCAGTAAATATCTGTTCATGGATTGGAGAGATTGGACTAATGCGGTAAGTGGGGTTCCTTAGGTTTCAGTATTAGGTCCTCTCCTTTTTAACATATTTATTAATGACTTAGAAGTATGATTGGAAAGTATTGTCTCCATTTTTGCTGATGACACTTTGTGCAAGGTAATTAAACAGACAATAATGTACTTTCCCTCCAGAGGGCTTTGCATAAATTAGAGAAAAGGGCAACTAAATGGCAGATGAGATTTAATATGAATAAATGTAAAGTTATGCATCTGGGAAGGAAAAATAGCCATGAAATTTATAATCTTAATGGAGCAAATCTAAATCTAAGAGTATCAGATATTGAAAGGGATTTGGGAGTGCTTGTGGACAACCACCTAGGTAACAGTGCTCAATGCCAAGCAGCAGCTGCAAATGCAAGTAAACTATTATCATGTATTACGAAGGGTATAGAAGCAAGGGAAGCAAATATAATTCTGCCACTATACAAAACCCTAGTCCTCCCTCATTTGGAATATAGAGTACAATTTTGGGCACCAGTTCATAAAAAAGACATTTTAGAGCAGGAAAAAGTATAGAGAAATGCAATAAAACTAATAAGGGAAATGGAGGAGCTAAGTTATGAAGAAAGACTTACCTAATTAAACTTATATTCTCTAGAAAAAAGGCGTATAAGAGGGGATATGATTAACTTATATAAATATATCGAGGGCCAATACAAGGCTTTGTCAAGTGCCCTTTTTGTGCCAAGAGGTTTTTAACTGACAAGAGGAAATCATTTGAGGTTAGAAGTAAAAAGATTAACGGGTACCAGCAGGGGGCGTTACCGGATATGCACACGTGAGCGGACGCTCGCACAGTCTGATGGAGGAGACCACGCTGGAGACTGGGATTCCCTAAACCTTTTCCCTCAGCCCTTCCCAAGGTACAATCACTCCAAGCCCGATACGGGTTCAGCAGCACGGGACCGGCTGCATGAAGAGCAGGACTGTTAAGGAGATATAGCCCCAGCATTTGCCCCCGGTCTCGATGTCCCGCGAGCGGTGAGAGCGCACAAGCTGTGCAAAGAGACTGGAGGGGGCTAAGCTAAACATAGCAGTGATTTGGAGAACTCTGGCAGGGGAATGCCAGACTGCGGGCCCGCAGAAAGGAGCTTTGACTTCCTAGAGTATTGGATATTCCAAGCCTCTCACAGCAGTTCATGCAGCAATTAGCTGATATCACCTGGAGGCCATGAGGTCTGGTAAGGCTCTAATAGAGCACCCTTTATACATAAACACTGACTCTTTTCTGTAAGGCCCTAAGATATTAACGGGCATAATATATACACAGGTCCTATAAAGGATATAAGGTCCAGGTCAGCAAGTAAGGACCTGAAGTATAATTTTGTGGGGTCTATAATCTCTTCAAGAATGAAAACCATTATTGGGGCTTTGATCTGGGAAAAGTGAGAGTAATAATACAGTCTAATTGCTCCCTGACAGACCTTATGCAAAAGCTATACATTAATGGGAAAAATCTTACGGACCCATATCTCAAAGGAGTTAATACTAATATGCTTAAAAGTAATTAAGGAATAAAGGTCTGGAATGGACTTCACCAATCGACTAAAGGAATTAATCCCTAAAAATAGGGGACCTGGCTCCAAACCTTTATATTACCTATAACTGTGAAATAAAACCATATATACTTAAAAGACAAAATATTCCCAATTAAAGACTTGGATCAGGACCACGGAGGGGGAAGAGAGAAAGAGAAATATATAAAAGAAATATATATCCCCAAATAAAAGTTTGTGATCAGGACCACATCTACTGTAAAGCAGATTTGGGACTACCTCTGTTTTTGCATGTTTTTTTTTTCTTTGTGTGTTTGTTTTTTTGGTATATCTTTTTTTCTCTTTTATTATATTCCAGGAACTTGATTCTAGGTAAATTTCATACAATGCCTCCGAAAAATATCTTACCAAGTTTTTTTCATATTTAGTGCCTGATTTTGCGGATATAAAGTTCAAGTTCGATGCAGCCTATAGACTCTCTAAGCCGAAAAACATTGAGGTAGAGTTTCCTAGAGATGTAATGGTAAAAATCCATCATTTGCCACTGAAAAATCAACTATTAAAAGCTAGCTATGGAATAACATCCTTTGATCCTCCCTATTCAAATATTAAAATATTTTCAGACATTTCTACTTCCACGAGAAATAAAATAAGACAATTTTTTCCTATTACCCAGAAACTGAGGGAAAAAGAAATACCATACAAGTGGACTTTTCCCATAGGACTTTCATTTTTAAGAGACTCTATATGGTATAAAATCACATCACTTAAAGAGGGAGAAGATTTATTTGGTAAATGGGATATTTGAGAGTCTTTGCCTCATTGTCATTTGGTGGGATTGCTAGATTTCCAAAAAAAAGGGAGGAATACTTTACTAATTCCTCGCTACTATCCCTTTTATTTTTAGGATATATTACCATTTCCTCACAAAAATGATGGATTACAATGTTTAAAGGGTTTGTGATTGTATATTGCGTTCCTCCTAAGAAATTGCACAGCACTTTTTTGTAATGAATGCACTTTAAACTTTATTATGTATTAGGGGTATTAAGGAAGGAAATAGGTGGTTTAGATAGGGTTTTTTTTTTTTTTTTTTATTCTCTTCCCCCTTTTTTTTTTTTTTGTAGTCATGCAATTATGATTAGATGCAATATTTAAAGGGTCTAAGATTGCATATTGACTTTCCTCATAAGAAATTGCACAGCACTTTATTTGTATTGAATGCACTTTAACCTTATTATGAATTTTGGGTATTAATGATGGTTTTCTTTTACTTTTTTTTTTCTTATCTAAATATATTGAAGCCACGTAATTTTAATAAGAGGTTCACCAGCTTATGATTGAATCAACTATAGGGTGATTTTAAAGGAAAGGAATGGAAGAGAAAGGAAAAAGGAAGGAATTTTTGGATGCACAAATTTTAATGTAATAGATTGAACCAGTATATGAAATGTAATGGATTGATTCTACACGTAAAATTATGCTAATTTGCACATGTAAATTGTATATAATAATTGATATTATGATTAAGAAGGATTTGTAGCACATGATTGCATTACAAAATTAAGGGGGATATGTAGCTTAATTTAGATTACGCTTGGAAATCAAGAGTGATAGAGTAAGTAAATGAAAAAGGGGTGAAGACAACTTGATCATGGTAAAAATTTTGTATAATTACGATTTAGAACTCATTTTAAGGAATAGCATCTGCACAAAATGTAACAATAGAACATAAATATAATATTATAAATTGTGGAATGTTCAAGGAAATTTTACGAAGAATATGAAAATTAAGAAAATTACAAAAGCGAATAAAAATAGAAATACAAAAAATGACAGGAAGGGAGGAGAGGGGTATATTTACAACAGGAATTGTGATTAGGTAAATTATTAATTAATAGAAATGAACAGGCAAAGAGAGCATATCCAGGATTAAAAAGGCTTGGAGAGAGCAGGGGTAAAGTAACATAATTGTGTGTGTGTGTGTGGGGGGGGGGGGGGTAGGGGGACGGTTGGGAACCAGAAGGTAAATTAGGAATACAAGATATACAGGCGTGGGGAAACCTTCATGGAGGACTTAACATATCCCTTCATCGTTCACGCCCATAAGGTACAACTGGGTGGTTGCAGTTGTAATCCCCTTGGAAGGGGAAGGGAGCGAATGGTTAGACTGGATAGGTATGACTCCAAGAGAGAGTGTGGTATGTTTGGAAGTATGGATGTAGCCAGGGGCTGCGGGATGGGAGGCCTAGTGGAGGGAAGATAATGCCGGGTTTGAAGATAGTGAGTTACAACGTTAGGGGATTAAATTCTCCGTCAAAGAGAGCCTCCATTTCGAGAATGCTGATCAAAACAAATCCAGATATTGTATTAATTCAGGAATCCCATTGGGATAAGGGAAGAATATTTCATATGGCCAAACATAGATTCCCTCAAGTATTTAATGCTTGCCATAAAAAAAACTCAGGAGGAGTTTTAATGATGTTTAATAAAAAATTAAAATTAAAAGAAGAATTAGTGGTCTTGGATAGTAAAGGCCGTTATATTATCTGGGTAGGAGAAATAAATGGCGAACATATGACAATAGTAAATGTATATGCCCCTAATAATAAACAAAATATATTTTTGAAGGGAGAATTAAAGAAACTGGATAAGATAGCTATAGGAGGACGCATAGTAGGTGGTGACTTTAATATGACGCCTGATGCTAAGATGGACAGAAGCTACAAAAAAGTTCCCAAAAACTATAAAGGTATAGAAAAAACAGCTCAGGACTTCTCTAAATTATTGGTGGAAAACCACTTATATGATGCATGGTGCCTTATAAATATAAATGAAAGAGACTATACCTATTATTCTGCATCTCATAAAATGTATTCAAGAATTGATCATATAATAGTGAATGAGTCTTTGTTAAACGCAATTCAATCAGTTAAAATTGGTTTAATAACAATCTCGGACCATGCTCCAGTCACCCTCCAAATACAGGAAAAGGGGGAGATAAAATCTAGCAGGGCATGGAGAATGGATGATAAAATCTTAGAAAATAAGGAAAGACTAAATACTATTAGAATGGAAATTAAAAAAAAATTGGAAATTAATATGGGGTCGGTTCCATTAAATACAACAATATGAAACTCACTAAAAGCATATACAAGAGGTATATTAATCAAGTTGAAAAGCATCTGGGTTAAACAGAGAGGATTGTCCTTACGACTTTTACATATAAAATTGTATAAATTGGAACAAGAAAACAAAATAAAAATAAATGATACCCTTACACAAGAGATAATAACAATTCGGAACAAAATTAAAAACATTAACCAAAAACGCTCAGGCATGAGTCGTTGGCAACTACAACAAAAATCATTTCATTTCAATAATCGAATAGGAAAAGATCTCGCAAATAAGATTAAAAAACAAAAATATCAAGATTGTAATATTCCTTATCTTGTAAAACAGGGAATACAAATTTTTAAGCCTAAAGAAATCATGGATCAATTTGCGAAATTTTATCAAGCTTTGTATAATCTAAACTCCGAAGAAATCTTTATAACACCCAAAAGTGAAGACATATCATCATTCTTAGATCAGATTGACTTTCCAGTTATCTCAAATGAGGAAAAGGAGGCTTTAAATAGTCAGATAACGGAACAAGAAATTAGACGAGTTATTAAAAACCTAAAAAACTACACGGCACCAGGCCACGATGGATTTTCTACAACATACTATAAAATATTTGAGGAAGAGTTAATGCAAATCTTAGTAGCTACATTTAATGAAATTAAAACCACAGGTACATTCCCACCAGAGATGCTTAGAGCCAATATAATCACTATACCAAAATCAGATAAGGAAGCACACTCTTGCAAAGAATTTAGACCAATTTCGGTTATGAATATAGATACCAAAATATATGCGAAAGTTTTGGCTCTAAGACTTACAGAAATATCTAAATCATTAATAGCGTCCGACCAAACAGGATTTGTCCCAGGGAGGCAGGGCGCCGATAATTCCCATAAACTGATTCATTTAATAACTTATGCGAAGAAAAAAGACACCCTCACCCTATTCCTATCCATGGATGCTGAAAAAGCTTTTGATAGGGTAGGGTGGGATTTTATGATGCAGACCCTCCATAGATATGGGTTTGACTCATTTGCATCGAAAGCTATAGCTGCCCTATATAAGGCTCCCTCGGCATCGGTTTTGGGGAAAGGGGTACAATCAGATTCAGGGGCGGCCCGTCCATTGGGGCGTCAGGGCAAACGCCCCCCCAAATATTTTCTTCACCCTGCAATAAAAAAAACACAACAATGTATTAGTATAACCCAAAAACAAATAAATATAAGGTGTACATCATCATTTCAAGTCTAAATAGTATTAAAATGAATTAAAGTTAGAAAAGGGACACTGTCACTTTAAAATAACTCTTGCGCTACATTAACTAATGCTGTGTATCTATCTATCGCCCCCTGCCTGCACCCTGTGTGATCAAATTACAATAGTTACACTGTGTACACTAACCTTTAGACTCTTCTCTTCTCTTCAATGAGTCCTGGCCTGGCCCACTGACCGTTAATGCATGCCGCCCACCATCACAGTGACGATATGCATGGGCGGTCATAAATGTATCAATTAATAAATGACAGTCTTCCATCATTGACCAATCAATGATGGAAGGCTGTCCAGTTACTAAGTGATAAATCTAAACCCACCCAGACCGTTAGCCCTGAGCGCCCGCCAGCAAATAGAGCCTCGAGTTTGATTTTGATTGACTGATACAGTCAATAAAACCACCAGTTCCCTGTCCCTTCCCCCTTTCTGTTTCCTGACCCTGGTCACGCTGAGACTGAGAGACCTCCCTGGCTGAATCTACTCATCTGCTCTGCCTGCCTAACACAGTAAGTCTACACCTGCCTCTGCCTGGCACCTGCCCCTGCCCCTGGCCAAACCAAAACCCCTAGTAGCCCCTAATAAAAGTTAGGGGTGACCAGTTACCCCCAGTCCCCCACTATGCCTGCCTGGCCTGCCAGTGACACCTACCCAGCCACCCACCAACTACCACCGACGACCCTAGGCCTACAATGCCTGGTGCCAGTGCCACCCCCAGCCATCACCCCCATGTGGCCTGTGCCACCCCCGATCAGGCCTGCCCTATGCTAGCCTAGCTATGCCATCATGCCACCACCGGATTACACCGATCACGGGATCGGGGTAGTCGGGTGGTGAGCGGGGTGGCACAGGCCCACATGGGGGTGATCGGATCACCCCCTTGATGAGGCCTGTGCCACCCCTGATGACCTCCATGTATGCCACCCTGCCCGAGGCCCGATCACCACCGGGCCCCCGGCACCACCCCGATGCGGCCTATGCTACCCCGGGTATTCGGGCAGTGAGCGGGGTTGACCAGGCCACATGGGGGTGGATGTTCACCCCCATGAGGCCTGTGCCACCCCTGGTCGTGGCCTATGGGCGACCGATGGGCGCCTGACCGTGACCGACCCCACCCTGGATGAACCATTAACCAACTACCTAACCCCCCCCCCCCCCCCCCCCCCCCTATTTTTATTCCATTTTTAGAAGTAACAGGCATGTATATGTGCATGTCACTTCTAAAGATAAAATAAAAATAAGGGAAGGGAAAAAAAAAATACAGTAACAACATTATTACAATTAATTTACACACAGTAAGCAAACACATTGTTAGTAACACAACACATCGTATACAAAAATAAACAGCTTTAAACAAACATTAATAAAAAATAAAATAAACAGCACATACACACATTGTTAGTACAGTTAGTAACACAACACATTGTATACAAAAATAAACAGCTTTAAACAAACATTAATAAAAAATAAAATAAACAACAGCACATACTTACCTGTAAAATTGACCCCTCCAGCGTTGGCCTTCTGTCCTCTCTGGATATAGTCATGATGAAAAATAAATAATCCATGTTGATTGAAGCCAATGATCAAAAATTAAATAATCCATGTTGATTGAAGCCAATGATCAAAAATAAAATAATCCATGTTGATTGAAGCCAATGATCAAAAATAATCCAATCTTGATTGAAGCCATTGTCCATCCATCCATTCTGGCCCATTGAAAGAGGCCTCCAAAAAAAAAACCGACGCTCTAAAAAAAAAAAAACAACACACTAAAAAGAGCTCCTCCTACACGGAGCCCCTCCCGCGATTAATTGTTTTTTTCCCACGGTCTGCTATATATACTAATTTTTGAAGGACTCTGATTGGCTGAAATTTTTGATTGACATCGATTTCAACCAATGAGAGTCTTTAAAAAATTAGCAAATCAGCAAGCAGGTATGGAAGCCTGTAAGGGTAAAAAAGGTTAGTGTGAACTTGTTTGACCCTGTATGTATTATACATATTACAGGGCTATTTTATGTGATATACATGTTACAGGATAATATCCTGTAACATGTATAGCCAAAAAATAGCACTGTAATATGTATAATACATACAGTGTAATAGAAATGCATGAACAATATAATATATCATGAAATAAAGAACATCAATTAATCAAATAATAAATATCAATTAATATATATTGTTGTATGTATATGTTTATGTATATTTATGTGTAATTTTTTATATATATATATATATATATATATATATATATATATATATATATATATATAAATTAATATCAAAATATCACAATAAATAAATATATATATATATATATATATATATATATATATATATATATATATATATAACAATTTGATATATATATATATATATTTATTTATTGTGATATATTGATATCAATTTTTATATATATATATATATATATATATATATATATATATATATATATATATATATTTATATATATATATATATATATTTTTTTTTTTGGGCCTATATGTTATTTAAGGTTTTTAAGGTACGGTTGGGGCCTATATGGTCCCAATTTGTTATTTAAGGTTTTTAAGGTACGGTTGGGGCCTATATGGTCCCAATTTGTTATTTAGGGTTTTTAAGGTGCGGTTGGGGCCTATATGGTCCCAATTTGTTATTTAGGGTTTTTAAGGTGCGGTTGGGGCCTATATGGTCCCAATTTGTTATTTAGGGTTTTTAAGGTACGGTTGGGGCCTATATGGTCCCAATTTGTTATTTAAGGTTTTTAAGGTGCGGTTGGGGCCTATATGGTCCCAATTTGTTATTTAGGGTTTTTAAGGTACGGTTGGGGCCTATATGGTCCCAATTTGTTATTTAGGGTTTTTAAGGTGCGGTTGGGGCCTATATGGTCCCAATTTGTTATTTAGGGTTTTTAAGGTGCGGTTGGGGCCTATATGGTCCCAATTTGTTATTTAAGGTTTTTAAGGTGCGGTTGGGGCCTATATGGTCCCAATTTGTTATTTAGGGTTTTTAAGGTACGGTTGGGGCCTATATGGTCCCAATTTGTTATTTAGGGTTTTTAAGGTACGGTTGGGGCCTATATGGTCCCAATTTGTTATTTAGGGTTTTTAAGGTACGGTTGGGGCCTATATGGTCCCAATTTGTTATTTAGGGTTTTTAAGGTGCGGTTGGGGCCTATATGGTCACACTTGCTCTTTTAAGGTTTTAAACGTTACAGTTTGGGTCTTAAACGTTCTAATGTTTTTTTTTTTGTTTTCTATAACTTCCCAGGTGCAAACTATCTGTGGAATCAGATTTCTTTGGACTCGTTGGTTGACTTACTGGACGTGAATACCCCGAGAAGGAGCGTCAACTGTTGGTGAGTATCATTGCCTTTAATTTTCCGTCCATGTGTATAGGTGCAAATTTGATGGTGATGTAGTCTTGTCACATGAGGGTTTGCAATCTGTAATGTATACCAATGAAATCAACACACTGTTATTTTTAAGTAATTTTGTGACATAATATAAATTAATATACCGTGATCTCTTTCTTTTATTGGTATCAATATCAGAAATGAATACTATTGACTCTCTACTTGTGAAGCCTTTCGCCACCCTAACCTATGAGGAGAAGGTGGAAGTAAAACGGTTAGGAGCTGACCAACCAGAGATAAATCTGCAGCAAATCGCAAGAGATAGAGGGAAGCAATATGTCCGTAATTTCAATACTGAATGGTACAAGAAGAACGACTGGCTTTCTGGAAGCGTTTCTAGGAAGTCCTTATATTGTTTCCCATGCATCCTATTTGGTGGTGACGCTGCTTGGACCAAAACTGGAGTGACTGACGTCAAACATCTAGCTGACAAATTGGCAAAACACAAAAGTTCTAAAGCTCACTTGGATAACAGGATCAAGTTTGAGATGCTTGGACAGGCGAACATTGCTGTTCAACTGGACCAAGGATACCAAGTCAGCATTCAAAAACACAACGAAGAAGTGGCTAAGAACCGGTACATCCTTTCGAAGATAATTGATTGTGTTCGCTTTTGTGGCGCCTTTGAACTGGCATTAAGAGGACACGACGAGAGTGAAACATCGCTAAATCCAGGAGTGTTTAGAGGCCTGGTGGATTTGGTTGGCAGTATCGATAGTGCAATGGAACAGCATTTGAAGACTGCAACTGTGTTTAAGGGCACTTCCAAAACCGTGCAGAATGAGCTACTGGACTGCATGCATGAAGTTATAAAGGAAGTGATTCACCAAGAGCTTAAGGAAGCCCAGTTTGTGGCAATCCAAGCGGATGAAACAACCGATATTTCCGCTAGGACACAGTGCGTTGTAGTCTATCGCTACATTGACAAGAAGCATCAAGTGGTGGAAAGATTTGATGGCTTCACGGAAATGAAATCAACGGATGCAGACTCCATTGCTGCTGTTGTGCTGGAAACACTGAATACTGTTCTCCCAGAGCCAGAAGACAAGAAGAAACTCATAGCTCAAAGCTATGATGGTGCCAGTGTGATGCGTGGAGATCAAGGAGGAGTTCAAAGAAAAATAAAAGACGTTTACCCGAACGCACACTACGTCCATTGCTATGCTCACCAACTGAACCTAATAATGGAGAAAGCAGTTTCAAGGATTGGAAGAGTTAGAGTTTTTTTTTCAAACATAGGCGGCATACCATCTTTTTTTTCACGCTCTCCAAAAAGGACTGGAGTTCTGGATGAGGTAGTTGGTAGAAGACTTCCAAGAGGTGCACCAACACGATGGAACTTCAACGTTAGGACCGTGAACGTGATCTACGAGAACAGAGATGCGCTACTTGAGTGTTTCCAGACAATTGAAGCATGTCTAAACTTTGATCCAACATCTATACGGGAAGCCGCAGGTTTCATTGGAATGCTGGAAGACAGGGAGTTCCTTTACTTCCTTAAATTATTTCATTTAATAATGCCACATGTAGACATCCTCTATAGTCAGCTTCAGAAGCGAGACACGGATACTGTTTATATCAAAAAAGTCACAGAAGACTTTGTCGCCAGCATCCAGAAAATCCGTAATTCTGTGGAAGAGATAGAAGCAAGTTTGCCAAGCGATCTAACAGTCAACAGACGGAGTGCGGAGATCTCAACCTTGAGACAACTTTCAAGAGAGGTATGTGACATAGTGGTGGTTCATGCAAAAGAACGATTTTCATTTTCAAATCACCTAGTCAGTGCCAAACTTGTTCAAAGTGACTTGTATAAAACCCATGGCACTTGCTTTCCAACCCAAGCTCTGGAAGACACCGTGCAAGCATATCCAATACTGAAGAAGGAACAATTACGCACTGAGCTGTCACTTCTGTATGGGAAGACAGAGTTTCATACTTGTACAAGTGCTGTTGCTCTGCACAAACTTTTCCATCAATTTAATCTGCAGAATGATTTCACAGAGACAGTAAAATTATTAAGAATCCTGATTACAACACCAATGACTACTGCAGAATCAGAAAGATGCTTCTCAACATTGAAGAGGATAAAAACCTTTTTAAGAAGCACCATGTCCCTGGAGCGGTTGAATGCATTGGCGATGCTCTCAATGGAAAAGCAACTGATTTCCGAGATCCCACACTTCAATGAAAAAACCATTGAGAAGTTTTGTTCTTTGAAAGATCGCCGTGCAAAATTAAAATACAAGTGATTGAAGCAAAGAAGAATGCATACCCCCAAGGTGTGCAAAGATAAACTGCGTTAAGCAGCACCACCTCACACTACCAAACATAACTAGTGGTAAGTAAAGTATGAACGGTGTGTGGGTGTGCATATGGAAGGAGCTATGAAAGGTGTGTGCATGGTCAGTAACAATTGTTGAAGCCTTGGCGTGGTTTGAAGGAATTGGAGGCACTTCCAAGGGTAGCTGTCACTTGTGTACAGGAAGCAAGAATTCCATGTCTGTACAAGTGCTGTTGCTCTGCAGCAACTTTAGCATCAATTTAATCTACATAATCTAACAGAGTGAGTGAAGCTATAAGGAATCCTGCTTACAACAACGAAGACTACTAAAGAACCAGAAAGATGCTTCTCCACATTGAAGAGGATCAAAAAAGTAATTAAAAAGCACCATGGCCCTGTAGCGGTTAAATGCATTGGTTTGAAGGAATTGGAGGCACCTTCAAGGGTACGTAAAGTTCTCAGAAATGGCACCACCTCACTACCAAAAATAACTAGTGGTAAGTAAAGTATGAATGGTGTGTGGGTGTGCATATTGAAGGAGCTATGAAAGGTGTGTGAATGGTCAGTAACAATTGTTGAAGCCTTGGCGTGGCGTTACTGCTCATATGGTTATCCATATGCTAATTCAACGTGTTTGTTTGACATTGATTATTGTGTGGTCTAAACAGAAGTGAAATGTTGTTGTTTTCTTGAATCCCAAGGTCCACTGGTTTGGGCCTATGCAGTGCTGATTGGTCTTCTAAGGTATGTTTGAGGCCTATATGGTCCCACTTGGTCTTCTAAGGTATGTTTGGGGCCTATGGTCACACTTGGTCTTCTAAGGTATGTTTGAGGCCTATATGGTCAAACTTGGTCTTCTAAGGTATGTTTGGGGCCTATATAGTTCCACTTGGTCTTCTAAGGTATGTTTGGGGCCTATGGTCACACTTGGTCTTCTAAGGTATGTTTGGGGCTTATATAGTCACACTTGGTCTTCTAAGGTATGTTTGGGGCCTATATAGTCACACTTGGTCTTCTAAGGTATGTTTGGGGCCTATAGTCACACTTGGTCTTCTAAGGTATGTTTGGGGCCTATATAGTCACACTTGGTCTTCTAAGGTATGTTTGGGGCCTATATGGTTCCACTTGGTCGTTTAATGTTTTTTAAGTATGGTTTTGTTCTTGAATGGTATGATTGATTTGCTTGTTTTCTTCCAACCCCAGGTGCAAACCCTATGTGGCTGCAGATTTGTTTCTACTCATTGGTCAACTTAATGAACGTGAATACCCTGAGAAGAAGAGCCGACTAATGGTAGGTGTCACTCCTTTAATTTTTCTGTTAATACGTATAGGTGCAATTATGATATTGCTGTAGTCTTGTCACATGAGTTTTTTCAATCTATATTGTATACCAATGAATTTAACACATTGTTACTTTACTTCTTGACATTTCTGCATTGCAGATCATGTATTTCAATGGGCTTCACAAGCATAAGGTCATTGGGCGGGGCTTATAAAGGTCATTATGACGTCAGGGGGAGGAGTTATAAAAATGGGTGTGGTTTGAAAAAGGGGGAGTGGCTATGTTTCGCCCTGTCGCCCCTCCAACTTGAAAAGTCACCAGCCGCCACTGATCAGATTATTTTATGGTAACAAATGGAACCCGTCAGGGTTGTCCCCTGTCTCCCATTTTATTCGCATTGACCCTAGAACCCCTCGCTATAGCTATTAGGGCTTCGTCGGACTTTAAGGGGATTAAAGTAGGCAAAAGGGAATACAAGATCTCCCTCTTCGCGGATGATGTAGTAGTATATATGGAGCATCCTCATATATCTATGAAGGCGCTGATGGAAATCATTGCAAACTACAGTAAGGTGTCGAATTATAAATTAAACATAGAGAAATCTGAAGCACTAAGTGTTAATATTCCAGAGGAAGACGAAGAGCGCCTGACTAGTATGTATCAGCTGGCCCACACAAAGGGATTTACACACCTGGGAATTAACTTTAGTGATGATATAAGAAGTATTCAAACCTCCAATTTGAACAATTTATATAAATCATCTAAAGAGCTTATTGAGAACTGGCCGGTCAATCAAATATCCTTCTCTGGTAGAATTGCATCAATCAAGATGTCTCTCCTTCCTAAACTTAACTATGTATTTAGAGCTTTCCCTTTTTCAATCTCAAGCCAATGGACAGCTAAATTCCAGACGATGATCGATAGATATATTAATAAGAACGGTCAGATCAGAGTTAAAAAAGCAATAATGAGTCGAAAATGTATAAATGGTGGCATTGCATACCCAATGGTTTTTCACTATCAGGAAGCAATTAAATTGGCGCAATATATAAAGTGGAGTCAACCTCTTTCCACTCACCCGGAGAACCAGATTTTAAGTGATATGCTACACAATATCGACCTTAATGCTCTATTGTTCACTCCAAAACTAGCATTAGCATACATTGACCCGAGAGCAACTATTTTTACTATAATGGTAAAAGAGTGGATAAAAATGAACAAAAAATTTAAATTCATAGAGCAATATAGTGAACTTACTCCTTTGACAACATTAGCACGCATGAATTATATCTACTTAGAACCAGAATGGAAAGACAAAGGAATATATCTACTGGGGCACATTATAGATAAAGAAAAAGGAAACATTTTAGATTATAACATGCTAAAGTTGAAATATAATATATCAACTAAACTTTGGTTCACTTCACATCAAATTTCACGAGTTTTGAAGAATATAAATAAAAACATTACTCGGCAAAGCTTAAACAACGTTGAAATTTTAATAAAGTCCCAAAATACTAGACACTTGATTTCTAACTGTAGTGAGATCATTTATAAGCAAATACAAACGGATACAACTAGACCTATGGACCTCTGGGCTAAAGATATGCAGCTAAGGATACCTAAAGAGTCATGGCAACAAGCCTTAAAATCTCTAAATAGGTTTGTTAAAAATACAAACCAGAGAGAAATTCAATTTAAATTACTTAATAGATGGTACTGGGTTCCCTCCAAAATCTACTTTATAACATTTAAACCAGAAATTAAATTATGCTGGAGGAACTGTGGGAAATCTGCAGATATGTTCCATATATGGTGGGGATGCCCTATAACCCTTCATCTTTGGAAGGAATGTTCTGAATACTTATCTATTTTATTTAAGACAGAAATGATAGTAAAACCGCAGATGGCCTTGTTTAATATTTTTCCCCCTAAGATGGAAATAAAAAATAAAGCATTTATGACTCAAATTTTTCAGGTAGTAAAAACTGCAATTGCACGAAATTGGAAGAAAGAGGATCTTCCAAAACTAACTGAAATATTGGCCATGATGGGATACAATAGGGAACTAGAGAGGGATTTTAATATGGCATTTCAGCTAAAACAAGACCCTGTAAAATGGGTAGTTTGGGACTCAATTTTTAAGTAACCTCTACGGGGTAATCTCACGAAGACACCATATCTTCCCTGGCAGATCGATCCCTCCCTGGCTCTTCCTCCCTACCTTCACCAAGCTGGCTAGAATATGAGTGGAATGAAAGGGTGTGATAGGATATGTAAGTAATTTAAGAGAGAAGTTTAACTGGTTAATCTCTCCATTAGGTTGAAGAATATTCAACCAAATATTAAAGTTTGGATTTCATTCATAGCCATATGTAAGTTTAATACAATGATACACTTAAAGTCTATTATTAGCAATAAACATGAAAGAACAGTTACACTCTTATGATTATTGTTATAATGTCAGGGCACAAATGTATGCCTTCCGTATTTTTGTCTGGCTGTGTATATAATATGTAAGGTATTATTTATGTAAATGGAGATTTTAAATTTGAAAATAAAAATAATAATAAAAAATAAAAAAGAAGTAAAAAGATTCCACCTTAAAAAAAGAAAAGGGTTCTTCACAGTAAGGGTGGTTAATCTGTGGAATTCACCACCAAAGGGCATTCAGGGTTATCCTGGATAATTAGAGAGAGACTATTGATTCAGGGAGGAATCTGATTGTCTGTATCTGGGTCTGGAAGGAATTTTTTTTGTTTCCCCTTTTGAGACCATTGGCAAGTTTTGCTTTTTTTTTTTTCTGTTTGCCTTCCTCAATCAATTCAATTAACAACTAATCCGCATATTGCAGATCAGAGAGATCTAAAAAGTTTGAACTTGATGGACTAAAGTATTTTTTCAACCTCAATTACTATGTAACTATGTAAGATATCATATTGGAGCAATGTAATTTAGCCCATTAGTCGGGTAAACCAGGATGCTAACAGATGTTTGTTTAGGTTTGTCTGTTGTTACCTCTATGTGTCCATAGTATCTTATATGATAAGATACCTTAAACGAGTAGGGAATTCACCATAAGTTATGTATATCATTAGAGAAACACTTCAAATTATGTGGGAAAGCTGTTTAAATAATAATGAATAATAACTACCTTTTGCATATGACTTCTGAGCAGCCAATCTCTATTGTTATCACAGAACTCACATGCAAAAAAAAGTCATTACTATAGTAATCTCAGCCTCATTAGCAGCCCTATTAAATACATACACATCCATTTTTATAACCATATATTTATTTATCGTTATTGTTATTTCTGATATAGGAGGGTAGAGGAGGAAAGTGAGGAGAGAGAGGAGGAGAGAGAGGAAAACACCGCAGGGGAAGAGTGAGGAGTGGAGGAGAGTGAGGGGAGAGAGGGGAACACTGGAGGGGGAGAGTGAAGAGAGGAGGAGAGAGAGGACAGAAGGAGAGTGAAGAGAGCTAGATGTATGGAGGGAGGGAAGTCCAGGTCCGGGAGGTCAGGTGGAGGAGAGCAGTGGGGGGGGGGAGGGGTGCTCCCAGATGGAGGGGGCCTGATCGGCGATATGGGGATGAGGGACCAGCCCCAGGGAGAGGACAGGGAGGCCAGGAGCCGCAGGCACAGTTGATAGGGTAAGAGGCTGTGGCAAAGTACAGGGACCCCAATTATAGCCCAGAGGAGATGGAAGTTGTCCTCAGGGAAGTTTGTGACCGCTATCGGATAATACATGGTGGGAGATATGTGAGGGCTAGCCATAAGGAAGATGCCTGGGCCCAGGTTGCTTCAGCTGTTGCAGCATTAACGGTCGCTAAAAGGGACACTAAGTATCTTAAACACAGATATGACGACAGCAGGCAGAAGGTGAAGAGGAAGATGGCAGAGGAGGCAAGAGCAGCACGTACAACCCGTGGTGGGCCTCCTACAAATATCACATACTGCGCATGGGAGCGGACCCTGAGGGATTGGATTCAGAGTGAGTGGATGGGGTGGACAAATACCCTAAAGATATTATGATGTTTGTATGTATGTATAAATAAGCTTTTACTCTGGCTGTTGTATCCATGGAGCTGTATCCCTCTAGAATGATACTGCCTCCTACACCCCTGTTCACACGCATAGATAACTGACATAAAAAATCACTGTACGCCTTATGGTTATGACTGAAGATATATGGGGCAACATTAAACATGTAAATCCTGTTAGCAAACATATTATTTTCATAATTTGTATCAATGATATGTCTGGACAATAGCTGAATTAAAAATGGATTCTGAGTAAAATTTGCAATTATATCAAGATTAATCTGACATTCAAAAGAGAGTACATATCTGGGTGTGCGCACTGTGGCATATGTGGATACAGACTCTGTAGGACTGCATGTGCATGTCATATACTGGCCTAACCTGGACCATGTCTCAGCTGCATATTAACAACCATTGCTGGGGAAATGTTACAGATTGGTCAGTCTCACACACTGCACTGCAGTTCCAGCAGAGCACGTGTCTGATGCACATGCAGATAGCACACTGCATCTGCAGTACACATATTTATACAAGACATGAATCACAATGCTCATTATGCAGGCTGTGGTTCATCTGTGTAACACAAGCACCACAGTTAATCACAGGTGACCATGATGTCAGGGATATGAAAACACATAGCTGTCCAACTGAAATATATGTTTATTCCATTTCAGTACCCAGGAGGATAAGGCCAGCCACAGAGCAGCAGGGGGAGACTACAATGGAGGTGGAAGTGGTCAAAGAGGAGGGCCAGGACATTCATGAGGGCCCTGGACCATCCACACAAGCTGGCCATTCAGCTGCATCTCAAGAGTGGGAATCACTGCCTGGGTCCTCAACAGTAGCATTCAACCAGCAACATCTGTTACAGCCACCTCCACCGACAATGTCCTGGACCCTGACATCATCACAGATCCCACCTGCTCCAACAACATCACAGCCATGGGAGCAGCTCACAACCACTCCTGCAACATGGGGTCCCGCACCATGGGGTCCCCCAACATGGGGTCCCGCACCATCGGGTCCCCCAACATGAGTCGATACCCAAGCCTTCCTGCCGACACCTCAGGGCCTGTTGCGGTCACCTATGCCAATACTCTGGTCACCACTACCACCGATGCCATCACCACTGCCAATGATGCCATCACCACTGCCACCGATGCCATCACCTCTGCCACCGATGCCATCACCTCTACCACCGATGCCATCATCTCTGCCACCAATGCAGACACCTCCAGCCCTGCTGTCGTCACCTGTGGTCCCAATGCCGCTAACACCACCACCCCTCACATTGCGGGAAATCATGGGTCGGTTTGCCAGGGAGGACATGGCACGCTGGAAACAGTCCAATTAGAGGCTCCGGTTGCTCCGGAGGCAGTGTCGGCTCACAAACACCCTTCTGGCAAGCACAAAATCGCTCCATGCTAGAACAAAAACGCTCCATGCTGAGATGAGGAGGAAAAACCTAAGGATGGAGAGGTATGAGGAACAGGTGAATAAGGACAGACGGCATCTTATCCAATTAGCCGAATGCCAGCTCATACCTCTCCAGCCTTCGGTTGCACAACAGCATTCTGAGACATCGGCCTCCTCATCCCAGACCTCACCATCTCAACAAGAATCACAGGCAGCCAATGTAGTGGCACCCCACCCTCCACCACAACAGAGACGTTCAAGAGTGAGATGGGGTGTGGGCACAGTAGGTTGGGGCCCAGTGCTGAGGTGGAGGAGGTCTTAGGACCATCGAGGAAGTCCTCCTCCTGATCACTCCTCACTGAATACTGATGGTTGTAGATGTTGACATACTATTGGCTGGCTACAGAGTGTTTACATGTCTGGTTATGTTTAATATTTCAACAATTGATGTTCAATGTGGATTGACCTTGAGACGAAGTGTTGTAGTTAATCAGAATATTGTTTTGATTGATATTTTGTATTTGTCTCTGTAGGTTTTAATAGCCAAATCTCACAAACATGAAGGCCTGTTCTTCATCCTCAAGCAGTACAATACCATTATGTGAGTGAACACTAGACCCAGTTCCTAACAGGCTTTTGATCAGTGTCATTCACCACTGCAGATGGATCTGAAATGCAATATCTGATTACATATCCCTTCACTAATGAACATGACTGGCGTGAGTTTCAATTATAATGAATAGTGTCCCGGCTTTAGAGTTGCACGGTCCCGCTAGGATCTACTAATCCAAAGCAGTAGTTATACATGTGTTTTAGTTGCATGTCATCCGTTAACAGTATGAAAGCAAATTAATGTGTTTAATGTCATCCAAATACAATGGCTAATTCCCTTTGTTTGACATCAGGATCAATGTGCATGTTTTTAGGGGTAATATGAACAGTGTAATCTGTCTGGCCTTGGTACCACCCAGATACCAGTGAGATGTGATATCAACATGGCACAACTATTCATGTAGATAGTGATAGTACCTTTTGCTGAAATATTGTGTTCACAGTGAAGCATGACTTATTGTATTACACATCCTCAGCATATTCCAGGCAGGCTGATTGAACAATACAGAATCAATATGGTTATTACTGCTCGTAGATGATGTTCATGTTAATTGGTGTATTGTAGTGTCCAGATCAAAAACAGCTTATGATCGTTCTAATACCTCCTCTTTATGTTTTCCAGATTCCTATCATCCATTTGTGAATCAGCAGTAATGTATGAAAACCCACTGTGTGTAGGATTGATTAGTATCACATGATCCGTGATTTCTAGCATGTGTTTAATATGTCAGATGGAAAACATATGGTTGCTGTATGCGCATGAATGGAATTGAGTGTTATATGATGTTCCAATGTCACATCCAATTATGGTTACTGTGGTGTCCTGACCACATTTGATCCTAGTAGATGCTATGCATTATCCTCATGATGTTGTCTAACATTTAACCCATTAGGTGTCTATTGATCTCCCATAGCCTCTTGCCATTCCGGTATCCACCAACACCACACCCATGATATTAATGCACAGTCTTGTCCATTTCTTATTGTGCTCTGTGTATGAACTAAAACTTTGTTATACTGTTCTAACCATGTCAGTGTGTTGTCAAAGGTTGGGGTTATGGGACATCCACATACATCACATTTGTGTCACATTCCTATATGTGCAAACTAATAAGCCCTAGTTACTATGCAATAGATCAATGCCTATAATAAGCAGAATAGTAATAATAGCATTAGATCTCATATAATAATATAAGACCTATATAGTTGTTGTACAGCGAGTTGTCGTCCCGTTGCGGCCGTTGCAAAGTGAAGGAGCTCATTGCCGGTCTTGCGATGAGCGCCGCAGCACCAAAGCCGGTAAATGCAAGTGCAGCCCTCCCAAGCCAAGGCCTGCAGTTGCAAATTCATGCAAGTAAATAACTTACACACTCACACACAGCACAGGGGGAGAGCCAGGGAGCATGTGAGTGAGGTTGCAAGTTAATTTGAGGAATATTTGTCATTTTTTCACAAGCAAAAATCACTGAAAAATAACAGGATAAAAACGAGGCCAAAGTAACACTTAAAATACACGGGGAAGCAGGAAGAGGCTTGCAATAAGCGCATGAAGGTGCTCATTGCAAAGCAGGAAAGTTGTAGCTTGCCAAAAATGGCAATGAGCGGCGCTTGCAAGGGACCTTCTGAGACTGTCGCCCACCGCTGGAGCTTCAGGCTCCATGGCCCCACAACAGTAATCAGGCAATAGAGAGTCCATGTATTGGTGTGCCCACTGTGAAGTTCTGTCTTCATGGCCGGGGGACTTTTGGATCTTGTAGGAAGCATACAGCTGCTTTGATTATTCTTTGCCTTCAGAGAGCACTGGATGTGTGAGAGGTGCAGCTCCGGAAGGGGACACAGAGGACTGTTGGCAGAACCCAGGCCAAGCAGAGAGTCTGGATGGGATAAGCTATGCTCACTGTGCCCGGGGAATTGACTGTGGGCCTTTCATGGGGCTCCAGATGACAAGCCAATGTCAGAGAGCTAGCCACAGTTCCAGGGACAGGCTCAGCAAGCAGCCCTGGTAGTATGGCAGACCAGGGGGCACAGCCCTATACAGTTTGTGGGGACACCATTGCTAAGGACAAGGCAGCGAGGAAGACAGAGCAAGTTGATGGTTCAAGGAGAAGTCTGGATGAGAGCAGTGAGGTCCTGCCAGGGAACACTGTGACCATGGACTGTGACCAGGCGGTGGTTCCAGAGAGAGGGGGATGTGATATGCTGATCCAGATGCAGCCTAGAGGATTGGAGCTTTTAGACCAGGCCACAATATTGGGTGCCGGCTTCCAGATCCGGCCAGTACCTTCCCCCTTGGTATTACTGTTTTTCTGGGCGCCCCAGGGGAGTGTTTTACCCATACAGAATATTGCATTGGCCCTTGTTTTTTTGGGGGGTGGGGTGGCAATGGTACCCTGGGACTGTATTGATTACACTGGCACAGAGGACTGTTGGCAGAACACTGATCAAGCAAATAGTTGGCATGGGAGCAACTATGCTCCTTGCCTAATAGCCAATGAGGGACACTTGGCCTGGACTGTGGGGTTTGTGCTGGGGTCACCACCAGGATTGTTTACTCCCCTGGAATGGGTAGAAGAGAATAGTGACAAATATCTGCCCTGCACACCCAGAATCAGGCCAAGTGCAGGAGGCGGCCGAGACCCTGAGAACCTTTATCGGTGGATTATTTGTTGTGTTCCGGCTTTAGAGGGACCGTTTCATTGCCTTTGCCATGGGAGATCGCGGGGGAAATTGATGCCCTGTGATCACCCCTGGTGCTACCCTGCATTCAGCTTTTGGATTACAATTGGGGGCCTAAGAGGAAGTTATTCCAACAAACCCCCGGACACCCTACTATGCATGGAAATTGTGTGGGCTGGGTGTCATTACTGATCCTATTGAAGCATGTTTATCCTGTGGACACTGGACTCTTGCAGACTATTGTTTCCTAAAACTGACAATGACTTACACCAGAACAGAGCAGTCAGCTCATCAAGGGGCAATCCGGGCGATCCCCCCCCCCCCCCCCCCTTCACTGAGTCACAGGGGGGAGTGCTTGTGAATTTCTGTTTTCCTGACCAGGGGACTTTTGGATCCTGTAGCCATTTTGTATAAAGGACATGTAAATCCCATGCTTGTCCACAAGATGCCACTGCAGGACATTAGGGTAATTACAGGCCCTTTGTTCTATGTTGCAGCTCTGAGGCCATGTGAAATCAGCCCAGTGGTCCAACCCAAGGTGGGCAAGCTATGATTGGGTGATGCTAATCTGGGCGGGGGATTTGAATGTGTTCAGCCCACTGTGGTGTAACTGGGGGAGGGAAATTCTTTGGTCTGGGTATTTAGTTGCTATTTAGAAATTAAGAAAGAGAGTCCATATTAAAAGCCATGCTTCTGAAATAAATAGACTATGGTGTATTTCTTTAAGAAGGATTGATATGACTGCCGGTCACCGAGAGGCCTATTCCTTCAAGGAAGATTGCCAGCATATTAAGGGGAATTCCTGTAGATACAAGTGTTGAAGCTGAATAGTGCCCCTAACTGGGATCTTTACACCCATTGTAGCCTATGCAGTTACAGACCGCAGCCGGAATCAAGATAGCGTTAGGAGCCAAGAACAATCAAGACCATGAACCTAAGAATAGATCAAATCTAGCATATAGAATAGATCAAATCTAGCATATAGAGTTGCAATGAGGAGAATCATCCATGTTCAAGCCTAGATGTCAGATAGTTAGGAATGAACAATAATAACAAAGTATTATTCATCATACTAATGACTAAGTACCTTTCTTTTCTATCTCTCAGCATCTAGGAGAAGGTCTGGATCCGTTGGCGAGCCAGAGGCGAGGACGTCGCCCCCCCCCCCCTCGTCTAGCAAAAACCAGCGCAGTGGGAGGAGGAGAATTAGAGGGACCTGGAACTGAGGAAAGGGAGGTCATTGTGGTGGAGGACTTCCCCCTTGGACAGACACAGAGCACACCTGGATTTGATCCCACTACCCCCTCCTCAAGCGACTATGGATTTCGCTGGGGCCCTCCAACCTGCAAGCCAGCCGGCCAACACCTTGTTCTGCCACCGCCACAAGAACACAGACACCACCACCAGCATCACCACTGACTCCAGCCGGGCCCCGGACCCTCCCCACTTCATCCCCGCCACCTCCTCCCCAGGCCCTGCAACCAGGACCTCCATCCACACCACCACCGAGCCAGCGTGTGCAGGAGGAGATGCTGGCCATCATGCGTGAGCAGCATGACTTACTTCGGGAGATCTAGGTGGTGTGGATCTTTGCCAACCACGTGGAGGTAATGCGCAGCCAGGCTGCTAAGGTTGGGGCTAGTCCCCAGTCCCAATGCGCTACCCTGCAGGCATCGCCCAGCCACCAGCAGCCCGGCCCCTCCTCCCCTGCCCAGCCCATCCTCCCACCATGCTTCCGCCCCGTGTGGTGTTGCTTCCCCCCCCCCCACCACCACCGGTGGGGTGACAGTGTCCGGCCGCGGAGGATGTGGGCCTAGTGGCAAGTCAGAGGAGGACATAGGACATGTTTGTGCCTCCCCAACAATCTGACAATCTATTGGTCACAATGTTAACCTAAACTAGTCTGGCTATAGAGTCTTGGATCTTGGCCTATGTGATGGTGATATTTTGTATGCAGATGGCTCACTCCTATAACATGGTATAAAAAAATTTCATCAGATTCCGGTTGCAGTGGTGTAGTGACCACTTGTGACCCTGGTAGGTGCAATGCATCATGCTTATTCTAGACTATCACATTAGCCCCTGTAGATAACCCTTTTTTTCCAATAATATCCTCTTGCTCTCTCGGGACCCATCCACATCACACCCATGATATTGATGCACAGTCTTGACCTTGTGGTTTGTGTAAAAAATAAAGCTTTGTTATACCGTTCTAACCGTGTCAATGTGTTTTCAATGGTTGGGGTTATGGGACATCCACATGCATCACATTAGTGTCACATTCCTACAGATGCAAACTAATGAGCCCTAGTTAACATGCAATATATCAATACATATTAAAAGGAATAATAGTCATAATAGCATTAGATATCATAAAATACAAAATATCAGATCTAATAATAATAAAGGGTTAATACACAATTAGTGATACGCTGGTGTATGAAAATTCCCTTTAGAGCCTAAAATGAATATGACAATTGACACTGGAGTGGGTTGCCAGTTCCTTCTCTAGTGAAGTGTGATTTGTCTGACCTCTCTGCTATGATGTAACCACCTACACTGGCCCTACATGGTATAGCTCCCAGCTTCATTGATGTACACAAGCCACTTCACCACCACCGCTTAGCATATGTAAGAATGCAATTACTTGCACAATAATCCCCCAATAATAAAAATGCATTTACAAAATATATTTGTTTTATGATATGTTGTAATGGTCATGCACATGCCAATATGAAAAACCATGCTGTAACATGCAGAAAGTAAGACACACTACCAAAACATAAAAACAAAGGCTCTATTGTGGCCCCTAAAATGAATGAAGTTGTGTGCTATACCATGTAGGGCCAGTGTAGGTGGGCAGGTGATAGCAGATAGGTCAGACAAATCACAATCCACTCGAGAAGGAACTGGCAACCCACTCCAGTATCTTAGTCATGCAAACCTTGTAGATCAGCACAGGCAGAGACCTAGCTAAATGTGCTAGAGTCCATAGGGTCACAGAAAGTCGTACTCGACTGAAGAACAAATAATAAAATGTTCACCTGGTACTTGATGTATGTGATGTGGAGGTGAATTATGGCCACTATTTGTGTTCCCACATGTAGATGTGATGAGCGAAATGTATATGCAATTACCGTATTGTATTTTTCTGTGTATAAGATGATATTTTTTATAATTTTTTTTAAGTTTAAAATAGGGGGATTGTATTATACACGGAATGTTGCAATTACATATCCTGGTTTGGTACTGTAATTCTGCATCTGGCCACTAGTTTAAGGCAGGAGAAAAGATCACAGTATTCGAAATGCATTGGTTCCAATTAGATTGCATCACAGTACAAGCGTGCATAGATATGTGTATTTTATAACTTTTTATTGTTACACATATATGTAAGTGCACTTTCTGTCATTTTCACTGATTTCCATTCCAGCTCAATATCCTTGTGACCACATAACTTTTCTTGCACTTTTTCAGCTCACTGACGCTGTGCATTGCATTTTTCCTGTTTACACAGGGATCATAAAAATATTGAGCTGGAATGGAAATCAGTGAAAATCATGACAGAAAGTGCACTTAAATATATGTGTAACAATAAAAAGTTATAAAATACACATTTGTATATTTATTTATTTATTAATTTTGGGCTCCAAAAATAGGGGGTCGTCTTATACATGGGAATGTCTTATAGAAATACGTTATATTTATATTTTCTGAGCCATAAAGGGTTAATATGGCATGAGTTTCATGTTTTTGCATTGCTATTTAGCAGATAGTGTGTCTTTAATTGTTTTATGCATGTTGCAGCATGGTTTTTCACATTGGCATATGCATGACCATTTCAACATATGATATAAAATAAATATTTTTTTAATGCCTATTTTTTATTGGAGGATTATTGTGCAAATAATAGCCTTTCCATGCTTTCCCTATATTTTAAAGTGCACTGGTGTGTTTATATTGCCCTTTACAGTGTTTAAAAGTAGTCAATAAACCCTTTGTGAGTCCTATTTGGAGCCTGAAATATTTCTGCCTTCATGTGTGGGTTACGGGCTTGAACGCCACTGCGTCTTTTCAAAATCTTTGCAATTTAATAGCGTAATTGGAAACGTAGCATTACGGGCTTGAAGGAACAAAAGATTTGTGGCCGCAAAGTTCAACGTTCCACATGCTCTAGGATTTTTTCTCTCCAAATCCGCAGATCGGCAACTGCTTACTTTACCGAGCAAATTTAATAGCAGTAAGTCTTACAAGCTAAATTACGAGCTACGATTTTACACGTAGCTGAAATGTAATAGGGCTGATAGAGCCTCATTCAATTGAGAAATTGTAAGTTACAGTAGCCCGTAATAGAGGCCGTACGTTATGTTGCTATTCAATTGCCGTATTTTTGTGAGCCTACATGTCATGTGCTTGAAATCCTTGTGGTTGTTAAAACCAGAACTTACAGCCAATCAAAGCCTTTTGGCTTTCGGCCCATAACTTGCAGGCTTGTTTAATTGAATAGCACCGTAACTGTAGCAGAGTGCGAGCCCACAGCACGCCTGCAGACATACGGCCTGTATATCACTCGATGCTGGCTTATAATTGAATGAGGCTCAAAATATTTATTTAATTCTCATTTATTTGAATCTCATCCCCTATATGAAACTTCATCTTCATCCACAGCTGAGGGGAAACGTTGTATGCTTTAAATTCACTGTAAAAGGCTCTCATGTTGTATTCTGTTTCTCTTCTAGTGCCTTACTTTTTAGTGCTCAGCACACCTCTATGATCAGTGTATGTCAATTTCACCCCCACAAATATATACTTTTTTTTTTAGTGTGTGAGTTTCTACTGAAGATACTTCATCCTTTTGTATACTTAACTGCTGAAGAGTCAGACATATGTATAGAGTCTACATGACAATGGTTTCCAATAAGTACCTAAATAAATTTACTTACCTGTGCTGACATGGGGATATCCTGAAAATGTGGCTAGGATTAAATTCCAATTAGTACAGTTGGACAAGCCTGCTTTAGAGGCAGTCACAACTTTTATTCAAGAAGCTATCCTTCTGGAGTACATAAACTTCCCAGCAATATCCCAAAAGCAGCTTCCCTAATATTCCTGTCATAGAAGAATGTGACATACTAGCTAACAGCCTTATTAAATAACGATTTGGCCAATTGAATAGGGCTCTATATAAACACATAGCATAATTTTTTACAGAAGTTTTTAGTTAGTGAAGACCTTTCTTTTGGATAGAAGTTCACTAACTAAAAACTTCTGTAAAAAAATATGGTCTTTGCTTATATGGAGTCCTATTCAATTGGCTGAATCGCAATTTAATAAGGCTGTAAATGTCCAGTTATGCCATAATGCTTTTGCAGAGTATGTGAGATTGGATACATAGCACTAGCAAGCTCCAGTTTACTCTGGTAAAGAGAAGTGTTAATGCAGTGCACTAAATCACGAATATAAGAAGCACATATTCCTTGGTGGAACAATGAACACTAAGAGAAACCCCATTCATTTCCTGGTATCAAACAGAGAGTTAGAAAAGTATCAAGAAAATTAAGTTATTCTTACAATTACTGTAGTGTAACTCAGGGTGATTGAGAACCTTGCTGCGATTTTCAAGCTCCATATTGTTGCTATGAGTTGATTGATTTAGGAATCCAAAGAGTAAACCACATTTCCAAGAATGTTACACATCTCCCTCCCAAGAAGCATAACCAAAGCCTGTACTGTGATGCAAGAAAACTAGCATGTTTCTTGGCATGTAAACTCCATCACTATAATAGTTGTGGAATTTACAAATGTTCGGAACGTTTGCGATGTTGGTCAGGCTTTTCGCGCAGTGAGGGCCGCAAATGCGAGCTGCAAGCAATTGATGCACGGGCTCACACTTTGCGGCCCTTGCACAGCGAGGGCTGCAACTGCAAGCCTCGCAAAGCGAGACGAGCAGTTGACGCACGGCCTGTGGGACTTAGGCTGCAATGAGTGCTGAAGGCGCTTATTGTAGGGCTCGCGATGAGCGGCACAGGCGTTCATTGCAATGAGCACCGAAGGCAGGCGCTCATCGCGAGGCCCTCAGATCTTATGCTGCAGAAGGTGCTCATTGCAGGGCATGCAATGAGCTCCACAGGCGCTCATCGCGAGGCACGCTGGAGTTAGGCTGCAATGAGCGCCAAAGGCGCTCATTGCAGGGCTTGCTATAAGTGCCACAGGGGCTCATCGCGAGCCCCGTAGGACTTAGGAATGAAGCAGGTAAAATGTCCATGCAACTGGAAAGAGCACCAAAAAACACAATTATGCCTCAAATTCACTTACACACTCACACACAGCACAGGGGGAGAGCCAGGGAGCCTGTGAATGAGGTTGCAAGTTACTTTGAGGCATAATTGCCGTTTTTTCATGATCAATGAAAAAAAAATTTTGGCCGAAAAAAAATAAAAAAAATGAAAACGAGGCTGAAGGCAGTAACAAAAAAAAAAGCCAGAAGGAAGTAACATTTAACAGCCAGTAACACTTAACCCAAGCCAGTAACATTTAACCCAAGACAGTAACAGTTAACCTAAGGCAGTAACACTTACACCAAGGCAGTAACACTTACACCAAGCCAGTAACACATAACCCAAGGCAGTAACAACCTAACCCAAGGCAGTAACAACTTAACCCAAGGCAGTAACACTAATCGAGAGGCCCCTAAACTACACGGAGGAGGGAAAGGCTAGCGATGAGGGCCGAAGGTGCTCATGCGCGATGCCTATAAAGTACACAGGGGGTCATTTTTGATGGACAATTTCCTAGTATTAGATACTCCCTGGATACTTACTCCCAAAGCTATCAGTAAGCCTTCGGTGCTCATTGCGAGCCTTTCCTCCTGCCTACTGTATTCATTGCAGGGTTCATTAACCGGCAAGTTTTGTGCATGGGAATGCCAAGTGTCTCTTTCCACCATCTCTCCCCTGTTCCTTCCCTGTGTCTTTTTCCTCTGTGTGTCTGCTGATTGTTTGTGTGTTACGCGCTGAATGCCGTTTGTTTTATTTTCAAAGTCCCACGTGCCTGGCGTTGTTCGTGTAAGTGTTACTGTGTTTGCCGTAGTGTATTTTCTAAGTCCCATGTGCCTGGCTTTGCTCAAATTGGCAAATATGGCTCAAATTCGCTTGCAACCTCAGTCCCAGGCTTCCTGGCTCTCCCCCTGTGTTGTGTGTGAGTGTGTTTATATTTTTTGTTAATTATTTTGCTGGTTTTTCGGGTTTTTCGAGTTATGCGTTTGTAATTGTTTAGCCGTTAAATTAGCAAACTGCGTTCCTCGCGGTCAGCAGCAAAGGGCTACGTTATTCAACGGCGTCCCTCGTGCCTCAATTGCTCGTCTCGCTTTGCGAGGCTCGCAGTGTAATGAGCACCTTTGCCGCTCATTGCAGCCTAAGTCGCGCGTGCCTCAACTGCTCGCCTCACAGTGCAATGAGTACCTTTGGCGCTTATTGCAGCCTAAGGCCCGCGTGCCTCAACTGCTTGTGCAATGAGCGCCTTCGTCTTGCATGCCTCAACTGCTGGCCTCGCTATGAACGCCTTCGGCACTCATTGCAGCCTAAGTCTTGCATGCTGCAACTGCGCCTTTGGGTCTCATTGCAGCCTAAGTCATGCTTATGTCAATGGCTCGCCTTGGACTGTATGATATATGTTTGACAAAGAGCATATCTGGCCATAGGTGATGCCTTAGTGAAGGCTGCATTTGTGAGCGAGTTGTTTATAACCTTGCAGGAGAATTATTTGTAGATTGTCTTGCAAATGCCTGCTTCTGAGCATATCCAAATATTAAAAGATGGAATCATAGTCCATTGATATGACAAATCCCTCTTCCCATGTCCCCACTCGTCCCACCACTGTTGATTACATAAGCACATGCCAAAACTTCTGAAGGCAGACAAGATGGAGCTTTCAATACAAATGCAGATTCTGTTAAATTAAATTTTTTCTCTAAAAATGCTAATTTTGTTTGCAATATACTTCATGAACATGGAAATATTTTCTAAATTACAGTGGTCTTTTTGTTACTCTGTACACACACACTCACAATGATTTGCCTGACAGTGTACCCTAACAATTCACTGTTGTATGTTCTTTTCATTTCCCAGTTTCAGCCATGCTAAGTTCAATAAGAATCCTCAGGCACCAAATACTTAGAAACATGCAGATAAAGCTCTAAGTTGTATCATCAGCTAAAGACATGCCTAAACCTGTTAATGGGAAAATGACACAGAAATATAAATATAATTAATTATAAAGTATATTTTAGGTTATACAGCCTAACCTTTTTGTGGTTGCAGGTGCTTTAAAATCAGGGTGTCATAGAGGAGAGTAAAAAGATGGCTTTCAGTTTATTTATCTTCACTTCTCAAAGACTTCCAGGTGATGCTGGCAGTGTGGTTGTCTGTTAGGAATTATTATTATTATTATTATCTTTATTTGTAACGCGCCAGCGTATTCCGTAGCACTGTACAGGGGTTAAGTAAAGCAGTTTTTCTATTAATAAATTACCTAAAGTTACTTCCAATTGAACACATTCATATTTTTATTAGACCTTTAATATTCCAATTTGTTTGTTTCTTCTTGTCTACCATAACTAGAACCTCTGATGCAGACCTTTAAATTGTACAGTGTTATTCTCTGTTTGTAGCAGATTAGCATCTTCATAGTATCTAATTGAATTGCCTTGTTATCTAATGATATACTGTAATTGACTGTTTTGTACCTTTTGCAATTTTGTATCTGTTTTTTGTATTTCTAAATTTTTTTAACAAAAAAAAATAATATAAAAAGAAATAATGACAGAAGTTAGACCTTTGTTCCACTAATTTCCCCCAGTTTGCATGTATTGTACTTTAGGAACATCCTATTAGAGCAGGAAGGTTTTGTTTTCACAAGCTTATTTATTTTGTTTGGTACTTGGGATGTAAGATTAAATTCCCTCAACGTTTAAAGCTGTAGCCCGTAAAGTAGGCCGCAAGCCTTGCAGCTATTAAATTGGCCCCGTAAAGCAACCCACCAACGACTTGCGGGGTAAGGGTGAGAAAAAGCTGCGGGACGTGAAGATTTGAACTGTGCGCCCGCAAATCCGTGGATCTGTCAAGCCCGTAACTGTTACATTTCTAATCACGCTATTAAATTGCAGTAAATTCACTGGCGTTCAAGCGCGTAACCCGCAAATGGAGCCAAAAAGCCAATGAGCGCCAATGAGGACCCGCTAAGGGGTTAAAGTCCTATCCGTAGCACTGTAAATGCAAATATACACACACTACTGTACTCATAATTAAAGGGAAAGTGACGTCAGGTATTAAAATTAATAGCACAACATTCTCAAGCTCGCAAATCTGCAATATAAAATAAAAAAATTTATGTGTAATTTCCGTGTTATATCGATCCCGGCAATCAATGTGTTAATACATATAATGGAACTCGCATGGACTAGAATATCATATTTACTGATTTATTAATATTGCATTTTTTCTGGAATGTGGGTCCGATCGAAACTCGTGATTGAAATCCGTAAGTTTTTGACATCTAACCTCCCTTTTCAAGTGATGTAATGATGACGATCTCTGTTGTCATTGGCTCCATCTAAACCCTTAACTACGCGTTTGACTAATTTATCATGTTCACAGCCGCAAATCCAACGTGCGACCAGTGGTTTGCGGGTTTGCGTCTCAAGCTTGTAAATTGCGGCATGGTCTAATTTAATAGCTATGTAACGCAGCTGAATTTCAAGCCCGCAGCCTTTGAATGCTTGCTGATGCTGCTACGTGCTTCAAATTTAATAGGGCTGCATATGTATGTAAGATAGGCTTCATTTAGACACAAAATGCACATGTTTATTCCAGTCTTAGTAACAATCTACATTTTGGGTACTTGTTACTAACTACATAATTAAAAACAAAGCACCAGAGAAAGCAGCATCTGGTATCTCTACACATTATCCCCAGTGATCCCTTTGCTCAGCAGATTTAAATAGTGATTGCAGATGGGATGCACTTATAATCATATTATAGCACTATAGGGTAGGACCAGATGTCCCCATTTTCAGGGCACAGTCCCCTGGTTAACAACTTTATCTGTCTCAGGCTGGCAGGACAGGCATACTGGAGTCTTCCTAGGTAAAGGCAGGGTGTGCAGATATCCCTCCGTCTGGAATTCCCTTAAATTCCAGTGTGCTCACTTTTCTTCCTACTAAACTTTAGAAAGTAAAAAAATATATAGCTTTATTTTTTTAGCTAATATAGTAAAATATGTACTACTATAGACAGCTATTGTTGATATTTTGGTTATCCTCATTTGTCTCCAGGGAAAGCAAATTGAATGCAAATAAGATTTCAATTCAGTTCTACTGAAAGACCATTCTTGAAGGAACACTACATGCAATAAAGTCAGTTGAATCCATAAATAAATGTAACTAACAACAGGATTACCCTCACATACAAAAAAAATACATAAGCAATAAAGAATAATTGCATATAATAGTTCAAAATGTGCATACTATAAATATTAAAGAGACAATATTAGATTAGATTTTTTAATATAGTATAATGCCTTTATATACAGTATATATATATATATATATATATATATATATATATATATATATATATATATATATATATTTATTTACTTTAAAAAGTATGGGCTCTATGCTAATCCCCGTAATAGACATTTTTTGTGCTGTAGAAGCACAGAAAATCCTACCTATCTATGCTATTCCTTCATCCAGAAAAGTTTGCGAGAGAACTGCTACAAGTGACCGTTGCGCGACAAAGCCGAAAAACACGGAACAAATCCATTGATTTTTGCAGGGCTAAAAGATTATGAGTTACACCAAGACCCTATACTAATAAGATTCTACAGATCACTTGCAAACCAGGGCAGTGTTGTAACTGCAAAAAAATAAGAAAATATTATGGGTACCAAAGACCACTCGCAAAGGCTTTTAAAGCCTTTGCTCAGTGCAGCAGTTATACAGTATAGCACCAAAAATTACTTACAAAGCATGACATTTCCACATTATTTGACAGTAAACAGTCCAATATCAACATACGTGTAATTAAAAATCATGATTTTGTATTATTATGTCTGTTGATTAGACAATATCTCAGGTAACACACAACCCAGTACTCATAGGGTTAATACACGTTAGGAAATCGTCTCTAATGCATTGTCTACATATATTTTTTATATAGTTAAGCTATAAATACAGTTGTTACGTTTATATGTCATAAAATAAAAATAATCAAAAGGTAATATATTTATATTTTAAAACCTGGTGGCCAACTATAAGAAACGTCTGACCTCTGTGATTGCCAACAAGGGTTTTGCCACCAAGTACTAAATTGTAGGGGTCAAATACTTATTTCACTCATTGACCTGCAAATCAATTTATAACTTTTTTGACATGCGTGTTTCTAATTTTTTGTTTTGTTTTGTTATTCTGTCTCTTACGGTTAAAATACACCTACCATTAAAATTATAGAATGATCATTTTGTATGAAATATAATTTACACATGAGATATACTAGCTTGTAACTACACAGACCAAAATTGAGAAAAATATAAAATTGAGGAGATTGAGATTGAGGAGATTGAGGAGCTAATATTCAGAGTATGCACAGAGCATATTAGAATAATTTGCAAAAATCTTTTGGACAAAGAACTGCTGTCGTTTAGAATAATTTCACATTTTGTGAAGTAGGTAACAATATTCTTCCCACTTCTCCCAATGCAAACATCTATCCCCAATAAAGCAAACTTTAATATAATTGTTACAAAGTGAAGTTGTGGCTAAGTATTTTAAACATTACCCTTCTTCATACTCCCCTAGACTCTGTGTCTTTTTTACACAGGACTGAGGTTGTGAAACTGCTGAATATCTAAGATGTGCATAGGAATTAGGTCTCAATTACATGGCCTCCGTAGGATCTACCATAAGGCTGCTTTGACCCTATGGGAGTTCTTAAAAAGCGACCTTACTGAGCTATAACATTGGGCTAACTCACATAGTGACTTACGTACCCGTCACTTGTAGCTGTCCTTAGGTGTTACATAAGCAGTTAAGAGATTGAGCTAGTAAGAACCAAAAAATATCGTAGTCCCTATAGCAATACCAGTCAAATTACAGAATGTCAGTAAATATTGCAAAATGGAATATAAAGCTACATTTTCCCCACTCAAATGGTTCCCAGAAGAAGAAGATTTCATTGTGAGTGAGAGAGTTGGAGATTGAATAGAGAGAGTCGGCGGTTTGTTCCTCTTGCTATATTACTTTTTACTTTAAATGTTAATCATTTACATAGTGTACATACCACTATATTAATGTATAACACATTTCATATGCCTTACTTGACCCATACCCCCTTGTGCATGCCCCCAAATACATAAAACACATATTCCCCTATGACAAATCAAATACTACATATGCACGAAACATACCCCTGCTGCATACCTCATCCCACTACCCAATTACCCTTTTTACACGTCCAAAACACATAACACGTTTTTTTTAATGGAAACATTTACACACTTTTGTTCAGTTAATCATGTGAGTGTGTGGTGTGTGCTTGTATCTGTGAGTGAGTAGTGTGATTGGTTTATTTGTTTTTTGCCTGAGATGGAGGGAGGAGTGAGGGTGGGAGAGAAGAGGAGTAGGAGAGTAAAATTGGAGAGATAGAGGGAGGCACTTGGGGAGGAAGAAAGGAGGGCTGAGATGTGGTGAGGTAGGGAGAGGGGGAGAGGTGAGATTAGAGAAGGAGAAGGGGGAGAAAGTTAGTAGTGCCTGCAGGGAGAATTCTGGGGATAGTGAGGAGGAGAGGGGTAAGGCCTAGGCCTCATGGTCAGCACAGAGATGTAATGATTCCCAAGCACAATCAAGGAGTCACACGGCTAACAAAAAGCATAGGGCCTCCAAGTACTCCCAGAATTAATTTATTGTCCTCCAAAAAGCAAATCAAGGCAGGCTGTGTATCCTCCATGGAGGCCAAGAGGTCAGAGCTGGTCAGAGGTCAAAGATATGGGGACATCAGGTAGCAGAGGTCAGTTCTGTGGAAGTTCACATCAAGGATGTAAATAGCATGAATACGCTATGATGACTGCTGGGCCATAGTCAAAAAAAGATGGCTGAGGAAGCGACAATCACAAGAGCTATAAGTAATGGTCCCGGTGCAGCATAAAGCACTGAAGAATATTACAATATCTGATTTGATGGACATTGACTGTCTTGAGATTCTGCAAGATGCGTACATGCCCTACCAATAATACAACACTTTCATCAATCCTGTTCACTAAATATGCACTCCTACTCAGTGATATAGCTTACACCACATAGCAATGGCTCTGTGACTCAGCTGCAATATACATATCGGAAATTTAATGGCTTATGCATACAATCATAGTGATATTATTAAGGTGTCTACTAATCACTGTTTCTGCAACCCATAATTGAAAACTGTATATATAAATACTGAATGAAGATATGTTTAGGAGAACTATAAACAAAATATATTTTATTCTTCTCCTACAGCACCACCAGCAATGTAAGAGCAGCCACCAATGGAACAGGAGGATATTGCTCAGGAGAAGGGGGGAGACTTCATGTGAAAAATGGAGGAAATATTGTACCCTGCAAGCATGGTGCCATTCCCCCCCCCCCCCTCACAGATTGACATTCCTCTCTGGCTACTCTCATTTGGAGGGCGACACTCTATTAAGACTTGGCCATGGGTCATGTGCAGAATACACGGGCAGAATGCTTATGCAATCCTGGACTGCTGGTGGCACTCATTGTACAGAACATTACCACCAATGTATTAAGTGTTATGCCATATGTTAGGTAATTAGGAATCACATCATGATTGACAAAACTTTAAGTGGTTTGATGAAAGCTATCCTTTTATAACAGAGGCTGGAGTCTGGAGAAGTATATGTATATGGTAGGAGTGTCAAAATAAGTTATTTTCAGTATGCTTTGGAGAATGACTTGTCCAGTTCCATAGCTGCTGGTTCACTCAAACACATAGCTGACTGGGAAGAATATTTTGGAGGTAAGCAAGTTATTTAGAAAAATCTGTGCCTGAAGCAGTGGAATGGAATCAATGGAATCTGTGGCGAAAAATGAGAGGAGTTCCCTTGCATTTCAAAGTGTCAAGTGTACTTGATGGAATGACTTGGAGACCTCTGAGACTGTCTCTTCAATTACTATTAAGGGTAAGTGTCTAATTGAGAGTGACTTGATGCAGAGGTACAACAAGGGGAAGTGAGAAGTGGGACAGATGAGCAGGGACCAGGAGAATGTAGCATAGGCAGAGTGGGCCAGGGGTAATTTTCATACAGAATTTGTTTTTTGTGGGACACCAGAGTAGGTGCATGTAGATAATACAGTTGACCACCTATATTGCCACTGTTTCCTCATGCTCACTGAAATCACATAAACACACTGGGTCCGCTGAGGATTTTAGTGGTGGCACAGTAAAGACAGTATGTCAAATCAAGTAAAATCCAGTCAGATACGAAGTGAGATGCGGCTTGCAAGAAAGGCTACTGTGCAAGGAGATGGAAGAGACAGAGATGCACTGAGGAAGTAGAGGAACATGGACGTGAGTTAGCTCTCTTCTTTCTCCACGCCCCTGTGTTTGAGTGTCTGAGTGAATATCTATGTGAGTAAATGCCTGAATATATAGGTGCCTGTGTGCGAGAGTGTTCAAAAGAGATAAAAAAATAAAGTTGAGAAAATTTAAGAAAAAGGTATAGGAGAAGGGAGCAGAAAAAAGGAGTTGGAAATACAGTATATGATAGAGAGATGGAAGAGAAAGGATTGAGGACAGAAACAACGAAGAGTAAAGGGAAGAAACAACATTTTAAAAATAATAGTACATAAAAGAAATGGGTGGACAGAAAAAAATGATCTGAGGATGTCTGAGTGAGGGGATGAGATGATGCCTGGGAGTTTGTGTATTTGATTATATGCTTTTGAGAGGTTGTCTGTGTAATTGTCAGAGGGAGTCTGATCATTGGCATGTAAGTGTCTGTGGAGATATTTCTTCAACTGAATGCAGAATTCCAGAGGATAGAAAGAAGAGACAATGAGACTTTCTATAGATGGCATATAATGTAAAGAGACAAATAAAGATAACAGAATGGGAAAAGTCAAAAGATAACTTCAAGCAAATTGGGGATCTCAGAATACATTTTTATGCTATTGTGGGTGTGATAAGAGATAAAAATGATAAGGACTTAAAAGTAGCAGGACAGATAAAGAAGAGGTGGCAGGAATACACTGAAGATCTATACAGGAAGGATCTTAACATCAGTGATGTCCCCTTGATAGTCCTGCTGATCATAATCCGGCAATCCTAGCTGAACTATACAAAATTCTAAAAGATGTTGCTGTGAAACTGCTGCTGGCATTATGCCAACAAATTTGGAAAACTCAACAGTGGCCAATAGCCTGGAAGAGGTCAGTCTCCATCCCAATCCCCAAAAAAGGCAGTGCCAAAGAGTGCTCCAACTATCGAACAATTGCACCCATTCAACATTCCAGCAAGGTAATGCTTAATATTCTGCAAGCTTGACTCCAAGAATATATGGACTAGTAACTACACATGTGCAAGCCGGGTTCCACAGAAGAAGAGGCACAAGAGATCAAATTGCCAATGTCCGATGAATAATACAGAAAGCAAGAGAGTTCCAGAAGAACATTTACTTCTGCTTCATAAACTATTCTAAAGCATTTGACTGTGTGGATCACAACACAATGTAGCAAGTTCTTAAAGAGATGAGAGTACCAGATCATCTCATTCGCCTTCTGAGGAATCTGTAATTGGACAATGAAGCCACGGATAGAACTGAACATAGAACAAACACAATGGTTCAAGATTGGGAAAGGAGTGCGCATGTATACTGTCGCCTTATTTATTTGGCTTATATGAGGAATACATCATGATTTAGGCTGGGCTGAATTAATCTAAAGTTGGAACCAGTATTGCTGGAAGTGATATCTACATCCTCAGATACATAAATGATGCTACTCTGAAGGCTGATGAGAAAGTAAAGGGCCTATAAGAGTGAAAGAAGAAATTGCAAAAGCTGGCCTACTGTTCAATGTTAAAATGATGAAGATCATGGCAAATCACATTCTTAGTTTCTGGAAAATAGACGGGGAATAAGTGGAGGCAGTGACAGATTTTGTTTTACTGGGATCCAAGATCTCTTCAGATAGTGACTGTAGCCATGAAATTAAAAGACATTTACTTCTGGGAAGATAAGCTATGCAAGTCTGGACATGCTATTAAAACGTTATATCACTATCAACAAAAGTCTAGTAAGAAATATGGTATTCCCAGTAGTAACATATGGATGTGAGACCTGGACCATAAAGAAGACTGAGTGCTGTAGAATTGATGCCTTTGAATTGTGGTGCTCAAGAAAGCAACTTAGATTCCCTTGGACTTAAAGAAGATTGAATAAATCAGTACTTCAGGAAGCTAAGACAAAATGTTTACTGGAAAGTATGATCACGAGGCTGAAGCTCAAATATGTTGGCAATATCATAAGAAGACAGGATTCCCTCGAGAAGACTCTGATGCTGGGAAAGATTAAAGTCACATGAAGAAGGGGGCGACAGAGGCGGAGATGGATAGATGAGATCATTTAAGTAATGAACATGAGCTTGATGGAACTCAGAGGGGCAGTGGCTAACAGATGTGCCTGGTGTGCTGCAGTCCACAAAGTCACGGAGACTCAGACACTATTGAACGACTAAACAACAACAAACGTTGCCAAATGTCTATTTTCAATTAAGTAATTAGCCTTCTGCTGCCCAATGTTCCACAAGACCTCTGGGCTCTCCAACTCAGGTTGTCTGAAATGTCCATCTCACTAACCATGACCAGACTTTCCTGGCTATCGTTAACTTCATCAATGTTGGGTCCCAGGTGTTCAAGCTTAATCTGCAAATTCGCAGTCACTTCATGCCACCTCTCCAATTCCTCCTCTTTAGGTTTATCACCATCATTATTTTCATCTTCATTATTTGCCACTTCACCATGGGACAGCGACTTCCCAGGCTGTTTCTCTTCCCACTTTTCATCGCTATTTACCTTATAGTACTGCAAACTGTCCTGAGCCCATGGTTTGCAAGGACAAATGATCTGGCTCTTTCTGTTCCAGGTGCTCCAATAGGCTGGCTCAAAATCTCACAAGACTGTATCAGCTTTATATGACCAACCAGCTTCTTTTCAGGTACATTATTCTTCATAGACTCCACAAGCATGATAATTCCCAGGGCTACTTCTAGCTCTTCTAGGATCTGCCCCTGATCTGCCTCACTGTTCACAACAGGCATCCTTGGTACCCATGTGCTTCCAATCCTGCAATGCCAGTGACTTATTTTCTCTGCTAGGCAGTTTCTCTCAGATGTTGGTTTTGCTGGAATGTCTCTAGCTGTTCAGTGGCTTCAAGCTTAAACTTCACAAAAAGCCAAGCATTCTTCTTAGAGTTTTAGGTTTCTGCAAAACCTTTCAGCATTCTCAGCTTTCACCCACTTTTCTTCCTCTTTTAACTGATTTCTTCTTTTCCTTAAGGTGCAGCTTTTCTTCCTTCACTTATTTAAAATCCAGTTCACTCTGCTTGCTGCATGTTCAGCTGAAAAATATTTTTCATCAGGTCCTTCCTGAAAAGCTCTGGCTGCTCAGCCATACTTTCTTTCTCCTTTTTTTCTCTTCTGTACAAGCTCCTGCTCCATGCTTCACATATGAGCTTTCTGCAGACATTGCTCTGCATTCAGCACAACATCTTGTGTCAGTCAACTGTTTCTCCATATCAGAGAGATCGGAAATCATCTGTGCTTGTGGAGTATGTAATAGCATCTCCTTCTTTATCATAGCTGCTTCCCTCTGCTTCAGGGATTCTTCTATCTCTTGTTGCTGAGAGGAGGGACTAGTGATTTCTACTTTTCTCTAAGATAAACAATTAGTGAGAAGATTTCGCTCCTCCTGTTTGCCATTGTGCTACAGCTCCTACACAGACAGCTCTTTTAGTTTATACTTGGGGGAACTCTCTTTCTCTTCTCCCAGATAGACCTCTGTGTCTTATTCCTGTAGGGCACCTTGTTTCCCCAAAATGCATACTTCCTCCTCAGGAATGTAATTTGGCATTATCCTGATACCCCTCATATTAGTAGCAACTTGCCTGTTACCCATTTCAGGCTTTTTCAGTCCATAATTTGGATACAGTGCATCTTTTTGTTGTACTTGTTTCCCCTCTTGCCTATCCTTGTCCAGAGTGCTCTGTATTATGGCTGCCTGAGACACAGAACTACTAGGATACTTCAAAATTTTAATGGGACACATATCCATGCTCTCCATTCTTTGCTTCATATGTCCTCTCAGGGACAGTGGTTCCTCTTTCACCAACTATATCTCCAGATTATCATTTTCCTCATCAGTCACTTTAGGAAGGATTCTATTTTCCTCATCAAAATCAGGCCATTGTTCCTTTGAAAGAACACTGGCTGCAATCATCTGTTTGATATGCCCTTTCTCTGGTCTGAGATCCTTGTCAGGTGTTTTCTTTCTATCATTCTTTCTAGTATCATCATTCATACTGAGGCTGATTGTGCACCCAGTGGTTGACAACATATTGCCCTTTATTCTTTGACCTTTGCTCACAACAACAATCACTTTTATATTATCATTTTGCTCAAGGGGCAGAGGCAGGGGCATGGGAAGTCCTGTCTCAGCCACTGCTCTGTAATATCGCTCTTGCTTGCATTGGCTCTGTCCTCTACAGGGCCTGTTGTGCTCCCTGGAACTCAGCAGCTTTGATAGACAGTAATTTGTAAAATTCCTCCTGCAGCCTATTAGTTTCTGGCTGTGCCACTTGCTGTAAGGCCTTTCCAACCTCCTCCATTTTGTCTGTGGGTGGTCTTTAACGACAAGACCTGATAGCAGGTTGTCTGACACCAATCGTGGTATACTTCCATGCTCTTCTCTCTTTATGGTTGTGTTTATGACCCTCCTAAAATGGTACACAACAACACAGGAGGCTTATTTATGCTTTCAAACTTCAGCCAGTTTTACAGTAAATAAGAAAACAAAACACAACCAGAAAATAATTGGCCTAGCTCCCACTGAGCACTAACTATTACTTAGGTTAGTTTCCTCACTAACCAGAGCTTCGATCCAGGATGGAGCAAAAACAAAAAATCTGGTCAATATTTTATATAAAGTTGCTGGCCTTTATGTTCCATAAGTCAAAACGCTCTCTTGTCTCAGCGGCTTGCTTAAGAGCTCCACGCTGAAGTCCCTCTGTGTCCTTTTTTCAGTACAAAACACTTCTCTTGCTTTGTTACCAGCTCAACTCGGCCTCAGCTCCGCTGGTTCTCAGTTTGCAAAAATCCTCTGCTATGCAAATTTTTCTCTCTGTAATTCAGCAGCCTCACAAATAACACTGCTTGTCTCCAATCCACTGTCTGCAATTTCCTTTTCTCACTGTCAGGCTGCAGTATAAACAAGCCTCTCTCTCTGCTAGCAACTGTTCAAAAAAGCAACCAAATCCATCTCTCAAACTCCTGTGTTTTAAAAGCTGTGAACTTATTACTGCTCCAGGAGTTAACTCTTTCATCTCTCCTGGTCTCCTGGGTAGAAACCTTCAAAACTTTGTAGCTTACACTGATCTCTAAGGGTCTGATCTCTAAATATATATATGTGTGTGTGTATATAGTAAATAAATAGTACATTTGTATTCACATTTGAATGCCTACAACAAGTTCCAAAACTTGCTTCAAGCCCAGAATTCAGAGAAATACAGTTATTACATTGAATTCTGGGAACCTTGGCAGGGACATGCAAATGTGCCCCAAAAGGTTTTGCTCTTGTTACATAGTTACATAGTTACATAGTAATTAAGGTTGAAAAAAGACTTTCAGTCCATCAAGTTCAACCTGTTAAGATCTCCTCTGATCTGCAATATGCGGATTAGTTATTAATTAAATTATTGATTAAATAATTATTAATAGTATAGTATTGGAGGATGAATAAAGAGTTAGTCCATCAAGTTCAACCTTTTTAGATCTCTATTGATCTTTTTAATGTGGACTATTTATTATTATTGTTAATTGATCCAGAGGAAGGCAAACAGAAAAAAAAAACCATTGAAACTTTGCCAATTGTCTCATAAGGGAAAAAAAAAGCAAAATTCCTTCCTGACCCCAGAAACTGGCGATCAAATTTCTCCCTGGATCAATATTCCTTACTCGTTATCTAGAATCTAACCCCTTTTTGAAGTTGTCTATCGAATTCGCTGTCTCCACCTCCTTTGGTAGAGAATTCCACAGTTTAACTACCCTAACTGTGAAGAACTCTTTTCTTTCTTTAAGGTGAAATCTTTTTTCCTCTAACCTCAAAGGATGTCCTCTTGTTAGTTGAAAATCTCTTGCTACAAAAAGTTCACTTGACATATTGACCCTGGATGTATTTATATAACGTAATCATATCTCCTCTTAGACGCCTTTTTTCTAGCAAAAATAAGTTTAATTTTGTTAGTCTTTCTTCATAACTTAGCCCCTCCATTCCCCTTATTAGTTTTGTAGCTCTTCTCTGTACTTTTTCCAGCTCTAAAATGTCTTTTTTATGTGGTGGTGCCCAAAATTGTACTCCATATTCCAAATGAGGGCGTACTAGAGATTTGTATAGTGGCAGAATTATATCTTCTTCCCTGGCTTCTATACCCTTCCTAATACATGCTAATATTTTATTTGCCTTTGCAGCCGCTGCTTGGCTTTGAGCGCTGTTACCTAGGTGGTTGTCCACTAGTACTCCCAAATCCCTTTCAATATCTGATACCCCTAGATTTGCTCCATTAAGATTATAGATTGCTTGGCTATTGTTCCTTCCCAAATGCATAACCTTACATTTATTTGTATTAAATCTCATCTGCCATTTAGCCACCCATTTCTCTAATTTATGCAAATCCTTTTGTAGGGAAAGTACATCATTATCTGATTTTATTACCTTGCACAACTTAGTGTCATCAGCAAAAATGGAGACACTACATTTGAGTCCTACTTCAATGTCATTAATAAATATGTTAAAAAGGAGAGGACCTAATACTGAACCTTGAGGAACCCCACTTATCACATTAGACCAATCGGAGTATGTTCCATTTACAACAACCCTTTGCTTCCTGTCTTTTAGCCAGCTCTCGATCCATGAGCAGATATTTACTGCAATTCCTGTATCCCTTAGTTTGCTCACTAGTCTTCCATGTGGCACTGTATCAAATGCCTTTGAAAAATCTAAAAAGACTACATCCACTGAGTTGCCCTGATCCAAGTTCCTACTAACCTCCTCATAAAAACTAATTAGATTGGTCTGACACAACCTTTCCTTCATAAATCCATGTTGACTGCTACCTATGATCCTGTTCAAATAGACATATTCTTGTAATCTGTCCCTTATTAACCCTTCTAAAAGCTTCCCAACTACAGAAGTGAGGCTCACTGGTCTATAATTCCCCGGATTTGCTCTAGATCCCTTCTTAAATATAGGTATCACCTCTGCTTTTCTCCAGTCATCTGGTAGACACCCTGTAGAGAGTGGGTCTTGAAAGATTAGATATAATGGTTTGGCTATTACAGAACCCAGCTCCCTCAGTACCCTTGGATGTATTCCATCAGGACCTGGGGCTTTATTAACATTTATTTTCTCCAACCTCTTTTGTATTTCTTCCTGCGTTAACCAATTATTTAGTAAAGGTAGTGTAGCCCCATTATGTTGTGGTGTCCCAACTACTGGTACCTCCCTTGTGTAAACCGACGAAAAGAACCTATTTAGCTCATCTGCCTTTTCCTGGTCACTAATTATCAGATGGCCTGTGTCACATTGTAATGGTCCTATCTATTCCTTCCTGGCCTTCTTCATTTAAAAAATATTTTAGGGTTAGTCTTACTTTCCATTGCAACTGACTTCTCATTTTCTATTTTAGCCAGTCTAATAGCCCTTTTGCAAGACTTGTTGATTTCCTTATAGTCACATAAAGCTGCCTCTGTTCCCTCCTTCTTGTATAATTTAAATGCATATTTCTTTTTCCTCATCATGATCTTTAAGTCATTGTTAAGCCACATGGGATGTGATTTACTCCTATTCATTTTATTTCCACATGGTACATGCTGATGAGTATGTTTATTTAGTAAGGATTTGAATGTTGTCCATTTATTTTCAGTATTCTTCCCTGTAAGTTCTTTGTCCCAGTCTAGATGTTGTATTGCTGCCCGTAGCCCATTAAAGTTAGCCCTTTTAAAATTTAGAGTTTTTGTTGGCCCCTTACAACTCTGTTTTTTGTATTTAATCTCAAATGAGACTGTGTTGTGATCACTGTTCCCCAAGGGTTCCCCTATTTTTACATTTGATATTATATCAATATTACTTGTGATGACTAAATCCAAGATGGCCCCATTTCTAGTAGGTTCTTGTATTACCTGGGCCAGATAATGATCCCTGAGTGTACTCAAGAACCTGCTCCCCTTAGCTGAGCTGCTGGTCTCGTTTATCCAGTTTATATCAGGGTAATTAAAGTCTCCCATTATTAGAACTTGCCCATGCTTAGCTGCATTTCCAATCTGTAACAATAATTGTATTTCCTCACTTTCAGCTATGTTTTGGGGTTTATAGCATACTCCCACCAATATGCATTTAGAATTAGCTCCTCCACTATTTAGCTCAACCCACAAGGATTCAATGATGCCGTTAGTGCCAGCATAAATATCTTCTCTGACTATAGGCTTAAATTCAGGCTTAACATAAAGACAGATCCCTCCTCCTCTTTTACCATTTTCCCTATCTTTCCGAAATAGGTTATAACCATCCAGATTAACAGTCCATTCATGAGATTCATCCCACCATGTTTCCGTAATGCCTATTAAGCACCATTTTTCTTGTACTGCTAATATTTCTAGCTCATCCATTTTCCCAGGCAAACTTCTTGCGTTAGCAATCATACACTTTATGTTGCTATGGCTCTGCTGTTGTGAAGTGCCTGCCACTGTATTTGAGGCCCCTATTAATACCTCCCTACTTTCTATTGTAACCCTCCCCCCTTCTCCTCCCCCATGGGTAACTAATTCATCCCTTTCCCTCTCTACCCTATTTACCCCAATACTTCTATATAGTCCCTCCCCCCCACCTACAAGTTTAATCCATAACCATATCAAACATGGCTTCCCTTAAGTATATGCCCGCTGTATCAAACAGCTTTGAGCAAAGCAAGGATTGGATTATACACAAGCTAGGAATCCCACCACGTGGGATGCACTAATAGTAAATACATTTGTTAGGGCTCTCTGGGTGAAACCCATAAGCAAAGTACCAGAGGATGATACATTTGAAGCAATATTTCAAAGGGCAGAGATAAGGAATGGTCAAACAAGAAAAGGCTAAAGGAGGTCAGTGACAATCTGGGTCAGCAGCAAAAGATTGCTTTAATAGGGAACAAGAATGGAGCAAGCACTGTAGCCAAACAGAGCAAGAAGACACAGGATCTACCAGAAATTCTCCCAGTCACAGGTACAGCAATAAATAGTCCTAGATGAGGTGTGCTTGGCTTAAAAACAACAAATCCCAAGAAACAGCATCAAATGCTGGGGGAGGTACTTCTGACTGACCTGTCTCTAGGAGATGTAGCTGTGGTTGCTATGGCACAAGGCTGTAGTACATGTTGTACTTGTGCTCATGAGATCAGAAATGGGCCCTTACAATACTGAAAATGTTTCTACCTTTCATAGCTTTTACTTTACACAGTATATCCCAAACATCAAATTAAACCCCACTTAAAGTGTGTGTACTTTGTAAGCAGTTTTTTTATAGATCAAATGCATTATGTCTAAGCCAACACTGAAGGTTAGACTTAGAAGTTGGGAGCAAGTTAGATGTGCTTGCTCACCAAGCAAAAATAGCCAAGCTGCCACTGGTTCTAGTGTTGTTAACTCACTGAGTGGAAGCAGGAGCCAGATCAATTTCAATGGTTTGTGTAGGATCCTAATTTCACAAGATCTCCTTGGTAAGGGGGGATTCTTATAAAAAATACACCCCACAGGTCAGCCCTTAGTTTGGTGAAAACCTTCAGCTCCAATGCAGTCTGGCAGTATGCATTTTCCATGACTGTACTCCCTTAAAGAGAAGGATGGACAATTTAGAGCTCAGATAGCAATTCAAATCAGACTACAAAGCATGGATGCCAGATATGTTTCCATGCTTACTGAAGTGAAAGTGGTGACTATAGGTATAGATCTAGGCCCGGCCCTCGAACAAATGAAAGTAAATGGGGGGGGGGTCTCATAGTTAGGACTGGGGGAGATTTTTAAGAAAAAAAACACATCTAGCTAGCTAATGTAGATGGAGATAGTGTGATGTATTGGGATGCAGGTCAGATAGCTTTCTGCTCTGAGATAGATCTGAGGGACCAGAGATCTTCTGCCCCAACGAGATAAGTCTGGTGAGTTGGCATTCTGGAAAGGCAGATAACATTGTCATTGAGTCACCTGTAAGAGATTGGGATAGCAAGACTATGAGGATTTGGGATCTAGTGTGGTTGGGAAAACTGGAGCAGACCCAGATTAACACAGTGGATTGGTATGCCTAGAAGTATAGTGTCTTGAAAAACACAGGTAACAATCACTAGTGATCCAAGTAAATACCATGTGAGGCAAAGAAGCCACTATATACGATACAGAGTAAAAAAATATAACAAGAACATTTAAAGAGACTATGTACTAGAAAATAGATTAAGCCCAAGAGAACACCTCTAGCCTTGCTGTATCATTATTATCTTTTATTTGTAATGTGCCAACATATTCATTAGCGCTATACAGGAGTTAATTAAACATGGCAAAAAAATGAGTGCCCTGTTTAAAGTCTTACTAACAAAGTTATATTCCCAAAGCACCTTACAAGACTGAAAACTTGCATACTTGCAATCTAAATGTTGTACTGAAGGATTAGGTACTGTAATAGTGATATCAGGTATTGAATGCAGATCAGGCTGACAAGAGCTGAATGTCACTTCTATCTGGATATCGGGACTACAAACTGTAGCTTTCTATGGATCACCAACACAAAGCACATCTAATTCTAACAATTATCAGGCTAAGGATGGTAATCACAGGTGGGTGGTAGTTGAGTGAAGATTAGGAACAGCAGACATGTTATCTGCGGACCTTTGAAGAAACGCTGAACAACTCAAAGTTCAAATCAGGGATACAGACACCATCTGAAAACTGGATATGAAGTTAACACAATTTAGAAATTCAGACAGTTTATGGACAGTGACAAGAGATCTGTATATAAGGTGAGACTAGAACAGGTTCTCTGAGCATTCAGGGAGTAATAAGTAATAGAGGGATGAAATGACTTAGAATGACTTAGGTCGCACCCTCAAGGCCATACACTTTATGGGAAGTAACAGGAAGAATGTGCTTTATTTTAAATTCTGCTGTCTGAAATTCCATAGTGGTCTGGGCCTGATATATGATATTTTATTGCAAGATATCTAGCGTGTAATTAAAATAGATCCATTCCAATGAAGTTAACAAGGCATAACCAAAACAAAAAAAAAGCATAATTGCACGTAATTGTTACTAAAGGTTTTGTTTTTTACTTTTCTTTCTAAATATGTTTTATGAAATCAGTATCTTCAAAGGTGCATACAGTAAACATATAATTTCAGCGATTCTTAAAATAGGGTAGAGATTTGACAGCAGATAAGAGCAAAAATATTATCTTCCCATTCCATCTTTAAGTCTCAAGATTGCCTTATTCTTATCTCATGACTATTTAAACTCATTCACTGTGTTTGACCCTACCACGATCACTAGAAGCCTGCTTCTTTTATTGCCATCATTTCTGTGAAGTAGTACTTTTGCATATTACACTTAAAACTTCCACCATACAATTTAAAATCATCATCTCTTTTATCATCTCTTTTTTTCTGGAAAATACTTCCCTCTTAAACTTTATTAAGTCCTTTGCTAATAAACAAAATATTCAATTATGTTTCCCCTTTTCCTTCTGTCCTCTAAGCTATACTTGTTAAGGTCATGAAGTCTTCTCACACATTCTACAATCACCATTATCTACCATTTTGTAGAACTTTACTTTTGCATATTACCCCTGAATATTCTACCCTCCAACATCAAATCACAGCTTCTGGCTCTCATAATATTTTTTGAAAAACATGTTTCAATGCTAAATTGATTTCTGAGCATGTGTGGAGTGTGGGGTGTTAAAGAACCACTATAGTTTAGGAAAAACTAACATTGGCAGCTGTGTAAACCGAGAGCATAAAAGTGTTTTTGAGAAAATAAGAGTTTAGCAGACTCTCCTAGTAAAAAGGCTGACATGACAATAATTCTTAGTAGTACAAGAGGGGACAGGGATGGCCGGGTTCCCCATTAGGCAGCTGCCTAGGGGCGTTTCCATGTGAGAAGCACCTCATTTTTTACTTAGAAATTAATCCCTGGCTTAACCACCCAAAATACTGCAGACTGGCCACTAGGGGGCGACTGTCTGGAACTAGATAAGTGACAACAGGCAGGAAGTTGCTGTGACACTCAATGCTTGGAGGGACATGTTGAGTTTTTAGAGGATATATATATATATATATATATATACATATTATTGTACTAGAGTATATAATATTCATGTATATTGTGTATGAGGGAACTTTCTGTGTACCTGTAGTGTTGGGGGCTTTGTAGGGTAACTGTGTGTGTGTATATATATATATATATATATATATATATATATATATATATATATATACTAGCTACTTGCCCGTCATAAATGACAGGAATACAATTTTAAGGCTGGGAATGCTGTACCATTTGCGCTCATCGCGTGGCTCGCAAAGAGCTCTTCGGCGCGCACTGAGAGCCTCTCCCTCCGTCTACTGTACGGGCCTCGCAATGAGCGGCTTTGACGAAAAACGCCAAATGTGGCTCATATTCGCTTGCAACCTCACTCATAGGCTTCCTGGCTCTCCACCTGTGCTGTGTGTGAGTGTGTTATCATTTGTTTTTAATTATTTGGCTTTTTTGGGGGGTCTTTCAAGTTACGCGTGCCTTGCGATCAGCTGCAAAGTGCTCTGTTTTTCATCGGCAATCGCGGCCTAACTAACTGTTTTAAAGTCCTGCGTGCCTTCAGTGCTCATTGTAGCCTAACTATCTCCCATGGGCCTTGCGATGAGCGCCTGTGGTGCTCATCGCGAGGCCTGCAATGAGTGCCTTTGGCGTTCATTGCAGGCCCGCAACTGCGTCCCTCACTTCACAAGGGCTGTAAGTGCATGACCAACATCGCAAACGTGACCAACATTCGTAAGATCCATAACTATATATGTGATATATATATATATAATAGTCGGGAGGGTAACTGTGAGGTTTTATCTAGTGTACAGAGCTGTGAGTGTTGGTGACATTTAGTGTTTTTATATCTATAATGTGAGGGAATTAGTATCTATCCGTCAGGGAACTCTGTATATCTCTGTTCTGTATATATCTGTCAGTTTCTACCATGTGTGGAGATTTATATTTATATATTACTAAGGACTTGCCCGTCAAAAAATGACGGTCAATAACATTTTAAGCCATGGCAATGCTGTTTGCCACACAATGTGAAGTTTTTTGTACTGTGAGGACCTTCGGCGCTCATTGCAAGCCTCGTGCTGAGTGCCTTCAGCGCTCATCGCGTGGCTCGCCATGAGCGCCTTTGACGCTCATTTCCTGCCTCTCCTCTGGTGTACTTTTGCTCCTTGAGTAGCCTCTGCGATCATCACAAAGACAGATAGATACATATGTCTATATTTTTTAAAATAATAATCAATTAATTAGTTAGTTAATGAATTAATATACTTTACCTAATTATAATTAATATATCCATCAATCAATAGGCTGAAGAGCTAACAATCTTTTTTCATTTTCTCCTCTGGTGTACTTTTGCTCCTCTGAGCAGCCTCTGCGCTCATCACAAAGACAGATACATTTGTCTATATTTTGTAAATAATAATCAATGAATTAGTTACTTAATTAATTAATATACTTTAGCTATTTGTAATTAATATATCCATCAATCAATAGGCTGAAGAGCTAACAATCTGTTTTCATTTTCCCACAGCATATAATGTCCAGTTGGACTGTTGCTGGCCTGTGGAGATTTTTTTATGGATGTCACATCTGTGTATTAGAAGTAGGCTGTGTGTGCGAGGGCAAACGGTTGCTTTATTTGTGTAAAGCGCTACTGTACATGCGTAATGTTGTGATGTGCAAGTTCGGAGTGTAAAGTAGCGTCATGTATGTGCTATGCGGTTCTGGAGTATTTGGCGTCCTTTGTAGTAGTGTATTTTGTACCCCGTATGCGAATGGGGCAATTGATTATGGCTGTATATAAGCACATAGCATATTTATTTTTACAGAAGTATTTATTTACTGAACTTTTATGCAAAAGCAAGGTCTTCAGTAAGTAAAAACATATTTTAAAAAAAGATGCTATGTGCTTTTATAGAGACCTATTCAATTGTGCGAATGGCAATTTAATTAGTCAGGCCTTCGGCGCTCATCGGCCAAGTGCTGTAAATTGTAGTGTCTTAACGGCTCGCAGGCGTTGAGCACCTTTGGTGCTCATCGCCCAAGTTTTGTGCGTGTTATTGCGTTAACCGCTCGCCTCGCTATGCAAGGCTCAAGGCGCCCATCGCCCAAGTGCTGTGCGTGTTAGTGCCTTAATGGCTTGCTTCGCTATGCGAGGCTCGCAGTCCTGTGCTGAGTGTTTTAGTGCCTTAACAGCTCATCTCGCTGCGAGTTAATGGCTCGCCTCGCTTCGTACGCACCACACAAAGCGCGACGACGTCTTGTAGCTCGACAATTATTAAATGTGATTACTCACAATGTTTTCTGCAAAGCTGGTGCTACCTCGGATAAATTGTCCCTGTAAGTTATTGTCAAGAGTTGGCAACTATTTGTTTTACACATCACTGTTTTACTGTTCAAAATGGATCATTGGAGCCTGTATTATGAGGTGGATGTGATATACAAGATGGCTCCACTCTGGTTATATTATCTGAGGGAACTGTATGGAGCAGCGTCAGGTCAGTACCTTGTGCTCACTGACATTAAGCATGATGTGTCTGCATGTCACCACCTCCCCGGTCTGCTCCTCCACATCATATCCTCTGTAGCACGAAGCTTCTCTGTCTCAGTACTCTGGATAACGGGCAGCTACCCTGAAAATTAAAGCAGGCTTGTCAGCCATCTTGTCATGCTTTTATTATTCCACTTGATTGTGCATCTATTGTGCAGACTGTCCACCTTCAGAAATATAGTACACAAAAATAAACTACAAAAATTCCTATATTGTAAGAAAGGGCCAACAACTGGTGAGATATATCCTGATCACACACTCACTGATCACTTATATTAGCAATAACATTAAGTTTTACCATTAAAGGTCCACTGCAGTTCAAGACAAAAAGACACTTGTTTGTAAAATAGGTGTATGTCATAATTTATTTTTTGGGGGAAAATATGAATTTTTATGTTTATGAGTATAAGAATCCATTTTGTGTTTGTTAACATTACTTCATGAGGGTGTGTTTTGAGGAAGGAGGGAACAGAAAACATCCTCACTGGATCAGAAGCAGAGTTATTGCTTCAGGAAATGCAACTGAATCTCTCCAGAAATAATGCCCCTCTGAAATATGCAACGTCTGCCTATATATTATGGACTCCTCCAGGGCCCAGCAGAGACATCAATCTGTATACAACCACCGATAAACATCCCTTTCACACACACACACACAAGTTGCGTCAAGTATCATAGATTCCTCCAGGGTTCTGCAGAGGCAGCATATTTGTTTCTAATTAAAACTAGATGTATGTTTATTTTTGCTGTTTAATTGTGCTCTTAATCAGACACAAAGTTTTCAAACATATAGTTTTTCATTGCACAGCAGGTCTTTGCTGTTATTAACTTGGAGAGTGCAAGTGGTGTACATTGTTAATTATGGAAGAGTGCAAATAGTGTGCAGGATTAATGTTCAGAGTATACACATGGAATGAAAGGTTAATATTTGGACTTTGAATAACATCAAGGGAATGCATAGAGTGCATTGTGATTAATACTCTGAGATTGCATATGGTATTAAGGATTACTTTTCTGAATGTGTATATAATTGAAAAGGTAAATAAGTGGACCCCTTCTGGATCGCTACCTTGTGGTGGTGAAGGGGCTTGTGTACTTCAATTAAACTGTGATCTATACCATGTAGGGTCACCCGAGATGTGCAGGTCACAGCAGAGAGGTCAGACAAATCTTGGTCCACTGGAGAAAAAACTGGCAACCCACGACAAGCTATTTGCCATGAAAACCTTATGGAGACAGATGTGCTTGGCGTGATGTGGTCGACAAGGTTACGGTGAGTGGGACTTGACTGAACAACAACAATTAGAATAGGTGCACATCTACCCTGTCTCAAATATAAAGTTTTTTAGATGCATTATATTAAACATTACTTTTAAATTAGTCTGCATGTTTTCCTCCCATAAAATAAAAATGACTATTGCCTTGTAAATAGCATATTTTATTGTTGAGACTTGTGCACTCTCAGAGTTATGGTAATGCCACCATCATGGCTCAAATAAAGATTTAAACCCACCCTTGAAGTGTCCCTAATTGTGAACTAAGACTTCTTTTTGAAGTGCAAGGGCCTGATCCCTCAGCCACTGACAGCACCAAGCAACCATTGTCACAATAAATTATGAGTGTAGGGATTAACTGTGTGTGCAAATCCTACTAGTGTGTGTGCAAATCCAGCCATGTAAGGGATTGCTGTGGACTCATTGTCAATGCTGTACAATGATGAATAAATTATTATTAAACTCAAGGCTGGTGTTATCCCTTCTCATGTTGCCTGCAGTTGCAATGATTCCATGGGCCAATGGGATCAGCATCAACAAGTCAGTGATTGGCTTCCCAAGGTTGGAGACCCAATCAGTTGCATTGCTTCCTTGCAGAACACCCCAAGCCCTGCAGATCTGCTGCTAGGAGTCAGGGATGATTTACTAAACTGATCAACCCAGGATGTGGCTTCTTAGTGACGTCACCCACAGATGTTTCTGAAGACCACACCCCCACGTGGGACTGAAACACAGTCACACAGTGCAATAGCAGGAGGGAAGGCACCTCTCACTGCAACACAACATGTAAACTCCATAGACTGGATCACAATAAGAATCAGCAGCTGTCAATGTCATGATTGGGATCCTCTTCCCTGGACTCACATGGATCTGTTTTGCTATGCAAGTTGGGTGTGATCTCCATGGACCAAGTGCAGTCTGGTGTCAGCTAACAAGCAAAGGAAGGTGGGCATAAATCAGTAGCTGGGATACTACAGAACATACAGAGCAAGTGATATACATATATATATATATAGGGGAAGAAAATGTCCAGTGTCGCCTATGTGGATCACTTTGCTGCAGAGTGCCTTGTGTCAATGTCCAGTCGGGCTATTGTCCATGCTCGGAATGGGAACCCAGATCTTAAGAGTGAGGGATCAGCAGCAGTCCCTGCCCTGCATGAAGATAAGGCAGATCTCAAGGAGGCTGTTAAGGAGAATGCTTCTCTGTTTGTGGTGGCCAGGATCTTAGCTGATTTCAACCAGCAAGTGCCCAATGTCCCAGTACAGGATGAGAATACAGAGGGACTGGGCGAGGTGGCACCGGTGGCCGGAGGGGATCAGGGTGATGGTGTGTCCACAGCCGGCAAACGTGGAGCCAGAGCGGCCACACCTCCCCTCCAGCAGGAGCCAAGCCTGAAACAAAGAGCCAGACGTGGGAAAAGCAGGGCTGACCCCGAATCACCCCAAAAAAAGCACAAGTGCCCCTACTCTGGGTGTGAGAAAGTGTATGGCAAGTCCTCCCATCTGAAGGCTCATCTGAGGACACACACAGGTCAGTGTGCAGTATGGGATAGCTAATGTGATGTACTGTATATATATACATGTAGGGATTGCCACCCACATACCTGCAAACTGTGTGTGTATGATAATACAGCATGGTGTGTGCATGTGGCAGGGCCCCCACCCCTCTCACATGTGTCATACACTGAGGATCTATGGGGGTAATATGAGAGGTGATATACAGTATCCATAGGGTGCAGTATGAGAGGTGATATACAGGATCTATAGGGTACATGATGGGAGGTGATATACAGGATCTATAGGGTACATGATGGGAGGTGATATACAGTATCTATAAGGTACATGATGGGAGGTGATATACAGTATCTATAGGGTACAGTATGAGAGGTGATACACAGTATCTATAGGATACAGTATGAGGTGATATACAGTATCTATAGGGTACATGATGGGAGGTGATATACAGTATCTATAGGGTACATACAGTATTAGAGGTGATATACAGTATCTATAAGGTACATGATGGGAGGTGATATACAGTATCTATAGGGTACAGTATGAGAGGTGATACACAGTATCTATAGGATACAGTATGAGAGGTGATATATACAGTATCTATAGGGTACATGATGGGAGGTGATATACAGTATCTATAGGGTAAATACAGTATGAGAGGTGATATACAGTATCTATAAGGTACATGATGGGAGGTGATATACAGTATCTAAGGGTACAGTATGAGAGGTGATATACAGTATCTATAGGATACAGTATGAGGTGATATACAATTGTTAGTATTTATAGGGTACATGATGGAAAGTGATACACAGTCCTTGGTGAGTATCTATAGGGTACAGTATGTGAAGTGATACACAGTATCTATAGGGTACAGTCCTTGGTGATGATCTATAGGGTACTGTGTGAGAGGTGATACACAGTCCTTAGTGATGATCTATAGGGTAGTGTGTGGGGTGATACACAGTCCTTAGTGATGATCTAAAGTGATGATCTATAGGGTACAGTGTGAGAGGTGATACACAGTCCTTAGTGATGATCTAAAGTGATGATCTATAGGGTACAGTGTGAGAGGTGATACACAGTCCTTAGTGATGATCTATAGGGTAGTGTGTGGGGTGATACACAGTCCTTAGTGATGATCTAAAGTGATGATCTATAGGGTACAGTGTGAGAGGTGATACACAGTCCTTAGTGATGATCTATAGGGTAGTGTGTGGGGTGATACACAGTCCTTAGTGATGATCTATAGGGTAGTGTGTGGGGTGATACACAGTCCTTAGTGATGATCTATAGGGTACAGTGTGAGAGGTGATACACAGTCCTTAGTGATGATCTATAGGGTACAGTGTGTGAGGTGATACACAGTCCTTAGTGATGATCTAATCTATAGGGTACAGTGTGAGAGGTGATACACAGTCCTTAGTGATGATCTATAGGGTAGTGTGTGGGGTGATACACAGTCCTTAGTAATGATCTATAGGGTACAGTGTGAGAGGTGATACACAGTCCTTAGTGATGATCTATAGGGTAGTGTGTGATCTATAGGGTAGTGTGTGGGGTGATACACAGTCCTTAGTGATGATCTATAGGGTACTGTGTGATCTATAGGGTAGTGTGTGGGGTGATACACAGTCCTTAGTGATGATCTATAGGGTACAGTGTGTGAGGTGATACACAGTCCTTAGTAATGATCTATAGGGTACAGTGTGAGAGGTGATACACAGTCCTTAGTGATGATCTATAGGGTACAGTATAAGAGGTGATACAAGGAAGCACACAGTGTTACTTGTACTGTTAGTGCCATCTGAGTCAGGGCACTGCAGGCTCCTCAAGGAGCGAAGGGTGCAATTACTTGGGTGGATCAGCCAGGACTCCCTGTGTCCATGCACATATAGGTGTGTCTGCTCTATTAGCAGTGGGACCCATACTATTTATTATCATCACTGTAAGTGTAATATGTATGTGATCCACATTGTGTGTCTGTAATAACGACCAAACAGCGGCCTGGGCGGAGCTCTGATGTGTCAGTAATAAATCCTATAAATCAATACATGTGAAGAGGGGAATTGGGGACAGAGTAACGAGGAGGGGCTTCCCAAACACAGACCTTTTCTTGCCCACCTCATGTGACCCCTGGAGGATCTGGGGTGTTGTGTTTGCGGTGCTCTGGGTTCAGTGTAAATGATTCGATTGATATGTGAGCTGATATTATATCACTGTAATGTGTTAAATAAATGGGGGATTATATAAAGTCATATAAGGAGCTCTACGGGACCCTCTTTGTTATATGGGGCACGCCCCCTCATGGCACGCCGGCCTGTGAGGACACGCCCCCTCATGGCACGCCGGCCTTTGAGGACACGCCCCCTGAGGTGCCCATCCCTCCAGACTGACCCCTCCCTCACAGACACCCGACCTCGCCCAGTGCAGGGCAGCGCACATTTCTGGCCAGCAACAGACAGAACTAACAGATAGCAGAGTGCTGGCTGGACTAGTAAACATGGGTCAGCCCAATGAGTGCGTCACATGCCTTTACTGGTACCATCAAGTGTGAGCACATATGTACACACCCATCAGACAAGTGCTACAGTCATACACTGGGATAGGTCATATGTATACTGCTATGTAAATAAATGTGTACTGTGAGTGGAGTTTATATAAGATATGTCAGTCTTACCACATCATTATCTAATATATCAACTCAAACAGCTTTGACTTGGGGGGGGCTGGGAAGGGGGTTTATATAACTACCTGTATATTGACAGCCAACATATCGAATAATTGTTCAGGTTACTGTCCAAGGAAAGGTCCTTGAGGTTTGTTTGTATTTGTTGTTCTGTCATGTCCAACTCTCTGTGACCGTATGGATGCAGCACGCCGGGCCCACCTATCGTTATGTCTGGTTATGCTCTGTAAGGCTTTCTTGCCAAAGATACTGGAGTGGGTTGCCAATTCCTTCTCCAGTGGACCATGATTTGTCAGATCTCTGCTATGACCTGCCATTTTGGGTGACCCTACAAGATATAGCTCACAGCTTTATTGAGGCACACAAGCCCTTTCATCACAACAAGTTAGCGAACCAGTGTGATCAGGGGTTATTTTCATATAGTTTTAATAATGGCGCTGCTTCCATTTTTGTTAGGGTTATCCACACAAAAGCTCCATAAGAAATACAGGATTCAAGTCCAATTGCTAAGTCAAGTCCGCTTCAAAATAAAGCCACCTATGTTTGAAGCATCCTCCTTTGGTCTTTAATAAAGCAGCTGTTTACACCGAGGACGCAGTGTGATCCTTTATAACAGAGTGTTTATCTCCTCAGCATTACAAACTGCTGGGCCTTTTCACTTCTCATTTTGTGCATGTATAAATCCCATAACCACCTGTGTTATTTAACGCCACAAACTCACTGAGTTGCAATAAGTTGTTATAAGGCCCCTCAAACATGGCCGCCACTGGGAACCTTCTAAGAGACAAGTCAGGGCTGAAAGATGAACCATCTGCTTATAAAGTCATAATACATATTCCTAGATAGCTAATGTTATTGTTAGAGAAAGCAATAGTATTACTATGAAAATCTGTGGAAACTCCTTCAGTTATAACACAAATATTTAAGTATTGGCCATGATGCAGTTCTTTTTTCTCTTTTGTATACACACTTTTCACTCTAGTCATGCTCAGTACTGCTGTTCCTGGCAGCATATGTGTTTATTTAAGACTGCTCACACACCCTCCCAGCTCGGGATACAGGCAGGGCAGATATTAGCAGATTTTAGTGAGGTCAAGGCAGTTTATTTCTAGTTCTACTTAGCTCAAATATTTTGCTACAGTTTGGCCCCATTGGAGGAGATGTTGGAACATTAATATGGTTAATGCATATGCATTACAGTGAGATTGGGTAGATATGAAAAGAGATATGCTGCAGAGCTCTGTATGTCAGTGTGTTAGAATAGGGCTTAACAAATCCCGAGAGCCATGACTCCTAAATTTTACTTCTGGCTCCTGACTTTTTAGTTATTATACATATATTTCTTGGTCGTATCCTGTTGTATGTGCGCCGCCTTTTGCGATCCGCCACATTCACGTGCTCTCCTGTTGAGTTGCGCCACGTCAGAGGAGAGAATAATTATTTTGCTATACTGCGGTAGCGCGCTTGAACAGTGGCGCACATAACACTGGATAGATCCTATTGATTTATATAATCTATAACCTGGCTCCTATAAAATGTGTGACTGTCTCTTAACAAATATGGCTTGCTCCTAAGTTTCAGCTAAATATATCATCCCCTTTGTTAGAGCATTATTTTACCTGGTAAAAGGTGTATAGCAATCACTTTGACATCTCAAGCCATATACTCTCCTTTTCTAGAGACACCAAATAGTGTTGCGCCACACATTAGTCATTGTTATTGTTTAGTCGTTCTGTCGTGCACGACTCTCTGTGGCCCTATGGACCTCAGTACTCCAGGCACATCTGATTTTAATTCTCTGGCTGTGTTTATCCATAAGGTTATTTCGGTAGAGGTACTGGAGTGGGTTGCCAGTTCCTTCTCCAGTGGACTGCAATTTGTCTGACCTCACACTTGTTTATGTATAGAAAAATAAATGTATCTGTAATTATACAAAGATGCATCACCATGTTTGGAGATTTCCATGCAAATGCACATTGTTCCATGGCACTGCACCAGCAACTCTTGAGAGACTGATGCCCACTTATAATATACTGCGCTAGTCTGGGGCTTGATGACCAAAGCAGTAATGCACCACCAGTTGGAGTAATGCTTCTTCAAGGTAAAAGTAGACTTCTAGGCCCTCATTCAATTGCAGTTTGGCCAATTGAATTGGGCTCTAAATAAGCACATAGCATATGTTTTTTAAAGAAGTTTTTAGTTAGTGAAAATCTTGCTTTTGGATAGATGTTTACTAATTAAAAACTTCTTTAAAAAATATGCTATGTGCTTATTTAGAGCCCTATTCAATTGGCCAAATTGCAATTGAATGAGGGCCCAAGACTTTAGATAAATTTTCATGCAAATAAATAATTCTACTATATATCCCTTATGGTGCTTAACAAGAGGGCTCGATCATTGTGCATTCATAAATTCACAGCAATCACACCTTCTTTGTCATTCATATAAAAGAGCATGTTTTAACACCATCTTGCATTAAAAAAATAATGTTATAGTGTATCATTTATTGCTCCACTCAAACTGAAATGCCGTGGGAGGTTAATTTCATTTTCTATAACCAGCCAGAATCTGTAATGATTTGGCTACTAGATTTCTTAGTCCGCCATCTTGCATACAGATATTTCGTGCTAAAGTCTGTAAATATAATTCCTGTTTTGTGTTCACCAGCAGTAGCGTGTAGTGGCCAATAGGTGGTGCGACAGTTGCTCGCCGAGACATTCTTCAATTTGTTCTTGGGTTAAGTGTTAGATTTAGGGGTTAGGGTAATGGTAGATGATAAGCTTTACATAGTAAAAAAAAGTGGCCACTACCTTAACCCTAAAACTAACATTCATCCTAAGAAAATGAACAAAGTCTTGAGGAGCCACCATAGCGTAAACATGTTATTTTAAATGCATGATGGAAAATATAGGGTTTAAGTGTTCCTATAAATGCAGCTTAACTTCCCTACCATACAGGCATTGCCACCATTAGTGACCAAACCACCATCATTTTGGGGACCAGATATATTTAATCCTATAGTGATACACCGTTTATTTTTAAGACTGTGACACAATGATCTAATAATATTTATTGTACGCACAGATGTGCAGGTTAATTCTTGTACAAATATATACAAAATATATTTATTTGTCCTCAGTTGACTCCATTTTTATAGATAAACAGAGGAACAATAAAGATCATTATTACTCCCAGTGGTAAACCTTTCAAGTTACTGGCCACTAAAATATTACGATTTTCCATGTATCATGCATGTTATTAATACTTGGTTACCCTCGTTGCTTATAAAAGAAACACTAAGTTCTCTGATATTAGTTTCCAAAAAAGAAGTTTTTAATCTCAAAGCTTTGGCCTTGAAAAGTGTTTTTAGTTACACAATATTTGATATAAAAGTATGTGGATTAAAGTGTATTATTCTTTGGCGGTGGTAGAGCATAGAGACTCCAGTGATAGAATATAAACTTGGAACCTTGGGAACACAAATCCATTTCACATGTGGTTTTTGTTCTGTTTTTAGAATTAAAGCATGTGTTTTCTCTTTTCATTTGTGGATCAGCTGTTTAGAGAAGCCAAAAGACTAAACGAGCCAAAAATAAAATTATTCCAGGATTCTAAAATCCAAATTTAGGTACATTTGATAAAAATACTTTTTTTTTTTTCTGTATTTTTTTCTGTTTTTGTTTTTGAGTTTGCTGACAATATATGACCTAGCAGATAGGAATCTTGCATTGTTAGGATACAATGCGGGTCATTCGAGTGCAAAGCTAAATGCAGACACCTACATCCTGCTTTGCAGACTCAGCAAGTCCCTGGGAGCCTCCATTAGGAGTAAAAGCAAAAGAAAAATAGTTCAAAGTCCTACACAGGCAGCTAGAAATGGAAAAATGATCTCATATATTTACTGCTGCAAAGCGTAGGGCAAAACATTTGCTAACTAGGAACTTTATTGTGTTTCAAGAACGTAAGTTAAAGGGCTAGTACACACTTCTCATGTTAAATCTATTTTAGGACTACTGCAGTTTAAAAAAAAAAGACACTTGTTTGTCAAGTATATGACATAACTTTTTTTTGTGTGGAAAATCTGAAAATATGAGTACAGGAATTCATTTTGTTACATCCCATCCTGAGAACTGGATCATGTGGGTGTGTGTTTGTAGCGGGAGAATGGATATGCAGAAGTCCATACACAGGTGCTCCAGGTGGTCGCCGGGTTCCAGACGACTCAATTTACAGACCACCCCTATCTAGAACGTGCTCCCAAGGCATTTAGTATGAGTTTTTCTTATGTTTTGTTTGTTTTGAATTAAAAGAACAAGCACAATAGGTTCTGTAATGTATTATTACAGTACAGAGGTATTATTTTTACTACAGTATTACACTGTATAATTATTACCACATATGAGCTTGTTATAGTATTGTAGCATTATTCTTCAGGGATCCAAGTTGAATACAAATCTCATTTAAAGACGTTCTCAGGAAAGTACCTAGTCCGTTACCTGGAGATCATCTATCTATCTATATATATATATATATATATACTAGCGTATTGCCCGTCAAAAAAATGACGGCAATGAGATGTGTATGTTTTAAAAGTTGTTTAGTTATTAATATACACATGGAATTGTAAGGTAGCTAATGCTGTTTTCTGTGTACTACTGAAATATATAATTCAAATTAATAAATTAATTTATGTATTTTTATGCATTGTGTTGAAGAGCTGGCAATCTGTGTTGATGTTGCTGCAGCATTAGTGGTGTGGAGGTGCTGTGTAAGCGTGATGAACGTGTGCAGTGTAATAGTGTGCGTGCGCGAGCCGAAACCGTTAACGTAGCTGTGTACTTCCGCATTATCCTAAAATGGCGGATAATGTGTGGTATGCGTCTTAGCGGATTATCGGTACGTGTTTTCCGTGGTTATAGTGCTGTAGCCTCGTTTTAGTTTTGTTTGTCCGGCATTATTTCTGCGGCGCTCATTGCCAAAGTAGTACGGTTTAACGGCTCATCGCTAAGCCCGCTAAAGTACTACGGTTTAACAGTAAATATGGTCAAACGGTCAAATGACGGTCAATAAAAATTAAATGTTGTGAAATTTGTTTGCCACACAACATGGTGCGACATTTGTCCCTTTTTTTTTTTCTTAAAATAAATACACATATTTTTTTTTTTTGAAATTTTTATTTTTGTTACTTTCAACTTATATTTCATCAAATGCGTTGGTTTAGGCGGGAAATCCGATGTTGCGCGAGACAAAGGCGTTAAATCGGTGTTAATGCGTAAATCTGTATTTGTGTTTCGTAAAATGTACTCGCTACTGTCTTTTTACTCATTGCACGGTTAATCCGCATCCTTTATCTCGTATTTTTTCTAACACCTACGTCTATGGCTGTGTTTTACGCAGTTCGTAGTAGTATAGCCTCGTTTTCATTTTTTTCGGCGGCCATTTTTTTCTCGCTTAGCCGATTTTCGATCTTTGTAACTCGGCTAAATCGATGTAAATTGGAGTTCCGACTCACTTCCAGACGTCCTGCCTGGTTCCCCATGCTGTAAGTGACCTTTATTTTATTTTTTTGTGTGTATTTAGTGTTTTTTTTAGTGTTTTGGGTCCGCCACTTATCTCGTGATTTTTTTCATCTCGTATTTTTTTTCTAAGTGCTATGATTTAACGGCTTGCCTTGCTGTGCGAGGCTCGCCGCTCATCGCTAAGTCGTACGCACTACGCAACGCAGCGTGACAACGAATCGTAGTTAGACAATTATAATATGTGATATATATAGTAAATAAATAGTACATTTGTGTTCACATTTGAATGTCTATAATAAGTTAAGAAACTTGTTTCATGCCCAGAATTCTGCGAAATACAGTTATTACATTGCATTCTGGGAACCTTGGCAGGAACATGCAAATGTGCCCACAAAGGCTTTGCTCTTGAAATAAATAACCATATTAAACATGGCTTCTCTTAAATAATTACTATTTATTTTGCAGCATAGTTTCATTCCAATTTAGTTAGAAACAGACTTGTGATCCAGTCAAGTTCTATAAAATGCCAAGCTGCTTTACGTATGGCGGTGCAGCAAAACCTGTATTTTCCTGTTAAAGAATACCTTTCATTATTTGTTAGTGTACATTTTATAAGCCAAAAATGTATTTTTACTTTTGGGTTCAAATCATGAGGTTACAACAAGGAAATGGATGTAGAAATACTTTTCTGCCTGTTTTGTGTCTCATGTTGTACTGTTGCACAACCAGCTGCTGCTCACTTTGGGGCTCATTCAATTGTGATTTGGCCAATTGAATAGGGCTCTATATAAGCACAGAGCATATTTTTACAGAAGTTTTTAGTTAGTGAAGACCTTGCTATTGGATAGAAGTTCACTAACTAAAAGTATGCTCTGTGCTTATATAGAGCCCTATTCAATTGGCCAAATCGCAATTGAATTAGGCCGTATCTCCATGTTTCTACTCAGAGATATACATTAAAATATAGATACTTTGAATTATGCTTCTGTTTGGGTAGTTTTACACGTGATCTGTATTGTAGTGGAAATATTGTTACCAGCAGTTTTCCTTTGCAGTTTGAATCAGTGCTTCCTTTCTGCCCCGACCTTCCTTCCCCAAACACTGAAGTTTCAGTTTTGAGAAAGTTTAAAAAAGCCCTATGGGGGAGGTGCAACTGAAGTGCTTTCTATCCGCTTTAGACATGAAAATAGACAGGGGGCTAAGCTCTCCTCCAATGCAAGGAAACAGCCTCATTGTATACAGAATAAATACAGACAAATCTCATAATGGACAAAGAAAGTGGATTGTCATCTGGGCCTGACCATGAAAAATAAACTTAAAAAAAAACTGCTATAATCTGTTCTTTATGAAAGGACCACTGTAGTTCTATGCTTAAAATAAACTATTTTCAAGAACTACATTTAAAATATATAAAATATATTTAGAATGTTAAAAACATAAAATGCAGCCTCTAATGTGTAAATTTTATATGGTTACATTTTAAACCATAGGAAATACAGGGGTTATTATTATTATCTGATATTTGTAACGTGCCAACATATTCCGTAACGCTATCCAGGGGTTAATTTCAGAGAAAAACGACAGTATTAAAAATTATTTATCTGAAACTTAGGAGGTCAAGACATGGAGTAATACCAAGGAATTTATCAATTGATTGTTAGTTTCCTATAGTCAAATAGGAATGAAGTTTGAGTTGTTGTGACCCACACACAAAAATAGGGTTGAAAAAAGATTGTTGCATCTAATTAATAATAAGCCCCATCCATTGTTTGTGTGCAGTTGCCTGGGTCTGGGCGTGCTTGGTCTGTATTTGTGCAACCTGCTGCCATGAAAATAATGTCATAGTTATACTGTACGAATATGCAAATCAATTGATAAAGGACTTATTATTACCTATAGTTTTCAATTCATACCATATCTGGAACTTCTGCTGTTGTCGCTTTAAATACTGATATACCCTTTTTGGTTTCTGCTCATTAGCTTCTTGAGCTGGGAGGAGATTTTGATACACAGGAAGCCTCTATCTGTACACTGAGAATGTAGTATCTAAAACTGTAGTTAAACACTCATAAAGCAGTTGTTGACAAATGTGTCTGTGTTGGTGCTTTCAATAGGAGTAATGAAAAGCTCACTGAAAAAAAAAAATGGATTTGTGCAATAAAGCATATTATATATATATATATATATATATATATATATATATATATATATATATATATATATAATATATAAGGTAAAAATGTAAAGGTTGTGTTTGTTCTGTTTTTTTTTTTTTTTTTTGCTCAATATTAAGCTTGAGTTTTTAAAATATGGATCTTTCCCAAAATCCCTGCGCCGCATCACTGTGAACACAGTGATCGTGCCTGAACGCTGTGCCACAAGCTACACATTAAAAATAAAACAATTAATACAGGATACTAACAAAGCAAATCCTAACCCTATGTCCAACCCTAACGCTTAACCCTATGCCTAAGCCGGATCTAGTCTATTTCAACACTGCATCCTGTCAGAACCCTGGGGTGTGCGCTGCGCCTAAACCACCTGGTGGTGCAAAGAATTTGCTGCAGGCAAAGAACTATTCCATCCTCGGACGTGGCGCAACTCGAATGGCACTGAGTCAACAGCGAGGCCATCGCAATTTTTGGCGCGAGCACTCAGCCCACCAGGGCCTCGGGCTCGCCTCTCCTAGCTCAAGGCCTCTTCTGACGCGCCTTATGAGCCAGATCGGAGGATGGAATAGTTCTTTGCCTGCAGTAAATTATTTACACCACCAGATAGTGCTGTGGCGCAACCGTACACCCCAGGGTTCTGACAGGAAGCGGCGTATAAATAGAAAAGGACACCTAACCCTAAACCCTCTCCCCTACATCAATACATTTTAAAACCCTTACCCCACTTCCCTAGAGCAATCTATTTTATATTGCGGTGTATCGCGGCGGGGGCACGCAGAGACAGTGCAGGTGAAATGGGAAAGGACCAAATATACCATAAAGAAAAAACTGCCACAGTGGTGCTTTAAAGTATGCTATCCTTAAAGGCATGTTTTCAAGTTTCCTAGATTATGAATGCATCTGATTGAGGAGAATCAGTAGTGTACGCAAACATTTTTGGCATGGAAAAATACCAAAATACACATTAATAAACTTGCCCAGATGTTTGCTAAATTTCTTCAGATTGCATGCAGTTGCTGTTGTTAGTGAACACTCCTGGATATCTCTAGTAAAATTAGCATAAAATGCATAGTTTGTTTTGGCCAATCACAGGCAGCTAATACATGTTAATACATTGTAACAATCAGAAGTGGCAGTTTGTGTCGGAAGGAATCATGGGATGTGTAGTCCCTTTTAAGAAGGAAGCAGGAGGAGCCAGACACTGCTGTGTAGATCTGTACATTGAGCTGCTGCCGGCTTGAAGTTTAATAAAACATGTTAAAATCCTTATCCAAATGCAGTGTTTCTGTTGGTAGGTACACTGTGCCTATGTAAACAGCTCTGGGGTTTGAAAATCAAGTTTTATTTTTTAAATAAAATAAAAGTGTGTGTGTGTGTTGAATGACTCCATGTAATGTGTGTTACTGATATAAGCAGCATGTGTTAGATTAGAGAGAGGTAAGAACAGGGAAACTTGGATATGCCTTTAAGTATCTAAAAACAATGTACCATTTTTATTACAGAACAGCTTGCACTTGTATGAGACTTCATTGTCTCAAGCACTTGGGATTATTTTCCACTTTTCTATTAATAATAGCGTAACTAATGAAAGGCTGAGAGACTGCATTAATTAACCTACTAAAATATATTATCTCATTAAGTAAGATCTTGAACAGCATGGTATTATAATTTAATGGATATAGTCCTCCTTCAGTTAAAACAAGTATGTGCATGGATTCCTTGGAAATAAATGTAGATTTTCATGTTATGAAATACCTGGTCTTAGGAGGTATTGTAAAGGTTTGTTTAAAAAGGCTTAATCTATGCATGCATATGTTTGTGGTGGGTTGAAAATGCCACCCATTGCCACACTCATAAGGCAGGTGTTGACAAATGTGTCTGTTTGTCACTTTTTAGGAGCCAGGTTATGGATTATCAGCCTCATAAAATTGGGGCTACTTTTTAAAACGTAGCCCGTAACTGTCATTTTAGGGCTATTTGTGTGCTAAGAGGCCCCATAACGTTGCTCGCAGTGGACTTTGCATGTTAACACAAAGGACGGCCGAGAACAGGCTATGTGCTGAGCAAAGTTGAACTTCGCATACGTAAATCCTTTGATCTGACGAGCCCGTAACCGCTACTTGTTCAATTCAGCTATTAAATTGCAACGTGGTCACTTGCGAGCAAGCAAGTAACACGCAAATGGAGCCCAAAGGCCAACGTGTGCTATAGAGCACTCGCAAGGGGGGTAAAGTACAATATGTAGCACTTGCAATGCGAAAAACAAAACTCTACTGTACATTTATTATAAGGGAAAGTGATGTTAGGTCTTAGAATTAATAGCACAATATTCTCAAGCCCGCAAATTGGCCCCGAAAAAAACTTTATTTCATGTTTATATTTTGTGTGATATCGATCCCTGCAATTAATGCGTTAAGACATATACTGTAACTCGCATGTAATAGAATATCATATTTACGGCTTTATTAATATTGCATTATATCTGGACTGTCGGTCTAATTGAAGCCCGAAGGACTTTAAAATCTACCCTCCCCTTTTTCAGTGATGTAACGCTAACAATCTCTTTTTCCATTGGCTCCGTCTGAACCCATAACTATGAGATTGCTTAATTGTTTGAGTTCGTGCAGCAACCCCGATGTCCGAGAACTGGTTTATGAAACAGCGTCTCTCACTTGTAGCTCGCAGCCCATTCTAATTTACTAGCACCATAAGTAGGCCAAATTTGAAGGTCACAGCCCTTACATGCTACACGTTGAACTTACGAGGCTGGGATTTAATATTGCCCTATATGATATAGATATGTGCATAATCCTGGCTCCCAATGTTTTTCTGCTGGTTCTTAAATGTTTATAATAAAAATAATTCCATAACCTGGCTCCTAAAAATTCTTGGCTCGCTCCTAACCAATTTGCTGGCTCCTAAATTTCAGATAGATTTGCCAAATCCTGACATAATAGTTGACAAGTTACAAACTAGTAGTACAATTTTAGTAGGTGTGGATATGGTTCCTGGGATTTTTAAGCGTAGCTGTGGATATGGTTCCTGGGATTTGTTAAGCCTTGTTCGTTGTAAATTTCATATAAAATTGAATTATTGAAGCCAGTGAAACTTTTACCAGTCTTAGAAAAAAGTTTCATGTACTTGTCCGAGATTATAATGAATGAGTAAGCCTGTATCAATTATGTTCTCTCTGGTATCAAGCTAGTCAAATGAATCAGACGGTCAGAACTCCCATAGAGATGCTGCAGAAAGGTCTAATACAATGGAAATGAGGGTGTCCTTAAAGGACAACTGCAGTGCATTGACAAGTGAATTTTGTATATTTGTTGGGCATAGACTATTAAAAAACGTTTGCAGTTTAAAATAAATAAGTTAATATTTTATCTTACTTTCGATCTTTGTCAGTTTTTCCCTCAAGCAGAGCTGTTTATCGCCTACCTGTGCCTATCATGGGGTCTGGTCAACTGTGTCTGGAAGCTGGGATAAAAAAAAAAATCTGACCAGTCAGATTCAGGTTCCGATTCAGCATGCTCATTAAAAGGGGGTCGTGGTTGTGATGGCTCATGCACATACTGGGCTGGGTCTATGAGGCATCTTTAAGAATGTTACAATGGGGCAGAGCTAATGACATCATCTGGTGGGGCCAATGACATCATAGCCCAGTCTGCTTCCAAGTTCTATAATGGTTCAGCCCCCAAGCCAGTGCTGGCCAAGCTCACTGACACGGCACAGGGGCGAGGACAAAAGCAGCTTTGCTTTAGGAGAAAACAATTTAAAAATAAAGAAAATTATTACTTTTATTTTAAACTGTATACATACAGCTTTTAATTGTCTCTGCCCACCAACTTAACATATGACCTACAGTAATCCTTTAAACTTGACACTGATATCATCCTGATTTTAGGAAAGACCTTTTAGCATTGGAGTTGTTTATTATTACTAAAAGTAAACCATGCAACTGGAACGGTTAAAAACAATCCCCAAATGAAATGTTAGCGATTACATGCTTTAATTTGATCATTAAATAGGGGTGTCTTGCAGCTGGTTTCTTATTGTCAAATTTGTCCTGTATGTTGGCAACTGTGTGATTTAATTGTGTGTGTGTGTGTGTATATATATATATATATATATATATATATATATATATATATGGATCGAAGAGTGAGGCATTTGTGGGCGCATTTGCATGTCCCAGCTCAGCTTCCCAGAATGCAGTGTAATAACTTTTTATTTCTCGGAACTCTGAGCTGGAAGCAGGTTTTTTTACTTGCTTTAGACATTCAAATGTGAACACAGATGTACTATTTATTTACTGTACTACTGTATGGTGGAGGCTTCTATCACTCTTCTGCCCACCATATATTGTGGTGATCTACTTACTCATAAGATCCACAACACAAGCTGAGATCCCGCTCCACGTTGATGATAGACAGTAAGCTTGAAATAGGCTGTACGTGGTTAGGATTCCCAGCTTGTGTATAATCCAACGTTGGCTTTGCATAAAAGCTGTGTAATGCAGTGGGCATGAGCTTAAAGGAAGCCATGTTTGAAATTAAATGGTTTATGGATCAAAAAGCGAGGCATTTGTTGGCACATTTGCATTTCCCTGCTCAGCTTCCCAGAATGCAGTGTAATAACAGTTTTTCTCGGAATTCAGGGCTGGAAATAGGTTTTTTAACTTGTTTTAGACATTCAAATGTGTGTATACGAAATACAATCCTGTAATAGAGCAATAAAATAAAAGCATTTTGTACTCCTAGTCTTCTGTTAATTAACAATATCACATTGCTGAGAAATGTTTCAAAACTGTTTATTTTGCTCCAGTACCACCAGGAATAAACAGCTAAACATTGGAATGTTTTTTTTTTCTTTCTTTCTTTTTTTTATCCCTAACATACTTTTCTGTTTACGCCCTCTTTATGTAAGTCTTACAGGGTGTATTCCTAGTGACTGTGCCCTTTTCTCTAGTACAGATCATCACTAGTACTCAGATTAATGATGGCACATCACGAAGGCCCAGCCGCCTGCATTATAAATCCACTATAATGTATTCCCAGCTCTGTTGACAGTGATAGGGGTCAACTGAAAACACTAGTTCTCTGCCAAGTTATATGCGCTGCCAACTTTACTTCCTACTTCTCTATTATCTGTCGAGTCTCACTGAAAGCAGAGCTCGCCAAAGATTAAATGGAGGATTAAGTTTTACTCCAGTCTGGCAGCGAGTCAAACGGTCTGCCAGATATATCAGCTGGAAAGGCCCATTGTGCTCCACATGCCGCCCCCCTAACTTTGTCTCTCTAGGTTTCTCACTTTATCCTGATCATGTAATGCAAAGTGAGATCCTGAATGAGCTGTATACTTACAGAGGCCTGCAGCAACTCGTAACCCTTCCCCTGCCAGTATATTTATCTTATGGCCGTAAGACGTTATTGCACTGATCTTGAGCTGTAACATTGTGCAGTGCTCCAGAAGGACGGACTCATCAACTCCACATTTTGGAGACTAATTTGACCGCTCAGGCCATGACTCCTATTGATATAAATTAGAGTTTTTTATATACATCACAATCACGATACGGGACAAGGGCATCCACTTGTCTTTGTCCTTAAACAGCAGAACACCAGGGTGTCAGACTTCAAGATATTCAGTCAGTTACTGACAGGGATATGTGTCAGCCTTAACAGTATTAAAGGGTCATTAACAGTATGCATGAGCTCAAAGTGCCACTGTAATGCTCCCACATTCTGAGTACATGGAAAAGTTATACTAGGGACTTGCCCGTCAAAAATGATGGCAATAAAATTTGAAGCCTGGAAATTGTGTTTGCCACACATCATGAGCCTCCCCAGCCCCCACCCCCTACTCTACTGGCCTTGTGATGAGCGCCTTTGTCTCTTCCCCTCCCTCCTCTGTATCTCTTTCCCCCTCTCCCACCCCTGTGGTTCTTCCCGCCTCTCCTGTGTCTCTTCCCCCCTCTCCCCCTGTGTCTCTTCTCCCCTCCCCTGTGTCTGCCCCCTCCTCTCCCTTTTCCCTCCCGTGTCTCTCTCCTCTTACTTTCCCTCCCGTGTCTCTCCGCCTCTTGCTCATTTTGAAAATTGCGAGTTGTCTGTCACTCAACTTTTAACGTTGCGCGACGACAACTCGCAATTACAACAACGATAATATGTGATATATACACAGTAAACTCCTGGTTATCCGGCACTCTCAAGCAACCGGCACTGGCATCAATTCCCCATTTTCAAAAACTTCTGCTAAACAGGCATAACCGGCCCTATCTGGCAGTTCGAGACTGGGGAAAAAAATGCAAACTTTTTTTCTAATTGTTATCAGGTTTTAATTTTTTGTTACTTCAAACTTTTCTATTTCTATATTTTCTATTTATTTTCCAAAATCTGTAGAAATATCACTTCATTTACAATCCTCACTGAAATGATGATCAACACTATTATCTAACTAGCGACTTGCCCGTCAAAAAATGACGGCAATAACATTTTAAGCCATGACAATGTTGTTTGCCACACAATGCAAGTCTCCGGCCCCTCTGAGAAACTTTGGCGTTCATAGCGAGCCCTGCAATGAGCGCCATTGGCGCTCATTGCCAGCCTTTCCCCACTTGTAGTTTAGGGGTCTCAGATCGAATGTTACTGCCTTGGGTTAAGTGTTACTGCCTTGAGATAAGTGTTACTGCCTTGGGTTAAGTGTTACTGGCTTGAGTTAAGTGTTACTGGCTCTTTTTTACTGCTTTCAGCCTCGTTTTCATCCTGTTACGTTTTTACGGCCAGCATTTTTTCTCTTGCATAGCAGTTGTAGAATTCCTTCCCTTATAATGAATACACATGTGGGAACTGTTTATTAGTCACAAAACCAGCATTTTTATCCACATCCATCACCCATCACCATCAAGTCACACCCCTTAGCAAACATTACCTTTAGCCGATCCTCAAGTCCCCTTCTCCAAGCCACATGATCTACCTGTCAATCAGAGATTGCAAGCCTATGTGACAAGCTCTTAAAGTGGTAATGTCACAATGGAACAATAATGTTAATTAAATCTCCCTTTCCCCACACTTTCCTAAATTCCTACCAGTCTCACAGCTGTCCCTTAGACCCCTAGATTTTCTGAGCCCTGTATTTTATGTGCCTATGAGAATGTGAAGTATTAAGTTATATTTTCATGTTTTTTTTATCACAGTAATGTCTCTTTAACTGCTTTTGACCCCTAAATGGCCCAGTTTAATAGCTAATGCCTTTTTAAAGGCATTTTGAGGGGTCGGGGGGGGGGGGGGGGTTAAGAGTAATTTAGACCCTTAAAAATCGGGGACTCCCGATTAACCGGCAACAACAGTTAGGTACCCGTAGGTACCGGATAACAGGGAGTTTACTTTATTAATGTATGTATCTGTGTGTGTGTGTGTATATATATGTATATATATATATATATATATATATATATATATATATATATATATATGTTTCTATTTCTCCTACCTACTATTACTACTACCATAACAGCTTAAAGGGATATGAAAAATTCATTGATTAATACATTGCTGCACTCTGTGCTGCATATAAATAAACAGCTTTTTGCCTACATTCATAAAATATGTTGTTTTATTAACATCTACAAATCCCTCAAATGATTATGTTGACACTCCAGGGGGTGTCTACACAGGCATATGAACCCCCCAATCAGTTTGCAGCATCCGGGGAGCAATATTAACCCACTATTTACCTGCTGTTGCTTGCTCAGCCAATCTCCTTGCAGCTTCCTCTCTGTATGTCAGCAGCAATCACACATATCAGTGCTACTCTACATATCCCAGGCTGCTTTGCAGCACAAACATGAACCCGGGGTTAATTCAAAAGTTTCAGCTAACCTGATTGGCCAAAACAAATAATTTTTTAATTTGATGCTAATTTAACCTGGGTTAGGAGGTGTTAACCCTAATGTTCAACTGTCAGAAATTACAAGAGATTTTGCTGACTTCAATGTAAGTGTTTAAATGTTTATTTTGGGTTTTTTCATGCAATAAAATGTTTGCATGCACTACAAATTCTGCTCTATAAGATGTATTCATAATCCAGCAAATTTACATATCTCTTTAATATATTCTTGAATATACAATCTAATTCCTCCAGTCACTTTCCTCCTAATACACTCTCACTCCCTAATTGAAACCAAAATTATATGCATTACAAGGAGTATTAAATCTTAAGGACTTTTTGCAAACTCACCATATTCATTATATAATATACATAAATATTCATGAATAATTCCCACTTTATTGCCAAAATTCACCCAAATACTATAACATAGCTTGGAGGCGTAGGGATGGAGGTGTAGTTAAAAATGACAAATACGTTATGATAACAAAAAAAGGAAGAAAAAAATGAAAAGATTAAAAGAAACATGTTTTATTATAGTTTATGTTAATCTTTATTGGCAAATATATCAACAAATAATAATTTTCATGATATATAACCTTATGTATTAAACTTTCTATTACAATTCCTATACATGTAACAACAAATATTACAGCTGTATGTTTTTGCCGATACTTTTTTTTTATCTAGCATTGCATTCCTCCTTTGCTCTTTAGTCATTTTAGGATGATTGTATGTAAATTATGTGTATGTGTTTGTAAATACCGTATTGGTCCGAATATAAGCCGCACCTTTTTTCCGATTTTTGAGCTTGCAAGTTACGGCTGCAGCTTATATTCGCGACCGTCAAAAAATCATTACCGATTTGCGAACTTTGCTTGTAACGCGTGCGTCTTCTATTTGCAAAATTACTGCCAATTTGCGCGATCGCAAGTTAAGGGTGCCGATTTTTGTGCTTTAGACTGCGGTATTGAATAGCGATTTACTGTTTTAGTGATTCTAACATCCTGTAAAGCCTGTAACCTGCAAAAAAAAGCTACAGTGCTAATTAGAAAGCCCGTTTCTTGCAATGACTGATCACTTTGAGAGTCTTTTTCTCTCCAATTTTACGGGTGCGGCTTATATTTGAGTACTATCTTTTTTCTAATTTTTCCCCTTGAACTTTAAGGGTGCGGCTTATATGCGGGTGCGGCTTATATTCGGACCAATACGGTAAATCTACTTCTGGGCTCACTCACAGAGCCTGGTGGAACGGTGTACACTAACACCCACCCACATAATTTACATAGAAACCTCTGAGAGTGACACAGCAGCAAAGGAGGACATGTAGTGCTTGATCATGGAGTCACATTGTCATCATAACTACTCACTCATGATCACTTTGGCTCTGAAATGTGTTTGCAAATTTATTAGGTACTCAATGACCTGCTAGCACATGATGTTTGCATATCTACTACAGGAGCCAGGGAGTCACAGCTCTTAAAATATTACTGCTGGCTCCTATGCTAATCTACATATACTTATATTTTAGGAGCCAGGTTATGGATTACAGGTATATGTCTGGCTCCTAAGTTTCAGATTCATTTATCAACCCCTGATTTACTGTATTTTCTATTTTAGGTCAGAGAGCATTTTCTATATGGCACTCCGGATTTCAGTGTTGTTTTATCATCCGTTAAACAGAACATGATTGAAACATCATATATTTTTGAAAAATGAATTATTTAACGGTGTATTTAAGTTTCCCTGTTCTTCCCTGAGTCATTCTATACACACACACATTTATTTTATTTAAAAATAAAAATAAAAGTTTTCCACACCCCCTTGGATGGGCACAGTGAACCTCCCAATAGAAACACTGCATTTGGGTACGCTTTTTAACCTACTAATCTAATCTTCAAGTAATACTAATCTTCAAGTAACTGTGCCTTAGGGAGTCCAGCTGCACCTCACTGACGAGGCCCAATAAAGGCCGAAACGTACGTCTGGGGATTGCTGTTTCTCCTGTTCAGGGTAGAATTGCCTTTTATTTCGGGGCTGTGTCACCCTAGTGAGTGGGACCAGACTGATATACTACAGGATATTTCTCCCTGTGATGGGCACAAGTGAGCTAAAAGAGGTTGCTCTCAGAGTGGGTTATCATGGCCATATAACTAACCTATTAAGGTCAGTTTGTTCTCCGATTGAGCACCTCTGATTTAGTTATTTTGTTTAACCTTCAAGCCAGCAGCGCAAAGCAGAGATCCACAGATGAATGTCTGACACCCTCTTGCATACTTGTGCAAGAAACTACACATTCTATGATGCCTTGTGCACAAACTGCCATTATAGATTGATACAATGTATTAGCTGCCTGTGATTGGCCAAAACAAATTATGAATTTTGTGCTAATTTTATCAGGGATTTCCAGGGGTGTTAACTCTCAAAATCACCTGCTTGCAAACTTGAGAGATTTAGCAAACTTTAAGGTAAGTGTAATGATTATTTTGGTATTTTTTCATGCAAAGAATGTTTTCATGCACTACTGATTCTCCTCTATCAGATGTGTTCATAATCCAGGAAATTTAGATATGCCTTTAAGCTTTTTCGTGTCCTCATGCCTTACAATGAGTTTGAATCCTAAATGGTTTCACTTTACAACAAACCCTTGCAGACCATAAAATAAGACAAGCTCTTTGAAGCACGGGGGACTTCCTATAATGTAACTTTCCTGGCACCGTCTCAATTCCTCTTTCTAGTATTTCTCACGTTAATGTTAGACTTTTACATCACAGCCCCCGCTATGCAAATTCACTATTGCATAACTATATCTGTTGACTGATTTCTTTTAGCAGATCCTTCGGAAACAAGTATTAAGTTTCATGAGGTCACCGCAATTCTTTCCCAAATATTACTTTGCACACCCCAGAGGAAAACGTCCAACATTAAATTCTATCCCATGTGCTGTGTAATGGGAATATTCATTTACAGAGTAATTGCAGCAGAAAGCTTCAAATTTAAGACACATGGTTTAAAAAAAAAAAATCATGTGAGAAATGAATCTTGAATAATACAGGTAACATTAGCACATAGTGTGTTTGTTTCCAGGAATATGTTTCCCTCTATGGGCAGTGACGTATGGATGAGTTTTATTGTTCAGTCGTGCCCAACTCTATGTGACCCTATGGACGGCAGCACGACAGGCACATATTGTGTCTGGTTGTGCTCACCCATAAGGTTTTCATGTCAAAGATACTGGAGTAGATTGCCAGTTCTTTCTCCATTGGACCATGATTTGTCTGACCTCTCTGCTATGACCTGCCCATCTTGGGTGACCCTACATGGTATAGCTCACAGCTTCAGTACGCAAGATCTTTTACCAAAACAAGGTAGATCCAGGGGTTGGATGAGTAGTACACAGTATTAGTATAAATATAAAACCATTTGTACAAAAAATGCATTTGAAAAAAATCCTGATTTTTTAAAATGGAAGTGCCAAGCCCTCTTTCGGCCATATTGACATTACCTTTAATTTCCCTGCAGTCTTTTCAGTTTTCTCTGTGATTTGAAATGTCACATTTATTTTTCAAATATTAAAGGGACATGGATGACCTCTGTATTTCACTATGAATATAATATACCTATGTATGTATTTATTTGTATGTACTTTATTTTATTAAGACATTTTTTAAAGATCTATTTTTTCTGCTTAAAATCAAACAGACTACCTGCTTTTCTACCTTCTGCAGCTCATAAAGACGTAGACTCTGTAGCACAGTGTTTGAAACTTGACTATCAGTGACCTCTTTCAAGGAGCATGTTGCTAGGAGATGGTCACTAATTAGCTGCTATGACACTGTACACACAACATGATTGTACTGTGTCTTCATGAGCTTCAGATGACAGACACAAGCAAGTAGTATTTGTATGATTTTAAGAAGAAAAAGAGATGATGGGGTGTGTGTTGGAGGAAGTTGTTCATGGAGAGGAAACAGTCAGAAAGAAGTCCACTGACTGGATAAGATTGAAATTTACACCACACCCTCTCACTGGCCCAGAAGCATCAGGGGATGCAACCACAGCTCTCCAGACATGTAAACTCTTCCACCAGTGTATCATTGATCTCTCCCGGGTTCACAAAGAGGCATCAATATTTATTTATTTTTTGTCACTTAAAAACTAGCTTTGTGATTTTTTTCGTGCTTAATTATGCTCTTAGTCATTCTCAAAGATTTCAAACATATATTTATTTTTTATTGTGCAGCGGTCCTGAATATAGGGGAAGTGCTGTTAAAAGCAAAAGAATGTGCTGAGAAGCAGATCTGTCAAGAAATCACGCATCAACACATACTATAGCCATGTAAGTCAGAGATAAGAGCACATATGCATTGGTTGACATAGAAATACACTGCATACATTAAGTGTTTTAATCATATCTTAGCATTTCAAGCGCATCTCTGGATTCACATCATCAGAGGAGTTGGACTTGTCTCCCTTTATTGTCTGTATAGAGCTTCCTGTAGAGAACACGCATCAGATGCCCATAGGGACGGGTTGTCTTTGGCAAGCTCCTTCATAAGTATAGGTGTGTTCCTTTGAAGCACTTGAGGACTACTATTTTAACACATATATTGAATACAGCTACTTCTCTTTAATTACTGGTTTAATGTATAATGTGCTCTTCAAATGTTCACTAGTAGGAAATAGGATTGGGAAAATGTAATTTAAAAAATTAATGTTACGTTTATGCACAAAACTAGCATTTTGTACGCGTAAAATGAACAATATAATTTCCATTTTCTGATTATCAGAACCATTAGAGTTCCCTGTTTAGTGATCTGTTTTGAAAATCTGTATTTGATGAGCTATTTTTTTTTTTGAAAAGTAAAACAAATTAAATTGCCATTACTTACTACATGTAGTGCATTGAAGCTTCATGAATACAAATGAATGCGTAGATTGTAAAACAAATGTGTGTAATATTACATATATTCACTTCAGACATTTATATACACAAGAAGAAATGAAAGTGATTTCATGAATTGTATCTTTGATGTTTGGAACATATGATTTGGGAATATGAGTTCATTTTTGTTAAATAATTTGCTACAAATAAAATAAAATATTGTTTTAAAATATAAGCTGTATAAAGTCCTCCTGGTTCTTTGTTGATTTGTCAGATGGGACACAGGGTTTAATATGGAAACTTATGCACAGTAACGGACTTACCCACCACTGAATATAATAGGTTGAAAGGTTGTTTTAAAGGTGAAATCTAAGTTTCCCTGTTTTCCCCTTTTTCTAATCTAACACAGGCTGCCTATATCAGATACACATTACATTGATTAATTTTATACACACATTATTCCATTTAAAAACAAAACTTGTTTTCCACACCCCCAAAGGTACCTACATAGGCACAATGTATCTACCAAGAGAAACAATGAATTTGCGTATGATTTTTAACCCTATACTAACCGCCAAGCCTACTTCAACCGAGATCCACACAGCAATGTCTGATTCCTTCTTGCTTCCTGGTGCAGGGGTAAAACAAGACTTTACATTCCATGATGCTTTGCTACAGAAACCGACTTCACATATTGAAAGAATGTTGTTACTGCCTGTGATTGGCCAAAATGGACTATGAATTTTATCATTTATTTCCATGGGTATTAACTCTCAAAATAAACTGCTAGCAAACTCCAGAGGTTTAGCAACCTTAAGGGTAAGTTTAATAATATTTATCTTGATATTTTTCATGCTAAAATGTTTTCATACACTACTAATTATCCTATATCGGATGCATTCATAATCCATGAAACTTAAATATGCCTTTAATTTATGGGATATATATCAATAAATGCCAGATATTTTCTTCAGAATAAAGAAGTGCTCTAGATATTATTACACTTTTTAGTAATTCTATAATAAAATTCAGCAGAATGGAAATGGATTTTCAGTCCTTGATCCACATTTCTAAGTTGGCTTTCTGAAAATACGTTTAGAAAATTTGATTTCCAGATCCATAACCAATGTGCCTGAAACAACTCACTAGTTCCTCTTTAAACTTTGATGCAGGCTGTCATTTCACTTTGCATTGAGTTTCAAGTAACAGATGTAGCAATAGAAGTGCAGGAACCCCATTTCAAGCTTGTCCACCTAGATATTTAGGTGCAAACCGATTCAATTGAGCATATTATGTTTCCAACTGACAAATGGACATTTGAAAGGGGCAGGTCTACCAAGTGGATGTAAAGTGAGTACCAGATTTTTGGAATAGGTAGCATTGAATCTAGGGCTTCAAATAATCTGTTGCCAAGATCCTCAGAATATTTTGTTGACTCCTCATTAATCTGTCTGGCTCCTGAATTTCTGATACATTTGCCAACCCCTGTTATAATGATTAAAAATGAAGGGGCCAATAGTAACATTTTAGGAGTCCTATCTCCAGGATTGGTATCCAGTGAGTTTTTCAGTTCTGCCTCGATGTTCTCAAAATTCTTTCATATTAAAGTTAATTATGTATATACTTATTTCCTCTGCTTTGTAAGGCTGTAAGTACAACTAATAAATATAGTGGTACAGCAATTTTATTTTCTGACCAATGTCCCACTTGCGATGATGTGCCACAAAATAAATCTGCATTGTTTAATCCACTGAATGAAAGCATTCTTTCATGGGTGACATTAATTTAAGGGCTGCAGTGATATTTCTGCATAACTAGATGGCCACTATGAATGTATATACTTCTCTTCCAGTACAGAAGATGGTAAATCAATGCACTCAGAAAACCACAAACCGCAGATGAGCCTAAGAGACAGTAATATTGTCACAGAAAATTATAGTTGTCTTCTGTAGATATTTAGTATACTGATTTACATCTCATAGAAATAATTATTTTTGGGGCAAAAAATAAGGAAATTATTGCTCCTAACCAAGAGGGTGCTTTTACCCTTTTTTTGTGCAAACATTCTTATAATCAAATTTTCTGCAGATTATTTCTTGTTCATCTCCAAGTTTAAGATATGCTAGCTAGGCATATATCTTTCATTTCAGCTCTTTTCACATTCAGCTTACCATCTTGAAATCTCTCATCTCAATTTCCCAAGACCGCAAATGGTTTCAAACAGGAGCACAGAGGATGGAGTGGGGGGAGAGGGTGGAAAGAGCAACAGGGGAGCAAGTGGGGGCAAAGAGACACGGGTGAGAGGGGGGGGGGAGAGACACAGGGGAGGGAGATAAGGGGAAAAAACCCAGGGGAGGGAGAGGGGGCAAAAAGACACAGGTGAGAGAGGAGGGGGGGGGGGAGAGACACAGGGGAGAGAGATGAGGGGGAAAAGCCCAGGGGAGGGAGAGGGGGGCAAAGACACACGAGAGGGAGAGAGGGGGAAAAGAGACACAGGGGTGAGAGAGTGGGGACAGGCTCGCAATGAGAGAAGAAGACGCTCATTGCGAGGCCCAAAAGTTGTGAGTTGGCAGAAGCCTGCAATGAGCGATGAGCGCTGAAGGCATCGCAAGGCCTGCAAATTAAAGGGGGCAGAGCCTTGCATTGTGTGGCAAACAGCATTGCCAGGCTTCAAATTTTATTGCCGTCATTTTTAATTATAAATATAAGGAGCAATGGCTCCCAGGATTTGTCACCTCCCTGATATATATGTTTATTTTATAGTTTGCAGCATTTAGTTTTGTAAAAAAAACAACAACTTTGTAGTAACTTTCATAACCTGCTTTTGTATTCGCATATTAGACAAATATGTGGTTTGCATGTACATTTTAAGTAAGCAAACTCCATTTTATATCCCTATGTCACTGCTCAATATGATGATTCTGGTCACAGCACTTTAGTTTGCATGAAGTGACAGCGAGTGTAGAAGGGGGCTGGAGAAAGAAAATGGAGATGTAAAATTGTGGGATAGAAATAAGAATAGTAAGGGATAAAGTGAATCAGAGGGAAGAGAGGGACTCTTTGTGGAGCAGAATAACAGGGCTTTTATTGGGGGGAGAAGAACAGCCCTAGGCACCACACATAAATTATAAGCTGAACATGCCAAGGACTCAGTGCTGCAGAAGGAAAACTATTAAACGTAATACTTTCAGCAGATGCTTGTGTTTCTAGCAATAGGGAAAGATACATTCAACTTTAGCACCATAACTAAAAGGTTTTTTGAGGACATCTTTTTATAGATCCCAGCAGACATAAATAAAGTATTATTTTAATTTCCCTTGACAGTTTAATTGGAAAGCGATGAAGCATTAACACATTTGAATGTCTGGTTCCTTACACACTTTCTCCTTTTTCTCTTTTGGTACTGAAATAATGGGATTTCCATTGTAAGAAAGTATCTAATGTTTAAAGGAGGAGTCACCTTGCATGTATATATTTAAGATTTATTTACTGCAAGGAATTAAATCCTAAAAGTTTATGGCAGAGCTGTCTGACCTCTCTAGTCTGTACAGTTTCTTAGCTGCTTTACATCCTCAAGGCACTACCCAGGCCTTTGGTACTGCTATGCTACATCAAATAAAATGAATTCCACTGATATAATCTTTAACAGTTCAACTGAAAGTATATTCCATTAATAGAACACTGAAAATATCACGTTTTTAAAAGCTTTCACACAAAAAAAAGGATCAGTTACTCATTATCAGGTTTGGATATTCAAAAGAACATATTGTAAAATATGGGGCTTCTATGGTCCTTCAATGTTGTGGTTTTTATATGGGATAAAGGGTTTCAAGTTATAAGGTACCAACACACACATATATATATATATATATATATATATATATATATATATTATATATATACACTAGTAAATTGTGCGGGACGGCATTAAAATTGTAAGACTGGTAATGTCGTTTGCCACACAATGTGAGGCTTTTGCTACTCTGAGCACATTCAGCGCTCATCGCAAGGCTCACGCTCAGCGCCTTCAGTGCTCATCGCTTTTTATGGGCTTCATAACAAAGGGGGTGAATACATACGCACATGCCAATTTCCTGTTTTCTATTTCTAAACAAAAGTTTTATGTATATATTTTTTTCTCATTTCACTTCACCAACTTAGACTATGGTGTTCTGATTCGTCACATAGAATTCAGATTAACAAAACATTGAACTTAAGGCTGTAATGTAACAAAATAAGTAAAAAGTCAAAGGGGGTGAATACTTTTGCAAGGCACTGTATGTGTGTGTGTGTGTTATATTCAGGTACATCAATAGGATGCAGTCTAATGAATGTGTTTAAGAATGCTGAGCAGTGGGAGCCAAAGCATGTGCCACCATATTTTTCCAAGAGACCACTCATGGTGTAATAAGCAGGTGTTTGCAGAAGGTCAGAGTGAAGTAGTGTATGGTTCTATAGTTCACTCATTATAGGACATTTCAAAATAAGTATCCTTTAGCTATTCAAGCATATACCTTTTTGACTAGTTTAGGAATTTAGTGGCAGCTTGTGTAGATGAGTGTTGATAATGACTGATGGTTTTATATTTTGGGGGCACTAAGGCTGGCATAAAATTGGAGGGAAAATGCTAATGTTTAAATTGCATGTTCACTTTCAATAGTTCATATTGTTTTTTTGCCAAATGTCCTAATAAGCATCTCTCCCATTTAGATGACATTTATCATGGCCAACATTAAAACATGGATCTTGTCAGCTCACTTAGTAAATTAACATTGGACTGGTCATAATGAAAAGTTTTCTTTAAATTGTTGCCTGTTTGCACACTTAGGTCTTTGAGAATATTAAATAAGTTTATCTTTTCAAGGACATTTTATTCCTACTTGGAAGACCAATGGATATCTGGACATGCAGCCCTATTAAATTGCGATTCAGCCAATTGAATAGGCTCTATATATGCACAGAGGATATTTTTTTACAGAAGTTTTTAGTTAGTGAAGACCTTGCTTTTAAATAGAAGGTCACTAACTAAAAACTTCTGTTAAAAAAATATGCTCTGTGCTTATATAGAGCCCTATTCAATTGGCCGATTTGCAATTTAATAAGGCTGATGGTGTCTAAGTTCACATGGATTTCCATAGTGCTTTGTCAAATCTTCAGCTTTGAACTCTTATAAAGAAGCAGCGGATAAGGATAGCTGATAAGGAGCCTGCAACTCCAAGATGAGAGGAAGGAGAAATGTGAAGGGGGAGACTGTGCGCCGGCTTTACAGGGAAATTGGGAGACATGCCAGATGGGAAAGAGAAGGGAGGATAGATTGGGGCTGTAGATATAAATGGGCCAGAAGCTTAGCTCTATGCATCCCTTTCTATAGCATGCAACATTGCAAAAACCTCTTTGACTAACAGCTGATGACAATCTTATATATCTAAGCTGTATATTGGATGATTGTTTTGCCTTGCGTCCTCTGGAATACAATAATGTTGCAGCACAGAGTTTCAGACATTGCATTTCAATTCAGTTTTGCTCTGATTTGCAATGTATTCATTTCAATTAGAGTTAAAAACAACAATATATTATAGCAAGAATTAAGCATAATATTTATTTTCTTGTGCATTGGTAAATGTCCATTTGTTTAAATATTTGCATTGAATAAAGTTTCTCTGGAGAGTTTCTGTAAATTCCTAACATCAATTTTATATATGGGTGAGAATACACTTAGAATAAAACATATTTGTGAAATTGTAAAAATATATTCAGCGTTTTTTTTGAGTGCCGAAACTGCAAATTCGGCTTAAATTTGCGTGCAACCTCACTCCCAGACGTCCTGGCTGTCCCCCCGTGCTATGGGTGAGTGTTTTTTTATTTTTTATATATTTGGATTTTTTGTGTTTTTCGATTTACGCGGTTTGGCTAAGGGATTGCGAGGTCATCAATTTTTTTTCTTAGTCCCGCGTTTCTTAACTGCTTGCAGCCTAAGTCCCACGTGCTTCAATCGATCCGCAGGAGCTCATTTTGACTAAGTCCTCGCCTTGCTTCATGAGGCTCGCAGGAGCGCCTATGGCGCTCATTTCAGCCTAAGCCTTGCATGTTTCAATGCCTCAACTGCTCTCAGGCAAAGGGCACCTAAGTCGTGCGAGCTCGCAAACATAATGACGAATCGCAGTTTTACAATTATAATATGTGATAACCCCAGCACGTTTAGAAGTGCAATACTTGTGGTCAGACACTGTATTAGAATGCACAATTGGAAATACAGGTGGAAGAAATGGGATGTCGATGGCAGTAACTGGAAACGGCTTATTATATCTATTACACACACATTAACACACACAAGCGCACTAAAGGCATTATTGAACACTTTTCTATATTTGCTCTTCCATGTGTGCTTTAGCAGAGCTCTTGGATTCTCACCCATAATACTTTGTATTGTAGAACAAGCATCCATGGAACAGGGACCAACACGTGTGACTCTCTCTGCTAGCACCGATAGATGCATTTACCCATCTGTCACTGACTTTAGATACCTTTTCCATAAAATGAACTGAAATGTTCATCTATCTTCAACAAAGGCTCCTCTATTCTCCAGACCGACATGTGTACACACAGTCTGAGAATTTGAAGCAACTGTGGCTCTGCAGAATAAATGACAGTAGCACATTCAGAGGCATATTTGACATCTGTACTATCCCAAAAAAACGTTAGCAGCCTCTGTTTGCTTTATCCATGGTATGATGGACCTCCTAACAAAATAAAAATGACATATTGTACATTCATATTACAAAAAAATACTCATCATAGTTTAACTTTTTCTATAGTGATGGGTAATATTTAATATTTGCTAATTATTAAGCAGCAGTATTTTACACAGGATTACTTGGTTTTTCACTAATTTTGCAAATAAAGAATATAACATTAGTTATGTTTTCTTCTGTGTGCGAGTGGAACATTTCGATTTCTTACCATTCGATCTGTATGAGATGTAATATTTTCCTTTCCATTTAGTCTAAATGAGACATATAAGTTATATAGAAGTCATGTATAACTACTTAATCACAAAGAAATGGCAGTAATATTTTTACTCCATGTTGCATTTCTCTGTTGTGGCAGACATTTTTCCTCCACATCTTTTCTGTGGGAGTGTACTTTTGTCACCTACTTTCCAAAAGCTAGATTTTGTTGAAATAAGTATGAAAGTATATAGTTATGCTACTTTTGACATTTCTATGACAGAAATTTTTGGAGACTTGATTGTGGATAGACGCATTTAGGGACAAACATTTTTTTTTTTTGACTATTGAATTAAGCGTAATCATAAACATTTATAGATGTGATACAAATAATGTGTTTTCTCAAATTTTGTTTACAGGTGATATTGAACTACCATATACTATATATCTCCATATGTACAGAGTACATGTTGACTTGCCATCTGGAGGAGACATGTTTGCTTTGTGAGAAAGTTCCTTCATTCCTTGGAAATACAGTGTCATTAGGGAGCAGTTAATCTTTACGTTTCCAAAGGTGACTGCCACAGTTTAGCTAAGCAGTCAAATAAACTTGGCCTGGCTCCTACATCCCTGGGGAAATACTCCTCTACAGCTCACCTGTTCAGACAATACTGCCTCCTACTCGCACACTAATCTTTCTTCTTAACCACAAAATGGCGCCTTCTTTATTATAAACACCAGCTGCCCTGGAAAGGAAGACATACATGTAAGAGGCAAAATGATCCCAAAGCAGAGTGCACAGAACTATATTTCACATTAGGATTTTGTTGAAGGAGTTGGAGAAATGTGGTATTGTAAATTATACAATTTACCAAAATGAGCTTTTTATGTTTCCTTCTCTTACATGATACACATATTTATTTGTTTCTAACCTCTTAAATCACATTTAATTCCTACAATATTAAATATTCCTGTCTCTCTCTTCATTTTTCTTCATCCATCTAGCTCCTCTGATGTTGCTTTATTCTAATCCCCCCCTAGTCTGTATCTGAGTGGGTCGTTTGTGGGACTGTGGGGGACCTTATTGGCTGATGGTTGGCTGGAGTAAGTAATTTGTGACATGGGACTGAATGACAGACAGTATACAACAAAATAATATATGAGAGAAAGGACTTGATGAGTCTGAGCATTTGGAGAGGTGACCTATGAGGGAGAAGGTTCTAGTGTGGATGTTAACCTTAAAGTAATTCATTGGTATAGTTCGGGGTAAAGCAAGGAGGAATAAAATGATGAAAATCCTATAATAAACAAGTGGTTGATGATATATCAGTTCATGGCATGGGCAGAGTGAGCAGAGAAAAAAATGTAAAGATCAGTGATGGAAAGTGATTATTCTGGTGGTAATTTGTAGGTAGTGTACATTATTTTTAAAAAAGTAGATTTTTTTTTTTTTTTGGTGGTTGGTCTTTCTTATCTGATGCCACTGTGCTTAACAAGTGCTTGCACTGCACTGCTAGATCACCCTTCCCCCGGTGCCCTCTTATCTTTACTGGTTTCCTGATAAGGTATGGGAAGGTTAAAGATAAAAAAAAACACTTTTTTTTACCAGAAGCACTGACAAATTCAATATTTAATTTGCCTATTTTAAAAGACGTGGGTAAATTAGTTGCCACACACCATGTAATAAATCTATATCCTTAAAAGTGGACAGAGCAGTGAAGGCATCCTTTGCACAGTTTGAAATTGTTCTTGACTTGTACTTAACCCCCGTATAGCGCTACGGAATATGTTGGCGCGTTATAAATAAAGCATAATAATAATTGGTTTCTATAAAGCCAGGCCACTATTTGTAATGCGAACAGTTGATGAAAGACTTACAACAGTGAGTTATTTGAAAAACCTTTTTTCCTGGCTGGCCATGTACTGCATTTTTTTAGTATGTCGGAAAGTTTCAGGATAAATGCATAGACGGACCGTACTCCTGCACTGGAGCTAAAAACTGTTGCAACATGAACATAGTCATACAAACTCAAAAACCAACACAGCCAATGAAATACTACAATGTAGACATATATATATATATCAGAGGCAGTTTTCTAAACATTGGCACACAGAGTAACTTTATGTTTTGATTAAATACGCAGTATCATATGTCATCTATATTTCTAAGTTTGAGAAAAAATGGAAAGACAGAATAAAGGACATTTTCAGACTGATTAAGACAGAGGCTGCCAAAGTGATGCAGATAAAGTTCATAACATTAAAGGACCACTGCACAATATTAGTTTGAACGTTTTAAATCTAACTGGTAGCATGATTAAGTTGAAAAAAGTCATACAGCGAGTTTTTAATTGCTGGATAATGGTAGAATCCATTGTACATAGGTGGGAATTGCGTGAGAGGGGTGTTTACTTTTATGGTGAGATATGGGTGCATTTCCCGAAGCAAGGAGAAGCAGTTATGGGGAAGGGGTGTGGTGTCAATTTTAGTCTTATCCAATTATCTTGACAAAGGCTCTCTGTTCCCTCCTTCCCAATCCACTCTCCAAAACACATATCCTCGTGATTTAGCGCTGAAGAAGTGATTTAACAAACACAAAATGGATTCCTATACTCATATACATAATAATCAAAAATTCAGATTTCCCCACCAAATTGTTTATGTACAAGGCTTACACTGCTGCTAATATTGTTAGCTTAATACATACTTCACACAAGTTTTTTTTGTTGAACTACATTGTTCCTTTTATTATACAGTACATACAGAAAAAAAGCTACATTATATTATTTATACATTCACATTATACTATAGTATAAATGGTCCAAAAACATTATCATCTATTTTCAAGTAATGCAAAAAAATACATTTTGATCTGATTTTTTTTTTTTACACATTATTTTTAACTAAGAAAACTACAATTAAAAAGTGTATTGAAAAGTTGCTCTTTAATATATAGTGTAGGGCAGGTGTAGTCATGAGCCCCATAAAAGTGTGAATCCAGACCTGCAGCTCCTTTCTTCCAGACATGTGCTGCCACATTACATTTACTCATGGAGTCTCAGAATTCTTGGTTAAACTAAACTGAGCCTTTTATATGGATCTCATACAATAAGTAAACTACCTTTCCGTGTCATTTTGAATGGCATTATATTAAAATATGTATGTTCTGTAAAAAATAAATAGTAAAAATGATGTTGGGTCCTAAAGTTCTTACACTTTTTTTGGATCCTAGTGATTGATGTGAGACATTAATTACCACTGGTGTACTGCAATGCGAGGTGGTATTACTTCTAGGTATAATAGTCAATTGGATAAAACATTAAACAGTAATAATATTAAAAATGAGCTACCAATTCTTTTAGACTCCCAATCCAGCTGAGGTTTGGTTCAGTGTTTCCCCGTACTGATATCATACGGGCATAAACTGTGATATGTTGATATTGCTAGCTAGCTTTGGCTTGTCACAATATATATATTACACTAGTTCTCAACCTTTTGGCCTGGGACTGGCTGGTCTTCTTCCAATGCTCATGGGGAGTGGCTGTGACATCCAGAACATGTTTAACTAGGTGATACTTTCTTGTAAAAGGCAATGGGTCTACCTCTCTAATATTCTGCTACAAGATAGAGCATCAGGCTAGTGAAAAAAGTAAAATATCTTTGCATCTACATGTAATAGGCAGTTTGTTTTACTTGCAATGTGAAATAACTAATTCAGGATGAAAAATTGACTTCTGTGCTTAACTATTTCTTCAATAATAATATTACAAATTGTACTCTTCTTAGTGTCCCTTTAAAGCACCACTCTAATTTGGAAAACACTTCACATGTTTGTGATGTATGTAAGTCAGGAACATCTTGCACCCTATTAAGTGAAGTCCTTATGTGTTTGACTACTATAAATCTCTATAAATTACTTTATATGCCTCAGCTAGACAATTCTTTCTTTAAATAGTCTATAGATGGAGATTGCCTAATTGCACCACAATCCTGTGTTAACACATACTCAAGTGAGAAGTGATAGAAGACCACCAACAAGGTGTTGCTTATGTTAACAGCTGCTGGACACTGGGACCCACTTTCTATTGACATTACTTGGACACATGGCCAACTGGCTCCAGCAGCTGGAAGTCCATGTTATTTTTTGGTGGCCTTGTATTCATATTAGACATTAATGGGTCACTGTAGAAGAAGGGCTGTTTGTGAATATATACAAATATGAAATGGAAAATTATATAGTATTTTCAATGTGCATCATTTGATAACTATTGCTGTATTTTTCCTCAAAATAGACTTGCTTTAAATACATAGAAGCCATTGAGAAAGTAACACTTGGCATCACATCTTGCAATAACATTTGCCTTGATGCATAGACCCCAATATTTCTTGTAAGAAGCCAAAGGAAATATTCTTTGCAAATCAAAAGAAGCAGCCAGAGGTTTACCTTAAATGAACTCATTTTTCCATCCCACTCCAAAATTATAAGGTTTTATTTAGACAGCTGGGTTGTCTGGAAGTTGGCACTTTACACCTGCTAAGCTCAAAGGGTGGATTTTTGGGAAGGAAAACCACAATTTCACCACAGATGTCAGTGTCAAATAGCCAAAATGAACAAATCTCAATATATTTTTAAGGTCTGCATTTTAAGATAAATGGAGGAGCACATGGATAAAGATAATGATTTGCGTTGTAGCAGACACATATGAACATGTGCTATGCATTAGTATTATTTTCTCTCATGCTTATAGTTTGGTGGATCTAGAAAGGACTTCTGCTGGCCAGATTCTATCCCCATACGTAGCATTTTAATGACTTCCGGAGTATATGATCTGCAATCTCTGTAGATGTAATCAGAATAATCTGTAGCAGAGCAGAAATAATAAGAGATGACCATACATTTCTAGCAGAGTTATTTAATTCCATTCCTTAAGGGCAGATATCACTCCTGGTGTTTAAGGAATCTTGTTTTATTACAGGTGTGTGAATCATTTTCATTTATTTGTATCCCAAAAGTCTGAACTAGTTTCAGTCTTCCATAGGTAGAATTGGAACAGCCTAATCCATAGAATGGTCTCACCCAATATATATGACTTCTTTTTGAAGCCAAACTGTATTTGAATGCATCCTGTAAAATGCATCATAACCCACCTAGCAAAAAAAATTTGCATGAAAAAATGCAAACATTTATTGCAGAAAAGAAAAAATCGTGCTGGGCGTGATGTAGACACCCCCAGCAACTGATATTTGCATGGTGGATATCTCATTTTTAATTAGATATACAATATGCCGCACATGCACATGCGATTGGCTAAAGGAAAGGAAAGTGTCTGACATCATGTGACAGTAGGGCAGACTACAGGTGCTAACTGAGCATGTCTGCACAATCCCCAGGCAAAAAAGAAACATTGTATAAATTATGCTAATTATGCCTGGGAATTTCAGGGGGTGCCAACATTGAGAGAAAACAGTTTGCAGAAGCAAGAAATTCAGCAAACTGGCTAATGGTTTAACTGTTTACTTTGGAATTTTTTCATGCAATCAATTTTTTTTAGACACTATACATTCTCCTCTCAGATGCATTAATAACCCAGCTCACTTTCATATACCTCTAAGTCTACTACTCAAAGCTAGCTTGTGCTTCATATGAGTTGACTTGATTGGCCTTGACAGCAGGAGTTAACCGTTTGCAGAGAAACAGCATGCTGGAAACTTTTTTTTTTAACCAAGTATCTCACAAAACCAGACATCTAATTTTGCAATGTGGCTGTGTTTTTGATGTGTCAGAATTATTTCAGTGTGACAGAAAGACAAAGATTAAATAGTCTGAGGTTTTAGGGAAGATAGGATAAAGGCCAGACAGTCAAATGGTTATCTGCTGATATGTTCTGTGTCCGTGTAACTAAATGAGGAATGTGATGAATAAGAGCTTACAATCATGATAGAGATTAATGATGGGTTGTTTACACGGTATGTATATTTTTATAATGTGTTATCCATTTAGTGATTCTATATCATCCGATTTCTCTGCATGCTTCCTTTATGCGCATCACTTATTTCTGTAGTGTGGGTGTTATGGTAGACTCTTTCAGTTTAGTGAATTAGCATGTATTTTTCATCTGTCCTTCATAATGTTGCATTGATGTAAAAATATGGCCTCTGAAGTGTCACACGTCATATGCTCTTGGGAAAAAATACTTTTAATGGGCAAAATGTTTCTAGAATTTCCTTGGATGTAATTTTGCTTTAAGGGGCGAGCCATTTCCTTTAGTGGAAAAAGGTTTGTTCACCTGACAGAAACTTTAGAAGCAGACCTACTTAAAGGCTGCCACAATTGCTGTTCAGGTTAACAATAAAATTAAATAGAAATGTAACTCACAGTAGAATTACAGACACACAACTACCAGACGTGCAACATGGAAGTTCCTATGCACAAGCAGTCTTTTACAATTGATTTTCTCAAAATATGTTCTTATGCTCAACAAGCGTGCAAAGTTTTTTTTCCAAGACCTAGTTTCATATTAATTTGTGACATCACAAAGTTCTATTTTTTTGTTTTAATGTATCCATTCTGTCAAATTGCCAGAATGTAATCTTTAAGATTATTTTGTGTATTTAAAAAAAAATCTTCACATGCTGTTTGGTTATTCAGTACAATAAAAAAAAAGTAATTGCATCTGATTATTTTCAAATTTACGACGTACAAAAGTGTTACCACGTTAAAAAAGCTTGCATTTTGTAATGAGGAAAATACAACCAAATCTTATGTATAGGATTATCAAATTTATGCAAAGGACAGTGAACTCCAATCTCTTTAGGGATGACATCATTCAGGGACAAGTGGCCAGTGTATCAGACATAGCGTACAGCTGTAACATTCCTCTTTCAACTTCACAAGCACAGCTTGACCTGATACTAGTACAGATCCACTATTTCTTGAATGTGTGTGTATCTATCTATCTATCTATATATATATATATATATATATATATATATATATATATATATATATATAAAATGTTTCTTAATGTTGCAATGCATTTTAATTAGCTTTTTAACATACTGGGCTTACAGGAGGGCCTTGTGTCATTATGTTTTCCTCTATGATATATTTTGATGACACAATATACATCTGCAGTTGTTTGTCCCATCATTACCAACAGAACACAATTTAGCCATTAATTTTGCAATTATTTCTAGGGCTGAAAGATCACAACAGTATACTTTACAATACCATGGTATTCAAAACTCAGGGCAGCAGATTTTTCTGGGATGCAGGAGATAAAAATGAATTAGCCCTCAAGGCAGCCAATTTCACTTCTTGTTCAGCAACTTGGCTCATAAAATTCACGGGCAGCTGAAAAACTAAACCCCTCAGTGGAAAGAAGGAATGTATTCAGTTGTGGTATAGGTGATGTGGGTGGGGAACGTGTATAATGGAAGTAATGAGATGTGCAGTGTGGGGGATGGATATGCTCTCCAAGACCCACTGCTCCAAACACAAGGATGTGGGTCTCATGGGAAGCCATTGTGTGCTCCCTACCTGTTACACAACACAGCTGTACAGTCACTATCCCCCCTAAGCTTACTGTATTCAGTCAGTTCATGACGTAACTATCCTAATATTTGCATCTTACCAAAATTGTAAACTCTATGAGACTATTAATATTTATTTTACCAAATAGATAATACAATATTTGTAACCATATAAAAATTAAAGGGACATAGAAATCATTTTCTTTGTTGCATCAGAAAAATGGTATCTAATAATGTGCCCCCAGTGTGTTTTCTTTTTTAAAAACAAAGGTCTCAGAACATAAAAATGTATTCAGAAGTTTAACTGCTCTTGGGAATCTTTAAAATGTATTTAAATGAAAAAATACTATTTAGAAATATTTACATATTTTTACAATCAATACAATACAAACTGAAACATTTTTATTTACAAAAATAAACCTTTCCAAAACTACCTAAATTTCTTTCCTGTCATTTGTTTGGATTCTCTCTTACGAATACTCTTTACTTGTATGACACTTTCAGCTATTACATTTACTGGAATTACATGTCTCCTAATAGATACGGCACATTTGGTGTTCCATCAGCCCTATTAAATCCCCTCAACGTGTAAAACCGTAGCCCTTAAGCCTTGCAGGTATTAAATTGGGCGCGTAAAGCATCCCGCCAACGACTTGCGGGGTAAAGGCAAAGAAGACCTACAATCCAAAAAGCTACGATTTTACTGTAATTCACTTGGGAATTTTTACATCTTGGAAAAATTTTCATACTCCAAAAGTAAATTATCATATGAATTTCTAGAATTCACAAAAGCTAAAAAATCATCAGCATATGCAATACACTTTATATGGATTATTGGAGTTTGCTGAATATTTTTATTGGTCTCAACCATCCTCAGTAAAGGATCAATGGAAAGACATACAATAGGGAACTAAGGGGACATCCCTGACGTACCCCTGATCTTATGGGAAAACTTTCTCCAATCCATCCATGTATAATCAATCTCCTCTCAGTATTTCTATAGAGAACTTTAAGCCAGGACAAAAATGTATCACCATATATCCATGTACAGCTCCTCTTTTTGCTTGCTCATAGTTCTCTCTCACTGTAATGAGGGAGTTTGCAATCTGTCTCCCCGTATACCACAGGACTGGTCAGGACTTATCAATGAGCCACAGAACCCAACCAAACACATCTTAGCAAGGATTTTATCATCTGTGTTCAGTAAAGCAATTGGGTGCCAGTTTTTAATGTCTCTTCTATCACTCTTTTTATACATTAATACCAGTAACGACTGAGGCTGTGAAAATGATAGTCCTTACTCTTGGGTACACCAGCTGCATTCAGACTGATCCCTTCTGCTTCCTGCATGGCTTGCAGGGCCTGACTCCCAGCTGCAGGTGAGCTCATGCTGATTGCTTACAGGGCCTGACTCTGAGCTGCAGGTGAGCTCACGCTGATTGCTTACAGGGCCTGACTCCCAGCTGCAGGTGAGCTCATGCTGATTTCTTACAGGGCCTGACTCCCAGCTGCAGGTGAGCTCACGCTGATTGCTTTCAAGGCCTGGCTGCAGGTGAGCTCACACTGATTGCTTGCAGGGCTGACTCTCAGCTGCAGGTGTGCTCACGCTGATTGCTTGCAGGGCCTCTCAGCTGCAGGTGAGCTCACGCTGATTGCTTGCAGGGCCTGACTCCCAGCTGCAGGTGAGCTCACGCTGATTGCTTGCAGGGCCTGACTCCCAGCTGCAGGTGAGCTCACGCTGATTGCTAGCAGGGCCTGAGTCTCAGCTGCAGGTGAGCTCACGCTGATTGCTTTCAAGGCCTGGCTGCAGGTGAGCTCACACTGATTGCTTGCAGGGCCTGACTCCCAGCTGCAGGTGAGCTCATGCTGATTGCTTGCAGGGCCTGACTCCCAGCTGCAGGTGAGCTCACGCGGATTTCTTGCAAGACCTGACTCTCAGCTGCAGGTGAGCTCACGCGGATTTCTTGCAAGACCCGACTCTCAGCTGCAGGTGAGCTCACGCTGATTGCTTGCAGGGCCTGAGTCTCAGCTGCAGGTGAGCTCACGCTGATTGCTTTCAAGGCCTGGCTGCAGGTGAGCTCATGCTGATTGCTTGCAGGGCCTCTCAGCTGCTGGTGAGCTCACGCTGATTGCTTGCAGAGCTTCGGTAGACACTGACCTGTAGGGAAGTTTTGATTAGCTCTCCCTTCCACCTATGCACCAGAACTGGCTGCTGCTTCAGGATTTTTGCTGTTTTCCGGGTTTTCTTTCAGCACAGGTCCAGGCTGTGAGACGCTCTGCAGGTCTGTATGTTCCTCTGTAGTACCTGGAGTTTTCCCAGTAATGGTAACACTTGAGACCCCCATTATTCTCTATTCATGCTATGTGTATCTCTTGCTCTTGGTTTTCTTTTTTTTTTTGTCCATTACTTTACTTTTTGTAGCAGTTTCATACTTCTTTTCTCTCGCTGGTGAATCATTTTGGCCCTGGCTTACTGAGGCCTCCATTTCCTTATCACTTGCATCACTTTGATTTTCTTTCTGTTTCTGTGGATTTTGCATTTCATTTGTAAACTAATCTTTCTCTTTAGTCAGAGTGTGGGTCCTGGTGGTTACTCGTATCCCACCTCCTCCAGGATCAGCCGCCATCTTAGATCTCAGACTCTCCCCTTCAAGTGTGAGGGGGAGGCTGGGAACTGCTCTTGGGGGGCTTGCCCTCAGTTATCCAATTAGATCCTACATACTACCGTATTGTCTCTGCATTTCTGTTAGTTTAAATGAAGTTTTGATAGTTTTTACTTAATAATTTTCTTGCTATAAACTATTTTTGTATTATTTAAAACATACTCTTTCGAAATAAATGTTTCCATTGTCCCTTTAAGCTATACATTTCCTGTTTGATATACAATAAACAATAATAGACAATAAAAAAAAAAACGTTATCCTACAATGCATTATTATCTATATTTTTCCATTACTTCTTACAAATAATATGTATAATGCATTATACTGTATGGTGGAGGGCTTCTATCGCTCTCTTGCCCAACATGTATTAAATAATTGTGGTGAACTACCTACTCCAAATATCCAAAAACACAAGCCGGGATCCCGTCCCACGCTGATGATAGGCAGTTACCTTGAAACGTCTGTCCGTGGGTAGGATTCCCAGCTTGTGTATAATGCAACCTAGGCTTTGCATAAAAGCTTAAAGGAAGCCATGTTTAAAATGGTTTATGGATTGAAGAACGAGGCATTTGTGGGCACATTTGAATGTCCCAGCTCAGCTTCATAGAGTGCAGTGTAATAACTATATTTCTTGGAATTCTGAGCTGGAAACAGGTTTTTTAGCTTGTTTTAGACATTCACATGTGAACACAAATGTACTATATATATATATATATATATATATATATATATATACATACATACATACATGGAGAGAGAATATCTCTGTCTCTCTCTCTCTAAGAATTTACATTTGTACTTGTAATTCACAAGAACATGTGCGCCCTACAATGATTGCCATGTGCCCTTGGCTACAGATAGTTAATCATTAAGCTGACTAGTTTCTAAGTAAAAAGTTTAAAAAAACACACATGGGGCTTTTATACTGATAAGAAACTATTCACACTGCTGGCAATTCACACACAATGCTTCATCATCCCACAAACATTGAGTGGGATAGACATGCTGGGGTCCACATGCCATGCTATTTCGGAGTAATTAATACTCAAACAAAAGGGTAGGAGTATCTGCTGAAAGCAAAGACTAAACAAGACCCAGAGCATAGTCTGGACATGCCCTCCTGTCTTTAGCTCTTGCAGACTCCTCAAATTGCAGCTGTCATATTTACTGAGGTTAAGGGGCCAAGATAAGTCAAAAGCCTTTTCATGTGAGAATTTTTTTTACAGTATACTTAAAGAATGTGTGTCAGCTTGAAATGGTTATTGTCTTTACTAAATAGACCTAAGGACACTCCTGGTTTCACCCAAAGTTTCTGGCAGGGATGATAGTTTGCAGTGTGTCCGAGCCAATCCCAAGAGGCACATGGGAAAATTACTTTATTTACAGAGTAGCCTACTTTACCCTGCAAGTTCCACAAATTTAACCTCGCCCCAGCACTGGAACTGATTTGTATTACTTTTATTTATAGAGCCCAGTTTTTTAGTTGTCTTTACCACAAACTGTGACTTGGTGGCCAATCTTTGTTACGGAACAGCTAAACCTCAGTAATTTAATCAGATATAAATAAAAACATAATCTTGTGAGAAAAACCTTCTCCCATGACATAACAAAACTGAATAGAAACAGTTGTAAAAAGTACAGATTTGCATAAAAAAAATAATGTGTTACTTAGTTGACATTGTGTTGAAAAAATGTATGACTAATCTAAAAATGTGAGAACATGGTTTAAGTAAAATGCAGATATATCTCCTAATGTGTCCTGCACATAGGATAGGGACGATATGTTTATAAAGTTTAATATAGATAAAATGGATGCTCTAGATGTTGACCAACGAACCTGCCCCTATTATGTACAAACCAGTGGTTTTCAACAGCAGCTCAACAGATCAGTGCCGGTCCACAGAAATTTTCTGTCTGCCCCTTAACACATGGTACCCCTGGATCATGTAGTGGAGCCGGAGAGTGCTTACTGGCAGCACATGGAGACATGTAATCAGGGTTTTATACATCGTTTTGCCAGTATTGCGTCAGCTCGCCCGTTGACGTCCCACGCACCTTGCCTTTCCCGAATGCTCTTAAGTTTGCTGCTTCTGTGCATATTGTTGTAATACGGTGTTGGGGTATTTCAGATTTTTTTTTATCAACTATAATAATTGTACAGACGTTGTGAGCTAGCGGCCGCGCACACACATAGTGCATGCGCAACTCGCACCAACAGTGAAGGAGGGAGGAAGACACGGGGAGGGGAGAGGAAGACACGGGAGGGGAGAGGGAAAAAGAGACACGGGAGAGGAGAGAGAGAAAGACACAGGAGAGGGAAGAGGGGGAGAGACACAGGTGAGGGAAGGGTGGTAGAGACGCAGGGGGGGGGGGAGTGGGGAGAGACACAAGGGAGGTAGAGAAAAATTAAATTATGCCGTCATTTTTGACGGGCAATTTACTAGTAATATTATATTGAAAAACTAATACACAAAATACTGTATAAATAATGTTTTTTTTCTTTCTGCCTTACCGGCCCACAACATATTTCTCTTATTTTCACTATTCCACAGATGTAAAAAGGTTGAAAAACACTTATCTAAACCACTGAATTTTATCTAAACTTAGTTCTAACATTTTCAGATTATTATTTTATTCTTACACTAAGCCAGCAAAGAAATTGCATTTTAACAATTACCTTATACAGATCTTCACTGTAATTTGAACTGCTTTATCATACATTTTAACAGCTAATACACTTTTAGGGTGTGTATTTATTAGATCAAATTTAGTATTTCAGGTTCTGGGATTTACAACATTTTTTAACCATACGTGGTGGGGGGGGGGGGTGGATTCACTAAGTATCACAGTGATATGCCTATTTAGTACATAAGATAAATGGACTTGTGTTGCAGATGTGGTTCAATAGCCATACATATAAAATAATGTACCTACGGGACAAAAAAATAAATACATTATTGATATTTTGGTAATTATACATTCTCTCTGGGGAAACCTTTTTGTTGAGTAGTCACATGGCAGTATCAATATGTGATTAGATATATGTAAGACATTTATAACTATACTCAGTGCAGGGATGGATATGGATTCAAAAATATTATTTTTTACTACTAGAGCTTCAATGTGTAGGGAGAGCTATGACTGGTACAAAGGGATTTATGGAGTGTGTTTTAGGGATGAAAATGGGACTAAGTACCCTTCATTCATCCTTTCCCTCACTAATTGTTGAAGTTTGCTTGTTTCTGCCCTTCACTACAATTGTGTAAACAGAAACTGCTTGCCACCATCTTGAAAATTGACTCACTGGTGACCCTTAGTGGCAATCTCCCCACACTGGCCTTCATAATACTTCTCGGTGAAGCTAAAGAGACACAACATAAACAAGTCTCATCCACACCTTGCAGTGTTTGTTTTAATGAATCTCGGACTCCTTTTATTAATATATATATATATATATATATATATGCAACAAGTGAATGCATTATGTTTGAAAGATGTAATTTCACACCTTGGAGATTTTATATATATATATATATATATATATATATATATATATATATATATATATATATATATTTCCAGAGTGCAGTTAATATACTGTATTTCTGAGAAGATTATTAACTTGTTTTTTAGACATTCAAATTGAATCACTAATGTACTATTCCTTATTTGTACTACTGTACTTTGTATGGTGGAGGGCTTCTATCACTCCTAGCCCACCATATGTGACACAATTGCTATATATATATATATATATATATATATATATATATATATATATATATATATACACACACACAAGGTGTGAAATTACCTATTTAAAACATAATGTGTTCACTTGTTACATATGTATGGCATATGTTTAAAGCATACAAAATTATACATATCACCTCACAAAACACCATGGTCACTTATTTCATCACATATGTATACACTGGCTGGTACTATTTATACCAATAATTTGATAATTTTTTTCACTATCCAAATTAGGCCATAACCTCTTATAATAAAACTTACAAACTATTCATCAAAACACTAATTAGAATAAAATAGTAAGACCTATTTTTAAATTTCTCTAGGTAAAAACATACTGTGATGTGTTTTATAACTTTAACGGTTTGTTTGCTTAATTATTTAGGTCAGTATAGGTGTATAGTAAATGCCGTTCGAATCAGTGTTTTGCAATTCTACTGGTTCGGCTGTTAGCTTTATGTCTTTAAAATAAATCACATGTTATTATGAGTATAATTAAGAACCTTCACTCCTAAGCCCCAGCAGCAATCTGATACCTGCACATATGTTACACATTAGGATTCTTATAACAAGGCCTTCATTTGCTCTTTGCTTGAAATACACCTTCTACTGTTATAGGAGGATCTATTTAACACCCACATCTCTGGGGGGATGAGAAAAATAACCTAATACTGGACCGTAGGACAATTTTAAGAGGAATATTCAGTCACAAAACATTTTTTTCACACTGATGTCTAACAGATAATCCAGGTGTTTGCAGCTTCCAAGTCAAACTCACAAGAGGTTTCTAGCTTCACATTAATTGTAAGGTAGAATTATGTTGTGTAACGGAAGGTAGATTTACTTTAAGAGGTGTAGACTCAAATAAGAGAGTCATTACTTCCAATAAGACAAGGAGATGCTAGACACACTATCACCAGTATTTATTTTGTTGAATAAATACATTCTCCACACATTGTAATCTCAGTATTAAAGGGAAATGGGACTCAAGCATTTAAGAGTATGTCTTAAACCTTACACAATTGTCTTTAGCATGAAGAAATATTAAGTAAAACCTGTTTGAACGTCCTTGAACCTAACAGGAAATGCAGAGAGCATACCTTAGTCTAGGGATGTAATTGCCAAGTCGCTAAACTTCTGAATATGCTTCTGAGCTCTAGGACCTTTATTTGAAAAAATAAACACATTGACACTTTATCAAATGCCCTCCTTCTGATGCAGCAAAAATATTTACATATCCCTTTAATATTATGCAAACATGGAGGCTAGAGATGGCCACTAAGCGTTACTAATTCATTGTTTTCTGATATACTTCTTAAGACAATACACTGCACTGTAAAGCACGCAGCAGGGTCGCAAGGAAACGTCTTATACATTGCTAGGTGATGGAGGTATGTCATCCTGCTGGAATACCTAAGGGAATCTGCTCCATAACACACAACGTTACTATTACCCTCATGCCATTTGGGACTCACAATGGGCTAAACCAGTGATTTTCAAACTTTTTACATCTGCGGACCTGTGAAAATATGAGAAATTAAGGCAGAAATACAAAACGTTTTTTGTATTAGTTTTTAAATCTAATATTATAATAATAACAATACAAAATACAACCAACTAACTTATGTTTCATGCAAAAAAATAATTAATGTTAAGAGGCAATAACTTTTTTGCGGACCGGCAAGAAATTTCTACGGCACCAGTTAACAAACTGGCTGTTGAAAACCACTGGGCTATACGGCATAAGTTGGAAGATTGTTCATAAGTTATTTTACAATAGCATAGGAAGTTGAGACTCTTACCCTCTTGTTTTGTAATAGCACACAAACAATATAGTGATTTGGGGTTCGCTTTTAATATAGTTATCCATGAAATCTTTAATTCTAAAGATGCAGATAAATAGCGAGCAATTTGTTGATTTAGCCATTTCTTTTTTTTTTATTTATCCCGGGTTATTCACACTTTAATTCTGCAAGTAAGCAGGATATACTTTTAATGTTGGCAATCCTGCTCATGCACTGAAGGAATTTATAGATTTATTTTGAGAGATGCAGAAAAAAACAACTAAAGGGCCCTTGGTTGACAGCCTATGGACTCACTTATGCAAAGCACAGGCCGGCACTGGGAAATCAGACAGCGCTTGTTCACTGTGGCTTTTTTTTTTTGCAGTGCAAACGGTTTTTCCTTGGAGAGGAAAGCTGCCCCACCCTGGTGTGTTTACCCTCCCCCTTCTGCTATAATACTCACATTCCCATCTGTCTGTTTAAGCCCCTGGACAGAAGAGCAAAATCAACACACTATGGCTTTTATTTGACAAAAAAAGGGCTTAAGGAGTTGTGTTTATATGCATCACAGTATGTCAGGGCTAGTCTGGTAGGCTTTCTTTTGTCGTCCTACCTTGTTTTGCAGAGTTTCTCACTTACCCAAAGCAAATACCTCATTACACATACACATTAACCTGACAAATATGTATATATGATAATTGAGCTTACACACCAAGGGTTGACACATTTATATGAAATTTAGGAGCCACACATATTAGTGAGGAACCAACCAAACTTGTTTAGGAGCCAATGAACCAAGTCAGTCTATCTCTCTTTGATCCTGAGGGGATTTTTTTTCTAGATCTGTTTGTTCATCTAATTTACAATTAAAAAATACACTAACCAGCCAACTCGCTAACATTTATTTTAGGACAACTTTTTAATATGCTGTTATGTACTAATGTAGCAAACATAATTGCTTCTGCTTGTGAAACCTGTATAACACAAAATAATTGGCCTTGTTCCTTTTTTTCACTGCCCCACCCTTTATTTTAGGACAGGCTGCACCTGCTGGCTGGTTATAGGAAGTCCTACTATTTACTTCAAGACATTAGTATATTATAGAAAAGACATACGCATATACTGTGTATAGCAGAACCCATAATTACATTATATACAAAGGATGTGCATATGTTCTAGTGAAATTATCAATGACGCAGATACATCTATTCGGAGGAGCCATCTCCAAGCAGAGAGCTTTGATTTTTCTTTAGGGCTCATAAAAGTCCTGTAAATATTGTATTTATTGGCAGATCCACCTCCCTGTTCTGTAATGGAATGGACCACCAGCCCCAGGCTCCTCTGGGAACAAACAGAACTATAGGCCAATCTATGTCAAGGCATAGAGCTACCTAACCTCTGATTTGAGTGTTGTGCATATTTTCAAACTTTGCATTAAAAGAAGAAGTTTCCACTAAGCAAAAGTTGCTCTTGTACAAAATCATTTGCTTATACAATTTAAAATAAATGTGTAAAAGTTGCAGCACTTGCTCCAAGACGTCTTTATGTTAGCTGATGTAAGCTGAACACAGAACAAAAATGTAACTGTCACAGCTAAGCACCCAGGTGCAGTTTGAATTGTTCTTGAGCTGGCTCTTTAACTTTTGATCTGATCAGCACGGCATTCTAAGGGTCCGTGATAAAAAAATTAAGGTTAAAATGACAGCTTTCCATCTTCCCAAACATGGAAGAGCAACAAGTAACCTAGGCAAGTTTCACTATTTTTAAATATTATATTATTATTCTCTAAGATTGCTCTTTAATATATAAGAAACTTACATTTAGCTGGAACTTGCTCTTTAAAATTCGGAAATGTGTTTACTATGTCACTTACTATTACTGCCAAAGAGCTTGCAACTCCTTGTTGTTTAGCTGTTACATTTCCAAGACACTGGTAAATATAACAATTTGCATCCACATTATGAAATGTCCATGAAATTGTGGTTCAGCTGTTAAGGATCCGTCGTTCCAGTCTTGTGGAATGTTAAACTAGTCAAAGGGTAGTTATATTTTTTAATGAAAAACACATGCACTGTACAGGCATCAGGTGGCTGTTGATGTACAATGAACAAGAAGACGTTATATTTCATCAGCCTTGATATATGTACACTTAATACGAGACTGCAAATTGTTGCAGTCTGCTTTAGTTTGAATTGATAAAAACATATGTCCCCTCTAATTAAGCTTTATTTATTTAATATAGGCTCCAACATAGCGCTACCATTATGTCTACATTAGAAACCCATCATTTTATAAGAGCTTCTACGTGAATGGTAAATTCAAAATAATCTCTAGGAGAGTACTTGCTGGGTAGAACTGTTGTGGGTTATGATATTTCCTTCCATGCTTTGTAATAGAAAAATATGACATATGTATAATATCCTAGTTCCTGTCCTCTGCTGCTACATCCAAAGAAGGATTTTGAGTATTCTCCCCAGCCCGAATTAGCAGGAGATCCCCTTGTAAAAAACACATAAAACATACATTGTAGAACACTGCAAATTATTAGAATACGTTTTTTTTTAAGGGGGGGGGGGGGCGCGTGTTCAGTTGTTTCCGACTCTAAGTGACTTCATGGCCAGTAACACACCGGGACATCATTAAATCCATGGTCATGCTGATCCTCTTGGTATTCAGGGGTTACCAGTTCCTTCAGTTCCTTCTCCAGTGTACACAGCTCTTGGTATTTCTAGGTGGTCTCCCATCCTAGGCCCAACCCTGCTCAGCTTCAGGGTGGTGTGGCCTTTTGGTTCCCTGGTAGTCCAGTGGTTAGGATTCAGTGCTTTAGTCGCTGCAATCTGGGTTTGATTCCAGTCAGGGAACTAAGAGGTCACACCATTAGAAAAATACAAATATTCTATTTATGTAATTCCATCTTCCATATTAACAGACCACTCTAGTCCTATATTTACAATATGTTCTTTTGAAGAAGTACACTTGGTAATGGGTACAACGTTTTTTTGTTTTTTTTTAAAGCCTTAAATGGACGTGGAACAAAACTCTTTTTTTTAATTTTTTGTGAATCTGAAATAACATGCTTTTACCATTACTACATTTCTGTTTTGCATTACAAAGCATTAAAGGGACATGGAAGGTTTCTGGATTTCACCGGGAATATAATACATATCTATTTACTTTTCTGTACATTATTTTATTAAGTGCTTAAAAGATCTGTTTTTTTTCTGCCTAAAATCTTACAAATAGTTCTTGACTGTTTTCTCCCCTCTGAAGCTAATGAAGACAGTGTACTGCTTAGTATAGGGGCTGCACTGTTTCTTAGTAACCAGTCTGTGGCAACATTCTGCAATCTGATATTCTGCTTTGAGAGCTTAATAAAAAAAAAAAAAAAAAAAGAATCATTGTACATTATCAAATACTTTCTTTCAGATGCAACAAAGAAAATATGCAATATTGCCGCAGTGGAAGCCACAGATTATGGTTTCTGTTTATTTACTTTTACAAGTGGAAGAAGACATTGAATATACAGAAACTTTCAGCTGCTGCTATTGAAATGCTGCAATCCAACCCCATGCAGCAAGACCCCATCCTGTTGAGAGAGTTGCTTATGTGTGCCCACAGTAAAGAATACATCCATATTCTAGACAGCATTTAATTATTTTCTTTTTTTCAATTATCATTTTCTCTTATTCATGGAGGTAAAAGGACTGTGGCAAGTTAAGGTTTAGTAGGCTTCAGATCATTTGTTTTATTGGACTTTAATGTCCATTTACATTTGTTTTTAATAAATAGTTTTCAAATGATTATAATTGGTATATTTTGAGCCATTTGCTTTTTGACATTCATGGGTAGGGGGACAAAAACAGGGTAACCTTTATTGCAGCCACTAGTGTGTCGAGTCTGGTAGACAGGTGCAGCCTGCAATAACAGTAATGCCTTAGGGCCTCATTCTATTATCGGCCGTAGGAGATGCGGGGCCGCAAGGACCGGCCGCAGGCTATTTGCCTATTCTATTCCCTTCCGGCCGGGGACTCAGGCTTGCGGCCGGCGCCTTGTTATCCCTTGCGGCCGCACGCGGCGGAGGAAAGCCTTTGATCTTAAACGGCCGCAAGAGTTTCGGCCGCAAGCAAATCCCGGTTGCTATTCAATTGCTCCGGGAACCCTCTCTGCAAGGCTAAAACCGAGCCGCAGCTTACTTGCAGCAAAAAGGTCCCGCAGGCACACAATTAAGCACATAATAAAGCCATAATAAAGCCGTCTATTTGAATTGCAAGGTAACGGGAGCCCCGCAAGGAATCGCAGCTTTGCGGCCATTTTAGTGCCGATAATAGAATGAGGCCCTTAGGGTCTTGTAGAAAGAAGTAGGACTACAAGTGTCAATTGCCGTAAAGGTATACCAAACCTACAATGTTACTATCATGAATTAAAACACGAACTGAAGGGCTGCAAGGGTGAATATGTGTAATTAAGCAGGAAAAAAAGTCACATAGCAAACTTTTAATTAGAAAAAAATAAATGTTTATGTGTCTACTGGACCTTGGAGGGATCCATTATACCTTGGCTGAAGTTGTGGAAGGTGTGTATACATTTCTGGTGTGTTGTAGTTGCATAGAATGATGCAAGGTGTCAGCTACTGGGTCAATGAGGGAGAAGGAATGTGGCGTCAATTTCAATCTTATAACATATGTTCTGGACATCAGTCTGTCCCTCCTTTCACATACACTTCCATTTACCAATAACTACAAATACACCCCAATCATCTAGCTGTAAAGATGTGATCTAACAAAAACAAAATGGGTTCCTGTACTCCTAAACAGAGTCTTCAAAAAATGCTTGTCTCCAAACAATGTATGCCCATGGCTTACACTACTGCTAATATTGCTAGTTTGATACTTGCATGACAAACAAGTGTCTTTTTCTTGAACTGCAATGGTTCTTCAGTGTCTCTACCTCTGCTATTTGAACAAAGCTGTGGCCTCCTTCTGATTATTTCTACTTAGGGTGTGTCAGAGCTCTGCACCACCATCATGGTGCTCTGTGGAAACATCAGATACTCCCTCTAGTGAAAAAACATGATATAGAAATGAATAGAAGGTGGTCCTGACTTTTCTTCTAAAAGCAGTTTTTACAAGGCGTTAAGGGGTATCATTTAACCCCATCAGTACTCATTTTCCATGATTTTTTTTTGCAGTGCTTAAAACCTAAATAGTGACATACTGAACTTCTGTGCTTCTGATTACTTAAAGGATCACTGGGGACAATTTTTTTCTATGGTCTTTTGAATAAATAAACATGACAGTGGGCAAAAACATACAAGTTGCTGCTTGTTGCTCTGTCGGGTGGGTGTAAAATAATGTGTCTCCCTTTTGGTGCTGATGAGATCACTGGCAATTGTAATTGCCATATTCCAATAGTGCAGGGAAAAACTTTATTTGCATTGAAAAGCTACTCCAACCTAAGGAAGTTAATCTGCATAGGTTGATCTGCAGATTCCACAGCATAATTGCATTTAAAGGTAATAAATCAGAGGCTGTATTGTTATAATCCTATTTTCAAGTGTAGTTCTTCAAAGAAGTCCTTTATCCATTTGCATTTCACCCTGGTCACAAACTTCATTGCACATAAAATGTTCAGGCAGTACAAAAATCACTCTAAACATCTGCCTTGTAAAAGGACCGTGAACACCTGCATATAAGTCATTTTGTGAAGAGAAACTTGAGTGTACTGAAGCTCTTACTTTCTATTTTATGTGTGCTACAGTTGGTGAGATAAGCCGTGAAACCACATCCTTCTTATAAGGTAGCAGGGCTGTGTGTAGTTAGCATGGGAAGACCCACAAGCCTTGAGTGTGTGTCTGCTGCCACAAATACTGCTTTCCTGGCATCATACCCATGTTTATATGTATAATTGAAAAGAACCGGATAGGTGTTACCCAAGAAGGCATGATGTGTTTGTATAGGTGTCTTAGATGTTATGCTTCGAGGTTCAGGCAACGTCATTGAAAGGAAATTTCAGTTCAAAGTGTTCAGTCAGCAGACGAGACTGTTTACTCAAGGTGTAATCATACTCACTTGTGGCAAGACATTACTTTTACAGAGATAATATTAAATGCTAATATGTATTTGCAATGACTACATTACGTTATTTTAAACCTGGCAATGTTCTAATAATAAAGTTCAAAGACTGAGCTGACCAAAATATGTTTAAAAAGTGAGTTTAATGCATTCCCTATGTAAAGTGTAATGATTAATTGTTATTTTTCAAAAGGTCACTGTACAACGAAAAAACGATTTATGTTTGAAAATGTTGTCTGAGTAAGAGCAGAATTAAAGGGACCGTTAATTCAGAACAACTTGGAGCACACCACTGTAATGTACTCCTGAAAATATGTTGAAATATTTTTTTAATATTTGAAATAGGTGCCTTTTTCACAGAGAAAATCATAAATGAAGTTCTGTTTACATGAGAATTAGGCATACCTCCAGAGAGACTGACAGCAAGAGCTGTGTGCAGAGAGCAGATCAGAAAGAGGGTTAACTCTTCACGCATTCATCTATGCAGGAAAATGACTGCTAGAAACCCACAAATATGTTATTTGTGGGTTAACAGATGGCTGATTGCATTCCTGAATGAGACTAAAAGCATCATTCTTTCTGTTCACTGAGCTTGCTTGGAACGGCGTTGTCTGTAAATCATAGGGCAGTCTGCAGTGTGTCTGTAAACAAACCTAAGACTTCAAAGTTTTAACTTTTCATAGTTTAATAAAAAAAAAAAAAGCAATAGATCACTTTAACATGGAATCTTGTGCTCTTTAACACAATGAATAGCACTTGTAGTGAGGTAAATGGCATTCCTTTATTCAAGGAAAAATGAATTAAAAGACCACTTTAAGTACACTTGGTAATGGCACACTTTTTAGAATTAAAAACAAACAAACATAATAAAGCCTTAAACTGACACTTTCTGTTTCTGTTTATCTATTTATAGATGTGGGAGAAGACATTGATTAAAACGAAACTCTCACAAAACCTTCTGCCCTCTCTTTGTTCCCTCCATTGATAGATAACAGACATACCCTCATAAGCCAGCTCTCAGGAAATAATGGAAAAAGACCAAATAATTCCTGCACTCATACTCAGAATCTTCAGAAATTCTGATTTCCCCAAAAACTGTGTTTATGTCCGTGGCTTAGACAGCTGATGGTGATGTTAGTTGGTTACATGCTTTGCAAACAAGTGCCTTTTTTCTTGAACTGCAGTGCATAAGACTAGTCTCAACTGACTAAGATACCTCTAACCTTAATTAATATGGCACCTGCAGTAGGAAAGTATGAACATAAACACAGTTTTTGGAAAAATCTGAATTTATGAAGATACAGGAGGGTGATAGATGCAAGATGGCAGTGTGTGAGAGGAGGTGATTGTGAGTGATATAGTGCTGTAGAGTATGTAGGTGATAAGCTTCTTTAAACATATGCGTTTTTAGTTCGTAGAGTAGGGCAGCATAAGGAAAGTCCTGAAGCCCGGAGTGAGAGGACGTGATAAGAGATGAGGAAAGAAGAAGATCACTAGCAAAGTGAAGATGACAGTTGGGGAAGTATTTTGAGACAAGATCATATATAAGGGAGTGAACTGCTGTTGTGGGCTTTATACAGTAAGGTCATGAATTACATATTTTTTTCTTAAAGCTATGGGAGGCCAGTAGAGAGATTGACAGACAGGTGCTGCATACACTGAGTATGGTAGATGAGTCTAGTGGAGACATTCATTCATGGATTAGAGGGGGGACAGACAGGTGATGGGGAGGCCAGCAAGGAGCAAGTTACAGTTGTCGATGCGAGATATGATGAGAAAATAAATTACAATTTTAGTTCTGTCTTGTTTAAGATAGTGGCTTGTATGAATATTTTGTAGAATTACAAATACAGCATACTGATAACTAAAATTCCTATCTGCCTCTGTTTTCTAGCTTAAGTTTGAATGGCAGGAACATACACTAAATTTGATATTGATTAAAAAAGAGAAAAACAATGCTATTTTAGAATATTTATGTTTAAACAGATTTGTTGTTTCGCTTTCCTATGCCAAGGTTAGTTGGCAGCTAAATTTTCCCTTCGTAACATAGCAATGCCATAACCTCAAAGCATCGTTAATCAAATTAGTAATGCTAATTTAAGAAATATTATTGGGTTTTAACAAGATCATTATGCCACTGCTTGAGAATGTAGGGATAGAGGGAAACAGATAATTCCCTGTAATGCTACACATCAGCGATTAATCCAAAATCTTACCATTGCATTATCAATAGCTTTTAATTATAGCGATATAGCTTTAACAACTTGACCATAAATTGCATAGATTTTTTTAATAAAATGAGATTAGATGCCAAGAGAAAAGCGTGGCAATGGTGTAAAAATAGGTTATACTGCCAAAATGGATTTAACATGTAATTTAACTTATAGTATGTATAAGTAAATAAGCAGTGCTTGACCGTTAAAATTAACTTGCATGTTTTTATATTTCTCAACAGGAGAAAGACCTTTCGAATGCAGTTGGGAAGAATGCAACAAGAAGTTTGCAAGATCTGATGAGCTGGCCAGACACTACCGCACCCACACAGGAGAGAAGAAATTTAGCTGTCCTATTTGTGAGAAGCGTTTTATGCGCAGTGATCACCTAACTAAGCATGCCCGTCGACATGCCAACTTTCAGCCCAGCATGCTTAAGGGAAGGGGCGGCATCAACTCCAGAAACGGCTCAGTCAGTGACTACAGCCGTTCCGATGCATCAAGTCCAGCCATTAGTCCAGCAAGCTCCCCTTAAATCTACTTGCACTGGTCATTAGCACTTTGTCTCTGCTAATGTGGAACATTTTGTGAAATAGATTTCTTACATGCATTTATCATTTTTTGTGATGTTTTGATTTTTTTAAAGTGGTTTGAAAATGGCTTATTTTAATCTAACAGAGCAGACTCCACGTATCCTTATAAAGATGAACTTCCGTAATTCCTTTACAGATATCCTTGGCTGCCTTTTTCTTGGATTTCCAGAATTCTATAAATCAGTCTATTTTTGGATCTCCATAGTTCTACAGATAGTTCTGTTCTGGATCACCAGAATCCAATACTTCCTCTCTTTTCTACCTCCAAAATTCCCATAAGCAGAGATGGCTTCCCTTTGTGTTCCCAGAATTCCATTCTTCATTCCGTTTGGAACCTACAGAAGTTCAGTTTGGTTTCTTTCCCTTCACCCCTAATTCCTGCCATATTGTCTCACATTCATCAAATGCAATAGTTACTTTAAATGGACAGAAATCTTCTATAAACTATTTTCTTCACCTCAGGACTCAAAATAATGTTGCACAACAGAAGCATTTATCTACAGCTAAAGATTCAACTATGTTGAATTTCACCTCTTATTCTAAAATACTACCCCCTCCCCTCTCAGGGATAGATTCCTAGGTTATACGAGTACAATGAAGTCACATCATTTCTTGCAGCCTTATTTTATGTTTTTAATTTTCTTTTTTGTTTTTGCACTCAAGATATTGAGTTTGGGCACACCTCTACATGCCAGTACTGGAATTGTGTGCTCTTTATACATATGCATAGTGATAAATATGTTTTTTTGTTGCAAAAAGTCTTTCATGATTTAAATGTATATATTAAGCCTAACCATGTCAATATGTACACAAACACATACATATGCATTGTGAATGATTTTGATGGATTTTGTAGTTATTTTAATTATCAATATAATTCCATATTTTTGTGGCATTTTAACCATACATTTTATTTTATGGTCAAGGGCTGTACTGTAAACAAATAACATTATTTGCTTCATTTTTAATTATTCACTGCACTTTGATTCCTCTTATAAGGTCATACACCAGTGCATCTTACTAAATCACTTACAACGAGTGCCTGAGAACGTAGTGTTACTGTATCCACAGTAGAGCCATATGGCAACTTCCACTGTACCTCACCCTGCAGAATTCAGTTTCTTGGGGAATCTGATAACCACAATATATGTACCATGGAGTGCTACTTACTATGTATTTAGACGTGTATAGAAATGCTGTGATTGTTGTTCAAATGGTGCATCAGTACAGATGTAGACAGACTAAATTTGCTTTTCATTGAGACACCCAAATAAATATATAGACTTCTCACACAAAATCACAGTTGAGGAAAAACTGAAGCCTTCCTCAGTAAATTAAATATTACTATAAAGCCATATTTACCATAAGCTGTCTTGATGATGTCATTGGCCTACTGAACATGTACTTAGGGAGTAAGTTCTGGTATCATGATGTTTGGTTAATCAGATCAAAACTCAAAAAGACCTTGAAAACGGGCTGTCTGTGGGTATACACACACTAATAGATTAGTGATGAAATATATATAAAAAATAATAAACTAAAGAGTTCATCTTGAAAATACCTTTTGAACCATTATGCCCATTGTTTTGATTAGCTCTTCGTGATAGCTTAGTGTAAATATGGCTCATCTGTGTCTTTATAAGGCAAAATAGATTCTGACTACTTATGTATTATGTGGTAAATGCTTAAACTATCAGCTTCACTATTAATACGGTATTGCACTTTGGGCTTTTAAGTGTGTTTATGTATTTGTAAATATACATTTAGGAAACAATAAATTGCAATAGGGTTTCATAGCAGGATCTATGAACCCATTAAATAATTATTTTGGATCATACTAATCTGCATTATTCTACCCCTCAATAATTCTGATACCTGCATTTAATTTACTTTGAAGAAGAAAAAAACTGTTCAAGAAATAGTCAGTGGTGATTTTTTTATTGATCTGAATATGGGCTGAGTGCATAAAAGAGTACACATGATAAACCTAAAATGTAAACATTATAGAACCTGACTTTTAATGCCACAAGAAGTCAATATAATAGAAGGGCAGAGTGATACAAATTGCAGAAAACACAGAAGACATGAATGAATTGGACACAAAATGAAATCTTAGCTGCAGTCTAAGTGACTCTTGAACTATGACTTCTCTAATGCGAGACTTCTTGGGACAATACCAAATAAAATAAACATCTACCAGGAATTTTATACACACATTTGAACCTCTCTAAGATTATATGGATGGTTTAATACATACTCTCTGCATGCTTGCATTTTTTTTTGCAATGAATTAGTCAAGTTAATTGGAAAATGGAAATTATCTGAAATGTATGTATCCAAGTAAGAAACGTCAAAGCAGAGAGAGTAAGTTTTAACTGATCTGTAGACACTTGTTAGAGGAACTTCTATTCTTGAAAGGTTTTGGAGGTACGGTTCTAACTAATGTATGGCCCAAAGATATATAAAGCAAATAAAATGGTGGAGACTTTATCTTTATTTAATTCAAGAGTTCAGATATTCTGTAAATAGTTTGGAAAATAAATTGTCCCAATATGTTTCCAACACCGGCTGCACTTAGCAAAATATAGATATAAATCCCATTATCTATAAATGTTATTGTTTGATTTCAATCAACATTGTTGCATTATAATTTCCTCTTTTGTGAAATCCACTCAAGTTACCTTAAAAATTCATTGAGGTTATGCTATCCAAATAAAGCATCAAAAACACATAAAAACATCAAATTACCTAAATTTTCAGGTGTAGTTTTTGAATAATTATTGTAATAGTGTGGTCTTTTTTATCTAAATATTATAGATTATATTATTATTGTACGGGAAAGGCTCACATATATTTCTCACAAATGTATGCAGGGGCCAGATCCAAATAGTTACAACAATGTATATATGCACAATTGTGGGTAAAGAACACACCATTATTTTTTGCAATGGGAGTTTAGACAAACCCCTTCTTCAGGGTAACAGAGGTGTTCTATAAATTGTATAACATATATAGAATTTACAGCATTACATGTATTAACAAAAATACTTGGGCATTGATACAAATGATTCCATAGCAATATTCCAGGGCATTTAAAATCTTTTTATTTTCTTTATCAAAACGGGCAATTTTGGTGCAATGTTAGGATTAATGTTCCCTATTTAGTATTAAAAAACTATATTAATACTGTAGAAAGTAATACGTTTCATTTAGTTTCATTTTGACTTTTTTTAACAGTATTTTTTCTGTTTAAGATTTTGTTTTATATATCTTGTTGAAAAGGGAACTTTAGGACTGTTGAACATGTTAGCCATAAATGTACATAGCTCAATATATTACATTCCAACAGACATGAACTATTGCATGCAGGAAAATAAAAACTACCTTTTGTGTGTTACTTTCTTTTAGTTTCTTAATATAATGCAATTTTTTAAGACAAGAACTTATAATAATGGTTTAGATTTGATTTAAAAGCAGTAAGTGTAGCATTATACAAGTGGATGTCATTTTTTGTCTAAAATATATATCAAAACACATTCCACTGTTTGTGTTTTCTTTTTAAAATACGGTGTTAATAGCGGTTTTGTATAATATTGGTAAAAAAAAAAAAAAAAAGCTTGCATTATTGTATTGTATAATTCTGTAAGGAAAATGTTATTTGCCATAGGCCCAGTGGTGTTAAGCAACTACAGTATAGTTTGTGAAATATATAGATGATGTTTTTATGAATTTATATGGCTTTGGGAGAGGGAAATGAATTGCTTCATATGTGTATTCATATATATATATATATATATATCTTAATAGCCAGCTAAAGGGCAGGGTAGATACAGAAAGAAAAAGTCTAACAATGTATCAAAATAATTTACAAAGTAAACAAATAAGCATATACTCTAAAGGACACTCTTCCAGCTCTTGAAGGAAAACTAACGCTTAAAGAGCCAGTGTAAGTGCTTTTTATGTTAAATCATTATTTAGTTCACAATTAACTATCAATAAAAATATACGTGCAAACAGCAGCAAAGCTTTAGCCAGAAAATGTAATTTAAAAACACAGATTACCTCATTAATGGCCACTGCTTAATCCATCCTCATCTCTTATTGTCCTGAGCCCTACTAAAAAAAAAGAATGAACATTTTAACTTTAGGCATATTTAGAAACCTGGAGCTTGCTCTGTAGGATAAGGGGGTTATTGCTACAATCCCATAACCCTCTGCATCTCCAAAGTGATTGGGCTCTGGGTCCCACACTCTAATAATAATAATATTATCTCAGTGGAAATGTTTGTTTTTCTTGTCAGTACAATGAGAGAGATTGGGAGGAAAACAGCAATGGCTACAAATGAAGCACACTTTTTAAATTACATTATGTGACTATAGCTTTGCTGTTGTTTACACTTATATTTTTTATGTTAATAGTAAAAACAGGATTACAATGCCCGTTTCAAACCCCCAAAGTTAGATTACGATGTGATGACTTTGAATCACTCATATGATGTAAATGTACACAACCTCTTCAACCTGAAGTCTTGCTTTAATTATATCCTAATTTCTGCTTTTAAAATGTATCTATAGATTGGCAAATCTCCTTTACTTTCCTGCGGCTAGCATTTCCATCTTAATATGGTAATTTAAGTAAAAATGGAAAAAAATATATCCAGTTTATGATCAGTAATGAATTATTAGTTCCTATAACATTATTAAGTCTTTTCCTATTAACTAGTGCACTTACAACATACAGCGACAATGCACCATTATCAATTTCATGTCATTATCAATGTCTACAATGCAGTTGTTTAATGTGGACAGATTTTGGTGAACCCAGATAATTTGCATATTGTAATCAGATATAGAGCTCAAGAACTAGACCAAATTCTTATGATACCATTGTGCTAATGTTCACTCTTCTGCCATTCACACGTTATTTTAGTCCAGTGATTCTCAACAGCTGGACCCAGGGCTCGACCATGGGACATCATCTGCTGGTTCTCATGGATGAGGAGAGCTTAACATTTTATAAAACCATTAATCTTACTCAGAGTTATAGATACTTATAACCAGATAAACTGTTCTCTATTCAAATCAGTACAAATCTAGATGAACTGTTAGTGTAACTCACTATTTTAAAAAATGTTCTGGATCTTAAAGCCAGTTCCTATAAATATTGCAATGTAACCAACCAGTCCCTGTGACCACTGGAAGGTAGCCAGCAGGTCCCCAGTGCAGAAGAGGCTGAGAACCACTGTTCTAGTGAATGTATTTGAATATAGTAGATATCACTTAACCAGAACACATTTTTTTCATAGTCCCATACAGTCTCCTTGGTGAACCATAATGACTGGTATGTTGGCATTTCAACATAACAATCAACTTTCTTATTCTGAGACTAGTATAATTACATATCTTTTGTTAGTCATAAAAATTCTGAAACCCAGTTAACATTGTAGGGCGGAAGTGTACCATACTTTACCAGTTTACTTACCATTTTTTACTATTTATTTGATTTGTAGCTTATAGAAGGTTATGATGCTGTCATAAACCTGCTGAATTGCAAAACTATTCTTTAAATTACCTTTCAGAATAATCTGGAATTTTGATTGTATACAATGTTAACTACAAATGTTGGGGGTTTTAAAAATATGTTTTCGGATTCATTTAATTCCTAGTTTCAGTGGTTTTCTGTGTTGGTCGCCAAATGTCCCATCTGAGACACTGATAGCTAATAGTGGCAATGTGAAAAGATGATGCCAGAACACAAAATAAACATGCTATAATCCAAAACTACATAGGGCCCTAGGAAAATTATCAGTGTAGAGATATAAACACAATTAGGGTATACTCTACTGGAGCTTCTGGTAAATTATTCACTTATTGGATACAATTGGCAAACTCCCCTTTAGCATAGTCATTTAAGGATTACTAGTTAAAGGAATACATAATATTTCTTTTGCAATGTCTGGTGCTTAAAATGTTAAAGGGATATGTGAAATACATTTTATATCATTTAGAAACGTTCATTTTGCATGAATAAATAGTAAGTAAAACTTCACTGAAACTAAGTGAGATGTCTCTATGTGAACAAAGAGTATGTAAAACGCTAGGCCTCATATTGGCTGACAGGAAGAATACCCCAAAGACAATAAGTTTTTTTTTTTGTGCCCCAGAAGCTTAATTAAAAAAAACAACAAAGTGAAATATTATCAAAAGGCTCTTCAGATACAATAATGAAAGTAATGCTTTCAATGGCTCTTTAAACCAACCAGTTTTGTGCCTGAAATCTTATACATCTCCCTAGAATCTTCCATTAATGAGTATGCACCAGACACATTACGGAGGTCTGTGTATAATTTATTCACAAGGTAATTATGACAGTGTTCGGCAACAAATGACCATGGGGCCACATGCCGCTCTTAAAGGCTTTCCATGTGGCCCCATCCCATGCTCTAAAGCAGTAAAACAGTGTAAAGCCATCCAAGGCTTGCCATGTTTCCTCCAATTTTTCCCCTCTTCTCCAGAATACCTTTCATTCTCTACCACAAAACACTATTCTTTGTACCCCAGTATCCCCTTTTTTTCCTAGTGATTTTCACCATGTTCTATCCATTCTTCATCACTGTTAAACCAATTGATCACTTCAGTAGAGCATGCGCTATCATACCTACCATTTTTACTTCACAAATTACGTAATTCTTTGTCCCATAAAACAAGCCCCCAAGAAAATGTAACTGCTGAAGCATCTTACTGGCTCAATAATTTGTATAGTGTGCCCTTGGTGGAAGAAATGTGACTGAAATTCCTTAATACTTTAATAATTACAATGTAATACCTAATTTGCAGATTGTGTGTACTTTTAAAAGCTTTTTTTTGTAATTAAGAACTAATTAGAATTTGAGAATTACAGGGATTTTTTAAACTCCATATATTATGAAATGTATTATTATCTCTTACTGCTTAATATTTCACTTTATGTATATCTTTTTGCAGTTTTATTTTCTTCCATTCATTAACTGTAGTTGCTAAGATATAAGATGCACATAGTAGTATATAACTGCACAAATTGAATATATATATTTTCACTATAGCGTAGAAATTAATAGTTAATACTAGGCTTTGTGAGGCTATGTAGAAGGGAGATTCAGGGAGAGTAAAGAAATACATCAAATAAACATGTATGAAAACCAGCTACATAAGAGTGCAAATACTTGCTCTGGAACCGACATATATTATCAGCAGTTTCACTGCAAGTGCTTCATCCCTAATAGTTTGGCAGGTTTCAATGGGAGTCTTGGTGGTAGTACCCAGGCCTCGTACGTTTTACAATGTAATTTTCGGTCATATTGATGATAATATTGATGATAATTCAGATAATGATAGAAAAAATGAGTAACAAGAAGGTTAATATCACTGTGTAAGCATTGGATGGTTTTATATATGTATTTTCTCAGAAACACACATATTAAAATAGAACATACATCTTATTCTGTCTTGCATGTAATTCCTCTAGGAAACTTAGTTCTTAGCTTGAGGGTATAATTGTACTGATATAGGTAATTTAGTTTGCCCTAGTTTAACATTATTTTGTGTTTTTTGATTGATGTCATCCAGTGACAAGTTTGCACTAACTAAATATTTAGCTTTTTCTGTTTAGACAACACCTTTATCTGTCTTGTATTGGTCAGATGTGTAGCTGAGATGCACCGAATGCGCATGATAATCTGACCAATAATGTTGGTACTATTGGTTCAATACAGTATTTTTGTATAGTGCAGTAGACTGATTTTACCAGTCTAGTCCGTAATCTTATACGTTTCTCACATGAAACTCAATAAGCAGTCTGGAGTTAAGGTATTTTACATGATTCATTGTGATAATCACTGCTTCAAAGGACACTGCTACTTTTAAGCAAACAAGTATAATCAACGGAGTGTCCATTGAATGAGAACTGGTATGGTTCCAATGAAAACAGATGGATTTGAACAAATCAAGACAAACTACTTTGAATTAATTGAATTTGAATTAATTAAAAAGTGTAGTTGAAAATGTACATTGTTTTATATGTTTTTTTTCATATATATATTTGCCATTAAGGGCAAGAAATGAAGTACAGTTTATCCTCGGTTTTCTCTGTAGCAATGCCTAGCTCCTCCTTGCTTTTAACTAGTTTTAAAAGGTAATGAAAGGTATGATGTCAAAGTATCACATAGGCCAGGGAATGTTTTTGAATCAAGATATATATAATAACAAACAAACATTTGTTAATAAAGCTTACCTTGTTCTCAAATAAAAATAATTCGTAAAATCCTTTTTTTTTATTAATATTCAATTATTGTATAAATTCTACCCATTTGTGTGTATTTTAGTGAACATGAATTCAAACAATCAGTATGTTGGAATTAGGAGGGTAAATAATTATCAGATACTGTGTTAATCATGATTGTTTGTTTACAAGTGGCAGTGCCCACTTTACTCAATACTGCCCATGGTATTTTGGTGAGAAACAAACACAGAAGAGTTTATCAAACATGCAATATATATACTTCATCTTCCATTCCCTCCTATCCAGATACATGTGATCACCAAATCTGTCCACATAACACATATACTGCATGCAATTTGTTGGAGTTAAATAAACACTATAGTCCCACATTTTCTATCATGCGTTTAAAAGAGCCTGTGTTACATGATGTAGTAAAGACTACAAGCAATTGTCATATTGGTCTTAGAGAAAAGCAAGTTGGTTTTGTAGGTGACTAATTGAGAAAATGTCTAGGGTTTTGAAAGCTATGTAACCTTACTGATTTGTTTCCAGCTCATCCAAAAGATATCACCTACTACAACCAACTAAAATATTACACAAATCTTATCTGTAATTTAGAAAACATACATCAAATTGATGCAGGTGGGCAGCAGTTTAAATTCAGAGTGTTATGAAGAATTTATTAGAGTAAATAACAAACTGTTGTAAAGGAGTACTGAAGTCAAATATTTAAAGTAAGCACTTTTGAAGAACTGTTTATAATGGGAGAATTTAGAATTTAAAAAAATAAAAGTCTTAACATTATTTAATGGTTGTCTATAACTATTATGTACTGGCTTCAGTAATGTCTTTATTTTCTAACCTGAGAGAGGACTTTGGCTGCAGATAACATATCTGATAATCCTAAAGTTGCATGCTCTTGTAGAAGATCTTTCAATGGAAATTAATTGACATCTTATCTGCATCCAATGATCACTTCCAGTTGAAAATCATGGTAACAAAATTAACTCCTGAAAAACATAATTTGATGTAAGTTTTAATAAATTAAAAGAAACCTGAGTTAAAAAAAAGAAAAATACATGGTATGCATAGTATTGCTTTATGAGACTTAAGTGGTTGTTTAATTTACAACCATTAAGCAAGGTTATCTCCCCAGTTTGTTTAATTTAATAGGACACTCTAAAGCAGGGATGAACAATTAATTTCCCAAAGGGGCCACATGAGAAACTCGGAATGTTGTGCAGGGCCGAACCATAGGCTGAACTTAATTCTGCTCAATATTAATTGTATAGCTTTATTTTATTTTCTGATTGCCAGGAGCAGTATCTACAGAATGCTGTCCATCCCAGTTAGTCACAACACTGCTTCTCACAAATTGACCCCTTTTACAATTGGCAGTGTTTTTTGTTCAAGACACAAATTTGTATGATAGGCCACTATAGCGAGCCGCACAGGGACAGCCAAAGGGCTGGATGTGGCCCACGGGCTGTGCAATGTCTAGGTCTGCTCTAAAGACAAGTCAAACCTTTGAACAGTAGCCCTGTAGCAACTTTAATTTAAGAAATTCTTTACATTCCCTTTTAAATGCATGATTAAAATGTTGGTACTTTAGTTGTTTTAACTGTCCCTTATAGTCTTGGTTAAAGGTTACATTTTAACACAAATGGTCACTGAAGGAATTACCGTAATCACTTTTTTTGCAGTAAAAAAAGCAATACACATTTATTATAATATTACTTATCCATCCATTCCATGTCATAAGGGCATTAATGTTAATAATTGGCGTAAGCCATTATAAAATGTTGGGATTTCAAATTGTGTTCTTTATTTGTTTAGAATATTTACTTACATATGTCATATGTACCTATTCAGCCATACTTTCCACAGTCTCTCTTTTTAGCACTGTATAATCTGTGTAACATGGTCAGACTTGAAATTTTACATGTATCCATGTGTTGGCTCTGTAATATTTAGGATAAGAATATTCTTCTTTTATCTAAATTGTGGTAAATGAGTAATCCCAAGTTGGGAGTTAGTTTGATTTCTTTTTCTTCATGTACAGTTTTACCTACAGTAATCTGCATGCGCCACTTAAGTTTTTTTGACATTTTCCATTGAACTTTAAAAAAAACTGAATTTATGGGCGTTCAAATATGTACTTTTAAGGTTTTTAAATAATGTAAACAATTTTTGTACTTGTGATTTAAAATTTTGTTTTTTTATTGTTTTCTTCATTAAATAAAAAAATATTAATTCCATAAACATTTTGAATGGTCTTGGATTTTATTTTAAAAGTTTTATATAAGTGGCAATGTTGAGGGAAATTCTGTTTGTAAGACTGCGCAATATTTTTGTTAAAAGTAATTTTATATGGTGAACATTTTCAGAAGTGCCCTTTACACAGTTTATCAAATTTATAGAAAATAAAAATGAATTTTCCCCAATCTGTTCAGCAAGCATTTTTCAAACTTGCATTGCCTTATACATAGCCACAGGTCTTAATTCCTTAGGCAGCATAACAAGGCTCTACTTAGATATAATAGTAGTCCTATACTGGTCGCTATACAATCATGCTGGCTTCTAATTGAAAAGACAGTGACACACAGTCATAGATTTAACTGATTTACTTAAGCTGGATATTAGCATGATTAAAAATACATCAAAGAAAATCAGCTATTAAGTATAAATTACTGAAATACAATACAATCTCTGAATTAAGTAGTCCACAATAAAATTGATCAAAAACAAAAAAAAGAAACATGACAATATCTTTAATTGCATGAATCAGATGAGAGCAAATCTATAATCAAAAAAGGGACAACGTCTTGCTTGCCCTTACAACTGCATATGCTCCAACTCAACCACTTTTTGCTACTTGAAATAAATAAGCCCATGGACTCCATCAATACAGGTATAATTGTGGCACGTAGAACAGTATATTCTTAGAGAAGAGAAAAGTGAATCTCCGAGCTGTATAAGTATGACTCACATATTGACGTCAGGGCTTCCATAAGTTTTGCCACCTGATTGCTGTCGGTTTCCATCAATTCTATTTCTCACATTTTTGCTATTACATGTTGTTGGAAGATTTCCAATTCTTTGCAATACATAAACGTTGAGACCTCTCTTTTTGAGCATGGCAAAGAGTCCAGACCAGAATCTTGGTGTTGCCTACATAAAAGCTTGGGACGCTGAGGTTTGTGTAGACCAGGGATTCAGTATACTATTGCGCTTATAATAGAAACACCACACAGTTTCTCAAATAAATATATATATCTCTACTAATAGTATATTCAGTCCATCCACAAAAGACTAGAGGCAAATATACATACAGTCCTGTGTACGGTATGCTCCTTTGAGTATTGTCCCAGATCACGTAGTGAATATATCCCTCTGAAGATCTTAGTTCTTAGTTTCTCCTTTTCTCGTTTTAGTAGGTAGTGTGCCGCCTTCTCAACAAGCTGCAGTCACTTCGGTGCTTATATACTTTGTGGGGCTCTGCAGGACCGAACTTGCCTACCCTTGGTGTATACAATCTGGGAATGATTAATAGATTTTCAGCTGCCGATCTCAGAGTATGACTTGGAACATAAGGAGTGAGAAGCTCCTTCATGTAGCTGGGGCCTTCATCATGTAGAGCTTTGTATGTCAGCAGCCAAGCTTACAATGTATGTGATTTTTCACAGGGAGCCAGTGTAGGGTATGGAGGACAGGTGTTATGTGGTAGGAACAAGGTTAGTTTGGTAATAACCTTGCATCAGCATTCTATACCAACTATAAGATACTAGCAACTTGCCCGTCAAAAGATTATGGTCAATAACATTTTAAAGCTTGGAATGCTATTTGACACACAATGTGAGTCTCTGATCCTCTTAACCTTTTTGTTATGTAGAAAGAAGTACAACAACCTAACTTTTTTAAAACATTTTAACATTCAACTGGTAAACAATCATTTTTTAACCATTTTAACCTTTGTAATCATCATGTATACAGGAATAATGTAACAATGGATGAAGTTTGTATGAATAAATAGTTGTAAACCATTAGATAAATGCTTTGGAACATTCAACTTATATTTGAAAGATTAGTGAACCATTTTTTTTAAGAATACTAACATTTTTAAATGTGAGGTATGGATGAGTAACATAACATTAGCTCAATGCATATCTTAAACTATTACATAATGCTTTGTAACATGCAACTTTTATTTAAAGTACTGTAGTATTGAAGTATTGAATGCAGAGGAAGGCAAACAGTAAAAAACCCATTAAAACTTAGCCAATTGTATCAAAGGAGGGAAAAAAGGAATTCCTTCCTGACCCCATTAACTGGCGATCGGATTAATACTCTGTATTTAATTATAGATTTAATTTTAACAACAAATGATAATCCTCCTACTAACATAAACCCTTAATTACATACAAAGAAACAACTGTTTAGACCTTTGAAAAAACAATTTTAACATTACAAACATGAAGTTAATGTATTAAAATTTAAACAGTAAAAGTAATAAATGTTTTTGTATGTCCAAGTGGTTCCCTTAAAAAGAGCCCAGCAGACTTTTAATTTAGTCTATGGGATATAACCACTGTTTATTCTTGTTAGTTTTTTTTCTTCAGTTTTTGTAAAAGTAGTTTTGTAAAATTGTACATAGAGTTTCCTATGTGAAATAGTGGTCTCTAAAAAGAGCCAGAGTGACATAAAATGTTGTCCTCAAAATAAAACCAGTGTTCTCTATGTTTACAAAACCTCATAGTACACAATGTTTTTAGTAAAAATGTGTCCATCCTGTAATAGATCACCCTGACTTGGGCTGTCTTCAATTGAAATTTTAATATCATCTGGATTTGTGCACATTGAAGAAGCAACATAGAGTTGTCCATGTGCAAAAACAGGTTCCTGTAAAAAAAAAATACCCACAGACTTAAAAGTTTGTCCTTGGGATGTATTTATGGTCATGGCAAATGCCATGATAACTGAAAATTGTCTCCTTTGAAGAACAAAAGTGAAACCACTCTCACTTGGAGCCAAATCAATTCTTGGTATATTTATGGAGACCATTCATAATTTATGCATGTATGAAATTATCTTTTAAATCCTGCACAATTAATCTGGTCCCATTACAAAGTCCTTTTTTGGGATTCATATTTCTCAATAGCATGAAAATTCCCAATTTTTTAAATTGCAGAACATGTGGTGGCATTCTTGATGATGTTAAACAATTGATAAATTCTATACTAAAGTTAGATTCACTGTCTTAATCATCAGCCAGAACTGAATCTTCACTTTTGTGGTGCGTTGATGAATTTTAACATTTCGTTATTTAGATTTAAGGCATCTATATTTTTGGATGTTAATATCACTTTGTTTGCAATGTCTGAGTAATCGTCGTTATTGATCGTATTGATAAAGATTGCCGATATGAGTTATTCCTTGCAAACCATTTGTGATGGAATTTCTACAGTATCATCCGGTAATTTTTTTTTTTTCCTTCTCCAATTTGAATTAGAAAATCATTTAATTCATTTTGGCCTTCAGATCTCATATTTAATTTTAATTTGAGGTGTGTAAATATTTTCCACAGTTTACTTGTCTTGATACATGTTTCAATGATGTCAGTCCTATTTCCATGTGGCACAACAGGTAATGTTTGCCTAAAATCCCCTCCTAACAACATCACCTTTCCACCAAATGGCAAATTATTATTCATCACTTCTTTTAATAATCTATCAATACATTGCAAGGCATGACATGACATCATTATTGCCTCATCTATGATAATTAATTTACTTTTTTTTTTCAGTCGAATATCTGACACTGATGTTTCTAAAATGGGAACTGGCAGTTTAAATCCACTATGCACAGTTCTGCCACCTTCTAACAAAAGTGCGGTAATTCCAATTGTTTCAAATGTAACTCATCAAACAATAGTACAGATAATTTGTTCCTTATCCACTAGGGCCATATAGATAGAAATAACGGTGTTTGACCATTTCATCATCTGTAGCATTTGTGATGACATTAAGTGCTTGCAATTGTAATGTATTTAAAGTTGCAAGGTTTTCTTGTGTTTTTTGTTTTTGAAGCTCAGTGTCATAGTCATCAAAGTTGATGTCATCTATACGTCCTGGATCAGGAAAATTAAAACTTGCACAATTTAATCCATGAGCCAGAAATATTTCTTGAATTTCCATTAATGCTTTTAAAAGTGTAATGGCCTCATTGTAACATTTCAAAAAGTCTTCACACATATTTAATTTAAATGTTTCCCACAAAGCAAGTGCATCAGGTACATTGCAAAAGATGCAAATAAATGAAAATTGTTCTCTCATTTGTTTTGGCATTTGACATAGTGCTGCTTCTTCCAGACACCTCTCCCATTCTGTATCATCTGCTATGAAGATTTGATGTCTTGCAGCTAATAGGAAAGTATCATAAACTATGACATTCACTATGCGTAAATGTTCATAACTTTGTTTCCCCCCGGGAACATTTAAAATAAATAATCTTAAACTGAAATGTTCAATGTCTCTTGGGCTGACGATATAAATTTGTGAGTATCTCTTTTTCATTGTCGCCATTGGCCATTTACAAATACATAGTGATATAGAATCTCAATGTATAAAAAATGTCTGGCTTCAGTGTCCTGGCAGTTTAATTGAAACCAAGCAGTAAGTGTTGTTTCTCGATGTTCACTTTGAGCTAAGGCATTTCTTTCATTGCCTGCAGTAAAGCAAACAAACTGACTTTGTGGCAAATGTACAGCTAATCGATACACAGCATGTGCCCGATCATGCATCTCAAATTTTAGAAGACGCCACATTGCTTCTGGAGCACTGACATAGCGAGCATCTAAATAATTAGAAAGTTCATCATGTAAAATTGTATTTTCTTTTTCGTTTTGTGCACCTTGCACAACAACAGTTGCATCATATCCTTTGTATATATATTTATACACATATTTGATGGATTTATTAGACGTGCAAGCTCGCACATTTTTGTGTGCATTGTACTTCATCAGCAAATGTGGATTGTATGGAACAACATATCTATTATCAACCTTGTGGCCAGGGAAAATAGCTGTTTGTCCTTCTCTTCTGTTATACAAAGGGTATCCATCACAATTAGCATATGTTTGCATTTGAAATTGTTTTGGGAACTCTTTTGTACATTTTATTATTGTCCATATATAGTGAATGTGGATTGATATCTTCACATGGCCCATGTATCATTCTGTGTGTTACAATCTCATAAAGTTTTGAATATTTTTCTGGATGTGTCAATTCAGCAGTAATTACTGAACCCATTCTCTCTGCAGTATTCAATTTATCTTTTTCCTGCAGGATTAAAAGTATGTGTGCATGTGGCCGTACTCTTATTTGAAAGTCAATGGTATAAACAAAAGCCACACATTTTCCAGATAACTGTGCTTTAGTTATATCATGTATTAAGGAATTGAGTTTTATTTTGAATACTCTTGCCACTAAATCTGGTTGGTCAGAAGTATTTTGGCCAATATTCAAATTTTCCTTGATCTCTGGCCATTGTGGATTACATGTGAATGTAATGAATAAATCAGGTTTTCCAAATTTAGTGACAATAGCCATGGCATCATTATATCTTTTTCGCATATTACAAGGAGATCCTTGGAAAGTGAATGGCAAAATGATTGCTCTTCCAGCTGGAATGTGTATGTTGGTAGCCAATTCAGCAACATAATCCATCAATCCACAATTTTGTTCTACTCAAAGCTTGTTTTGTAGAAATTTTTATAAAATTTTGATTATTTGCTTCGACTTGTAGATAGAAATCAATAATCCATTGTTGTGTGAGTTTGCCCCCACATAAAATAGGATTCAAATATTCCCAAATAGCAGTTTGTGCCACTTTATATTCCAGCATAGAAATATTGCATCTAACACGAACTTTACTATTGGGATACCTTTGCAATTGTAATTTCGGTTCCCATCCTGGCTTACCATTTGGAAAGAAAATTGGATATGTCATTGGACCCAAATTACAACTTAATATATTTATGTTTATAAAAGGTTGGTCTTCATTGCGTGGATATATTCTAATATGCGGCTGAAAAGGTGATTCACCATCCTCATTTTTGAAGACCATGGCAACCTCATTTACTATTGGTAAATTATACCGTCTTTGATCAGTGTTCTAATCTCTTTTGAAAACCATATTTACTCTTGGCATTGGCAATTGATGTCTTTGAGCATGTTGCTGTTGTTCTTCTTCAACCTGTGCTAATTGTTTGTATGTTTGACTGTATGGGTTGTTGGCCATAATTTTATCCAGCTGTTCAGAGACTATGCGCAAACACTGTTTATTTTCTGGAAGCGTCATCCGTTGTTCAACAGCTTTGAACCCATTGAAGCAAATGAAATTGAACTGTTATAAGACCTGATGTTTTTTTTTTAAATGGTATAATTTGGAAATGTTGGATCGCTCATGATACTTTGTAAGTAATCTGGAAATGTGTGTCTTTGTGGAAGTCTTACCTTTCCTTTCTGACAGCAACTAATGAAGGTTCCGTCAGCTGGTCTTTCCTTGAGAAAATGATAGGCCTCACAAAACTGACAAACAACATTGAGTAATCCGTAATTATGAGTGTCCACTGTTAGTGCTGTAATGAAAGCAGTGTCCTGAGCTTCCTCAACATAGATATCACTACAACTTTCTATATCTTGGTGTCATGTGTATGAACATTGGTGTCAAGAGGCAATATTGGATCATTAGGCAATGTTTCACAGTCGTTTTTGTTTACCTTTTCTTTGAATTTCCAGCACACTCACTTTATGCTTTCTTACTCATATTTCTTTTTTTTTTAAGTTTCTGTCTGTCTTCTTCTCTTAAGCATTGGGAAGTCTCAGGGGACTGTGCATCTCTCCACCTTTGCTTCCTTTCCTTTGTCGCTCTTCTTTTGCCTTTAATCCTGTCTTCTCTGTTATCCACCATTGTAATACAGGTGTAAGATGTAATGTTTTTTTGTATTGTACATATTGTTTTTAGCTGCTCTCAATGCAAAACCTAAATAGCATTAATGAAAGAATAAAATGATTTGAAAAGCATTTTTAATTTTCACATGAAATAAATTAATCCATTATGGTTTTTTTTTTCGGCGTACATTAAAAACAAAAGAGCTGCACATATATATATATTGATAGATAATTGTTTTTTTTATTGTTTTTTTGTAATAATAAATGAATATACATTAATGAATTAATCAATAGCTGTCACCAATGGTAAACCTAAAGAGTAATTATGTTTTTAAAGAGCTATGAGCAAAGTATAGATTGGCCTTAAAATAATGTGCAATTTTGTTATTTAATTAATGAATAAATCAATCAACTTATGAGGTGTAATTTGCATTCTTTTAAAATTAATTAGGTAAGCATATATGTATGCATTTTTTAAATTATTAATGAATAATTAAATACTAAGGGTCTCATTCATTTGCAATTTGGCCAATTGAATAGGGATATATATATAAGCACAAAGCATATTCTTTTTACATAAGTTTTTAGTTGGTGAAGACCTTGCTTTTAGATAGATATTCAGTCACTAAAAACTTCTGTAAAAAAAAAAAAGATGCTATGTGCTTATATAGAGCAGTATTCAATTGAGCAAATCGCAATTGAATGAGGCCCTAAATGGATATAGGTAATAAGTTAATCATTAACTGTCATCAATGCATGAAATTATATACCTGTGAAATTGATCTTATTGCAGATGAAATGCTGCATAGTTGAGTCTCTGTCTTCAGTCAGGTGCAGAGATGAGGAATCTTTAAAATTTCATGAAAATAATTTTGAATGTTTGTATTCAATTAATTCGTGACTCATTGAAAGTATGCAAAACATAAATGCATAATCATCAATATATTAATAAATAAAAGTATAAAATATTAAATGTAGCACGTGCCAGAATCTAAGAAACGGCTTGAAATATTTAAGTGCTTTGAAGGTCCTATCCCTGTCAGGTAATTATAAGCACTCCAGATATGTAAGTGCTTTGTAAAATGTACATATTTTTTCATCCATTATAAATGGGTTTTTTTTTGTAATCATTATTAATTAATAGTTCCAAAAGCAATGTACATGAATGAGCAGTAAGGCAGATATATTATTTCCAGTTTTAAAAAAAATATTATTTTTATTGCAGTGTAATTTTTTTTTTATGATTTGTAATTAGTAATTAATTAATATATTATTATACGTTAATCAATAACTGTCATCAATAAAAAGACTTAATCATTTTTTCCTCCATAAGAACATAATTAAATGATTTATTTTTTCTAACTTGCAAAAGTTGAGAATAGGGTTTATTTCGAAAAAGTAATATGTGATGTAGCTCTTTATTTCACAGTCCTAGAATGGCAGTTACAGTAGTCCAGTTGTGATTATTTAAAGGTGTACAACAAAGTAGTGAGGTCTTCTGTTATTTGGATGGAAAATAAGATTTGGTCACAGCTGACACTTGTTGTTTTAGTACTAAATAAAAGAGAAGGGAAATACACCCTTACTCTATGTTACAGTAAGGGTGGATAAGTCCTGTATTTAATGGGTTAATTCCCTTTGAACTTTGACTGGTTGCTAGTAGAATGCGTTGCTAGTTCATTAGTATACTTTGTCCGTCTTTCGCCTTTATATGATGTGTTAGGAGACGGTCTTCAGCCTATTTTGTGGTCTGACACTGATTGGCCCAAGAAAGCTGCTGTCATCAGAAGAAGATCCACCACAGAAGTACCTCTGTATTTTTTTGGTTCAACCTCAGCCAGTTCCTATTCAATCCTATTTATCCAGTCTGGGAGCTCTTCCAGACATCTATTAGATGTTCTGCATCTGAGTCAAAGGATAGATAAAGCTGTGTGTCATTGGCCTAATAGTGGTTGTTGAGGCCACGTCTTCTGATGATCTCTCCCAGTGGTATCATGTATAAACCAGGCAACACTGGTGATAAAATAGGGCCTTGTGGAAATTTACATGATAGGGGCATGGATTTAGAGGAGTATGCACCTGAAGAACACCTTGGAGACCTGTTAGTGAGAAAGAGCCAGTTGAGGACAGTGCCACCCAGCCCAATGCAGTTATTCAGGCGCTCTATTAATATCCCATGATTTACTGTATCAAATGCTGCAGAGAGGTAAAAAAGCAATACTGCAATACATTTCAATACATTTTCCTAAAAGGGCAAGGTTTGAAATGCTACTGTAGTTTCCCATGCAGTCTCGATCAAAATAGTTTTTTTAGAAGTAGTCTAATAATTCTATTGAGGTCTTGTTCAAATTGTGACATGTTCAACCCAAGCACTGAATTCTCCCATGATATGCCACCTGGGATGTTCCAGGTCTAAGCCTGCAACACAATCTGTGATTTCTTGCACAAACTTATTTTTATCTCCAGGAGGACAATAAACTAAAAGGACTCTGAAGCCAAGACCCGTAGAACTCCAGACGGCAATGCACTCAAATGACTGAGTTGCACCTTCAGAGATTGTTCTTAAATTCAAGGATGGCTTAAAGAATATTATCACACATCCTCCCCTTCTGTCGTGGACAGTGAAGAACTGAGTACAGTTGGGATAAGGAATTCAGCAGCTTCTAAGATGGGTGATGCATTTTGATCTAGCCAAGTCTCTGTAATAAATGCTAAATGTGTTGATTCAATCAGGTCTTTTTATTTTATTTACCTGGTATTGGATAATAAAGTTCTGACTGCTAAAAGTCTTGAGGTAAAGCTCTGGGTTTTTAAAAAGGAGACATCTGGGACTGAAAGAGCAGGTCTTTGAGTTCTTTCATCTTGTAATCTGTAATGTTGATTACTTGCTAGTCTCTCCTTTGGTAATGTGAATTGGTGCTGGGGAACATGTTGTAGTGATCTTAGTTTTTGCCCACCCCTGCTTCTTCTGTGTGTTTTATTAAGGAATTCAGGGTAGAAGCTAGGAATTACTCAATTGGTGCTTTACCCATATTTTACCTTATAGCTTATAAGAAACTGGAAGTTTAGCAGTAAATTTGTTCAGCAGTGAGAGAGATGATATTTTGAACATCCTGCTGTGTTTATATGAACAAGGAATAAAATAAGGACAGTCAAATAGGCCTGGCTAGGTGCAAAAGGAAAAATACATAAGAGTGTACAATACACGAAAAGAGCACAACCCCCCAAATAACCTCCCAATCCTCCCTCTCCAAATATCCACAGAGGACCTTTTCCTATTTAGCTACATATGAAATTGGATAACCACCACTGGTGTTTGTGAGAATATTATGAACAGTTGTAATCAGCCATTTGTTACAATCAATAGATGAGTTGCTAAGTGATTCAAACATCTGGCTAGGAAAAGAGAGCATGGGTGATAAGAAGTGGCAGAGCTAGTAAATAAAGGGTGAAAATGATTTGATGGTTCCACTTGCACCTGTGTCATGGAAGGTAGGTACCTGTAGGGGTCAAAACGTATGTGGGTGATCAGATCACCTTTCTATGAAACTAATTATATTTCTCACTTAATTCAGAGTCTCCCTTTACTCTAGGCTATCGGTAGCAGAGGATACCTATAATGTTGTGGGCAACAGTGATTTGCACCTGCTGCATCAGCAGTGGCTTTGACCACTGGTAATCAATATGAAAAGTGTCTATCTGGAAATATGAGAACCAGTCTGTATCACAGCTTTCGTAATACAAACTGCTCCCGAAAAAGGGAGCCATAATGACTCTTTTTAAGATGGGCTTTCGGTGAGTACAGCAAGTAGCTAAAATAAATAAAATATTATTCATAATAGAAAATTAACATAAAGCAGTGTAAAAATAAAAAAATGAAAGCACATACTTCTGTTTAGTGTGTTATTGCAAGAATCAGTAGTGTATGCAAACATTTATTTGCTTAAAAAAAATAACAAACTAAACATTTACAATCTGACCCTAATGTTTACTAAATCTTTAAATCAGTTTTAAATCAGTTTCCAAGCAGCAGCTTTGGTTAGTTGACACCCCTGAAAATCTCTGCTATGATTAACATAAAATTCATAACTAATTTTGGCCGATCAGGAGAAAGCAGAGGTTAGCTGAAACATTTGTATCAAACTCTGGGGTTCCTGAGTTGCAAAGCAGCCTGGGATTTGTAGTCTCTCTCCTAGTGCTCCAATTCATCTGTGAGATCAGATCCCGCCCAGCAAGTACTATTTTTGGTCTCTACTAGGTCAAACTCTGTATCTGGCTGCCTATACTCTGTGTAAGTACGCTCCCTGTAGGTGTGCAAAGCTTGATTTTACTTTCCTGCACTTAACTTTGTAAGTACACTGAATTTATCTATATAACACATATTTTTCTGACAATCACTGCCTGTTTCTTACCATACATCTGAAACCCAGGATACTTATATATACCTTTAACAGTATGTTATGAAACAAACAAACTTTCTCATATAGATCCTCATTTAATTAAAACACATCTTAATGCACCACTGAACCATCATCTTTATAGTAATGTATTCTCTTTTGAAGAACTTGACTTAATGTGCAAAATGGGAGGAGCTGTAGATTCAGATAACATCTCAGTTATGTTGATATCTAAACAGCATACTAGCCATTCATAGCAAGTCCCGCAACTGCGGCCCTTGCGAAGCGAGGGACGCAGTTGCAGAGGTGTAGGCCCGCAGGACTTAGCTGCAATGAACGAAGGTGCTCATTGCAGGGGTGGAGATGAGCGCCGCAGGTGCTCATCGCGAGTCCCGCGGGACTTAGTTGCGATGAGTGCCGAATTGCAGGCCGCAACTGCGGCCCTTGCGAAGCCAGGGACGCAGTTGCCGGGGTGGAAGACCGGAGGCGCTCATTGCAGGGGTAGAGTTGAGCTCCACAGGCGCTCATCGTGAGGCCTGTCGGACTTAGCTGCAATGGGTGCCAAAGGCGCTCATTGCAGGCCGCAACTGCGATCATTGCGAAGCTGCAATGAGCGCCAAAGGTCATCGTGAGCCCCGTAAAAATTATGAATTTAACGGCCAAACCATGAAACTTGAACGCACAACAAAAACCTCCAAATATGCCTCAAATTAACTTACACACTCACACACAGCACGGGGGGGGGGGGGGGGGGGGGGGGGTGAGCCAGGGAGCCTGTGAGTGAGGTTGCAAGTTATTTTGAGTCATATTTGAGAAAAAAAATAGTGGTCGAAAAACTTGAACTGGATGAAAACGAGGCCAAAAACAGAAAAAGAGAGCCCGAAGCCAGTAACACTTAACCCAAGGCAGTAACACTTAACCAAAGTCAGTACACTCATTCCGAGGCCCCTGAACTACACGGGGGGGGGGGGGGGGGACGATGAGCGCCAAAGGTGCTCAGATGGGCCATAGCCTCGCATTGCCATGGCTTCAAATGTTATTTTTGACGGGCAAGTCGCTAGTATTATATAGTTCCCATTAGGAGTTTAATATATGTTCTAATAAGGAGACATTTGTAAAAATGTTTTATGCATATTGTTTATGTTAAATGTAAATAGTTATTTGTGAGATTAGTGTATAGGAAACTCATTTTGTTCTTTCCTTCCTCTCATCCCTCAGAGTGTATCACTATGTAATTTCTGTAGACAGCAAGCTGTGAATCTCTATTGCATTTTCCAATTCAAAACACTGCAGAACCAGCAGCATTCTGTTTGCCTATGAAGTCACTGGATGCAGCTTCTGTCGCCTTTCTACCCAACATAATATATTTAGTGTCATTAGAGTCTCTCTCCATTATCATATCACAGTTGCCAGAACCAACCTCTCATTGATGAGCCACATATAAGGACTGAACTGCAGTCTGTGATTGGGTGCTGTCACTGTACTCTGATCCGTTCTTAAGCCAGTCTGAGAGCAGGGTACATAGTGCTAAATCGATTCCCATGTTAAATAGATCAGATGAAGAAACGTTTGAGCCTCATTTGCATGTTATTACCCAGAATCCTTAGCTACAGTGGAAATATTATTAATTGTTCTGTAGGAGGGCAGGTGTCTTAGCCTTTGTAACATATGTCAGATATTAAATATTTTCTTATCTCATACAGTGACACACACTGATGGACTGGACGACATATCGAGATCAACAGGTCACCCCTAGAGGTAAGCAGCGGGAAATTAAAAACATGTAATTATTAGACTGATAGAGCTTTCATTATGCCAGATGGAACTTTTGCTTTTAGAGGACTACATTTTTTTTTTTACAACTACAGTGTTTATTGAACTCTAAACTTCACAATACCATACAAACAACTAGCATTAGGGTTAATCAAATATGTGGGTAAGAACATGTTAAAGGTAAAAGTACAAAAGATGGTGTAGTGATATGAAAACTTTAGATTTAAGCAACTCCATATTTATGTATACTGATATTACATGCTATATTTGTGTTTTAAATACAATATTGCAACTACATGTATTTTACACCCTGCTATTATGAATGTAGCTGCATTTAGGTCTAGGCTTAGATAGATAACTTGGGCAAAACTTTTATCTTAGAAAAACATTTTTTGGTTCAATATAAATCCCACAGGGGGAAGCATCTGAGCACTGTAGAGGGTAACTAGACTGTAAATAGGCCTATGGCCATTGCGCTGCGGAATATGTTGGCGCGTTATAAATAAAGGATAATAATAATAATAATATGGTCATTTGTATACCTGTGCACCATAGCACATATGCATTTCCATACCCTAATTCTTATAATTGACATAGCAAAGTGACTAATCGTAACTAAAACTAATTAAAATACTTTTGAGCTTTTGAGATTCTAGTTCTTTTGCATTTGTTAATTATTTTACTATTCTTACTATTATGCATTTCTAAATGCTTTCAATTTTGCTACACTAGCCCTGACATCCTTCCATCTGTCTATCTTTCGATATAAACCTCCTCAAATGGCATGGAAGGAGTTAATAAATATAATAGTGAATACTGCAGTTTTTTGCCCTTTCTGCCTATGCCCCTCTTTTGTTGTTTAGTTGTTCAGTCGTGTCAGACACTCTGTGACTTTTAGAATGCAGCACACAGGCACATGTTGTTAAGGTCCTTCCTGTATAGATCTTCTGTGTATTTCTGCCACCTCTTCATCATATGTCATATGTCAGTGATTCAGAATCAAGTATTTGAATTTTAAAACTCTGATTAGTTAATCAGTAATCAATCAAATCAGAAGTGCCTGCTTATTTTCTGATTAAACTTTTAACCAATCAGAATGTAGGTATTAAAATCTGTGAATTAACTTTAGAGCTTATGTGGGGTTTTCACTCAAAAGTAGTGTAATCAAGACTTGACGATTAAAGTGAAAAGGAATGTCATCCTTTGTAAAAACACCCTTTGTAAAAGTAAGGACTGTTTTTAGGTTATTATTATAATAATAGAAGTTACTCATGTGTTTGTCCACAACGCTTTCTCAGTTTGGGTTTTTTCTATACAGATGTATTTGTTTTTCTATACATTGATGCACGGGCATATTTAGGTTATATGCTTTTCCTAGCCAATTCAGATATGTGCGCCCCTGTGCTCCACTCATAAATCCTCCTATCCCTTGGGTAGTTCCCATACCATACGTTTATTTTTATACATAATATGTAAGAAAGTGTCATGTACACTTATATAGAGAATGTTACCACATAAAGTGATGTCTAAGAATGTACTCCCATTATTTCATGGCACTGCGCAGGCACCACCAGGCAGCCATCTGCTCCCTGAAGATGTGCTGACCTAGGCCTGGGCCTCATGTGCCTAGGCACAGCTATGAATTTATATGTATGGATGCAAGGTAACTTTGACCCCTGTATGTGTTTGAACCGGTTTAACAATGGTGTGACTGCATTTGTATTTTGTAAGTGTGTTTAGCTGGGCATTTCAAGTACACAGCAATTGACAAACATCATTGTAAAAAACTAAGCTCTGCAGTATATTGTTTAAATACATACATACAAAATTAAGTAAAACTTATATAGAGACTAGCGAATTGCCCGTCAAAAAATGACGGCAATGAAATTGTAAGTGAGCTAATGCTGTTTGGTGTGTAATAATGAAATATATAATACATTAATGTTGCTGCAGCATTAGTGGTGTGGAGCTGCTGTGTAAGCGTACTGAATGTGTGCAGTGTAATAGTGTGCGTGTGCGAGACGAAACCGATAGCGTAGTGGTGTACTTCCTCATTAGCGTAAAATGGCGGGTAATGTGTGGTATGCGTCTTAGCGGTATATCCGTAGGTGTTTTGCGAGTTTCTTGTGTTGTTTTGCCAGTTTCTTGTGGTGTTTTGCGTGTTTCTAGTGCTGTAGCCTCGTTTTCGTTTTGCTTGGCGGACATTTTTTCTCTCACTTAGAGAATTTTTTAGTCTAAAACTAAACTCTTTTATTTTGAGTTAGGTAAGCTTTTTATGTATGTGCTGTGTGTATTTATTGTGTTTTGAATTTTGTAATGCGTCTGAGTGTTGCGAGGTCGTAATGTGTGTTAACGTGTCTCGTATGTTGTTTGTGTTGCGAGGTAAAGTTTGCGTGGGTCGTAGTTGGTGTGTCGTGTTGTTTGCGTATATGATGCGTGTGCACATTATCCGAGGTCTGGGCTGTATATATGATGGCGTAGGTGGTTGTGGACATTATCCCAGGTCTGGGCTGTATATATAATGGGGTGTAGGTGGGTGTGCACATTATCCCAGGTCTGGTCTGTATATATGATGGGTGTGTAGGTGGGTGTGCACATTATCCCAGGTCTGGGCTGTATATATAATGGGGTGTAGGTGGGTGTGCACATTATCCCGGGTCTGGTCTGTATATATGATGGTGTAGGTGGATATGCACATTATCCCAGGTCGGGTCTGTATATATGATGGGTGTGTAGGTCGGTGTGCACATTATCCCAGGCCTGGGCTGTATATCTGATCGGTTGTAGGTGGGTGTGCACATTACATTGTCACATCTCTAGGCTGACATCTTCAGCCTGAGTTCATTATTGACGTAAATCAGTGAGCGCCGTAAAGCGCGGCCGCTGTCAGACTGTATGGGGCGCTGAGCCCTAGGCCAGTTCGTTATGTCGGTACTGACCCTGTTCCTGACCCGATCTCCTCTCTTGGTGTTCGGTAGCTCTGCTCGCGGGCCTGCTGGGAGCTGGTGTGTGCCTGTGCTGCCACCCGGTGTGTGATACCCGAGCCCGGGGCCCGGATCCGCCATGTGGGCCAAGGCATCAGGCAGCCGCTGAGGGCATGGCTGGAGGAGAGGCCTCTGTTGTCCCGCAAGGTGCTGAGGGCTCAGCTTGCATCATGTGTCACCAGCCGGGCACTGCACCTACCGCCAGGCCCTGTACAAGGCCTGGAAACCCGAGCCTGGAGAGGAAGAGGAACCGGACAGATAGGCCCGAGACATCGGGAAGTAACCGGACAGACAGGCCCGAGACATCGGGAAGTAAGCGAGGGCCTCAGTTGCTGGCTTCGGCGCTCCATCCCAGCAACTGAGACCCTTGCCCGCAGCCCTCAATATACGAGGGCCGCGGCTCTCGCTCCATGCCAGCAACTGAGGCCCTTGCCCGCAGCCCTCGATATGCGAGGGCCTCGGTTGCTGGCATGGAGCGCCTTCATGGAGCTCGAGCCTGCAAGCGTGAGCAACGGCCCGTACGCTCCCAATCCCAGCAACTGAGGCCCTTGTCTCGCGCTCCATGCCAGCAACCGAGGCCCTTGCCCGCAGCCCTCGCTATGCGAGGGCCTCGGATGCTGGCATGGAGCGCCTTCATGGAGCTCGAGCCCGCAAGCGTGAGCAACGGCCCGTACGCTCACAATCCCAGCAACTGAGGCCCTTGCCTCGCGCTCCATGCCAGCAACCGAGGCCCTTGCCCGCAGCCCTCGCTGCGCAAGCCCGCAAGCATGAGCAACGGTCCGTACGCTCACAACTATATATGTGATATAGAATGGCATGTAAATATTATGGCAGCACAAGCACCTCTATATTTCATGTCTACCATTATTCATTTTGTGGGTTATAATGTTTTATTTTCCATTGGTACCACAAGAGTTAAGGACAGGCTCAGAACTTCTGGCTGTGCTAATGTACAGTTATTCTGCAAATTTTTGCTTTTTAATGTGCACAGCTGCATTAAATTCCAACCTTATTGCTTTCCTGACACTTTCTTGTTACTTCACATTCTGTAACCATAAATATGCATATCTGGCAATGACTGCAATCGTTGTAAAGCTGAGCTATTTGGGATTACCTCATCTCTGGCACATCTCACCTTATTTTTCTGGCTATAGCGCATAATGCCTGAGTAGATTTAGTTTCCTTTGCAAAATCCAGTGCTGCATTAACACCTCCTAAAAAGTGACCTTAAACACTCCTCACCCTCCACAATTGGAAATAATACCACTGCTCCAATGCAATTTGTTAACTAATTCCTGATAAATTTGATCAATGTTTTAGATTTTGAAAAGCCTACTCTGTTTCTAGGTTCTTAGGAGCAATACAGTTAACATTATTCACATTTGAAACCAAATATGTTTTGCATATTTTAGAACATTTTGCCATTAATAACAAATAATTCAGAAAGGTTTGGATGTATTCAGTGGAGATCCCAAGCCAAGACATGCTTCACAAGCTAAATATGTTTTTTGTTTAGCTTGACATATATTATATTTTGGCAAAACATTTGTGATTATTTGAGCTATTTGCAAATAGGATCAGTATTGCTTCTGACTTGATAAAGAGAGGTGCAACTCTTGAAAGCTTGTCACTCTAATGTTTGTCTAATAAAAAAGGTATCACTATAAGACAGCAAATGACCATAGGTACTCCCACACTGCAGAGTGCCTGCATTACACATTTATTCTGCGCTCCTATTTCTCTGCTCTCAATCTTACCAAACAACACTACATTTGTAGTCGGGGCTTTCTCTCTAGTGATAGTAGCTTGAGGTATGGCAATTTTAGCTACGTCATCCTAGCCTGATTAGAGGCCAAAAAGTACAAAGTAGTAGATAAGGAGATAAATGGATTGGGAAACCCTGGAATGCTTGCTGATTTCATTGGTACGCTATGGCAGTCAAAGCTGAATGGAGAGTAATGTTTTTCAAGGGGCACAATGCAACATGGCTCGTCATGCAAGGAGTACTTTTATGGTATGATAAGGCTTTGTATTCCTGGGGAACATTACAGTATGGCAAAGCTTGGCATGCGAGTGGTAAGTTATGGTATGATAAGATTCGTCATGCGAGGGGTACATTATGGTATGATATGGTCCTGCGTGCAGGGGGTACGTTATGGTATGATATGGCTCTGCATGCAAAAGGAAGGTACTAATATGGTATATCACTGAGTTTAAGGGGCGCATTTATGGAATGGTGTGGCTTGGGATGCGAGTGGTACATTATGGTATGGCACTGCTAAGGATATAAGGGGAAAGTACTGGTAATCGCATTTAAAAATAAATATATACATATATATATATGTATATATATATATATATATAGATATGTTTGTTTGTGTATATATATATATATATATATATATATATATATGTGTGTGCGTATATATTTATATCACATATATAGTTCTCAGCAGCGAGCCCTTGCCAATGTTAATACTGCAGGCTCGCAAAGTGAGGGCCGTGGTTGCGACCAGGCAAGGAGCGCCAAAGGCGCTCCTTGCACTGGTGGAGATGAGCGCCATAGGTGCTCATGCCTACAACCCTGTAAGACTTAGGCAGGGAGCACCAAAGGCGCTCACTGCGCTGGTGGAGATGGGCGATACAACCCCATACGACTTAGGCAGGGAGCGCCGAAGGCGCTCACTGTGTTGGTGGAGATGAGCTCATCCCCACAACCCTGTAGGGTTTTAGTCAGGGAGCACCGATGGCATTTACTGCGCTGGTGAAGATGAGCGCTGTAGGCACTCATCACTAAGGCCCCGCACGACTTGCACATCATACCTACAACTCGCGGAACTGCACATCAACACAAAACTCAAATACGCGATTCACAGTGTGAGATCCGAAGCACTTTGAATAAATCGGCTATAAAAAATCATGGCCCGTAACACTTACAAAAGGAAACCGCCACTTAGAAACAAAAAAATATGTGCCACAAAAAATACGAACTTAACGGCCGCACTACGCACAGCGAAAAACAATAAAATAAAAAGCAAGGGGGGACAGCCAGGACGTCTGGGAATGAGGTTACAAGCCAAATTAAATCAAATTTAAAGACTTTTGCCACTCGAGAATCCCCTAAGCGACAGAAAAAATTACAGCCAAAAAAAAAAACGAAAACGAGGCTACACGACCCCTAAGCACGCAAAACACCGGCAAGCACATACGACTTTTACACAGAACCGTACGAGCTACTAAATACACGATTAGGAAACACGCTAAATGCTCCATACCCGCGTAACACATACACAATCGCAGCCATTTTACAACACTAACTGCAAACTAATAACATTACCATTACAAAATGCAGAACTACATAGCTCAGCAAACGGTTTCCCCTCGCGCACGCAGCCTATTTACACTACACACATTGCTGACACTTACACCTCAGGTCACCAACAGTGCAAATGTACATTGTATGCTGCTGGAACATTAAAACAGATTGTTAGCTCTTCAGCATATTGCTTGCTGCATATATTAATTACAAATAGGTAAAGTATATTAATTTATAATTTTACTAATTAATAATTAATTAACATTACAAAATACATAGAAAGAAAAAAAAAATCAACAGACCACAGAAACGCTTAAGGCGCTTACCGTGCGCCTCACAAGGAGCGCCAACAGTGTTTAGAGGTGCACGACTACACCAGGGGAGAGGCTCCCAATGCGCGCCAAAATGCCATTAGCGCAAACCTTGCAATGAGCACCAAAGGAGCTCTGATAACCAAAAATACACCAACCAAAAGACTTACTTTGTGTAGTAAACAGCATTTATCTGCCTTACAATTCTATTGCCGTCATTTTTTGACGGGCAAGTCGCTAGTATATATATATATATATATATATATATATATATATATATGTGTGTGTGTATATATATATATATATATATATATATATATATATATATGAATATATATGTGTGTGTGTATATGTATATATAAATAAATATATATATATATATATATGAATATATATGTGTGTGTGTATATGTATATATAAATATATATATATGAATATATATGTGTGTGTGTATATATATATATATATATATATATATATATATGAATATATATGTGTGTGTGTATATGTATATATAAATATATATATATATATATATATATATATATATATATATATACAGTGGATATTAAAAGTCTACACACCCCTGTTAAAATGTCAGGTTTCTGTGCTGTAAAAAAATTAGACAAAGATAAATCATTTCAAAACTTTTTCCACCTTTAATGTGACCTATAAACTGTACAACTCAATTGAAAAACAAACTGAAATCTTTTATAACATAACAGACAATATTTTTTTGATGATAACAGATGCAGCAGAGCAAGTTCTATGAGCTTACTATTCCTTTAAGGTGCGGCATGTCCCCGTTTGGAAGGGGAATGATATGGAATGGCTTGCAAGGGGTACAGTAGGGTATGACATGCCATGGCTCAGCCTGCAATCCTTATGGTAGGGTATGACGTCGCTCGGCATGCGAGGGGTACAGTTTGACGTGGCTCGGCATGCGAGGGGTACGGTATGGTATGGCGTGGCTCGGCATGCGAGAGGTACGGTATGACGTGGCTCAGCTTATGACGTGGCTCGGCTTGCGAGGGGTACGGTATGGCGGGGCTTGGAATGCAGGCAGAGCAGATAGTTTTAGGGGCCAAAAAAGCAAACTACCTAGGAGATAAGCATGAGCACTTTATTGCTGCTCAGCGGGACAGGACAGCATACCCTTCAGAAGATACAGTTAGAACTGAGCCCCGTAGTGGCAGAGCGTGAGGGGCTGGCGGGAGCAGAAGAGCGTGAGGGGGCGCTGGGAGCAGCAGAGCATGAGGGACCGCCGGGAGCAGCGATGCTGTCAGGAGCAGCAGGAGGCTGCTAAGGGTGGCCGAGCGTGAGAGGCTGCTGGGTGCGGCAGAGCTTGAAGAGGCGCTGGCAGCAGCAGGAGGAGGAGGACCGGATGAGGACTGGATCGCGAGCAGCCGCCAGGGGCCGTGGAACAGTGAGGCAATCAGGAGGAGCGGAGCAGTGAGGCTGCCAGAAGGAGAGGAGCAGTGATGCTACCACGAGCAGCAGGAGGAGCAGTGAGGCCTACAGGAGCAGTGAGGCCACCAGGGTCAACAGGAGGAGCGGAGCGTAAGGAGCCGCCAAGAGCAGGATGGAGGAGCAGAGCGTGAGGAACTGCCAAAAGCAGCAGTAGGAGAAGAGCGTGAGGAGCTGCCAGGAGCAGCAGGAGGAGCGGAGCATGAGGGACTGTCAGGAGGAGTGGAGTGTGAGTCTGCCAGGAGCAGCAGGAGGAGCTCAGCTGACAGGGGCAGTAGGAGGAGCGGAGCTGACAGGAGCAGAACGATGATCAGTCAGGCTGCGAGGAGCAGCAGGAGTAGCGGAGCATGAGGAGCTGCCTAGAACAGCAGGAGGAGCACTAAGGGCTGCCAGGATGAGTGAGGCTGCCAGGAGCAGCAAAGCATGAGGAGGCTGCCAGGAGCAGCAAAGCATGAGGAGGCTGCCAGGAGCAGCAGGAGGAGGCTGCCAGGAGCAGCAGCAAAAGCAGTAGGAGGCTGCCAAGAGCAGCAGTAAGGCCGCTAGGGGCAGCAGGAGGAGCAGTCAGGCTGCCGGGGAAAGCAAGAGGAGCAGTGAGGTTGCCGGGGGTGGGGGGGGGGGGGGGGGGGGGCGCAGGAGGAGCAGTGAGGCCGCCGGGGGCAGCAGGAACAGCGAGGTCGCCATGAGGCTGCCAGGAGGAACCGTAGGAGTGAGGCCACCAGGAGCGGCAGGAGAAGTGAGGCTGCTATGAGGCTGCAAGGAGCAGTAGGATGAGTGAGGCTGGCATGAGGCTGCCGTGAGCCTGCCATGAGGCTGCCAGGAGAAGCAAGAGGAGTGAAGCTGCCATGAGGCTGCCAGGAGCAGAAGGAGGAGTGAGGCTGCCATGAGTCTGCCAGGAGCAGCAAGAGGAGTTAGTCTGCCATAAGGCTGCCAGGAGCCGCAGGGGGCAGATACAGCATGAGCAGCACAGAAGCTTAGCATGATCGTAGATTGACGCTAGCTGGGGGTTAAATTAGGGTAGGAGGTATTTATAGGGTGAGGAGGAGTTCCAGCCACTCCCACAACTCCAGGTTACTTTTTAATATGTTAATTATATCAGCTTTGTCCAGGGGCGGCCCGTCCATTGGGGCGTCAGGGCAAACGCCCCCCCCAAATATTTTCTTCACCCTGCAATAAAAAAAACACAACAATGTATTAGTATAACCCAAAAACAAATAAATATAAGGTGTACATCATCATTTCAAGTCTAAATAGTATTAAAATGAATTAAAGTTAGAAAAGGGACACTGTCACTTTAAAATAACCCTTGCGCTACATTAACTAATGCTGTGTATCTATCTATCGCCCCCTGCCTGCACCCTGTGTGATCAAATTACAATAGTTACACTGTGTACACTAACCTTTAGACTCTTCTCTTCTCTTCAATGAGTCCTGGCCTGGCCCACTGACCGTTAATGCATGCCGCCCACCATCACAGTGACGATATGCATGGGCGGTCATAAATGTATCAATTAATAAATGACAGTCTTCCATCATTGACCAATCAATGATGGAAGGTTGTACAGTTACTAAGAGAACAATCTAAACCCACCCAGACCGTTAGCCCTGAGCGCCCGCCAGCAAATAGAGCCTCGAGTTTGATTTTGATTGACTGATACAGTCAATAAAACCACCAGTTCCCTGTCCCTTCCCCCTTTCTGTTTCCTGACCCTGGTCACGCTGAGACTGAGAGACCTCCCTGGCTGAATCTACTCATCTGCTCTGCCTGCCTAACACAGTAAGTCTACACCTGCCTCTGCCTGGCACCTTCCCCTGCCCCTGGCCAAACCAAAACCCCTAGTAGCCCCTAATAAAAGTTAGGGGTGACCAGTTACCCCCAGTCCCCCACTATGCCTGCCTGGCCTGCCAGTGACACCTACCCAGCCACCCACCAACTACCACCGACGACCCTAGGCCTACAATGCCTGGTGCCAGTGCCACCCCCAGCCATCACCCCCATGTGGCCTGTGCCACCCCCGATCAGGCCTGCCCTATGCTAGCCTAGCTATGCCATCATGCCACCACCGGATTACACCGATCACGGGATCGGGGTAGTCGGGTGGTGAGCGGGGTGGCACAGGCCCACATGGGGGTGATCGGATCACCCCCTTGATGAGGCCTGTGCCACCCCTGATGACCTCCATGTATGCCACCCTGCCCGAGGCCCGATCACCACCGGGCCCCCGGCACCACCCCGATGCGGCCTATGCTACCCCGGGTATTCGGGCAGTGAGCGGGGTTGACCAGGCCACATGGGGGTGGATGTTCACCCCCATGAGGCCTGTGCCACCCCTGGTCGTGGCCTATGGGCGACCGATGGGCGCCTGACCGTGACCGACCCCACCCTGGATGAACCATTAACCAACTACCTAACCCCCCCCCCCCCCCCCCCCCCTATTTTTATTCCATTTTTAGAAGTAACAGGCATGTATATGTGCATGTCACTTCTAAAGATAAAATAAAAATAAGGGAAGGGAAAAAAAAAATACAGTAACAACATTATTACAATTAATTTACACACAGTAAGCAAACACATTGTTAGTACAGTTAGTAACACAACACATCGTATACAAAAATAAACAGCTTTAAACAAACATTAATAAAAAATAAAATAAACAGCACATACACACATTGTTAGTACAGTTAGTAACACAACACATTGTATACAAAAATAAACAGCTTTAAACAAACATTAATAAAAAATAAAATAAACAACAGCACATACTTACCTGTAAAATTGACCCCTCCAGCGTTGGCCTTCTGTCCTCTCTGGATATAGTCATGATGAAAAATAAATAATCCATGTTGATTGAAGCCAATGATCAAAAATTAAATAATCCATGTTGATTGAAGCCAATGATCAAAAATAAAATAATCCATGTTGATTGAAGCCAATGATCAAAAATAATCCAATCTTGATTGAAGCCATTGTCCATCCATCCATTCTGGCCCATTGAAAGAGGCCTCCAAAAAAAAAACCGACGCTCTAAAAAAAAAAAAACAACACACTAAAAAGAGCTCCTCCTACAAGGAGCCCCTCCCGCGATTAATTGTTTTTTTCCCACGGTCTGCTATATATACTAATTTTTGAAGGACTCTGATTGGCTGAAATTTTTGATTGACATCGATTTCAACCAATGAGAGTCTTTAAAAAATTAGCAAATCAGCAAGCAGGTATGGAAGCCTGTAAGGGTAAAAAAGGTTAGTGTGAACTTGTTTGACCCTGTATGTATTATACATATTACAGGGCTATTTTATGTGATATACATGTTACAGGATAATATCCTGTAACATGTATAGCCAAAAAATAGCACTGTAATATGTATAACAAATAAAGTGTAATAGAAATGCATGAACAATATAATATATCATGAAATAAAGAACATCAATTAATCAAATAATAAATATCAATTAATATATATTGTTGTATGTATATGTTTATGTATATTTATGTGTAATTTTTTATATATATATATATATATATATATATAAATTAATATCAAAATATCACAATAAATAAATATATATATATATATATATATAACAATTTGATATATATATATATATATATATTTATTTATTGTGATATATTGATATCAATTTTTATATATATATATATATATATATATATATATATATATATATATATATATATATATATATATATATATTTATATATATATATATATATATATTTTTTTTTTGGGCCTATATGTTATTTAAGGTTTTTAAGGTGCGGTTGGGGCCTATATGGTCCCAATTTGTTATTTAGGGTTTTTAAGGTACGGTTGGGGCCTATATGGTCCCAATTTGTTATTTAGGGTTTTTAAGGTGCGGTTGGGGCCTATATGGTCCCAATTTGTTATTTAGGGTTTTTAAGGTACGGTTGGGGCCTATATGGTCCCAATTTGTTATTTAAGGTTTTTAAGGTGCGGTTGGGGCCTATATGGTCCCAATTTGTTATTTAGGGTTTTTAAGGTACGGTTGGGGCCTATATGGTCCCAATTTGTTATTTAGGGTTTTTAAGGTACGGTTGGGGCCTATATGGTCCCAATTTGTTATTTAGGGTTTTTAAGGTACGGTTGGGGCCTATATGGTCCCAATTTGTTATTTAGGGTTTTTAAGGTACGGTTGGGGCCTATATGGTCCCAATTTGTTATTTAGGGTTTTTAAGGTACGGTTGGGGCCTATATGGTCCCAATTTGTTATTTAGGGTTTTTAAGGTACGGTTGGGGCCTATATGGTCCCAATTTGTTATTTAGGGTTTTTAAGGTACGGTTGGGGCCTATATGGTCACACTTGCTCTTTTAAGGTTTTAAACGTTACAGTTTGGGTCTTAAACGTTCTAATGTTTTTTTTTTTGTTTTCTATAACTTCCCAGGTGCAAACTATCTGTGGAATCAGATTTCTTTGGACTCGTTGGTTGACTTACTGGACGTGAATACCCCGAGAAGGAGCGTCAACTGTTGGTGAGTATATAGTCACACTTGGACTTTTAAGGTTTTAAAAGTTACGGTTTGGGTCTTGAGATTTCTAATGTTTTTTTTGTTGTTTTCTATCACCCCCCAGGTGCAAACTATCTGTGAAAGCAGATTTGTTTGGACTCGTTGGTTGACTTACTGGACGTGAATACCCCGAGAAGGAGCGTCAACTGTTGGTGAGTATCATTGCCTTTAATTTTCTGTCCATGTGTATAGGTGCAAATTTGATGGTGATGTAGTCTTGTCACATGAGGGTTTGCAATCTGTAATGTATACCAATGAAATCAACACACTGTTATTTTTAAGTAATTTTGTGACATAATATAAATTAATATACCGTGATCTCTTTCTTTTATTGGTATCAATATCAGAAATGAATACTATTGACTCTCTACTTGTGAAGCCTTTCGCCACCCTAACCTATGAGGAGAAGGTGGAAGTAAAACGGTTAGGAGCTGACCAACCAGAGATAAATCTGCAGCAAATCGCAAGAGATAGAGGGAAGCAATATGTCCGTAATTTCAATACTGAATGGTACAAGAAGAACGACTGGCTTTCTGGAAGCGTTTCTAGGAAGTCCTTATATTGTTTCCCATGCATCCTATTTGGTGGTGACGCTGCTTGGACCAAAACTGGAGTGACTGACGTCAAACATCTAGCTGACAAATTGGCAAAACACAAAAGTTCTAAAGCTCACTTGGATAACAGGATCAAGTTTGAGATGCTTGGACAGGCGAACATTGCTGTTCAACTGGACCAAGGATACCAAGTCAGCATTCAAAAACACAACGAAGAAGTGGCTAAGAACCGGTACATCCTTTCGAAGATAATTGATTGTGTTCGCTTTTGTGGCGCCTTTGAACTGGCATTAAGAGGACACGACGAGAGTGAAACATCGCTAAATCCAGGAGTGTTTAGAGGCCTGGTGGATTTGGTTGGCAGTATCGATAGTGCAATGGAACAGCATTTGAAGACTGCAACTGTGTTTAAGGGCACTTCCAAAACCGTGCAGAATGAGCTACTGGACTGCATGCATGAAGTTATAAAGGAAGTGATTCACCAAGAGCTTAAGGAAGCCCAGTTTGTGGCAATCCAAGCGGATGAAACAACCGATATTTCCGCTAGGACACAGTGCGTTGTAGTCTATCGCTACATTGACAAGAAGCATCAAGTGGTGGAAAGATTTGATGGCTTCACGGAAATGAAATCAACGGATGCAGACTCCATTGCTGCTGTTGTGCTGGAAACACTGAATACTGTTCTCCCAGAGCCAGAAGACAAGAAGAAACTCATAGCTCAAAGCTATGATGGTGCCAGTGTGATGCGTGGAGATCAAGGAGGAGTTCAAAGAAAAATAAAAGACGTTTACCCGAACGCACACTACGTCCATTGCTATGCTCACCAACTGAACCTAATAATGGAGAAAGCAGTTTCAAGGATTGGAAGAGTTAGAGTTTTTTTTTCAAACATAGGCGGCATACCATCTTTTTTTTCACGCTCTCCAAAAAGGACTGGAGTTCTGGATGAGGTAGTTGGTAGAAGACTTCCAAGAGGTGCACCGACACGATGGAACTTCAACGTTAGGACCGTGAACGTGATCTACGAGAACAGAGATGCGCTACTTGAGTGTTTCCAGACAATTGAAGCATGTCTAAACTTTGATCCAACATCTATACGGGAAGCCGCAGGTTTCATTGGAATGCTGGAAGACAGGGAGTTCCTTTACTTCCTTAAATTATTTCATTTAATAATGCCACATGTAGACATCCTCTATAGTCAGCTTCAGAAGCGAGACACGGATACTGTTTATATCAAAAAAGTCACAGAAGACTTTGTCGCCAGCATCCAGAAAATCCGTAATTCTGTGGAAGAGATAGAAGCAAGTTTGCCAAGCGATCTAACAGTCAACAGACGGAGTGCGGAGATCTCAACCTTGAGACAACTTTCAAGAGAGGTATGTGACATAGTGGTGGTTCATGCAAAAGAACGATTTTCATTTTCAAATCACCTAGTCAGTGCCAAACTTGTTCAAAGTGACTTGTATAAAACCCATGGCACTTGCTTTCCAACCCAAGCTCTGGAAGACACCGTGCAAGCATATCCAATACTGAAGAAGGAACAATTACGCACTGAGCTGTCACTTCTGTATGGGAAGACAGAGTTTCATACTTGTACAAGTGCTGTTGCTCTGCACAAACTTTTCCATCAATTTAATCTGCAGAATGATTTCACAGAGACAGTAAAATTATTAAGAATCCTGATTACAACACCAATGACTACTGCAGAATCAGAAAGATGCTTCTCAACATTGAAGAGGATAAAAACCTTTTTAAGAAGCACCATGTCCCTGGAGCGGTTGAATGCATTGGCGATGCTCTCAATGGAAAAGCAACTGATTTCCGAGATCCCACACTTCAATGAAAAAACCATTGAGAAGTTTTGTTCTTTGAAAGATCGCCGTGCAAAATTAAAATACAAGTGATTGAAGCAAAGAAGAATGCATACCCCCAAGGTGTGCAAAGATAAACTGCGTTAAGCAGCACCACCTCACACTACCAAACATAACTAGTGGTAAGTAAAGTATGAACGGTGTGTGGGTGTGCATATGGAAGGAGCTATGAAAGGTGTGTGCATGGTCAGTAACAATTGTTGAAGCCTTGGCGTGGTTTGAAGGAATTGGAGGCACTTCCAAGGGTAGCTGTCACTTGTGTACAGGAAGCAAGAATTCCATGTCTGTACAAGTGCTGTTGCTCTGCAGCAACTTTAGCATCAATTTAATCTACATAATCTAACAGAGTGAGTGAAGCTATAAGGAATCCTGCTTACAACAACGAAGACTACTAAAGAACCAGAAAGATGCTTCTCCACATTGAAGAGGATCAAAAAAGTAATTAAAAAGCACCATGGCCCTGTAGCGGTTAAATGCATTGGTTTGAAGGAATTGGAGGCACCTTCAAGGGTACGTAAAGTTCTCAGAAATGGCACCACCTCACTACCAAAAATAACTAGTGGTAAGTAAAGTATGAATGGTGTGTGGGTGTGCATATTGAAGGAGCTATGAAAGGTGTGTGAATGGTCAGTAACAATTGTTGAAGCCTTGGCGTGGCGTTACTGCTCATATGGTTATCCATATGCTAATTCAACGTGTTTGTTTGACATTGATTATTGTGTGGTCTAAACAGAAGTGAAATGTTGTTGTTTTCTTGAATCCCAAGATCCACTGGTTTGGGCCTATGCAGTGCTGATTGGTCTTCTAAGGTATGTTTGAGGCCTATATGGTCCCACTTGGTCTTCTAAGGTATGTTTGGGGCCTATGGTCACACTTGGTCTTCTAAGGTATGTTTGAGGCCTATATGGTCAAACTTGGTCTTCTAAGGTATGTTTGGGGCCTATATAGTTCCACTTGGTCTTCTAAGGTATGTTTGGGGCCTATGGTCACACTTGGTCTTCTAAGGTATGTTTGGGGCTTATATAGTCACACTTGGTCTTCTAAGGTATGTTTGGGGCCTATATAGTCACACTTGGTCTTCTAAGGTATGTTTGGGGCCTATAGTCACACTTGGTCTTCTAAGGTATGTTTGGGGCCTATATAGTCACACTTGGTCTTCTAAGGTATGTTTGGGGCCTATATGGTTCCACTTGGTCGTTTAATGTTTTTTAAGTATGGTTTTGTTCTTGAATGGTATGATTGATTTGCTTGTTTTCTTCCAACCCCAGGTGCAAACCCTATGTGGCTGCAGATTTGTTTCTACTCATTGGTCAACTTAATGAACGTGAATACCCTGAGAAGAAGAGCCGACTAATGGTAGGTGTCACTCCTTTAATTTTTCTGTTAATACGTATAGGTGCAATTATGATATTGCTGTAGTCTTGTCACATGAGTTTTTTCAATCTATATTGTATACCAATGAATTTAACACATTGTTACTTTACTTCTTGACATTTCTGCATTGCAGATCATGTATTTCAATGGGCTTCACAAGCATAAGGTCATTGGGCGGGGCTTATAAAGGTCATTATGACGTCAGGGGGAGGAGTTATAAAAATGGGTGTGGTTTGAAAAAGGGGGAGTGGTTATGTTTCGCCCTGTCGCCCCTCCAACTTGAAAAGTCACCAGCCGCCACTGGCTTTGTCCTTAACCCCAAACATCTGTTCTCAACATTTAGCATGCATCTCTTCCAACCTCCACCTCCGACCCCTTCCTATCTCACAGAAGAAGACTTTGTCAGTCACTTTAAAAATAAAATTGATAATATCTGAAAATAAATTTTGTCTTGACATGGCTCACACACTTTTCTCAACAAACCTGTAACACCCAGGCTTTGCCCTTACCCAATCACATGTCTAAAATGGACTCCTAGGATCCTGTAACTGAAGTTGAAGTCTGTGGTCTTTTGTCAACCTCACACCATTGAACTTGCCACAGCTTATTCTCAACTTGCGTACATCTATTCAACATCTCCCTAAACACCATCAAGTTTTTATCATCCCCCCGCTTTCAGCTTACAGGACACCCCTGAGTGGTGAGGTTCTGTCTAATCACCCAGCTGCTTTTCCCAGGTATCAAGATTGTGTCTCAGGATGCCAGCAACACAGTAATCTCAGGAATCCAGTTCAATAGTACTACCCCCAGTGAAGAGATGCAGGCAGAGTATATAGTAATAATTCCAGTGGTTACAATTATTATATTCCCTCAGAATAAACCATACACAATGCTTATGTAAATTTAAAATTAACTCCTTTATTGATGCATGGCACAGTTATACACGACTCAGTCTTTATATAACACACACATACACAGTATTGTGTAGAATACACACACACTGCCATGTATATAATAAGCACACTGCCCTGTGTATAACATGCACACATACAATAACTATGATTAACCCCATATTTTACCCCTTCATGAACAACATGGCTTACCAACAAAACTATAACTGTACATCACATATTAACAAGTATAACATTGCTCATCAAAAACAGTATGGCTGACAGTAAAACATGGCCCACAATAAACAATATGGCTGTCATACACAAATATCTGTAGTAACATTACCCATCTTGGGCCAACATGGCAACCACAGTCCAGGTATTCAGAGGTTTTGGCATTGTCCTTGGTGGGAAATATCAGGAGCTATGTTTTGGTACTAGGTTCCCCTCAGGCCCCACAACAGTCCATAGTCCCCCAAAAGTCCAGTGGGCCCTCCTGGGCATCACACCTATCTTTCTATTTTCCTTGGATTTAAAACTACTTTAGTTATCTTCTATAATCACCCTATCCCATTCATTTCCTCCAATTATCTCCCTTCATTCTGACTTCCAAACCCAACATTCCACAGGGACAGTTCTTACAGAAATTACTAATAACCTGCTTACAACCAAGTCAAAAGGGTGACTTCCCTCCATTAATTCTCCTGGATCTCTCATCTGCCCTTGAAACATATGACCACTCTCTTCTTATACAAATTATCTATTTGCACCTGTTGGCGTACACCAGGATTCAGTCCTAGGCCCACTTTTCTTCTCCATCTATGCATCCTCCCATAGCACCCTCATAAAATCTTTTTGATTTCATTACCATTTTTATGCAGATAACACTGAAATGTATCTCTTAGCACCAGACCTATTTCCAGCTCTTCTAGCACATGTTGCAAACTGCATTTCAAGCACATGTTCCTGGATGTCCTTTGTCAACTCAAACTCAGTATTTCAAAGACCAAACTCCTAATCTCCCCACCATCTATTACAGCTCCCACTCTTCAGATAACCCTTATAATGCAATTATCACTCCCACTTCTCAGGCCCACTGTATTGTGTTTCTTTTGGACCCTGAGCTCTCTTTCATTCCTCACATACAATAAATAACCACATCATGTCATCTTCATCTAAAAGCATCTCTAAAATACATCACTATCTTACACAAGCCACAACTAAAATTCTAATCCATTCCCTCATCATATCTCACCTTGACTACCGCAAATCGTTCCTTATTTTTCCCCATCACCCATCTGCCTCCACTCCAATCCATAATGAATGCCTCCACTAGCCTCATCTACCACACTCATATTCTGCAGAACCTCTCTGCCATTCCGCTGACTTGCCATAGCCTCTAAATAGCTTTTCAAATCCTAACCCTTATATACAAAGCCCTTAACAACAGCACCCTTGTCTCACAACCCTCCCCAAACTGTCCTCTTTGCTTTGCTAATGATCTCCCTTTTTCCTCCTCTCTAGCCTCCTCCTCTTGCTCCTGCCTTCAGGGTTTTTCTCAAGCTGCACATACTCTGTGCAACTCCTTGCCTTGCTGCCTGAAAACCTTAAAAAATCACTAAAAATGCACCTGTTTAAAGTAGCTTATCATCTTCAGCCTTAACATGCACAAATGTTATACTCTACAAAATTATTCACACTCATTATAACCCACAGTCACCTCCACATGCATCAGTCTACTGCCTTGATCACTACCATCTCGCATATGTCACCCTTACCTTCTAGATTATTAGCTCTTTTGAGTATGAACCTCAACCTTGTTGCACCAACTCTGTTGCCCCAAGCCTTCTCCTGGACCATTTGGCTTGTATTTGTATTGTATTGTATCTATACATTTACATGTATTTGTACCTACCTAAACATTTGTCTACAGCTTTGTAATTTGCTATTTGTACCCACTGTATTTTATTCTAATTTGTAAATTGCATTATAAAAAATGTGTCTTTTATAAATAAGGAGTAATAATAATAATTATTATTATACTCTACTGACACTGAATGCATACTCCCTACCATTCCAAATGGGCGAAGAGGCACTGTTTGCTAGTACAGTGGTTCTCCCAAGTACACTTTAAAAAGTGTTGTGGATCACTGGGGAATTGTTAAAGTTCCTTCTGGACCTCTAAATAATGTATTATTTATTAATTGTTTATCAATCAAACTTACACTAATAAACAACTAGAGTAATTGCCCATCATAAATGATGGTCAGTCCCCTTGTCCCTCCTCACATCTGGATGCCTATGCATAGTACATTGCAGGCATGACAAACAAAATATTTTATAAATATAGATAACATATAATATTTAGGAATTTATTTACTGCTTGTTATGCATTTTTATAAATATATATATATATATATATATATATATATATATATATATATATATATATATATATATATATCTCAATTATGTTACAGATCAGCTAATTGAAGCTCATGGGCACTGATAGTCTAAGCACATTAGGTTGAGACACTCTGTGATAGAGTTTTTGCAGTTTACTAAATAAATCTCTGCAATTTTTCTTTGTCCTGAAATATTGGGGATAACAACTACAGAAGAATCATGGATAAAAAGATGCATATGGTTAGCTGGGGAAGAGATGTTTGCCTAGTTGAGGTTGTCCCTTTGAAGAAGGGAAGTTTGCAAGAAGCAAAGAAGTGGTCTGTTCCTTCAAAAGACGTATGGGAATTTTAGGTGTCCATGGTCATCCTCATAGTATAAATAAGTAAATAGTTGAATAACAGTAATGTTGTGTGAAAGGGTTGTTTACATTTCTCAAGAGCTGCGGTTCCATCCTTTGATTCAAGGAGTCTGCCTCTGGGCCAATGAGAGGGAAGGAGTGTGGTATCAATTTCAATCTTAATCAGGATTAGAGAAAGACTGTTCCTTCCTCCCTCAGCCCTCACTCCGCTGATAACTACAAGCACACACCCCCATTATCCAGTTCTCATAAACAGGCAATGAATTAAAGACTGTGCCCAAATCTATTTAATCAAAGAGTATAATATACATATAGGGCTACAGTGTCTCTTTATGATTTTGACTTGCAGGTCTTCAGTCCATTCCTATTCTTAGTTGTTGGGCTTTGTGATATCATCCATTGTGACACATGGTGATTTTATATCCACATAGCAAGGTATATAACAGATGGTGAATTAGTGCCTAGTGTTAGTTATTTATATCCTGGGGAAGTTGACAACACAACTCTGGATTCCTGTACTCATAAACAGTCTTCAAAAACTCAGATTGTATAAAAAAAATATGTCCATGCGGCTAATACTGTTAATGTGGTACATACTTAACAAACAAGGGTCTTTTTCTTGAACAGCAGTGGTCCTTTAACTTAGTGGGTGTCTCTGTTTCTCTTGACAAATCTGAGCTCTATGAGACTACGAGGTTGTTGAGACTACACCTCCAAGTATGCTTTATAAGGAAAAGAGGAAATGACTTCATAAGTAGCACAACTCTGCTAATCAGAGAGAAGCTATTTTATTCCCACTGCCAAGCCATAGCATTTCCTGCAAGGAGCTGTGTGTACGGTACAGTTTATGTTTGTTTGAATACATTTTAAATGGTATATCTGAGCCTGGCTATGAATATTTTCTCTAAAATGATTTCATGTTACTGTCTTGCATACCATCTAATTTTATTTTCTTACATACTACACAAATATGTGTAATTTTTATCAAACTATAGTTGTCCTTTAAGTTCTGAACCAGACACTCTCCTAAAATACTGGCCACTTGATATTCTAACTGCCTATACTGCACTCTATTTTAGTAACTTATCTTTCAGACACTCCATCTTTTCTTGCACACTTTGCTTGTTTTATACACCTTTAAGAACTCCCTAAATAACCTCAATGCCATATATACCCTATAGTCCGGGTGAAGGAGCGGAGCGGAGGCCGGAGCAGAAGCAGGTAAGTGAGGGGGAGGTATTTAGGGGGGTTTAGGTTGAGGAGGGGGTATCACGACCCACTCTCTGGCTGGGGTCTGCTGACTTGATTTGGGTTACTCTGGACCTTGGAGCCTTTTTGATTACAGGAACATCATGTCTCAGCCCTTGGTTTAGACTGAGCAATATTGACAGTAAGTCTGACGAATCTTACTGCAAGCATATGTCCCTGGGTAAATAATACATCTACACACCACGTCTTGATGAAAATTATGAACAACTTCTTTATTTTTCCACAAGTATTTAAACAACTCACAAAACCAGTACAGGGAGTGGCTACTCTTAGTCAAACCCTCATTCCCCTCTGGCCATTCTCACAGAAGTAATTTGTGGGAACTTATTAGTCTCCTCCCCCAGGGCCTTCCCACTAGGTGTGGCTACAAGCTCATTCTCTCCCTGTCTGTGGAGAGAGTAACATCTCTGCCCTGGCCTATGGCCCTAGTATTGAGGCTGGAAGCCCCTGTACTATCCCATTGTCCTACGGTGCCTGGCAGTCTGGCAAATCTCTTTGTTCTGGCCTTGCTATCACTTCAAGTGTTTACTCTAAAGACCATATGGCCAACTCCTGACTGAGAGTTTATACAATGGGGGAGGGTTGACTAATTAAAACATAACTATCACTCCCCAATACAATATACAATATAACACTAACATATTATCCCCCATAACACAATATACAGATGGTGGCGATTGGTATATAACAGTCCAGTCCCAATATAGACCACTGCTGCCAGTCTCAAGATGGCCCCAGCATAGTTCACGCCAAATCCAATATGGCCCCTGGGTGATTCATGACAGGGGGGGTTTAGAATGAGGAGGGGGGGGTTAGAATGCAGAGGGGGGTTTAGAATGAGGAGGGAGGTTGAGGATGAGGAGGGGGGAGGGAATATCGGCGTATAAAATGCACCTATCATTTGCTCCCTATTTTCAGGGAGAAAAAGTGCGTGTTATATGCCGATAAATACGGTATATCATTTCCATAAATCATAATTTCTTTTGGAAAGGTCAATAAATGAACAGACCAATAAAGTATAATTAAAAATACATTTTACATAAATCAGGATACGGTTACACAATGGGTTTAGATAACAGACAAGGAGTATTAAGATGACATTTACAAATATAATACTTATATGGATTCTACATGATGTAATATAAAGATACAGTATACTACCCCCTATGGTCAGCTTTATCTTCAGGGTCCATCTTTTTAGGCCTCAGGTTTACACCATGGGTCCTGCTCTGCTCAGCTGGGCACTCCTTCCTCTTTTGCTCTCTCCTCTGTACTGCTTTATGGTGGCTCCCTCTCTCTGGACTGACCCAACTCTGCCCTTTCTATATTTATTTCTTAGACACTCCTCCCTTGATCTGTGATTGCCCATACCAACTGAAATATTTCTCACCTCCCCCAAACTGTTGAAGATGGCAATCCCACACACACAGATGCCTCTTTGTTTACACATAAACACCCTGGGCCAAAACCTTTTGTTGTAATATCAATAGGATAGTCACATCTCTCAAGCCTCTCAGGAATTCAGTTTCTCAGGAAACAGTTTGTGATAAGTTGGGTGTGACTGGTCAAACTCTATATATATATCATAAATAAAGATTTATACAGTTACATATATTTTTTTAAGATACACTTATTTATGTCATAATGTTTACAGATTGCCACTCTATAAGCAATATCTACATGTCAATGTGTGTAAAAGAACCTCTATTGGTACATGATATGTTGATGATATTTTCAGAGCACTATATGATGAGTTGTCTAATGGCAGATATTACAAGACTGAGCAGGGGTAACAAACAACTTCTTACATCAGAGATGTGTCATAATAGATGATGTCACAGAGCCCAGGCACTATATAAAAAGCTGTATTGGGAGACAAAGCCATTTACAGCACAAAGATTAACAGATGAGCCACTGAATAACTGTGTGCCTGGGTCCTATAAATATATGACTATAAGAAGCCCTAGGAGGAAATTCTACCATGCACGCAAGAGATTGCATAGATACAGGTAAGGTTTAATTTTACAGACAGGAAAGTAGATTATGCCAATTGAAGTAATATAAACTGCAAGTTTTCATACGGAATATGTTGGCGCGATATAAATAAAGATAATTATATTAATAATAATATAAACTGACTAATTTTAGAAAAAGCATAACAAATGTGTAATCTTTTATGTTACTTCTAGAAACTTACTATTACTGTATGACAAAATCAGTATAACTGTCACGAGTCACATGTATTTACTTGTACCCCTTTCACTTTTCTACAGAAAATGGTAGCAATACCATATAAAAATACAGTAAATAATTTTAAAAAAAATAACCTTTGAGCAGATACAACTATTAGGTAAGCATAAAATTTGCTTTAGTATAGACTTCAGTTGTATGTATGTTAAGGCAGCCAGACCTCCCCTTTAACTGGCATGCCAGAGAATGCACTTAGATTTTAAGCAGCCCTGCAAAATAGGTATTTTTCAGAACCATCCCCATTAAAGGAGAGGTGTTGTCACATTAATAAATGTGTATTGATATTTCTCAGTATATATAATCTCAGTATAGATAATCTCACGTGAGTAGTGTATGTAAGGGGTATCAGAGTTGTGTTGCCAACTTCCCCAGCAAACACAGCACCAACCGGGGACAGTTACCCCCAGTCTCTTGTGTATGCCTGTATATATATATATATATATATATATATATATATATATATATATATATATATATTAAGGATTGATCTAAACAACCCATAATCACAGCAGTTGTATCAGTCTCAGTTAAATTTGCATTACATTTTGAAAACTTTTCAATTCTTATCATGATTTCAACGGGGTCATCATGAAAACTTATACAACCAAGTGATTTGCTCAGGGCCTGAATTTCACAACTAGAAAGAGACCTATTCACACTATTATTTTATATTAGCTACTTGCCCAACAAAAATGACAGGAATAAAATGTTAAGGCTGTACCTTTGGCACTCATCGCAATTGATCGGGAGCAGGGTTGTCAATTCCTCATGTGTCAGAATGTCTGTCTTGTCCATCGTGGTGCAGGGTTCCCCTTGTAACTAGTCATGTCTCATGCGTTTATCATACGATTTACAATTTCCTGCATTTATATTGAACACTGGAAAATACAACATATTTACAATGTCATCCAATCTATATAAATAAATGAGGAATAATTCAATCTGACTTCAAGGTGAGTGTATGATTTTTAGTATATCATTTTTCTCCAATTTATTTATTAGTGAGTACAGACTTTTCTTTGGTGAATGACCAAATCACCGGCTCTTTAATTGACATGGCCGGATTTTTTTGGTGTGTGTATAATTGCTTGGGAGTTATGCGGTCAACTCCCCTAGTAAATAACCAAGCCTAACATGCAATCTCTTGTATACAATGGTATATGGATATAAATATATGATATGTCATAATGGATGACTTCACAAAGCAAAATTGCAAAAAGATGTAGGGACTGAAGATTTGCAAGTCAATATCTTAATGGTATACTGTAGTAGCCCTGTATTAACATAACTCTTTTGAAGAAATCGATTTGGGCATAACCTTTAATTATTAACTATCATATACAATTATTATTTACTGGGGGCAGTAATTGTCTTGTTTGTGTAGCTGATTTTTAAGCATGGAGGCACTTTGTAAACTTAGATTTCTATCAGTGCTGCTATAATCAATGTATCTTGCCATTTGAAAAAACAGGTAAACAGAAACAACAAACATGGTGACTTTCACTACAGTATACTACTGCATATAATTAAACACAACAACAATATATATATAGCAGATCTGACCGGGAGGGGACTGATTGTTCACACACTTGGCCTGGAATCACACACACTTACTCACACTCGGCCGGTCATATCACACATAAACAATCAGTCTGTCACCCCACATATACACTCAGCCTGTCACCAAACACTCTGCCTGTCACATCATACATACACTCAGCCTGTCAGCACACACACAGCCTGTCACACACACTCAGCCTGTCACTCCACATACCCACTCAGCCTGACCGGGAGGGGACTGATTGTTCACACACTTGGCCTGGAATCACACACACTTACTCACACTCGGCCGGTCATATCACACATAAACAATCAGTCTGTCACCCCACACATACACTCAGCCTTTCACCAAACACTCTGCCTGTCACATCAAACATACACTCAGCCTGTCACACACACACTGCCTGTCACACCACACATACACTCATCCTGTCACATCACACTCACACTCTCACACATACACTCATATTTAGCCTTTCACCCCACATACCCATCCAGCCTATAACACACACACAGCCTGTCACAAACAAATACTCATCCTGTCACATCACACTCAGCTTGTCACATCACACTCATATTTAGCCTGTCACTTCAAACTCAGGCTGTCAAATCACACTCACACTCAGGCTGTCACACACTCATCCTGTCACATCACACATACACTCAGCCTGTCACTCCACATACCCACTCAGCCTGTCGCACACAAACTCAGGATGTCACATCACACATACACTCATCCTGTTACATAACACTCACACTGTCACACATACACACATATTTAGCCTGTCACCCCACAGACCCAATCAGCCTATCACACACACACACAGCCTGTCACACACTCATATTTAGCCTGTCACCCCAAACTCAGCCGGTCACACACTCACTCAGTCTGTCACACACACACTCAGCATGTCACATCACACATACACACTCAGCCTGTCACATCACACATACACACTCAGCCTGTCAGCACACACTCAGCCTGTCACCCCACACTCAGCATGTCACATCACACATACACTCAGTCTGTCACATCACACTCAGCCTGTCACATCACACTCATATTTAGCCTGTCACCCCACACTCAGACAGTCATATCGCACACACGCACTCAGTCTGTCACACACACACTACATGTCACATCACACATACACACTCAGCCTGTCAGCATACACTCAACCTGTCACATCACACCCACACAGCCAGCATTTCACATCACACATACACACAGCCTGTCACATCACACTGAGCCTGTCACACACACTTAGACTGTCACATGACACTCACGAGCCTGTCACACACACTTAGACTGTCACATGACACTCACATTCAGACTGTCTCTCACACACACAGACAGCCTGTCACACACATTCAGTCTGTTACATGACACTCAGTATTTCACATCACACTGTGTCAGTCACATCACACATACACTCATCCTGTCACATCACACTGTCACCCCACACACCCACTCAGCCTATCACACACACAGCGTGTCCCATGCACACACAGCCTGTCACACACACATACTCAGCCTGTCACATCACACTCAGCATGTCTGTCACATTACACTCATATTTAGCCGGTCACCCCACACTCGGCCTGTCACATCACACTCAGCCTGTCACACCACACTCAACATGTCACATCATACATACACACTAAACCTGTCACCCACACTCAGCCTGTCACATCACACTCACTCAGCATGTCACCCCACACTCAGGATGACACATCCTGCATACACTCAGCCTGTCACCCCACACTCAGCCTGTCACCCACACTCAGCCTGTCACCCCACATTCAGCATGTCACATCACACGTACACTTAGCCTGTCACCCCACACTCAGCATGTCACATCACACATACACACTCAGCCTGTCCCCCACACTCAGCCTGTCACCCCACATTCAGCCTGTCACATCACACTCAGGATAACACATCCTGCATACACGCTAAGCCTGTCACCCACACTCAGCCTGTCACCCCACACACACACTAAACCTGTCAAACACACGCACATCCTGTCACATCACACTCATATTTAGCCTGTCATCCGACACTAAGCATGTCACATCACACATACACTCAGCCTGTCACGCACACACACACTCAGCCTGTTAACCCACACTCAGAATGTCACATCGCACATACTCACTCAGTCTGTCACACACACTCTCACACATACACTCATATTTAGCCTTTCACCCCACATACCCACTCAGCCTATCACACACACGCAGCCAGTCACAAACACATTCTCATCCTATCACATCACAATCAGCATGTCACATCACACTCATATTTAGCCTGTCACCTCAAACTCAGCTCACACTCAGACTGTCACACACTCACACTCAGACTGTCACATACTTAGCCCGTCACCCCACATTCCCAATCAGCCAGTCACACACCCACTCCGCCTGTCACATCACACTCAGCCTCTCACTTCACACATACACTCACCCTGTCACATCACACTCACACTGTCACACATACACTCATATTTAGCCTGTCACCCCACATACCCACTCAGCCTATCACACACACACAGCCTGTCACACACATACTCATCCTATCACATCACACTCAGCATGTGCCATCACACTCATATTTAGCCTGTCACCCCACACTCAGACTGTCACATCACACTTACACTCATACTGTCCCACACTCAGCATGTCACATCACACATACACTCAGCCTGTCACATCACACTCAGCATGTCACATCACACACATATTTAGCCTGTCACCTCAAACTGTCAAAATCACAATCAGACTGTCACACACTTGACATCCTGTCAAGTCACACATACACTCATCCTGTCACATACATTCATATTTAGCATGTCACCCCACAGACACACGCAGCCTATCACACACACACAGACTGTCACATCACACCTACACTCAGTCTGTCACATACACACACTCAGTCTGTCACACACACACACTCAGTCTGTCATACACACACACACTCAGTCTGTCAGCACACACTCAGCCTGTCAGCACACTCTCAGCCTGTCACATCATACACACAGCCTGTCACATACACACACTCATCCTGTCACACACACACTCAGCCTGTCACACACACACTCAGCATGTCACATCACACATACACAGCCTGTCAGCACACTCTCAGCCTGTCACATCACACACACAGCCTGTCACACACACACTCAGCCTGTCACACACACACTCAGCCTGTCACACCACACTCAGCCTGTCACATCCCACATACACTCAGCCGGTCACATCACACTGAGCCTGTCACCCCACACTCAGCATGTCACATCACACATACATTCAGCCTGTCACATCACACTTTGCATGTCACATCACACTCACATTTAGCCTGTCACCCCAAACTCAGTTCACACTCACACTGTCACACAGTCATCCTGTCACATCACACATACACTCAGCCTGTCAGCTCACATACCCACTCAGCTTCTCACACACACACTCCAACTTTCATATCACACTCGGCCTGTCACATCACACATACACTCATGCTGTCACATCACACTCACACTATCATACATACACTCATATTTAGCCTGTCACCCCACATACCCACTCAGCCTATCACACACACACAGCCTGTCACACACACATACTCATCCTGTCACATCACATTCAGCATGTCCCATCACACTCATATTTAGCCTGTCACCCCACACTCAGACTGTCACATCACACTTACACTCAGACTGTCCCACACTCAGCATGTCACATCCCACATACACTCAGCCTGTCACATCACACTCAGCATGTCACATCACACTCATATTTAGCCTGTCACCCCAAACTCAGCCTGTCAAATCACAATCAGACTGTCACACACTCATCCTGTCACATCACACTCCCCCTGTTACACATACATTCATATTTAGCCTGTCACCCAACATACACACTCAGCCTGTCACACACACACACAGACTGTCACACACACACACACACACTCAGCCCGTCACACACACACACTCAGCATGTCACATCACACATACACACTCAGCCTGTCAGCACACACTCAGCCTGTCACATCACACACACAGCCTGTCACACACACACTCAGTCTGTCATACACATACACGCAGCCTGTCACACACACACACTCAGCATGTCACACACACACACTCAGCATGTCACATCACACGTACACACTCAGCCTGTCCACACACACTCAGCCTGTAACATCACACTCTCAGCCTGTCACATCACACACACCCTGTCACACACACACTCAGTCTGTTATACATACACACACTCAGCCTGTCACACATACACACTCAGCATGTCACGTCACACACACACACTCAGCTTGTCACATCACACATACACACTCAGCCTGTCAGCACACGCTCAGCCTGTCACATCACACTCTCAGCCTGTCACACACACTCAGCCTGTCACACACACCCAGCCTGTCACACACACCCAGTCTGTCACACACATCCAGTCTGTCACACACACTCAGCCTGTCACACACACACTCAGCATGTCACATTGCACATACACACTCAGCCTGTCAGCACACTCTCAGCCTGTCACATCACACACACAGCCTGTCACGCACACACTCAGCATGTCACATCACACATACCCTCAGCCGGTCACATCACACTGAGCCTGTCACCCCACACTCAGCATGTCACATCACACATACATTCAGCCTGTCACATCACACTTTGCATGTCACATCACACTCATATTTAGCCTGTCACCCCAAACTCAGTTCACACTCATCCTGTCATATCACATATACACTCAGCCTGTCAGCCCACATACCCACTCAGCCTCTTACACACACACTCGGCCTGTCACATCACACATACACTCATCCTGTCATACATACACTCATATTTAGCCTGTCACCCCACATACCCACTCAGCCTATCACACACACACAGACTGTCACATCACACTCAGCATGTCACATCACACTGATATTTAGCCTGTCACCCCACACTCAGCCTGTCACATCACACATACACTCAGCCTGTCACATCACACTCAGAATGTCACATCACACATACACGCTCAGTCTATCACACACACTCAGCCTGTCACATTACACACAGCCTGTCACACACACACTGAGCCTGTCACACACACACTGAGCCTGTCACACACACACTCAGCCTGTCACATCACACTCAGCCTGTCACATCACACTCAGCCTGTCACCCCACACTCAGCCTGTCACCCCACACATACACTCAGCCTGTCACATCACACCCAGACTTTCACACTCACATTTAGCATGTCACATCACACATACACTCAGCCTGTCACCCCACACTCAACCTGTCACATCACACATACACTCAGCCTGTCACATCACATACCCCCTCAGCCTGACACTCTCCTGGGTTGAGGTGTGCTCAGCGCAGGAGGGACAGCCTGTCAGCAGATCCCCATCTCACATTCTCCTCCTCGCTCCTCCAGGTGCTCGGCAGTAGAAGGTGCAGCCTCATGCTGGCACTGCCCTGAGATCTGACCCCCCCCCCCAGCAGTCTGTTAACCCTTTCATGCCTACTTCCCTAAATCCAGAGCAACTGAATTTACGTTTCCTAAAATATTAGTCTTTGACATGGAATGAAGCATTGAGATGATAACCTATGAGAACATTAGGAGAAATCCCCAGTACTTCTGGCACCTACATCTCTTCTCCTTTATTCAAACTGGTTTGAAGAAATTGGAGACAGAGAATGTTTATAATATACACTGAGAGACACAGCATTATTTCAGTGGAATGCAACTGCCCAAGTAAAAAACAAATACTGTCTTGGAGAATGAACACAACCTCACAACATCTAACTTACTTGGAGAGAAATCCCAAATAGTATTAAATATTGGTAGACCCTACTTGGACACACAGCCACCTCATCTAGTGTGTTCTGCCTGCTGACTGGATCATTGTCCATCAGACTCTCATCTTTTTGTATCACTTCCCCATCTCCTTTACACTGTAAGCTCTCGGGAGCAGGGTCGTCACTTCTTCATGGCCCAGAATGTCTTGTCCTTTGTCGTACAGGGTACCGATTGTAAATAGTTAATGTGTGTCTTGTTTTTTCCCCCTAATTCGTTTTTTGTGACATTTGCAGGCAACTGAATACTCTGTATCAGAGACTTTGTCTTGTAATAAGTCATATTGAGATGATGCTCTTTGGAATTTTATGTTATGTATATTAAGTGGCAAAATGCTTTAAAAATCCAATGGGCGTCACACTAGACACTAAGCAAACACCACACTAGACACTAATCATATAGCCCTGCGTGCAAAGTATTGGTATATAAGATATAGCAAGTTCCATAAAGTTCTGCACATTACAGAAACATAATGTGCCATCCACACACAGGTATATAAACATATAGTAAACTCCATATAGCCCTGAACATTACAGACATCAATGTTCCCTCTAATTTTTTGCATTCTGTGTGCTCTAAATTTTTTTGATGTGCAACATTTTGCAAGTAGAGTAATCTTTTGTGCTCATTGGAGAGTCAGGTGATGATGTTATTGTGTCTTAAGCTCACTAGCATACGTTGCTTGAAATTTAGCATTTGTTTACGATACATGCATATTCTAATAAGGATTTGTTAAAATTTTATTTTTCCTTCCCAGATACATAACTTTACTTTTATTCGTAATAAATCTCATCTGTCATTTAGTCACCCATTTCTCTAATTTATGCAAATCCCTTTGGAGGGAAAGTACATCATTGTCCGATTTAATTACCTTGCACAACTTTGTGTCATCAGCAAAAATGGAGACACCACACTCCAATCCCACCTCTAAGTCATTAACAGATACGTTAAAAAGGAGAGGACCTAATACTGAACACTGAGGAACCCCACTTACCACATTAGTCCAATCTGGCAGCGGAGGGAAGTCCAGGGAGGTCAACACAAAAAATAAATTGGGGAAGGGGATACAATTTTATTTTTGCACCAGGGCCCTCCATATACATTGACTAGCTCTGCCACTGGGCCCTTTTAAGGTCTTAGGGGCCCCTATAAGGTCATTCAAGTGAAATAGGTTGCTCTTTACTGCCACAGAGCAACTACATATTCAAAGCAGTCTTTTCAGCACTTTCATTTTATATACGAAAACACAATATTAAATATTTTCAATGGCAATGTTTTCAATATGACTACCATTAAAATAGCAAACCTGAGAAAAATAAATTTGATTGGTATAAATTCTGAAGTTTGACAACTATGCTATAGAACATCAAACATGGAGATTTAGCTTTTGCTGTTAGTGAATTTTGATGGCTCTGATTTTAGATATTTAATGGCAATTGTTAGTAGAAATGTATGAGCAAGTGAAAGCCCTATGCCTTAATAGACTATGGCTCCCAATTTAATTGCAAGCCCATAACTACCTTCATACAGGCCGCATGTCTGCAGGTTAGAAATTTGTTACAATTCCGGCTGTATTCAATTGACTCAAGCCTGCAATTACAGGGATAAAGTCTAAAACCATAAACCATGAACCCATACGTAGCATTTCAGGACATGATCAATAAAGCACGCCCATAAGTTACAATTTGGACAGAGCCAATAGTAAATTGGACCGTCATCATTACGTCAGTAAAACATGGAGTTTATACTACAATCAATAAGTGTTTAGATGTCCGATCTGCAATCGAACTCGCAATACAGAAATATAGAAATCAATAAAAAATCAATAAATAAACTGGTCTAGTCCATGTGGGCGGCCTGATATGTATTAACTCTTTGATTCCTGGAATCAATATAACACGGAAATAAAAGTTTACATTTTTTTTTTCTAGTGCAGATTTGTGGGCTTGAGACTGTTGTGCAATTAATTCTAATGTCTTTCATTGCTTTCCCCGTATTTTAAAGTACAGTAGTGTGTTTGTTTATATTTGCTTTTACAGTGCAATGCACAGATGTTTAACCCACTTGCAAAACTTCCTCTCTAGAAATTATTGATACATTTGCCATTTATGGGTCTGAAGGAAATTGCAGGCTTGTTGAATTGTTGTAATTGAATATGAATTAGGACTGGTAACATTTGCGGGCTTGAAACATCAAAGGAGTAGATAGAACGGAGTTAAGTTTTTTACAAAGCAGTGGTTTTGAGCCTGTAACTCGCAAATGGATTGAGAGTAGCAAAATGTTTGCAACTGAATATCAGTAACTTTCATGGCCTACATTACAGGCTCCAGTAATTACAATTTGTCCAATTGAATGGGGGCCTATGAGATGTATATTCTTGGTCTATAGGTGGGAGCAGCACAGTGCAAGGTAACCTTTTTAAAGGATGAAGTATATGCTCTTCAATTCTTCAAGTGGAACACACAATTCATTTTTGTTCGATATATATATATATATATATATATATATATATATATATATATATATATATCAAAAATGGTAGAAGTCTAGTGAGAAGTGTGTTTAGTGAGTAACTTTAAGTACATTTAAGTATGTTACACTCGTAATGTTTGAAAAATCAATGCAGAGGCTAGCCCTAAGTTTCGTCTTTGGCTTGTCAGTATTGATTGTGTGTGGGTAACTAGCAATCAGGATGCAAACACCTAACAGAATATGTGGCAACTTTACTTACAACTTTAAATATGTGTAACATTACAGTCTGGGCAATAGAATAGGGCCCCTTGTTTTTAGTGTGTAAATATATCAATAGCTGTTCTCATAACTTGATTTAGTATGTTTACCACCTGTAAGTGAGTTGAAAATGAAGTTGAAAATGAAATTGAGTCTTAAATTGGACAATGGCTTAAGAAGAAGTGATAAATGGAGAGCTTAATCTGTATTATGTTTATTATTAAGAACATAATTTGTTATATTATTTACCTTGGTTAACTTGGTCACTAATTTGCAAGCGATGTAAAGGAGATCAGTTATGGTGAACATCTTTTATGGGTAAATTTGCCATTGTAGCCTCAGTGAAGCACATCAAAGTCTATATGAAGCATAGTGAATTTACCCCAAAGTGTATTGAGTTAATCATATCTTGTATCTCTACTAGTTATTACAGGTGATGCAAATGTTTTTGCAGATTTCTCTCTGTACTTTGTAAAGAAAGTACTGATAGCTCAAAATGTACCATTCCATTCAGGTAAGTGTTCTGTAAGTCTTCTACATTATAACAATAGAACAACTAAAATGCTGCACATATTGTTCAGTATGCATGTCTATTAAGGTTTAGTTTTCCAATTAAAGTTTCTAACAAATACAATATACTTCAGTGGAATAAAGTAAATCTTATTCTGAATTTTATTGATAAATGTCTTGTCATTGAAAATGCTACCTAATTATGCTTGATTTGTGACCACTATTAGATGGATAACTAAGGAAACAAAATAATTATGTCTGGGAATGTATTCATTTGGAGTGGTGCTGTTCAAAAATGAGTAGTGTCAAGTGGTTACACAGATTCTGAAACAAGAAAACCAAGTTTTATGAGTTTACAGCTCCTTCTGCTGTTAGGATAGTCACCCAGGTAATAAAACATATACCGAGAGATATATTGTAGACTGAAATATTCTGTGTATTTAAGGCCTCTACATTTAACAAGGAAGGCCAGAGGGCTGCAGCTTCATTTTATTTTATTACCCTCACCCCAAAGCAACACAGGGCCTTCCAAGATTTTTTCTTCATTACATGTGTATTATATGTACATTATATCATATGTACGTTATATCATATGTACATTACTTTATATTAGTTTTTTTTATTAATGTAAGAGTTTTCTGTACTATGTATTACACATTGTTTATTTAATACATATTTAAATAGAGACTTTCTGGCTTTGTGGATGGCTCCACCCCCAACAGTGACATTGCCTTTGCATATACTATTTTAAGCTCCAGCTTAAAAAGATGGTGACGGGCAACATGGCTGTCCCTATACTGAGCAAATATTATTGGCAAAATAAAGCAAGCAAGCTTTCACATATTTCATCAAAATACTCATAAACATTATAGAAGAGACTCATTTTGATTCAATATAAACATTTTCCAGCTTTAAGAAGCCATTTAATATTTAGTAAAATACTAAATTAATAAAAAAAATAGAGTAGAAAATATAAGTAGAAGAGTGTCTAGAGACTAGATTTTATTGTTGCCTCAATATATCATCACATGATACACAAAGATCCTCAGCAAAGCAGTTTTCAAGTGGTCCAAGAAAAAAAGGTTGGGACCACAGAATGGTTGGCCAGTACTCCACCAAAGAGAATGGCACCAAACCTTGCAACAAAAATCGTTGCAAATTATGTCACACCAAAAGCTTTAGCATCAGAGGGTCATATTCATGCACATCATCCAATGTAGTCTACATGATACAATGTACTGTTTGTGAAATGGGCTGTTACATTGGAGGTAGCAGCCAGAAACTACATTTAAGGATGAATCTGCACAGACTCTCCAACAGATATCACAATGAAGACAGGAACTGTACCCCAGTGGGACACAAATTTTCACAAAATAAACCACTCCATCCAGAACTTGAAAATGTAAATATTTAATACGAAATATACGGGCCTCAATGTATATATGGAATTTTTGTCTTATAACCTTCTATATTCCTGATATGATTTTTTTTTGTCTCTGGTCTTTCTGGTCTGTTTCTGTCTCCTCCACCTACAGTATTAGGGTACCTTACTGCCTACACTCATGGAGTCTTCTTCACAGCGGACCGAACAAAACATTATTTTTTATCTTTTCTTTTTTTCAATGGGAATCTAATATCAGTATAGCTCTGGGCTTGATATGTTTGTCCAATAAAAAAGTTATCACTATATACAGCAATACTATTATTATTTTTATATATATATATATATATATATATATATATATATATATATATATGTATATATATATATGTGTGTGTGTGTGTATGTATAGAATTTGTTATGATATTTGAATGTGCTTACATAAAAAAGCCCTTCAGTTACCTTTATTTGTGTATTTACAGTGTATGACATCAGATGTACTTAGATGCTAGTTCACTGAAAAACAGAACATGCAGCTTCAAATTATCTACCATGAATTCTCATTGAGGAAATGTTGACTAATCAACTTAATTGCACTTAAGACTGAATATGTATGGATTCCATTAAAGCCTAGTTTCTATTACTATTCTCCCCCTCCTCCTAATGTAATTTGAGACGTACTGTATGCTCTTGGGTTATTTTTTACTTAGAGCACTTCAATAGATGCATGAAGCAATCAAACCAAAGGAGCATGTTTAACCCCTTCACTGCCAGACAGGAGGGTAAATCTATCGTTCATAGTAGCATCTGTGTCTCTTCTCCCTAAAACATAGTTTTCAGGGTTAAACAGGTGGATAAGTCAAAATTACTATGCTTCCAATTGAGCCAGCTGTTCTTTAATATGGTTTTTATATATAACCTGGCTTATTACAGAGTTTAGAGAATTAGGAACTCTGCTCTAATGCTAACTCCATTGTATTTCATAAAAAAACTGTAACTGCTAATAGAGGAACAATCATTGTGTTATAATATAAATCCTATTACAGAAGTATTTTAAGCAATATATACCTAATTTAAAATCTGCATTTTTTTTTATTACCAACCCAATACATGTTAGGCACGTTTATAGGAACATTACAGGATCTTATAAATGTAACACATAATAATTTTAGTAGTCATATAAAATGTTTTTTTTACTTCAGTCCTATCCACGTGTTAATCTGACCCCCCAATCAACGCAGCGCACTAGGGGACTGGATTTAAACAATTCCCGACCGTCTAGCGTATGTGCACTGCTGATTGGCATATTAGCCAATCACACTAGCCAAATGTTATTATACGCACATTTAATTAGAAATGTATTTATTTATTGTATTTAGTTTTTTTACAGTATGTATATATATATATATATATATATATATATATATATATATATATATATATATATACACACACACACATGTAAATATAAATGTTTTTATTGTATTTTTTATGTTTTTAATGTATTTATGTAGAATGTTTTTACTAATGCATATATACAGTGCCTTGCAAAAGTATTCACCGCCACTTATTATTATTATTATTATCTTTATTTATATAGCGCCAACATATTCCGTAGCGCTGTACAGGGGGTTAGTACATGGCAAAAAAACAAACTTAACACCTTAAAGAATGGAGGGCCCTGTTCCACTTGACTTTCTACCAATGTTTTGCTAATAAGAATGTATGTGATGGATCAGAACACAGTAGTCTAAGTTGGTAAAGTGAAATGAGAAAATATATACATAAAACTATCTTTTAGAAATAGAAAACAGAAAATTGGCATGTGCATATGTATTCACCTCCTTATTAAGCCCATAAAAAGCTCTGGTGCAACCAATTACCTTCAGAAGTCACATAATTAGTGAAATAATGTCCACCTGTGTGGAATCTAAGCGTCACATGATCTGTCATTACATATACACACCTTTTTTGAAAGGCCCCAGAGGCTGCAACACCTAAGCAAGAAGCACCACTAACCAAACACTGCCATGAAGACCAAGGAACTCTCCAAACAAGTAAGGGACAATGTTGTTGAGAAGTACAAGTCAGGGTTAGGTTATAAAACAATATCCAAATCTTTGATGATCCCCAGGAGCACCATCAAATCTATCATAACCAAATGGAAAGAACATGGCACAACAGCAAACCTGCCAAGAGACGGCCGCCCCAAAAAACTCACGGACCGGGCAAGGAGGGCATTAATCAGAGAGGCAGCACAGAGACCTAAGGTAACCCTGGAGGAACTGCAGAGTTCCACAGCAGAGACTGGAGTATCTGTACATAGGACGACAATAAGCCGTACGCTCCATAGAGTTGGGCTTTATGGCACAGTGGCCAGAAGAAAGCCATTACTTTCAGCAAAAAACAAAATGGCATGTTCTGAGTTTGCGAAAAGGCATGTGGGAGACTCCCAAAATGTTTGAAGGAAGGTGTTCTGGTCTGATGAGACTAAAATTGAACTTTTTGACCATCAAAGAAAATGCTATGTCTGGTGGAAACCCAACATGTCACATCACCCAAATAACACTATCCCCACAGTGAAACATGGTGGTGGCAGCATCATGTTTTGGGGATGTTTTTCAGCAGCCGAGAAACTGGTTGGAGTTGAGGGAAAGATGGATGGTGCTAAATACAGGGATATTCTTGAGCAAAACCTTTACCACTCTGTGTTTGATTTGAGGCTCGGACTGAGGTTCACCTTCCAGCAGGACAATGACCCCAAACACACTGCTAAAGCAACACTTGGGGAAACATGTAAATGTGTTGGAATTGGCTAGTCAAGGCCCAGACCTCAATCCAATAGAAAATCTGTGGTCAGACTTAAAGATTGCTGTTCACAAGTGCAAACGATTCAACTTGAAGGAGCTGGAGCAGTTTTGCAAGGAGGAATGGGGAAAAATCCCAGTGGTAAGATGTGGCAAGCTCATAGAGACTTATCCAAAGTGACTTGGAGCTGTGATTGCCATAAAAGGTGGATCTACAAAGTATTGACTTTAGGGGGGTGAATAGTTATGCACATTGACTTTTTCTGTTATTTTGTCCTATTTGTTGTTTGCTTCACAATAAAAAATCTTCAAAGTTGTGGGCATGTTCTGTAAATTAAATGATGCATAACATGAAATGTATGCAAATTTTATCAGGGATTTTGAGGGGGCGTCAACATTGAAAGCCAACTGTTTGCAAAGCAAGAAATTCAGCAGACTTTAGGGTAAGTGTTTAAATGTTTATCTTGCTATTTTATCATGAAAATGTTTTCATACAATACTAATTCTCCTCTGTCAGATGCATTCATAATCCAGCAAATGTACATATCCCTTCAATATTAAAGCTTTTGATTCCCAGATTGCCAAGATCTATTTTCAAAGTGTCTATTCTTCTGTAACACTGTTCAAACTTCATTTAATGATAGAATATAAACTTGTTTCCAATTTTAAGCTATTAACATTTAACCACTATTACTATTTGAATAACAAAGGCTTTTTCTGCATATTTAAGATTAACTGGATATATGTGAAATAAAGCTTTTTTGGGTGATTGAATAATAGTTTTCTTAATTATCTTGGAAATATAATCAAAACATGAGAACCACAAATTCTTAATTAAATTACATTCCTACCAAATATGTTTGTGGGATCCTTTTTGTATGCAAAGTCGCCAACATTTTTCCAGATTGCTATCTTTTTTCATTAATGCTATTTTAGAAGGGACTAAATACCATTGTTGCATGGTTTTGAAGTATACTTCTCTAAGTGCTTGATTTTTGATAACCTTTTGAGTAAGTTCAAAAGCCTTGAACCATTTCTCTGCCAGCCAAGTTGCTTTAAAGTCCCTTTCCCATTTTTTTATTTGAACAGTTTTCTCTAAATCGCCTTCTCTTTTTAAAATGTTATAACACTTAGAAATTAAATGTTTGCCATTGTTATGTACTGCTAACTTTTCAAATTGGAAGAGACCTCTATTTGCTCGTAATCTATATTTTGAATTATTAATAGTTCTCAATATGATTTCATATTCAATGCATCTACTTCTCTGTAGATTACATTCTAAACATAAATCTGAAAAGGTTTTAAGCCCTCTAGTATCTTATAAGTCGCCTAACAAACTAATGTTCCATCTTTCCCAGCCATACTTAAAGGGTAATGCAAGTTTCTTACTCAACCAGTCTAAAGGGGTACCAGGTGAGGTGCATGAGGATAAATTCAATTTCATATTCCATTTGAACCATGTTTTGATTACCAAAATTGAGTTTTTAACCGCATCAAGGATACTCTTATCTTGCCAAATCCAATGTTCAATAACTTCATTAGATATTAGTATATTTTCAATCAATCAATGAAAGATTGCATTTTTTTAAAGATAAACAGCCTTATTAAATTGCGATTCTGTAAATTTAAAAGGGCTCTATTTAAGCACATAGCATATTTTTTTTTTACAGAAGTTTTTTTTAAGCCACTTCTTCGTTGTGTTTTTGAATACTGACTTGGTATCCTTGGTCCAGTTGAACTGCAATGTTCGCCTGTCCAAGCATCTCAAACTTGATCCTGTTATCCAAGTGAGCTTTAGAACTTTTGTGTTTCGCCAATTTGTCAGCTAGATGTTTTACGTCAGTCACTCCAGTTTTGGTCCAAGCAGCGTCACCACCAAATAGGATGCATGGCAAACAATATAAGGCCTTCCTAGAAACGCTTCCACAAAGCCAGTCGTTCTTCTTGTACCATTCAGTATTGAAATGTATATTGCTTCCCTCTATCTCTTGCGATTTGCTGCAGATTTATCTCTGGTTGGTCAGGTCCTAACCCTTTTACTTCCACCTTCTCCTCATAGGTTAGGGTGCCGAAAGGCTTCACAAGTAGAGAGTCAATAGTATTCATTTCTGATACCAATAGAAGAAAGAGATCACGGTATATTAATTTATATTATGTCACAAAATATCTTAAAAATAACAGTCTGTTGAATTCATTGGTATACATTACAGATTGCAAACCCTCATGTGACAAGACTACATCAACATCAAATTTGCACCTATACGCATGGACAGAAAATTAAAAGCAATGATACTCACCAACAGTTGACTCTCCTTCTCGGGGTATTCACGTCCAGTAAATCAACCAACGAGTCCAAACAAATCTGCTTCCACAGATAGTTTGCACCTGGGGGGTGATAGAAAACAACAAAAAAAACATTAGAACTTTCAAGACCCAAACCTTAACTTTTTAAACCTTAAAAGACCAAGTGTGACCATATAGGCCCCAACCGCACCTTAAAAACCTTAAATAACAAATTGGGACCATATAGGCCCCAACTGCACCTTAAAAACCCTAAATAACAAATTGGGACCATATAGGCCCCAACCGCACATTAAAAACCCTAAATAACAAATTGGGACCATATAGGCCCCAACCGCACCTTAAAAACCCTAAATAACAAATTGGGACCATATAGGCCCCAACCGCACCTTAAAAACCCTAAATAACAAATTGGGACCATATAGGCCCCAACAGCACCTTAAAAACCCTAAATAACAAATTGGGACCATATAGGCCCCAACCGCACCTTAAAACCCATAAATAACAAATTGGGACCATATAGGCCCCAACCGCACCTTAAAACCCCTAAATAACAAATTGGGACCATATAGGCCCCAACCGCACCTTAAAAACCCTAAATAACAAATTGGGACCATATAGGCCCCAACCGCACCTTAAAAACCTTAAATAACAAATTGGGACCATATAGGCCCCAACCGCACCTTAAAAACCCTAAATAACAAATTGGGACCATGTAGGCCCAAATTGTACATGAAAAAAAAAAGAAAAAATATATATATATATATCAATTGATATCAATATATCTCAATATATATATATATATATATATATAAATCAATAATCAATATATAAATTAATCAATATATAAATATATATATATATATATATATCTCAATATATATATATATATATCAATCAATAATCAATATATAAATCAATCAATATATAAATATATATATATATATCAATCAATATATCTTTCAATCAATATATATATATATATATAAATATATATATATATATATCAATCAATATATATATATCAATATATATAAATATATATATATATATATCTATATATATCTATATATATATCACACACACACACATAAAAAATATACATAAATATACATAAACATATACATAAAAAAATATATATTAATTGATATATATTATTTGATTAATTGATGTACTTTATAACTTATTTTATTATATTGTTCATGTATTTCTATTACACATTATTTTTTATACATATTTCAGTGCTATTTTTTGGCTATACATGTTACAGGATATTATCCTGTAACATGTATATCACATAAATAGCCCTGTAATATGTATAATACATACAGGGTCAAACAAGTTCACACTAACCTTTTTATCCCTTACAGGCTTCCATACCTGCTTGCTGATTTGCTAATTTTTTTAAAGACTCTCATTGGCTGAAATCGATGTCAATCAAAAATTTCAGCCAATCAGAGTCCTTCAAAAATTAGTATATAAAGCAGAGCGTCGGAAAAATCCAATTAATCGCAGGTGGAGCGCCTTGTAGGAGGAGCTCTGTTAGTTTGTTGTTTTTTTTTTTTTTTAGAGCGTCTGTTTTTTTTTGGTGGAGGCCTCTTTCAATGGGCCAGAATGGATGGACAATGGCTTCAATCAAGATTGGATTATTTTTGGACAATAGCTTCAATCAAGATTGGATTATTTATTTGACCAGTGGCTTCAATCAACATTGGATTATTTATTTGACTGTGACATGGGCTTCAATCAACATTGGATTATTTATTTGACATGGGCTTCAATCAACATTGGATTATTTATTTGACATGGGCTTCAATCAACATTGGATTTTATGACATGGTCTTCAATCAACATTGGATTATTATGACTATCCAGGTCATAGAGGGCAGAAGGCCAACGCTGGAGGGGTCAATTTGACAGGTAAGTATGTGCTGTTGTTTATTTTATTTTTATTATTGTTTGTTTAATATGTATGTGCTGTTTAATTTATTTGTATTATTGTTTGTTTAGTATGTGTGATGTTTTTACTGTATTGTTTTTCCCTTACCTTATTTTTATTTTATCTTTAAAAGTGACAGGCACATGCACATGCCTGTTACTTCTAAAAATGGAATAAAAATAGGGGGGGGGGGGGGGTGCTGCTAGGTAGGTAGTTGGATCAGGGTGGGGTCGGTCACGCTCACGCGCCCATCGGTCGGTCAGTGGCCGCGTAGGCCACGATCAGGGGTGGCACAGGCCTCATGGGGGTGATCATCCACCCCCATGTGGCCTGTGCAACCCCGCTCACCGCCTGAATACCCCGACCACCGTGATCGGGGTAATCGGGCGGTGGCATAGCATAGGCCACATCGGGGTGGTGGAGATCAGGGGTGGCACAGGCCTCATCATGGGGGTGATCCGATCACCCCCATGTGGCCTGTGCCACCCTGCTCACCACCCGACTACCCCGATCCCGTGATCGGGGTAATCGGGCGGTGGCATAGCATAGGGCAGGCCACATCGGGGTGATCGGGGGTGGCACAGGCCACATGGGGGTGATGGCTGGGGGTGGCACCAGGCATTGCAGGCCTAGGGTCGTCGGTGGTAGGTAAGTTGGTGGGTGGCTGGGTAGGTGGAAGGCTAGGCAGGCATAGTGGGGTAACTGGGTGACCCTACCTTTTATTAGGGCCACTAGGGGTTTGGTTTAGCCAGGGGCAGGGCAAGTGCCAGGTAGACTTACTGTTAGGCAGGCTGCAGAGCAGATGTGAGTAGTTTCAGCCAGGGAGGTCTCTCAGTCTCAGCGTGACCAGGGTCAGGAAACAGAAAGGGGGAAGGGACAGGCAACTGGTGGTTTTATTCACTGTATCAGTCAATCAAAAAGTAAACTCGAGGCCCTATTAGCTGGCGGGCGCTCGGGGCTAACGGTCTGGGTGGGTTTACAATGTTCTCTTGGCAACTGTACAGCCTTCCATCATTGATTGGTCAATGATGGAAGACTGTCAGTCATTAAATTGATACATTTATGACCGCCCATGGATATCGTCACTGTGCTGGTGGGCGGCATGCATTAACGGTCAGGGGGCCAGGCCAGGCCTCATTGAAGAGAAGAGTCTAAAGGTTAGTGTACTTTACCAGTGTAATATGATCACACAGGGTGCAGGGGGCTACAATAGATACACAGCAGCATTAGTTAACATATACACACAGCGCAAGGGGTTATTTTAAAGTGACAGTGTCCCTGGGAATAGTTTACTTCATTTTATTACTGTATTAACACTTGAATGATGATGTACACCTTATATTTAATTGTTTTTGGGTTATTACTAATACATTGTTGTGTTTTTTTATTGCAGGGTCACGAAAATATTTGGGCGGGCGTTTGCCCTGACGCCCCAATGGACGGGCCGCCCTTGAAAGAATCTCATTACAGGATATGTAGCAGAACAAGAACAAAGGTCTCTATTCAATTGAGAAAATTCTTGTTTCGGGAGCCCGTAATAAAGCCCATAAACTAACTTGCTATTCAATTGCCGTCTTTTCTATAGCCGCAAACGATTTGCGGGTTACGGGCTGAAAATCCCTGCAATTGTTAAAATCAGAACTCCGACCCAGCTAAGTCTTTGATCCTTCAAGCCCGTAAATGTGCAAAAATTGCAAACCTCTATTCAATTGCTGCAATTCCTCAAGCCCGCAAATGTTTTCACACTCGTAAAAGGCAAATGTAGAAGAAAATCATACGGGTACCATATAGGACACACAAGGAGGTTAAACACCTGTAGCACTGTAAATACAAATAAAATAAAAAATCAATACTGCACTTTAAAGTAAGGAAAGACAGAATTAATTGCACAACAGTCTCAAGCTCGCAAATCTGCAATTAAAAATGATTTTTTTAATGTTTTATTTCCGTGTCATATCAGTCTCTTGAACCAAGTAGTTAATACATATCAGGCCACCCACATGGACTAGAACATTTCCTTCCTTCATTTTTTATATTTTGTACATTGCCGGATTGCGAGTCCAATCGCATATCAGACTTCTAAACGCTAATTGATTTACATTTAACCTCCATGTTTTACTGATGTAATGATGACGGTCTCATTAACTATTGGCTGTTTATCAATCGGTAGTTAAGGCCTTGCTTAACTGATCATGATCACTCAGAAATGCTACTTATGGGTGCGTGGTTTACGGTTTTTGGCTTTAGGACAGGTAGTTGTGGGCTTGTTCAATTGAAACACTCTGTAGCTGTTGCAAATTTGCAATTGAATAAGGCTCCAAGAGTTTTATAGTACTGACCTATGTGTAATGCAACATGAGCAAAGTTAAATATACAATAATAAATTGGTAATTCATATGACATATTTAACTCATAGCTTTGGATGCTCCACTGTTTAATGTACTCATAGGAAAGCAACAGATATTTTTGCTACTAGTTCCTGTTACTAATCTCTAAAATGGGTTTTTCCTTCATGTTAATCATTTTGATTTATCCACCTCTCACCGTATCCTCTAAGCCTTAGAATGTATAGAAATTACTTACAACATTAGCAGTTGTGTAAGACATAAAAACATGTTTTGGAAAAGACTGCCTATGTATAGAAGAATCCATTTTGTGTTTGTTACAATACTTCCTGAGAGCTGACATTGCTATCTGGAAAGGAATGCCCCTCTCACACACAATTTCCACCAATGTATTGTGGATGCCTCCGGGGACCAGAAGATGCATGTTTTTTTATTTTTTAGAATTTAAAACTAGCTTAATGACTCTTTCCATGCTTAATCAGATTTAAAGTTCATGTCCCAAGTTAAAGGAACCATAGACAGTGAGTGAAAAACAAGACACTCCCAATACATGACATCATAATCATTATGTCGTAAAACAGAAACTCCACTTTAATAATTATTTTCAATAGTTATATTCAGCGTATACTCAATAGAAAAACCATTAGGTGTCTAGAATAAATTAAATTAAAAAACAATAAAAAATGTAAAAAACCTAATATGCAAAAAGGCTGCACAAGTAAATGGGATATATACACCATGTAGCAGAGTATAAGGATACAAGCTTATCAACATACAACTTTTAAATCAAATTAATTAAATCTAGTTCTTTGTTCGAACAATACCATCTAACTCTCTAATTTTGGAAACATTCTTTTTCCGTAACATAATTTTAATGTCTCCCTTTCTCCTATCAGCCCTAACACAATCAATAACCTGGTATTTTAATTAATAATTGCTATAATGGAATTCAACAAAATGTTTTGGTACAGGTAACTCCACTTTAGAATTACATATAGTACTCTCATGGACTCTAACAGCCCTATTAAATTCCAAGCCCGTAAGTGCAACTTAAGACCAGCAACAGCTGCGGGCTAAAAATTTGGGCGAGTTACAGAACTCTTAAATTCGAGCAGGGCGCAAGTTACCGGCTTGAGGTGTAAACCAGTAAACCATGGCCGTGAACGTGATCAATTAGTCAAACCCGTAGTTACGGGTTTAGATGGAGCCAATGGCAACAGAAATCGTCTTAATTACATCACTGAAAAATGGTGGGATTTCAGAGTCTTACCGATTTAAATTACGCGTTACGATCGGACCCACATTCTAGAAATAATGCAATATTGATAAAGCCGTAAATATGATATTCTATCACATGCGAGTTACAGTATATGTATTAACACATTGATTGCCGGGATTGATAAAACACAGAATTTAAACAAAATAAAAATTATTTTATATTGCCGATTTGCAAGCGTCAGAAAGTTGTGTTATTTATTTCAATACCTAACCTCACTTTCCCTTTTTATATACTGTAAGTACAGTGGTGTGTGTATATTTGCATTTAAAGTGCTACGTATTGGACTTTAACCTCCTTGCGGGTCCTCTCTAGTACCCGTTGGCTTCTTGGCTACATTTGCGGGATATGGGGTTGAACGCAATTTAATAGCATGATTGGAATGTAACAGTTACGGGCTTGACAGATAAAAGGATTTGCAGGTGCGCAGTTCAAATTTCCACTGCCTATTCTCGCCCTTACCCCGCAAGTTATCGACGTGTTGCTTTATGGGGCCAATTTAATAGTCTTCAGTCTTGCAGGCTACAGTTTTACACGTTGAGCTAATTTAATAGGGCTGCTACTGGACCCTGGAGGAATCCATGGTGGACTGGTGAAAATTGTGTGCTTTAGGGGGGCGGCAATGCTTGCATTTCCTGCTGTAAGCAGTCTGCTTCTGTGTGAGTGAAGGGGTGTTTTGCCAATATCAGTCAGATGTAATTATCACTGAAAGCCTTCTGAGCTATTCTCTTCTCCCTCAACAACCACTCCACTGATAGTTAAAGACACCCTCATGATCCAGCTCTGAGGAAATGATGTAACAAACACAAAATATATTCTTCTACTCATAAAGATAGTATTTAATATTTCTAATTTGCCCCAAAATGCTTAATGCTCATGGCTTACATAGCACCCAATGTTGTTGGTTTGTTACACACTTCACAAACAAGTGCATATTTTCTAGAACAAAAATGGTTGATTTTTGTGTCTGTACTGGATGAAACCATCAGCATTTCAAGCATTTGCACTCAAGCAAATGACCATGGCCCTCATTCAATTGCAATTTGGCCAATTGAATAGGGGTCTAAATAAGCACATAACATATTTTTTTAAAGAAGTTTTTAGTTAGTAAACATCTATCCAAAAGCAAGGTTTTCACTAACTAAAAACTTCTTTAAAAAAATATATGCTATGTGCTTATTTAGACCCCTATTCAATTGGCTAAATCGCAATTGAATGAGGGCCCATGTGTATACAGAACTGCACATTGTTGAGTCTGATCACTTACAATGTTACATTTATAGAAGAATAATATATTTGCACTTTTTTGGCACGTTATATACTACATTATAAATTAGATAATTTAGCACATAGTTTTATCTGTTTTTTATCAGCTTTTAGATTTTTCATGTTAATTACTAATGTTGCTTGCAGCTTTTTAGAATTGCATGCTCTCTCACAAACTTGTAAAACTAAGCTCCTATAGGGCACTCTTTCCAGCAGTAATATCGTAACGTATGATTAAAATATGCTAAATGTTTTAGGAAGTAATCATATACAAAATGTATTAAGTATTATATGCAACTATGCTTATTATGGAGCATCAATTGCTGTATTAAGCATACATGGAAGTTTTGTTGTTTATTTATTATTATTATTATTATTATTATTATTATTATCTTTATTTATATCGCGCCAACATATTCCGTAGCGCTGTACAGGGGTTTAGTACATGGCAAAAAACAAACTTAACACCTTATAAAGAATGGAGGGCCTTGTTTTTGAACTTAGAATCAAGGTGGGGGATGAAAAAAACAAATGCCTGGCATACACATCCAGTGCCGCACCCAATGAGAATCTATTGATATGTATGAAGTCCGGGCTCCACCCCAAGCGCCATCCTTCGACAAGAGCCTCATTCCCTACTGTCCCGGTCATATCCCCACTTTAATACTGTAGGCCGAGGTCAGCCATGGTGTCCATATATTTTGGAATAGGGGGACAGTGTTCTGCAGGACATGGGACAGTCTCTCGTTTAACATAACATAGATCATTTTCAACATAATCTCTCTGGAGGTCAGTGTTGCAGCTTTCCAGTTTTTTGCAATACAATTTTTGGTGGCGAGAGCCATGAATTGCCATAATTTGTTTTGGCCTTTGGAGAGACTGTGTCCATGAACCCCCAGAAGACAGGTCTCTATCTCCCGTCTCAGCTTGGTTTCTATCAGTTGCGAGAATAAGTCAGTAATCTCTTTCCACACCCTCTGCACTGATGGACACGTCCACCATATATGTAGAAAGTCTCCACTAGCTTTGTACCCTCTAAAACAGTCCTCGCTAAGACTATTATTAAGCCTGGATATTAGGTAGGGAGTATAAAAGATCCTGTGCAAAACTTTGACTGAGGTCTCAAGTAGGCTATATGTATATATGATACTGTTGTTTAGTTGGTACAAATTTCTCTTCAAGTTGCTTCATCTAGCTCCCTGCCTTTCTCCCATTGGAGCATATATTTTGGTTTCTGTTTGTTTAGGGGGTCATTCAGAAAAGAATATAGAGACCCAAGAAGACCTTTGATAGAAGGCAGTTTTGCACATATAGTCGACCACCAAGAATGTTTAGGGGTCCCATGTACCTGGGCTAATGAGGACATCCAATGTCTAATTTTTCTGTAATTCCAGAGTTCACTCTCTGGTATGTGGTATTTAGTGATAAGGAAGGTGTGGGATAGCAGAGCATCTTCTGAAAACCAGGTTCCTGCTCTTACCAGCGGGCTGCTAAGCCACCATTGCCTAGAGGTGAAGCTAAATGCAGTCCCAAATTCTGGGAAGGATCTTATGGACAACAATGGCGATAGGAGGGGAGCCAAGCCGCCGACCAACCTGAGCCGAGCCCAAGCCGCTAAAGTTGAAGATATTATGGGATTACAGTTTCGCTGCCTGACGCCTGAGGGGGGCACATTCCATGCTATAGTATCCCAGGAGTCTCATTTGCCAATTTTCCACAAAGGTCCACAGTGGTTGTAGCTTACCCAAGTGAGCCAGTGGGATAAATGTGAGCTGCGCCGCTCTCAGATAAAGTCTCAAGTTCGTGCATGAGAGTCCCCCAGGGCACAGGATAACGATGAAGTAATGTACCAATATGACAAGTATGAAAACAGCATGTGGCCTCTTTGTTAAGTTGCTGGGGAATTGTATTAGCTATATAACCTGGATGCCCTGTTGTCCTCTCCTTTCTTCTCTTATTCTATGCAATGTTACATTGTTAACTTGTCTTCAATAAAAAAGAATGGATACAAAAAAAAAAAAATCAAATGTACATAGTGCTTGTTTCCAAAAAGACAATTGGTTTTCACACCCCCAGAGGTGCCTACATAGGCATCTGGTACTAACCTATAGAAAGATTGAATTCAAGTATGTTTTTTAACCCTCTATACTAACCTTTCAGCAAGTAGCAGTACAGAAAAGAAATCCAGCAGTTGCATCATACAATGGAGGAGAGAGATTGAAAAACATGCTACAAATCCCATGGTGCTCTACGACAGGTACTGAATTCCCATGCTGCTACAATCCTATAGCTGCATGTGTGCATAAACTACTGATTCTCCACTGATTCTCTAGGAAATTTCTATATGCCTTTACGTATCTGCTTTGGCTGTGTGGATTAGACATAGCATGCATTTAAGTTTTCCATTATTTCTTATGAGAGTCTGCACTCCAGAATGCAATCCCTTTCTGAAAACGTATAACTACTGTATGCTTTTTAAACATTGTCTATTCTATTTAAAGAAAAATGTAGAGTCGGACAAGATTGAATGACTAAAGAAACAAATTATGTGTAGTGATGGGAAGCTCCATTACTGTGCAAAACCTCTCAACACTAGCTCTGAATATATGTTGTTTGTTCTCCCTGACAGTTAATGATGGGTAATCATAAAGAAAAGACATTCCAGGATATTACCTGGGATTGGTCAAAAAGTCCAGTATGGAATTACGTCAGTAAAGGACATCTGGCAGAATGTGAACGCATCATATATGTTAAAGTGACTTACCTATTGTTGGACATGCCTATTTTTGGATTTACCTATTGTTGGACCCATACAGCCTGTCCTAAATCTGCATGTGGAGCAAATCCCTAAACTGTCAGTTTGGTTCCTTCATAGATTATGTTCCTGATATAGTTTTATACAGGCCAAGAATATTCAGCAATATTAATTCTGGAATCAAATGAGGATCATATAACACCAGAGATTTGAGGTGGACAGAGTAGGTGGTTACAGTCTGTATGTTTATTCACAGAAAAAAATCTGCCTGAAAGCTATAACTAAGCATCCAACATGGGGGTGACATACAGTGCACTTAAACTATAGTAGCACCAGAGGCATTGTGTCTGTAACATTGTTCTAATGTATGTGTTTTCTGACTATTTAAACCAGCTGTAAGTAAATAAGGAAAATAACTTCCAAGCTGTATAGAGATTATTTTTCTCATAGATTTAAAAATAAGTAGGAAACATGCCATATTCATAATACAACACTGCACTACATTTGGAACATCATAATCACACCAGACCTAATGCAGCCAAACCACATCGTTGTTGACCTAGCCGCTGGCCCCTTTCTCATTATCACATATTGAGAGAGTGCAAGTGGTTTCTCCATTAGTGTTTAGAGGTTTAGAGATCATAACTCAGAGGATGAGCTTCATTTATTGCTGTGTTGGCTACTCCATTACCTTCCAGAGATCATCAATCAGTGTGGTTTACAATAAAGACAGAGGACGGGTCATACCACACATAAATATATTTTATGCTTTAGAGGGCTTAGATTTTTATAGCTGGGAAAAGTTTGCTCTCAGAGTTGAAAAGTGTTGCAGTAAAAGGGATCAACCATCAATCCCCCTAGTTATTGTAATGGGCATTAGGGATTTGAACTAGCTCAGTGCCTCCGGCTTCAACACATTAAAATGCATTTTTTTTTTCTATTTATAAAAAATAAAAAAAAATACAGTAATATGGAAATGTAAACATTGACAGCAGAAACAAAACTCTCTACTATTTTTATCCGGCTTCAAAGGTTCTTCTAGTAATTGCTCCATGCTCTCATTGTACTATATAATCAGGACAGTACTTACTGTAGCTATGTTAAGGCTCTTTGGTTTCCAAGAATTTATGGATCTGTACAAAATAAATATATATTCAGATGTAGCTGACAATGGAATGAAATTGTGCTGCTCTATGTGGCTGTCACCTATTTGATACTGCAATAAACTATGGTCTGAGATCTGCTTTTGCACTACAAAGTGAGAGGGCACAGGGGACCTGGACACCACCTGCACCACCATCTAATTGATCTTCATAAGTTAAGAGGTAAAGCTATGGTGTTATTTGATTTGTTGGTTACCGAAAATACATAGGCCATAAGCTCAGAACATGGCATTTCTATAAACTAGATGTCGATAAACTTATTTGTCTCTAAAATAATGTTTCCTCAACACTGTTCTTTCAAATGCTGATTTTCCATTTTGTGTGAATAGAGTTTGTAAGAGACAATTCTGCTTGATGTGGAAAATATTGAATGTGAGCCCATACAAGGTTTTGGTATCAGTGGAAGAGTTTTCAATTTTGAATTTTAGGAAGCCATATGGAGCCTTGAACAGTGGGGAGACTTTTGATGTTATATAAAGAATTATGTTATTTGAGAAATGTGTTTGAAACCTCAAGGTTTCCATGTAAGAATTTGTTTATAAAACACTGCTGTAAAGACCTAGAGCCTCATTCAACTGAGCAATTGTAAGTTTGTAAGTTACTGTAGCCAGTAAGTTATTTTGCTATCATAAATCGCTATTCAATCGCTACAATTCCGCAAGCCCGCAAATGTTTTTAAACCCGTAAACACCAAATGTAGAAGAAAATCCTACGAGTACTAAAGAGGACTCGCAAAGAGGTTAAAGACATGTCCGTTGCACTGTAAAAGCAAATAAAAAAATCAATACTGCACTGTAAATGACGGGAAAAGCGATGAAAGACATTAGAATTAACAGCACCACAGTTTCAGGCTTGCAAATAGGCAATACAAAATATTTTTTTTTATGTTTCAATTAGGGGTTATATCGATCTCGGAAATCAATGCGTTAATACATATCAGGTCACCCACATGGACTAGAACAGTATTGGCATTATTATTTTTTGTATTGGGCTTCTAAATGCTAATTGATTGACATGTAACCTCCATCTTTTACTGCTATAATGATAGTGGTCTCATTTTCTATTGGCTTTTTTGAAATGGGTAGTTAAGGCCTTGCTTAATTGATCATGTTCCACCTGTGAACTGCTACGTACAATTGCATTGTTTACAGTTTCGGCTTTAGGCCAATTCAATAGCAACGTATCTGCAGCAGAGTGCGAGCCCGCAGCAGGCCCACAGACACACGGCCTGTATACTGCAAGATGCTGGCTTCTAATTGAATACTCATTTGTGTACAGTTGATAACTTCTTTCTTTGCGAAGCCAGAGCCCTTTCATACCTTTTATTTATAATTAAAAAGGTAATTTTTAATTACAGTGCTGTAAAATAAGGAAACAATCATGAAAACAGCAATATTAGAACATACCGTATATACTCGAGTATAAGCCGACACGAGTATAAGCAGAGGCACCTATTTTACTACAAAATACTGGGAAAACTTAGTGACTTGAGTATAAGCCGAGGGTAGGAAATATGCTGCCCCCTGTGTCCCTCATGTGCCCTTTGTCCCCCCTCTTGTGTGCCCTCTGTGCCCCTTTCTTGTGTCCCCCCTCTCTCTCCCCTGTGTCTCTTCCTCCCTCTCCCTCCCCTATGTCTCTTCCCCCCCCTTCCTCCCCCTGTGTCTCTTCCCCCGCTCTCCCTCCCCTGTGTCTCTTACCCCCTTTCCCTACCCTGTGTCTCTTACCCCCTCTCCCTACCCTGTGTCTCTTCCCCTCTCCGTTCCCTGTGTCTCTTCCCCCTCTCCCTTCCCTGTGTCTCTTTCCCTCCCTTCCCTGTGTCCCTTTCCCTCCCCCTCCCTTATCATCCTCCTCAACCCCACTCTTCATCCTCCCTCCTCAACCCCCCTCCTCATCCTCAACCCCCCTCCTCATCCTCAACCCCCCTCCTCATCCTCTCTCCTCAACCTCTCTCCTCATCCTCAACCTCCCTCCTCAATCCCCCTCCTCATCCTCAACCCCCCTCCTCAACCTCTCTCCTCAACTCCCCATCCTCAACCCCCCCATCCTCAACCCCCTCATCCTCATCCTCAACCCCCCTCCTCAACCCCCCTCCTCAACCTCAACCCCCCCCATCCTCATCCTCAACTTCCCCATCCTCAACCCCCATCCTCAACCCCCCATCCTCAACCCCCCCATCCTCATCCTCAACCCCTCCATCCTCAACCCCCTTCCTCATCCTCAACCCCCCCATCCTCAACCCCCTTCCTCATCCTCAACCCCCCCATCCTCAACTTCCCCATCCTCAACTTCCCCATCCTCAAACCCCACATCCTCAACCCCTCCATCCTCAACCCCTCCATCCTCCTCCTCAACCTCCCTCCTCAACCCCCATCCTCATCCTCAACCACCCCATCCTCAACCCCCCATCCTCAACCCCCCATCCTCAACCCACCATCCTCAACCCCCCATCCTCAACCCCCCTCCTCATCCTCAACCCCCCATCCTCAACCCCCCATCCTCAACCCCCTCCTCAACCTCCCTCCTCATTCTCAACCCCCTCCTCAACCTCCCTCCTCAACCTCAACCCCCCATCCTCATCTTCAACCCACCATCCTCATCCCTCCCATCCTCAACCCCCCATCCTCAACCCCCAACCCCCCCATCCTCATCCTCAAGCGCCCCATACTCAACCCCCCCATCCTCAACCTAAACCCCCTCCTCACTTTACCCCTCTAAGTACCTCCCCCTCTCCCTTTCCCCTAACTTACCTTACATCTGCAGCAACCCCCCATCCTCAACCCCCCATCCTCAACTGCCCTCCTCATCCTCAACCCCCCTCCTCATGCTAAACCACCTCCTCAACCTCATGCTAATGACGTGATGTCACATGCGCGTCACGTCATTGGCCGGGTCAAGACGCTGCCAGAAGGAGCGCGGAGGAGCGGTTGCTGCAGATGTAAGGTAAGTGAGGGGAAAGGGAGAGGGGGAGGTAATTAGAGGGCTAAAGTGAGGAGGAGGGTTTAGGATGAGGAGGGGGGGTTTGGATGATGGTGGGGGGTTGAGGATGAGGATGGGGGTTGGGGGTTGGGGATGAGGATGGGGGTTGAGGTTGAGGAGGGAGGTTGAGGAGGGGGGTGAGGAGGGAGGTTGAGGAGGAGGGTAAGGGAGGGGGAGGGAAAGAGAGACACGGGGGGAAAGAGAGACAAGGGGGGGGGGAAAGAGAGACACGGGGGAAAGAGAGACACTGGGTGGTGACTCGAGTATAAGCCGAGGAGGCCCTTTTCAGCCTTAAAAAAGGGCTGAAAAACTCGGCTTATATTCGAGTATATATGTCAATTAAGAAAAATGGCTTTTAGAATTCAGTGGACACTAATAATTAACTATAAAAGGTTAGTGTATATTAGAATGTTGGTAATCACACAATTATTTTGCTTTTCATATACACTAATATCTAATCATTCAATTGCAATTTGGCCAATTGAATAGAGCTCTAAATAAGCACATAACATATATTTTTTAAAGAAGTTTTTAGTTTGTAAACATCTATCCAAAAGCAATTCTTTAAAAAAATATACTGTGTGCTTATATAGAGCCCTATTCAATTGGCCAAACCTCAAATTGAATAAGGGCCTAAGTTAGAGACTTAATATAGAGCAAACATGCATACTGTATAAAACTGCTCCAATAGGAAAATGGAATTACACACAACTCTTCAATGTAGAAGCCAAAATTCAAAGACAAATACAAGGGAGATGGCTATTTTGTAATAACACATAAATATTAGGCCAGTCAAGCACTGAATCTTATACCTTTACATTCCCTTGAAGTTTTACGCTTATGATAGATTTGACATTATACTTCATAGATGACATACAGAAATCCCAGAGGACTTGGCAAACAGCTGTTACAAGCAATTGCTTCCATTGTATCCATTCAGAAACAGCAATTACAGTAAGCAAGGGGAGCTTTTGTATATTTCTGAGTACATGTTACATCACTTCCTGAGAGCTAAAAGAGCTAGGTATATTTGTCTACCAGTGGCTGGAGAGATGGGGAAGTTGAAATAGGAAAAGTCCAAAATGCTTTGATAGCTAATTGCATCTGACTTCGATTGGCAAAACACCTCTAGCCCCTCACTGAAACAAAACTTTGGTGTGTGAATACTTTTTCAAGGCACTGTATGTTCTTGTATTAGATTGTAGCTTAGTGAAGAGCCTCCTCTGCAGCCCCCCCCCCCCCCCTGCCCCTTGGTCCCCTCTGGCCCTGCAGCTTCACCATCCCCCCCCAAGGAAATGAACTGATCCATGTGGTTGCGGTCGCTATCCTGCAATTTGAGACTTTGACGGCAGGAGGTAAGGGGAGCAGAATCTGTGCTTATAAATTTGATGTGTGTGTATATATATATATATATATATATATATATACACACATATATACTGGTACTAATATATATATATACAGTGGTACAGAGGCTCTTTAATACAACCCACATAAGAGTGCTAGGGGAAGAGGACACTTTAGCACAAATTGCTATGTATGCTTAATGTGTTTGCTGTCACATGGGTCTAATGACTATTGATCTGTGATGTGCAGCAGGCTCCCCAGCATCAAGAGGGTAACAGAGCAGCCCTTGTTATAGCCACTTGAGATGATTGCAATGACATTTATATTCAATGAATGTGATTTTTTTTTCACTTACATAGCACCTGGAGTAATTGATTAGACATGTCTGAAATGCGAGTTTCGTAAAATGTGCTTTATCCTGTGTAACAGATTCCAGGGTCTAAGAGCTCCCAGCAGACATCCCATATTGGTATGTGAACCCACATATCAAATAGCTTGTCTACTGTTGCATCTGCTCAAATGCTCTCAAAGGCAGGGATGTGCTTATTCACACAAATGTGGCAATGACAGTATTAAAGGCATGTGGAATGTTCTCATATTTTATGTACATTTTGCTGGTTGCAAATTCTCATCTCACATATAATTTCTTTTTATACTGCAAATTTTAGATATTTTTCAAACTTTCATGGAGGTATAAATTCATCCTTACAATATCATCCATAAATATTCTATGAGAGATCAATATCCAGCTAATTAAATATTAATTTGTACTCTTTGTACTATCTAACATCTACTAAAATTACTTAAAAACAAATTCGTCCAGTTATAGCAGCCACCAACTTGGGTCTTGATTACACGGACACCGTAGGAGCAAAAACTTCACATCAGGCCTAACTTTGCAATTACATGCTACAGTAACAAACCATTACATGTAGACTCCTATGAGTGATCGCTACATGTGAACTGTTCCATTCTCTACTCCCATTAGAATTTACAGATAATACTACGTGTCCTCAGAAGGCTCTGCTGTTGCTTGTACTGAGACAAAACCTTAAGTGTAAACTCAACTTTGAACAAGAACAATAAAACTACCATGTAACAATTGTTGAAATACAGATGTTCCAAAAAAACCACAAGCAGCTAACAAGAAACAATCAGTTGCACATGGAACTAAGCAGGATCCATAAATAGCCTCACCAACCTCAGGTCCACAGCCACAGAAAACATGGAGCCCAATTCAATTTCAAGCCCGCATCTCACAGGGCTCCCATTTGTCTTCGATTCTGGAGCTATTCAGTTGATCAAGCCCACAAGTTACTGTCCCAAAGCCGACTCCATAAACCATGCACTGGTTTGTAGCAGTTCAGGGCGGAAACATTACATACAGTGGATATAAAAAGTATAGAGACCCCTGTTAAAATGTCAGGTTTCTGTGCTGTAAAAAAATGAGACAAAGATAAATTATTTCAGAACTTTTTCCACCTTTAATGTGACCTATAAACTGTACAACTCAATTGAAAAACAAATTGAAATCTTTTAGGTGGAGGGAAGAAAAAAGAAAAAAAAGAAAAAAAATTGTGATTGCATAAGTCTGCACACCCTCTTATAACTCGAGATGTTGCTGCGTTCAGAATTAAGCAATCACATTCCAAATCGTGTTAAATAGGAGTCAGCATACATCTGCCATCATTTAAAGTGCCTCTGATTAACCCCAAATAAAGTTCAGCTGCTTGGTCTTTCCTGAAATTTTCTTAGTCACATCCCACAACAAAAGCCATGGTCCACAGAGAGTTTCCAAAGCATCAGAGGGATCTCATTGTTAAAAGGTATCAGTCAGGAGGAGGGTACAAAATAATTTCCAAGGCATTAGATATACCATGGAGCACAGTGAAGTGGAGAAAATATGGCACAACAGTGACATTACCAAGAACTGGAGCTCCCTCCAAAATTGATGAAAAGACAAGAAGAAAACTGGTCTGGGAGGCAACCAAGAGGCCTACAGCAACATTAAAGGAGCTGCAGGAATATCTGGCAAGTACTGGCTGTGTGGTACATGTGACAACAAACTCCCGTATTCTTCAAATGTCTGGGCTATAGGGTAGAGTGGCAAGACAAAAGCCTTTTCTTACGAAGAAAAACATCCAAGCCAGGCTACATTTTGCAAAAACACATCTGAAGTCTCCCAAAAGCATGTGGGAAAAGGTGTTATGGTCTGATGAAACCAAGGTTGAACTTTTTGGCCATAATTCCAAAAGATATGTTTAGCGCAAAAACAACACTGCACATCACCAAAAGAACACCATACCCACAGTGAAACATGGTGGTGGCAGCATCATGCTTTGGGGCTGTTTTTCTTCAGCTGGAACTGGGGCCTTAGCTAAGATAGAGGGAATTATGAACAGTTCCAAATACCAGTCAATATTGGTACAAAACCTTCAGGCTTCTGCTAGAAAGCTGAACATGAAGAGGAACTTCATCTTTCAGCATAACAACGACCCAAAGCATAGATCCAAATGAACAAAGGAATGGCTTCACCAGAAGAAGATTAAAGTTTTGGAATGACCCAGCCAGAGCCCAGACCTGAATCCGATTGAAAATTTGTGGGGTGATCTGAAGAGGGCTGTGCACAGGAGATGCCCTAGCAATCTGACAGATTTGGAGTGTTTTTGCAAAGAAGAGTGGGCAAATATTGCCAAGTCAAAATGTGCCATGCTGTTAGACTCATACCCAAAACTGAGCACTGTAATAAAATCAAAAGGTGCTTCAACAAAGTATTAGTTTAAGGGTGTGCATACTTATGCAACCATATTATTTTATTTTTATATTTTTTCTTCCCTCTACCTAAAAGATTTCAGTTTGTTTTTCAATTGAATTGTACAGTTTATAGGTCACATTAAAGGTGGAAAAAGTTCTGAAACGATTTATCTTTGTCTCATTTTTTTGCAGCACAGAAACCTGACATTTTAACAGGGGTGTGTAGACTTTTTATAACCACTGTAGTTACATAGTTACATAGTAATTAAGGTTGAAAAAAGACTTTCAGTCCATCAAGTTCAACCTTTTAAGATCTCCTCTGATCTGCAATATGTGGATTAGATCTTAATTAATTAGTTGTTAATTAATTATTAATCAATTATTTATTTATTTATTTATTTTTAATTTTATTTTTCATGATGAATTAAGCAAGGCCGAAACCTCCCATTTCAAATCAGATAATAGAAAATGAGGCCATCATTATTACGGCAGTAAAACATGGAGGCAACATGTCAATCAATTAGGTTTGGGGGTCTGCTATGTGATTAGACTCGCAAAAACACAAAATGAAGAATTATGAAAATTAATGTAAATACTGTTCTAGTCCATATGGGTGGCCTAATATGTATTAACTCATTTATTCCTGAGTTGGATATAACCCCAAAATGAAACATAAAATTAAATTTTATTTACTGCCGATTTGGGAAACAATATTGTTGTATTGTGATCTTCTTGAACTGTCATGAATGTACCCACATTTACATCGATTTTTATGTGTATTCCTCAAATGTGACCATGTAGTAGATTCTCATGTTGACTATGTTCTTGTAACTAATGTTACCAACATGCACCCATAAAAAATGGTGTATTTGTAATGTAACCTATTTGACTTGTGTAATCTTTTTGTATTTCTCAACTATGACTATGTAGTACTTCCTTATGTTGACTATTCTATTGTAACAAATCCAACCACACATCCAAATAAATCTAATCCTCCTCATCAGCACCTCCCTACTGTTGAGACTATCTGGTGTGTGTAATGGTGTTTTACAACTTCATTAAATATGTAACTATATATGTGTACTGTGAATTTAAGTGCGTTAAACACATTACCAACATTTCTCAGTCAATGTTCAGGTATCTTTGACCCTTTAAATAATAATACATTGACACATTTCATAACTTTCAAAGTTTTACTGTAAGTTTAGGGATATAGAAATAGCACCGCCCGTGCCAAACGAGGGAGATAGTGGCTGTAGGGGTGTGGAGGACGGGACAATGCCTCTGCCGGTGGTGCCGCAGTAGCCAGTGGTAGTGGTGGGGGCAGAGGGGCAGCAGCCCAAGAGCCATGACCCTCCTATTAGAAGCAGATGGAAGGAAGGACATTATGTGTGAGAAGAGGGGCTCAAGGTTCAGTGGACCATGCCAGCTAGCTCGTCCATGTCCCACAGGAATTGTTCCCCATCCTGGCAAATGTTCTCCTTCACCAAGGTTAACTGCTCCTGTGGTGCTGGCAGTACTGTAGAAGAATAACACATTTATTTTCTAATTCTCATAAGCATAACTTCAGTCAGTGTTTGCATGTAAAGTTTTCAATTGTAGATTACATAGGCAAGGATTAGGAGACATCTTGACAATATCAATATAAGTCAATTATGATGTTTTGAGTCTGGGGATTGACATAATGTACGTTGTCATCTTGCTGATATATCCATTGTTTGGCCTTAAGAGTTATGTGAAAGGATGTTTTTTTTTCTCATTAAAGGGACACTTAATTCAGTACAATTTGGACCACATCACAGTAAAGATCACCTAGAAGCATTTTTCACAAAGAAATCAAATAAATTAAAACTCTGTTTACATGAGTTACTGACATGCCCCCCAGCCAGACATACTCTGCAGCTCTTTGTAGTGAGCAAAAGATAAACAGAAGTTAACGCTCACCTCATCTATCTGTGCAGAGTATGGAGCGCTGAAATCATCTAAATAGGTCAGTTATAGGTTAACTTTTTGCATTCCTGAGTTCAGGGAAAACCTGCTAGTTTAATTAAAAAAATAGATAATTTTAACATACAATTTTGTTCTTTTCCACACCATGAAGAGCACTTACAATGAGGTAAATGGCCCTTTTATGGCCTGTTTTTGTATTTTAGTATCAATATGACATCAATATGCATTTCAGGTCAACATGATTAGTCAAACATTGTTATCTGCTATATCAGGGGTCCCAAATGTCATGAATCAGCCAGTGGCCATACTGGGTTTGGACAAAGTGCATGGCTCCTGCTGTGGAAGAAAAGATTTGGGGCCCACTTGTTATGGATATATTGTTATGTTGTGGTCTAGGGGATAAAGTATTATAAGTTTGTCCCTTAGCATATTCCCATCCCTTCCATGTTTAGGCTCATTGTAATGGGTGTCATGTGAGGGAGCTGGTGGGATGTGTTGGTTGTATGTGTGTGAAACATTGTGTGTTGTATTTGTAAATATGAATGTATGTTATTATATTGTAGAGGGGAAGCCCATTGAATACAGCCAAAACCTCCTTTGTTCCCAAAGGCCTGTTAATCCCATTAGCTAAGTGTCCAACAGAGAACTACACAATGGGGAGCTCACAGCTGGAGAGCAGACAGGCAGGCACCCAGAAACAATGGGATGCCTGAGGCTTCTCAGCCTTCATAGCATGGGCACAGGAGAACCAAGGTGCTTTCCCCTGGAGATTCAGAGCCCCAAATGAATTAGTTGGCCCCGCCTAGTGGGTGGACCTGGGGAGGAGTCTCATGGTTCCCACGTAGGGACCCTGCCTGATTGACCAGAGGCAGTTAGGGGCTGATTAAAGGTAGCCCCTTCCTGGTAATGTTGTATGCCTGTTTAAAAGATGTTGTTCTCCAAATAAAGTGGTTCATAATTTTCATCAAGACTTTGTGTGCAGGTGTATTATTGACCCAGGGGCATATGCTGGTAGAGGAGATCGTTTCTGACTCCCTGCCAGGTTTTTCCCAGGCACACTACCTTAAGCTGGGACTTATGCTCTTGCATCCGCAAAGAAGGTCCATAGGTCTAGAGTCAGCCCAAATCTTAGGTCTAAAACCTACAGGAGATAAGAGGACTAGGATCCTCTATACTCCATCATCATTGTAGGTTGTGACAATTGGCTGGCAGTGGTGGGACGACTCTACAGAAAGACCAAGAATGGAGCAGCAATATGAGGAAGATATTACCAAAGAAGCAAAAAGACGGTTTAAAGAAGTCAGACACCTTTTTCCAGAAAAGTTAACAGCACAAGATGTGGGCTGCGTGCTTGACCAGATGTTCCGGAGAATATGGAAAGAGCGCATGTGGGTAAGCAAAATGGAGGCGACCACATATACAAGGCCGTGCCCTGGGCTGTCTGAGGCCCAGAAAGCAGAACTGGCTCAGAGTTGCCTAGAGGAGCTCTCTGAGTGGGATGTGTCAGAGGATCAGGAGGAGGAGGAAGGGGTAAACCCTGCTCCTGTACCACCTCCTGGGAATGGAGACTGTTTTCCCCTAAAAAATGCAGAGACTGTGTCAGAGCCTAGAAGGGATGGTAAAGTCAGCTTGGGACCAAATCACCAGCTCCAAGAGCCAGAGACCCAGGGGAATGTTCCCTGGGTGGGGTCAGATAACCCATGTTTGTCCCCTGATACCCCAAGAGACTTAATCCCAGAGGAAACGCTAGCCGAGCACAGTTTCTCCAAACGGGTCACGCCTGAGTTACCGGATGTGGAAAAGGTCTCACCTGAGGACTACCTTCCAGCACAAATCCTGGCAGAAACCCCAGTAACTGCTCAACAGGTAGGGCCAGATGAACTAAGTCTGCCCTCAGAAGTTCTAGCCAATGTGTATGAGCCAGAACTGCTCATGGAGGTAGGGGCTCAGGATTGCTATTTAAGAGACTGTGGGGAGGGAAAGGAACTGGTTCCTAGCTACAGGGAACCGGACCTCACAAAGGAGAAGGCAGTGGCACCAGGGCTAGGGATAGCCGTGCCTGCCTGGGAGAAAGAGCCATGGGTGCATTGCGGCACCCCAAAGGATTGTGGATGTAGTGAGGACTTGCCTGAGATGACCATTGTCCAGGAGCCCAATACAAACTCTGGAGCAGACAAAGCTCAGAGGGCCCAGGAGTCCACAAAGGATGAGGCCCAAGTTGCCAAGCAAAAGATAGCAGAAGAAGAGGGTCAGCTGAAGGCCCCAAAGCACAGCCTGGGTGGGAACAGCGTAGTTCTCCAGGCTGCAACACAGACAGACCCAGGGGAAGAAAACCAGGAGGGTCTGTCCAAAGATACAGATTTCCAGGAGCCAGAGCAAACAGAGCATCCAAGTTCGGACTCCATCAGGGACACTGGAGTCAAGCGCAGACCGGTTTGTACTTTACTGCAGTTATTGTGTTATTGGGCTCCCAACAATAATGATTTTGCTGAGAGAGTTACTGGACTGCCCCCTTGCAATCCCATAGGCCCAGAGACTGTTTTAGAAACCCCAGCCCAGCTGTGGGGACTGGCTGAGGGGGAAGGGGTTGCTATGGGACAGGGGTTGTTTTATGGGGATCCCAAAAATACGGTTTTGCCTCAGAAGAGTGTATGGGTGCAACCCACTGTGTCCCCAGTGACTTCCATGCTGCTGCCAAAAAGAGAGAGATGGGATTCTGGACTATTTGGGTGGGGGTTGCATGGGAAGAGCAATATGCTCTATACAGTGGGAGCAAGGCCAAGGGCTGGGGGAGGTCTTTACTCTGCACCTTGGGACTGTATGCGCACCGACATGAACTTGCCTAGCATGCCGCGGGCCTGGCCAAACCAGCAGATTCATGACTATCAGCGTAGCTGGGAAAATCTTGGATGGTCCCTGCCCGCTTGGGGAAGGCTTGTCATGAATCAGCCAGTGGCCATACTGGGTTTGGACAAAGTGCATGGCTCCTGCTGTGGAAGAAAAGATTTGGGGCCCACTTGTTATGGATATATTGTTATGTTGTGGTCTAGGGGATAAAGTATTATAAGTTTATCCCTTAGCATATTCCCATCCCTTCCATGTTTAGGCTCATTGTAATGGGTGTCATGTGAGGGAGCTGGTGGGATGTGTTGGTTGTATGTGTGTGAAACATTGTGTGTTGTATTTGTAAATATGAATGTATGTTATTATATTGTAGAGGGGAAGCCCGTTGAATACAGCCAAAACCTCCTTTGTTCCCAAAGGCCTGTTAATCCCATTAGCTAAGTGTCCAACAGAGAACTACACAATGGGGAGCTCACAGCTGGAGAGCAGACAGGCAGGCACCCAGAAACAATGGGATGCCTGAGGCTTCTCAGCCTTCATAGCATGGGCACAGGAGAACCAAGGTGCTTTCCCCTGGATATTCAGAGCCCCAAATGAATAAGTTGGCCCCGCCTAGTGGGTGGACCTGGGGAGGAGTCTCATGGTTCCCACGTAGGGACCCTGCCTGATTGACCAGAGGCAGTTAGGGGCTGACTAAAGGTAGCCCCTTCCTGGTAATGTTGTATGCCTGTTTAAAAGATGTTGTTTTCCAAATAAAGTGGTTCATAATTTTCATCAAGACTTTGTGTGCAGGTGTATTATTGACCCAGGGGCATATGCTGGTAGAGGAGATTATTTCTGACTCCCTGCCAGGTTTTTCCCAGGCACACTACCTTAAGCTTGGACTTATGCTCTTGCATCCGCAAAGAAGGTCCATAGGTCTAGAGTCAGCCCAAATCTTAGGTCTAAAACCTACAGGAGATAAGAGGACTAGGATCCTCTATACTCCATCATCATTGTAGGTTGTGACACCAAACTCCCGGTCCGCGATCCCGGAACTGGTCCGTGGCCTCTGTTCAGCCGAGCCATGTGGACACCCTCCTCCCCAACTGCACGCCCCAAGGTACTGCACCTGGAAGGGGCCCCAGAGCCCCTCCTGATCCTCTCTCGGCTCCTCTGATCCTCCCCTTGGCCCCCTTTCGATCCCCCACTCCTGATCCCCCCATTGGCGCTTCCTACCGCACCAGCAGCACGCCTCCGAACTGCATCTCGCCTGCCAGTGACATCACACATGTGTCGCAAGGGAAGGCTGTAGTACGGAAGGAGTGCTCGTGAGGTAGGTAGCGCAGATGGGGTGATATCAAGATGGAAAAGAGGGAAGGATCAAGAGAGGAAGAGAAACAAACCCTATAACCCCCCTCCCCCCCAGGCCATGAAAAACATGTCTTCAATGGAAATGGTCCCCAGGGCCAAAAGGGTTGGGGACCACTGTGCTACATGGTATATGTAATATTTATATTGCAGCTAGGTTACAGAGCCATTGTTGTGTGATGTAGACAATATCAGTCGGTAGTGTGTATGTTTTGTGAACATGATGATGGTGCTGTATGATTGGTGGGGCAAATGCTTGCAGACAGGTCTCAGGCCAGTCAGTGTCCAGTAAGCCATGTATTCTCATGTATTCTTACAATGGGCTGTGGACATTTTGGCCGTGAGGAGAACCTACCACTTGTTATATAGCACCTCTGCCGGGGGCACCACCTGTGGCTCTTACACTGGCAGCTTCATCAGCCATCTTCTTCTTGTCTATAGTAGTGCTTCACACTCTTAACATTTCTCAGATACACTCACGTAATGCTGCCTCTTCTTTTTACTTCCTTGTCCTCTGACCTCTTTGCCTCCATGGATGATATGTGAACAGTCAAGGATGATGTTTAGGAGGAAAATAAATACCTCCTGGACAAAATTGTGAACCCTATATTTCTTGTCAGCCTTATGACCCCCTAACTGTGCCTGGGAATTTTGCCCTCTCTGCCTTGGCCATGAAGGTTCAGGCTCACTTCACTTCCTCACTAGGGGCCACTGCTATTGCTTACGCCTCTCCTTGCCTCCCATTCATGATTAACAATACAAAAGCATGTAAATGTATTTGTAAAAAATGTATGTGCTATGTGTTTCTTCTTATAGTGTAGGCTGCAAGGGTAACGGGATGGGCTATATAATATGTAATACTAGCTACTTGCCCGTCAAAATTTTACGGCAATTAAATGTGTATGTTTTTAATTTTGTTTTGCATGTAATATGCGTAGTTGACACTTTTACCCTTTTTCTATAAAGAAGTACAATTATTATATGACACGTTTATTTTTTTAACATGCAACTTGTAGGTGACCAACTGGTAAATCATCTTTTTTTAAGAGTAGTAACATTTTAATGTAAGAACAGGTCAACATTGTATTAATGGGTATTGTAAACATGGCATAATGTTTTGTAGCATGCAACTTGTAGATTAACAACTGGTAAACTAAATATGTATTGAATCCAGAGGAAGGCAAACAGTAAAAAACCCCATTGAAACTTAGCCATTTGTAGCAAAGGGGGAAAAAATGAATTCCTTCCTGACCCCATTAACTGGCTATCGCATTACTCCCTGGATTAATATTCTCCATTTAATTATACATTTAAATTGTAGAACAAAAGCTCCTCCTCCTCTTAACATGAACTTTGAAATATATGCAATGAAACAACTTTGCACACTTTTTTCCAAAAATAGTAAAATTATAAACAGTAACTGAATGAAGTAACATTTAAACTGTAAAAGCAAAGTGGTTTGTGGGGCTAATCATGCTAAAAGGCTACTTCCATAAAATTAGAATATCTTATTTTGTCGTTGTTGATTTTTGATGGTTGACATTTTGTTGTTATTGTTGAAATTTGTGAAAATGTCACACAGAGTTTCCTATGTGAAATAGTGGTTCTCTAAAAAGAGAACGCCAGACATCAAAGTTCGTCCGCGGGGTGTAACCACTGTTCTCTATGGTTTTTGCCATTTTATAAAGTTTCTTATGGAAATAGTGGTCCTCTAAAAATATAAAGAAATATATATATATATATATATATATATATATATATAAGAAATAAAATGTTGTCCTCGAAATCAAACCACTGTTCTCTATATTTGTTTTTTTTGTTGTAAATTTGTTCTTGAGATGAAAGTATTTTGGGGAAATGGCACATAGAGTTTCCTATGTGAAATAGTGGTCCTCGTAAAAGAGTCCCAGAGATATCTAATTTTTTCCTGGAAGTAAAACCACTGTTCTCTATGTTTTTTTTTTTTTTGCCATTTTTTAGAGTTTCTTATTGAAATAGTGGTCCTCTAAAAAGAGCCCGAGTGACATAAAAGTTCGTCCTCAAACTGAGACCCCTGTGCTCTATTTTATTTTTGTTTTACTTGTGAAATTGTCGTTGAGCTGAAATAATTTTTCTTTTGTTCTGTGCCATGTCTTGTATTGTTATATTTTATTGAATTAAAGTTATAGTACTTCATAGTAGACAGTGTTTTTTGTAAAAATGCGGCCATCATCTAATAAATCACCTTGACTTTGGTTGTTTTCAATGTAGACTTTAATAGCCTCTGGATTCTTGCATCTTAAGAATGCAACATACAGCTGGCCATGTGCAAATACTGGTTCTTCTAAATAGACACCCACCGATTTGAAAGTTTGTCCTTGTGATTTATTAATGGTCATGGCAAATTCCATGATGATGGGAAATTCTCTCCTTTGAAGTACAAAAGGGAGACTACTTTCACTTGGTGCCAAATCTATTCTTGGTATGAAAACTCTCTCTCCTTTATGGGTACCAGTTAGAATTTCAGCATGTATGCAATGGTCCTTTAATTCTTGAACAATTAAACTGGTCCCATTACATAGGCCTTTTTTTCACAGTAACATTACAATTGCCCCTTTCTTTAGCTGCAAAATATGTGGTGGCATTCCAGAGGGAGTTAATGAGTTAATTAATTCAGTTGAAAAGTTTGTCTGACTTTCTTTGTCATCGCCAAGTACAGAATCAGCATTGTGATCATTTTTTTGTGGTGCATTTAATTTTTTTTATATTTTATTATTGAGGAGTAATGCATCCTTATTTTTGCATGTTAGTATTACTTTGTTGGCAAGCTATGCATAGTCCTCGTTATTTATTGTATTTTGGAATATAGCTGATATGCAAATCATATGAGCTGGGATGTTTACAGTATCATCGAGTAAATTTTATATTTGCTCTGTTTTTCCTTCTCCAATGTTAATGAGCCAATCATTGAACTCATTTCTCCTTCTGATCTCATATTTTGTTGTAATTGAAGATGGGTAAATAGTTTCCATAGTATACTTGACTTTATACATGTTTCGACAATGTCGGTTCGATTTCCATGTACAACGACAGGTAATGTTTGTTTAAAATCTTCACCTAACAACATTACCTTTGCACCAAATGGCAAATCATTGTCCATTACTTCACGTAGCAAATGGTCAATGGTCATTGTAGGGCATGGCATGACATCATTGTAGCTTCATCTATTATAATTAATTTACTTTTTTAATTTTTTTTTGCTAGCAATGATGTCATTCGAATATCTGACACTGATGTTTCCAGAATGGGAACTGGCAGTTTAAATCCTCTATGCACAGTTCTTCCACCTTCTAACAAAAGTGCAGCAATTCCAGTGGTTGCAAATGGCAGTGCTATTTGACCTTGTGCTCGGACAAAACTCATCAATAAATTATAGAGATACGTTTTTACTGATCCGCCAGGTCCATCTAGATAGAAAGAATGCTCTTTGAGCATGTCATCATCTAGAGCATTTTTGATTGCATTAAATGCTTGCAATTGTAATGTATTTAAAGTTGCAAGTCTTTCTTCTATTCTTTCTCTTTGAAGCGGAGTGTCATAGTCAAAGTTTATGTCGTCTATGAGAGCTGGATCTGGCAGATTAAAACTTTCACAACTTAATCCATGAGTTAAAAAGACCTCTTGAATTGAAATTAATGCTTTTAATTGTGCAATAGGCTCATTGTATAGTTGCAAAAAAGTCTTGAGACATATTTGTTTGAAATTTGTCCCACAAAACTGATGCATTTGGAGCATTTGAGAAGATGCAAATTGTTCCCTCATCTGCCGTGGCATTTGACATAGTGCTGTTTCTTCTAGACATATTTCCCATTCTGTATCATCAGCTAGGAAGTTTCTGTGTCGCGCAGCTAAATGAAATGATTCATAAACTATGTCATTAACAGTTCTTAACTGTTCAGAACTTTGTGCACCAGGAACATTTAGAAGTAGTAATCGTAAGCAGAAACGTTCAAGGTCTCTTAGACTTACAGTGTAAATTCTTGGGATTATTTTAATTCCACAACTTTTTCGTTTCCGCATAATCCATTAACGAAAACATAATGGTATGGAATGTCAATATATAACACTTCCCTTGCCTCCAAGTCAGTACAATTTAATTGAAACGACGCACTTAGTGTAGTTTGCCACTGCTCACTTTGTGCCAAAGCATTTGTTTAATTTCCAACATGGAAATACACTAAATGTCTTTGTGGCAAATGTACAGCTAATCGATATACTACATGTGAGCGATCATGCATTTCAAATTTGAGAAGACGCCACATGGCTTCTGGCGCACTTACATAGCGAGCATCTACATGAGATGCAAGTTCATCATGTACTAACTCACTTTGTTTGTGATTTTCAGCACTTTTGACCACCACAGTAGCTACATCATAGCCTTTGTAAATATATTTGTACACATATTTAATGGAATTTATAGAAGTTCAAGCTTCCACAATAATGTGTGCATTATACTTCATGAGTAAATGTGGATTGTATGGTACCACATATCTGTTATCTATCTTTTTTCCACGAATAATGGCATTATGGCCTTCTCTTCTTCTATATAATGGATAGCCATCACAATTATCATAAGTTTTGTCTCTATAATCTTTTGGAAATTCTTTAGTACATTTCTTATTTTCCATACATGGTGACTGTGGATTAATATCTCCACACAGTCCATGAATCATATGATGAGTTACAATCTCATATAGTCTACCATGTATTTCTGGATCTGGTAGTTCAGCAATAATTACTGAATCCACTTTGTCACCAATTTATCTTTCTCTTGAAGGATTATAAGAATATGTGCATGTGGAATGCCTCTTCTTTGAAATTCGATGGTATAAACATAAGCTAGACATTTGCCAAATAACTGAGTTATGATTATGTCACATATCAATTCAGTTAATTTGATTTTAAAGACTCTTGCCACTAAATCTGGTCTATTGGAAGCAGTTTGTCCAATTAGCAGATTGTCTGTAATCTCTGGGCATTGTGGATTACATGTAAATGTAATAAATAAATCTGGTTTTCCAAATTTAGTTACAATAGCCATGGCATCATTGTATCTTTCTCACATATTGCGAGGAGATCCTTGGAAAAAAGATGGTAAAATGATGACTTTGCCAGCTGGCAGCTCTCTGGTGGAGCAACCTCAGCAACATAATCCATCAATCCACAATACTGTTCTACACGTAGTTTATCTTGTTGATATTTTATGAAGTTTAAATTATTTGCCTCAACTTGCAAATATGAATCAATGATCCATTGTTGTGTCAGTTTTCCTCCACATAAAATGGCATTGAATCCATCTCGAATGGCAGTTTGAGCAACTTTAAATTCAAGCATGGAAATATTATTTCTGACACGTACTTTTGAATTTGTGTAACTGTCAAGCGTTTATTGGGTTCCCATGTGGAAAAAATATAGGATATGTCATTGGATCCAAATTCGTACTTAAGATACTTATATTAATGAAAGGTTGCTCATCATTTCTGGGATATATTCTAATATCTCTCTGAAATGGTGGTTCTCCTTCGTCATTTTGAAAGACCATTGCAACCTCATTTGCTGCTGGCAAGTTATCAGTATGGAGATCTCTTTTACTCCAACAAATTGAAGCCAATGTGGGAGCCTCCACCTCCGCAAATGCGGCCCCTCGCTTCGCAAAAGTCGTACGGGGTCATAGGAATGAGCGCGTACGGCACTCATCTCCGCCAGCGCAAGGAGCGCCTTTGGCGCTCCTTGCCAGTAACTGAGACAGGTTCGCTATGTGAGCCTGCAAGCGTTAGCAATGACCCGTATTGCTGAGAAATATATATGTGATGGGTATGTGTATTGTATGCAGTGGAGGGTGTAGGTGAGGCATATGTAGACTATGTCAATAACTTATGTCAGTCTTACAGTAGTTGCTATGGCCAGTAAACACCCCAGAATCAAGCTCTGAAAGGATTTCCAGAGCTCTAACCAGAACTGAGGTAAATTCAGGTTGGCACTCTGGGAACCTTTATGTTGTAGCTAAGGTATAAGAAAAAATGACATGTGAGATTAATGCTTGCATCCAGCGATATTAAGAGATAAAATTATATATCAACATATTGGTGAAATAAATATATTAAACTTAATTAAAAGTATATGGCCTCTTTCATAAAAAAAGATTAAATTAGCAGAATAGCAAACTACTTTGTATATTGGCATTCTTGACTACCTACATGAATATCCATCTGTGTTTTTTTAATTTTGTAATAATAAGAGTAATGTTTTAAATTAGTTTCCCTTATGTATATTGTAACAGAGTGAAGCAAAGAGTGCCCCTAGAGGTGGGTTTAATTAAAGAGGCTGGAAGATTTCTCTGGAGAAAGAAAGAGTTAACTCCAGGCAGTGATCAGAGGCTAATTGAAGCCCAGCTGTAGATTGCCTTTAAGACAACAGCAGAGAGATGGGTGGAGTCTCTCTCACTTAGGCTTGGGCCTAAGCAGTGTGAGCAGTGTGTGAAATCTGCTCCTGTTGGTGAGCTGCTGTTACCAGCAAAGAGCAAGCTACAAAAAGAAGCTTGCTGTCTGTTCCTGATTGCAGTCAGAAGACTGTTGTGTACCAAAGATTGCTCACAGAGAAAGTTGTGTTCCAGAGATTGCTCGCAGAGAAAGTTGTTTTACCAGAGATTGCTCGCAGAGGAAGCTGTGTTCCAGAGGCTGTTTTTCCAGAGATTGCTCGCAGAGAAATCTGTTGTTCCAGAGATTGCTCGCAGAGAAAGCTGCTGTTCCAGAGATTGCTCGCAGAGAAAGCTGCTGTTCCAGAGATTGCTTGCAGAGAAAGCTGCTGTTCCAGAGGATGTGAGTAAAGGATTATATTTTCCTTACAAGAGTCTGTGTAAAGTAACCACAGGGAGAAGGCAGCAGTATAACTTTGAATTGAACAGAGTATCTCAAAAGACTGTTTAAGGATCCCCGGAGGTTGGAGTATTTCTAAAGGACGGTCAGGCCGAATGCTCCCCTTTCTACGGAGGAAGATATTTACAAGAGGACTGTGTGTTTTGCTATACCTTTGGCTAATGTAAGCCATTATGTGTTGGGATTTTTGGACTTTTAATAAAAAGATTAAAAGAATACATGATCTTCTTGCTGTCAATCTAGAAGGTAGCAGGTCAAACTACCACAACTGGTGTTAGAAGTGGGATCCAGGTCCTTGTACCAAAGGAAAACCCACGTGTCAAAATGGGGAGGCAGTAAAAGCCCTAATGCTGTCTACAGCGACACAGCAGGAAATGAACAGACAAGTGGAAGTGGACAGAGTCAGCCTGAGAGACATTTTAGAAGCACAGAAAGTGCAGCTGCAGCAATTGAGATCTATAATAGAGCAATGTCTACAGGAAGCTCATAAGCAAGGCAAAGAGCAGGAGCTTGTACAGGAAAGACATAGGGAGGAAGAAAGAATGACTGAGCCACCAGAGGTATTCAGAGAAGACCTGATGGAAAAGATAAAGGAGATTTTTCAGCTAAATGTGCATCAAAGATGAGGCGCAGATCCAAGCACAAGATGCAGCCCTGAAGGAGAGGACGTACCTTTACAGTCTATGAGGAATACTGTAGCAAAACGAGAGCTGCAGAAGAAACCTTCCGACCAAAATGCTTTAGTTACAAGCTTCATGCAGAATCAGTGTTCCTGGGGTTTCCCCAAGATGGTTTGTGAGATGGACCTGGGATAGACAGAAGTAGAGAGTCCAGAAGTCCTGGGGAGCATGGAGGCACCAGCAAGTGACAGACAGACACGGAGAGAGACTGGCCGGGTCAGGACCACGTCCTTGGGGGCAGATTCTGAAGCAGATGATCTATCCACCACAAATTTGAAACTGAAAAACTGTCCCAATCGGTTAATTGTAGATGAAGGCATCAGCGAAGAGAACAAAGTGATGTTGATGACTCCGGCCCAGATGGATGAGCTTCTATTGTACGGAGGAGAACCTGTTCTTCTGAAAAGAAAGAAGAGACAGAAAACTGTGTGCATTGTTCTTGCAGATGACAACTGCTTAGATGAGAAGATCAGGAGGAACAGTGTTGTGTGTAACAACCTAAGGGTGTGGTTTGGAGATACTATCAGTATCCAACCAGGTCCAGGGGTGACATATGGCAAACAAAACTGTGTGTTCCCCATGGGTGATGCTGTGGATGAAACCCCTGGTAGTCGATTTGAGGGGTATCTCAAGCCTTACTTCATCAAAGCTGATGGATCAATAGAAAAAGGGGAAGTTATCCTGGTTCATGGAAGTATGCATGCTTTTGAGCTCAAGAGGGTAGAGAAAGACCCAAACCCATACTGCATAGTTGCTCCAGATACCGTAAAGCACTATGAAGGGGAACCCCTTAAACAAGAGGACAAGGAGAAGATAAAGCTACAAGTGAGCATTTACGGCCTCTCGGATCATGTAGCTCAACATGAGGGGGGAGATATGTAACAGAGTGAAGCAAAGAGTGCCCCTAGTGGTAGGTTTAATTAAAGAGGCTGGATGATTTCTCTTGAGAAAGAAAGAGTTATCTCAGGGCAGTGATCCGAGGCTAATTGGAAACAGCAGAGAGATGGGTGCAATGTGGGAAATCTGCTCGTGTTGGTGAGCGGCGGTTCGCATCAAGGAGCAAGCTACAGACATAAGCTTGGTGACTGTTCCTGCTTGGATCTCTAATCTGATGTGTGATTTAGATTGAGAGACTGAAGTCTGTTCTCGGAAGCTGTTTGCAGTCAGAAGACTGTTTTTCCAGAGATTGCGCCCAGAGAAATCTGTTGTTCCAGAGATTGCTCGCAGAGAAAGCTGCTGTTCCAGAGATTGCTCGCAGAGAAAGCTGCTGTTCCAGAGGATGTGAGTAAAGGATTATATTTTCCTTACAAGAGTCTGTGTAAAGTAACCCCAGGGAGAAGGCAGCAGTATAACTGTAAATTGAACAGAGTATCTCAAAAGACTGTTTAAGGATCCCCGGAGGTTGGAGTATTTCTAAAAAAACGGGCAGGCCGAATGCTCCCCTTTCTACAGAGGAAGTTATTTACAAGAAGACTGTGTGTTTTGTTATACCTTTGGCTGATGTAAGCCATTATGTGGTGTAATTTTTGGACTTTTAACAAAAAGATTAAAAGAATACATGATCTTCTTGCAGTTAATCTAGAAGGTAGCAGGTCAAACTACCACAATATATAATATAGGGACACATGAGTGCTACAGGCGAATACACATGGCAATCAGTTTGCTTGAGGGAGGTCCTGTGTTTTATAAAAACAGCCCATACATAGGGCTTCAATGCTGGTTCTTTAACTTTGCAGTAAAAATATAAATTGCACCAAGCATAATGGAAGCCCTATTAGCCCAGTTATACTGTATAAAGTTATGCATCATTATGTTTTTATTTTCCCTGTGCTCACATCAAGAGAATTACCACTTGGGCGGTCTACCTCCATCCATTCCTCTGAGCCTGGTACTGGGGGAGACAGGCAGGCAGTAAGCTGTAACTCTCCATTTTGCACCTATTTAATGTCAACAGCATGGCCCATAACACTACAGTGTCAGCAAGACTCCATGCAACGAAAACCATCCCTACTCCTGTCTAAACACAAGATGGGCTTAACAGACCATTGTAAAAGCCATTTAATTCCATCACAATCCAGAGCCTCCCCTATAACCTTGCTGTGTAATATTACATATTGATTTTTTTAAAATCATTTAACTTGAATCTTGTTAATTACCAATGATTAATAAAAATATATATTATTACAAATACTCTTTATGGGCACAATGGATTTAATTCTCTTTTCCTTCTTTCTTTTCTATTTCTCTTCAGTTGAAAGTCATGAAAGGATCATAGAATTAGGTTTAAAAATGATTACCAAGGCTTTTGGTGTTACATAAAATAGTTAAGTTCTGGAACATATTGAGTTTTTTTATCACAGTGCAAACTGATATTTTTTTACAGCATGTTGTATAAATAATCACATATATAGTTGTGAGCGTACGAGTCGTTGCTCACGCTTGCGGGCTCGCGTAGCGAGCCCACGGCCCTCGCGAAGCGAGGGCCGTGGCTCGCGAAGCGAGCCGCGGCCCTCGCGTAGCGAGCCGCGGCCCTCGCGTAGCGAGGTCACTGGGCAAGGGCCTCAGTTGCTGGCATGGAGCGCCGAAGGCGCTCCATGCCAGCAACTGAGGCCCCTCGCGAAGCGAGGGCCTCAGTTGCTGGCGAGGTCACTGGGCACGGGCCTCAGTTGCTGGCATGGAGCGCCGAAGGCGCTCCATGTCAGCAACTGAGGCCCATCGCGAAGCGAGGGCCTCAGTTGCTGGCGAGGTCACTGGGCAAGGGCCTCAGTTGCTGGCATGGAGCGCCGAAGGCGCTCCATGCCAGCAACTGAGTCCCCTCGCGAAGCGAGGGCCTCAGTTGCTGGCGAGGTCACTGGGCACGGGCCTCAGTTGCTGGCATGGAGCGCCGAAGGCGCTCCATGTCAGCAACTGAGGCCCATCGCGAAGCGAGGGCCTCAGTTGCTGGCGAGGTCACTGGGCAAGGGCCTCAGTTGCTGGCATGGAGCGCCGAAGGCGCTCCATGCCAGCAACTGAGGCCCCTCGCGAAGCGAGGGACTCAGTTGCTGGGGAGGTCACTGGGCAAGGGCCTCAAACCCTCGCAAAATTCACGTCGCTACTCAAAAAACACGACACACAAATTACGACACTCGCAAAGTTTTACGAGGAACGCAAACAACGTACGAAACACGTTACCACACATTACGACCTCGCAAACATCGGACGCAACACGCCGACATACAAACATTTAAAACACAATACATATACACAGCACATACATAAAAAACTTACCTACACCAAGAGGGAGCACCCAGGACCTCAAAAATGCAACTTACACCTCGATTTTACTCGAAATAAAACAGTTTAGAGACTAAAAAAAAAGCTAAGCGAGAGAAAAAATGGCCGCCGAACAAAACGAAAACGAGGCTACAGCACTCTAAACTCGCAAAACACCACAAAACACCTACGGATATTCCGATACAGACCTATACCACACATTACTCGCCATTTTACACCAATGCGGAAGTACACGACTACGCTAACGGTTTGGTCTCGCGCACGCACAGTGTTACACTGCACACATTCAGCATGCTTATACAGCAGCTCCACACCACTAATGCTGCAGCAACATCAACACAGATTGCCAGCTCTTCATCACAATGCTTCAAAATAGGTACACTATATTCATTTACTAATTTAGCTACCTTACAATTTCATTGCCGTCATTTTTTGACGGGCAATTCGCTAGTTTTATATAAAGTTCAGGCTTTACGTGCAGTCTTACTTTTTTTATATGTAGTACAGAAACATGGGCATTCATCCTGTAGCCTACAATGTAAGTACTGCTTAGAAATTAATATTGTGGCATCAGTCAAGTCACTTTACAACAGTAACACAGTGGAGAGGTGGTTTTAAATCTCCTTAATACATTTAACAATGCAATGCAAGTTGATAAAGCTTTAACTAACAGTGCTTTTAATAAAGAAAAAAAAACATTCTGCATTTTAGACATATTGGGCTTGTGTACCCCTTTAGAATGCAAATTTAATGCTAAATAAATATTGGGTGCTATTTAACATTGCTTTTATCTGTAAGTCTTAATGTTACATGGCTAACCAGTAAGGCTAAAAAATGAAATAGTCATCACTTCATATGAAAGAGCAACAACACTGAATAGATACTTTGGAAAAATATTTATGAGCAGCAGTACACATTTATATACAGTAAATAAAAAGTACATTTGTGTCCACCTTTGAAAAAGTTAAAAAACGTATTTCCTTCCAATAATTCCAAGAAATACAGCAGCAGCACAAAGAGTTGGTGGTGTCATGGTGGGAGGAGAGGAGGTGCCGGGCTGCGGGTGTCCTGGGGATGCTTCTGGGATAGAGGAGATGGGGCTGGGGACAAGTCCCATCCTGAGCAGCCAAGCCAGATAGCAATCTGTAATTAGATGATGCCTCCTCTCCTCCTTATTGCGTCTTGCCAGGCTGCACATGAGCTCCGCATGATTGACAGAGATGCTGGCCTGGATCCCCAGAAGTAACTCCACCTGCTGCTGCATGAGGGCCAGCATCTCCACCTGTGCAGCCTGGCCTGATGTGGGGGATGGAGGCTTGTGGGTAGTGACCAGGTGAGGAGGTGGCGGTGATGGAGTGGGAAGGGTCTGAAGCCCGGTTGAAGCCTGGGGCGGAACTTGCGGTGGTGTGGTTGGGCCCGGTGGTGGCGGCCAGACCAGTGCACTGCTGTGGGGGGAAGAAGGTGGTGGCCACAAGTCCAGTTGGACCCAGACCTCCTCCTGGATGTTGAAAGATATATGGCATTAGTGTGATGAATTATACAGTGTTGTGTTCATTCCTAACTATCTTATATCTAGGCTTGAACCTGGATGATACTAATAATTGCAACTCAGATTAGCTATCATTTGCTAGAAGTGATCTAGTCTTTGGTTCATGGTCTTGATCATTCTTGGCTCCTAACGTTATCTTTATACCAGCCGTGTTCTGTAACTGCATAGGCTGCAGTGAGCACACCAATAAATTGACTCTCTATTGCTTGATTACTGTTGTTGTGCCCAGGAATGACAGTGATTTGTCGGCTTCATAGTTTTAATGACACATCCATCTATCCCTTGTTAATTCCATGGAGCTGACATGTCAGTGTCCTTGTTGGTCATCATGTTTCATGTTGGTGTATGTGATATTCAACTGACATGGAGGCTGGGTCCTGCTGGGCCACTGGGCCTGAAGCTCTAATGGTGGGCAGAATGTCCCTGGCGACCCTCTCCCACTCATAGGTTACAGTCTGGACCTTGTCCTCCTTAGCCATCATCCTCCTCACCTTGGCCCTGATGTCATGGAACCTGTGCTTGACAGACCTCACATTCCTTGGTGCTGTGCCAACCGCAGTAATCTCAGCCGCTAACTTCTTCCAAGCCTGAGCCCGGGGCCCTGGGTCCTGGCTTAACTTCCCTCCCCCCTGCAAGAATGACAGGGCAGTCACAGATAGCAAGGAGGAGGACCACATTCTCCCGGTGCGTATAATTGTAGACCCTGTGCTTTCCCTTAGCCTTTTTCTCGACTGTGGATGGGGAACCTTGTCTCCCTAACCTGTCCTTGGAGCCTGTCACTTCTCTGAACTACCACCTCCTGGGTTCAGGCCCCTTCCCTTCAGTCCCTCTCCTATGTATGCCTTATGCTCGGGCAACGCTGCCATCACCCACCTCTGCACTCACTCATTCTCCTCCTCCTCCTCTCCTTCCTCTCCATCCTCTCCCTCCTTCACCTCCTCTCCCTATCCAGCTCACCTCCTCCTCCCCACCTCTACTCCCCATATCCACCTGTCTCTCCTCTCTCTCCTCCCCCCCTTAACCTTCCTAGCCGTGAGAATGAGGAGGATAAGGGGGGATGAGGAGGATAAGGGGGGGAAGAGAGGGGGGAAATGGAGGAGGAGGATAAGGGGAAATGGAGGAGGAGAAGGGGAAGGGGTAATGGTGTCTAAATGCTGTATGATTATGTCAGTATTTTAGAATGTACAGCTTTAACATTCTAAATACTGACATAATCATACCGCCAGGAAGGTTAACTTACGTGTATTGCAAATATGTGTAATCTGTAAATATGTGTAAGCATGTATTTAGTGTAAACTTGTATGAAATAGAATATAAATTAATATAAATGCTCTCTCTCAAATTGAAACCAACCACCAACTCCGGGAGCTGCGTGCTACTTCGAAAGAAAATACAACACAGTCAACGCATGGAACTCAAATTTATAATCTCCCACTGTCAATCATCTTTGGCTAGACCGCATTTTATTGGTTGAGAGGCCTGTGCCGCACTATGTTATACCACAACAGGTTATTGACCACTGATTGTGGCTCGTCCGGCCCCTTAACAGCTTGCATGGAAAGGATTTATGGGCTTGCGTCCCAAACCCTTAATTCGCACCATGGTCAAATTTAATAGCTCTGTAAAGCAGCGGAATTTCAAGCTCGTAGGCTTTGCCGGGTTGCCGATGCCACTATGGGTTTCAAATTTAATGTGGCTGCTAGTCACCTGTTCTTTCCTAAGATAGTTCTAACCCAGATCATTAGATGTTGTCCAATTATATCAATCATAGCCACACCTTGAAGATTGTCCCAGCCAATCAAATTATATCCTTGTGCACAGTCAGTATTTGCAGATAGGGGTAAATTCCATCGGCAAATGGTCTCACCTTTTGGATAGCATAATTTAGGTTAAATGTGTCCATCAGGCAAACCAACCCCTGAAGCTTGCTTGGTAAAGTGCAGTTGGTATTTGTTCATCAGCAGGGTATCATTCGGGAAAGGCTTATTACTTATGACAGATAATCTTGGAGGAATCTTGGATATCCACAAGCATGTCATTCGTAGCACTTTATCGTCAGTGTGTCATAATAGCTACAAAATTGGTGAATGTTTCATATATTTATAACATTCTCTTCTTTGTGTCTGAAGGACACAAATGCATTGTGTGGTAAGAATTCGGACATCTTATGCTGTGGTATCAAAATCCTCTTTGCAAGATGGGGCAAATCCTCTTCATATTTGTGGCTTTATCGGTGTGGCATATGGATTATTAATTTGGCTCTGAAATTAAGTGAAGATCTAAACTTCCATATAATATATCTAGCTTGGGATGTCATACGCTTCAGATCACCAGTGGACAATTTGTACACAAAACATTAACGAAACAGTAAAGAGATAAAAGAAAAAAAATCAATAAAATTGATCATAAGGCAAAAACAAAAATGGAATTTATTCTAAAATGCTGAATACTGTTATCAGGAAGTTAAAACTTTCACACTTTATGCAATATTAATACATTGACATTTAAAGGATCTTTTACCTACATCTGGTTTGTCCAAAATACATGGTCATAATAATGCTTTCTATTTGACATTTGTACCAAGGAGGACCATAGAACACGGGGCCTTTTCTAACTAAATATACATCACATATATAGTTGTGAGCGTACGAGTTGTTGCTAACGCTGCGTGCTCGCTACGCGAGCCGAGGCCCTCGCGAAGCGAGGGCACTGCCCGAGGGTCTCAGTTGCTGGCATGGAGCGCCGTAGGCGCTCCATGCCAGCACCTGAGGACCTCGCAAAGCGAGGGCCGCAGTTGCTGGCATGGAGCGCCGAAGGCGCTCCTTGCCAGCAACTGCGACCCTCGCAAACTTCACGTCGCAACCCAAACAGTACGACACACACATTACGACACTCGCAAACAACATACGACACACGTTCACACACATTACGGACTCGCAACACTCGGACGCAACTCGCGAACATTACAAAATGTAAAACACAATACATACACACACCACATACATAAAAAACTTACCTACACCAAGAGGGAGCACCCAGCACCTCAAAAATACAACTTACACCTCGATTTTACTTCAAATAAAACAGTTTAGAGACTAAAAAAAAAACGAAGCGAGAGAAAAAATGGCCGCCGAACAAAACGAAAACGAGGCTACAGCACTCTAAACTCGCAAAACACCACAAGAAACTCGCAAAACACCACAAAACACCTACGGATATTCCGATACAAACGTATAACACACATTACTCGCCATTTGACGCCAATGCGGAAGTACACGACAACGGTTTGGGCTCGCGCACGCACAGTGTTACACTGCACACATTCAGCACGCTTACACAGCAGATCCACACCACTAATGCTGCAGCAACATCAAAACACATTCACAGCTCTTCCACACAATGCTTTAAAATAGGTAAAGTATATTCATTTATTAATGTATTATATATTTCATTATTACACACTAAACAGCATTAGCTACCTTACAATTTCATTGCCGTCATTTTTTGACGGGCAATTCGCTAGTAACATATATTTGTAAATATGAACATTTGATTTTAAGCGCAAAGGCAGGGCCCTCTGTTCTTTCTCAATGTGTCAATATTGTTCTTGCCTTGTACTTAAGCCCTACAGAGTGCTGCAGAACATGCTGGCATATTACAAATAATGAATAATAATAGAAATTATGTCAATGAATAGCCTGGTCACTGATATTATTTAGATATTAGAACAGTTACCATAAAATCAAATTAAGGCCCAGGTCACCAGCAGACATCTAAATATAAACAGAAAAGTACACACTGTATAAAATATTTCTAAACTTTGCTTTAACACAAATAGCCCACAAAAAAACAAATATCTAAAACTAAGGAGTCAGCTAAAACATTTAGTAATGAGAGTTTGGTGCAATCATAGAGATTCATTATAACCTAAAAACAAATATTTAGGAATTTGTCTCCAGTATCCATTTAAAAAAATGATTGAGAAAGAATTAATTAATGTATGAATCATACTCCGCCTTTTTATGAAGGTGAGAAAAACATTCAGCTTCCAGAAACATACATTGACAATAATAATTAAAAAAACACTGTATGGACTATATTTTAGCTGATAATAAATAAAATAAACCAATCTAGCACCAGTATGTATAGGGTTATATACCATCAAAATAATGTTGTGTAGTGAATATTACTTATTTGTCTTAAAGAAAAAATAAATAAAATATCCAAAAAGAAAAAAAACTAGATCTAAGAAATGACAAATATGTTTTTCTTAGCTTCCAATCAAAACACTTTTAGCAATAGTTTTTTAGACAAAATAACATTTTAGTATTCAGTACACATTGCAAGATGCCATATCAAATACTACATTATGCTTGTTATACTTCAAAATTCAGACACAAATAGAACTCAACAATTGCATCACAACGTCACAGATGCTCAACAGATAATGTAGTTATACTGTATTTACAGCCTTATTAAATTGCGATTCGGCCAATTGAAAAAGGCTCTATATAAGCACATAACATGTTTTTTTACCGAAGTTTTTAATTAGTGAACATCTATCCAAAAGCAAGGTCTTTACTAACTAAAAACTTCTGTAAAAAAAAATTATGCTATGTGCTTATATAGAGCCCTTTTCAATTGGCCAAATCACAAATTAATAAAGCTGTTAATTAGTAATGGCAAATTATACAAAATTATTGGAATTTAATAATAGACAAAATCAACAAAGAGTCCATTAATCTACCAATAATAAAAAATGTATGTTGATGACATTTATATTTATGGTTTAATGATAAAACGGCTTTGTCTCTCATAATAAGATGTTATATATATACATATATATATATATATATATATATATCTATATATATATATATATATATATATATATACATGTCCTAATTCTAAATTATTTTAACAGAATTGGACACATATATATATTTACCTATTTAAAAAAAATTCAACTATTATTAGTGATTTTACTAAAACCATTACTCAAAAATATAATAATTCTAAATGAACTATATTTCATTACCAAATCTAACTATAAATAATGAAATATGTAAAAATACTCCCTTATACACTTTAATAGCTTGACTTTTCACTATATGTAAATGTTTGAAAGCCAATCACGAATATTTACAGGGCTGCCATCTCTTTATTGTGAGTGACTGAATCTGAATACTACCAAAAACATGAATATTCCTGCTTTGGAGTTTGGACTAACTGATAATTATTTAGCCAAAGGCAAACGCCCACTAGCTATCATACCAATTGTTAAAGGGAGTGGTATTATATGAGCAACCTGGGGACATTTTACACCCAGCTTGACAAAACAGTGTTTGAAAAAATACCAAAAAGAAAACATGTATATATAAAAAAAAAAACTCTGTTCAGAAAAATAATAAAAATAGTGAATAATTAAAAAAAAAAATAATAATTATATATAAATTCAACAATTGGACACCAAAAATAGCACACATGTTCAAAAACACAACGGCCAAAATTTTGAGCGAAAGAAAAAAAAATTATTAAAAAAATCAGGTACCAAAAGAAACAGAAAACGTGTATATATGCATATACTGATTCTCACAGAACAAAATTCTGACACAAAGAGAAATATAAAACATAACATGAAATGCAGAAACAAAGACAAATAAAAAGTAAACATGAAACACTAATAAAAAACTAAAAACACAGCATATTAACTTAAATTCCATTAGCCATAGCAAAAAAAGAAAAGTAACATGTCTTGTGTAAACCCTAGAATAAGTTTTGTGAGGGATATACAAATGTTGTCAATGGAGTCTTCCTACAAAATAAACAAACGAACATAAATATTGTTAAACATAAGAAAACCACACACAATTTAAATGAACACATGGAAATTTAACACTTACAAATGTAATTGTTTGCAAATAATTTTCCTGTGCAGAATGGAACCAATAGTTTTTTGTAACTTTTATAACATAATTTAGAGGTTGCCAATATTTCATACTAACATTCATAGGATAGGTATTACTCAGTATTTGGATACTCCCAATGCATATGAAAATAAGTATTAGTTTCCTAAAAGAAAAAAAACGGAAAAAAAAAACAAGAGACAAAAATTAAGTTAATTCACAAATTTTAAACATTACATCCCAAAATTCCTATAACCACCATTGCATGCTGGATATAAAAAGCTCTCCAAGTTTTGAGGAAAAAAATAGCTCCATGCCCTGCATATTTTTAAGATTTGCTTGTGGTCTCATGTGGTTTATAACAGGGGTCCCTAACCCCTGGGCTGCAGACTCTGTTCAGCCGGGCTTTGTGGACACCCTCCTCCACAACTGCATGCCCTGAGGCCCTGCTCTTGTCAGGGGACCCACAGCCCCCTCCTAATCCTCTCTCTGCCCCTCTTGATCCTCTCCCCCTCCTGATTCCTGCCCTTCTGATCCTCCCCTTGGCCCCCTTTAGATCCCCCACTCTAGTGGCGCTTCCTACTGCACCAGCAGCACGCCCTCAAACTTCATCTCACCTGCCAGCACATCCCAGTGATGTCACACACGCGCCACAATGGAAGGTTGCAGTACGGGAGGAGTGCTGGTGAGGTAGGAAGTGCCAATGGGTTGAGATCAAGATGGGCCAAGGGATGATCTTGGATGAGCAGAGGGGGATCAAGAGAGGAAGAGGGGAGGATCAAGAGGGGCATGGGGGAACCAGAGGGGAGGATCAGAAGAGGGATCAAGAGGTGCAGGGGGGAATCAGGAGGGACAGGGGGGGGGCGGGAGCTCCTGGAGGCTCCCCAAATCTGTGTGTGGTATATATATATATATATATATATATATATATATATATATATATATACTGTATATGTGTGTGGGAGTGTGTGCATATGTGTGTAAAGTGTATTTATGTGTGTGTGTGTGTGGTGTATATATATGTGTGTGTGTGGTTTATGTGTATATGTGTACTTCTGTGTAAAGTTTATTTATGTGTGTGTGTGTTTGTGTGTGGTATGTATGTGTTGTGGGTATGTGTAGTATGTGTGTGTACGTGTTGTGTGTGTATGTGTGTGTATGTGTGTGTGTGTTGTGGGTGTGTCTGCGTGTACTGGGTTTAGTATGTGTATATATGTGTGTGTGTGGTGTATGTGTGTGAGAGTGTGTGTATATGTAAATGTGTGTAGTGTGCGTTTATGTGTGTGGGTGTGTGTGTATGTGTATATGTGTGTGGGTGTGTGTATATGCTCCCATCTCCACCCTGCGGGGCCATGAAAAAATGTTCTTCAATGGAAATTGTCCCCAGTGCCAATAAGGTTAGGGACCACTCGTTTATAAGGCCTTTGATTATGGTTCCAGTAACCATCTTTGTCATAATATCTAACTGCATATCCCTGGCCGGAGGATGATATTGTACATGAAATTTCCAATCAAGGCACAATACGTGGGTAACCTCTGGTGTAACTTTAGAGACAAACCTAACAACATGTCCTTCAATTGCCAAATATAGAAAGAGGAAAATTATCCTTCCCAACAAAATGGATTTGCCTGTTGCCCAAGACCTTCTGGCCACCCTACTACATTATAAACAAGGGTCACTATAACAATCCCCCACTGTTTGACTTATTTATCACTTAATATCACTTATAATGACTTTGGAGATTCTCACAGGTCTGGACCTTGGGGTTAGGTCAAAACCAGAGAAAGGGGAGTTTCTTTAGAGGATTGCATTTTATGCTTATTATAATAAGACTTAGGATTTTTTTTTTATTCCAATGTTGCCCATTGTGAAATCCCAGAAAACAATACAGCATTTTAAAGTGAACAGATACGAGCAAAACAAAAATTCCCACCACCAGCAACACTTAACCCCTAATCAGAGAGAGAGAGAGAGACCAAAAGATCTGCCGCTAAAAATGAAAGGTACATGATACCATCTAGGTGTGGGTTACAGTCCCACTGGTATTAGGGGAGGGTAATACCAGTGGGACTCTAACCCACACCATGGGACCCTGTTGTAATATAATTCTCTGCGGGTAGGTAAGCTCATATATAAACAAAATAAAGTAGCTTACCTTCCCGGAGAGAATCCCACTTCTGACACCAGATTGGTAGGGAATAGTTTGGTCTTTTTCTACTATCACCCACGAAGGTACAGTCTCCCAGGGAATTACTGTTGCAGTCTTAGTAAAGGCATCTCTGATACAAGCGCTTGGGAAAACAGACTGACAAGAGTCTAGAGACGGAGTCAAAATGTTTTCGTTTATTTATTCAATAACACAAGCTTAAATAGCAAGAAACTACAACCCACAGTATCGTGTACCAGGTGCATGACAAGAATGGCACGCAAAACTTGAATTGTGACAGGAGGCTAACTTTACCTTCTAGCAAATGAGATTACAATCTTAGCACTACACCCAAAACATTTATACACAAACATTCCACACAGCCGAGAATTGATCAATCTAACAAGCCTTGGGCTGCAATACATTTAACCCTTGATAATGTTATCCCCTTACACACTTGTAATCCAATAACATTTTAAACATGGCTTCCTTTAAGCATATGCCTGCTGTATTACACAGCTTTAAAAAAAGCCCAGGATAGATTATAGTAAGGACAGAAAATCTACCCACAGACAGCTGTTTTACTGCCTCTCATCAGTTTGATATATACAGTATGTGTGTGTATATAGCTTCATATACTATTCTAAATCCTTTGACTGTGTGGATCACAACAAAATTTGGCAAGTTCTTAAAGAGACGGGAGTACCAGATCAACTCATCCTCCTCCTGAGGTATAAACTGTATGTGGACCAAGAAACCAGGGTCAGAACTGAGCATGGAATAATAGAATAGTTAAAGATCAGGCAATGAGTGCGACAAGGTTGCATATTGTCACCTAATTTATTCAGCTTATCCCTGGAAGAAATATTAACAACCTTAGAGAGTGCAAACACTAGCCTGCTACTCAACATTAAAAATACAAAGAGCATGTCAAACAGCAATGTCTGTTCCTGACAAATAGATGGGGAAGAAGTGGAGGCAGTGACATATTTTATTTTCATGGGATCCAAGATCTCTTCATTGATCTCTTCACTGGTGACTGTAGCCATGAAATGAAAAGACATTTGCTTCTGGGGAGGAATGCTAGTAAAAAGTGAAGATATTACATTGCCAACAAAAGTCTGAATGATATTCCCAGTAGTAACATATGGATGTGAGAGCTGGACCATGAAGAAGTCTGAGCACCGTAGAATTGATGCCTTTGAATTGTGATGTTGGAGAAATCTACTTAGAGTCCTGTGGGCTGCACGAGGATCCAGGAAATCAAAACAAACTGTTCACTGAAAGGTATGATTATGAGACTGAACTCAGATATTTGGGCCATATCATTAGAAGACAGAATTCCCCAGAGAAGACTCTGATGCAGGGAAAGATTGAAGGCACACGAAGAAGGGAACGACAGAGATGGAAATGGATATATGAGATCAATAAAGCAATGAATATAATGTGAAGGAGCTCATAGGGACAGATGTGCCTGGCATGCTGATGTCCATAGGGTCACGGAGAGCTGGACACGACTGAATGACTAAACAACACACAAACACACACATATAAATAATTATAATTTTTAACATAATATTGTGTTATTATGTGATTTTTAAAAGCTTTTGTATTTATTCCATATATTTTATGGCAAATACATGGTTCCTAATAGCATGAAAGAGGAAAAAAACATATACAGCATTGAGATAATTCCTCCAGTTGTGGCTGCCAGTGCATCTTTATTGAGAAGCTAGCAGGATACCTTTAATTAGAAATGGGAATGTGGAAAGCCATGTGGAAAATATATGTGAGCAAGCTTTTACTATATCAGATTTGGCAGAAATTCAACACAATTACATTAAACGGCAAAACATAACCTCAACTGAACTCCTAAGCTCCAAATGTTGAATTTGAAGGCCAAAATACATGGCTAATATGTGTTATAAAGCTCTGCCAACAAGGGACCCTTTAATTTTACTGCCACATATACACACAAATGTACCCATTTATATGCAGATTGCAATAGTAACACACTGAATTAAACATTGTGTGGACTTTCAGCTATATTTTCTTGTTAAGGGTTATACTCAATAGCCAAATGCTATTAAAAAGGTGATATAGTTGATTTTCAGGTAGCCTAATTATATTTGCTCATTAAATATCCTCAAGTCTATGTATAAAATAACTTAATATGTCCCAAAGGGTTTCATTTTTGGCACAACATTCAACTGAAGCTGGCACATTACATCTTTGTACAGGGTTTTGGCAAATAATATCAGCCTACACATGTCTTAAAGAAGATATACCATCAATATTTGTACCCACTGATAAAAAAAAACAAAAAAACAATGTTTTATCCTGTTTATTACATTGTTAAATCACAAAAACACTAACATCACCATGAAATAGCGATAAAGATTTCTCGCCCAAATTCCAGGAAAAATTAAAACCGCAAATGAAATATGGACACAAGCACCTCCCACCAATATGGCAATACAAAACAGTAAAAGCAAATATTAGTAAAAATTAAAAAACCTAGTGATACTTAAAGCTATAGTATCTATATATTATAACATCTGGTTGTAGCTCCACCCACTTTTTGTGTTTCATATGTATTGTGAACCCACACTGTAATGTGGTGATAGTTTAGTGCCTTTTCACTCTCTCTCCCTTACTTGTTACTATGCTCCGATGAGCTGCTGCTGCTGATCCTGACGCCGCAGCACGTCTTCCGGTTATGACCGGACCGGCATATGCTAATGACGTGACGCGCATGTGTCTTCTTGTGTTAATTTATACACAGTGTTATATATATTTGTTGCCATAACTACATTGATACAAACTATTTCTGATATACCTCATATACATGGTAAACAATATAAGATCATCTCTGCTTGTATTGATGTCCAATGATTTATGATGCTATATAATGATTGATGCGACAATTACAATATAAATTGATGTCACTTACTTTTTTGTGGATGGAATAAACTGTGTATATATATTTTTAAACTACATATTTTTGTAATAATTTTAATAATAAAATAAATTAGTTTTTTTGTAAAGGTGTGCAAGCTCTGTTCCTGCTCTACTTGAACCTGTGATATAGAGATTTGAGTAATTTGTGGGGTTTGAGTTGGTTATTAAAAAAAAGTATTTTTTTTTCATTTGTTAGTTTATGTTAATATGGCCAAGTGCTAACACTTGTGAGGTTGAATTTATGGTAGCATCATCGTTTTTTTTAAACAACTCTCATTTAGTTGTTAAGAACACATACAACTTTGCATACAATAACATTTAACACATTTCCTTTTTTGATGGTAATTACCATGACCCCGATTCAATTGAACTTTCGCATGTTACTGTAGCCCGTAAGCGAGGTCGCAAGTTAATTTGCTATTCAATAGTTTTTTTTATGCAGGCTCCAAACAGGTTACAAGTTACAGCCTTGAAAAAACTGTGATGATTAAACTTGTAACGTACAGCCTCCCGAAGCCTTTGATCTTTCACTTTTGCAATAGTTACGATCGCTAATATCGCAAATCGCTATTTAATTGCTCAATTTCCCAAAGCCTGCAAAAAATGTTCACACCCGTAAATGGCAAAAGAAGGAGAAAATCCTACAAGTGCCAGAGAGGACCCGCAAGGGGTTAAACACCTACTCGTAGCACTGTAAAAGCAGATAAAAATTCACTACTGCACTGTAAATAACATTTTCTATTGGCTAATTCGAAATGGGAGGTTAAGGGCTGGCTTTATTGATCATGTTCCCGCCCTGAACTGCTATGAACCAGTGAATGGTTTGCTGTTTTGGCTTTGGGACAGTAACCTGCGGGCTTGAGCAATTGCGGGCTTGCAATAGAATCGGATGCTTGAAAGATAGTGCTTGAGGTTTGTTGGTTTCCAATCTAATACGCCTAAGCGCTTGGGTAGCTTTAATCTGTTAAAGTGTAAGTTCCTTCAAAGCAACCTCCACGCATTGGTGCAAGCTGGTTCTTGACCAATGAAAGGTAAGATACCTATAGGCCCACACTTCTCGTATTTAGTTTTACAGAAGGGAGATTGGTACTTACTTAGACAGGTTTAACGGATCACATACTGTATTATATTACATACTAGCGACTTGCCCGTCAAAAAATGACGGCAATGAGATGTGTATGTTTGGAAAGTTGTTTAGTTATTAATATACATATTTGACACTTGTAAGTATTGTGATATTAAACATGTTTAGTTTTGTAAAATGTTCTCTTGGTGAACAATAAGTCTTAAAGCATTTTGTATTTAAATTATTAACATTTGAATGTAAGAACAGTTGAATTTTAAATTAATGAATATTGTAAAGTTGAGGTAATGTTTTTTTAACATGCAATTTGTATCTGAAGAATTGTTAACTTCAATATACATTGAATCCAGAGGAAAGCAAACAGTAAAAACCCTTGTTCAAACGTACACAATTTTAACATGAAGTTTGTAATATATTTAAGTAAGAAACTTGACATAATATTTTTTGAAACTTGAAGTTTCTTATCTGTGTAACTAAGGAACTTGAAAAAACATTTTTACAACTTGGAACATTATAAACAGTAACATAGTGAATTAATATTTAAACATCATTTTGTATTAAAAGTATTAACATTTGAGTGTAAAAACAGTTGAACTTTAAACTAATCAGTATTAACATGCAATTTCTATCAGAATAATTGTTAACTTCAATATACATGGAATGCAGAGGAAGGCAAACAGTAAAAACTCTCCTTAAAACGTACCCAATTAAATTAATTCCTTCCTGACCCCATGAACTGCCGATAAACATTAATCCAGGGAGTAATCTTAACATAACAGACAATATTTACATTGTGACTTAAAACGTGGTTGAGCTGTTAACATGAACTTTGTAATATGTTGAAGTAAAGAACTTGAAAATATTGTTTTCAAACTTGTAACATTAGAAACAGTAACATAGTTAATTAACATTTTAACATAATTTGTAAAAAAAAATGCAAGGCAAGTATTTTGTGAGGCGAATCATCCATAAACAGTACTTCCATTAATTATGACTGAATTGTTTATTGTTTTGTATTTTTGAATGCTTTAAAATTTGTTTTGCATGGGTTTTATTTCCTTACTGAAAAGTTATAGTACTTCATAGTAGACAATATTTTTAGTAAAAATACGTCCATCTTCTAATAAATCACCTTGACTTTCATTTATTTCAATGTAAACTTTAATAGCCTGTGGATTTTTGCACCGTGACAACGCAACGTACAATTGACTATGTGCAAATACTGGTTCTTCCAAGAAAATACCCACAGATTTGAACGTTTGTCCTTGTGATTTATTAATAGTCATGGCAAATGCCATAATAATGGGAAATTGTCTTCTTTGAAGTATAAAAGGGAGACTACTTTCACTTGGTGCTAAATCTATTCTTGGTATGAAAACTCTCTCTCCTTTATGGGTACCAGTTAAAATGTCATCATCTATAAAATGGTCCTTTAATTGTTGACCAATTAATCTTGTCCCATTGCATAGGCCTTTTTTGGGGTTCATATTTCGCAGTAACATGATAATAGCACCTTTCTTTAGCTGCAAAATATGTGGTGGCATTCCAGAAGGAGTTAGTGAGTTTATGAATTCAGTAGAAAAGTTAGCCTGACTTTCATTGCCATCAGCAAATACAGAATCAGCACTGTGATAATTTCTTTGTGGTGCATTATTTTTTTTAAAGATTTCATTATTGAGGATTAATGCATCCTTATTTTTACACGTTAGTATGACTTGGTTGGCAAGCTCGGAATATTCCTGGTTATTTATGCTACCTTCAAATATAGCCGATATAATATCTTGGTGACAAATCATATGAGGTGGGATCTCTACAGTGTCGTCCGGTAAATGTGGTATTTTTTCTGTTCTGCCTTCTCCAATTTTAATAAGCCAATCATTGAAATCAGTTTGGCCTTCTGATCTCATATTTTGTTGCAGTTGAAGATGGGTAAAATGTTTCCACAGTGTGCTTGACTTTATACAGGTTTCGATAATGTCAGTCCGATTTCCCTGTACAACGACAGGTAATGTTTGTCTAAAATCGCCACCTAACAACATTACCTTTCCACCAAATGGAAAAGTATTATCCATGACTTCACAAAGCAAATGGTCAATACATTGGAGGGCATAGCATGACATCATTGTGGCCTCATCTATTATAATTAATTTACATTTGTTCAATTTCTTTGCTTGTAATGCGAATATATCTGACACAGAAGTTTCTAAAATAGGCACTGGCAGTTTAAATTCACTATGAACAGTTCTTCCACCTTCTAACAAAAGTGCAGCAATTCCAGTAGTGGCAAACGCCATTGCTATTTGACCTTGTGCTCGTACCAAACTCATTAATAAATTATATGGATAGGTTTTTCCTGATCTGCCAGGTCCATCAAGATAGAAATAACGCTCTGTCACCATATCATCATCTATTGCATTTTTAATGGCATTAAATGCTTGCAATTGTAATGTATTTAAAGTTGCAAGTCTTTCTTTTGTTCTTTCTGCTTGTAGTTGAAAGTCATAGTCTTCAAAGTTTATGTCATCTATAAGACCTGGATCAGGCAAATTAAAACTTGCACAACGTAATCCATGAGTTAAAAATACTTCTTGGATTTCCATTAACGCTTTTAAGTGTGCAATGGGTTCATTGTATCGTCGCATAAAGTCTTCAGCCATATTACTTTTAAATCTCTCCCACAAAGCTAATGCATTTGGAGCATTTGAGAAGATACAAATAAATGCAAATTGTTCTCTCATCTGCCGTGGCATTTGACATTGTGCTGCTTCTTCTAAACATCTTTCCCACTCTGTATCATCAGCTGATAAGTTTCTATGTCTTGCAGCTAAATGGAAGGATTCATATACTATGTCATTAACAGTTCTTAAGTGTTCAAAATTTTGTGCTCCAGGAACATTTAAAAGTAATATCCGTAAGCAAAAACGTTCAACATCTCTTGGACTGACTGTGTAAATTCTTGGTATTATTTTATTGCCTCTGCTTTTTCTCGGTCTCCAAAATCCATTCACAAAAACATAGTGATATGGAATTTCAATATATAAGAATTGTGTTGCTTGTGAATCTGTGGAATTTAATTCAAACCATGCAGTTAGTGTAGTGTGACGATCTTCACTTTGGGCCAATGCATTCATTTCATTTCCAGCATGGAAATACACTAAATGTCTTTGTGGCAAATGTACTGCTAATCTATATACTGCATGTGATCTATCATGCATTTCAAATTTTAAAAGCTGCCACATAGCTTCTGGCACACTGACATAGCGAGCGTCTACATGAGATGCAAGTTCATCATGTACTAACTCACTACTTTCAGGGTTGTCTGCACTTTTGACGACGACAGTAGCTGCATCATAGCCTTTGTAAATATATTTGTAGACATATTTAATGGATTTCATGGAAGTGCAGGCTTCTACGTTGATGTGGGTGTTGTACTTCATGAGTAAATGTGGATTGTAGGGTACTACATATCTATTGTCTCATTTTTTTCCACGAATAATGGCACTATCTCCTTCTCTTCTTTTATAAAGTGGATAGCCATCGCAATTGGCATAGGTTTTGTCTCTATAACCTTTTGGAAAATCTTTGGAACATTTATTATTTTCCATACATGGTGATTTTGGATTAAGCTCACCACAGGGTCCATGAATCATGCGATGAGTAACAATCTCATATAGTCTACCATATAGTTCTGGATCTGGTAGTTCTGCAAAAATGACTGCATCCACTTTCTCAGCAGTATCTAATTTATCTTTTTCTTGAAGTATTGTCAGAAGATGTGCATGTGGAAGGCCTCTTTTTTGAAATTCAATGGTATATTCATAAGCAAGACATTTGCCAAATAACTGACTTATAGTGATGTCACGTATTAATTCATTTAATTTAATCTTAAAAACTCTGGCTACTAAATCTGGTCTATCAGAAGCACTTTGTCCAAGAAGTAAATTTTGTGTAATTTCTGGCCATTGTGGATTACATGTAAACGTAAGAAATAAATCGGGTTTGCCAAATTTGGTGACAATAGCCATAGCATCATTGTATCTTTCTCTCATATTTCGAGGAGATCCTTGAAAGGAAGATGGTAAAATGATGGCTTTGCCAGCTGTCATGTCTCTGCTTGTAGCCACGTCAGCAACATAGTCCATTAGTCCAGAATATTGTTCTACACAAAGTTTATCTTGTTGATATTTTATAACGTTTAAATTATTGGCCTCAACTTGCAAATAGGAATCAATAATCCATTGTTGTGTTAGTTTTCCACCACATAAAATTGGATTAAATGCATTTCGAATAGCAATTTGAGCTACTTTAAATTCAAGCATAGAAACATTATTTCGGATTCTGGCTTTAGCATTTGGGTAACTGGGAAGTATTAATTTTGGTTGCCAACCTGCTTCTCCGTGTGGAAAAAAAATGGGATATGTTATTGGATCTAAATTTGGACTTAAGATACTCATATTAATGAATGGTTGCTCCTCATTTCTGGGATATATTCTAATGTCTCTTTGAAATGGTGGTTCTCCTTCATCATTTTGAAACACCATTGCAACCTCATTTGATGTTGGCAAGTTATAACGCCGTTTATCAGTATGTCTGTCTCTTTTAAGCACCATATTAACCTTTCGCATTGGTAATTGATGTCTTTGTGCATGAAGTAGTTGTTCATTTTCTACTTCTGCCAATTTTTTATAAGCTTTACTGTAGGGATTATTGTCCATAATGTTATTTAGCTCTATAAAACACTGGGTAAGCATTTTTTATTTTCTTCCATCTGCATACGTTGGTCAACAGCTTCCATTGTATCTAGGACATATAGTGGAGCGAATTTTCTTTGCTCTCCTTCCTCTGGATGTAAATGTGAAGTCCGATGATAAATTTGTCCTTGGACTTTAAAACAGTAAGGACCATGTCCTGGTACATTAGCAGCTAATGTTGCCCCCATAGATGCAAAGGATATGGCACTATTGTAGTATCTTATGTTTGTCTTACATTTTTTGTAGTTTGGAAAAGTAGGTTCAGTCATAATGTTTTGTAAATAGATTGGAAATTCTTTTTTTTATGGAAGTTTGAACTTGCCTTTTTGACAGCAACTAATAAATTGGCAATCTCTGGGTCTCTCCTGTTTAAAATAATAAGCCTCACAAAACTGACATTGAGTAGTCATGTCCCCACAACTATGAACCTCTACTGCTAAAGACTTGAGTAAAGGACAATTTGCAAAGCATATAGCAGTTTGACTTTCATATTCATCAGGTGAAATGTCATGTAATGTTTCAACAACAGGTTCTAAATGCTTTGTTTTTTGTGTGGCTTTTCTTGGTATATGTTGTATTGGTTTCGGTAAAATGTCATGTAATGTTTCATGAACAGGTTCTAAATGCTTTGTTTTTTTCGTGGCTTTTTTTGGTATTTCTTTTATTTTTTCTGGTAAAATGTCATCTGATGTTTGAGGAACAGGTTGTAAATGCTTTATTTGCTTGGTAGTTTTTTTTGGTGTATCTTTAATTTTTGCAGCTGATAGTCTTTTGCTTGCAAGTCTATTACGTTCTTTTTCTCGTTGAATTTATTTCTCCTCTGGTGTCTGCTGGTTGGCCCATCTCTCGTCTTTCTCTAGTTTGACATCTTTTCTTCTCTTGTTTGCTCTCGTTAGTAGCCATGTTAATCTGTAAAACAAAATAATTAAATGTAATTGGGTATATTGAAATTTGGTATTACTGTTAAACATTATTGTCCATAAGAGACAAATAAGAGGTAAATCAGAAATGTGTGAGTTATATTTTGTTAAAAGTTATAGGCCCTCATTGAATTGCGATTTGGCCAATTCAATAGTGCTGTAAATAAGCAGATAACATTTTTTTTTAAACAAGTTTTTAGTTACTGAAAACCTTGTTTGTGGATAGATGTTTGCCAACTAAAAACTTCTTTTAAAAAAATGTGATTTGGTTATTTAGACATGTATTGAATTGGCCAAATTGCAATTGAATAAGGGACATAGTTAGTGCTTGTTCTTTTTTTTCTGTTGACATTGATGCAGAGCAAACATGTTTATTTAGTTTTCTCATTTTTTACTTATTATACTGTACCTTGGTTGAAGTGTGATTTCAATCCGAATGTTTGTTGGTCCTCTGTTGAAAGTCTTTGTTCGATGGTCTGGTCCTCCGTTGAAAGTCCTCGTCCAATGGTGTGGTCCTCTGTTGAAAGTCCTCGTCCGATGGTGTGGTCCTCTGTTGAAAGTCCTCGTCCGATGGTGTGGTCCTCTGTTGAAAGTCCTCGTCCGATGGTGTGGTCCTCTGTTGAAAGTCCTCGTCCGATGGTGTGGTCCTCTGTTGAAAGTCCTCGTCCGATGGTGTGGTCCTCTGTTGAAAGTCCTCGTCCGATGGTGTGGTCCTCTGTTGAAAGTCCTCGTCCGATGGTGTGGTCCTCTGTTGAAAGTCCTCGTCCGATGGTGTAGTCCTCTGTTGAAAGTTCTCATCCGATGGTGTGGTCCTCTGTTGAAAGTTCTCATCCGATGGTCTGGTCCTCTGTTGAAAGTCCTCGTCCGATGGTCTGGTCCTCTGTTGAAAGTCCTCGTCCTATGGTCTGGTCCTCTGTTGAAAGTCTTCGTCCGATGGTCTGGTCCTCTGTTGAAAGTCCTCGTCCGATGGTCTGGTCCTCTGTTGAAAGTCCTCGTCCGATTGTCTTCACGCAGTATCTGTTGTAAAAGAAAAATGAAAATGTTATTTGATTTGAATGTATTTGTAATGAAGCAAAAATGTAATTATTTTGGTGTATTGTATCTGTTATGGTGAATTTTTCTGCTATGCTGTTTTTTGTGCAAGCTTTTAAAAATAATTTAAATGTATTTGTATATACCAGGATTTTTTTTTATACTGTAATTATTAATGTTGTTCTTATTTTGCATATGACTGCAATGTTTTTAGCATTATCCTGTTTTGTGTCCACCAATTTTGGTATACAAATGTAGACTTGTTTGTAAGTGTTATAGCTTGGAAAACAGTAAATAATAATATTAATTTACTTTGCTATTTGTCTGTGTGATTTTAGGTACAATGCTATTTTGTGTCTACCACTTTTGGTATGCTTATTTAGGCTTCTTTGTAAGGCTTATAGGCTCTTAAACATTAAAGAAGAATATTCATTTAGTTGGCTATGTGTTTGTGTGATTTTTGGTACAAACCTGTTTTGTGTCTTCCACTTTTGGTATGCCTATTTAGGCTTCTTTGTAAGGCTTATAGGTTCTTAAACATTAAAGAAGAATATTAATTTAGTTCGCTATGTGTTTCTCTGATTTTTGGTACAATCCTGTTTTGTGGCTACCACTTTTGGTGTGCTTATTTAGGCTTCCTTGTAAGGCTTAGAGGTTCTTAAACATTAAAGAAGAATATTAATTTAGTTTGCTATGTGTTTTTGTGATTTTTGGTACAATCCTGTTTTGTGTCTACCACTTTTGATATGCTTATTTAGGCTTCTTTTTAAGGTTTATAGGTTCTTAAACATTAAAGAAGAATATTAGTTTAGTTTGCTATGTGTTTGTGTGATTTTTGGTACAATCCTGTTTTGTGTCTACCACTTTTGGTATGCTTATTAGGCTTCTTTGTAAGGCTTATAGGTTCTTAAACATTAAAGAAGAATATTAATTTAGTTCGCTATGTGTTTCTCTGATTTTTGGTACAATCCTTTTTGTGTCTACCACTTTTGGGGCCTCATTCTATTAGCGGCCGCAGCCGTTGCGGGGCCGCAAGGACCGGCCGCAAGCTATTCGGCTATTCTATTCCCCTTCGGCCGGGGATTCCGGCAGGCTTGCGGCCGGTGCCTTGCTATCTCTTGCGGCCGCTCGCGCCGGAGGAAATCCTTTGATCTTAAATGGCCGCAAGGAAATCGGCCGTAAGAAATTCCTATTTGCAATTCAATTGCTCCAGGAACCCTCTCTGCAAGGCTAAAAGCGAGCCGCAGCTTACTTGCAGGAAAGAGGTCCCGCTAGCACCAATTAAGAACATAAAATAGCCCAAATAAAGCCATCCTGCACTTTGCAGAGTCTATAAAGTGATATTCGGTGTTAGCAAAAATAGCACATAATTACCCTATATTAAAATCCGTAAAATATATATTTTTTAATATCTGTAAAATACCCATGTAAAAAGTCCAGAGGGCTTGGAGCACCTCAGACCCGCCCACGCCGCAGCCGGAAAATAAACAGTTAATTTGAACTCGGGTTTGGGCTGATGTGCAAGCTTGAGAGTGGGTTACTTTTAATCCTCATGTCCCCCAATACGATCCCTAGCATTTACAGAGCTGTACAGTGCAGGCTTGAATTTATTTTTGCGTTTTTATATTTCTGAGCTTACGGCCGGTTCTAAGATATGCGGCCGGCCGTAAGAGGAGATCCTTGCGGGGCCGTATAATAGAATCGCGAGTTAACAGAACCCCCGCAAGGAATCGCAGCCTTACGGCCGATTTATGGCCGGTAATAGAATGAGGCCCTTGGTATGCTTATTTAGGCTTCTTTGTAAGGCTTATAGGTTCTTAAATATTAAAGAAGAATATTAATTTAGTTTGCTATGTGTTTCTGTGATTTTTGGTACAATCCTGTTTTGTGTCTACCACTTTTGGTATGCTTATTTAGGCTTCTTTGTAAGGCTTATAGGTTCTTAAACATTAAAGAAGAATATTAATTTAGTTCTCTATGTGTTTCTCTGATTTTTGGTACAATCCTGTTTTGTGTCTACCACTTTTGGTATGCTTATTTAGGCTTCTTTGTAAGGCTTATAGGTTCTTAAACATTAAAGAAGAATATTAATTTAGTTCTCTATGTGTTTCTCTGATTTTTGGTACAATCCTGTTTTGTGTCTACCACTTTTGGTCTGCTTATTTAGGCTTCTTTGTAAGGCTTATAGGTTCTTAAACATTAAAGAAGAATATTAATTTAGTTCTCTATGTGTTTTTCTGATTTTTGGTACAATCCTGTTTTGTGTCTACCACTTTTGGTCTGCTTATTTAGGCTTCTTTGTAAGGCTTATAGGTTCTTAAACATTAAAGAAGAATATAAATTTTTATTGCCGGCCATTAAACATATATAGTTCATTTCTTTTTTGTACTTGTTATACTTTACCTTGATTGAAGTGTCGAATGACAGAGGGTCTCCTCCTGGCAATCCTTATCCGCCGATCTTCTTGTAGTGTCTGTTTGAAAAAGAAAGTGAAATGGTTAATTGTATATTTCTTTTTTTTGCTTTAGCAAAGCATGGTATTTTTCAGCATGTAATGTATTTTTCTATCTTACCTCTTGTTCTTTCTTCACAATGCACGGTGCAAATTCTTGAGTGACGCTGTTGATGCAGAGTCTGTTTGAATAGTAAAAAAAAGGAGAAAGATTGATTATTAGGTTATATTTCGAATTACAATAAATTAATGTCATTTAAATATACTTCTGTAATTACTTTCAATTAACATTACTTAGTTTTTGGGCCTACACACATAAATGTGCGTGTGACATGTCACTATACATGATACACATATATGTGCGTGTCACGTATCACTATACATCAATCACATTTTAATAGTTAATTATTTTATTTTTTTACTGTCATTTAAATATAGTTCTTTAATTAGTTTGGATTAGTTGTTTAATTAGTTTGGATTAAGATTAGTTTGTTGCAGGGGCTATACACATAAATGTGCGTGTGACATTTCACTATACATGAACCACATTTTCATAGTTAAAGTTGTTATTTTTTTGTGCGTGTCACATATCACTATACATGAATCATATTTTAATAGTTAAATGAACATTATTTTTTTGGGGGGCCTACACACATAAATGTGCGTGTGACATGTCACTATACATGATACACATATATGTGCATGTCACATATCACTATACATGAATCATATTTTAATAGTTAATTTTTATTTTTTTTGTAATGTCATTTAAATATACTGGTTTAATTAGTTTGGATTAAGATTAGTTTGTTGCAGGGGCTATACACATAAATGTGCGTGCCACATGTCACTATACATAAATCACATTTTCATACTTAAACTTTTTTTTTTTTGTCCTCTTTTGATAATAAAATGTAATATATTATAGCTTACCTCTCAGTTCTAATTTGCACAATGTAAAGTAGGAAATTAGGACACAATTCTCTTCTTAAGTAACAGCAGCAGTTAACTATCCAGTCACTCCGTTCATCACCTGAGTAGAAATGTAGAATTTTCTGGAAAGTAGGCAGTATTTATAAACTTTGAAGTGCCTCAGACCGTTAGAACGCAATACGCATGCGCTATTTGCGTTCCAGCTTACAATTTGCGTTCCATCGGCCATTTTGTGCGTATTAGTTTTCAAAATGGTGGTTAATATCAGCGTGGTACGTTCCGCATAGTATGTGTTTCAGTCTTGCGAGTCACTGTAGTATAGTTACGTCTGAAGCCTCGTTTTCGTTTTGTTCTGCGGCCATTTTTTCTCTCGCTTACGTGATTTTCGGCAGTTTAAACTCTTTTTTTTGGACTTAAATGGACGTGTAAATTACCTTTTCGAGGTCCTGGAAGCCCCCCCCCCTTGCTGTAAGTAAGCTTTTTATGTGTTCAATGTGTTTATTTCTTGTGTTTCTGATGTTTTAATGAGTGCTGTTGTCATCCGGTTTTGCGTGTTGGGAATGGGTCGTTTCGCGGCCGTATTTTTTTGTGAGGCGGACGTAATTTGTTTGCGAGGGACGCAGTTGTTTTTTACGAGTACGACGCAGTGTATTTTTTTCTAAGTTGTGCGTATGTGTGTTAACAGCGTGTGAGGCGCCTTTGAATTTTTTTTTTTTTATGTCTTGCGTGTGTGTGTGTAACCGGGTGTGAGGTGCCTTTGAGGTTTTTTTTTGTTAAAAAGTTGTGTGTGTGTTAACACAGCCGACGTTGGAGCCTCCACCTCCGCAAAGGCGGACCCTCGCTTCGCGAGGATCAGCATTTGCGGGGACGTTGGGATGCTCCACCACCGCAAATGCGGCCCCTCGCTTCGCAAGGACCCGCATTTGCAGGGAACTGCATCCCTCGCTTTGCGAGGGATGCAGTTCTTGCGGGCTCGCTGCACGAGCCCCTGCAAGCGTTAGCAACAACTCGTATGCTCACAACTATATATGTGATATTTGATTTTATATATTTTTTATACAATTTTTATTCCAGCACTACTTTATTCATTTATTGTATACACTCCATTAACATTATCATTATTATCAATATTATGGACAATGGCCCTTCTATCGCTAATATTATTAATGGGCCCTATCCTATGTATGCCTGCTCATATCCTCATCAGCCATTTTTTGCTACCATGGTCTTATGTTTTAAGCTACCTACTCATAATCTCATCAGCTAAATGTTGCAACTATAGTATTATATATATCTTGCAACCTACTCACGCCGCATTTAGTGATGCACTAGAAGTAAACTGTACTTCTACATAATCCACATACCTTGCACTCCACAACTTGTCCATTTATTACCACGATATTAATATTAATCACCTGGATTAGGTTCCATGTTGCTATGAGGAATACTATTAAATATTTTTTGTGAGCCTATTCAGAAACAGGAAGTATTGTGACATAGGGAGTAGTCTTGTATATGTACTTCTCGCACACTATGTTGGTCTTGGGCTCGCTGTATAGTGGCTGCCCTGCCTGGCACTCTAATTTATAGAGCTCTTTTCCAGCCTATTTTTGAGACACAGTTTACAGTATGTTATTACTCCTCCACTATAACTATAACCAATATTTCCCCCTCTCTACACATGTATGGGTAATATTCATCCCATATATACATATATACATTTTATCTATTTCTTTGTATAAATAAGTGTAGACGACATATTAGCAATTTGTTGTAGTGGTATTGTTATAAGCTTTTTTATTCAGTGGAGATTCCTGGGCCACTAAGTTGGAAGCCCTTATTTTATATATATCTTTCAGTTTGCCATTTTTGTTTCATGTGATCACTCATATATCGTTTGTTTACCTATGTGTTACTCATGTTACATTTCATGATGTATTTATTCATGCATACATGTCTGTATAAATGTATATTAATTTATCATAGGTCTATATCACTGAGGAAGCTGCAGATTATTGGTAGCGAAATGGCGTTTTTTGCCATTTGTTCATTGATATAATTTTTTCATGTATTCATACATTATTTTTACCAATTTGGTTTTGATCTTCATTTGAAAATATATATATATATTTTATCAACACTGAGTGCTCTTGTCTTGGTCCGGGAGATATATACCCACCATTGGTGGATTACAGGAGGATAGGATAAACACGCTGTTATTATCCAGGGATTACCTGACCTAAAGGATTTGCGCTCCTCATTTCCCAACTCCTCTTTTTGTACTATTTTTGCAATTGAATCGGGCCACATGTAATTATTATTTTTTTTATTTTAATTTACATAAAACTCACAAATACATATATAAAATCATACAAAACAAACGTACATACTGATTTTACATCAATCATATCTATCTTTAAATCAACTGAATACAGAATGAAGAAGAGAGCTATAAGTTAGTTAAGTGTTTCTATGTACTCATCCCACATTTTCCAGGCGATATTAGTTTTCAGTTGTATATTCAAGTTAAATTCAATTAAATCTTTTTCAATAACTCTATTTCTAGACACTATCAGCCCTATTAAATTCCCTCAATGTGCAAAACCATAGCCCGTAACATAGCCAGTAAGACTTGCGGCAATTAAATTGGCCCCATGAAGCAACCTGCCAACGACTTGCATTGTAAGGGCAAGAAAACCCTACGGATGTCGAAAATTTAACTCTGCGTTCGCAAATCCTTTGTTCTGTCAAGCCCGTAACTGTTACATTCGAAAATCGCTATTAAATTGCAACAAATTCACTGGCGTTCAACCCCGTAACCCGCAAATGGAGCCAAAAAGCAGACGAGTACTAGAGAGGACCCACAAGGGGGTTAAAGTCCTATCCATAGCACTGTAAATGCAAATATACACACACTACTGTATAATTAAAGCGAAAGTGATGTCTGGTATTAAAATTAATAGCACAACATTCTCAAGCTCGCAAATCTGCAATATAAAATACTTTTTTTTATGTTTAATTTCTGTGTTATATTATAAAATTTGCATGGACTAGAATATAATATTTACTGATTTATCAATATTGCATTATTTCTGGAATGCGGGTCTGATTGATACTTGTAATCAAAGCCTGTAAGGCTTTGAAATCTAACCTCCATTTTTTTTGTGACGTAATGATGACAATCTCTTTTGCCATTGGTTCCGTCTAAACTGCAACTACAAGTTCACAGCCTTGCATGCAACGTGTGCGGATAAGCTTTACGGCTTGCGTCTCTGGCCTGTAACTGGCAGTATAGTTTAATTTAATAGCTTTATAACACAGCCAAATTTTAAGGATATACAGCGGTATTAAATTTGAAGCCCACAGCAGCATCGGCATACCCACAAAGGCTGCGGGCTTCAAATTTAATACCGCTGTATATCCTTTACTTTACAATCTTTTTCTTTGGATAACTTTAAAATACGTTTCTTTTAAGTTAACACATTTTAGAGTATTGGCGGTCACCTCAAAAGCTTTATACCATGAAGTGTGGCTCCATTGCTTCCCATTTCTTCCTCCCATTTACTCATTTTTATAGATATTTTACTTCTATATTTCTTAAAATTTTTAGTTGTGTTATTGTGTATTTCCTTCCTTCCTTTGTAATTTCTATTTCAAATTTCGTAATTGCTCTTATTAGTTGTTTTTACTCATTATTAGACAAAACTTTTAATAAAGCATTATATTCCAGACATTTTTCTCCGGGGAGAACATTTTCTCTCCTCATTACTTCAAAGGTTTTTATTTTCCCATTTGAGAACAAGTCTACTAACCTCTTAAGGTTACATTTCTCCCATTTAATTTTACTAAATTTAAAAGGTCCTTCATTTAGGGTTGTTATAGTGGATAGCGGAGAGGGAAACCTTACTAACCCCATTTAATATTACATTTGAAAGTTTTAACCAGAAAATGTATCACTGGGGAAGGTGTTTTTATGTGCTTTTTATCTTTATCTTTACTCCAAATTAAGTACTCTAGTTTTCAATATTCTGTAAGATCTTTTTCAATTATGTTATATTTTATCATTTATTTCCTATTACACCAAGATAAAATTGTAATTAATCTTACAGCTTTAGCATATTCCAAAATATTTGGAACCGCTAAACAACCTTTCTTAAACTTTCTTTGTAGTACCGTATATACTCGAGTATAAGCCGAGTTTTTCAGCCCTTTTTTTAAGGCTGAAAAGGCCCCCCTCGGCTTATACTCAAGTCACCACCCCTGTGTCTCTCTTTCCCCCGTGTCTCTCTCTCCCCCCGTGTCTCTCTATCCTCGTGGCTCTCTTTCTCCCCCTGTGTCTATTCACCCCTGTGTCTCTCTTTCCCCACGTGTCTCTCTTTCCCCCCGTGTCTCTCTTTCCCCCCGTGTCTCTCTTTCCCCCCGTGTCTCTCTTTCCCCCCGTGTTTCCCCCCATCCTCAACCTCAACCCCCCATCCTCATCCACAGCCCCCCCATCCGCTCCTCCGCGCTCCTTCCGGCTGCGTTGGGCACCGGCATATGCTAATGACGTGATGTCACATGCGCGTCTCGTCATTTGCATTGGCCGGGTCCCGATACAGCAGGATGGGGGGGGGGTTGAGGAGGGGGATTGAGGATGAAGAGGGGGTTTGAGGAGGGGGGTTAAGAAGAGATTGAGGATGAGGAGGGGGGTTGAGGACGGTGGTTGAGGAGGGAGGTAGAGGAGGGGGGTTGAGGATGAGGAGGGGGGTTGAGGAGGGGGGTTGAGGATGAGTAGGGAGGTTGAGGATGAGGAGGGGGTTGAGGAGAGAGGTTGAGGAGGGTGGTTGAGGAGGGGGTTTAGGAGGGGGGATGAGGAGGGAAGATTAGGAGGGGGGTTGAGAAAGGGGGTTGAGGATGAGGAGGGGGGTTGAGGATAGAGGTAGAGGAGGTAGGGTGAGGAGGGGGGTTGAGGAGGGAGGGTGAGGAGGGGGGTTGAGGATGAGTAGGGGGGTTAAGGATGAGGAGGGGGGTTGAGGAAAGAGGATGAGGCTGGGGTTGAGGAGAGGGGTTTCGGAGGGTGATAAGGGAGGGGAGGGAAAGACACAGGGAAGGGAGAGAGGGGAAAGAAACACAGGGAATGGAGAGGGGGAAGAGACACAAGGGAGGGAGAGAAGGGGAAGAGACACAGGGGAGGGAGAAGGGGAAGAGACACAGGGGAGGGAGAAGGGGGAAGAGACACAGGGGAGGGAGAGGGGGAAGAGACACAGGGGAGAGAGAGGGGGGACACAAGAAAGGGGCACAGAGGGCACACAAGAGGGGGACACAAAGGGCACAAGAGGGACACGCTCGGCTTATACTCGAGTCACTAAGTTTTCCCAGTATTTTGTGGTAAAATAGGTGTCTCGGCTTATACTTGGGTCGGCTTATACTCGAGTATATACGGTATGTCCAATTTTATCCTTTTTTGTGTTGTTATTGATAAAATCATTTATTAGAGTTTGGAATTTTTACCATATCTTTTGAGGGATTTCCAAAGCAATACCTCTAAGTAAGTAGGTAATTTTAGGTAGTATTGACATTTTTATCTCAGATATTCTACCAGACCATGATAATTCCACAAGATTTTCATCCTTATTAAATTGTGATTCGGTAAATTTAAAAGGGCTCCATTTGAGCACACAGCATATTTTTTTCAGAAGTTTTTAGTTAGTGAAGACCTTGCTTTTGGATAGAAGTTCACGGACTAAAAACTTCTGTAAAATAAATATGCTATGTGCTTAAATAAAGCCCTTTTAAATTTACTGAATCGCAATTTAATAAGGCTGTTTGTTTCTAAATCTATATTAATTGATAATACCTCAGTTTTTAATAAGTTTAATTTGTAATAAGATATTTTACTATATTCATTTATACATTCAAATAAGTATTTCAGAGATTTAAGTGGGTTAGCAATGGTCACCACAACATAGTCTGCAAACATGGTTATTTTAGTAATCGTATTTCTGGTCTCTAAACCTTCAATTTGCTCAGTATTTCTTATTAATATTGCTAATGGTTCTATGACCAGTGCAAAAACCACAGGAGAGAGTGGGCAACCATGTCTCTTACCATTTTTTATTCTAAAGGTATCTGATTTATACTCAGAACCTAATATATAAGCCGATGCATTTGTATACAAGGCTTTAATTGCCTGCGTGCCAAAATTCCCAAGTTGAAACTCACTTGAATGCCCTTTCGGCATCCAGAGACAGGGCAAGTGTTGGGATTTTCTTATTTTTAGCATATGCTATTAAGTTCAGCAATTTTCTCACGTTATCTGCCCCTTTCCTAGTTTTAATAAAGCCTGTTTGGTCCACATCAATTAGTTCTAACAACAGAGGGTTCAGTATTGCTGCCAGTACTTTTGCATAAACTTTTATATCTGTGTTGAGTAACAAAATTGGGCGGTAGTTCTTACAATTTAATTCATCTTTTCCTATTTTGGGAATCAAAATGATGGCAGATTGTAGCATTTCTAATGGTGCTTTGCCAGAACATTTTATTTCATTAAATGCATCTTTTAAATGATTACTTAAAACAGAAGAGAAATATTTGTAGTATAGGTTTGGAAAACCATCCGCTCCTGGGGACTTTGAGTTTAAGTGTGGTTATGGCTATTTCTTTTGTTGTTATCTCTCTAATATTTCACATTGTTCTTCCTTGACTTTCAGGAGTTTTAATTTAGCCAATTTTTTAAAATTTGTAACTTAGTAGGTTTTCTAACTGTTGAATTTTCTTCCAGATTATATAACCCTCTAAAGAATTTGAAAAATATATCACCAATTTCTTTCGGCTTTACAAATTCTCTCCCATCTTGATCTTTTAATTTAGTTATACTTTTATAAACATTTATTTTCTTTATCTTATTAGCCAATAATTTCCCTACCTTATTTCCCAGGTGATCGTTTTTTTGCTGAATAAGCCAAATTCTATTATCTATTTGTTTTTGTAAAATGTTCTTAATTTTATTTTGAATTATATTTATTTATGAACAATGCTCTTTATCTGGGGCTTGCTTAATTTTCTTTTCTAACTCATTTAGTTTAATGTATATACTCCTTAATAACATGTTTTTATGATCACTACTGGTCATGACAATAACACAAGTGATGTTGTTAAGAACAGGCAAAATATATTTTGAAATTATTGGCTTCCATGCTAATCAGGCGGTGTAAATTGCGGTATAGCCGTAAGTCGGCTGCAGGAGCTTTATCCTCATATCACACCTCTATATCCTCCCAAATTACTGCACTCAGCCCACATCTGTAACTCAAAGCCTTATCCACAAGAGTTTTCAGTGTAGGGTGTACCCAAACCAAGCTTCAGGTATGAGAAACAACTCTAGGAACCAATAGGGAATGAGAATGTAATGCCCTGGGGATTTCCTCCATTCAAATACCCACTGGAGGGAATCCCCAGGCATTCCTTTCCCCGCTCACAGCCTGTTCGGCCCGGTTGCCCCTTTCCCCACTCAAACCCTATGCCCATACCCCATCTACATAACCATGGGGGTCTATAATAGTGTTAACCCCTGCAAAGGAAGTCCATAAAGCACTCCACTTGCACCTAAAATGAACCCCTATGCACTGTGGTTTGTGATCGGGACCCTTCAGCCCCTATGTTTAACCCTAGCCATAGGGCTCCCAATCGTGAACTCCACTGCTTTTAAATATTAATCCCCTTCCGCAGGTCCTTAAAGGACCCATGGCATCTAATTATTTAACCCCCCTACTATCCACCAGGACCCCAATGACACTCTAAGTTAAAACACTACACTAATAAAATTACGCCCCAATAAACTAATTAATAAAATAAAAAAAGAACACTAATACATTTAAAAAAAAACACTAATAAATGAATAAACCACACTAATTAAATAAAAAATAAACCCCACTAATTAATTAAAAGAAAAACAGACTAATAACAAAAAATAAAATAACCTAAGTTACAAAAAAACATTACATTAAAAATAAAAAAGAATTATAAATAAAATAATAAAATAAATCAAAATAAAAACAAAAGAACCAACCTGTAAAATTAAAAAATCACCTATATTTTTTAACAGTTTGTCTGTAATGCCTGCACAGTGTCTTCTGCACATGCATCACAGATAACTGTAAACCGGGGCATGAGTGCATGCGCAGTACACCGCTCACCACAGCCAGGAGGAGACAGTGCCGGGAGGAGACATCAATGAGAAGACAGGAGACAGAGACACACACAGGACAGAGAGACATAAACACACAGAACAGAGGGAGACACACACAGGACAGAGAGAGTGACAGAGAAATACACACCTACAGGACAGAGAGAGAGACAGACAGACACAAGACAGAGAGAGAGAGACAGACACAGAACAGAGAGACACACACACAGGACAGAGAGAGACACAGGACAGAGAGAGGGACAGGACACACAGATAGTTAGAGAGACACACTCAGGAAAAAGAGAGAGAGCAAAGGACAAAAAGAGAGCACAGAGAGAGCACAGAAAGAGAGCAAACATACATAGTGCAGAGAGAGAGGTCGCACAGAGAGAGTGCACAGAAAGAGAGAGTGCACAGAGAGAGAGCACCCAGAGAGAGAGAGAGAGAGTGCACACACAGAGATAGTGGACACACAGGGAGCACACAGAGAGAGCACAAAGAGAGAAAGCGAGTGAGAGAGTGCAGAGAGAGAAAGAGAGAGAGTGCATAGAGAGAGACAGACAGCATAAAAACAGCAGAGCAAGAGAGAGACAGCAAACTCGCCACATAACAGAGAGAGAGAGAGATAGACAACACAGAGAAAGACAGCACAGACAATTCAAGATAATATTTATGATACCATCATTTATGATGGACAAGTTACTAGTAAATCAATAATACTTGCCTACCCCAAATGATCATCCAGCAATGATCAACGACACCCTGGTCCTCACTTTTCTGCCCTGTTCTAGACGGGCTATCCATGTTGATTGAAGAGGATCTGGTCCTCTTCTTTCTTGTCTTCATCATCTGGACCACAAAAAAACCCCACTTCTCTAAGAAAAATTAACTAACTAGGAGCAGCTCCCATCCAAATGTTGTTTGCCACACTTGCTGCGCCTTAAATATTGCTGTGGAACATTCCGATTGGCTGAAATAGATATCAATCATATTTTAGACCAATCAGATTGCTTAGATTAAGGGGTCTTCAACCTGAGTAATCTGATTGGGCCAACATAATCAAAATAGACAGTGATAGACCCGGTATATGCTAATGACGAGGCACGCATGTGACGTCACATGCGCGTCGGGGTCAAGACAGAGCAGAGGCCGGAGAAGAAGCAGGTAAGTGAGGGGGAGGTATTTAGAGGGGAGAAAGTGAGGAGGGGGTTGATGAGAAGGGGGGCGGTTGAGGTTGGGGGGGTGAGGAGAGGGATGAGGATGGGGGGGTTGAGGATGAGGATGGGAGGGTTGAGGATGGGGGTTGAGGATGGGGGTTGATGAGGAGGAGGGAGGTTGAGGAGGGGGCTTGAGGTTGAGGGGGGGTGAGGAGGGGGTTGATGAGGAGGAGGGAGGTTGAGGTTGAGGAGGGGGGTGAGGATGGGGGGTTGAGGGTGAGGATGGGGTTGAGGATGGGGGTTGATGAGGAGGAGGGGGGTTGAGGTTGAGGGGTGGTGAGGAGGGGGATGAGGATGGGGGGGTTGAGGATGAGGATGGGGGGGTTGAGGATGGGGGGTTGAGGTGGGGGTTGATGTTGAGGAGGGGGGTTGAGGTCGAGGGGGGTGGGGAGGGGTATGAGGATGGGGGGGTTGAGGATGACGATGGGGGTTGAGGATGGGGGGTTGAGGAGGGGGTTGATGATGAGGAGGAAAGTTGAGGTTGAGGCGGGGTGAGGAGGGGGTTGATGAGGAGGAGGGAGGTTGAGGTTAAGGAGGGGGGTTGAGGATGGGGGGTTGATGTTGAGGAGGGGGGTTGAGGTGATGAGGATGGGGGGTTGAGGGGGGAGGATGAGGATGGGGGTTGAGGGGGGAGGATGAGGATGGGGGGATTGAGGTGGGGTTGAGGAGGGAGGATGAGGAGGGGGTTGAGGATGAGGAGGGAGGTTGAGGATGAGGAGGGAGGTTGAGGATGAGGAGGGAGGTTGAGGAGGGGGTTGAGGATGAGGAGGGAGGTTGAGGATGAGGAGGGAGGTTGAGGTTATGGAGGGGGGTTGAGGTTGAGGAGGGGGTTGAGGATGGGGGGTTGAGGATGAGGGGGTTGAGGATAAGGGGGTTGAGGATGAGAAGGGAGGTTGAGGATGAGGAGGGAGGTAGAGGATGAGGAGTGGGGTTGAGGAGGGAGGTTGAGAATGAGGAGGGTGATAAGGGAGGGGGAAGAGACACAGGGAAGGGAGAGGGGAGAAGAGACACGGGAGAGAAAGGAGAGAGACAGGGGGCAGCACATTTCCCACCCTCGGCTTATACTCGAGTCACTCATTTTACCCAGTATTTTGTGGAAAAATAGGTGCCTCAGCTTATACTCGGGTCGGCATATACTCGAGTATATACGGTACTTTGAATTGTTTTGGTGAAAACTACTTAGTGTCCCATGGACTGCAAGAAGATGCAATAAATCAGTACTAGGAAATCAAGACAAACTGTTCACTACAAGGTATGATCATGAGGATGAAGCTCAACTATTTTGGCAGAGAAGGCAGGATTCCATAGAGAAGACTCTGTTGTTCCCTTCTTCTTATGCCTTCAATCTTTCTCAGAGGCGTAGATGGGTAGATGATGGAGCTCAGAGGGGTAGTGACTGACAGATGTACCTGGCGTGCTGTGGTCCATAGGGTCACAGAGAGTCGAACACTAAAGAACAACAAATTATTTTATTTTTTTGTAGCGTAGGTTATTTTTGCAATATAGTATGTTTTTTATTGTTTGTAATTAGTGGGGTTTATGTTTTTATTTCATTAGTGGGGTTTATTTTTTATTTAATTAGTGGGTTTTATTTTGTTAATTTGTGTGTTTTTCTTATTTAATAGTGTTTTTTTAATTAATTGAGATTTTTTTATTTATTAGTTTATATTATTGGTGGGTTAATTTTAATAGTGTAGTGTTTTAACTTAGAGTGTCATGGGGATCCTGGTAGACCCTCATGGCACTTAAGGTGTTAATGTATTTTTCTATGGTAGTCTATACAGACCCCCATGTATAATAGGGGGTTAAGCGATAAGTTGCCGCAGAGGTACTTATAGTACTCCCTCAGAAGGGGTTAATTTATTAAATGCTGTGGCTCCTTTAGGGACCTGTGGCAGGGTATAATATTTAAATGCTGTGGGGGTCGGCTTAAAACAACAATGTTTCTCTGATTGGCTGAAATATGTAAATCATTTTTCAGATGTCAACCTGCTCTTTTAGTGTTGGAATTATATGTGAAACAATCAGAATGCTCAGATTGACGGACCTTTTCAATCAGAGCATTCCAATTGGGTCAATTAAATTTCCCACGCTTAAAGAGAAGAGTGACGTTTGAAAAACAATTCTGATTGATATGAGTGACACATATTTCAGCCAATCATTACTATTTAAGCCACAAAAGCTCTGCAACTGCCATTTGCGCAGGAGAGCTCCTCCAAAGATTGAAGAATTTTCTTTTTTCAAACAACAAGAATAACCCACATGATCTAGGGTAGAAGAGTGAGGACCAGGGCATTGTGAGCATTGAAGGTAGGTATGTATATTTCACAGATTTAAAGATTTTTTAGGTTTAATGTTTTTTTTATTTCATGTAGTTTTATTTGAATTAATTCGTACTTTCGTAATGTAGGTTTTTATGTAATGCAGGGTTTTTATTATTTTTGTAATTGTTCAATGTTTAAAAATATTATATATTTTTTTGGTGTGGGTGATTTTTTTTTTGTTACTTAAGGTGCCATGGGGGTCTCTATAGGGGTTTGGTGTGAGTGATTTTTTTTGTTACTTAGGGTGCCATGGCGGTCTATATAGGGGTTACGTACAATACCATTGGGGTCCAGTAAGGGGTTAAGTTTAATATGCCACGGAGGTCCTTACAGGGTCCTTTAAGGACAGAAATAGCTGTTGACATTTGACAACTCTGGACACATTTCCTTCTAAGGCAATGGCATCTACAGGAGCACTAAATAGGAAACTGTAGTCCAATGTTTAAGTGCTCTATTTTAGAGATCTTGAATTATTAATGGGCAAAATCTTTTTAGAATGTTAAAAAATAAAAACATCCATTAATTTACACATATTATATGCAATTATACATAGCCTTACGCTCTCCATTGTTGTCATAAATGCCCCCCTATCTGTCTCAACTTTCCTGCTTGATTTGTGGTCCAGTAAGTGGGAGGCTGAGATAAGCTTGTGTGGCAATGAGCTCATCGCAGCCTCCCACTTACTTGACCACAAATATATACAGACAGATATGTGAGGTCTTGACAGTGGTAGAGGTAGCCAGCACAGAATACAACCACAGACACAGAATACATAAATAAATGGAAAAATAAATAAATAAATACATTTAAAAGTTATTTTTTGCCTAGCTCTTTAAAATATCAGAATAAAATATCAGAATACAGTGTTCATTTGTATAACGTCCAGTTATGATTTCTGACATAGGACCATAAAAAAATAGTATAAATCTATAATATAGTAGCCCTGCTTTCTGGGGAAATCAAGAAAAGTGGGGTTATTATTCTTAAAAAAAAGGCAACAGGAGAAAATCTTCATAGAGGAGTTACCAAAATGTCTTCAAGCAATAAAGACCCATCCTAGGATGGGTGGATATAACCTATTCCAGCAGATATAGAGAACGAATACCTCAGATTGATACCATTTCATCCAAAAAGATCACTCCACCCATAAGATGAAAATCAAGATTCTCAGAGGACCTTTCTAAAACACCCAAAAGATAAACACATTTGAAACAAAGATGATCACATTTGATCTTCCACACTAGATATAAAGGACTTGAGTTAATAGGCTTGAGTTTTCTAGAACATTGTTAACATTTCATGTGATTCTTTGTTTGCATTTCCCATGCTTGGCAGTTTTATTTTGATGTGTCTGTTTATTTCTACATTTATAAAATGTACTTGTACATATATTTATTTCTTTAAACACTTTGACCTGGTCATTCACTACAAACTTTTCACATTCTTCCTCTTTGTGATTTTCAGTGCTTCCTACACTTTCTCTTTTTTCCCAGTAAGTCTATTATTTTTTTAAATCTACTGCACTGGTGTGAACAGATAATTTGTAACATCTAATCAGTATTGTCTTTGTGAATTGAATAATTAAAGTCAAGAAGGTCTTACTGTATGTATCAAATATAAAGTTGTCGACCAAGAACGCATTTGCAATGTTGGTCACGCAGTTGCAACCTCGCGAAGCATGGTCGCAACCATGAGCCATGTACGGCGCATTACTAGGCTGCATTAGCGCCGAAGACGCTCATCTGCGAACCTTGCGAAGCGAGGCGAGCCATTGAAGCAAGCATTATGAGGGGAGCAACTGCGAGCCAAGCGCGTAACTCTAAAAACCCTAAAATAAAAAACAAAAACAAAAAATTTACAAATATAATAACACACTCACAGACAGGACAGGGGGAGAGCCAGAAAGCTTGTTAGTGAGGTTACAAGTGATTTGGAGCAATATTTGGAATTTTTCGACAATCCAGAATCGGCTAAGCGAGAAAAAAAAATGGCGGACGAAAAACCTAAAAAATTCAGAAACTGCATGAAAACGAGGCTGAGCAAGGCCAGGCACACAGGACTTCGAAAATACACAACGACAAAGATAGTAACACTTACACCAACAACGCCAGGCATGTAGGACTTTGAAAATAAAACAAAAGGCCATCAGCGCGTAACACACAAACATTCAGCAGGAACACAGAGGAGAAACACACAGGGAAGGGACAGGGGGGAGATGGTGTAAAGACACACATGGCATTCCCAAGCACAAAACTTGCAGGCTAACGAAACCTGCAATGAGCAGACTGTACAGTAGGCAGTAGGAAAGGCTCGCAATGAGCACCAAAGGTTCTCATTGTGACCCACGAGATGAGCGCCAAAGGCGCTTTGCGCAGGGCTCAGCGATGAGCAACCCCATGAGCGCTGAAGGTGATCAGTGCAAAGCACGAAAGTTAAAGTACATGGGGGAGAGGCTCGCAGCTAGAGCTGAAGACGCTCATTGAGAGCCATGTGATGAGCGCCAAAGGTGCTCAGAGCAGGGCTCGCGATGAGCGCCGACGGTGCTCAGAGGAGCAAAAGCCTCACATTGAGTGGCAAACAGCATTGCCAGCCTTACAATTTTATTCCCATCATTTTTGATGGGCAAGTTCCTATTATATATACAGTATTTTCCCGGCTTGTGTATAATCCAACCCTAGCTTTGCTCAAAGCTGTTTGATACAGCAGGCATATGCTAAAGGGAAGCCTTGTTTTCATATTGTTATGGATTGCAAGAACGTAGCCTTTCTGGGCACATTTGCATGTCCCTGCTTAGCCTCCCAGAATGCAGTGTAATAACTGTATTTCCTGGAATTCTGGGCATGAAACAAGTTTTTTAACTTGTTTTTGACATTCACATGTGAACACACATATACTATTTATTTACTGTACTACTGTACAGTGGAGGGCTTCTATCACTCTTTTGCCCACCACATATTAAAGGATTGTTGTGGTGAGCTACCTACTCAAAATATCCACTACACAAGCTAGGAACCGGCCCCACACTGATGATAGACGGTAACCTTGAAACGGCTGTATATGGGTGGGATTTCTGGCTTGTGTATAATACAACCCTAGCTTTGCTTTAAAGCTATTTGATATAGCGTGCATATGCTTAAGGGATGCCATGTTTCATATAGTTATGGATTGCAACAGTGTAGCCTTTCTGGGCACATTTGCCAAGGTTCTCTGCCAAAGTTTCAGAGTGCAGTCTAAAACCAGAATTTCTCCAAATTATGGGCATGAAACAGTTTTTTTTAAACTTGTTTTAGACATTCAAAAGTGAAAACAAATGTACTATGTATTTACTATATATATATATATATATATATATATATATATATATATATATATATATATATACAGTGGATATAATAAGTCTACACACCCCTAATAAAATGTAAGGTTTCTGTGCTGTAAAAAATGAGACAAAAATAAATCATTTCGGAACTTTTTCCACCTTTAATGGGACCTATAAACTCTACAACTCAATTGAAAAACAAACTGAAATCTTTTAGGTGGAGGGAAGAAAAAAAAATAATGTGGTTGCATAAGTCTGCACACCCTCTTATAACTGGGGATGTAGCTGTGTTCAGAATTAAGCAATCACATTCCAAATCGTGTTAAATAGGAGTCAGCATACACCTGCCATCATTTAAAGTGCCTCTGATTAACCCCAAATAAAGTTTAGCTGCTCTAGTTGGTCATTCCTGAAATTTTCTTAGTCGCATCCCACAGCAAAAGCCATGGTCCACAGAGAGCTTCCAAAGCATCAAAGGGATCTCATTGTTAAAAGGTATCAGTCAGGAGAAGGGTACAAAAGAATTTGCAAGGCATTAGATATACCATGGAACACAGTGAAGACAGTCATCATCAAGTGGAGAAAATATGGCACAACAGTGACATTACCAAGAACTGGAGCTCCCTCCAAAATTGATGAAAAGACGAGAAGAAAACTGGTCTGGGAGGCTACCAAGAGGCCTACAGCAACATTAAAGTAGCTGCAGGAATATCTGGCAAGTACTGACTGTGTGGTACATGTGACAACAATCTCCCGTATTCTTCATATGTCTGGGCTATGGGGTAGAGTGGCAAGACGAAAGCCTTTTCTTACGAAGAAAAACATCCAAGCCAGGCTACATTTTTCAAAAAACACATCTGAAGTATCCCAAAAGCATGTGGGAAAAAGTGTTATGGTCTGATGAAACCAAGGTTGAACTTTTTGGCCATAAATCCAAAAGATATGTTTGGCGCAAAAACAACACTGCACATAACCAAAAGAACACCATACCCACAGTGAAGCATGGTGATGGCAGCATCATGCTTTGGGGATGTTTTTCTTCAGCTGGAACTGGTGCCTTAGTTAAGATAGAGGGAATTATGAACAGTTCCAAATACCAGTCAATATTGGCACAAAACCTTCAGGCTTCTGCTAGAAAGCTGAACGTGAAGAGGAACTTCATCTTTCTGCATGACAACGACCCAAAGAATACATCCAAATCAACAAAGGAATGGCTTCACCGGAAGAAGATTAAAGTTTTGGAATGGCCCAGCCAGAGCCCAGACCTGAATCCGATTGAAAATCTGTGGGGTGATCTGAAGAGGGCTGTGCACAGGAGATGCCCTCGCAATCTGACAGATTTGAAGTGTTTTTGCAAAGAAGTTTGGGCAAATCTTGCCAAGTCAAAATGTGCCATGCTGATAGACTCATACCCAAAAAGACTGAGGGCTGTAATAAAATCAAAAGATGCTTCAACAAAAGTATTAGTTTAAGGGTGTGCATACTTATGCAACCATATTATTTTATTTTTATATTTTTTCTTCCCTCTACCTAAAAGATTTCAGTTTGTTTTTCAATTGAGTTGTACAGTTTATAGGTCACATTAAAGGTGGAAAAAGTTCTGAAATGATTTATATTTGTCTCATTTTTTTACAGCATAGAAACCTGGCATTTTAACAGGAGTGTGTAGACTTTTTATATCCACTGTATATATATATATATATATATATATATATTATATATATATATATATATTATATATATATATATATATATATATATATATATTATATATATATATATATATATATATATATATATATATATATATATATTATATATATAGTTGTTTAGTCGTTCAACTCTCCATGACTCTATGGACCACAGCACGCCAGGTGCATCTCTCAGTCACTGCCCCTCTGAGCTCGATCAAGTTCATGTTCGTTGCTTCAGTGGCCTCATCTATCAATCTTCGCCTCTGTCGTCCCCTTCTTCTTGTGCCTTCAATCTTTCCTAGCATCAGAGTCTTTTCTAGGGAATCCTGCTATCTCATGATATGGCCAAAATATTTGAGCTCAGCCTCATGATCATACCTTCTAGTGAACCGTTTGTCTTGATTTCCTGAAGTATTGATTTATTGGATCTTCTTGCAGTCCAAGGGACTCTAAGCAGTCTTCTCCAACACCAAAATTCAAGCGTCAATTCTACAGCACTCAAACTTCTTTATGGTCCAGCGCTTATATCCTTATATCCGTATGTTACTACTGGGAATACCATAGTTCAAACTATTCGGACCTTTGTTGATAGTTTAATATCTTTACTTTTTATTAGCTTGTCCAAGCTTGCCATAACTTTCCTCCCCAGAAGCAAACGTCTTTTAATTTCATGACTACAGTCATCATCTGCAGAGATCTTGGATCCAAGGAAAAAAGGAAAAAAAAAATCTGTCACTGCCGCCACTTCTTCCCCATCTTTTTGCCAGGAAGTGAGATTGCCATTTGCCATGATCTTCGTCTTTTTAATGTTGAGCAGCAGGCCAACTTTTGCACTCTCTTCTTTTCCTCTCATCAATAAGTCCTGTAGTTCCTCCTCACTTTCAGTCATCAGAGTAGTATCATCGGTGTATCTGAAGTTGTTGATATTCCTTCCAGCAATATTGATTCCGGCTTTGGATTCATACAGTCCAGCCTTATGCATGATGTACTCTGCATATAAATTGAACAAATAAATACAATATAGAACCTTGTCGCTCTCCTTTTTCGACCTTGAACCATTCTGTTGTCCCATGTTCGGTTCTGACCGTGGCTTCTTGGTCCACATATAGATTCTTTAGGAGGAGGCGGAGATGATCTGGTACTCCAATCTCTTTAAGAACATGCCACTTTTTGTTGTGATCCACACAGTCAAAAACTTTAGAATAGTCTATGAAGCAGAAGTAAATGTTTATTTGGAAATCTCTTGCTTTCTCTATTATCCAGCGGACATTGGCAATTTCATCTCTTGTGCCTCTTCCTCTGCAGAACCCGGCTTGCACATCTGGTAGTTCCTGGTCCATATATTGTTGGAGTTGAGCTTGTAGAATCTTAAGCATTACATTGCTGGCATTTGAGTGCAGTTGTTCGATAATTGGAGCACTCTTTGGCATTGCCTTTTTGTAGACTGACCTTTTCCAGTCTATTGGCCATTGTTGAGTTTTCCAAATGTGTTGGCATAAGGCAAGTAACACTTTCACAGCATCATCATGTAGAATTTTGAATAGTTCAATTGGGATTCCATCACCTCTTGCAACCTTATTATCAGCAAGACATCCTAGGGCCCATCTCACTTCGCTCTCCAAGTTGTCTGGCTCCAGCTCATTGGACAAATTATTCAGGTCATCACTGCTATTAAGATCCTTCCTGTATAGATCTTCAGTGTATTCCAACCACCTCTTCTTTATCTGATCTTCTTCTATTAAGTCCCTACCATTTTTGTCTTTTACCACGCCCACTTTGGCATGGAAGTTGCCTTTTAGATTCATAATTTTCTTGAAGAGGTCTCTTGATTCACTCATTCGGTTATCTTCTTCAATCTCTTCAAATCTCTCATTGTAGAATGTCTCCTTGTCTCTTCTTGCTATCCCCTAGAATTCTGCATAAGGTTGGACAAATCTTTTTTTTATCTCCACTACCTTTCGCTTTCCTTATTTTCTGGGCTACATTCAATGCCTCATCAGACAGCCAGTTTGACTTCTTACTTTTCTTTCTTTTAGGGATATTCTTTGTTGCTGTTTCCTGGATTTTGTTGCACACTTCGATCCAAACTTCTTCAGGCATTCTATCTTCCATGTCTAATCCCTTAAATCTATTATTTACCTCCAACTGCATATTCACAAGGGATATTATTTATTTTGTATCTACTTGTTTTGATGGTTTCCCCTCTTTTCTTCAGTTTAATTATGAACTTCATAGTCTAAGCCACAGTCAGCTCCAGCTCTTCTTTTGCTGACTGTATAGAGCTCCTTCATCTTTAGCTGCAAAGTGTATAGTCATCTGATTTCTATGTTGTCCATCTGGTGATGTCCATGTGTAGAGCCGTCTCTGAGGCTGTTGGAAGAGGGCTACGACCAGAGAATTATCATGACAAAATTCTACTAATCTCTGACCCGTTTCATTTTGTTCTCCAAGGCCAAATTTGCTATTATTCCAGTTGCTTTTGTTTCCCTATTTTAGCATTCAAATCTCCTATGATGCTAGTAACATCTTTTCTTGGTGTTATATCTATGACGTGTTGAACGTCTTCCTAGAACTGGACAACTTCAGCCTCTTCACATCTATGTTTGGAGCATAGACCTGGATCACTGTGATATTAAATGGCTTGCCTTGAATTGAAGTACTTCTGTCATTTATTGGGTTGTAACCGAGCACTGCTTTGGCCACTCTTTGATTGACTAGGATGGCTACTCCATATCGGTAAAGTAACAGCTCATCTATAAGTAAATTCAATTTTTTTCACTACATTGTACATCATTGACATAGCACTTAGGCTATTAATGTAAAATTAACTATGTACATCAGCATTAGAGATGGTACATTCACACATATATTGCAAGCACAGTGTATGCAGATTACTTTTGACCTTTCATTTCGTTAGCCTTCTGTTTTTTGAGGGCTATTACATTGGTTAAAATTTGCAAATTTAATTTGATTTGCAAGGTAATCACTTTTGTTTTTGTTTGCCCTATTGTTGCCACTTTATGCATAACAATTTATTTACACTTAATTTATTATAAACAGCATTCAACTGTTATCTAAATATTAGCACAGTATAAAGTAGTGTTGGTGCAGGTCATGACAACTCTTTGAATTACTTAATTATATTTATCAGTTGAGCATTTCCTTTTCTTTGTAAATATTGCAGACTACTTTGGGTGTCAGGTTATATTACTCAATTAGTAAGATTTCAACTTATTCTTTTTTGCGTAATAAAAATGTAAAGGTTGTTTGTTATGTGCAGTTTTATTGAGCCAAAGACTTGTATAAGGGTATATTTAACAAATATGTTTTTAGTGGACAAATGTTATAGATATGTATGTCACATACATCTTAAAGCTAAGGAATATATTTAATAAATTGGACTAATTTTGCAAACTGGAATTCCTACTTACTTGCTAATCAAAGTATCATAAATATGCATTCACAGATGGAACAGTATTTATTTTCTATAATGTTACATCATTGTGCAGTTGAATATGATGATTTGTTATAAATATACAGTAGCACTTTAATAATACATGTAGATGTGGCTCTAATTTGATTGGGAATACAGTGGTAGTCAACCTGGTCCTTACCACCCACTAGTGGGTAATTCATGCTTTCAAGGTGGGCAGCGTGATAATCACTAGGTGGCGTGGCTTGTCTGGTTGGAGAGCTGGTGAGAGAGCCTAGGGACAGCAGTCGGGACCGGATTTCTATCTAGTAAGTACAGGGCGATACATAGCTAGGGTCATACAATTTATGTAATCAGAAATTAGAGAGGGTAAATTGAGTTACTGCGGCACCTGTGGGCTATAAGAGATTACCATCAACAGTGGGCGATAGGTATTAAAGAGTTAATGACCCCTGGGGTAGGATACAAGAAACCAGGAAAAAAAAAAAGATACATATTGGTACAGATACGTATTGGTGTGCCAATGGTAAACTTTGGTTAATAATGTAAACTGTATTTAAGGACATAAATTATATTTTCATATGATAAAGATTGAATGTATTATTTATGAAAACGTTTGAATAAAAAAAAAAATATTATTGATTGTTATACACTACATACTTGAATATAAGATCAGAATCTCACTTGTATTTCTTAAATTATCTACCAAGATAAGGATTAGACATGCAAAGCTAGGAGAACCTCTCCACTTCCGTGTAAGCCCAATGAGCAAATTCCACACTTTAGTAAATCTGGCTGAAGATGTTTATCTGCAATTAAAAGAGATCAGTTTACCCTCTTGATAGATAGAAAAGTGTATTGTGTTTTTGTATATTGGTATTGTTTTAAAAGGGCACTGTAGTTTTCATACTGTTAGGTTTCCTTTGTTTATTTAGTAACTGATTCACAATAAAACCAGTACTTTAAGATGTGAAGTAATTGTACAGCTAAAAACCTAAATTTGAACTCTGATTTATCTGCAAACAGAGCTACTTCTTGTTTTTGTTTTTTCTAGTCTAAATTTTCATGCAGTGGCCACTGCAGAAACAAGGTAAAACTCCTATCAGGAAAGCCTCCTGGGCAGATTCGTTCCTTTTTTTTCTGCACATGAATGGTGGTGGAGAGAAGCACATCTGCAGAAGTCTAAAATACTCAAGTTCAAATGAACATTTTAAAATTACACTGCCAATCTTCTTCAAATATTTGTTCCTAGTTATTAAAAAAAACTAATGAAACCATGTTATATGAGCACTATTGTAGTCCTTTAATATGTAGGACAATGTGATTTAAGCTGTAATGTGAACATGTGTCCTTATTGGTGCATTGATAAACGTAGTGTGTAGACGTGGAGTTGTATATGTGCCACAACTTGCTGTCTATCTTGTCATTTTCAGCATGGTTTTTGCCCAGTTGTTCTCTTCTCAGAAACTTCCTGAAGTTCTATACAAACTGATCCAAGTCATGTTTTCAAGACTTTATCTTGTTTGATTACAGGTGGATCATAATCAGTGGCTCAATCATTTCATTACCTGTGGAATATTAAGAAAAGGTGGACTGGATCCAGCTCCGGAGGATAATGTTGGCCGCACGTTTTCATCCAAAGACCTTTTATGTTACATTTTATCAACAATGCATTGTATTAAGAGTATGTAACACTTTAAATGAAAAGGAAAAAAAAAAGCATAAGACAATTTTATTTATTTTAATATAAACCATTCATATATTTCAACTTTCAATAAACATTTTGAGTGCATAACAATAAATAGCATTCATAACTTACTAGACTGTTTACAAAGCTCTCCTCTTCATTGTTATTTCTACCAACAGCTCTGCAGTTATCCTACTAAAATGACAAACCCTGTATAATAAAGGCGCAAAATATTGCTCTATAGCATATTTTGAAAATAATATAAAAATAAGTTCTATATTACAATTTAAACTTGGCTTGTAAAATTTGAACATAATACAGCCTTTAATCTACAAACAACACGTACAAACACCTTTCCTTTTTCTCAACAATATACTATTTTTTAATTATATAGTTAATTCTGTGATGTGCAAATAAATTCAACATTGTCTAAAAAAAAACAACAATGTATTATCTTTATAAGTCAGTATGGTGAAAAGTTTATAGTCTATGAGAGATTTTCTATGTAGGCTGAAGTGGTCATTCATTGGGTTAAATGAGGATTTACTTTATAATAACAGCTTCAGTCCACATACATTGTACACTTTCAGCCCTATTAAATTCCCTCAACGTGTAAAACCATAGCCCGTAGCGTAGCCCGCAAGACTTACGGCTCAGTAAAGCAACCTGCTAATGATCTGCGGGTTATAGGCGGAAAAACCCTACGGGATTTCAAAATTTCAACTCAAATCCTTTGATCAGTCAAGACTGTAAGTGTTACGTTTGAAAATCACTATTGAATTGCTACAAATCCACTGGCGTTCAAACCCGTAACCCGCAAATGGAGCCAAAAAGCCTATGGGTACGAGAGTACGAGAGAGGACCCACAAGGGGGTTAAAGTCCTATCCGTAGCACTGTAAATGCAAATATACACACACTACTGTATTTTCAATTAAAAGGAATGTGATATTAGGTATTACAATTAATAGCACAACATTGTCAAGCTTGCAAACCTGCAATATAAAATACGTTTATTTCTGTTTAATTTCCGTGTTATATCGATCCCGGCAATCAATGTGTTAATACATATAATGGAACTCGCATGGACTAGAATATCATATTTACTGATTTATTAATATTGTATTATTTCTGGAATGCGGGTCCGATTGAAACTCGTAATTGAAACCCGTAAGGCTTTGAAATCTAACCTCCATTTTTCAGTGGAGTAATGATGACGATCTCATTTGCCATTGGCTCCGTCTAAACCCGGAACTATGGGTTTGACTAATTGATCATGTTCACGGCCGCACATCCAACGTGCACGAGAATGGTTTACGGGTTTGTGTCTATGGCCCATAACTCGCGGCATGGTGGAATTTAATAGCTCTGTGACGCAGCCGAATTTCAAGCCTGCAGTCTTTGCGGGTGTGCCGATGCCGCTACGGGCTTGGAATTTAATGGGGCTGCAAGTGTTAAAGAGGTCAGCACTAAACATTGAGGTTTATCTGAAATGGTCTACGCTGAAAAGCCACTTAAATCATGGTCAGTCCTTCTTACATAGTTTATTGTCCATGGAATATGACTACATTTATAAAAAAAATATATTAATGAGCTGTATCAGAATGGTGCACTGTACACAGACAGCTAGCTCTGAATACACCCTGGACAATACACGCTAGTGCCATTGTCTTACATGCATTTCTTAAAGCAGCAGTTCCAGTTAAAGCAAAGGGGGAAGCACTTACCAAAGTTTAACCCTGCTGCACAAACAGACGTACAATGCAATGTTCTGCAGGTATTCTGGACAGAGTATAAGAAAAAGTTTGCTTCTTATGAATGGACGGAATTCTTAATGTATGTATCACATTTTGTCAATTTAAAGGTAAATGTCTGTCCACTTATACCGACTGAGAAGCAGAAGTACTGTAAGGAGTTAAATTGCCATGCTATATTGACATTATAATGTATCAATAATAACCTTATTTCTGAATGGGCAGGTTACGTTTACCCACAACACAGATTGTTACTTCATTATGATGTTGCTTTTTCCTCTAGCAGTCATTGGGTTAAACATCATTAATGTATATTATCATATTAGGAAACTGGGTACAGTGCATTCCCCTTCACATTCAACCCACCTTCTAATATCAATACCATGAAGGTGTAATGAGCACCCCTTCATAGCATGCTGTACCTTAGACAGCTCACAATAAATATGGGTAACATTTGCATAGCATCTCCTAATTTCCAGGAAAACATTATTAATATAGCGGATACACCTATATTATTCTATATTCTTAAAGTGTTTGTGCAATTTGCAAATGACATTTTAACCCTACAGAAACACATATTCCAAATATAGTTTGCTATATTACAGTTTGTCTAATTGCACTAAGGTTCAGGTAGATTTTCCAAGGTGAAAAGTTGTAAAAAAGTTAATAGACCAGTTATCAATCGCTTGTTTATGATCTGTTAGTTTACTATACTGTAACACATTCCGTTGCTTGAATAGCCGGTGTGAAATGAATACCACTGCCAAGCGGGAAAAACATAGCTCACAGTCTATATTTTATCAAGTTGTTTCGGCTCACATCATGGATAGAGATTTTTCTGCTCGGATTACATCGACAATTTATAGCAGCTTTCAAGAACAATCAACATTTTGATTCACTTTCTAACCAGTAAATTCACCTGATTACAGCCGGGTTGTATTTGTGTTTAGCTAGGACATGATACAAGGGCCAGGTGCAAAAGAACATCAGATGTATAGTATTGTCTCTACTTGACTTCTTTTGATGGTCTAGCTAGTATAGAAAATGGGTAGGTAAACTTACTAGAATTAGAACTATTTAGATATTAGATACTTACACAGGGATAATCATACCACAGGAGTTAGTAATTTGGGTCCATATCACGTATAAGATGGGTATACACATAACATTTAAGTAGATTAGATTTCCTTCAGATTGTCAGAAGACACTCTGAACTACACAACATATACACCAAATTGAGAAGAAACTGGACACTTTGATAACTACTACTACACTGGGGCTTTAAAATTAAACATAGTTCAATAATCTGATATGCCCAGTAGCAGAAATATGAGATCAATAAATATTCACACTCATGGTGTTGTGATATAGTAATTATTGTCTCTACAAATTATGAACTTATCGTAATATTGCCTTTGTAACGTAATGTAATCGACAGTTTATAGTTCTAATAATTCCAAGTGTTTTGCTGAAAATAAGGCTTGTTAATTGTGCCACAACAACTGGTACTTGAATGGTTTAATCCAGCTTAATGCACCACAGTTGCTCATGCAGTTAACCGCAAGTTTTAACAAAAATGTTACATTAATCTTACATTAAGATTGAGTCCAGTATTTGTAGTCATATAATTTGTACATGTATATGATATACTGAAAAAAAATGTTAGAAGAGTGTGCTCCAGTAAATGATCAAAACTATTGATCAATACCATGAATAGCAAACCATTACATGTTGTGATGTTACAAATAATGTCAATGTAAACATGCTTGACTATTTTTGTATGGGAATGGTCTATTGCATTAAACATCTGCTCAGCTTGTCTCCCAGAGTCAAGATGAAGACTACTTAAGAATCCAAGTGTAGGTAACTGGATATAAACATTTGGATAATTTTATCAGTCCATCAATCAAGAAAATTACATAGTTTGACAGACTAAAAACTAACAATGAGATGGGAGAAAAGGTTTAGTTAGAAAAGCAAAAGTGTAATATAACATAATACAACCGACTACAGAAAATATAACATAAAAACTGGCATTACTAGCAATAGCACTATGTAGGCTACACATCTTAATAGCTTTTAGTTTATATTGGATGAAATAAACACAGACACATATTCCTAGACATTTGTGGGACCCTTTTGGCACGGCAGTTTATGGTCGCACCATTTTCACCTTATTTCTTCAATATATACCATATTTTTTTGCTAGAGCATTTGAGGATATAATCCACCACATTTAAATTAATTCGGCAACTATTTCTAACCATTCTCTCACCAAAGAAAATTGTGACAAGGATGTCAGTGGTATACTTGCAATTCCTGAATTTCAGTATGTGAGAATCTCTAGTGCTTTTTTTTCATTGATGAAACAGATTACTTGATGGAAAATCAATATAAACATTGCTACACACTATTTGAAACTACCAAAAAATGTAAAGTATATAATCTATCCAATAATAACAATAAGTAGTTAAATGTAGTAAAATAATTTACTATGACTAATTTTAGTTTCTTTTATTAATTTTGGATTACAGCAAATTAAAGATGAAATACTGGTGCCACAGTAAAATATAATAGTACATTTAGTATCTATAATGATTTAGATGCCATCTGATATGCCTATGTTTATTAAGACTTATGAAAATATTTAAGAACAGACATTTAGAACATATTTATTTTTTTCCATAGTTGGCCTGTGACATCAATAATGGCACTAAACAATACACTGAACTTCACTGGAAATCACTAACCAGGGTAAAAAAAAACTGAGTTTTTATCAGGACTACAAATCTTGGAATTAAAAGTGTGGACGGGAGGAGTAAGCCAGAATGCATAGTAATGAATCACATAACATTAACCTTCTATTTGTGAAGAATAAAGGAATAGAGGTAATGGATAGAAGATATGTGCTCCAACAACAGCAGAAAATGGGATAAGACATCTGATCTTGTCAATGTATTGTTTTGTAGCACAATGTAAAACCGAACTACATATTCTTCCATCCAGAAGACTATGAACCAACAAACTATGAAGATTGGTGGACAGATAACCAAATATATCTGGTATTTTGTGTGGCGCAGTTTGGTATGTAAGCAAATCACCCTGACCAGACTTGATAACCCATTATCAGCAAGAGAACCCTTTGCTTAAAACCTTGTAGAAAGGTAGCTGTGTTTGCTATCTCTGAATGTGATTCATGAAGTTATAGTAGGAGCAATCAAACACATGACATCAGTAGCTACAATTAAAGGGATACAGAAAAGGTTTCAAATATTTTATTTAAAACTATAGGTCAAAGGTTCCCAATGTTTTCACCCAAGGACCACTTGAGACGACAGTTTAGCTGCTGAGGTTCTTCATAGACCCTTTAATATTTTTCTCTTTTATGTCAATTAGATTGTGGTCTGCTATACTTGAGTATAGCATGCACGATTATAAACCATAAAATGTTATATTTACATTACTTATTTATGCAGTTGTATTAACTTTTATTATTATTATGCTTCATACATTTTGTAATACCAGTAGTTACGCTAAACATGTGAGTGAAGTTCATGGACCACAGTTTGGGAAACTTTGCTATAGGTAGTCACAATTACTTATCGGTTGAGTGTCCTTAAAAAATGCATTTCCTTGCAGTAAACTTATTTTGAAGTTTACCTTTTTTTTCTATCAGTCAGTTTCCCTGATTAACCTGGCAGTTGGTTTTGCTTCTCTCTTTGTGGAAATTTAATTCTTTGAAAAGTAAGCCCTGGTAGTTTGCACATGCTCAGAGTGACTGAAGACTGGTTCTTGTAAGGCAATTTCAATTACCAGCTACCTTCAATAACTCTGAGCATATGTGAGCCTAAAGGAAGTAATTAGCATGTCAGAGGAACAAAGATAAATACTAACTTAAAATAATGTTTACTACAACAAAATGCATTTAAAATAATAATAATAATCCTAATAATAATAACAATAATATCAAGCAATTGATAATATTCTTGTTACTACCTACAGTTTTAAAATGTTACCTTATTTGGAACCGTTGCTCTGTCCCTTTAAAATAAACATATCCAATGAGATACTCCAAGCACTATGTCTGTATTGACTCAGCTATGCACAATACCATCATGAAAATATATTTTGAAGGTAACTAAATGTAACTCTGGTTTAGTGACTCTTATTTTCAACAAATAATTAAATAATTAAATTCACAGATTAGGGGACAAACGTAAAAAGCAGATAATGGACAGTTGTATACCCTTTCTCCTATGTTTCTGTCAAGGTGCATAAAATGTAAGACATAATTACAAAAATCTGTATGTAAAATGTACATGAAGTGATAGCCCCTAAAAATGTTGTAAAAACGTAGGTTTCTTTTAGTCTATTAAATTAATAACATCAAGATAGCCAGAGTACTTCAAATTAACAAGTGCTTTGGCCGTACAAAACCAATACCGATAATAGGAAATTTTGTATGTTTCTTTCTACTTACCTGAGTTATAGCAAAAATTCAGGCACCTTAGTTATTAATGACCACACCATAACAAGCACTGACTGAGACATAAAGGACCTTTCAGCATAATATATGAACGTGACCAGAGGAAAAACTAACAAATATTTTGTCTCTTTATATTATTACAAACCTACATATGCTTGACCTATATAAAAGCTAGCAGAGGGGTAATCCCTGCTGTCTTATATTTTGGCTATTTTGTTCCTTTGCAAATAAAGTGAGTTTAGTATTGAATTTTTGCATGTAAAAAAATGGTAATTAAGTGGTCTGGACCTTTGAACCATTCAATGCCTGTGTACTTTACTTTCCCTATCTCGACGCTTTAACTCCTCTTTGTAGCAGTAAGAACAGAAGTTTTCAGTCTCAGGGCGCCCATAGAAAGAGCAGTTCTCCTTCTTACATCTGCTCTGGTGGAGTGAATATAATGGGCAACCTGTGCTTCTGCCTCTACTGTTTTTATCATTGTTCAACCAAGTCTGAGGACTTTCCTCATCAGCATATTCTAAGCAGTCTCTAATATCACCAGAGTTAAACCCATTTGTATACGTCTGAGATTTGTGATCTGTAGGCTTCTCGTAGGATAAAGATTCCACTGTGTTCACTGTACGTATACCCGATAACCGTGCCGGGCTATAGCTTTGTGAAGACAATGAACGATTCTGTTGGGGATATGTGGCACAAGTTTTTAAGGAGCCAACCACTGGCTTATAAGGATCGTCCTGGAAGCTCGATGACTTGGAGTTGACATCATGTAAATGAATAACGCTTTGCCTTTGGACCGGTGGCGTATGGCTATAGTGAGCTGACACTGGAATGGGACCACTTTTCTTAGCACCGTTGCTGGGTGAGGGATAAGATACTGGGATTGGACTAGAGCGATCCTTCAATTTTAGAACTAGTTGTGTTGTATGGCTTTGAGGCAAGATTGGTGATGCTCTGTCCTGAGGTGAGGAATCCAACTTATCTTTCACAAACCCATCCTGATCCAGCTTCCTACACGATGATCCATTTACAACAGCCTTCTTCTCAACCTCTTTCCTTTTTTGTTCTTGCTCAGCATTAAAACGTTCTTGGGCACTGGTTAGGTAAAACCCAATCATCTCCTCATGAAACTGATGACGGTGACTGGTGAGGAGAAGTCCTGCAAAGATAAACTTGCGTTCCCCTTGCATGGCGGCTCTCAAAATATTAAGGCTGAGTTTAACATCTGTGCTATATTTCCAGGGGTCAGACCTATTCTCTGAAAGTGATCTGTTGGTTAGTTTATCAATGGGAGATATGCTAGCTTTATCTGTAGGTGATGGGGTTGTTTTCTCAGAGGGAGATGTACTTGCAGACTGTCCAGATTCCTCTTTGCTCCCTTTCCGAGATTTGGACTTCTTTACTTTTTCATTTGAGTCCCCATTTTTCCCATTGCTTGTATTAGCTCTACTTATTTTTCCATGTACTAGGCCTCCAAGGCCCCCCATGTTCTTTTTAAGTTTTATGCCCAGAGTTTTGCTGAGGCTTCCTAGCTTGTTAGCCACAGAATCTGTCCTATTCTTCTCTTTCTCCTTCCTCTGTTTTTCCTTTTCTTTCTCTTTCCCATTTTTCCCATTGTTGACATTAGAATTACTACAGATAGAGTCTCGATCAGAGTCCATGGAGTCAGCCAACGACTGTACATCTTCTCCAGCAGAAGCTGTTGGAGATTCTGGCTGGGCCAAAGGAGCCTGATTGGGAGAAAAAAACATGGAAAGATTTTAGGACATTTGTATCAGTTAATTGTCTCATACAGATTAATTTAACTGAGTTTAGGCAGATATAACTGCGCTTAGGCAGATATATCCTATGCTGTATATGGTGCACTAGATTTAGGTTATTGATATTGTGTGCAATTACACCTGAAATTCTAAACATACCTGAGAACGAATACATATTACTCCTATGTCGAAGGGAAAATGCTCTAAGTGTCCTCTCTGGGAACCTTGGGCAAATTATTTAATTACTTAAATACTTTGTCGTTAGAAATATAGTAGTACATTTTAAATCGTAAACAACGTAAACAAACAAGTGATTTGTAATTTTTGTAAACATATGGAATAAATAAAAGTGTAAATACATACTGCCAACCCAGCACTAGGTGAATATAGGTTTTTCACATTTTTCAGAGCTTATTTATTTTGATTCCTTATTACACATGCTCAGTACTATTATTACATATTATAGTTTTCACACTGTGAGTCGTCATCACGCTTTGCGAGCTCACAAAGCGAGATCGCAAGAACTGCGTCCCTCGTGAAGCGAGGGACACAGTTCTGGCTGCAAATGTGGACCTTGCAAAGCGATCGCCACATTTACGGAGGTGGAGGCTCCAACGTCTGTTGCAATGAGCCGAAGGCAAATGCGGACCCTCGCAAAGCTAACTGAGAGGAAACATGCCGGACGAAAAAAATGAAAACAAGGCTAAAGGACACAGAGCTGCGAAAATCACCGCCAGGCATGTGAGAGTTGGCCAGGAACGTAGCAGATACACAATATGCCATTACAACGGACAGAAAATGATCATGAGCCAAGTAACACATAGAAAAAAGCTGCCATTTTACAACACTAACTTCTAACTCATAACATTAGGATTCTAACATTTGGATGCTTTACTCGCCTAAACACACGGTTTGCCCTCGCGCACGCAGCCTACTTACACTGCACACTTGCCACATTGATGAAACCATTTTTCCTCAGATGATCAACACACAAACTGCACATTTTCAGATGCAGGGAAATCCAAATAGATTGTTAGCTCTTCAGGATATTGATTGCTGCATATTAAATATAAATAGGTAAAGTATATTAATTTATTAATCCATATTACTTTATTAATTCACTGTACTCAAATCTTTTTGCCATTTTACTCTGTATATAAATATATATATATATATATATATATATTTATATATATATATATATATATATATATATATATATATTGTAAGAATGTAAGGAGCCGGGGACAGATTATTGAGGGCCGTTATGTAAGCCATAGGCTGAACTGCTCCTTGTATCCAGCTCTCAGGGAGTTAAAACACTTAAATTCACCTGGTCCAGTGCTTCACTATAAAAACCCCAGGAAGCCCCAGTGAAGGGTAGGGGTGTGCTGCTGATTAGGCTCTGTCCTGAGTAGTTTGGAAGCTGAAGCCAGAAGCTGGGGCCTTGCCTAGGAGACAAGCTGGAAGGAGCCTGTAAAGTACAGCTAGTTGAGAGGACTGACAGCTGCCTGAATTGCTTCGGGGATGACCAAGGTGAATCGTTTGGAGAAGCAATGTAGTGAGTTAGATCCTGCGGTTTCTTGGAGCTGAAAAGTACCAGACTGATTATGCCTCAGGGAAGTTGCTGAGTGTGGAACTGACAGAGGCCCTGTTTGAAGGTACCAGACTGATTATGCCCCAGGGAAGTTGCTGAGTGTTTGACCGGTACATATGCAATAATTTAATACTGCTGTATCAAAGGGTCCCTGGGGTGAAGCATACAGGAGAGACGGGCGGGCCCTATGCTTCATCCACATCTACTGATGTAGAAACGTGGAAAAGACTACCGATATACAAGAGACTGTTTGTATCTTGGCCACAAGGTGGCAATATAGCAATAGTCGGAGACTATTTGTATCCTGGCCACAAGGTGGCAATCTTTCAATAACCAGAGACTATTTGTAACCTGGCCACAAGGTGACAAATTATAATTATTAAAAGACTGTCTTTGTCCTTGCAACTAGGTGGTGCTATTCCTACGAAATTACTCCTTCCCGAGTACAATGGAGTGGGAGCTCCGTCCTGAAGACACCGAGGTGTAGTCTTTTTGTCCCTGTTGCAGGTAAGCTGCACAGGTATAGTCAGGGCGTTCCTGTGTCACAGTCAGCCCGTATATGTAGATGTTTGTTTTCGTTATTTAAGCAGAGTTACTGCTCCTGTTTGTTTTTGTTATTTCATAATAAACATGTTTGCTGCCTCACCAAAAGGTATCCGTTTCTAACTCAAGAAAGCACAGGTCTACACTGCCATCCTGGTCACAATATATATAGATCGGTCTTCGCGATGAGCACCAAAGGCGATCGTTGCAAAGCCGGACAATTGAAGTACACAAAGGGAGAGGCTCACAAAACAGGAGCAAAAGCCTTACATTGTGTGGCAAACAGCATTGCCATGGCTTAAACTTTTATTGCTCCGTCAATTTTGACAGGCAAGTCGCTAGAGTTTAAATAACAAGCAAAGCACTATTACAATAGATCATTGTGTTCGAAATATATAGAAGCATATATGGATAATAATAATAATTATAAATGCTTACATAGTTATATAGTTACATAGTAATTAAGGTTGAAAAAAGACTTTCAGTACATCAAGTTCAACCTTTTAAAATCTCCTCTGATCTGCAATATGCATGTTATCTGCCATGTAGATGCCCATTCCTCAGTTTAATGTAAATCCCTTTGGAGGGAAAACACTTCATTATCTGATTTAATTACCTTGCACAACTTTGTGTCATCAGCGAAAATGAAGACACTACTTTCCAGTCCCACCTCTAAGTCATTAATAAATATGTTAAAAAGGAGAGGACCTAATATTGAACCCTGAGGAACCCCACTTACCACATTAGTCCAATTGGAATATGTACCATTTACAACAACCCTTTGCTTCCTGTCTTTTAGCCAGCTCTCAATCCATGAGCAGATATTTACTGCAATTCCTGTATCCCTTAGTTTGCACAATAGTCTCCCATGTGGCACTGTATCAAAAGCCTTTGCAAAATCCAAAGAGACTACATCCACGGAGTTGCCTTGATCCAGGTTCCTACTAACCTCCTCATAGAAACTAATTAGATTTGTTTGACATGACCTATCCCTCATAAATCCATGTGTACTCCTACTTATAATCCTGTTCACATAGACATATTCTTGTATACTATCTTTTATTAACCCTTCTAAAAGCTTCCCCACTACAAAAGTGAGGCTCACTGGTGTATAATTCCCCGGATTTGCTCTTGTTCCCTTTTTAAATATAGGTATCACATCTGCTTTTCTACAGTCATCTGGTAGAGACCCTGTGTTGAGTAAACCTTGGCTTGGCTATTACAGAACCCTGTTCCCTCAGTACCCTTGGATGTATTCCATCAGGAACCGGGGCTTTATTAACATTTATTTTTTCTAACCTCTTTTGGATTACTTCCTGAGTTAACCAATTATTCAGCAAAGGTAGTGTAGCCCCATTATGCTGCAGTGTCCCAACCACTGGTACCTCCATTGTGTATACCAAAGAAAATAACCTATTTAGCTCATCTGCCTTTTCTTGGTCACTAATTATCAGATGGCCTGTGTCACATTGTAAATGTTCCTATAGCTTCCTTCCTCGCCTTCTTCCCATTAATATACTTAAAAAATATTTTAGGGTTAGTCTTACTCTCTTTTGCAATTAATTTTTCATTTTCTATTTTAGCCAGTTTAATAGCCCTTTTGCAAGCCTTGTTGATTTCCTTGTTGATTTCCTTGTACTCACGTAAAGCAGGCTCTGTCCCCTCTTGTTTGTATAATTTAAATGCCTGTTTTTGGTTAAGTATTTTTACCTATCAGTTATCTGTCCCAGTCTATACTTTGTATCGCTGCTCTTAGACCGTTAAAATCTGCCCTTTTAAAATTAAGAGCTTTTGTTGGCCCCTTAAAATGTTGTTTTTTTAATTCAATCTCAAATGAGACTGTGCTGTGATCACTATTTCCCAAAGGTTGCCCTATTTCAACATTTGATACTATATCAATATTATTTGTGATTACTAAATCTAAGATAGGTTCATTTCTAGTAGGCTCTTGTATAACCTGGGCCAGATAATGATGCCTGAGTGTACTCAAGAACGTGCTCCCCTTAGCTGAACTGCAGTTTATTCCAGGGTAATTAAAATCTCCCATTATTAGAACTTGCCCGTGCTTAGCTGCATTTCCAATCTATAACAATAATTGTATTTCCTCACTTTCAGCTATATTTGGGGGTTTATAGCGTACTTGAAGAAATATTCTTTTGGAATTTGCTGCTCCGCTATTTAACTCTACCAACAAACATTCAACATAATCACTAGTTCCGCCATAAATATCTTCTCTGACTATAGGCTTAAATTCAGGCTTAACATATAGACAAACCCCTCCTCCTCTTTTACCATTGCCCCTATCTTTCCTAAATAGATTTTAACCATCCAGATTAACAGTCCAGTCATGTGATTTATCCCACCACGTTTCGGTAATGCTTATTAAATCCCATTTTTCATTAATTGCTAATAATTCTAACTCTTCCATTTTTCCTGGCAAGCTTCTGGCATTAGCAAGCATACACCTTATGTTATGAGTCTTTAGTTCTGAAGTGCCTGCCTTTGTTTTTGGTTACTTAGTACTACCTCCCTCTTGACTATACTACCCCTCCCCCATCTCCTCCCCTATGAGTTTGGTAATTCATCCCTTATACCCTTTACACTTTCTACCCCATTACTTATATCTAGTCCCTCCCCCCACCTACTAATTTAAAAACTCCTCCAGCCTTTCTACCATCCTATCCCCTAGCACAAAAGCTCCCTCATCATTAAGGTGCAATCCATCCCTGCTGTAGAGATTGTACCGAAGTGAGAAGTCAGCCCAGTGCTCTAAAAACCCAAGCTCCTTCGGCCTCCCTGGCCTAGCACGTGGCACCGGTAGTATCTCAGAAAATACTACCTTGGAGGTCCTTGCCTTCAGCTTATTACCTAGTTCTCTAAAATCATTCTTTAGGACATTCCATCTTCCCCTAACTTTGTCATTGGTACCAATATGTACCAAGACCACCGGTTCAGTTCCAGCCCCTCCCAATAATTTGTCTACCTGATCCACAACATGCCGAACCCGAGCACCCGGGAGACCGCAAACTGTTTGATTGTTGGGATCTGGGTGACAAATAACCCTGTCTACCTTCCTAATAATAGAGTCCCCTACCACCAAAACCTGTCTGTTGCTCTGCCTCTTCTGCCCTCCCACTTCTCCAGTAGAACTGTTCTCCCGGCTCTATCTGGCATTGCCATTCCTGAATGGACATCCCCAACAGTTTCACTCAATCTGGCAAATCTGTTGGTGCTTGTCAACTCAGAACTGGCCTGCCTCCTCCTGTTCCCCCTGATTCCCCTTCTAACGTAACCCAGCTACCTCCCTGGACATCCTCACTAGCCCCATCTCCACCCTCCATGCTAGGCCAATCTAAACTGTGCTCAGTGAGCACAAACTCCCTTTCCAGTGGAGCAATATCACTAAGTGCTGCAATTCTCCTCTCCAGTTCTCCAATTTGAACTTCCAGCGAGGCAACATGCTCACACCTCTCACAGAGGTATGGACCCTGGACCATCTGTTCCAGTATTGCATACATATGACAGGATGTATACTGAGTGAGGTTGCCACTGGACTGACTCATAATTATTATTATTGTCTACAAAAATTCAGTGGGAAAAATAAAGAATATAAAATAATATACTTGTATAATGTTTTGTAAAAAAAAAAATATATATATATCTTTTTTTGAATTCTTCCCCCTTTGCACTATAAATCTGTTCCCCCTTTTCCTTGAACTCTCTTCTTTTATTTAAACTCCTACACTCTTACTAGTATTGCACTTATACTAGAAATGTTCTCAAGATCACAAGCTCGCCCCTTCTCCTGTTTATATTAACTTCTGTCTTCTCACCTGGGCCCAATTAGTGCACTCTGCAATTTATCAACCTTTACTTGCAAAAAGGAAAATCCACTTGAAAATCCACTTGCTTAATTACCTATTATTAAAAAGCTGTTGGGTTTAACATTCTCACAACAAATGTTTTATTTTCTATAATGAGATTTTAACCTGTATTGTTTTTGCCTGCTCTTCCTTCACGACCCTGCGTTTTTAGTCATCTCTCAAGTCCCCCTAAAGCTCAGAAATAATTTTGTAAGATTCCTTAATATAAACTCAAGAACAGTTTTAAAATATTATATGTAATTTCTAGTTGAGTGAAACATCTCCCAAGCTACACACAACACAGTGCTTTCAGTAGGGTTTACCCGTGTTTCCGAGGGTATCCGTATCCAGGTTACATTCATGTAGCTGTGGAGAAGGTTCAGCTTTGCCTCCAGAGACAGGATCAAACTGTAAGGGGAATACACAGAGACTTGAAAAGTAGGAAACATGAGAAGAAGCAAAAAGCTTAGCTAGCTAATTATATAGATATGCAGACACATAACTATGCAGTTCTCCATTACCTCAGTCCAGTGAATGTTCGTCTTTTTTTTATCAATTCATACATACCGGAATGTATTTGTGTTAGTACACCACTGAAAACATATACAACATCTATATCCCCATCACTTAAACTAGAAAGCAATCCAAATAAAAACACATTCTTAGCATTTTCTCCTTTTTTATGTATTTTTGTATACTGTGGAAATTAATTTTCTTCTCCCAGCTGATTATGTCTGCTACATTCTCAGGAGGACTGTTTTCTTTGAAATTATTGGACTTTCCAATAGTCCTGGATAAAGAAATGGCAGTTGTAACTACTATATTCCCATTGTGCAAAGAGAAACTGCCTCTACATTCAAAGCCTCCTCCCAGCCCCGGACGTTGTTCAACTTAAAACACAATGGTACATCTTACAATATCTTAATCGTAATGGATCAATTAAATCACTTTGAATCAAGAACACAAATTGACTATAGCCAGTTATTTAAGTTATTTATAACTTTGCTCTGCCTTCATTTGTTCTCACAACGTGGATGTGGTTACAATACCACCATTGTCAGCAATGTGTGGAATACTCTGCTGAAAGTGAGGAAGAGTGGAGCTATGCTGTAGAAAAAAGTTTTGGCGATTATATATTTTACACAAATTTGATATATTACTCTACCTTAAACAACATACACATATCTAATATTAAGACATATAACTTACAATTATCTGTTCATTTTAATGATGGACAAGTATGCTATACATATAATAGTTGTCATCTTACATTTTTGTCCATCACGCCATGTTAAACAAGGCTCACGCGACTTTGCTGCAAGTGACGAAGGACGTAGCACTTTCACTGAACGTGAGGCATGCAACACTTAGGAAAAAATTACGAATTTAACGGGCGATACTTTATCAAACACGCAACTTGAAACACCGCAGAAAAAATTAAAATAAATTAAAAAATAAATTAAAAAACGCACATACAGCTCAGGGGGACAGCCAGGGAGCCTGTGAGTGAGGTTGAAAGCTAATTTGAGTCTCAATTGCCGATTTTCGGAGATCGAAAAACGTCTAAGCGAGGAAAAAAATGGACTGCATAACAATGCAAATGCTTTCAAACAGGATCTAAACAAGGCCAAAGCCCGTAACACTTCTCCGAACATCGCCAGGCACAAAAATACAAGCAGCATCGCTTTAATGAAAACCGCAAACTTTGCTAAATAAAAGCAACGACACTCAGCGCAAGGCACACAAGACTTAAGCATAGACAGAGAGGAGAAAAAAAAAGACAAAGGGGGGGAGAGAGGGGGAAACATACAGGGGTCAGACAGTGGGGAGAGGTTCGCAATGAGCGTTGAAGGCTGGGCGGGTTGGACAACATCTGCAATGAGCGCTCAATGCAGAACTTGCGATGAGCGGCGAAGTCGCTCATTGCAGGGCTCTCGATCTTATTGCCGGAGGGGGTAACGAGACAAAGGGGAGGGAGACAGGGAAAAGAGAGACAGAGGGGGAAAGAGACAGAGGGGGAAATGGACATTGGCGGAGGGAGAAGGCGGGAAAGAGACACAGTGGAAAGGGGGAGACACAGGGGAAAGGGGGAAAGAGACAGAGGGGGGAAAGAGGGAAAGAGACAGAGGGGGGAAAGAGGGAAAGAGACAGAGGGGGAAAGAGACACAGGGGAGGGGGCGGTTGAAAAATACATGGGATGAAGAGGGGGGAAAGAGACACTGGGAAGTGAGGAGGGGAAGAGAGACACTGGGGAGGGAAGAGAGACAGGGGAGGGAGAGGGGAGGGACAGTGTTATATATAAATAAAATTTAGTATGCTCCCCTATAGCGTAGTATACACATCTAAAGCGTATTGTTAACCTCACAACTTGCCATTAATGCACTAGAGTGCTAGCTTGTATTTAAATCTCAAAAGCTATATGAGGTTATTACCTGGCCAGCTTGATGTTATCATTGTCATCCTTGCCCCACTCCCAGTCTTTTCCAGGGTCAACTGCAAAGTGCAAAGGTAGTAGCTTATGTTCGGAGTCCGTCAAAGGAATAACTGCTGTGGAAGACAGGTAAATAAAGAATTAGTATGTTTAGGTCTACAGACAAATATTATAAGAATATGCATTCCTACATAAACAAGTGGGAATAGTGGGGGGAAAGGCTACAGAAGATATCCCCTTATTATTAGAAGAAACATGGAACTAACAGACCTTCATTAGTAGCTATGGTGTTATCAGACACTGGAGCAACATATATAATCAGAAATGACACAATAATCATCAGAGAGATCTGTATATTTCCAAAATATTAAGAAGAAACAGCACACTGAGGTAGATGCATAAATCAAGAAAAATAAAGTGATTGAACAATGTTTTGATCCAATTGATTTACTTTCATCAGGTTAACATGTCTCCAAGGTACAAGTAATATATTGTAGATATAGACAGATGCACAAACAGTTACATAAACATTGCAATAGTAAGGCACTTTCAATACAAAACAAGTGGGGCAATTTCAGAGGACATATTTAAGTAGCTAAATAACTCAAAACTAAACTAGAGTGTGTATTAAATCTTGTTTTGATTTTAGTAATTCGATCGGATTTGACTCTCTGTAACCATACGGATAGCAGCATGCCAGACACCTCTATCGTTATGTCACTGGCCATGCTTATCCATATGGGGTTGCCAGTTCCTTCCCACTGGACCGCAATTTGTTTGACCTCTCTGCTATGACTTTGGTAACCTTACATTGTATAGCTCACAGCTTCATGGATATGAAATGTAAAACTTGATTAGACTGGGCACCAGTAATATTAAATAAAATCTTTCAAGTTGTAATTCCATTTAGATGGCTAGAATACTGGAAAACTCCTCCACCTAATTTAGTCCTGCCCCTGCAATGGTACAGTTTTCTGAAAAATTACAGAACATATTTTCATTTTTCTTCAAATTAAGCACACAAATCCAGTGTTTGTTTGCTCCTAAATAACCACCAAATCTGAAATCATATTATAACGGCTTATTTGTGTTTAATCTTGGTAAGCTAGAAAACTATAGAATCGCTTTATTCAATTGGATCAAGCAAAATATTGGGCAAAATGTACTAAGGGTGAATTGTTGCAAACTGTCTATATAAATGTCCAACAATTTACCTTTTAATACAAATTACTCATTGACTCTCTAATGGAAACTGATCATGTATCAGTATTATAAGGCATTATTTTTAAACACATAAAACCTAGCAGCTTTGGAATCAGTTTACTGGGATGATGAACTATAAATATATGTTATTACAAGTGGAGAAATTGGAAACTAGATGTGTTTTGTTTTCTATAAACCCTTTTGTTGTCTTGTAAACTACTATACTGGAATGAGGCACAAGGTTTTTGAGTACCAGGAAGTTGAAAAATATATTAAGGGTAAAAAGGATTATATGAGTGTGTGGTTAAAACAAGGCAGAGTATCCAATGGGTCTACTAAATATAAAAAGCTTTCAAATATATGTTAGGATACTCCCCTTACCAAGGGAATGATAGGTGAATTGTATGACACATTTAACATCTCTCCAGAGAATGTAAAAAATAATTATATTCTAGAGTGGGAAATAGATTTAGCCCTTCAGTGGGACTTCAAACAAATGGGAAGAATCATGGACCAATATTTTCAGGGGCTCTTTGAATTATAGTGTGTTCGAGACATCTATAAAGGTTCTTCATTGAACATATATCTCCCCGGACAGGTTAGCTAAATGGAATAAGACAGAAATGTTTTAGAGGTAGCTCTGACACAGGCTCTTATATCCATATGTGGTGGAGTTGCCGGAAGGTACAAGAAATATGGAAGGATGTTGGTAAATTAGCATCCGATAAATTTCCTCATCCTGTCCAATTAACAGAGGAAAACTGGCTATTGGGATTCCTAGTAACTCACTCTCCCAATCCAAAAAACAGACACTTACAATTTTTTATTTTAGCCATGAAAAGCCACATAGCTCGAAACTGGAAGTCGAATATCTTAGATTTGTTAGCGATTAAGGCAAAAATTCACTTCATAGCAGCCAATGAAAGAATCATTAATTCCCTTGCGGACACTATCCCCAAATTCATAGAAATATGGGGCCCCTGGAAATAATATATAGTCATCCAGGTCTTCCCGACAAGCTAGCTAGCCCGTACTGTCTACTATATAAGAATTGAAAGGGAAGGAGAGAGCCGGAGACCCGGGACCGACGGAGGAGGACTACGGGAGAGATTGGAATCTGGAAGTGAGGACGTATCTGGTAATGAGACATATTGTTTTAAGACCATGAACCTATTGATAACTGTCTTATGTTATTAGTTAAAATGTTTGAATGGAAGATATCTGCTACATTCAAAGTAAAAAAAAAAAAAAGTAGTAGTAGTATGATAGAAGAAAATGTCCCAAATATACCATGAATATGCTTGCATTTGATATGATATGTATAATCAGTATCGTATATATATAAACAATGGTGGATAGTGAGGAGGAAAATTATGAATAATGGAGGAGGTGGATTTCATAACTAATACAGTGGTTATAGTTTTACCTTTTGTGGGTAACATAATTAAGAAGTGCGCCAAAATAGTGTGATAATTAGCTTGTGATGCTTATTGATTATTTAACCCTATACGCAATATAGAAACATGTAACCAAATGCAATTGTAACATTGTATATTATGTATCTGCTTGTAATAAAACTTATTTAAAAAAAAAACAAGGCAGAGTATCTACTTATGTTCTATACTTAACAAAGGTTTAATATTTGAAAGAAGTTAATTGGTCTTGAGTGTTATAACTTTCTGAACGTGTGCTTGTTCTCTCTATGTAAAAGATGTAAATGCATTTTAATCAATATTTTAAGAAATAAACAAGAAAGACGTGTGTGAAGCTAAAACGCCTTCATAAAATGGTTTGCAATCATCCGTTATACCAATGGCTTCCAACTCATGGTGTATGATAATTAAGCTATGCCCAGATGGTGCAAGTCTGTTACTTTCCCTTTTATGCTAGTTTTGCTATGAATACACAATATTGTGAATTCATTACATTTCTGATTTAAAAAAAACAGGCAAATATGGTACTACAGGCCACAAGTACAGACCCTGTTTCATCACAGAATCACCCACCTTCCACCTCAGCTAATGATTCTGGGTATTAGGAAGACAATTGTACCCCGATATTAGAATATTTGATCATCCATCCACATACAGAACACAAACACTGACAATTATGTTAAGAACAAAACAGATGTCTGTGTGGGTTTTCTGGCAATGCGTCTTTAATATAATCAATGTTTCAAAGGCTTCTGGGTACACCAAACATGCATAAGACCAGTGGAGCAATTCTAGTGCTGAACAACTAACTACACCATATGACTAGAAAAAAAGTTATATTGAACAAAATATATTGTTTTGTTATACCGTAATTCTGACATACAAACTAAGTAATAGCAGTATACTGTCATTTATTTATTACAAGCTTTATTCATTTTCAGTTAGACTAGCACGTAATAAATTCTTATACTTAGGGATAAGGAGCTGAAAAAACAATGACCAAGGCCCTCATTCAATTGCATTTTGGCCAATTGAATAGGGCTCTAAATAAGCACATAACATATATTTTTTAAAGAAGTTTTTAGTTAGTAAACCTCTATCCAAAAGCAAGGTTTTCACTAATTAAAAACTTCTTTAAAAAAAAAAAATGCTATGTGCTTATTTAGAGCCCTATTCAATTGGCCAAATCGCAATTGAATGAGGGCCCAAGTAAGCAAACAGGCCCACAAATACAGAAAGTAGCTGCCCTTCAGTCTTTGTTAACTTCCTGATATAATAGTAAGGAAAGTGTCAGTGGGCTTGCGGCCGGCGCCCTGTTATCCCTTGCTATGTAAACCCTCTCGTCATGGCCGTAATTATCTAAAACCGAGCCGCAGCTTACTTGCACCAAAAAGGTCCCGCTAGCACCCAATTAAGCACATAATAAAGCCATCCTGCACTCTGATGAGACGATAAAGTGATTGGAGGTGTTAGCATTCATAGCATAACATTCCCCTACACTCAAATCTGAAAATCATTTATAGTTTAATTCATGTAAAATGTCCGTGGACAAAGTCCCGAGGGCTTGGAGCACCTCAGACCCACAAAGGCTGCGGGATTAGCCTCCGTCAAGTCCATAAATGGGTAAAATAGACCCACGGGTCGTAAAGGGCTTACTTACAATTCGTAGCATAGAAAAGCCATCCTGTACTTTTATTAGAAGTGAAAGTGATGTTTGGTCTTAGAATAAATAGCTCAACATTCCCCTACTCTCAAATCTGCAAATAAAGATATTTAACTTCATGTTCCATCTTCGTGTTTTATCTATCATGCAAGCCCGCATGGGTTTGAATAAGAAGCTAGGGGCTTGATCATTGAAGTCAGTGGGACTTGTACGGATTTTAAAATCAAAGTACAATTTGGCGATGTGCAAGCTTGAGAATGTTTTGCTATTAATCCTCATGCCCCCCATTGTGTTCCTCATCATTTACAGTGCTTTGCAGTGCTGGATTGAATATATATTGGCTTCTACAATGCTTTGTTTGCGGCCCTCAACCTCCGAACCCGTACGGGTTTTAACAAGGACGAGCCTGCGTGACTTTGGGACGGAAAATAAACCGCAAATGATATATCGGATTTGGTCGATGTGCAAACTTGAGAGGGTGTTGCTATTAATCCTCATGTCCCCCATTATGATGCCTAGCATTTACGGAGCTTTACAGTGCCACCTTGAATTTATATTTGCATTTACAGTTTTCTGACTTTGTGGCCGGAAAACAAGATTTACGGGCGCAGGAAAAACGATTGCGGCCGTTTTCAGGGCCGTCCATTTGAATAGCAAGGTAGCAGTAGCTCTACACGGGTCCGGAAGATGGCCACAAGGAATCGCAGCTTTGCTATGTTTAGAACAGTGCACTATTTCATGTAGTCATCAGTCTAGGTCAGGTAATAATGGACAATTTTGTATATGCAGTCCCCGGGTTACAGACAACATATATTGTAACTCGGATCCCTAAATAATAATAATAATAATAATAATAATAATACCCACATACTGTAATAATAAATTACAGAAGCTATTGCGCCCTTTCTTTGATTTCAAACAAACAGAACATGAAAACAAATTCATACAAAAGCCTTGGTAGTCCATTCTTAAGTACAGGTTGTTTGTAACTTGGGGACCTCCTGAAGTCTGTAGGTTATTTTAAGATATATTGCATGTGCATTGAATTATGCACACACACACAGTGAGTGTATATATATATATATATATATATATATATATATATATATATATATATATATATATATATATATACATATACATATATAAGTATAAATATATATTATTTAGGAAGGCCTGTGTGGTAGTTCTTAAAAATAAATAACAAAAATAAAGAGAGAAAATAAATCAAAGCTTTATGTGAACAAAAGGATAACATGTAGTATTCCTCTTTTGCCACTAGATGTCAGTAGAGCCAAAGCCTTGATAAGAAGTTTAGTCTTACTTTTTACATGAATAACAAACAATTTACTATGGGGATCACTCAACTCTGACGATTGCACTGTGGTTGCTGACTCAAAAGGGAAATAAAACCTTTCACTGGCATTTCCCAGGTGTCCAGGCGGATGCTGTTATCTTCCACCAAGCATTTCTACACTAATTAACTGTATGGTCTTTCCTCTGATACCATTATCTGTCACAGTGGAATTTTTGTTTTTGGTCTGATAGAAATGAAGTAACCTGGAACAATGAGAATAACATACATTTAATATCAAATAATACATCATTATTCTCTATAGTGTGAGTGTGCAGTGGAGTTTCATCACTTCACACTTTCATTTTGTGACTTCAGAATACAGATTTAAGATACAAGTAAAACATGTTGCTGGCTTTGCAATTCCTATATTATAATATGTGTGTGTGTATATATATATATATATATATATATATATATATATATATATATATATATATATATATATATATACACACACACACACACACACACACACTGGATAAAAAAAGTCTACACACCCCTTTTAAAATGTCAGGTTTCTGTGCTGTAAAAAAATGAGACAAAGATAAATCATTTCAGAACTTTTTCCACCTTTAATGTGAACTATAAACTGTACAACTCAATTGAAAAACGAACTGAAATCTTTTAGGTAGAGGGAAGAAAAAATATAAAAATAAAATAATATGGTTGCATAAGTATACTAATACTTTGTTGAAGCACCTTTTGATTTTATTACAGTACTCTCATCACAGTCATTTTGGGTATGAGTCTATCAGCATGGCACATTGTAACTTGTCAAGATTTGCCCACTCTTCTTTGCAAAAACCCTTTAAATCTGTCAGATTGCGAGGGCATCTCCTGTGCCCAGCCCTCTTCAGATCACCCCACAGATTTTCAATCGGATTCAGGTCTGAACTCTGGCAGGGCCATTCCAAAATTGTAATCTTCCTCTGGTGAAGCCATTCCTTTGTTGATTTGGATGTATGCTTCGGGTCGTTGTCATATCCGAAAGATGAAGTTCCTCTTCATGTTCAGCTTTCTAGCAGAAGCCTGAAGGTTTTGTGCCAATATTGACTGGTATTTGGAACTGTTCATATTTCCCTCTATCTTAACTAAGGCCTCAGTTCCAGCTGAAGAAAAACAGCCCCAAAGCATGATGCTGCCACCAAAATGCTTCACTGTGGGTATGGTGTTCTTTTGGTGATGTGCAGTGTTTTTGCGCCAAACATATCTTTTGGAATTAAGGCCAAAAAGTTCAACCTTGGTTTCATCAGACCAGAACACCTTTCCCCACATGCTTTTGGGAGATTTCAGATGTGTTTTTGCAAAATGTAGCCTGGCTTGGATGTTTTTCTTCATAAGAAAAGGCTTTTGTCTTGCCACTCTACCCGATAGCCCAGACATATGAAGAATACGGGAGATTGTTGTCACATGTACCACACAGCCAGTACTTGCCAGATATTCCTGCAGCTCCTTTAATGTTGCTGTAGGCCTCTTGGAAGCCTCCCAGACCAGTTTTCTTCTTGTCTTTTTATCAATTTTGGACGGAGCTCCAGTTCTTGGTAATGTCACTGTTGTGCCATATTTTCTCCATTTGATGATGACTGTCTTCACTGTGTTCCATGGTATATCTAATGCCTTGGAAATTCTTTTGTACCCTTCTCCTGACTGATACCTTTTAACAATGAGATCCCTCTGATGCTTTGGAAGCTCTCTGTGGACCATGGCTTTTGCTGTGGGATGAGACTAAGAAAATTTCAGGAAAGACCAACTAGAGCAGCTGAACTTTATTTGGGGTTAATCAGAGGCACTTTAAATGATGGCAGGTGTATGCTGACTCCTATTTAACACGATTTGGAATGTGATTGCTTAATTCTGAACACAGCTACATCTCCAGTTATAAGAGGGTGTGCAGACTTATGCAACCACATTATTTTTCTTTTCTTTTTTTTTCTTCCCTCCACCTAAAATATTTCAGTTTGTTTTTCAATTGAGTTGTACAGTTTATAGGTCACATTAAAGGTGGAAAAAGTTCTGAAATGATTTATCTTTGTCTAATTTTTTTACAGCACAGAAACCGGACATTTTAACAGGGGTGTGTAGACTTTTTAGATCCACTGTATATATATATATATATATATATATATATATATATATATATATATATATATATATATATATATATAAACGTGTATGCATGGAGGAAATACATGCTTTATTGCACAAAGAGGAGTCTATGCTTAGAATTAGTGTTAGGGTAATGCAAAAGGCATGAGGAATCAGAGAAGGCAAATTAAAAACAGGATATTATTATGGTACTATTATTAATTATATTTATTTGACACAGGTACAATTTAGTCAATTCATAGTTTCTGACATATGTGGCACATTCATAGTTTAATTTACCATGGTTTTGTGTGTCATGTGACCGTAATATTGTGCAAAGGCTTTGTTCACAGCAATAAAGCACTGCTTTCACATTAAACACAGCTAGACTATTTCCTGAACTCGTACTGGCTCTATAATAGATATGTAAGGCTAATATATACCGTAACTGTTTGTTGAATCCTATTGTATCAGAGTATCAATTACCACGCTGCACCATCCACTACATACAGTTGTGCCCTCCCTTCAATATCACTAGCAGTTTTTCTCCTGACCCCATAACCATAAAGCTCTTTATTTCTATATGATTTCTTTCAGTATCATAACTCCTTTCTCTCTGCTCCTCCATGGGCTGCTGCACTAAGCTCTTACACTACGCATCAGTGACTCTTCTTATATTGCATCACCCATTGCTGCTCACTCTCCTCTGTGGGCAGTCTATGAGCCTTACCAACTTTGCCTCTACATTATCTCTTTCTCCAGAATTTAGTTACTTCCCTGCACAAAATAAGAACACATTTCAAGCAAAAGCAAAACAATATTTCTGAATCACAATAAGTCTTAAATGCCTATTCTATGACTTAAGTGCTCATTTCAAACCAATATGTCATCATCCAGAAAGAAAACTTGTGTTTAGCGGTTTTGCTGTACACACAATCTTTCCAATCCATCTTAATTTCTCTATTCATTACTTAACCCTGGTGTTTGCTCCTTGTACTTCAACATGACATAGCACTGAAATTAACCATTAGTCTTAAATGCCTCTAACAAACCAGTTTCTAGATGCCATGCTCAGTGGTCATCTCTATTTGTCATCTGGAATATTGTTAAATCTTTGCTGGTTTTGAAATGCTTGACCGCCATATCTACTGCATATTCTGTCTTCTTTTGGGTAATGCCACACTGTTCTTGGCTCCCACCTATCTGTCACCTTTCATTGGTGGCTCATCCCTTTACTACCCTTTTTTTCCTTTTGTTCTGTACCTATATCTATCCATTTCTTTTTTGTCCAGTTCCACCCCTTGATATGCGTGGAGCTACCTGGAGAGCCCGATATTGCTGGGAAATTGGAATACTACTGTCCCCAAATAGTAAGAGGGATGTTCTCAGATTCACCTGAGGTGTTTGGGCAGTTCAAACTCCATAAAAAGTGTACACTTTATAAAGGCTGCTAAAATACCACGTTCAAGGATTTCTACCACTGTATTACTTTTTTTTTGGAAACAATAACAATCTAAAAGTTGTTCGACATGACCTGTACTAGACGTTTTCATCAAACATTTATCTGTCTCTTTAAGAAACTTTTAATATATTTAATTGTGTGTGCTGTTTTAGGGGAGAATGACGTCACTATTACGTGTGCCTTCCCTGAATCATAAAGAGAGGGATAAGTAGACTGTACATTTTGTACCCACATGGAATACATTTTCACAGATAGGATATCTCCTAGGGATTTCTATGCTGCTGACATGTCCGTGTCGTGGGTGTAATTCGAGCACCACAGCAACAGGTGCCACAAGACGTTAGAGCCAACCCGTCAAAGGCAGCTCATCAACAGCACATTTTGTGTCTTTGCTTAGTAGAGAAGCATTACAATTTTCCTTATTCCACACTTTCCTCATATATATTTTATTAGTCACTTTTAATCATGGAATAATAGATATCATATATTAAGTTATGGGGAACAAGATTGATATCTTTTTATAAATTTTGGTTTGTTTCTGCAGTAAGCTTTTGTGTACATATTTATTACCTTGTTTTTTAAGAGATTAAATCGGTGATATTTTGATCAGCTACTAGTCTAAGAATGTAATGTGTTTACATTGTACAACATACGGATAAAAGAGCAATTGGCAGATCTAAATGTGTTCCATTAGTAATTAGCCTATTTTATTTCCACTACCTTCCAACATGTCTGCGTCACTAATGCATGTCACTTTCTGGTGGGGAGTCCAGGCATATTTTGGGGATCAGTCTGGTGTCCAAAAATGAATGCATGCGTTTTCTTAATACTACTCAAATACCCACCACTGAAGGATGCCTGAGATCAGTGCACAGACAACCACATGGATCTCACGTTAATGTGTTTTCTTTCCACGTATCCTTCTTATCCTCATCATTTGTGAGACTTAAAGGGTCATGGAAGGTTTCCAAATGTCACTAGGAATACAACATATCTATGTATCTACTTACTTTTTACTTCTATGTACTTTATTTTATTATGAAGAGTTTAAAAGCTGCCTAAAATCAAACAAATAGTACTTGCTTGGGTCTCTACCCTCTTTAGCTCACAAAGACACAGACTCTGAAATTAGCCAATCAGCCACCATCTCTCAGCAGTTTGTTGCGGAGAGGTGATCACTGATTGGCTAATATGAGACATTGTACACCCAGTACGACCGTGTGGTGTCTTTATGAGCTACAGAGGAAGGACAAAGGCAGGTTTTTGGATGATTTTAGGCAATACAATTTCTTTTTTAATGCACTTATAAATAAAATAATGTACATAAAAGTAAATAGATATACTGGTATATTATATTCCTAATGAAATCCAGAAACCTTCCTTATCCCTTTAAATGTGGGACTGAAAATGGACTGATTCTTGAAAAGTATGTTATGAGATACGCACAATTGTCCCCTCTTCAAATCCTGAATATTGTTTGTCTGTAAATGATGTCATTGTGCTATGTAATGTCATATCATAATTAGCATTTCCTGGCAAGAAAAAAAGCAGTGTGGGGTTTTCAGAGCCCATCACTCAGTCTCCACAAACCTTATACCAAGCAATGAGATCCCTCTTTAAAAAAATGGGTCTCGTGTGCCTCTGTATTTGGCATGATTTACATAAAAAATATACAAGCAAGGCATTCATTTAAAGCTCATACACAAAAATAAGACAACCCATTTTTCAAATAAGGGTCTCAAGACTCTGTATTCATCAATGTGCCAATAACAATTAGTGAATAGTTTGGGTGGAATAAATTAATACATTATCTCCTTATTCCCCCCATCCGATCACAAAGCTTCTAAAATGGAGATGGTCTTCACTTAGGGGTCTCTTGCTCTAATAGCAAGAACCCAACAGCATCACTACAATACAATGTATAATGCCCACTGCTTGTGCATATGGTCCCAGTTTTAAAATATATGTCGGTCCATGCTTTCAAATGAAGTTTTCATAAATTTACAAATATCACTTGATTTGTGGATAACCCACAACAATAACATGGCAGCTACTGCTAGTTTTTTTTAGGACGGGCTGTCATTTTATTTCCCCATCAAACAATAGAGATATAATATAAAAATAAAGACATGAATAAGCTTGTCTGAAAGGATGACCTCTCTTTTAAATAAGAGTACTTATGCAAAGATACCTATTAGATTATAGCTTTGCTGTAGAAATCATCCATTTACTGTATTTTGGAAACAATTATTTATCCATAACCACCCCTTGCTAAAAAGAAATAAATAAGAAAATAGCCCCATTACAACAGTGACTATCTTTCAAACGTAACCCTTCTTGATAGATTTGGAGATAAAACCCCACAGTTTAACATATTCACTTAGATTTGCTTTTTTGTATACAGGTCTGCAGACCCTGCTATGTTTTAGGCATACAGTCAGGTCCATAAATATTGGGACATCGACATAATTCTAAACTTTTTGGCTCTATACACCACCACAATGAATTTGAAATGAAACGAACAAGATGTGCTTTAACTGCAGACTTTCAGCTTTCATTTGAGGGTATTTACATCCAAGTCTGGTGAACGGTGTAGGAATTACAACAGTTTGTACATGTGCCTCCCACTTTTTAAGGGACCAAAAGTAATGGGACAGATTAACAGTCATAAAACAAACTTTCACTTTTTAATACTTGGTTGCAAATCCTTTGCAGTCAATTACAGCCTGAAGTCTGGAACGCATAGACATCACCAGACGCTGGGTTTCATCCCTGGTGATGCTCTGCCAGACCTCTATTGCAACAATCTTCAGTTCCTGCTTGTTCTTGGGGCATTTTCCCTTCAGTTTTGTCTTCAGCAAGTGAAATGCATGCTCAATCGGATTCAGATCAGGTGATTGACTTGGCCATTGCATAACATTCCACTTCTTTCCCTTAAAAAACTCTTTGGTTGCTTTTGCAGTAAGCTTCGGGTCATTATCCATCTGCACTGTGAAGCGCCGTCCAATGAGTTTGTTTAACTTCAAATTCATTGTGGTGGTGTATAGAGTCAAAAAGATTAGAATTATGTCGATGTCCCAATATTTATGGACCTGACTGTATGTGCAAGTGGGGTATCATATTAACCGAGATCGATGGGGGAATCTAGATATGGCTGCCATATTATGGTTGAAGTTTATACGTTAATGTAATTTGACTAAACATATATTTTGTTTTCTTTTCAATATTCTCAAATATATTGAACAATTTTGCTGAGGGGTGTGAGTATGAACTTAATGCTAGGAGTAGAAATCACTTCTCTATGCAACTGGATTTTTGACTTTTAAAAATAATGTTATGTTTTTAACTAGTCTACTTGCTCATATTGTGCATAAAGGACAGAATAGTACAAGCTGACCTACATAAATCACATTCTGCCTTTTATTTTTGATAACATGGGTATTTAATGATAAAGGCTGGTGTTTTGAAAAGTGTATTGATCCTGAATTTAAAACAGTAAAGCTTTTTTATGAAATGCATTATTCATGTTCAAGCCAGTAGTTTCCTTTATTCATATCTGGTAGGAATGTCCAAAAGTCCAATACATTTGGCAAAATATTATGCACCTTGCTTCAGAAATATTTATTTAAGTCCAACTTAAACCAAATAGTGATACTTGACTCTAAGGAATATCTTCTCTAGCCTTATCTACCTCACAAAATAAATTGCTGCAATTTCTAATATTGACTACTAAAAGCCATATAGCCGGTAAAAATAAATCTGCTACCTTAATTTACAAAACATTAAAAATAAATTAAACCTTATTCTAACAAACTAAAGACTCACCCATCTCTTACCAGATTCTATCCCCATCTTTTTAGAAAGCCTGAGATCCCTGGGTGAGATCCCCTTATAGTATCTCCCCGGAATGAATACAAATAATTATTACCAAATATCGCTGGAAACTAAGGATGGACTGGCGGAGGTCTGAAGCCCGTTCATACTTTAATATTAAATAAAAGAACCGAAAATAGAGGACTGCTGTTATTTAACCCCCTGTTTATAATGTTACTAACAGCTTATAAACAGATACTCCAAACTAAGTTTGCTTTCTGAAAACAAAAAAACACTGTAAGAAAAAGGAAAAAAGGATAAAAGGAGAGAGAGACCCAATAACCCTCAAGAATAAAAAGACTTTTATTTTCTAACTGATTAAAGTGCTTGTGACTTTCATATTATATAATTGTACTGTAATATTTATAAGAACTAAACTTGTAGAACATAAACTAGATTTGTACACCATGTTATGTCTCTACTCCTGACTGAAAAAAAAATGTTTTGGTTTCTCGGTTGTAGCTTTTTCCATGTTATCAGGTACCAACCAAAACATGTCATGATGTGAAACAGCAAGGAATGTGGCACAAACATGTGACATGTAATATCTCACAGGATACAGCAGAAATTCTGATAATATTTGTACTCAACAAAAGTGACAAAAAGTATAAACTGTGTTGTCTGTTCTTGATTTTTTTTAAGGAACACATGTTTTGGGGGATTAAAAAGGTCAGTTGATATTAAAAATACAATAATAAAGCTTGATATTATACAGTTTAATAAACAAGAACACACATGCTGCTACTTTCAATACATGAGGGCACGAGGGCAAAGAAAACGGGATTTGTTATATGAATCTATTGATATCAAACACCTACTCACAATAGGGAATGAAGGATCCTGGTGCAAAATTATTTGGGGGGACCACTTGTAACGAACAACAACAAAACAATGTAAGTGGTCAGATCACCCCTAAGGTGATAAGATGGCCTTACTATAAAAATAATTACATGCTCATCTGCCCTAATAAATTAAGAATTCCACTTTACTCCAAACTGCTGCTGAGAACATAGGGCTCCTAGCCTTTGGGGGAGGGGGGGGGGGCTGGTCTGGTGCTTTGCACCTGCTGCACTAGCAGAAGCTCTGCCACTGCTACCCACTTCCCTTCCTAACCTCAGAAGCTTATACTAACTACAAGTACTGCCTTAGCCAAAATGTAAATACCCCTTTAACAAAGCATCAGGGGTCATCAGAGCACTGAAACTTTTTTTTAAATAATGCCTTAAGATATTTCCCATTCTAATTATGCTCATAATTAAATTCAGAATGTTCAGACATAATTATAAGTACAATACTGTATTACCATCACACATACACACTATATATATATATATATATATATATATATATATATATATATATATATATATAATCTAGAAATTTGCCCGTCAAAAACGAGATTAAAATCGTAAGGCTGGCAATGCTGTTTGACACACAATGTGAGGCTTTTGCTCCTCTCAGTGTGGTAAAGAAATAAAGAAATAGCACAATTATTATAAACGTATAGTAAACTGATACAATAGCGAGGTACATAACTTTTCGGGGACACAGTCCTTCAACACACAGGACACAAGTAGGATCTTAAAGAGACTCATATTAATTAACTGCTTTCTTGTCTGTCTCTGTAGTGGCCAAAATAAAGACCTCCAATGTTATCTTGCAGTTAGATCCCTCTCCCACCCTTATCAAATACTCAGAGATGAACATTAGCATACTGAGACGCACATTTGCACACATTGGAATACAAAGTCGTATAGTACCATAATTAGTAGCACATTAGCACACTGAGTGCACATTTAACATACAGGAAACTCAATTTTAAATATTTCAGAAATGATTTACTGTAGAGACAAACTGCTAGTACAATGTATAGTCAGTTTTTAATACCCTTTAATATTAAATCAACTTCCTGTTGGGGTAATAGAGTCCCTTTAATGGATACCAGCACTATATGCTATTTCTCTGACAGATATAAAGTGGGCTAACTAAATCTTCAATGAGTGTCTCTGAAAACCTATGAATAGAACTACAACAGAAAATGCATGTTCTTATTAAAAACAGAAAAACCTACCAAATAAACATTGCCTAAGCTGCCCAAGGGAAATCAATGATTTATAATGTTAAAGGTGTAAAATCATTGTACTTAAAACCTGACCTGGAGGTGTGCCGGGGTCTATATAATTGAGCAGCTCCCATGGTACAACATATTATAAGAGACCAGAGTAGCAAACAAAACCCATACTTTGAAATGAAGGATTGCAAAGGGTTATGTGTCTATAGAGACCAGCGTGCAACCAGAGCAGTGAATGAGGAGGCACAGAATGGTTATAGGCCAACGTTAAGTGCGTGTGTGGGTGGGCACTTCTCAACAACTGGCAGGTGCCTATTATGGCGACTTTGGTTTCCAATCTGATTGATTGAGCAGTGTGAGAACACATTTCACTTTGTCTCTGCCTTTTTTCTTATTCAAAGAACCAGCTTCAACACAATATTTATAAAGCACCTCGGGTTCTCCACAACAGCAGCATTCTTGATTACCTCTGATTTGGAAACAAGGGTGGGCACTTGATTGCATTTGATTTAGTCACAACACAGGCAAGCGGCACTGAATCATAGAATGGCTCACAGTCTTGCTGAGAAATTGGGAATGGCACTTTGTAAACTGTCACTGGCACATAATCTATAGCTAAGCAGTGGGTGATGCATTGTACAAATATAAAGACTTTAAATGAAAGTGCTAGCTGTGCATGGTACAGATATTACTATTTATTTAATGAGCTCCTCTGAGTATGAAATAAATATACTGATTGCATAGGTAATGTTAATCTACATAGTAATACATAGATGTGGCAAGCTCATAGAGACTTATCCAAAGCGACTTGGAGCTGTGATTGCCGCAAAATGTGGCTCTACAAAGTATTGACTTTAGGGGGGTGAATAGTTATGCACATTGACTTTTTCTGTTATTTTGTCCTATTTATTGTTTGCTTCACAATAAAAATAAACATCTTCAAAGTTGTGGGCATGTTCTGAAAATTAAATGATGCAAATCCTCAAACAATCCATGTTAATTCCAGGTCGTGAGGCAAAAAAACACGAAAAATACCAAGGCGGGGGGGGGGGGGGGTGAATACTTTTGCAAGGCACTGTATATGGTAAAGAGACCAAGAAAATATTAATGAGACAATGGGCGATGTCTGGTAGATGGGCAGAAGGGAGGGACAGTAATGTCTCTCCTGTTTACAAGGGGCCTTTCATCATCTTATATAGAGGATTTGAATACACCATCGCCTTGCTTATGTTATAATCCATATCCTGCTGAAATCTTGGTAAAAAAAGACGTTTATTCTGTGGAAGCTGACAAGTGGTTCCTACGGAATCAAACGCTTCATCAAATATATTTTATTATATTTCACTCCTTGCCTTTCAGCAGGGAAGGTGATACTCATACTTATTTTTAACCTCCTACCTGTGCTTTGAGGACATTTTTGCATTGGTAATTTAGTGATTCATCACCCCCTCCTGCCTGGTGACTTACCTGACAGCTGGGAGGGATTGTGTGTCATAAGTTCACCTCATGTGAAGTCTCACATTTACTATCATGCATTTCTAAACATTTCAATTTCTTCTTTGCTTAGTAAATAAGTGCTGCAAGGGGTAAAATGTTTTTTTTAAATCCTTGAACTGCTTTTAAGATAGCTGTGGACATCATGAATTGTTTTAGCATTGTCAAGTTCAGCCAGTAGAGGGAGTAACTGATTTCGCCATAGAGTTTCATAAGTCGACTGGTGCAGGGCACACGCCGTAATTACAGCTAGCTTGGAGGAGGTCCTAACTATGCTCCAAAAGCAGTTTGTAAGGAGATAAAATGGTATTTATCAAAACTTGTAGAGCTGCTTTATAATAGCATTGCTCTTTTAAATGCACATTATAAAGTGTATGACTTCAGTGTCCCCTTAAACATTTTTATTATTAAATGCAATTATTTTTATTATAATTTTTCCTTCGCTCTCTTCTTTAATCAGTTTCCTGGTAAACTTCCATATATTTATATTTACCTTAAGAAAGTTTGTAATGTCATGCATAAATACTACTGTACTGCTGTAGCACTTTCATTAAAAATCAATAAATTACAATGGTACCTCGATTCTTGTTGTCCTCGGAACTCGTCATTTTCAATACTCGACATGACAAAAAAATTGCCTTGGAACGCAACACTTGCCTTGGAACTCAGCGCGCTTGCAACACCCGCATCCTGTGTTTCAAGAAGTGGAATAAAGTTCTCTACTGTGGCGTAGTGTAGTTAGTACACACAAGGGCCCAAGAACAGTCTGTGCCTGCAAGAACCCAAGAGCGTTCTGTGCCTACAAGAATCAAAGAGCAACCTGTGTCTACAAGAACCAAAGTTCTAAGCAATAACCTCTCTCCTTGTCTACATCGCCACCCTCCCATTAGGCCCTCAAATCATCTCAGTACAGTTAAAGTGAAGTTAAATGCTATGTTATTTGGTAATGTAATTATTGTTTTTTATTTATGTGTTTCTAGTTTTAAGATTTTGTATTCAAAAACAAGACCATCATTCAAATTTACATTGATTCCTATGGGAGATGCTTGTTTTGAATTCATCCGGCTGTCTGGAACGGATTAAGGAAGTGAACCTAGGTACCACTGTATTATAAATGAACACTCACTAGTTGATGCATCGATAACAAAAGAGATATGCTAAATAAATCACATTGCACTTATCCAAAGAGCAATCTTATCGCCATTTATTAGATTCAGTATGTTTTTGTTGCCAGTGAGATATACTTAGCGCATTTCATACAGACATTTGATGCTTGCACTCACTTTGGATCAATATATGTATATTATACTTATAACTAATTCAGCAGTGTGTAGCATAAGTTAGAGAGATACAGCAGATGTTTCATATATGGATTCATTTAAAACTAAATGTAAAACAACTAATACATCAATTTAATGCAATTTAAAAAAAAATGTTTAGTCAATGGCGGAGCTACTTCAGGTGCAGTCGGTTTAATGCATATGGGCCAACTATAGGCTAGTAGGAAGACGCTTTTTTAGCAGAGGGAAGAGGGGTAGAAAATTATTTTTACTGACATCTACCATGCATATAAATGTATAATAATGCGAGGGAGGTTCCCAAATGACTAGCTCACCACTGTGTTAAATCTATGTCAATCTGCTGTAATATTCTACCCACCAAGTATGTACTTTTATCTAATTCTTCAGTGTTATGATTGACAATTATTGCCGATTACTCCCTCATGGTTCTGTATGCATTATTTTCAGCACACGTATGGGCTAAAACTTAGTATGTGCACTCTACTCCCTGGATTCTGCACCCATAGAGAGATGAGTATAGAGATTTATTTTTTTTTATATATATATAATTCAAAGATTTAAATAATTAGGCAAATAGAGTTTTTTTTTGTTTGGAGAAAAGAAGGGAGATGAAGGACTTGACAGAACCATAAATTATATTAAGAGATTTAATGGAGGGAAGAGAATTTAAATATTTGAACAACAGATCATTTTCTTTTTATTTGAAGGCAAAATATTCAGTGATAATCCGTAGAAGATGCTGCTCTACGGAAGTGTATCAAAGTAATGAAATGCAACTATATTCACAAATAACGGACCACTGTAGTTTGGGGAAAAACTTCAAATGCTTGTGACGTATGTACCAAGCTAACAACATTAGCAGCTACAATCATTATTACAGAAAATCTTATGTTTTGCAAACGATGTTTGTTTCATGGGATTCTATCTTTGACTATTAGTCTGTCTGAAACTTGATTGGATTGATTGTCCTAATGAAGCTTACCTTTGTTTGAATTCTATTAACAAGTGACTGAAAATTATATTCTTTTAAGAGAACCGAATAGCGATCTTATCTGAATACACATTTCCTTAGACCCCCCTCCCAGGTTTCTAACTGTGTTGGGAACAAAGTGAATATTTAAAAAATGAAAGGCTGTATTTACTTATGCTAAAGTATGTAATACCATTTTGATAATAAAGTGATGTTCGTTGAAAGAGCACCCTATAAATATGACATTTTAGTTTTCATTTAAATCTAAGTTTTTATGTGGATAGAAAAAAAAACTGTAAGTTGATGTACTTTGTATCTGTTAACAAAAATATTTATTTCTACATTAGCAGCGTTTCCTAATGTAATAATACATGCACCTTCAAGCTCCTTGCTCTCCAGTGTCACCCACTTCTCATCACTCACAGTCATAAGTCAGTCGCACACTCTGCCAGATGTCGTGACAAACCAGCGTGCCCCCACACAGACTCACACTCCCTCATAACACAGTCACACTTGGAAACAGGGTAAGAAATGTGTTATTTTTCATCATTTTCTTCCTTGTATCAGGGAACCCCCTTGCCATTTTACAGAAATTGTTTACCTAACATGTAAATCCTGGGGATTTCAGCAGCCTGTAGAAACAAATCCCCATTAACCAAACAGATGCACAAAAAACAAGCCTAATAATGTCTGCAAAGCTTTTTATATTGCAGCTATTTCAGACACATTTCACAACTAATTGTAAACAGCAAGGACTATTCCCCTGAAGCCTTCACAAGCCTGTCACCGGCAACTTGCAACAAGGAACATGAGGGGGGGTAGGTTTTCTACTTTAATCTTTTGCATATTTAAAAAACAGTTTCTCCAGACGTGATTGCACTAATCAGGGAGATGCAGCTGTCTTCAAGCATCCTCCTCTTTTAAAATTAGTCAGGGATAAAGAAAAAAAAACACCCCACAACATTATACAGAGCAGAATAGTAATGCTTTTCCAGTCTTCCTGTTATTTGTAGTGCTATTCTATGAAATATAATTCAGATTTGTAAAAATTGTATTCATGATTATAAGTGGTAAAAAAAAACTAGTGATTCAAGGTTACGAAAGTGGCTGTGTAGGAGATTAAGCTGAAGTCTGGTAAGGAGTTCTTGTACTGTATGACAGTAAGCATCAAATCACTAGACCACCAGGTGTTTGTCTGCTTATTTAATCATGGGCGTTTTTAGTTTTTTTGCTGCCCTAGACTTTTTCAGTTTTGTGCAACCCCATGCCACAGTTACGTGGACAATCCCATGCCACAGTCACTTGGGCAGCACCATGCGCCAGTTACATGGACAGCCACATGCCCCAGTAACTTGGACAGTCCCATGCCCCAGTAACTTGGACAGCCCCATGCCCCAGTTACATGGACAGCCCCATGCCCCAGTAACTTGCACAGCCCCATGCCCCAGTTACATGGCAGCCCCATGCCCCAGTTACATGGACAGCCCCATGCCCCAGTAACTTGGACAGCCCCATGCCCCAGTAACTTGGACAGCCCCATGCCCCAGTAACTTGGACAGCCCCATGCCCCAGTTACATGGACAGCCCCATGCCCCAGTTACATGGACAGCCCCATGCCCCAGTTACATGGACAGCCCCATGCCCCAGTTACATGGACAGCCCCATGCCCCAGTTACATGGACAGCCCCATGCCCCAGTTACATGGACAGTCCCATGCCCCAGTTACATGGGCAGCCCCATGCCCCAGTTACATGGGCAGCCCCATGCCCCAGTTACATGGACAGCCCCATGCCCCAGTTACTTGGACAGCCCCATGCCCCAGTTACTTGGACAGCCCCATGCCACAGTTACTTGGACAGCCCCATGCCACAGTTATTTGGACAGCCCCATGCCACAGTTATTTGGACAGCCCCATGTTCCAGTTACATGGACAGCCCCATGCCACAGTTACCTGGACAGCCCCATGCCACAGTTACATGGACAGCCCCATGCCACAGTTATTTGGGCAGCCCCATGCCACAGTTTTTTGGGCAGCCCCATGCCACAGTTATTTGGGCAGCCCCATGCCCCAGTTACATGGACAGCCCCATGCCACAGTTGTTGGGACAGCCCCATGCCACAGTTATTTGGACAGCCCCATGCCCCAGTTACATAGGCAGCCCCATGCCCCAGTTACATGGACAGCCCCATACCACAGTTACTTGGACAACCCCATGCCACAGTTATTTGAACAGCCCCATGTTCCAGTTACATGGACAGCCCCATGCCACAGTTACCTGGACAGCCCCATGCCCCAGTAACTTGGACAGCCCCATGCCCCAGTAACTTGGACAGCCCCATGCCCCAGTAACTTGGACAGCCCCATGCCCCAGTAACTTGGACAGCCCCATGCCCCAGTAACTTGGACAGCCCCATGCCCCAGTTACATGGACAGCCCCATGCCCCAGTTACATGGACAGCCCCATGCCCCAGTTACATGGACAGCCCCATGCCACAGTTATTTGGGCAGCCCCATGCCACAGTTATTTGGGCAGCCCCATGCCACAGTTACATGGACAGCCCCATGCCACAGTTGTTGGGACAGCCCCATGCCCCAGTTACATGGGCAGCCGCATGCCACAGTTATTTGGACAGCCCCATGCCCCAGTTACATGGACAGCCCCATGCCGCAGTTACATGGACAGCCCCATGCCGCAGTTACATAGACAGCCACATGCCACAGTTACATGGACAGCCCCATGCCACAGGTATTTGGACAGCCCCATGCCACAGGTATTTGGACAGCCACATGCCACAAGTATTTGGACAGCCCCATGCCCCATTTAATATTCCTCATATACGCTTGCGGTTTCCCAAATCTTATATTTGTGTGTATTTATACATATCACAGAGTCACTTATAGACAGAAATACCACTACATACAGACACTTCTGTGTATATGCATACATTATTCTATGGAGCTGCACCAGCATCTGCAGACAGTTTGCTGCCCCCTGAGATTGAGCTTCCCTAAGCCTGGACCTTGTGGGTCTGAGCATAAACACACCACTGTATTTAATAATTGATTACCAATAAAACCAGTGTGAACAGAAAAATAAGAGCCTCATTCAATTAGAAGGCCGCATCTCCAGGTATACAGGCTGTATGTCTGCAGGCTTGCTGAGTGCTCGCACTCTGCTACAATTACGGTGCTATTCAATTGAACAAGCCTGCAAGTTAAAGGGCGAAAGCCAAAACCGTAAACCATGCACTCGTAAGTAGCAGTTCAGGGAGGGAACATGATCAATTAAGCAAGGCCTTAACTACCCATTCCGAAAGAGCCAATACAAAATGAGACCGCCATCATTACGGCAGTAAAACATGGAGGTTACATGTCAATCAATTAGCGTTTAGAGGTCCGATATGCGATCAGACTTGCAAACCGCCAAAATACTAAATAATACAATTAATGCCAATATTGTTCTAGTCAATGTGGTTGGTCTGATATGTATCGATATAAGATCGATATAACCCCAAAGTGAAACATAAAAAAATATATTTTTGATTGGAGATTTGCAATCTTGAGACTGCTGTGCAATTAATCCCTTTCATTGCTTTCCCCGTCATTCACAGCGCATTATTGATTTTTTATTTGCATTTACAGTGCTACAGTCATGTCTTTAACCCCTTTGTGAGTCCTCTCTAGTACTCGTAGGATTATCTTCTACATTTGCGGTTTACGGTTATGATAACATTTGAGGGCGATTTGCGATTTCATCGATCGTAACTCTTGCAGACGTGAAAGTTCAAAGGCTAGGATGGGCTGTAAGTTCCGGTTTAAACAACCGCAAGGATTTCAAGCCCCGTTTGCGGTTCGCACAAAAAAAAAAGAAAAGCCAATTGAATAGCAAGATAACTTATGGCCTCCCTTACGGCCTACTGTAACTTACAATTGCTCAATTGAATGAGGCTCTAAATCAGTGTAGCTTTCATCACTTACATTTGAACTTTGTCACTAAAGGCATTTCAGCTTACGTTCACTCCCTATTAGTTGTCCAGGAAGTGATTGTAAATTTCTCTAGGAATCTGTACTTATATCAATATGGATCTGCCTCCTTATATGCAGTGGCCCACAGCAGACAATAGCAATCATCTAGTAACATTTTAGGACAGCCTGCTGGGCAGATCGACTTTCACCCCATGAAGAGTTGTAGCCATGCTGAAGGCTGCAACCCTAATGTTCAAATGTAAGTTATAAAAGCACTGTATTTTTCTTCAATAATGATTTTATTGCTAATCAGTTCCTAACTAAAACCATATTGCAGAGACTTAAAATTTGCTCTAATAAGTATTTTATTTGACAATCGGCAAAATATGTTTAGAAAGTAAAATATGAATAAATACAGATTCTGTTATATGCAATCTTCTTTCTATTTCATTAAGCAAAACAATATGGTTTACACCAGCCAATAAGGATAATGATGCATACAGCAGGGATATCCTCAAATCATGACCTGTGTGTGGCTCTCCAGGATGAAACTTGCTTTCTCCTGGCCTAGCCCAATGTTTACCATGCAGCCATAACTACCTTTTTAGGCTACTAAAGAAGACAGAGCTCCATTACCATTGAAACCTCAAAATCCCTTGCAACACAATACAATGGCTCCCTTTGAAAGCATCATCATTACCATGGACTTTGTATCAAACCATGCAAACAGAATATGCTAGCAGCCACAATCAAAAGGAAATTCCACAAAAAGTAATGGCTAATATCAGACGTTTGCAGGATTCTAGTTAAGCTCGTCATAAAGCTTAGTAATACCAATCAAAGGGAGAAAAGTCAATGCAAGTTTTGTTAACAACAGGAGATCATATCATTTTTTAATATGTATTTTGTAACCACTTAACTATTTTGCTATTTTAGCAGTTAACTTTAAATGCCATATTACTGCCAATGTCTCCAATTTGCATAAATAATTTATCATTTTGCCTATTGGAAAGTGATTCCTGTAAGTTTTTGTGCCATCAGCACATTAAACAAAAACAATCCTTATCATTAAGACCATCTCATTAATATCAAAACAGTTCATTCCGCAAAATACAGAAATATGGAGAGTATCAGACATACTAAAATTCTCAGATGAGCTTATATTATATGCACTCCCTTAAATGTATTTGATATATTTTAGTCCTCTGCTTCCAGTTAATTAAAATATGTAACCATGCAGCTACCTTTCATTGCATACCTGTGTAATCCACTGTAGGAAGTGCTCTCATCACCTTAGCTACCCAGTTTAAAAGCAAACAACTAGATGTGTTTGACAGGGTTCTCCCCAAGTAAATGCAGGCTGTCTTGGATCAAGATGAGATGTTAGAATTTACATATTCATCATTTTTTAATTTCCACTGTGTTTTCAATAATTACCCAATTAGGGAGGCCAGGCTTGCAAAAGTATGCAAATCTCCATTCATTTGGAACAAGGCCTGTCATCACTGACTTGTTAAATGTTTAAAAGGTCCTCCTAACAGTGTTACAATCATGCTCCTAACACCATAGGACAGGTCTCATTTGGCCACAATGATGTGTTCATTTTTATTTTCAATCATCCCTGTGCTGACTTTCACTTCTATAAACAGACACATCAAAGTATGTGGGTTTCTATTATGAATTCCCAACTCTGCTGGATCTGCTTTATCTTCAACTAAAAATATTTAATACAAATAATTATTCATGTTATTCAAAAAAATCCATTACCCTTTGATCTTTACATCTTCGTCTATGCTAAGTCTTCAAATCCTACTTCTGCCCTCTCTTTTATACTTGTATATAAACTCATAATTTACTGCCACACTAGTGGTGTGGTACGGTAGAGAACAATGAGCCCTATTCTTTTAGAAGCCCGTAAGTGACTCTAACCCGTGATTTTGGCTACAGGTTTTTTTCTCTCTGAATGTTTAGATGTATTCTATTGCTGCAAGCCCTCAATTTACGTCTTACAGCCTCCATACATAAACCCTGCCTTTAAGTAGGATTCAGGGGGCATGATCATATGATCTGACAATATTTAAGCAAGTTCGTAATTTACTTCTTAGACACAGCCAATAGTAAATGAGTCCGTCATCATGACATCAGTAAAACATGGAAGTTAGACGTATCCTACAATCAGAGGCTACAAATTAATTAGTGCCAATAAGTAATATTTGGCCCGCTATCAAGAAATCTAGCACTCTATAAAATGCATTAGGTCATTTGTTTTAGTCCATGTGGATTTCATGATAAGTATTAATCCCTTTAGTCCCAGGATCAATATTACTCAGAAATAACCGTTAAAAATATTTTTTTTTTATTGCATATTTGTGGGTTTTAGAGTGTTCTGCAATTAATTCTAATGTTTTTCCGTGACTTCCCATGCTTTTAAAGTACAGCTCTAATAAGTGTTTGAAAAATCCCATGCGAATCATATTTAGTACTCATAATATTTTTGATAGAAAAGTGGTACTTTTTTTAGTTTCAGGTCATACTTAATTTGCGAGCAAGTCCTACAGGTCTAATAGAATATTGATTTTGTGTAAATTTCCATATTTAGCTCTCGTAATATTCGAGCTGTGCTTAAACCAATGGAGTTCTAAGCCGAAATTTGTGTCTCTGGCTGGCCTGTAGTGATTGTGTCGGGTAGCTAATAGAATATGTGGCAATTTTAAGAGTGATTTTAAGTGTGAATAAATTTACAATTTGGCCAATAGAATAGGGCAACGTAAGGGATTTCTGAAGTATTATAAGGACAAAAATGACCATCTCTTGGTTGTTTTTGTTCCGAGACACAATTGCATTTTTCTTGACAGATTTTCTACTACTTGTTAAAAAAGTAAGTAAAGTTAAATGTTATGTCTGCGGGCTTGTCACTGCTACAATTCTGGTGCTATTCAATTGAACAAGCCTGCAAGTTAGGGGCCGAAAGACGAAACCCTAAACCATGCACTTGTATGTAGCATTTCAGGGTGGGAACATGATCAATTAAGCAACGCCGCAACTACCCATTTACAGCCAATAGAAAATGAGACCGTTATCATTAGGTCAGTAAAACATGATGGTTACATGTCAATCAATTAGCTTTTAGAGGTCCGATATGCAATCAGACTTGCAAAACCGCAAAATATAAAACAATAAAAATTAATGCCAATACTGTTCTAGTCCATGTGGATGGTCTGATATGTATTAAGTCATTGATTACCGAGATTGATATAACCCCGAAATGAAACCAGCAATACATTTTTTTTTTTTTTTTTAGGTTTGCGTTCTTGAGACTATTGTGCAATTAATTCTATTGTCTTTCATCGCTTTCCCCATCGTTTACAGTGCATTATTGATTTTATTTTTTTGCATCTACAGTGCTACGGACCAGCGTTAAAACGCCCTTGAGAACCCTATGTGGGACTCATAGGGTTTTCTCCTTCATTTGCAGTTTAAGGGTGTGAAATCATTTGCTGGCTTGAAGAATTGTAGCAATTGAATAGCAATTTGCGATTTTAGCAATCGCAAGTTTTTGCGGACGTGAAAGATCAAAGGCTTCCATGGGCTGTAAGTTCCAATTTTAACAACAGCAAGGATTTCATGGTCGTAACCCCGTAACCCGTTTGTAGCCAGCAAAAATACGCCAATTGAATAGCAAAAAAACTTAAGGCCTCCATTATGGGCTACTGTAAGTTACAATTGCTCAATTGAATCAGGCTCTAAGTGATTAATAATCAGTAGGTATCTCAGTCATCATTTAAAATGTGCTCTCCTAGGTGGTAGAAATGTGTTTAATAAATCCAGAGCTATTCTCTGTAGAATATTTAGCAACAGGCAATAAATGTCAAATGTCATAAATGTCTCCCTCTGAATAATCAGTACTTTTAAAAATGATCCCAAAGATACCACATTTCTGGTTAGTATTCTATAGGGTCATTACAACACTCATAGTTCCCCCTTTCACAAGAGCCATGTTCATGTCTTTAGTTTGATCCTTACAGACTATTAAGATTATTTATCAATATATTGGGCTAATTACAGTATGTATTTTATAGTATAATGTAGTATTTGTGTGTTTTTAATATTTTCTATAACATGCTTTGTAACAATGATTTAATTTTGCATACAATATAGATGAATATCATAATCTAACTGAGTTTTTCTCGACTTTCCCAATAGTATATAAACTTTATAAATAAAATTCCTTATAAGGTGTTAAGTTTGTTTTTTGCCATGTACTCAAGCCCTGTAGAGCGCTACGGAATATGTTGGCACGATATAAATAAAGATAATAATAATAATATTTGAATTTTCTATAGGCAGAAATTATTTCAAATGTAATACAGCTTCCAAAGCACATAGTCTATATACTGAAATGCATTGATATGAATCCATGTATATATTTAATTGTGTGATTTAGAAGTTTAACTTCAAAAAGATACTCAAGCCATTTATAGGTGCATTCTATATTATGTCATTAATTCACATTTATTTTAAACAAAAATAAAGTTTTTGGGCTTTGAACTGACAGATGTTGGAACAAAGGCATTTGAGAAGCTTTTGATAACTTTACCAAATTAAATGTTTGACAGCTGCTAACTTATTTACAAGCGCTACAAAATCTAGAAGTGCTCTTCAAAGCACGTCAAATATGTTCTTCCAAGATAAAAATATGTATGTCTTGCTGATGTTCTATAGTGTAATACATATATTGAAGTAATGATACGCGTCCTCAATACTTCAAGAATCTTTGTGAGATTTTGATGGCTTTAAAAATGAGTGAGTTATTTACAGTTTCTGAACCTTAGGCTTAGACTTCTGATGAGAAGATGCACACAATGTATCAGCAAAATTCAGTCACTTTAATCTAATCTACAGATGATCTTACACAGAAATATCGAATTTGATGGCAGATAAGAACTGGCATAGTCTGCCCATTCTCATAAATCTAAAAGGTTTAGTTTAATAGATCCTAAAAGTGATCAGGCATGGTTAAATTCCTTAACAATATTTGACCCTATTACTTCCACCTCTATTACTATATCTTCTATCAACTGTGCTAACCTTATTTTAGAAATATCTTAAATATTCAAAACAAAGCTCTGAAATATTATTATCAAAAAATGAGTCGGAGTGTCAGATAACTGAGCTTGGAAGTTGGATATTTTAAGTTGTCTCACTGCCCTGATGATTCTACCACACGTGACTCTGACATTAAGGGGGATAAACCACAAGAAAATTCCTAGGGCCTCATTCTAATAGCGGCCGCAGCCGTTGCGGGGCCGCAAGGACCGGCCGCAAGCTATTCGGCTATTCTATTCCCTTACGGCCGGGGGCTCCGGCAGGCTTGCGGCCGGCGCCTTGCTATCTCTTGCGGCCGCTCGCGCCGGAAGAAAGCCTTTGATCTAAAACGGCCGCAAGAGTTTCGGCCGTAAGAAATTCCTATTTGCAATTCAATTGCTACGGGAAACCTCTCTGCAAGGCTAAAAACGAGCCGCTGCTTACTTGCAGGAAAGAGGTCCCGCTAGCACCAATTAAGCACATAAAATAGCTCAAATAAAGCCATCCTGCACTTTGAGAAGACTATAAAGGGATTTTAGGTGTTAGAAAAAATAGCACATAATTATCCTATACTCAAATCCGTAAAATATTTTATTTTTAATAACAGTAAAATATCCATGTAAAAAGTCCAGAGTGCTTGGAGCACCTCAGACCCGCCCACGCCGCAGCCGGAAAATAAACAGTTAATTTGAACTCGGGTTTGGGCTGATGTGCAAGCTTGAGAGTGGGTTACTTTTAATCCTCATGTCCCCCAATATGATCCCTAGCATTTACACAGCTGTACAGTGCAGGCTTGAATTTATTTTTGCGTTTTTAGATTTCTGAGCTTACGGCCGGTTCCAAGATATGCGGCCGGCCGTAAGAGGAGATCCTTGCGGGGCCGTATAATAGAATCGCGAGTTAACAGAACCCCCGCAAGGAATCGCAGCCTTACGGACGATTTACGGCCGCTAATTGAATGAGGCCCCTATTGTTTATAGATCAAAATAATAATAAGACATTAACACTTACTTGTCTCTGTGACTATTATAATGTATCCATCTGAGCATATATTTCTGGTTTTGGGACCTTTGTTGTATTACTGTGGATAGCTTTCTTTTTCATTAAATGCACAACATAGCCCCCCCCCCCATGTGTTACAAATTTAAACAAGTACATATTTTAAACATCACAAAAGTGACTGAAATATTTTCCCACAAATGTAGTTTAATTCCTTTACCTTGACCTGTTATACAAAGCAGAGTTAAAGTGATCATTAAGGCAATTTAGCACTTAAATAACCAATTAAACAGCCACTCTAATTGTTGGTCCAGCTTTCATGACTCAAGTGGTAAACAACTTTTCAGTTTATTTTTAGTAAATATAGATGTTGTCAGGACATTTGTAAATACGAAATATCAAATGCACCATCTACATTATTTGATTTGGCCATTCCTTATAAGAAGGGTTAATCATTTTGTCTCATACACATATATTTCTGAGTTTATTATAAATTCTCTCTCAAACAGGAGATGAGCTAATTTCAATAAGTTTCATGCAGCTGGTCAACCTTAAGAAATGAATACATAACTGTTTCAGAAAGATAGCTAAGCACTAACAGGCAGGTTCAGATAAGAAGTTATGGTAGAATCTGACATAAAAATAAATTGGCTAAATGTATAACCAAGAAGTCAAACAGATATTTCATATTATTTTATAATTGGACCATGGAGCAAGTCTGGACATAAAAACATAGAGCCTTCAATTGAGCTTTCACATGTTACTGGAGCCTGTAAGTGAGGTTGCAAGTTAATTTGCTATTCAATTAGTATCTTTTTGCGGGCTCCAAATGGGGTTACAAGTTACAGCCTTGAAAAAATTGCGATGGTTAAACTCGTAATTAACAGCCTTTTTAAGCCTTTGATCTTTCACTTTCGAAAGAGTTACAATGGCTAAAATCGCAAATCACTATTCAATTGCTCCAATTCCCCAAGCCCGTAAATGGCAAATGAAGGAGAAAGTCCTACGAGTGCTAGAGAGGACCCGCAAGGGGGTTAAACACCTATTCGTAGAACTGTAAATGCAAATAAAAAAACAATACTGCACTGTAAATAACGGGGAAAGCGATGAAAGACATTAGAATTAATTACACAACAGTCTGAAGCTCGCAAATCGGCAGTATATAAGATGTATTTTTATGTTTATTATTATTATTATTATCTTTATTTATATCGCGCCAACATATTCCGTAGCGCTGTACAGGGGTTGAGTACATAGCAGAAAACAAATTAAACACCTTGTAAAGAATGGAGGGCCCTGTTTTTGAGCATAAAATCAAATGTACATAGAGCTTGTTTCCAAGGCCTGACACACGATTGAAAACTCGCAAACTTACAATCTAAGGGTATGTTTCATTTAGGGGTTAAATAAGTTCATACAGGCCACCCACATGGACTAGAACAGTATTGGCATTGATTTTCATAATTCTGTACTTTGTGGTTTTGCGAGTCTGATCACATATAGGACCCCCGAACCTAATTGATTGACATGTAACCTCCATTTTTTACTGCCCTAATAATGACAGTCTAATTTTCTTTTGGCTGATTTGAAATGGGAGGTTACAGGCTTGCTTAATTGATCATGTTCCCGACCTGAACTGCTAAGAACCAGTGCATGGTTTACGGAGTTGGCTTTGGGCCAGTAACTTGCAGCCTTGAGCAATTGAATAGCTCTGGAATCAGAGATAAACAGGAGCACGTAAAACACCCGCAGACATACCGTCTACATTGCACCAGTTGCGGGCTTGCATTTGAATCAGGCCCATATTTACTCCATTTTCTATTGATACATTTTAATTATGTATTTGTATACAAACATGATATAATGTTATTACCATTGGTTAAAACAAGCCATGTGACTAAAAAAAATGAGAGTCTGAGAAAGATAAGAGAATAGTATATCTAGAAGGACAGAGGAGTCTGAAAAGATCTCACTCTCTCTGGAAAAACTTAATTTTTCTCTTTTCCTCTCGCTATTCATTATATCTATTTTTGTTTAATAATTTTCTAAAAAGAAGTATTGCTTCTAACCAAACTTAAGAGGGAGTCCTATTCAGAAAGGGGTCTACTCTCTAAACTCATAATTGGTAAAGTATAGTTGATCCTTTTTTTTATATTTAGCATTGAGATTGTAAAAATATAACAGAAAGATTGTATATAGACTAAGTGGATACAACCTTAAATAATGCATTGGAAATCATAATCCTGATGCCCATTTTATCCAAAACAGACTGACAGTTTTGATAAATTAAGTGTATTCAATTCACTTATAAAATCCCTTATCATATGTTTATCTAATTCCTATATTAGAAATATATTTAGAATATCAGTAACAGGAAGTGCAGCACAATAAAGCTGTGCATTGAATAGGACTGTAGTGAGGTCAGCTACATGTTGTACCAAAGTTTGAATAAGATGGGGAAGCTCAAGCCTAATGATGGTGGAAACAATGGCTATTTCCAGTATCTATTTTCTCTCAAAAGATCAACTTTTTTTTAATCACAACTTTACTACAAAAAATGTACAACAGCTCAATCATTATAGTGACAATTCAAAAAGATGGTAATGTTTCAGCATAAGAATGTTTGACCAATAAGTGGAGGGCCAAAGAATTAAAGGGACATATAAATATTTGTTTTGTTGCATAAGAAAGAGGCTATTTGATAATGTGCCACAGAGCACAAAAACTTTTGAGAAGTTTAACTGCTCTTGGGGGCTTGCCCTCTGCCATCTACAGACTAAAGTATGCTATTTGCCTTCCTGTTTCAATTACATTGAAACAGGTTTTACTTAATTTGTTCATGCCAAAACAACTGTGTATTTTTAAAGTACACAATTTAAATGCTTAAAATAAAAATAGTTCTGTTTCCTTTATTGTACATTTCATATACTATTTACACTTCCTGGGAAAAGGTACACTTTTTAAAATGTTTATGATATTGTTCTTTAAATTCATCAAATAAAGCATGATTAAACATGTGTAAGCTCAGTGTCCCTTTACAGACATGATGAAGCCCATAGGTCTCTGGATATCTGCAGTTCCATAAATTGAGGTGTAGAATTATGTGTCATCTTGTGGTCTCTAACACATGCACATGATTTCTAACTGCAGCTTTCATTCACCAGATGTAATAAAAATAAAAACTGATCACATAATTCACATCAACCAGTCCATCTGCAGAGTAATGAAGCATTGCACCAGCAGATGTGTGAATATTATATAATACAGACATATCTGTTCTGTTCATCTGTGTGATTGCCATGTTGGTCTCTATGGGACCAGTTCCATGTCTGGAACACTACTGCCTTAACATGCTATCATGTCAGTCTAGGGATTACAGTCCCTGTTATCACACAGATGATGATAATGCCAGATGTTTTCTACCAGCAGAAATATTCCATCCACAGCCATTCAAACTAAAAGCTTAAAAGCAGGCAGCCGTGCACAGTGTTTCAGAGGTACTGAGTGATAAGGGATGCTGCAGACATTAATGTTTCCTTCCACTAAGAGCCTCGTTAAGAAGCAGAACATTCCAAAGTGCTCTCATTTGTTAAAACTGCAAAGCACAAACACTTCATTTTAATTATTTGTCTCCAGCTTTGCTGTGCTAGTATAAAACAGCTTGTCATTCACATTTTTCATTACAAATCCACATGGCAGCTCAGGGATATGAAAAAGCAGTTATGACAAAACCATGGCAGGCTATATTCAAGGTAGTTTCCTTAACAGATGACGACAGACCTTTCTGGAAATAAATTAAAACATTCTGTCAGATTTGGATGTTTGGGAACTAAAATGCTGCAGTATGATAGATGAATGTTTACTTTATCACACTTCCTATTTCATGCTGAGATTAATTCCAACAGTCAACATTATTGCACAAATACTTTTCATTAAGACAAGAAAATACATTTTTTATTAACATTCATCTCATATACCGTTTTTCTGGAAAAAAACACTTTGCAAAGTTTTTGTGAAATACTTTGATAAATGAAACAAATAATTAGTGATGGGTTGAAGATTTGGTGTACCATATAAACTGTTTCGATATATACCATATAAACGGCATCGTAAACCTTACAATACTTAGAGACTTCAAGTCACAACTAAATAATAAAACTAATCATATACTATAGGAGCTTACACAAACAGTATTCGTTTATCGGTGAGTAGAACTACTTGTAAAGTCTTCAGTAGAGTTAGGATTTTGGAGGAGTTGGTCAGTGTACGAAAACTGGACAAAAATATCATGAATGGTCTGTAAAGCTAATTAAAATATTTTATTGTGCTATAATTTAAAAAAACAAACAAACAAACAATGTTTTTAACAGTTCATACACTGCAACAAAAAAACATAGTGATACTCAAATTACAGGAAAGCAAGGCTGCTACATCCAAAAAAAGTGATGTCTAGTTTGAAAGAAAAACATTGCTATACCAAAAATGTAGTGATATCTAAACTATTTTGAAAAAAAATACACACATTCTACTTGAAAAACAACAATGTTACACCACAGCGATATCTAATTTGAAAAATACTTCGACACCAAAACATATTGATAGCTGAACTATACAACACAATGACACCAAAACATAGTAGCATATGAAGTTTTTGGGAAAACAACACTACTACTTGAATTGCAATAATTTACAAAAATTAAAAACACTCAGATTAACATCCACATGCTCTTTTCTCAGCAACTATACATTAATCACATAGCAAAGGATGCAACTGCGAGGTAAGCAGTTAGGCCCACGCGACCAACACCTGACAGGGGCTGCAATGATCATCGAAGGCGCTCATTGCGAGACCCCCAGAGCTCATATCACCCCCTTCTGGCCTCCCCAGGGTTTGCATCACCTACCCAGTACCTTGATGCGACCCTGAGCTCCTGCTGCTCTCTCCCCTGAAGAGCCTCTGCTGGCTGTGTCCGACATATAGACACAGTAGACACAAGGGAGGGAGAGGAAGGGGCAAAGTAGACACAAGGGAGGGAGAGGAGTGGGAAAATGAGACACAGGGATGGAGAGGAAGGTGAAAAGGAGACACAAGGGAGGGAAAGCAGTTGGGAAAGGAGACACAATGGAGAGATGCGGGAAGAGACACAGGATAGGTTGAAAAGTAGACACAAGGGAGGGAGAGGAGGGTAAAAAGGAGACACAAGGGAGGGAGAGGAGGCTGGAAATGAGACACAAGGGAGGGAGAGGAGGGGGGAAATGAGACACAAGGGAGGAAGTAGACAGGGGGAGAGACTCACAAGGAGCGCCAAAGGCGCTAATTGCAAGCCATGCGATGAGTGCCGAAGGGCAAGTAGCTAGTGAACTAATGATAATCAGTTTGGAAGAAAACACTGATCAACACCAGTGTGAATTCCTAATTAAACACATTTCAATTATTTAAGTGAGTCATTGCTGTTCCGCCATGGGTACAAATACAATTATTTATACTATGTGCAGATTGACGTTTTTTGAATTTCAACATTATTTAGGTGTGGTCCCATTATATGAGAAGTTGATTAAAATTATAGGTGTCTACAAGCTGTAAATTTAATTTTAATTTAATTCAGGATATAAGAACCTTTTTATGTATTAACAGAATATTTTATAAATAAATTATTGGGCTATAAAACATTCTAGTCTTGTATTGCCTCCATAAATTATAGCATCAATACCTTTAATACTGGAAATGGACAGCACTGACTTGGCCAGTCTATAAAACACTAGCACTGCCCTTTATTGTTGAAGGGCAAATTCTCGTATTTGTGATTCAAAGCTTATATGAAACATATAACTCCCTGTCACATCATGATGTCTTCAGTAAGTAAGTATGAAAGGTCATCCACTTGGTACACACAGATTTCACCAAGACTGGGTATGTTACAAATACAGTGATCAAGCCTGAAATGAATATAATGTTAAAATATAGATCAACGGGTTTCTCACCATGGTAACTGCACTTTTTGAAAAATCCAGAACATTTTTTATTACTGATAGTAACTAAAGGTAATGCTAAAAATAAAAAATAAAAATGTATCCGGATATGACAAATATCCTCTTTGGAAATGTCACTATATCAACTTGATCAGATTGCTGCTTAGAGCATTCAGTCAAAAAATAAAATGTCAATGATTTATAAAGCAATTGGACAAAATGATTTCAAGTGCTCTAAGATTAAAAGTAGAAAGGGAAACAATGTGTACAGTATGTAATATGTTTTAAATTCAGTACGGCTAATGTGACAATAGATATGTTTCTTTCTCATAATGTACTGTAAAGGGAATGTCTTTATCATTAAAGGAATATTTTAATGCACGTTTGTGTCTGTTGCATCTGGATGATGGCAATACAGCTGTATGACTTGTACCTGTTTACCTGCTTGTTTCAATAAAAATTAAACAGGTTTTACTTAATATTCATTCAGGCAAAACTCAGCTTTGGTAATGTTTAAAGTATGCTCCTTTAAATGTATGAAAGAAAAATAATTGTGTTCCATATCCTTTTAATAGAAAGTTAGTTAGATTGGTTACCTAACATAGGAAATATAAAACAAAAAATAATCTACAAGTTTTAGGTGAAGGGATCACAAAAATGACCTAGCTGACTGCACGGCACTTGAAAAAGTTAAAAATTAATAATTGTAGCCATACATTTAAATACAGAAGCTAAACTTTGTTTGAACTGATTTTATGTTATTGCCCATATATTTCTACTCTTCTATGTACATTAGAATACTCCAGGGGCCATTGCATCAAGCCAATATATATGAAACTTTGTACTCAATTTTAGTGAATGTATCAACTTGAAAGTGGATTATTATCAATGTATTGTGCCATTGGTGCAAAATAATTCTGGATATTAGCATATGCTGAAACAAGGGCATTTGGAAAACAAAGTTTCATGTTGAAAATGCTATTTTAATGTAGAAATAAATTACTGGAGCCTACCTTGTTCACGCTGCTGATCTTTTTGCTCCATGGAAACAAGTGCAGAGAAATGAGCTTGGTCATAAGCCAGGACCAGTGGTGAACAGTGACATCTGTTAGGTGGGACTTCAAGAGGTAAGTAAATTCCTCCAAAAGGGATAGGTGCAAATGCTGTAAAAATAGAGAATAAACTTATATCTAGGGTGAAATGCTCATCCATATTAAAGCAAAGTTTTACACAGGCAGGACATAATTGTGGTATTTCTCAAAACATTACACATCATATGTAACCTTGATGTGTTCCTCCACTCTCTGACCACATGATTATCTACGTCTCACTAACACCACCAAGAAGGTCAAAACATGTCTGGGATTTACTTAAAAAGGCGATACAATTCTCCTCTTTTTAGACCAAAAATGGATTAGAGAGATACATGACAGGATATCTTACTCTTTTACTAGATTTATATGTTTCTATGAAAGAACCTTTCAGTAGAAAAACACTTCAAATATATAAAGCCAAGTAAATACAGCACAAACCTATTTACATTTTTACAGAAACATCCAAAATAAATGTAGCTTTCTAGAAAGGGTACATTCGGATACGCTGCAGTATGGAAGGGGAGTATGGACTTGGGGCTGGTTATTCTCATTCTCTTGACATTAATTTTACATAGATTTGCCACTTTTGCTCAAAACAGGTGGATTTTACTATAGTTTGAAGAAGATTAAAAGTGGTTTATTAATAATGCCATTGGAAATTCCTATAACTTCAAACTTGCCATCCTATAGTATGATATTGAAAAATTATACATTCCAGTACATGGAATGAATGGTTGCTATTGTGTTTATGCTCAATGATAGAATTCGATTCTGTATAGCAAAACTACAGTATTTTCCCATCAATTTTAATCATTTGCTATGTTTATATGGACATAAAAAAATCTAAATAGATTAAATATAGTTGTTTGTTAAGTTCTGTGAACATTTGAATTAGTAACCATGAAAATTAAAGCTCAAATATTTTCGCTATATCATGAGGACATGATTCCCTAGAGAAGACACTGATGCTGGGGAATATTGAAGCCACACAAAGAAGAGGGAGGCAGAGACAGGGATGGGTAGATGATAAAGCTCAGAGGGGCAGGGGATGACAGATGTACCTGGTTTACCAAGAAAAAAAAAACTTACCTTCACCCCCTGAGTCTCGGAGCATTGTATCCGCAACTACAACAATAGGTCTTCTCAAAATATGGGCTAAGACAAACACATGGAACTCTTCTAAACTCTCATAAACTGGATCTTCTGCATTCTCAACCCTAGAAGAAGGAAGATGGACACATAATATAAACTGGGCTACATAGGATAAATATACATACAGTATTACAGTGTATTATTACAGGTAACATCCTGTAACAACAGAGTTCTAATGTGAATTTTTCAATGTGAGGGTAAATTTTGAGTTGTGGATTCCCCTAAATGAATAAAGAAACATACAGTAAAAGGCACCTTTTGGCATTTTGAAAGCTATGTAGCACAACTAGGAAGAATATTTAAAGGATGTGCACAATGAAAAAACAATATTTGTTTGAAAACTTTAAGTAGTACATCAAGTTTTTAATTAGAAAAAAAAGAAAATTAGAACAAATAATGAGAGAGGCATTCACATTTATGGAGAGCAATTGTTGAAGTGGATGATGCAAGGGGTCTGCTACCTGGCCAGTAAGAAGCATCTGCATTGTGTGTATTTTTTGTTTTTTCAGTCCTTTAGTCAGACTCTCCGTGACCATATGGCACATCTGTCTGTGTTTCTGGTCATGCTTATCCACATGGTTTTCTTGGCAAGGATACGGGAGCTGATTGCCAGTACCTTCCCCAGTGGACTGTGATTTATCTGACCTCTCTGCTATGACCTGCCCATTTTGAGTGACCCTACATGGTATAGCTCACAGCTTAATTAGGTACGTAAGTCCCTTCACCAGGACAAGGTGGCGATCCAGAAGGGTGTGTGTATTTTAGTCCTATCTTTACAATAACTCTGTTTTGTCCATCTACAAACCTAACTTCACTGACAACGAAAGCAAATACCTTAATGAATCTGCTGTGAGGCAGTGATGTTACAAATACAACATGGATTCCTATACATCGTTTAAAAAAATGCTGTATCCCTATGACCTACACAGCTGCTAGAATCTTTTTTCCTTTAACTGCCATAGTATTTTAATATGTTGCTCTGAAAAATATCACCAACTTAAACTTAAATTGTGTTTTATCTGTATAATACATTCTTCAAATTTTGATGGTGAATTGTTTAAAAGTAGCAAAAATGCAAAAAGGAGAAATATATTATTTTTATGTTTCAAACAATATGTCAAAACATATGAATCTTGCCCATAGAATGCTAAAAGTTAAAACATTGTTTTAGCAACAGGAGAAATAACAGGTTGCAGAATTTACTGTGCACATAATAATAATAATAATAATAATAATAATAATAATAATAATAATAATCATATAATATTCATTTGAAAGTTCAACACAGAATGAAAAATAAAAAAATAAATAAATAGCGGAAATGTATATTTTACATAGTAGCCTTCCCCACCATGAGCTTCATTAAATTCCCCAAACTTGTAAAACCGTAGCTCGTAACTTAGCTCGCAAGACTTACGGCTATTAAATTTGCCTCGCAAAGCTTGCGGGATAGGGGCGAGAAAACCCTACGGGATGTGAGAATTCTACTTGCTCAGCTGCAAATCCTTTGATCTGTCAAGCCCATAACTGTTACGTTTCCAATCACGGTATTAAATTGCAACAAAGTCACTAGCGTTCAAGCCCATAACCCGCAAATGGAGCCATGAAGTCCAACCCGTTGCACTCTAAATACACATATACACACACTACTGTATTTATGAACAGGGAAAGTGATGTTAGGTCTTAGAATTAATAGAACAATATTCTCAAGGTCGCAAATCGGCCCAAAAAATACTTTATTTCATGTTTAATTTCTGTGTTATATCGATCCCGGCAATCAATGTATTAATACATAAAATGGAACTTGCATGCAATAGGATATCATATTTACGGCTTTATCAATACTGCATAATACCTGGAATATGGGTCCGATCTTAACTTCGAATTTAATGTGGCTCCATGTCTACTACCTGCTAATGGGTATCTACTATACATCTACTGTATCTTGCTGTTGGCACCTTAGACTATTTTAAGCAAAGACTATATATGAACTCTTCTGATCTCTGCAGTAATGTGTACTGAGCCTTACATCCTAATCAGGGCTGTTATATTGGCTATTATTGCCGATATGTGCAGGATGGAAATTATACTTTAATAGCAAGAAAATATATTTAAAGACAAGCTTTCAAGAGCAATACTTTCATTTTCACATCAGTAAGCCAAGATGTACAAAACAATTTGCAGCTCTCCGAACCCTTTTCAACAGTAATTTCCATTTGTAAAATGTCTGTCCATTATGTGAGTGTAATCCGAGTGAAATTATTTCTGATAAAAATTTTGATGCATGGAGTGAGAGAACATTCAGGGCAATGGTACAGTATGCAGTATTATGAGTTTATAGCATACATAACCTACATATTATAAATAACTAGGAAATTGGCCATCAAAAATGACGGGAATAAAATTTGAAAGCTAGCAATGCTGTTTGACAGACAATGCTTGGCTTCCCCCCCTGTAATTTGGGGCCTCGCCCTCCCAGCGTCTACTTTATGGGCCTTGAGATGAGCGCCTTTGACTTACTGCATACTCTGAAGTACAAATATTATTTTTTAGGTAATGAGGTGGGTATATGGGGTACCTAAGAGATATTATAGGTCTTTAAGTACCATTTGAACCTTTGACCAAAAGGCTCATTGACTGAATTAGTTTGTAAGATTCAGCTGTGCAAAAAATATTGAAGAATTAAGAAAGCTTATAGAATATAAGCTAATAAGAGCAATACCTTTCATATGTTATTCAGTTATGATGGGACATCTCAAATTAATCACCATTCATTGTCAAAAATACTTTTAAAAGTTAGCTGGCGACAATAGCAAATTGTAGTTATTAATTGGAACAATCAAATAACAATGAAAAAATATTTAATTTGTATTTGTTGAACGTATTTTATTTATACACTTTAATGATAAAGCCTATAATATATTTATATATCAAAATGCATACCAACACAGTTTTGTAGGGCGTAATTATAAAATTTAAAAGAAGGTCAAATAAAATGATAACCAACAGATCTCCACTCACAGAGCATTTGTTCTGCGCAATAGCTGCTGATACAGCTGCATAGGAAGTTCCAGAACAGTCATACACAGAGAGCCAAAGTCAGCTGAACCTTGACTACATTTCTTACAAAGCCGCTTTATATAAATCTCTGCCCGGAAGCAGCCAAAGAGATTCTGAGAAATGGGAAGCCGGCAGCAAGCTCTTCACGTTGGCCCATTCATCACATATCTCCATTAATAAACTATTTATTTTTCCCTAAAGGTCGTGTACACGCTATGATAATGCAGAACTAAAACAAAAGAAATCCTCTAGAGGCTGAACATTTAATACAAAGCATTCAAAAATACATTTTCCCCCACAGTGAAAGAAGGTATTGATAATGGCTGCTAATTATTTGAGGCTACTGTACAAATTGATTCAGATAAAAGAAAGCCACATAAATCAACAACAGCGGCAGAAGGATGATACTCACTCAGCTAATTGCTGAATACAAATGGAATTTGGCCAGCTGTTCATGTTGGAGGCTTCTCTACAAACTCCTACCCAATAAGGCAGACATCTTAACCATAACAACACTAGGATGTACCTCAGGCAAACCATTTTTACTCCAAGGCCTTACAATACAACCTGTAACCTAAAATGGTCACACAATATGTTTAACCCTTTTGTTAGATGCATAACAAAACTAGGAAAATTTATTGTGAGGAACAGGACCACTATAGTCTCATACTTTTAAAAAGATCTTTTGAAGAACTACTCTTGAACACGAGTAAAATATCTTTAGAGAGAAAAAAATATAAACACACACTTTAAAGTATTAAATATTATATGCAGTTATGTAGTGTGAGCTGCCATATTTTTTGCTAAAAATGAGAAGTGACCTTGAATGCAAAGAAGCATTTAGCTGTTTCAACTGAAACTTGGCAAACCTTAGTGTCAAAAGGCAGAAGACAATCTTATCAGTCTGTTGCAAGTCTGCAATCAAGAACCTAAAACAAAGCAATGGCTGCCCAGAGAAAAGAATAACTGTGTGTGTTATGATAAAGGCTGTATTTAGGCTTTTTTACATTTTGCCCATTAAGTCTAATTCTTCAAAAGAGAATACTGTACATGTGGGACTTTAGACGTAGAGGAATGGATAATGAGGGGAAGTGTTCTGTGCAGAAAGAAAAAATGATAATGGCCTGCTACAAAATAAGATCTGAAAAGCCAATGACCTTTCCCAAATGTGGTAGTGTCATAGTTAATGTTAAAGGACAACTGAACGCATATACAGTATTTTCAAATTTAAAGTACTAATTTCTTATAGTCACTAGTAAAACAAACCACATAAATTCATATCTTTACATTAGATAATTAATGTAAACTGCACAATATTTTTATAAAGAAGGGAATAGCTTACAGATAATAATAATTACATTTAGGTGCTCATTTCTTTTAAGCATCCAAATCAATGTGATTTAGCCTTCAGTTTTAATTGTTTCTCTCATTGTTCATTTTTTGTACATCCAGAAATATTTTTCAAGAGAGATACAGGTGAACAAGCATTTTCCATAGAAATGAATATGGATCCATCTTTCTAACCGACTAGCAATAGATGTGAACCTGAATATACCATCGCTCTAAGAGGTTTTAGTGCAAAGGTTAATTTACTTTATTTAGATTTTCTGTATGCATTCTAATGTGTTTTTACTTTATTTGATCTTGAGTGAGCTATATATGTAAATTTTGCATGATTGACAAAACCAAACTGAGGGTTTGATATAATTGTGAAGCCTGGAGCAGCCATCCGGTAAAAAGCAGCTCTTGAGATCACCAATCAACACGACTCAAGCTATGAGTCAACTCACAGCTTTCTGTTTGGAATCCAATTTGCAAAAAAAATGTATCAAAAAGCTTAAAACATCCCACTCAGTGCTCAGTTAGATGCATTATATATTCTCAGCAATCAGTAGGTGCATGCGGGCCAGAACTCCGAGGATGTAAAAGACTTCCTGAGCTTCTATATTTGGACCAGCTGTTTTACACTTATTTTCAGCACTGAGCCCTGACAGCTTATAAACAAGTGCTTCCTATCTGTCAAGATCATTAGTTCAGTGAATGGATTTCAAAATGCAATTCAGGACTGGAAGAGCCACAAATGTAAGAAATAATAAACCATTGGTAACCAAGTATGTTATCTGCTAATAATACCAACAACATGTTATATATGTAAAAGCATTTACTTTGCATGAAAGAGCACTTAATTGTCTGATGTATATAAACACAGTGCAAATGGCAAACGTCTCAGATTTCCTATTGACAAAATATCAAATAAATAAATATTGTACTCTAGCCTGTAAATTACCACTGTAGTTTGCGAAAATTTCAGGCGTGTGAATTATTTAACAAACTAACAAAATTATCAGCTATATAAACCATGAGAATAGACACACTTTTAGAGAAAATCTTAAAAGAACACAGAAGATTTCTGGATTTCTTTTGAATATAATATGTCTTTGCATATATTTACTTTTATGTACTTTATTTTATTAAGAAGTGGTTAAAAGCTCTGTTTTATTCTAGCTAAAATCAAATAAATAGTACCTGCAGCTCAGTACAGTCCTACAGTTTTTTTAGTGTATTACATCAGTCAATCAGTGACCATCTCTCAACAACAATCTGCAACAAAGTATCAATCTTTCTTAAGACATATACTGTATTTCTCTAGATGCATATCATGCGGAGGGCTACAATGCTTTTTTGTATCTCCAGTGCCATTTGCAGTTTGCTTGTTCCTTCAGAATATATACAAGGCACACTCATGTACTAATCATTTACACAAGGATAGCTTTTCTGCAGGAATCCTCAGTAGATTTCCAAAAAAACTCCAACAATTCATAGTTATAGGTTACACTCAAAAAAAGACAATACATGTTGTTCAATTCGAATACAGCACAATGTAATGGATGTTTTACTATGTTAGCATAGTGGAATCTCTATATTCTTCAGCCCCTAAATTCACTAAATTCAATATTTGTCCAGAAATCCCAAAAATACAATATTCATCATAAAACGTCACCCAATCCTAAACTTGGACAAATCGCCCACGCATTGAGAAAAATTGAGTCTATATTTGTCCGATTTAGTATTCATCCGTTCCTCAGGAAAGGATTAATGATGCATATAGAGGTTCCAATGTACTTGAATGTTTCCAAATATACCTCACTTGACCATACTACCTTATTCAACTTTCTACTATTCCTACTTGACATTTCCCCCTCAGTGTTACTCTAATTTGCGAACATCTATTGAAAAAGTACTCCCTACTTATCCTATTCTGCAGAAACACATCTAATATGTCTATCCATTCACAAATGATGGGATACTCCAAATTCAGTTACACTAACAGGCTAGATAAGCACTCACAGAATTTCAAACTCTTTGATTCAAATCTCATTTGCTTTTTGCCTCATACCTCTTCTTTTTATCTATATGAACCAATTGTTCTCAAACAGTGGAGATGCCACACATGCTCAGAACCTCAGTAGCAAAGCAAATATACGTAATGCAAATAAAAGTTGGATACTGTAATCAGCAATTGCGTATGTACTAATACCAATTATTTTTAGCATGCTCTATGATATTATCTCTGAGATAGTGCCATGTAACAGTTTCAGATAAAAAAAAATCTAACTTAGTAAATTATGTCCATAACTATATACAATTTGATAAATAACAAGACAAAAACATATGTTTTTGGTACTGGTCATACACTTCACACACTACTGAATAAAATAAATAAAATATATCTGTATTCTCTGTAATTAGGTTTTATTCACTCTATCACGTTGTACTCTTATTTCCATGAGCAAAGTTACTGCAGTAATGCCGATAATTAGTGTAGATTAATTTGCATGCAATTGGGTTTTCCGGCAGTTGAACACATTTATAAATATCTGCTGAAATAAATAGCTGAATTAATGTAATGCTCCATCAGCCACATCCCCTTTGTCTTACAATGCAGACTCATTACTAAATATTTCTTATTCACTCACACAACACAGGTGTTGCTCATGTGCAAGAGTACACGGTTGCTAGATATCTATGGAGTGGGATAGTAATCATAGACTCGAATGTATGTAGCAATTGTCTGAAAAATCAGTGGGCTCAATATAGCCCTTCAAATACAGCCACCATTCTGTTCTATGAAATGGGAGATCATGTCAAGCTTTCACAGTTTTTTTTTTTCCTTCATTTTTTCCCTCCAAAACTAGCATATCACTTTTCCTCGCTACATATTAGTCTATTCCCTTTTAGACTCTCTTTCTGTACCACAGTAAACTTTACCATATTAAAAGTATTGTGCTGCCATATTCACTACTGAGGGTCGGCATATTCAACCTAACTACTGGTTTACAAGTAAGAAATTTAAGAGATTATTATAGAAATGTACATATAGTGTAATAAAACAGTTTGGCCAGCAGATGACAGTATCTTGAGGTCAATAATTGCCACTCTTGTTAAAAGGATCTTTATCAGACAGAGAAAGTAAATGCGAATTATCACATATATAGTTGTGAGCGTACGAGTCGTTGCTCACGCTTGCGGGCTCGCGTAGCGAGCTTGCGGGCTCGCGTAGCAAGCCCGCGGCCCTCGCGTAGCGAGCCGCGGGCCTTGCGAAGCGAGGGCCGCGGCTCGCGCAGCGAGCCGCGGCCCTCACGTAGCGAGGTCACTGGGCAAGGGCCTCAGTTGCTGGCATGGAGCGCCGAAGGCGCTCCATGCCAGCAACTGAGGCCCCTCGCGAAGCGAGGGCCTCAGTTGCTGGCGAGGTCACTGGGCACGGGCCTCAGTTGCTGGCATGGAGGGCCTCAGTTGCTGGCGAGGTCACTGGGCAAGGGCCTCAGTTGCTGGCATGGAGCGCCGAAGGCGCTCTATGCCAGCAACTGAGGCCCCTCGCGAAGCGAGGGACTCAGTTGCTGGCGAGGTCACTGGGCAAGGGCCTCAGTTGCTGGCGAGGTCACTGGGCAAGGGCCTCAAACCCTCGCAAAATTCACGTCGCTACTCAAAAAACACGACACACAAATTACGACACTCGCTAAATTTTACGAGGAACGCAAACAACGTACGAAACACGTTACCACACATTACGACCTCGCAAACATCGGACGCAACACGCCGACATACAAACATTTAAAACACAATACATACACACAGCACATACATAAAAAACTTACCTACACCAAGAGGGAGCACCCAGGACCTCAAAAATGCAACTTACACCTCGATTTTACTCGAAATAAAACAGTTTAGAGACTAAAAAAAAATCTAAGCGAGAGAAAAAATGGCCGCCGAACAAAACGAAAACGAGGCTACAGCACTCTAAACTCGCAAAACACCACAAAACACCTACGGATATTCCGATACAGACCTATACCACACATTACTCGCCATTTTACACCAATGCGGAAGTACACGACTACGCTAACGGTTTGGTCTCGCGCACGCACAGTGTTACACTGCACACATTCAGCATGCTTATACAGCAGCTCCACACCACTAATGCTGGAGCAACATCAACACAGATTGCCAGCTCTTCATCACAATGCTTCAAAATAGGTACACTATATTCATTTACTAATTTAGCTACCTTACAATTTCATTGCCGTCATTTTTTGACGGGCAATTCGCTAGTATATTATACTAGCGAATTGCCCGTCAAAAAATGACGGCAATGAAATTGTAAGGTAGCTAATGCGGTTTGGTGTATAATAATGAAATATATAATACATTAATAAATCAATATGTAATGCTGTTTGGTGTGTAATAATGAAATATATAATACATTAATAAATGAATATACTTTACCTATTTTGAAGCATTGTGTTGAAGAGCTGTCAATGTGTTTTGATGTTGCTGCAGCATTAGTGTTGTGGAGCTGCTGTGTAAGCGTGCTGAATGTGTGCAGTGTAATACTGTGCGTGCGCGAGACAAAACCGTTAGCGTAGTGGTGTACTTCCGCATTGGCGTAAAATGGCGGTTATCTGTGGTATGCGTCTTTGCGGATTATACGTAGGTGCTTCGTGGTGTTTTTCGAGTTTAGTGTGGTGTTTTGCGAGTGTGTTGTGGTGTTTTACGTGTTGAGAGTGCTGTAGCCTCATTTTCGTTTTGTTCGTCGGCCATTTTTTCTCTCGCTTAGCGATTTTATTAGTGTCTAAAGTGATTTATTTTTATTTAAATGAAGGTGTAACTTGTAACTCTTGCTGTAGGTAAGCTTTTTATGTGTGTGTTGTGTGTATTTATTGTGTTTTAAATGTTTATATTTCGGCGTGTTGCGTCCGATGTTTGCGAGGTCGTAATGTCTGATAACGTGTCTCGTATGGTGTTTGCGTGTGTAGCCTCGTTTTCGTTTTGTTCGGCGGCCATTTTTTTTCTCGCTTAGCAAATTTTTTAGTGTCTAAACTCTTTTATTTTGAGTGAAATGAAGGTGTAAGTTGCATTTTTGAGGTCCTGGATGCTCCCTCTTGCTGTAGGTAAGCTTTTTATGTATGTGCTGTGTGTATGTATTGTGTTTTGAATTTTGTAATGTTCGCGAGTTACGTCCGAGTGTTGAAAGGCCGTAATGTGTGTTAACTTGTGTCGTATGTTGTTTGCGTTGCTTGTAAAATTTAGCGAGTGTCGTAATTGGTGTGTCGTGTTGTTTGCGTTGCGACGTGAAGTTTGCGAGGGTCGCAGTTGCTGGCATGAAGCCCGCAAGCGTGAGCAACGGCCATACGCTCACAACTATATATGTGATATAAATTTACAAAAACAGGGAATAATAATTACAGAAACGTCTCAAGTGTGTAAGACTCTTCAAAAAGTGAGTAGCTATATGGTGACTCAAAAAGATGGAACTTAAAAAAAAAAGAAAAAAAGTAAATGATTTCCACCATAATGCCTATACATACTCTCTCTCTGAACTTCACATTCCAAGACTAATTTCCTAGAATTCATTCCGGTCTTTCCTTATATTCTCAACAATATAGCGCCAAATTGAATATTTCTACAATCCATTTCTCAGTTTGTATAGGGGATATAGTGGAGATATGATGTCATTTAGAGAAGAGCTGTTTGACACACCAGTCTGCAATTGTCTGACACATTTAAAAGCTTAGAAACAGTCTGGTACTTTGCTTTTTATATTTATATAGACAAATATCTAATCTTGAATTCAACACAAAGTGTCATATTTACTTTACATTAAATAAGGATAACACATTTTAATACACTATCCAAATCTATCTGCATATGTAACCTCTTTAAAGTAAAATTAGTCTTCCTAATCTTGGTGATTTTTTTACATATTGAGATCGGCTTGACTAATCATAGATCAATCTCCCTTCATCTTATTTTTTATTTATGTTGATCTTTGCCAACAGGCAAAAAATAGACTGCCAGTGACAAATAGTACAGAAGAGGAAGTAGCATGAATGGGAATTGCAAAAATAGAGAATTAAAACCACCATGCTATGTGATTTACCAGTAGAAATATGTTTATTTTATTGTATACTCTTCCAGTAATAAAAATCCCTGGTTATAAATTGCCAAAAGGTTTCATTTTGAACACACTTCATACCATCCAATTAGACTTGGGGAGATATGAAAATAAAAAAAGTGCTGAAAGAAGTTCAGTGAGGTGAGCTATATAGTAGATAAATCCTTTTTGTTAGGTTTATGTATACTTTTGAAATAATCTGTTTTGCTTCAAAAGCCAGAAAATAACCTAATTGGTCTTGTCAGGAAATGATAGAGAAAAGTAATGTAGGGTACAACATTTTTTAGCAGAGCTAACACATTTGAAACACGTGTTTCATAGGGTGATGAGGAAAAAAAGCAAATTAGAGGAAAGAAAACCAAATTAATAAAATAAAATAGTCAACAAATATTCTGTAAAAAACATAGGGCCTCATTCAATTGCTGCGATTTTGAGATCGGGGCTCGCAAGTGGAGGTCGCAAGTTATTTTTCTATTCAAATGCCTTCCGTTTGCGGGCTCCGATCGAGTTACGTGCTGCAAGCCGTGATCCATTGCGATTTGTAGAATCGCAATTTAAAGCCTTTGATCTTTTACGGCTGCAAGAGTCCCAAAGGCTGAAATCGCAAATCGCTATTCAATTTCTCCGATTCCCCCTCGCTAGCCACTCCATCAAGCCCGCAAATGGCAAATATCTAACCACAAGTTACTGGTAACAAGGATGTCTTGCGAAGTGCTTAATGACAAATTGGAGCACTTTAAAAGCAAATAAAAAAGATAAACTGTACTTTTATGAAGAGTGAAAGTGATGTTAGGTCTTAGAATTCATAGCACAGCATTCTCCAATACTTTATTTTATGTTCAATTATTGTGTTATATTGATCACGGCAATCAATGTTAAGTCCTACGGGCTTCAACCTCCAAGCCCTTAAGACTTTGAAGAAAATGGAGGTTGGATTTCAAAGTCCTACAGGTGTAGAGGTTGAAGACCGAAAACTTTGACATCTAACCTCCTTTTTCGAAGTCCTACGGCCTTCACTTACGAGTTATGGGATCGGAGGTTGGTCATGATGACGAGCTCTGTTTCCATTGGCTGTTTCTGCAATGGGAGTTACAGGCTTGCTTCCAAGCCCGCAAATGCTACTTCCAACGGCAATGGTTTCCGATTTTCGCAATCGGCCACTAACTTGCGGGCCTGGCCAATTGAATAGCACCTTAACCCGGGCCTGCAGCAGGCCCGCAAACATAAATCCAACATTAACTATTTTTCATCCAAAGGCTGTGAAAAAAATCTAACACATGTGATACCTCCATAGACAATATGAACTAAGTAACTAAAAATTATTCTCTAATATGAGAATACACCCTCAGGTACAAATACAAATATGCCCTTACACAAGCAGAAAGATCTTGTAGTGCTGACTCAGAATTCCCCTAGGACAAGCACAAAGATTTCTAAGCCAAAAGATCTAGAAATGATCCCCTAGTATGAGCACAAAACATCTCCTAGCATGAGCACACGTATGTCCCTACAAAAGGTACACATTTCCCTTAGTATAATCAAAAAAATGCCTTGTAGTACAAGAACATAAGATTTCTTAGCATGAATAAGATTTCCTGGTATGAGCACAAAGTTCTCCCTATGATGAGTCTAAAAATCTCCTTATTAATAGCAGAAAGAGCCTCTAGTACGAGCACTCTACAACTGCAATACACAAGTGGTCTGTGAAATATACAAAACACGATTAGCCATAAAGAGAGAGTAGTGAAGACTCTACTCCACTGACTTGGTGCATGCTATTGAAGAAATGAACATTTACACAGGCAGAGTAATACCTTTCACAAAGGGATTATAGTATAATTCTGAGTTTGGGCACTAGAATCCCCAATAGTTCAGACTCCATGCTGCCTGTAAATCCTTCTATTGTACCACTCCCACCGTTGCTATTAGGTTTGAAGAACTTAACATATACCAATTAATGTTTAATATTCATTTATTTACATTTATATAGCACCTTTATAACAATACAGTTAGGAAAAAGTTTATGAAGCAAATAAACAAAAATACCATAACTAGTGTAACCTATATATTAACCTATATCATTTTAATAAATATTTACTTATTTTCAGACACCACCACCACAATGAACACATATGTTTGATAATACACCATATGAACAAATACATTGTATGGCATCTGTATTCCAAGCTTAATTCACAAACTAAACATACACAAAACTTACCCACCACCAGAGCCTCCATTCTTGCTGAAGTGGGTCCGAGGTTCACTGGATGCTAACTTTAACAGCTCGTTCCACTCTCTCTCCCACTCATCTTCTGTATAAACCAATCCAGACTACATGGAAAAGTTCAGAAACAAAATCAGAAAATGTATATTGAACAGTTTCTATTGAAGTCAATCAATCTTACACAAAATATATACCTAGAAATGTTAGAGATAAAATGTTCTTGCTATTTTGGGGGTTATAAACTCTTTTTAAAGGACAGAAATAGCTAAACATTTGATTAAGCTGTTTTTTATTGACAACTAAATAACTTTTTAGATTTAAAAAAACATTCCTCTGTTTGATACAAAATATGGATTAGTGGCAAGGTATACTACTTACAATAGAGTATGGGAGATGACTGCATGAACTGATTAAGTGTAGGTTTTTTAACATAAGAAATAATGAGTTGTGATATATATCCATTTCATAAATGGTCTTTACAAAGAGATTAGAAAACCAAAAGTGTGAGATCCACTTTAGCTGTGTTGATATAATTACAAATACTACATTTTAACCTTTTATGTACACGCAATAACAATGCCTTAGACTTCCACCCCAGACTGCATTTTAGTATTACTTCCAATAAAATCTATTCTTTCACTTAAAATGTAATGAGTAAAATTGAACAGAAATAGTGTAATTTTACTTTTACTTAGTGGACACTACCCAACTGTTGACACTGTTTGGGGGGAGTGACACTTGTGATAAATATACCAATTTCGAGTGGTTTCTTCTGGACTACACCATTTATAGGTATGGTTCAGTACTGATGTTTTCATATTATTTTGCAGAGGATCATAGACTTGCTTCTTTATATATATATATATATATATATATATATATATATATATATATATATACTTATTCATATGTGTACTTCAGTACTGCATCTTTACTGTATTATGTGGGGTGCTTTGGGAAAAAGCACTTTTACAAGATTTGAAGCTCAAAACAGGGCCATCCATGCTGTTGTCAATATTGTATGCTGTATATTTCCTTGTTCTCCTCCCCTGTACAGCGCTACGGAATATGTTGGCGCGATACAAATAAATGATAATAATAATAATTATAGCAGAACTAAAGCTAATTATGATAAATAACAATAAACGTATTCTTACATGGTGATGAGAACGTAGAAAAGCAAAATGTCATTGAAATAAAATGACATCCTTAGTAAGAATAGCCATAAAAACTGAATAGAAGAGGGGAGAAGTATATTTACTTGTAAACTACATATTATACCATGAGGAGCCCCAATCCAGAAGACACTTAAACACCTGCATCCTTATTAAATTGCGATTCAGTAAATTTAAAAGGGCTATATATAAGCACACAGCCTATTTTTTTACAGAGGTTTTTAGTTCGTGAAGACCTTGCTTTTGGATAGAAGTTCACTAACTAAAAACTTTTGTAAAGAAAATATACTGTGTGCTTAAATAGAGCCCTTTTAAATTTACTGAATCCTAATTTAATAAGGCTGCTGGAGTTCTGGGGAAGCAGACAAACCCGATTTCAACTTGATGGATGCGCTTTTGATTTCTCATTGCAGTGAGGTTCACCAAGTGAGGGCAGAATACATATATTTTTGGTTCTTTGGTATCTTTTCATTAAGACTATCTGCACTAGGAGATTTTACAATCTTTGTCCCTCCTGTTCTATTTGCATATGTTTTAGACATTACTGTGAGCAGTGTCCAACTGAGAAGCAGCACATCCCCTATCACTAAAAGACAGCACCGGCTACACCCCATCCACCCCATACCTAAGCTTTGAGCCAAAATACAGGTTTTATGGGAGCAACCCCAGTAGAAGTTGCTCCCATAAAACCTGAAGAGTGCTTTACAGATGGTCTAAATAGCATCTCCCATCAAGAGGCATAACAAAAAAACAAAATGCAAAAATGAGAAGGTGCAAATAAAAGCAAGCATAGTGCTCAGAGGTAATTATCCAGAATGAATTAAGAAATGGTCAGCAGATGTCAAAACATCTAAATTCTAAAAACAATGGCTTGGGAGAAGTTCCTTCTATTTCTAATTTACACCATTCAAGATCACAAGACATGGCAACATAACACTGCGTCTGTTTTCAGTCAGTGCATATAGCAACAAATAAAGGCCCATGTTTGTTAAACAGTGCTAAATAAAATATTGCTGTTTGAATAAACTTTCCAGCACATACTCCCAGTTTTATTGATCTGAGGAGAAGTTGGTTATCTTCCAGATCCAGGGATTGCCTTCCAAATCCAGGACAAGTTTACCAGTGCATTACTACATGTGGCACAACACATTTTCATTCAGTTTTGCACTCATTTGAACATATTATATTGAAATTATGGATAAATTACCCAATAATCTTGTCATAACTGTGAGTTATTGGTAGTAGTTTGTTTAAAGTGCTAGACTCTTCTTATCCATCTTTATACCTGATTAGGTCTCAGTCATAGACCATTCGTTTTATAGGAGCACTGTAGATATAGCCAATAACAATATTGATTGGCTAACCTATTTCGTGCTCTGCAGCATTAGCCGGTGCATACAAGCTTTCTAGAACTCTATAGGTCGACGGTTTCACTCCAGTACTTTGATGGAAGCTTTCAATTTAAAGGCACAAATCCATAAACATCAATTCTGTCTTCCAATCTATTCATGTTAAAATCCTTTGTGCATTCTTGCCTATTTATAATATTGTATAGTGCAAAGTACACTAAATTCTTTATTATCTGTATAGAAGCAGGGATTTACAATGTAAAATCTAAGACAGAATACTCTTCAGTCTAAGTTGGCAGCTAACTCTCCTAAAAAAAAAAGATTTCAACTTGACAGTAAAATCTATTTTCCAAAAGCCAGCAAAAAAATACAAAACATCAAACCAAATGCTACAAATAAAATCTATTCATGAATGAATTATTCATATCTGCTGAAAGAGTAACTGGAAAAAAATCACTGAAAAGGTTTGAAAGTTATTCACTTTATTCTGTGATTAAGCTGAACTGCTCAAAGGAAATGAACGATCTAAACAAAGAAATATAAATGTTGCTTCATTCCATTTGTGACCTTAAACAGCTAGAGCACAAATTAGCTTTTCAAAATGAAATATTCATTCACCTGCTGCTTGTGCTTATTTCTACACTGAATTGTTATCTGTAAGGTGCTAGAAAGGGCAAGAGCTTATGATTAAAAAACACAACATAATTGAAGCAGTATTGGCTTACTGAAGTAGTGTTGGCTTAATATTGTAAAACTACACCCCCGTCTAGTGTGGTCCTGTTCTAATCAGGTAAACATCAAATACATTGGTATATGCTTTGCTCACAGTATGGTGCACCGATTTATTTTTGTACCAGTTGAATAGACATATCATGTTCATTGCTGCACAGCTCCTTAAAGGTCCATTGCACAATGAAACCAAAAATATATGCTTGAAAACTCAGAGTTTAACTAAGACCATAATTAAAAAAGAAAAAAGTCCCAAAGCTAGTTTTTAATTAGAAAAAAATATTGATGCTAATGCAGGTCATTGGAGGGATACATAATACATTGTTTACAGTTTTGTGTAAAAAGGGTATTTACATTTCTGGATCTATGGTTGCATTGAAGGACGCAAGGTGTCTGCTTCTGGGTCAGTGAGGGAGGAGGGTGTGGTATTCATTTCAGTCTTGTCCAGTTATAAAACAAACAATCTGTACTTTTGTCTGTTCCCTCCTTCCACACACCACTTTCCAATGATAACTGCAACCCATCCCCATCATCAAGCTCTTCAAAAAAATGTTGTTTCCATGGCTTGCACAGCTACTATTATTCTTAGTTTGGTAAATACCTGACAAACAAGCGCATTTTTTCTTGAACTGCAGTGGTCCTTTAATACTTTATTTACATGCCTATGAGATTTGTCAATATCAAAAGCATCCAAAGAAAAAAACAGTTAACAGACAGTTAATCTCTAAGCAGGAAATAGAGATAGAGACATTTATTTGATAGTTACACAAGTATATTCACAATTTAACTCTTTACTAACTACAAAAAAAGCAAATCCCATACATATTACAGTAAAATGAGGAAATATACAGGGTTTTGGAAGTAAGTAATATAGTACTAGTACACTAGTGCTTTAAGTTTCTCTTGACCATGCTTTTCTTTTCTTCATTGCGCTGCTATTTTTAAATTTCTTTAGATATTCTGATATTTTTTTATTTTATTTATTTTGTCGTGGAACATATACCCGATTGATCTAAATGCAAATTATCATGTCCACTGTAGTGGCCAATTTCCTGACTAAGCTACATTTTATTGTGTTTTTTATATCTTACCAATAATAAAAAGTACAAAAATATCAAAATCATAAACAAGCTCAGCTAGAACAAAAATGATTCCACTAATGTACATTTCAGAAATGACCGTTCTCAGAATCCACTTATGGTAAAGAAAAATAATTAGGAGGTTGCAGGCTACAGATGATTGGTGAATCCATGTGACCAAATAGGAAATAAATCACATGGTTATTTAGGTAACAGATGAAAAATCCCTTCATTTGACTTAGAAACAAGAGTGGTAAATTGTCACACGACAATCAATACCTCTTTGTTCTGCTGTGTCTGTTGCCATCTCCACCTCCTCTTCAGTGCTTCTCTCTCTGCTCCGCTCCTCATCATGGTATAAAGTGCTTTCCTCAGAACCAGATCTCGGTCATGAAATCCCCACATGCCTAAACAGGAAACACAAGCAGTAGAGTAGGATACTGAGGATGGTTACACTTCAACACACTGATCATCAAGATTGCCATTTTACTTGCAGAATACAGCTCCCATTAGAAATCTTATTAAATAATTAAAACTTGTTTACAGTTGAATTTAATTTATTGGGTGCTGTGACCTTAAAAAAAAATACAGAGACATGCCCAAGACCATGGAAAATGGAAACCATCAACAGAGAAATCTTACAGACCATATATAGTAGAGATTTTTTATTTGTTGCATCTGAAAGAGAGTATTTAATAATGTATCATAGTGTGTTTTATTTTTGAAAACAAAGGTTAAATGTTATATGGGGCTTGTTCCTGTCAGACAATGATCAATTTTAAAGCTGTATGAGTACCAGTCTGCCAATATAGGGCCATATTAAATTGCAGCCTCATACTGTAAGTCCAACGTGTAGCATGTAAGGGCTGCGTGCTTGAAATTTGCCCACATTCTAGTTGTAATTAAATATTAATTAAGCCGCAAATATGACATTCTATCACATGCGAGTTACAGTATATATATTAACACATTGATTGCAGGGGATCGATATGACACGAAATATAAACATGAAATAAAGTATTTTTCTGGCCCGATTTGCGGGCTTGTGAATGTTGTGCTATTAATTCTAAGACGTAACATCACTTTCCCTTTTAATATTCGTACAGTAGTGTGTTTTTATTTGATTAACAAGTGCTACGTATTGGACTTTATCCCCCTTGCGTGTGCTCTCAAGAACGAGTTGGCCTTTGGGCTCAATTTGCGTGCTACGTGCTTGCTCGCGAGTGGCCACATTGCAATTTATTGGTTGAATTGAAAACGTAGCGGTTACAGGCTCGATAGATCAAAGGACTTACGGCTGCGAAGTTCCACGTTGCTCAAAACTTAGCCTATCCTCGGCTGCCCTGCGTCTTAACACGCAAGTCCGCTGCAAGCAACGTTACAGGGCTAATTTAATACCCGTAACATGTAAATTTGGAGTTACGGGCTACATTTAAAAAGTAGTCCCAATTTAATGATGCTGTAAATCTACAATCTCACATACTCTTCATACAGAGACACATTTCCCATTAGTTTCAATGATGCTTAAAGAGGTTTTAATGAATATTTTTCATGCAAAAAAACAACTTGTGCAATGTTTAAAACATTCTCCATTATTTCTATGAAGCATTTGTGCTCCATGTCCCTTGGAATGGGATAGTCTGGTTTATAGTTGTTTCTCTGCTGTGATAACACAAGTCCCTGAGGCATTGGATATTACCATTACTATGAAAAATAAACAATTTCCATGATGATAATTCTGCTTTGGTCCCTTGTATAAAATCATCATCATTAAGTACATTAATATATTGCATATAATTATATTAAATTTCATAATGGTGCAACAGATCCTGGCAAAAGCGCATTAAGCATCTCTAATAATTATTTCTGTTTCATGTGGTTGCACTTTCCACATATGCCATGAAAAAAAAGTTTAAATTACTAAATTACAAGTGACAGCATTTTGGGATCACAGTATTATGGAATCTTGTAAAAGCTACTAAGATTCCCTGCCATGGATCTAAGATAAGTAAAAATGGTAGAAACAAATCTGTCCATGTGTAGCATTCTATGAAGTCATAACAATAATGGGTAAGAATTGCAAACAAACAAGTCACCTGTGTTTATATTTGCGGGCAAATATTGAAATAGCTGGCTCATGTCTTAGGGGTCACCAATGGATAATGCTTGACCTTACCCAATGATGCAGCATGTAAGAGACAATTGCCATCTCCTGTTGTAGCTAATGGCAGTAGTTTTTTGCAGCTTGAACATGTTGTTGACCACCAATTCAGTCTCCCTGTAAAGATATAAAAAAAATAAAAAAAGGAGCGGTTTAAGATTTAATGCTGTTTTTCCATTGGCAAAGATTGGTGTGCTGGCAAGTGTGACTATAATGCTGTAATTTTACTCCAAGGAAGCTCCGGGCTACACAGAGGTTTCAAACATAGTAGAAATAACCAGATGAAATATAAAATTGACAAAGTGCTTGTCTGATAAAAGCATAGTTATTATATCACAGTTGTTGGACTGGGTGGAGAGCTCATTTAAAGTAAATTTTGAGTTCACATTTAGGTCCTTTAAAGAAAGAATAACAAATATAAAAAATGCAACAATAAGTATTTCTGGGTAACAGACTACTTATATTTTTAAAGCAAATACAGTTATTAAAACCTTGCTTGTAAGATATGTAGCAGGCTGGAGGTGAGGATATTCTTGTTCCATCAATTATACTGACACGTATGGATGGCAACCATGTTTGTTGAAGTCACTGATCCAATTAGTGTTATTAACAGTTTGTAATAGCAAACAGAAAGCATTAAGGACATTCCCTTTGTATTTGGAACACTACTTTTGATCTCTTACTTACAGTAGAAATGGATTATGTCCACACAATCTTTATAAATGTTGAGTCTTATGGGAAGAAAGGGAAACTCCATAGATTACCTGCTATTTATTAAAAAACAAATCTTTATAAAAGTTATTTGATCCATAGCTCACTTCACAGTCTCCACAGAGCAATAAAAGGCAGATATTGGAACTTACATTTGCTCAGAACCACTACTCTTTAACATTTGGTAGTCAATTTCGAAACTAGAAACAATTTAAAATGATTTTCTTCTGTGCACAATTAGATTTATAGCTTATGCCACTGCCAGCACCATCTAGCTTACTAACTAGCAGATTAAAAACTTTATATTGTGCTCCTTCCACTATTGGTGCCATAAAAAAAAAGTGTAAACGGTATTTCCACCACTGGTTCTTGTATAATATGTAAATCTAGCTGTGTGAAAACATTATTTGATGCAGTGATGGGCACCAGTCCTCGACACTACACATTGAACCTTCTATTGATTTTTATAAACACAAATTACTTGGTAATATTGTGATAAAACCACTAAAAAAAGCACATCTACTCTTTGATAGGCTATCTGGTAATTATTACATTATAACCATGAAACTCTCTAAGGGCACACATCTAATCCATGAAAGGGTGAAGCGTTATATTTATTACGGCAAATGAAGAGAAACTGGGCTAGTGATTTGTTATAGATGGAAGATTGAGGAAAGAACTACGGCAGAATTAGAGTGAACACAGAGTGAAGAAGAGGAGCTAAGAAGTAGAAAAAAATGTAGTAGTAAAAGTAGCTCTGCAAGTATTTAGGATCCATAAGAAACTGACATTTAAACCAATTTATGAATTACAGCATATATCAAATTATTGTGTGATCCACCAAAATACATTTTTGTTTAGTGGACAAGACACCATATTGTGTTACACCACTGGCTGCATGCGTATAACAGAATTAGGCCTACTCGTGAAGCGTGATAGGATTTATAAGATTGTTGACAAAGGAAAGAATACATGAAGTAAAATAAATTAGGTTTTATGAGGGAGGGTGTACAGTACTGATTAATGGCTTTGAAATGCAGCTTGTATATACTATAGATCTAGTGTGAGTGATGTTTTTATTCATAGAACAATTAACTATACACTGGCCTAGGGAGGCGGATTTTAAGTGTTAGATAAGTCTAAGCGTGCTTAGTCTATTTATAAAAGAGGAGCAAGTAAAGGAATAGCAAATGACATCCAAGAGAGCGTGGAAAAAAGAGAAGCAAATAGGAAAGTATGAGAATGAGAAATGAAGGAGAAGAATTAATAAGAATGGATGATGATGGTGTTTAGTGAATGGCTCAAATATATCACTAAATGTTTTGCTGTTTAATTCCATAAGAAAATTCTAAATCTATTAGTTATTTATGTTTTACATTAATGAAAATTGAAAACTTGTTTTACATGTTTATATGTTATATAACTGTTTATCTAACTGTTTTTACAGATATTGTGGTTGTTCACCACTGATTTACACCCATATCTCCAATCCTTGGTACACATGGAATATAAGCATGACTGGCAACAGAATCTTATTATTTATTTAATTCACAGTTAGTATTTCCCCTGGAGAAATGTAAACTTGATTTTAGACAATTTCTTTTTTTTCATTCAAGTTGTAAGAGAGATTGCGATCACTTAAAAATCTTGATTCCAAGGGAAGTATACTAAATTTTTCAGTTAGGCACAAGGATGCCTCATGGGTTAAATTGAGAATTAGATGAGGGTCTATATGGAAGATTAATAATAGTTGCCTTCCATTATCATAGAGGGAAACATAAATCAGTTCAGAAAAATATACACAAATACATTTATAGCAATATATTTGATGAAAATGAAGGCTTCATATACACAAATATTTGTATATGTGTTAATCAAAAATTTCATAGAATCTACTCTTAATTAGAATCTTCACCTTACTGGTCAGGGACAAGGGAGTATGGGTCCCACATTTTAATGTTTGTTAAAAGGTATATGCAACTGAGCTGGATTATGAATGCATCTGATAGGGCAGAATTAGTAGTGTATGAAAAAAAATGTTTGCATTAAAAAATACCAAAATAAACATTTAAACAGTTACCCTAAAGTTTGCTGAATTTCTTGCATTTGCAAACTGTTTTCTATCAATGTTGACACCCCTTGAAAATCCCAGGGAAAATTAGCATACATAATACATTGTATCTTTTTGGTCTGCATCTTTCCTTTTAGATTTCTGTAATGCTCAGAACAAGCTCTGTGTCCCTTCATTCACTGGTTGATTTACCTACATCTCAGGTGATACTTCCCCCAGCCCCAGTGATTTGCCCCTGTAACCCACCCCCCCAGGCGCAGTGATTTACCCCATCATCTCCCCCACCCCCAGCTCAATCCTGGGAGTGTAAACATCACCTGCAACAGTTTTTTTTTCAATGCAAAGCTAAAAAAACATAGTGCATGCAAATAAATGTAATCATACAATACTAATCCCCCTCTATCAGATGCATTCATAACCCAGCTCACTTGCATATACCTTTAATTAATTGTCAGTTATTGACAAAGATCCTCTTTATAAAGTACAGACATATAGAAAGCACTATGTGTATGAAATACATCAACCTATATTCTAACTTGTGCATGTAACTTATTTATGCCCTATTTTAGAATTTTTATATTGGAGTTACGTTGGTCACAGTTTGTGTGTGGATTGAATTTGGATTGGACAACTGGGAGAGCCACCTCAGTTGCCCTCCCATGCTGCTGGCATCATTAAAGAGTCACTTAATTCAGCACAATTTAAACCACATCACTGTAAAGATCTACTAAAAGCATGTTGAAATATGTGAATGTTTAACTGAGATATAAAATATACTAACTTTGTGTTTACATGTGTCACTGACTGCCCCCAGCCAGCTCAAATAAAATAAAAGGTTAACCATTACAAAATCCATCTGTGCCAAGCATGGAATGCTGGAACCGCCTAAACAGGTCAATTATGGGTTAACTTTTCAGTGCAGTTCTGAATGCAGGGAAAAACTGCTATGAATCACTGTCTTTAAAAAAATGGCTCAGCTATCAGTAGGCAGGCTACACTTTGCTATATAAAGAGACTTAAAACTTTTTGTTAGCTATTTTTATATTGTAATTAAAAAAAGATAATTTTAACATACAATCATGTGCTTGAAGAGCACCTAGAGTGAGGGCCTTTAATTTGCAGCCCCTGTAGAGTGCACACAAACAATTTGGTCTGTACTATTTGCTCAAGCTCCTGCACCTGTTTTTTTCCTAAACACTTTTTATACTGTATCCCAAATACAGAAATTTAGCCTGGATAACTGTACTTACTGTGTGTAAGTGCAACCAATCTAGATTTAATGTGATACAGCATAGCCTGTATTTATTGTAAAAATAAAAAGTATACAAATCATTTAAAACAACTGTGTTAAAAAATGGAATGCTTGAAAATTAGGTATTTTAGTCATAAATGATGTATACAGGATCTCCTTCTCTCTAAGGCCCTTAACAATGACCATTAATTACCTCTCACCATGAGGGGTGATATTTTATATTTGTGAATATATTACATAATGTGGCAATCACAATATAATCTATCCATGTGCCTATGAGATCTGCCATATGAGATTTGTGGTGCCTACCCGTTGACAAGAATTACAGAAGTTTCACTCAAGATTCACAATAGGAAGCAAGAAAAGTAAAACATGCCAAGTTACAACATTAAGACAAATTAATAAAAAAAAACCTTCTTATGCTCATATTGCTGTATTGGACTTTTCACCACTTTTACAATCTGTACTCTACTATATTTTGCAAACCTATAAATCACGCTTGTCAACAAACAAATAATAAGTATTTGAACTAGCCTCTCTTATTAATATTAATATATGTTCAAACGTTTATGGCGAGAAATAAGCATATTGCATCAGTGCTATTTTTTTTGTCTTATTAATATATATAGGTAATTTATTAAATTCTGGGTGCCCTGAAGCCTGATCTCTTTCCTTCCATTAACAAATCAGATTACTATAGTCAAGGACTCATCTTAAAGAAAATGCAAGCATTACTCTTAAGGCTCCAAATTAAACAAACATAATATCCCTATCTAATACACAACAAATGCCCCTTTGATTGAGTTTTCCTCCACTTCATATCAATACTCTTTGCAGATAACCATTAAGAACAAATGACAAACTAGGGTGGGGAAATAATCCATACCACTCTGCAGATCCTCTATCATTCCTAGCTGTAGAGACATGGCTTACGTTGTTATCATAGTCTCAACGTAGTTTTTCTTTGTTTACGGAGTAAAAAAATCCTGCATATTCTACATGTGTCACAGTAAAATTTAACAACAATTTATATTCATTATCAAGGCTGTATGTTTCTGTGAACACATTTTCTTCTAATCAGTTATTTTTACCAACAAAAACTTTGTGTATTGAAAAAACTATAAAAAAAATACAAATTCAACTAAAAATATATTTTTTTGCATCCGCAAAATATAACAAACAGATAATGGACTCTGTAATGCTTTAATAGTTACAGTTACTTACTCCCCTAAAACATACCGTCACAGTATCTTTCTTACCTACACTTGCAATGCATTGCAGCACATCACTTAAACCATGCCAATTATTTCACTTTTGCTCTCATGATGCCAAAGCTGGCAAACTGGTCAAAGCTTGCACAAAGTGTTCATGCTCCACTCTGTTGTAGCGGACGATAGAGATAAATCTGACTGCTGGATCCTATAAATTCTTGTCTTTTCCAGGAGCCTGACCCAAACTAGTCATGTTCTCTTGTTCAACTAATGACATAAAACAACTCAACTTTAAACATGTAATCAGCTTTCCTACATGATTGCCACGCCTCTGACGGTAAATAGCAGTTATGGAGAGTTCTAAATCCCTTTAATGGTCAAATTGGTATATTCTTTTACAAATTTGGTACCTGTGATGATCTCATGATAGGATTAACCTTTGTATTTTTTCAGTACATTCTGAACATATTAAGTGTTTCAAATTGAGTAACCACATGATGCTTTCACCATCCCTACTGACATCACAGCTGATACCTACTTCTGATTAGCAGAATGCTCACTAAGGCTAGCAAACCATTTTTAGTGGTTTCCATGTGTTTGAGATACTTGCTAATTTTTGAACCATTGAAAGTATTATTTTCTATGAAAGCTGATCCTCACCAACTTCTATCATTTCCTCTTTTTTTATTTTTACTTTTGCCATTTAGCAAAATGTATATTCCACTTCTCTAGAAAACCATTCACCATCATTTGTGCACTAAAGTTGTGCTTATGCTTATTTCAAAGTATAAATATGAATTTATGGAGATTCTCAATTGCTAAATTTGTTGTATGAAATTTCTCATATTACAAAAATACCCCATAATGCTACTTTAAGGTCACATTTTGATGTTAGCAATGTCCTTAAGAAGAAGAAAACTCACTTTAAAATAGTAACATTGTTTAATTCTGTTTGAGCCATTCCTCTTACCCATAGTGCCTGCAAGACTATTCATCATTTAGCTATGTCCTTGAAATACAGAATGTAAAGTCATGCATGAAGGAACAAGGGACACCATGCAATCAAGCAAGCTTTCTGTACTGATAACCCAGTTCAGAGGCTCAGCTGATTCAGCTACAGGGCATAGTGATGAGAATGCAAATTGAAGCCAGAAGGTTAACCAAACTAGGTCATAAGGATAACCACCAGCATTTCCTAGAGGGCTGCATGGCACCCACTGGAATGTACTGCTTTCAATGAACTTAAGGTACAGACAAACTATTATTCTCAAAATGGACATAAACTGTGGTTCAGGATGAACTTAAATAAAAACAAGCAAATGAAAATAATTTATTTTGCAAAAATATTCAAAATTCAAGGAAAAATATCAAGGAAAAGTGGTAAACAAAAAGAAAAGAACAAAGTAAATGTACACTAATACCACACATTTAAGTATACTGGTTTAATGCATTAAAGGCATATTTAAGTTTTCTGGATTATGAATGAATCTGATAGAGGAGAATCAGTAGTGTATGCAAACATTTTTTTGCATGAAATAATACCAAAGTAAACACATACAAACTCATCCTGATGTTTTCAGTTTGCACGCGGAGGCTTTTGTTAGTTGACACACCTGAAAGCCCTGCTAAAATTAGCATGAAATTCATAACTCTTTTTGGCCAATCAGGAGAAAGCAGAGGTTAGCTGATACATTTGTATCATATTCTGGGGTTCCTGTGTTGCAAAGTAGCCAATTATTAGTGCATTTTGTATCTATTAAATTGCCATTGCTCCTTTAAAACATGGGAGGCCAATGACATGTAATATAAAAACATTAAAGGAGTACCTGGCTGTCAAGTTAGCAGCCCACCCCTGAACAGAAGCACAGGGGTGCACACTTTTATGTCATGTGACATTCCCAGTTCAGCCTAAAACACATGGAAAAAATAGCAGCATGTGCATAGGAGTAAGTATATTTATTTAAGGGCATACTTTCTGTGTCTACTGAATATAGAAAAAATGGCTGCATTTATTTACCTATGCTAAAATATATAGACAAAACTCACCATATCTGCAGTATGCACAGGCATTTATTTCTATTCACTGCACACTATATGCAGCCACTTATTTCTACATGCATAAAATTACTAAATATGTGTATTATGTATATAAAGTTACATTCAAATGACCATATCATTTTAAAAGCATTCCAGTGACTGCTGAGTGCTGTATGTAGAAAAAAAACACACAACATCCCCGAAGTAGGCAGCATCTGCCCTCAAATGATGTTGCAGGGCCAGATTGTAGATTTACCTGCATAAAGGGTCAGTGTACACATTTTTCACGTAGAACCAATGTTTTAGTTCACTATAAATTAATCTTAAAATAAAAACAGCAGCAAAGCAAATCTTTATCTAGAAAATAGAATTTAAAAATACAATCAATGGCCACCGCTGCAACCTTCCCCTCTTATCATATTGTCCTATGTACTACTGAAAATAAGTAAATTATTTAAACTGATACAAATGATTAGTCTTGGTAAGGTTTGAATAATGTTATCTCAATTTAAATCTTTCTCTTCCTTTCCATAGTGCTTCAGACAATGAGAGCAGTGGGCAGGTGTGGCTATTAATGAGGTAAACTGTGATTTTTATTTATATTTTCAGTTTAAAATTTCAATTTGCTGCGGTTTACACATGTATTTTTTTATGTTAATGGTGAACTAAAAAATAGTGAAAAAGCACTTTCAATGGCCCTCAAAGTTCAGGTATGTCAGATAAAATGACTAAGCCAGTGATTGTCCTACCATTTTAAGCAAGGGTATTCTAAAGTCCTGTTAAGAACTGTCAACCCATTTTTTTTATATATTAATGCATTAAAATACCTTCCCAATCTCACAACAACAAATTAGCCATCTTCATCTCACCCTTTCTACACTGTTTACCACACTTGAACTCTTCACCTTCCCCAAGATGATACCCCAACCCATGCCTTCCAAGCTAAAACAGGAGTCATCGGACAAATCTCACCTTCATCTCCTTTTTTCCTCACTTCTATCACTAGATGCTGGTGACATATTCCCTTAGCCTAGGCCCTGTACAATACCCACTGGCTTCCAACCCTGCCTATCCCACAATCCTACCAGATACAGGAACCACAGGGAAACATATGCCCATAACCTACCACCTCCCATACAGGCTCATGTTCTCCCTTGCACCCTGTATGCAACAAAATCTACTGCCATACATGACCTTTTCATCATAAGTCTTTTAGCTTACTAGCGATCCCTGAAAACTGTCTTTCTTCATCTGATACTTCCTCTGCTGTTATATTCTATGGTCTGCCCTATAGCCACACCCCAATAGGCAACAGACATGGTGAAATTCTTCTCTCCCCAACTGCACTTTCCAGATCATTCCCCTATCTCTATTTCCTTCCCCTCTTTTTAATTTCACTCCATTAGACAATATTCACTTCTCTCTCTATGTGTCCTGTCATCTATTGTCCTCCTGAACCACGCTCCACAGTTCTTGACCAATTTGCCTCCTGGCTTCCTCACTTTCTCTTTTCTAGCATTTACACTCTGATTCTGGGTGACTTAACAATCCAGATCCTTATTTGGCCTCTGACAGTTGACTATACCACTGAGGGTCACTCCATTGACCTAGATTTCTCACGCCTCTGGTATGCCTCTCTGCTCTTGAATATACACTGCTTTACAACCACTGTATCTTAAAGTGCCATATCCCCCACACCTCACCCTCTTTCATCTTTTCCATAACCCTACAGAAATCTCTGCAACACTGACAAACAGGAAGATGCCCTCTCACTTCAACTCTCCTCCATAACTTCATCATATTCTCCTACCTTGATTTTGCTGCTGCACACTACAACCACTCACTATCTACAACCCCAGGCAAGTCAGCCCCCATCACAATTTGTCATACTCTATGCACACTTTCCCTCAGAGTGCAAACAAGATATCTTGAGGAAATATTGATATCTTCAAAAATGCTCCAGCATTGCTATTGTGTGTCTAGAGGAAGTCACATACTCAATTGGACATAAATTCTTGCTGCGCACTTGTACCTCAACCCTTAATTTGTCCAAGCAAACCTATATCTCACCTGTCATTGCAAAACTGTAATTTAATCTTAAATGTCTCTTCAACCTTCAATTCCTCAGCACACCAATCCATAGGCACATTACACCCACCTCTCCGCCCACAGACAAACTCAGCGTCTTTATACTGGTTACAGAAGATGAGGTATGTATCCTCTCACCTTAAACCCATTCCTTCTCACCTTGTTCCCTATATTTCTACCAGCCTTACACCATTCCTCACTCATATTTTCAACCTCTCTCTCTCTCTCTCCACTAGCACAAGTCCATCCTCCTTCAAGCATGCTATAATCACTCCCATTCTAAAGAAGCCAACTCTCCATTAGCCATTTTTTTCTATCGCACCATCTCTCTACTCCCCCTAGCGTCTAAACTACTTTAACGGCTAGTGTACACCTTACTACCTTCTTAACAAACAGTTCCTTAATTGGCCGACTACAGTGTTCTCTAATTGTTCTTTCTGAATCTTCGATCATGGCACCTCTTCCCTTCCACTACTCCTTTCTGTTGGAGTACCACAAGGTTCAGAGTTGTCTCCATTTATTTTCCCTCTCTACATCTGGCAAACATATCAGTTCATATGGGTTTCAGTACTGTCTATATCTCTCCTCACTAGACATATCACTCTACCCTACTAACTTGTGTCACAACATGTCTTTCAAACGTATACACTTGGATGGCCTCCCAGTATCTGAAAACCAACATCTCTAAAACACAGCTGTTACCTATTCCCCTGCATCCTCCACTTCTATATACCTGAAATCTGTTTTACCGTAGACAAGGCAGAAATCACCATGTCTCAAGTTAAATGTCTTGGTGTCACACTTGGCTCAGACCTCTCTTTCATCCCCAACATTCTCTCACTAAGCAAATCCTGCAAACACCACCTCCAGATCATCTCTTTTTTTATTACTATTTGTGAAAAAAATACTTCTTATACCAGCACAGTTTTTGTTTGGCTGCATGTTAGAGTTGTAGTCATTGGCTTTCAGATATGCAGTTCTCTCACAAACAAAAGCAGCAGGAGCAGGAAAAGCCATTTTGAAAAAAATCTAATAGCAAAAACTGCTAATTCTGAAAGCCTACCTTATGGCATCAGTACTTATTTGGCTGTTCACAGTGTATATTCATGTAGAAGGTTAGATTGGAATTGGAATAAGCAACTATTTTGTTGAGGAATATTGCCTTTAAACATTATGGTAGAGGATCACAATATTACGATGGGAATGCCAGAAATGGCATACAAGACAGCATAGTTTCATTAAAATGGGCCAAAATAATTGATTCAACTACATGAAAGAATACGTTTCACCAGTACACTATATATTTGCAACTGTATGTAAAATTCAATCTATAGAGCTGTTAATAAAAAAAAAGGTTACACATTTTACGAAATGCTGTATGACTTACCTGCCTGTTCCAGTGCCACCATTGTTGACTGCTCAATTAAATCCCGTTCAATGAAGCTTCTGAAGTCCTCACTGTACACACTGAGGTCTGGTAGTTGGAATGTGTAGATGGGCATCTCCAGAGGAAACGGCTCACTGCTGCATTCGTTGGCCACATGCAGCCGAGCAAGTGACACAATGGCTGAGCTTGCGTGAGAAATGCCTCTTGACAATCTCTTTTCTAGAGGAGAAAGGAAAACGAGCATACATAAATCATTAAATTCTTAAACACAGATACTGTCCACAGTGTAAATCCCTTCCAGCAAAACTTAGGATATCAGATAAATTGTACTGTTTTATAAATGGAATTGATCATATTACCCCATAAACACGCTTACTATTTCAGAGATCTTGAAAGTACCATGGTATATGGGGTATTTTATTAATAAAACATGATAATATTTTATTATCATGCATGAGAAATATTAGATGCCGCTGATGAGTGATAATAGCCAGATTTAATAACTGACCATTGTCATTCTATATAACATTCTATATATGGCAAATTGGCTTGACTGCTCAAATCATCATCCCTCCAAACTATGCTTGATGTTTCTTATACAGTTTGTGTGGTGATACACAGTACCTTTGTCACCAAATATGTTGTAATTAGAGCCAAACAATCCTACTTTGTCTCATATGTCCACAGGACCAGGCTCCAGACGACTTGCAGTTCCATGAGACAATGTTGTGCAAACCTAACTTGTGCAGTAACAATTTTGTTTCTGATTTTGTCACAGATATCTTTTGACTTAGACCTCATGACCTAGGCCCTTTTGACCTCATGTACAGGTGCTAGAACCCCCTGATGATCAGCAGCCCTTGATTCTAATGACCTTTTTATGCAAGCAATAATGGTGCACTTACTTTTTCCAACAAAGCTTCTGAATGTTGGCTGATGTTTCATTTGTTTAATAAATAATGAGAAAGTTGTGTGTTATTTGTCACATGAGGTAGATGTATCTGTTAAGATTAGATAATCATGAGATGGTTTAAATACTTTATATACTTATGAGACGGTACTAAAATGTCCTCATTAGTGTAATCTTGGGACAGTAGGATATTATGGAAGAGGTGCAAGAGTCCCAAAAGAACATTTATACTCTCCAAATTGGAAATATAATGACTGAATATAAATGCTGATAAAATGGATTTGGTCTTCACCAATCAGTGCAGGATATATTTGTAAGTATTATTAACATTACACTTTTTTTTTTAAGCGCCAATGTATAATGGAAAAGCTACTATAAAGGAGGAATAATAATATGGTGTACAGAAAATTAAATTCAATAGGACATTACATATATTGATGGAATTAAGTGCAGACCTGTTCTCTGGAGTGCTGACAACTGAAACTATACAATGGGTAGACCTTACGTGCATGTTTGTTAATTGTGCTCAAACTAATGCCTCTCCAGACTGTGTCACATTCCAAGGTAGAAACCCAATAAAGTAACATAACCTCTTTAATGAAGTGGATTCCCTGCAGTGAATTCTAGAGATTTAGTGGTCTGGATTAAATAGCTATTTGTTTAGCTACAATTCCCATTGTGGCAAAGTTTATTTACTCTACAAAAATCCCATTACCTTGAGCAATGTCATCCTGTCTTTGGTGGTTTGGTCTCTCGATCTTGCTGACATGCTGGGTGATGTCTCTTTCCTGCTGCTTGTAGTACTTCCCTTCATTAAACACTTGGGGCAAATTAGCAGTGTGCACTTGTCGAAGTTGTTCATAGTCACTTAGTGCGGCCGTTAAATCCCAGTTTTTTCCTAGAAGTACAACAGTTTTAAGACTCAGTTATGTGAATACAGCATGAGGTTTAAAAATCTAAACAGAATGAAAGAGATTGAGTCAAGTATCCCTTTTCTTTTTAAAATGCAAAGTTTTCAAGATTGATCTAGATTTAGTGTTTAAATGTATTTATTTTTGCAAAAATACCCATCTAAAAAAATAATAACATAACCCCTTTTGTTTGAGCTTCCTAGTTGGTTTACTAACCACAGGCTCAATAAGCATATATTCAGCAAAATAGGGATAGATGCCTTTAACTGTACAGGGTACTGTAAGTGAAACAATTACACTTGTATGCACATTTGCATGTCAACAAACAGATCAGGATACACATTTCCAGCTCGAAATCAAAAATGATTAGTTTTCAAGGCAATCCAATAATCTGAGCAAGGAAATTGTCTTTTGAGATTTTCTGCTGGAAACAGGTATTCTGACCCATTTCAGACATGCAAAATGTACACGCAAGTATATTATTTCCCTTAATTGTAGGTTTACATATTCGCTATCCACAAAATGTCAGGAGCTGAGTAAACCCATGACCATATTGATACCATTGTCAAAAAATAGCTGGCACCGCAGAGTTACATAGCATGTATTTGCTCAAACTTAAAAGTAGATTTTAATGACCACCAAAACTTTGTATCATACCTAACAATATGTAGTATCTTTGATTTTTTAATAGGTATATGCATATCATTTGCAAGATTATAGGACATAATATAAAACCTGCCAATTACAGTTACAATTAACTCCACACTCACTATCTCTGAATCACTAGTTTTGCTAACAATATGTTGATCATTAAAATACAAAACTAACAAGGAACTTCTTAAAAACTGGCTACTAAAAGCTTTATCATTTACTTTTCATACACTCTGTGACTACAATTTCAGTTCCTTCAGAGTATATAAAAGTTCAACTCTGAGTACACATTTGCTCTGCAGTGATAATGTAAATTGCATTTGACATACTGTACACAGACACAAAAACAAATCTAATTGTTCATGTTCTTAATGGTATGCAATTTTCACCACTCTTTAATAAATAGGATACAAATGATCTTACAAAACTATAACTTTTAGCTACCCGTTAGCAGAACATTTCTTTGGGAGAACGTTATTCCATTGAGAGGAAGAATGCACTTACTACACTCAAATTCTACGTACATATCTCAATTGCTCCTTTTTAAAGTGTGAAAGCTCCAATTAACAGGATATTTAAAAAAAAACTTCAACTGATACCAGAAAACTTGTTTACAATTAAAAATAATAAAAAGAAAGAGGTCAAATGTAGTGACTTGTATGTATTGCCTTATACACTGTCCTATATTACAGTACAGAAGCTTTGTAAGTTGAAATTAAACCAATTAGTGGTGAAACTACTCGGCACAAAGAAATGCCACTGACAAAGTAAGTCTATAGCACCCTTATATAGACTTGTCAATAAAATCTAAGAATATAAAGTCTAGGCCATAAAGTCAATAAAAATCTAGGAACATTAAGTTTTAATTTTATTAACTATTTTGTCAATAATGTCTAAATGTGTATCTTTAGTAATTCAAATGATATTTTTTAAACACTGGCTATTTACTCACAAGTATGACGTAGTTTGGCTTGTATATGTTTGCCCTAGGTGCAATAAAATGTTATAGAGGTGTCAATTTACATAAGCTTGAAAGAAAACAACTGCCTAAAAAGGTTCTAGTATGACAACCATATGCAGTGTTACCCAGCAATGGATTTCCCTTCCTCTGCGTCACACTAATTGTTTTTTTTAAAGTATCTCACATTTAAAAGTTATATTCTCTCGGTGAACACTATCACGAACATACAACTCTCTGGTGCACAATAGTAAATACTCTGCAAAAATCTGCAATGGAACCAATATAAGATAAATAAACGTATATATGCCCTGAATATTTATTTTTTAGAATAATTTTACAGAACGCCTTACTTTTAGAAGGGAAAGTTGACCATTAGAACAACAAACAAAATAATCACAATTTCTTGTTACTTTGGAAGCTGAATGCTGTTCCTTCCAGAGAAGTTGTGTAGTTCAGGCTAGTGATTTTTTGTTTGTGTGTCGAAATGGTGGTTTTAAACCATATCTTTTTCTCTTTTTTATGTCAATGTCCTTTTAACCAAGTGAATGATTTCAGAAAAGTGTAAATTTCTTCACTGTTGCTAGAAGCCTCTAACAAAGAGATGGGCAAGCATTGTAATTTAAATATGGAGGCAAGTAAGTGGGATATTCTAATTTTTTGAAAAGGAGTGTGTGCTCTGATAAAATGTTAAAAGCTACATGTTACCCACAACTCTATAATTTTACAAAGCCCATCTATAACTGATGTGTTTTGCAGCAGGTGATAACATTTAGTATTGACTGCAGTAACTGCTGTGGAGCAATAAAGCAATAAAGCATAAAAAATGGATCACTTGTCCCGTTACACTACTGATATGCAACCTAGTTCACTTAAAAAACCTCATATGCAGGTTCAGATTTTTTTTTTTACCTAAAGCAAAATAATAAAATTGCAGAAGGAAACAAATTAATTGGTAATAGGGCAATAGATAATGAGGATATGTATTTAGGAGTATAAACGGATATAATGGACTATGGCCCCTCTTTAATTCCAAGCCCTTAATTATCGTCATACAGCCTGTATGTCTGCGGGTTCGTAATTTGCAACAGTTACAGAAGTATTTATTATTATTATTATAATCGTTTATTTGTAACGCGCCAACATATTCCGTAGCGCTATACATAAGTTAAGTTCCAGGCAACAACAAATTCAAAGTTAACACATTGCAATGAATGGAGGGCCATGTCTTTGAGCTTGGAATCCGGTGTCCATAGCGCTTTCCCTAAAGCACCTTGCAGGATTGAAACTCGCAGACATAATTGAACAAGCCCGCAATTACAGGGCCGGAGGCTAAAACCCTAAACCATGAACCCGTACATAGCATTTCATGGCATGATCATGATCAATTAAGCAGGCTCCTAAGTTACAAATTAGACAGAGCCAATAGTAATGCAATGTAGAAATCAATAAAAAATCATGAAGAAACTGTTCTAGTGAATGTGGGTGGCCTGATGTATTAACTCCTTGAATCCTGGGATCAATTTAACACGGAAATGAAACAAAAATAAAACAGTTTATTGTAGATTTGTGAGCTTGAGACTGTTGTGCAATTAATTCTAATGCCTTTCATTGCTTTCCCAGTTTTTTTTAAAGTACAATAGTGTGTTTGTCTTTGCTTTTGCATTTTTACGAACAGGTGTTTAACCCACTTGCAAGTCCTATCTAGTACTTGTAAAAGTTTTTGCTACATTTGCCATTTACGTGTTTGAAGGCAATTGTGGGCTTGTGGAATTGTTAGAATTACATATGGATTTTGCACTGGTAACAATTGCGGCCTTGAAACATCAACGGAGGAGATAGGATGGAGTTACGTTTTTGACAACCGCAGGGATTTTGAGCCTGTAACTCGCAAATCGATTGCAGGTAGCTGGAAGAAGCCAATTAAATATCAGTAGTTTTTACAGGCTCCATTACGGTCTTCTGTAGTTGCGGTTTTAACAATTAAATAGAGCTATTGTGTTGTTGAAGACAGGCAGGCTCTCCCACTCCAGAAAACAGGTTGGGGTTGAACACAATTTAAGGGAGAAAGCAAGGTGAAAAAGTTCATGCACATATTATAAAATAATTTACTTTATTTGATATACTAAAGTATTATTATTATAGTATTAGCAAATAAGCAGTGTTGTAGCTGAGGATTCTGGTCAATATTATGCAAACAAGGCTTGCAATGTATCACTGATCGGTTTGTATACGCTTTAAACATGGATCGGTTAGAAAACTTCACAAAAATTAAATAATTCAGAAGTATGCTTAGAAATTAGCAATATATAATAAACAATATACCTTTTATAACATTTTGATATTTAATTATATTATCAACTGATCATTATCCAATAAATTTCAATGTTTTCTTTTAGTAGATGGAAAATATTGTGAGATTTAAAAATTAAAAAAATATTATTTATCTGCATTAGTAAATAACCCCATCCATCAAGCACTATTGTCCTATGAGGACTGAAGCTTTAGAACTATATATATATATATATATATATATATATATATATATATATATAGATACATATGCCTACAGAACAGTAACAATATGGTGAGGCAAAATTACTTGGAGTAAATATATATAGTGAAAATGTAGTTTAAAAAAAAAAATATATATATATATATATATATATATATATATATATATATATTTTGCTTATGGTTTGTCATATGTAATCATTTCATGACAACAAACATTTTGTACTTTAGTGATAAATGATAACAAGCAATAAAGTAAAATGGAATGAGATCTTCAAACATTTTGGTAAATAATGACTTATTTCCTTCCTTACGAGTGTGTGGTATTTATAAAATGATTCTCAGAGGTTGCTATTGTTAAAGAGAACTATTAGTGCTCACATGTACGCACACTGCCTGAGAACAAGACTTGTGGTTAGCTCGTCTCACACCACAATGTCCCCACACGGGACATAGGACCTTAGGTACAAATATAGTTAGCCATGAGGAGCTTCAAACATGTAAAAGTGATATAATAGCTACAATTTTAATTATTTCTTAAATAAAAGATCAGTCATATGAAGTATACAACACATAGAAAAACAGTTTCCAGTCAATGATTTATGCAACAATCATAATCTGTTAAAAGGAATACCAAAGTGGAAAAAATTGTCATTGACGTGGACACTGACCTTTCAAATTTACTTTCTATACTTCTAGAACAAAGCTAGCTTCTCATTCTGAATATCTTTAATTATAGTAATGCACCAGTCATGCTCCCTGAAAAAATATCTGTTACTCCCTCTACTAGATGTACAGAGGTAGGGCCAAACTTAAAAAAATCAGTATATTATCCAAGGATTACAGGTAGTTATAAATGCATGATAGCAAACACTTCAATGTCCCATTATACAGTATGTTAAAATCTGCAACCATTACAATATGAAATGTTACACAGGGTCTACTATCCACCAGGATAAATACACTATACAATGTACTCACTCACCGCTTCTGGTAGTTATGTCATAGTCAAAAGGTTCTTTGTTTAATTAATATTAAGAGTTGCCAACATAGGATAAGCAACTATAAATGCATATTTGGTTTGTGGAAGTCCATCATACTGATGACAGCATACATCAGACATAGTGGCATCGCAAAAGATCCTTCTTATTCAATGTATAAAAAATTATCAAAGTTAACAAATTCCATATTGTTTCCCATCCATGTGATCAATGGAACTTTGACATTACTTTGGCTCCAGAACCCTCCCCAATATAAAAAAAAGGCAGAAAACAAAAAAACAGCAGTATATTCTATAGTAAAACATTTGCCACTTTCTGTTCCTCGCCAGCTAAACTGAGCAAACACAAAACAATGTGTTCATTGGCATCCTACAAAATCTCTCACTACACATATGGCTTATATTTGTAAGGAGATTTATATCCCTGTACCCAGTTAGAAATTACTCATCATGTGAAATGTAAAGCGGCTGATATAACATTGGCACAAATTCTGAAAAAGACAAATTTCCATTCTAAATGTGCAGTTTTCCTCATTTGTAAATATACTAGAAAATATAACTTCATAAAAAATGTAGGAAGCCAAAAGTAGTAGTGAACGGGGCATTGTATTTTAGGCTAATTAAGATCATGTCTGAATAAATGTATTATTGCAATGACACTGTTAGCTTACACTGGATACAAAGCGAGCAGCACAGAAACCTGATAACGAGAATGTAAGTGAGAAATGGATATTATCTTCATCAACAGAACGGAGTCTATTTTAAGCAATACTTTTTTGCAACTTCCTGAAAATGACACGGAAGTCAGCAGGTGTAAAATGCTTCTATCTTGAGATCCTCCTGAAAAGAAACCAGATTTAAAATAAAACTTTTGACATCAGTGTTATTCTAGAGGGCTTGAATAGTTTACACGTCAAGTGATCTGCTGAGATAAGACCATGAGGCTGTATTCTTGCACATTTAAATATAAAATTCTGTAAAGAAAAAAAAAAAACTTTTTGCAATTTGTAAACAAAGTAGATTCACCAGCATCTGCAGTATTTAAATCTTTGTTTTTACAAAGAGATGAAACACTATAAGGGGCTGGATCACTAACTTTTTGTGGTGAAGGGACTTGTGTACTATACTATGTAGGGTCACCCAAGATGGGCAGGTCATAGCAGAGAGGTCATACAAATCAAGGTCCACTGGAGGAGAAGGAACTGGCAACCCACTCCAGTATTTTTGCCAAAATAACCTTATGGAAAAGCATAACCAGACACATAATCATATGGCACTGAAATATGAGAAACTCAAATAATAAGGTGTCTACCACATTACTGGGGAGAAGCAGAGCGTGATGATGAGAACCACCAGATCTAATGAAGTGGTTGGGCCAAAGATGAAAGTATGCTCTGCTGTACAATGCAGCATAGCAAACTAGAATGTTAGAACTAGGAACTAAGGCAAATTGGATGTGGTCAAACACGTGATGACAAGATTAAACATTGATAACCAGGGATTTAATGGACTGTAATGGGACATTTCATATCTTCTACTGTGGTCAAGAATCCTACAGAAGAATTGGAGTAATCACCAAAATCAAAGGGTGGCCAAAGCAGTGCTCGGTTGCAACCCATTGTCATGGAATGATTTCACGCAACCCAAATGACGGAATGATTTCGATTTGAAATCAAGGCAAGTCATTTAACATCACAATGATCCAAGTCTATACTCCATCCATGGATGCTGACGATGCTGAATTTGTCCAATTTCACATGGATATTCAACACCACCTAGATATGACACCATGAAAAGATGTTACTCTCATCATGGATTGGAATGCTAAAGTAGAATACTTTAGCTTTCCTCTACTACAGCTTCAATTCCCACCCTCTACTTCAGCTTAAATTCCTCACATCGCCCTCACTGTCAACAACGGAATCATCACCCCACCTCCCAAGTCAGTTGCCTTGGAGTTCTACTGGACCCTGCCCTTTCTTTTATCCTGCACATACAGTCACTAACAAAAACATTTCCAAAATACACCACTACCTTACACAAGACACAACTAAGATTCTAATACGCTCTCATTATTTCTCGTCTTGATTACTGCAACTCGCTTCTTGCTGACCTGCCCAACACTCGTCTTTCCCCACTTCAATCCATAACGAATGCTTCCACTAAACCATCTACTGTACACAAAGTTCAGTGTCGGCAGCACCTCTCTCAACCACAGCGCACCCCCTTACATTTCTGCTCTCATCTCCAAATACTCCTCCACTCACCCTCTTCGTTCTGCTAATTACCTTCTTCTTTCTACCACTCTTGTCACCTCCTCTCACTCTCACCTTCCGAATTTTCTTGTACTGCCCCTATTCTCTGGAACTCCTTGCCTCACTCCACAAATCAATCCTCTTGCCTCAAAACCATCAAAACCTCATTAAAACTGTTTAAAGAAGCCCATCACCTTCCTTCCTAACATGCACAACACTTATCTCATCTTCCTGTACCACAAACAAAACATTTAGAGCCCGATTAAATTTGAAGCCAGCATCTCACGGTATACAGGCCGTATGTCTGCGAGCTTGAACTCTACTACAATTCCGGTGCTATTCAATTGAACAAGCCGGCAAGTTAGGGGCCGAAAGCCGAAACTGTGCACTTGTATGAAGTATTTCAGAGCGGGAATATGATCAATTAAGCAAGGCAGTAACTACCCATTTAGAAACAGCCAATAGAAAATGAGACTGTCATCTTTAGGTCAGTAAAACATGAAGGTTAACTATCAATCAATTAGCGTTTGGGGGCCAGTTATGCGGCCAGACTCCGCAAAATACAAAATAATAAAAATGAATACCAATACTGTTCTAGTCCATGTGGGTGGCCTGATATGTATTAAATCCTTGATTACCGAGATCGATATAACCCCGAAATGAAACATATAAAGATACATTTTTGATTGCCGATTTGCGAGCTTGAGACTGTCATACAATTAATTTGAATGTCTTTCATCGCTTTCCCCGTCATTTACAGTGCAGTATTGAGTTTTTATTTGCATTTACACTGCTACAGACAGGGGTTAAACTCCCTTGCGAGTCCTATCTGGTACTCGTAGGATTTTCTCTTACATCTGCCGTTTACGGGTGTGAAAATATTTGCAGGCTCTGGAACTGTAGCAATTGAATAGCGATTTGCGATTTTAGTGCTCGAAACACTTGCGGAAATGAAAGATCAAAGGCTTCAATGGGCTGTAAGTTCTGTTTTTTTCAACCGCAAGGATTTCAAGGTTGTAACCCGCAACCCATGTGTAGCCCGCAAAAAGACGCCAATTGAATAGCAAAATAATTTACGGCCTCCATTACGGGCTACTGTAAGTTACAATTGGTCAATTGAAGCGGGCTCTTAGATTGTAAGTCTGCAAGTTTTCAATCTTGCATGGCGCTATGGACAGCAGATTCTAAACTCAAAGATAGGGCCCTCCATTCTTTGCAACGTGTTAATATTGAATTTGTCTTTGCTGGGAAATTAACTTATGTATAGTGCTAACGATAATAATAATTCTCTTTCAACAACCTCAGTGAAGACTCTACACACAGAAATCCCCAGATGGACAATTCAGAAATCAGATTGACTATAAAACTTTGTAGCCAAAGATGGAGGAGCTCTATACATTCAGCAATAACAAGACCTGAAGCTGACTTTGGTTCAGATCATGAGCTTCTTATTGCATTGCTCAGAATTAAATTGAGGAAAAGAGAGAAGATATGAAATAAATAATACCCCCAGTGAAAATGCAGTAGAGGTAAATAATAGATTTAAGGGACTAGTCATGGTAGATAGAATGCCTGAAGAACTTTGGACAAAAGTTTATGGCATTATACAGAAAAAAGAAACAAAGAATGTACTTAAAAGAAAGAAAACTAACAGCCACATTCAATTTGAAGACTGTATGTGCAACGTGAAGCTCGCAACGGCTACGGGCTGGAAATTTGAGTTACTTTACTATTAAATTTGATCGGGCTGCGAGTTATGAGCTTGAGACGCAAACCCGTAAACCATTTGTCGAAAGTTGTAGGCGAGTGATCAATTAGTCAAACCCGTAGTTACGGGTTTAGATGGAGCCAATGGAAACAGAGATCGTCATCATAGCGTCCCAGGAAAATGGAGGTTGTATTTCAAAGTCTTACGGGGTTCAATTACGAGTTACAATCAGACCCACATTCCAATTATAATGCAATATTCATAAAGCCGTAAACATGATATTCTATCACATGCGTGTTACAGTATATATATATATATATATATATATATATATATATATATATATATAGTTCACCACAACAATCATTTATAATATGGTGGGCAAAAGAGCGATAGAAGCCCTCCACCGTACAGTAGTACAGTAAATAAAACGTAGATCTGTGTTCACATTTGAATGTCTAAAACAAGTTAAAATACCTGCTTCCAGCTCAAAGTTCCGAGAAAAACAGTTATTACACTGCATTCTGGGAAGCTGAGCTGGGACACACAAATATGGCCACAAATGCCTCGCTCTTCATTCCGTAGCAATTATCAAACATGGCTTCCTTTAAGCTTATGCATGCTGTATTACACAGGCTGAGTATCCAATCCATGTACAGCTGTTTCAAGCTTACTGGCTATCATCAGCATGGAGCGGGACCTCAGCCTGTGTTGTGGAAATTATGAGTAGGTTGTTCACCACAACAATCATTTATAATATGGTGGGCAAAAGAGCGATAGAAGCCCTCCTCCGTACAGTAGTACAGTAAATAAAAAGTACATCTGTGTTCACATTTGAATGTCTAAAGCAAGTTAAAAAAAAAACCTGCTTCCAACTCCAAGTTCCGAGAAAAACAGTTATTACACTGCATTCTGGGAAGTTGAGCTCGGACAGGCTGAGATCCTGCTCCATGCTGATGATAGCCAGTGAGCTTGAAACAGCTGTACATGGATTGGATACTCAGCCTGTGTTTATTCCAACCTTGGCTTTGCATTAAAGCTGTGTATTGTATTTAAAGTGCTACGGATTGGATTTTACCCCCTTGCAAGTCACTCGTTGGCCTTTAGACTCCATTTGCATGTTAAGGGGTTGAACGCCAGTGAAATCATTGCAATTGAATAGCTTGCTTGGAATTGTAGCGGTTACGGGCTTGAGAGAACAAAGGATTAGCGGACGCGAAGTTCAACGTTCCACGTCCCATAGGCTTTTTTCGTTCCAAACCCGCAGATCGTCAGCGGCTTTCTTTACTGGGCTAATTTAATAGCAGTAAGTCTTACTTTCTACATTACGAGCTACGCTTTAACACCTAGGGGGAATTTTATAGGGCTGTAAGAAGGCAAACTGGCTTTGAAAGTAGCCCAGGAAAGAATGAATGGGAAAGTTAGAGGAGATAGGGAAATGTTTGTCCAACTAAATGCAAAATTCAAGAGGACTGTAAGAAGACACAAGAATACATTGTATAATGAGTGATGAAGATGATAATAGAATAGCATGACATGTTCTCTTGAGATCCTCAATTTTTTTTAAAGAGATATCTTGACCTTCTTAAATCAGATCAGATAAAAGAATAGGTGGCAAGAATACACAGAAGATCTAACAATAGTGATAACCTCAATAGTTTGTCTAATGAGCTGATAAAATAGTAGGAGTTGATGGAATCCCAGCTGAACTATTCAAAATCCTACAAGTTGATGTCGTGAAAGTGTTTGCCTTATGTCAACAAATATTAAAAATCAACAGTGGCCAGTAGACTGGAAAAGGTCAGTCTACATCCAATCCCAAAAGAAGGCATTGCCAAAGATTAAAGATCCTGTAAGGTTGGCTCCAACAATATATCAACATTATATGGTCTGAGAAATACCAGATGTAGATGCCGGGTTCCACATTTGCGCAAGAGATTAAATTGCCAATGTGATCTGGATAATATAGAAATAAAGAGAGTTCCAGAAAAACATTTACTTCTGCTCCATAGACTATTCTAAGGCCTTTAATTGTGTGGATCATAACAGAATTTGACAAGTTAAAGAGAGGGGGTGCCAGACCATGTCATACATCTCCTGAGGATTCTGTATGTGGACCAAGACGCCACAGTCAGAACCGAAAATAGAACTACATAATGGTTCAAGATCGGGAAAGGAATGCAACAAGGTTGTATATTGTCACCTTAGTTATTTAACTTATAAGTGGAATGCATCATGTGTAATGCTGGACTGGATGAATCCAAAGCAGGAATCAATATTGTGGGAGAAATATCAACAACCTCGGATCCTCCTCAGTTTTAGCCAGCAGAGTAGTAAGTAAAGGGCCTATTGATGAGGGTGAAAGAAGAGAGTGCAAAATCTGGCCTGTGTTTAACATTAAAAAGACTAATAGCATGGCAAACCGCAATCCCAGTTCTTGGAAATTGGAGGGGGAAGAAGTGGAGGCAGTGACAGATTTTATTTTCCTGGGCTCCGAGATTGCTGCAGATGGTGACTGCAGCCATGAAATTAAAAGATGTTTGATTCTGAGGAGAAAAGTTATGGCATGTCTGGACAAGCTATTAAAAATTCTAGATATTACACTTCAGCAAAGGTCCGCAATGTTAGGAATATAGTATTCCCAGTAGTAACATAAGGACGGGAGAGCTGGACCATAAAGAAGTCTGAGAGTTGTTTGAATTGTGGTGTTGGAGAAAACTGCTTATAATCACTTGAACTGCAAGAAGATCAAATAAATCAATACTACAGGAAATCAAGTCAAACTATTAACTGGGGAGTTTGATCATGAGACTGAAGCACAAATATTCTGGCCATATCTTGAGAAGAATTTCCTTGAGTAGACTCTGATGCTGGGTACGATTGACAACATACGAATAATAGAATGGCAGAGGCGGACATGGATAGATGAGCCAATTGAAGCATCAGGGGCAGTGGCGGCAAGATGTGCATGGCGTACTGCGGTCAACAGGGTCACGAGCGATTGATATGACTGAACAACTAAACAACTCCAATGTAAGGTCATACACATGTACAGTTATCAAGGGATTAAAAAGCATATCTCAGATTCTATTTATTTGTATATATGTTGCTTAAAGTGCAAGTGTAAGTACTTTTCATGTTAAATGAGAGAGGTGGGGAGTGGTAAACTGTATTTTTAAATTATATTTTCTGGCTAAAGCTTTGCTGCTGTTTGCACATAGTTTTAATGTTAAGTTATTGTGAACTAAAAATAGATTTAACATGAAAAGTGCTTATACTGGTCCATTAAGCTAAAACTATGACATTTTGTTGATATCAAAAAGTAACAGTATCATTCCCAGGGACAGAATCTGTACTAACGCTATTTGACTCCTTTTGACCTGCTAGACTTATGGACAAAACAGGGCTCTGTAGTTAGATGTCCATAGAAAAGTCTTAAAGTCATATTTAAGTTTAATGGATTCTGAATGCATCTGAGGACAATCAGTAGTGTATGAAAATATTTTTGGCATGAAAAAAATCTTCACCAAAAAGAACATGATTACACTTATCATAAAGTTTGCTAAATCTCTTGAGTTTGCAAGCTGTTGATTTTCAGAGTCAGCACCCTATAAATCCCTGCTAAATTATCAAAATTAACATAATTCAATAACCAAAAGAAGTGTTTCTATTGGGAGGTACAGTGTGCCTATGTAAGCAGCTCTAGGGGTGTGGAAAATAAATTTTATTTTTAAATAAAATAAATCTGTGTATAGAATGAATCAATGTAATGTTTGTTTCTGATATAAGAAGCATGTGTTTGATAAGAAAAGGGTGAAAACAGGTAAACTTAGATATACGTTAGGACCCAGTGTAATAGTCATCTATGCTGGCTGCATTCAGCATTGCGGATTGGCTACATATCTGAGCATGCTCACATAGACTGGATACACGTTTACAAAATCCTACCCTGCAAAAATGGTTTGCATTTTTTCATGCAAACATTTTTGCTAGGTGGGTTCTGATGCTCCTCTACAGGATGCATTTATAACCCACCTCACTTTAATATGCCTTTAAATGTTTTGAGAGTTGGACAATTAAAAAAACTCTATAAATCTTTAAAGATTGTCAGATCAAGTTAAAATGCGATACACACAACATAACTCAGAACTGGATTCCAATACTGGAAAATACAGCGGAAACAATGCATCTAAAGAAGGTTTGATCAATATACATAGGGTATGGAAGAACTCCATGGAAATTCATTCCTTATCAATCAGTAATCACATAATTTGTGGTTATCACATATTCCACTTCATCTGAGAAATGCTTGAGCACAAATACATTTGGATGTTGAGGCAATCATCGTCAGCTATGAGAATTTTGCCAAGTGCGATTTGTAGAAATTAGCAGCTGACAACATGAAAAGTACATCATGTAAAACTGGCAAATTTGTCTCTTGGAACAGTGGCAAGCCGAGAAGACTAAAATGCAAACTAAATCTCAATGCAATCACGTTTTCTCAGCTCATAAAATTCCAGAGAGCACAACAATTGATATAGGGAAAGAAATGGACTCTAATAGCACATATTTCACAGAAACAAAACAAAACACAGCAGTAAAAAAACAAACAGGGAAGCAAGTCAAGGAAACTGTAATTTCCCCAAGACATTTCACTATATAATTGTGGTGGATTACAGCAGCTCACAATTCTCCAATATACAGGGTTGAGTTACATTGTTATGACCACTACCTACTTTTGACTTCATCAGCTCGTAGCCTTTGAAAAACAGCATATGTTGTGAGATGGCTCAGTGGGTACATATGGTGTAAGAATTCTGTACACATATCAACTATCGCTGTCATGGGTAAAACATGGAATTTGTCTGACTTTTAAAAGGGGATGGTCACTGCCTTTCAGGCCAAGGGTGATAGTATTTCTGGAACAGTGCAGTTTGTGATGCGGTTTGCATGCTGCTGTGGTTAAAGTGTACTGTGGACAATCCATTAACAATAAACAATGTTAAAACTGCAGAGCACCACATGCCATTGATGTCAGAGGTGAACGTTGGCTGCGAAGGTGTATGAGGGCCAACCGACACGCTACAGTTGAGCAACTCACTGTCCACAAGAACCAGGGGGCTATGAGACGTGTCTAACATGACAGTATAGAGAACCCTGTTGCGTATGGGGCTCCAAAGCAACCGGCTGGTCACATCATCAAAAACGGCTTAAATTTGCACAACAGTACCGAAATTGGATCTCTACCGATTGGCTGCCTTCTCTGATGAGTCAAGTTTCTATCCATCGACTGGACGGACATTGGCGTGTCAGACACAAAGCTTCCAAGAGCAAACACTCTGAAATCATTTTTGGAAGAACACAAGCTGGTGGCGGCAGCGTTATGGTCTGGAAATGTTTTATTGGCATTGTTCGGATCTATACCTCTGAAAGGCATTCTCAACTGATTGGGTTATATATTCATCCTTGCAGATCAAGAGCACCCATACATGTTGACTGTCTTACCTGGCGTAGAAGCGCCTTAAACGTGAAACACTCATGTCAGGCATTTCCGTATTACAAACTGTGTATGCTCCAGCGGACGATGGGGATGTAACTGCGGCGACCTCCTTGTAAATATTTTCACCAAGGCATTATGTCAGAATTTGGAGAGAGAGTGTAGTCAGTACCTATGAACTATAGGGAAGAGGACAAATAGCGGTTCCTATCAGCTGGATTAGGAGGTAGGGAACTCCGCTAACTATAGCATTAGCTCTGTACAGGGATTCATGCCTTTGAAGCATATGTACACGGATTCCCTGTGCATACTACAACCCTATAGCCATTTTTCCTACACTCCTACTTAACCACTGACTATCAGTAATCTTTATGCCACCAATATTAAAACTAGACTGGAGAAATTGTTTAGTTTAAACTATATTGTGGCTTATATTATCCTTGTAAGAATCTCTCACTTATTCATCAAGTTGAGAAATAGAGTGAGAGAGTAGTCAGTCTTGGTTTGTTATAGGGAAGAGGACAAATAGCGGGTCCCACTACTTGTATTTGGAGATAGGGAACTCCGCTATCCTCCACATTAGTTATTAACTGTGATCTATGCTATACATGGTATGTCCACATTGATTCCCGATAGATTTTGTTCTGTGTTTGGCAACAAGACTGACAGCTGATCCTACAGTATATTCATATCTATATAACTGCCTACTTAGGTAATATAGAAATAGTGAAAGTGCAGTCAGTCTTTGTTCATTACAGGGAAGAGGACAAGTAGTGGGTCCTACTAGTTGTAATAGGAGGTAGGGAATTCCTCTATGCCTTACACTAGTGACTAATAGTGAGCTATGCCATATATAGTATATCCATATTGTTTCCCTTTATATCTCGTTTTAGGTCTGATAATAAGATCGACAGCTAACCTTTCAGTATATGCACATAGATGCATCTGTCTGTTTCACAATTACAGGGAGTGCAGAATTATTAGGCAAATTAGTATTTTGAGCACATCATCCTCTTTATGCATGTTGACTTACTCCAAGCTGTATAGGCTCGAAAGCCTACTACCAATTAAGCATATTAGGTGATGTGCATCTCTGTAATGAGAAGGGGTGTGGTCTAATGACATCAACACCCTATATCAGGTGTGCATAATTATTAGGCAACTTCCTTTCCTTTGGCAAAATGGGTCAAAAGAAGGACTTGACAGGCTCAGAAAAGTCAAAAATAGTGAGATCTTGCAGAGGGATGCAGCACTCTTAAAATTGCAAAGCTTCTGAAGCGTGATCATCGAACAATCAAGCGTTTCATTCAAAATAGTCAACAGGGTCGCAAGAAGCGTGTGGAAAAACCAAGGCGCAAAATAACTGCCCATGAACTGAGAAGTCAAGCATGCAGCTGCCACGATACCACTTGCCACCAGTTTGGCCATATTTCAGAGCTGCAACATCACTGGAGTGCCCAAAAGCACAAGGTGTGCAATACTCAGAGACATGGCCAAGGTAAGAAAGGCTGAAAGACGACCACCACTGAACAAGACACACAAGCTGAAACGTCAAGACTGGGCCAAGAAATATATCAAGACTGATTTTTCTAAGGTTTTATGGACTGATGAAATGAGAGTGAGTCTTGATGGGCCAGATGGATGGGCCCGTGGCTGGATTGGTAAAGGGCAGAGAGCTCCAGTCCGACTCAGACGCCAGCAAGGTGGAGGTGGAGTACTGGTTTGGGCTGGTATCATCAAAGATGAGCTTGTGGGGCCTTTTCGGGTTGAGGATGGAGTCAAGCTCAACTCCCAGTCCTACTGCCAGTTCCTGGAAGACACCTTCTTCAAGCAGTGGTACAGGAAGAAGTCTGCATCCTTCAAGAAAAACATGATTTTCATGCAGGACAATGCTCCATCACACGCGTCCAAGTACTCCACAGCGTGGCTGGCAAGAAAGGGTATAAAAGAAGAAAATCTAATGATATGGCCTCCTTGTTCACCTGATCTGAACCCCATTGAGAACCTGTGGTCCATCATCAAATGTGCGATTTACAAGGAGGGAAAACAGTACACCTCTCTGAACAGTGTCTGGGAGGCTGTGGTTGCTGCTGCACGCAATGTTGATGGTGAACAGATCAAAACACTGACAGAATCCATGGATGGCAGGCTTTTGAGTGTCCTTGCAAAGAAAGGTGGCTATATTGGTCACTGATTTGTTTTTGTTTTGTTTTTGAATGTCAGAAATGTATATTTGTGAATGTTGAGATGTTATATTGGTTTCACTGGTAAAAATAAATAATTGAAATGGGTATATATTTGTTTTTTGTTAAGTTGCCTAATAATTATGCACAGTAATAGTCACCTGCACACACAGATATCCCCCTAAAATAGCTAAAACTAAAAACAAACTAAAAACTACTTCCAAAAATAGCTTTGATATTAATGAGTTTTTTGGGTTCATTGAGAACATGGTTGTTGTTCAATAATAAAATTAATCCTCAAAAATACAACTTGCCTAATAATTCTGCACTCCCTGTAAAGTTTGGATAATTAATATCTTGACATTGTATGGACTAACTGCAATCTCTTGTGTATCCATCTATAGCCAGATAAATATTGGTGACATTTTGTCTCTCGAATAATACTATATATCTATTATGTGCAGCTAAAATTTTAGCTAGATTAGCACTATACATAGCAGAGACTATATTACGGGGAGATTGTTTAAATCCATACATTTTTTTGTGAAATTTGTTTTTTATTTTTATTCTAATAAAAGTTAAGTACTATTGGTTCTGAACATATAGAAACCCACTCTACTTGATCATATCCACATTAGAGAGCCAATTAGCTTCCCTAATCTTACCCTACTAGGCTGGGTTGACCTTTCCAGGAATGTTTATGCTGCTGTATATTATACACACACAACAAACTAATAGCAGCTAGCTTTCTCAGCTAGCATTTGTACACTCACCATGATGGACACTCCCTTGACTTTTTTTACCAATCTCTGCACAACCTCCAACCTTGTCATATTCCCACTCCCTCTATTGGACCACCACCTCCTAACCAACAACCTCACCACATCCTTCCCTTCTTCAATCCCAGCCACCACTACCCACAGAAACCTGCAAGCACTTTTCCCACAACACATTTCCACTCTATTACGACCCTTTCTCATTCCCCTCACTGACCTCACCTGTCCTGACAACACAACTCTCACTTCCAACCTTGACACTCTTGCTCCTGCAACCACATGCAGACGCCCTCGCTCTCATCCACAACCATGGCACACTACACAAACACAATACATGCAGAAGTGCTCCTGCAGTGCTGAAAGACTATCTCTCTCTTCAGCAGACTTCCTCCACTACAAGATTATTTTACTCTTTAGAGTGTAAGTTTGCAAGTTTTCCATCTTGTAGCACTATGAACACTAGATTCTAAACTCAAAGACAAGGCCCTCCACTCTTAGCAATGTGTCAAAAAAGTTTTCGCCTTGTACAGTGCTACAGAATACATTGGTGTGTAAAAATTAAGAGAAAATAATAATAATACTTTGTACATCTTCTAAAATCTTATTGAATAGAGTTTGTTGTGCTACTCACCGTTATGATCAAATGATTATGTTTGATTAAGTTTTCAAGTGTGTTGCAGTGTACAATTTGTGACCCTAAAAGTTATTTTCAAAATGTTGCTATGCATCATACATGAAAAAAAAAAATATATATAGTTTTATTAAGCATATATGGAAAATGTATTAAGCAAAATACACCCTGGCACTGGAACCCTTAGAGGGATGTTGAAAGAATGTTTTTGTTTGTTGCATCTGAAGGAGCGTATTTGATAACGGTGTCTTCTGATATAAGCAGTTTGTGTTAGATTAGAAAAAAATTCACAATGAATCTGCACAACAACTTTTGGATTATAATATGCCTTCATGGAACACAAGTGGTTATAGTTTAATACCTAGAAAAAAGATCTAATTAAAGATTAGTTTCATAATACACTGTTAGTGGAATATCATAATAATGAATTACCACATTTCCAGCAGTATTGCAAAGTGAAAACATCCTGGTGATGTACAGATATGAAAGTGGTAAATGTGTCGCTCTTGAAACAAAACAAAATGAAAGCTCAAGATGTAGCCCATGATTCACAAGACATTCTAGCCATAACTACCATAAATACAAAAAAGCCCCAACATATATGTATCTCACAAGATAAATAACATTTATTGTACAATAGTAATGCATGCTAATAATTAGAAAACAATATTAAGCAAATTGTAGTGTACCCAATGTTGTTTGTCAAAAAAAGCTGCTCTATAAGTGGCAAATAAATATGGATAGAATGAACAGATAAAAACACTTACACTGTCACATATGCTTCTATGCATGTCTGTGTGAGTTTGTCTTCGAGTGGAGAGCAAGGGAGATATTTTTCTTGGAGCAAGCAATAAATCGTCATGGAGCTATGGCAGCATAAAACTTTAGTAAGTCCCTGATGAGGACAGAAAAATACCTTTTTCTGTTGGCTAGGCAAAACGAGATGTTTGTGTAGGTGAGGACAAGCAAAACCTATACATTAGATTGGTTCTTCCAACTTAATATAATGTAAGAAGTGTTAATTTTTCCAGCCTGTTTTGTCAACAATTCAAATATTACTTCTGATAAGTATGTATTATAGATATAATTCCCATGTGAATTACCATTATATAAGACAGCTCTGTTAGTTACTATTGTTACCCTAACCCCCTTTTACTACTGTTCCCTCCCCAATTTTGTTTAGTGGAACACACCGTCTGATTCAGAATATGCAACTGTCTTAATGTTTTTCAAAATACTATGGCCTTTTTAATATATGCATCTCATTGAGAGAATTGTTTTATATAAGGCATGGAACAATACAAAACGATTTAACTAAAAATGACAGGACTTATAAATCACACTGTTCCAGCCAGATAAGATATTTATACAAAAAAAAATTCTAAAACATATTTTATTTTGCCTGTAAACACCAAAAATACATTGTTATCTATGTATATAAGATCTATTTAAAACCCTAGATCACTGAAACTCAATGGATCAGACATTGCTTTTAATTCATTACTTACTGCATGCAAAGCCATAAGATCCTACTGCCTGTACGATCTCTTTCTTGCCAGCATTCAATATGAGGCTCCCCCTACCCAGTCTATTTTCAACCAATCAATGATGGATAATTGGGGAAAACATCCTGTGATACCATCTGAGGTTGACAAGAAAACACCACATCCTCAAGACAAAGAATTTCAGGCAGGATGTGGAGACAAGATGGATTCAGTGTTTCTCCATGGAACAACTGACAGAGCTGTTCTGCCATTATGCAGAGCAGTCAAAATCAAATGGAGAAACTGTAATTACTGATGTGCAGGTTGTAATTATTGATTTGCAGGTTATATTATCTAAACACTAGGTGTAGATAACATGCTCTAATCCAGAGCCACCTACCTCACACTGACTGACTTGTATCAGATCCCTTCCCTCTCCTACTAAATGAAAACCTTTCTAACTTTGCACACCTTCCTACCCAAGTAAACTTTCACTTCTTTCCTAAACCATCCTAATCCTCATCTGTTATTCTTGTCCAGGTTTCTCCATATCCCTGCCCTTTAGATTGTAAGTTTGCGAGTTTCCAATCTTGTAAGGTTTCCTTGGGGGGGGGGGGGTGGGGGGGGGAAACTTTTTTTAGCTCTGATTTTTAGCTCAAAGACAGGGCCCTCCATTATTTTGCCATGTGTTAATATTGTTTTCGGTTTTGTACTTAACCCTTGTATAGCGCTATGGAATATGTTGGTTCAATACAAATAAACCATAATAGTAATAATAACGAAAGGATTAGAAGTTACAAGCTCAATCTACATGCTTAAAACTCTCTTTACTGCAATAATACATTTCAACTTCTTTCACTTGTGTCAAAAACATCTGGAACAAAACAGCAATTAGTGCATGAACATTTCCAGGTTGCTTATGGTTTATGATCCTTTGAGAACCTACAGTAAAAAAAATGCAAGGAGCAGTGGAAATGACAACTGGGAGGAATAACTGGACTATGTAAAAGTTCTTATAAAACAGTAAACAAAACATAAATTTCAAACAAAAAATATATTTATATTTTTACCTTTTAGTTTTCTAGTTCTTTGTTTGATGATGTAGAGCAGGGGTGTCCAAACTTGGTCCTGGAGGGCCGCACCCAGGCCTGGATTTGAATATATCCTTTCTGTGCACAGGTGAGTCAATCAGGATGACTGAAGAAGCGTTTGACTCACCTGTGCACAGCAGGGATATCATCAAATCCAGGCATGCCTGTGACCCTCCAGGACCGAGTTCGGACACTCCTGACGTAGAGCAACATTGATGAATTCACTGTCCATTTAAGCACACAACATTTTTAATTAGTTTTTTTTATAAAGTTACTCCTTTAAAGTTTTATGTGGTGATGATGACCAAATAATTAAAACACTGCTTTCCCATAAAACCTTCTGATAAAATCTACAAGAATGGTGATCACTTGACTGCTTAAACTCAACCTTCCCAAAAAATAAAGAGATACTTATAGTTATGTTACAATTTTCATTAAATCAAATATCCTTTATTTTTAATGCATGGACACTCATTAGTTATCAGTCATCACTAGTAGGTAGCTGGTGTTACAATATGATCCCTTTAAACTTACCATATACTAAAGGGGATATTTAAGTAAAACAAATTTTGTTTTGTATAAAATGTTTTAATTCGATATATTATTTTTCTGCTCCTCTACATAATTATGATAGAAAATGTACTCTTCCCTAACTTCCAAAAAGTGCCCACAGTAATACCTTCTGGAAATCCCCCTATTCTTACTGCTATCTCTTATGAGAGCTGCCATCATACACAACTGTGGCCTAAAGTGACACCCACAAGGGGAGCGGCTTCAATCTTTTAGTGTCTCATGTTGTGTCTGAGCAGAAACTAATAGTGTGTTGCACCTCCCTCTCGGCGAGGCTTTAGTCACAGCTGTGAAACATGGCACATTGCATGAGAGTGAGCAACAAGGAGGTGGCTTCAGAAGGTAAGAATCTTTTAAACTGGGAATTCCTGAGAAGTGAGTGAAGTGTACATTTTATATCAAAACTATATTGTGGATGATACAATTAATTAAGCAATCTAGTTAAAACATTCATATGAAATAAACAAACAAACAAAAAAGCCTGAAGACCCCCTTACGGTGATGCTACTGAAATCTAAAGGAGCAATGTATAACATATTCCTTCAAATATATACAGGAGAAAACCTGTTATCAAAACATGAATCTATCAATGTGGATCTTTATATTTTTTATTAGAAGGACATCCACCTTTTTGATGAGTAATGGGAATGTATGTATCAGAAGCCGTTACTATAGTGAGTTATTTATTGAGATTTATGAATACAACCCTTCAGAAGAACAGTGCAAATGCCAGAAAGCATTAAGAAAGAAGACAAGCATGCAGCTCCTGATTTGCAGCTCTTTTAACAGATTATTAGTTCCCATCACTGCACAATGCCTTTCATTTTATTCCATCCAGTCGAGCTAGCAATTACATCAATAGCTCACAGGACACAGGAAGATTTCTTAGAGATATAAAAGGAAGGAATTGGCAGTTTGATCAGGAAGTTCAATTTGGAATCATTTACCACATATTCCAAAAGTCAGATTTCACAGGGTATAGAATGTCTTAACATGTAATGTTTTCCCATAGATCGAATTGTAAACAGAGGATATAAATGATAAACTACCGTAATTCCTTAATTCAAATTAGTCAGCTGTTCGGATTTATTCAAATAAAATAAAAAATGCTAAAATGTTTGACCTGGGACTACAACATAAGCACACTCAAGCTTCAAATATCACTAAAGAGTAATGCAGTTATTAAAACATAGGGTGGAAGTTACATTTATTTTAATAAGCTCCTTGCAAAAAATGCATATCACCAACCAAAAAAAGCAGTACTATTATTTAACTCAAATTCAAGATAAAATTATTTTTGTCAAGTTGACCCTACACTATATAATTCATTGAATTGCTCAGTCTGTTTTTTTTTTAAACAAATTCAAATATCACCTAAATATTCATTTTTCCAGAGTCTACCACATCAGCACCCTTATTACGGTACTTATATTTCTCATAATACAATCTACGGAAACTTCCTCTCCAGGACAAGTGAACTATTCTATCAAGGAGTATAACTGAAATGATGGTAGATAATGTGAATTGTTGAAAGCAAGTGGGTCACTTGAAGGGTGAAGTGTCAGAGAACTCTTGGAGATAACAGAACATAAGAATAGAATCCTTGACAGAGTTCTTTAACACTTCACTTTTGTGTCTAACACATTAAATAATTACTGTAGTCCTATGTTTGATGGTTTTGAAGAATAACACGATTTATTTTAATTACTTACAAATATATTTGGAGTATGTGACACTTATTATAATCCAGTTTAAGCTATATCATTTTATTATTATTGTTATTGTTACTGTTTTGTAAGCATTTTTCTTAAGCGCACAATAAATAGTTGGTACACCTTTGCTCTCCTCTCCCTTCTATATTTGAAACTGGACAACATATTTTTTAGAATGTAAAATTTTCTTACAGCGGAAAGAGAATATGCAGAGGATGTTTCAATCTGAACAAAGGGAATGTGTCAGCTACAACTGCCAGTGATTTCCATAGGACTAATGGACAGCTAAGTAGTTTACAAGGACACTCCATCCTAAGAAAATGACACACACAAATCAACTAAGAAAATGGAACCCTGCAGTAAAGAATAGTTGCATATAAAAATGAAAAATGGAAATGTATTTAATAATCTTTGCTATTTAAAAGACCATATAGAAAGCATTTGATCATATTGGTCCTTTAAGGTTATCACAGCTGCCACTTTCTTGGACAACAACATTCTGTAATTGCTGCATTATTTTGTTTGCCGTGTTTGTATTATAGTATAAAGCTACTCTTGAGTACATTTTCTTGTTAAATTAAAGTTATAGTTTGCAGTAAATTAAATAATTTACAATTAAGCAAAGAGGCATGCTAGGAAAATCACTCTTGATAGCACACCAGTAATGTAAAATAATTAGTCATAATCTATTTTAACCTGAAAGGGAAATATCTTAATCCACAAACCAATTTACCATATATTAGAAATTGTAGAATATCTCTGACCAATATAACATATAGAAGCGAGTGACTTGAACATAAAAGATACTACATGTTCAAATACATTTTTATAACTATTAGGAAAAAAGTATTGTTAAAATGTGAATTTAGACAATAGAGTGGCACATATGTGTTTTATTGTGGCTTATTTTAAACTCAGCATACATTTTGAAGTACTAAATTGGAGAATAGGAAAACCATTTTTTAAAATGAATGTGCGGAATGTGACTTTACAGACAGAGATTGGCAGACTTACCTGTGCAATTATGCTGTAACGGGTAGAGCCATTGCTCAATTTGTTAAGCTAGTTTGTAATTCAGGTGGAGACAGTGGATACTAGTTAACTTAGTTGTACTGAAACTTCCAATAGCAGAAAATGAAACTGTATCCATGGTACCAATCCAAATGGCTAAAATAACAAGCAAAAATAATACAAAAACATTGGCTGCCCCAGCACAGCATAACTGCAGACATTAGTTAGAACGTTATTTAGCCCATTATAAAGCCTAGCAGTTCACAACAGGATAATGCAAATATACAGATATGAATGTCCTTTAAGCTGTTTCTAAAGTATTGGGGCCTCATTCTATTATCGGCCGCAGCCGTTGCGGGGCCGTAAGGACCGGCCGCAAGCTATTCTGCTATTCTATTCCCTTACGGCCGGGGATTCCGGCAGGCTTGCGGCCGGTGCCTTGCTATCTCTTGCGGCCGCTCGCGCCGGAGGAAAGCCTTTGATCTAAAACGGCCGCAAGAGATTTGCAATTCAATTGCTCCGGGAAACCTCTCTGCAAGGCTAAAAACGAGCCGCAGCTTACTTGCAGGAAAGAGGTCTCGCTAGCACCAATTAAGCACATAAAATAGCTCAAATAAAGCCATCCTGCACTTTGAGAGGACTATAAAGGGATTTTAGGTGTTAGAAAAAATAGCACATAATTATCCTGTACTCAAATCCGTAAAATATTTTATTTTTAATATCCGTAAAATATCCATGTAAAAAGTCCAGAGTGCTTGGAGCACCTCAGACACGCCCACGCCGCAGCCGGAAAATAAACAGTTAATTTGAACTCGGGTTTGGGCTGATGTGCAAGCTTGAGAGTGGGTTTCTTTTAATCCTCATGTCCCCCAATATGATCCCTAGCATTTACAGAGCTGTACAGTGCAGGCTTGAATTTATTTTTCAGTTTTTATATTTCACAGATTACGGCCGGTTCCAAGATATGCGGCCGGCCGTAAAAGGAGATCCTTGCGGGGCCGTATAATAGAATCGCGAGTTAACTGAACCCTCGCAAGGAATCGCAGCCTTACGGCCGATTTACGGCCGATAATAGAATGAGGCCCTTAGTGTCTAAATTAAACACACAACCAATTTACAGTAAATGGTATTTAATACTAGTTCTTGTTTCAGCACTCAGATATTATTTTAGAGTAATGCAATATGCTACACCTGCTCTCTCAGCACCAGGGCGACTGATGCATTTTCTGACGTAGGATTATTAAAAATAGATGTATTCTCAGTTCCACAATCCTGCAACCTCATCTGAAAAAAGCATCAGTTCTGTGTAAGCTGTGGTTTGTGACTTCACCTACACCTGCCCAGAAAGTGGCTGGATGACTTACTTGTGCCAAGGAACAGACACTGTGCAGAAATAAAGAACAACGTGTACAGCCTGGAGGAGACAAATCAGTGGAATAGAAGCAATGCACAATATGGTGAGAGCAGTGCTTAGAACAAGAGCTAAGGAATGGATACACATGAGGCCTCTTATCAGATATAGAAAGAAGAGTATCAGTCATACCAGTGAATAATAGTAATAATATCCCTATAAAATGAGAATACAACATTGTTTTTTCCTCAGTTCTATGATATCAAGTAGGTTCAATGATGGTTAAATTACAATAATTTGTATATCTATGGTATACAATACTAATTCAATATAAATTCCTGCTTCAAATTATGCTTCAAATGGCACATAAGAAGAACATTGCATATGTATCAAAATGCTAGAAAAACATATGGCTTGATAAATAAACCTCTAGAACAGTGGTTTGTGACTTTTTCCTCTTTGCTGCACCCCTTATACCTAAATATGAATTAAATGGTACACAGTGTATTTTGAACAAAAATTAAATTACTTTGTATTAGACTAAAGGAACATGTAATAATTCAGGGACTCAGGGGCAGAGCTGCCAGTCATGGAGGTGTAATTATTTTTTTGCATTAGTTTCTTTGTAGTGTAGGGCTCCCCATATGTATATATACCAAGGTGTCTAGCGCAAGAGTTTTTTTTACAATAGCCCCGTGAGGGTGGGGGGGGGGGGGGGCCCAAATTTTTTTTGCACCAGGGCTCTCCATTCTTTAGCTCTGCCACTGCAGGGAATATATATTAGATATTCACTTTACAAGAAATCATAAATGAGTAACACTCATTGCATATAAGATATATAATGGACAAAGGCTGTCCTGATCAAAATAGCATTCAAACTATCTGTATGATATACATAAAATAAAGGGGAGAAAGGTAATTAAACTGTTGAGAATTAGCTGTTTTAACAGCCTTCGTTGCATGGCTGGTCACAGTAGGTGGGGTGTGTAATGATTCAGATGAAATCTGATCACATAAGTTGTGTGTGAGTCAACAACTGAGCTGGTCCCATTGGGAGAGGAGATGCTCAATAGCCAGTCGCAGTAATGATCTCATTGGGGTACAGGTGCATTTCAGCACACAGCAAAGTAGGTGCAAGGGAGAGCTTAGTAGTCATTAGTGTAGAAGGAATTGAGTGTGATAGTTGTAGATAAATAATTCTACACAGATTGCAGGCAGACGAATGTCTGCGAGTGATTTGCCGGCTTCTGTTGGTCTCTGATTGCGATGCTATTCAATTGCTCAAGGCTGCAAGTTGCGGGCCCCATACCAAAACCATAAACCATGAACTGGTTCGGAGCAGTTATGGGCAAGAACATGATAAATTAAGCAAGCCGTAACCTCCCATTTCGATTCAGCCAATAGGAAATGAGACCGTCAGTATTACGTCAGTAAAACATGGAGGTTACATGTCATTCAATTAGGTTTGGGGGTCCAATATGCGAACAGACTCGGAAACAGCAAAATAAAGAATTATGAAAATGAATGCCAGTACTGTTCTAGTCCATGTGTGGGGCCTGATTTGTATTAACTCATTGATAACCCAAGATCAATTTAACCCTGAAATGAAACATAACAAATAAATCTGATTTCTTGCCGATTTGCGAGCTTGAGACTGTTGTGCAATTAATTATAATGTCTATCATTGCTTTGTCCGTTATTTACAGTGCAGAATAGAATTTTTATTTGCATTTACAGTGCTACAAATAGGTTTTTACCCCTTGCGGGTCCTCTCTAGCACTCATTGGATTTTATCCTTCATTTGCCGTTTGCGGGTGTGAATACATTTGCGGGCTTGGGGCTTGGGGAAATTGAGCAATTCAATAGCGTTTGTGGATTTTAGCCTTGCGAAACTGAAAGATCAAAGGCTTCTGAAGGCTGTAAGTTACAAGTTTAAACATTGCCATTTTTTCAAGCCCATAACTCAGTAAGTCGTTCCGAGACCATAAATACGCCAATTGAATAGCAAAATAGCTTGCAAGCTCACTTACGGGCTACCGGATCTCAATTGAATGTGGCTCTGTGTTTGGAAGGACTGGGATGAGTTGAGCAACAAGTTACACATATAAAGTACATACATGAAATGTCTTAAATGTAGCTTTTTTGCCAACTAGTGTATAACATATTCCAGATCTTTCCTGATTCATCCCTTCCAGCAGTGGCGTGCAGGTGTCACTAGGTGGCGCAACACCAAGACTTTCTTCAATTTGCTGTTAGAGTGATGGCTAGACTTAGGGTTATGGGTTAGGGTTCAGGGTTAGGGTAGTGGCAGATTTGCATAGTAAACCCTGAACCCTAACCCTAAGTTTAACTCTAAACCTAGCAATAAAAAGTTGAACGGCACCATTGCACCACCTAGTGGCTGCTGCACACCACAAAACAGGAAAGGTCTCATATTCCAGTGGGTTACTTTCAATTAATGTGACTGAAACCTTTTTTTAAAACAAGGTCACTGCTCCTTGACCAGGAAGAAAAGCTATAATAGCTGCACCCAACACTGCACAACAGTGCAAATAACAGTTAAACAATAAAGGTCTTTTAGTTTTTTTAAATGTTTAAAAATATATATATATTTTGCTGAATTAAAATTCTAACTGTTCAAAAGCTTCTTACTATATAGGACTTCTGCATCCCTTACACTTTACTATTACCAACTGGAGGCTGAAATTCATGTAAGCAAATACACAAAATGGTAAAGAAATACATAATCTCCACATACAGAGTGACAAACTAAAACGGAGGAGCCTCGTACTATCTCATTATGCAGTTAAAACTTGACTCATTTGTTTGTACAGAGAATTTCTACTATGCTATTAAAAGACTCACATTACCAGAAAGTTCTTATGTAATCCCACTATTCATTTATAAATTGCATGTTTTTCAGGACAGAACGTCTCACTGGTATTTACTTCCAGTAATAAGCATCTAAAGAAATTATTTGTCGGAATGTGGTCCCCTAATTACATTCTTATTTAATTTGATTGGACCAGTTTACACTTATTTGCAAATGAAAAAAAATATTGTTTAAACGACAGGGTGTTCAAGATGAAAAATAGTTAACTAAATTACTTTCTTATTTAAAACAACCAGTGTTTTGAAATAAAAAGGAAGAAATAAAGCATAACATAGGCATATTGTGACTTAACGTTTCAGTATTTAAAGAACCACTGTATGATATTTTGAACAACTCTACTTGATAATGGGTGAAATGTGTATAGGTAGCTCTCTTGGGAAGTTGTGTCCTGGTAAGTTAATGAGCTTTCTATCTCCCTAAAGCAATCACTGGCATATTAGTTGCATATTTCCATCTGAAGAAACATATAACCAAAACCCAAAATGGTAGATTCCACTGCAGCATATACTGCATATAAAAGTCAATAAATGATAGGATGCTCATTATCATATCCAATTCTTCAAAAAATCATTATAATAATAACATTATAACAATACAGTCACTTAAACTAGAATTATTTATATACATTGTCCTTTTTGTATTGTCATTTTTAACTATCATGGATATTACAAAATAACAGATTTCCTATTTCTTTTTTGATACCCTCAATTGTTCTTTCCTGCGAGCCAGCAATCCTTCTGTGCCAAAATGAAATTCCAATTGAATAGTAAGAGATAATTATTTTAAAAAAGCAGTGGGTTATCTGCATTTTCAAATAGCACAGCATCTGATATGAAAAGTAGTAATAATATTGAAAGAAGGTGCATTGTGCTTTTTCTCATATGCTTACAGAACAGATAAGTAGTTCATTTTTATATTGCTGTGAAAATTAAATCCATAGATTAAAGGTATATATAAGTTTCCTGGAATTCAAATGTTTGGTAAGTAACAAGCTGTGATTATCAGAAAAAAAATAGTTATATATATTTATATATTTAAGAAGGGAGCAAGAACAAGTCCAGGAAATGATAGACATGTAAGTCTAGAAGGGTTAATAAGGTATAGTATACAACAATATGTTTATTTATAAGTAGGAATCAATACAAATTTATGACGGATAGATTATGTTAAACAAACCAAATTCGTTTCTATGAAGAGGTTAGTAGGAACTTGGATCAAGTCAACTCAGTGGATGTAGTCTTTTTGGATTTTGTTAAAGGTTTTGATACAGTGCCACATGGGAGACTATTGAGCAAACTAAGGGATACAGGAATTGCAGTATATATCGGCTCATGGATTGAGAGCTGGCTAAAAGACAGGAAGGAAAGGGTTGTTGTAAATGGAACATACTCAGATTGGACTAAAGTGGTAAGTGGGGTTCCTCAGGGTTCAGTATTAGGTCCTCTACTTTTTAACATATTTATTAATGACTTAGAAGTAGGATTGGAGTGTGGTGTCTCCATTTTCGCTGATGACACTAGGTTGTGCAAGGTAATTAAATCAGATAATGATGTACTTTCCCTCCTAAGGGATTTGCATAAATTAGAGAAATGGGCGACTAAATGGCAGATGAGATTTAATACGAATGAATGTAAAGTTATGCATCTGGGAAGGAAAAAATAGCCATGCAATTTATAGTCTTAATGGAGCAAATCTAGAGGTATTGAAAGGGATTTGGGAGGACTTGTGGACAATCACCTAGGTAACAGTGCTCAATGTCAAGCAGCATCTTCAAAGGCAAGAAAAATATTATTACAATCAATGTATTAAGAAGGGTATAGAAGCAAGGGAAGCAAATATAATTCTGTCACTATACAAATCCCTAGTACGCCCTCATTTGGAATATAGAGTGGGAGCCACTACATAAAAAGGACATTTTAGAGCTGGAAAAGGTACAGAGAAGGGCAACAAAACTAATAAGAGGAATGGATGGCCTAAGTTATGAAGAAAGACTAACCAAATTAAACTTATTTTCTCTATAAAAAAAGGTGTCTAAGAGGGGATATGATTACCTTATATAAATATATCCAGGGTCAATACAAGGCTTTGTCAAGTGAGCTTTTTGTGCCAAGAGGTTTTCAACTGACAAGAGGACATCCTTTGAGATTATAGGTAAAAATATGTCACCTTAAAGAAAGAAAAGGATTCTTCACAGTAAGGGTGGTTAATCTCTACCAATGGGGAATTCTCTACCAATGGAAGTGGTGACAGCGGATTCGATAGATAACTTTAAAAAGGGATTGGATATATTTTTAAATAAAAAGGGCATTCAGGGCTATCAAAAGAAAAAAACAATATTGACCTTGATAAAGATATCCTTGGTGCTTAACACCTATATTTTAATAAAAAAAAAAAATACTTTATAGGATAAATTTAAGATCCGGATGATAAATGCCGCTGTGTATAATAAATTTGTGCTAAATGTAGAAAATATTTCCCCTTTTGAGATAATTGGCAAAGTTTCACTGGGTTTTTTCTGTTTTTTCTGTTTGCCTTCCTCTGGATCAATAACAGATAATCCACATTTTGCAGATCAGAGGAGATCTAAAAAAAGTTGAACTTGATGGACTAAAAATCTTTTTTCAACCTCAATTACCATGTAACTATGTAACTAAATATTGAAAAATTCAGTGTTGTTACAAAGTTAAATGCAGGAAAGTAAAATCCAGCTTTGCACACCCACAGGGCACTTGCATAACCAAGTACACAGAAGAGAAGTAGCCAGATACAGAGTTTGACCTTTTTGGTAGAGAGACTTTACAGCACAGCCAGGAACCCAATGCCTTGAAATGTATCAGCTGCCTGAGCCTCCTCCTAATTGGCCAAAACAAATTATGAATTTTATGCCTATTTAGCCTGGGTTTCAAGGTGGTGCTAACTCTAATTTTTAACTGAAATGACAAGACATTTTGCTAACTTCAAGGTAAGTGTTTAAATGTTTATTCTGGTATTTTTTCATGCAAACTTATTTTTCATACACTACTGATGTTCCTCTATCAGATGCACTTATAATCCAGGAAATTTAGATATGCCTTTAACTAGCGATTGGAGGCTGGTGCATATATATCTTTTAACATTTTGATAATCCTGATTTACATTTAAATATTTTTTTATTTGAAAAAATAATCTATTTGAGAAAAAAAAAAACTGTTTCTCAGGTTCAAAAATGGTATAAATGTGAACAAGGAAAGGTTATAATGTGGATTGCTGCTGCCAAGTAACTTATTCTTTTCTTAAGTAATCATAATCTCTGCAATAAAAATGAAAAAAGCCACTACATAATGAATAACGGTCTGGATCCATATTTTAGATTTCAAATTAAATACTAGTCCAGTACCACATGTGACAAACAAATAGATGAAATGCCACAATACTTTAAATGCCAGTAATTTGCATCTCATTAGTAATTAATACATCTCTATATTCTGAATGTTATGAAAATTTGTAAAATCTGCAACAAAAAGTGCAAGCATCAAAAAGAAATGTATAGCTCTTTGTTGTTTCTGAATCCATGGAAGACTGCCCCCTCAGGATCTACATTGTATTTATATTATGAATTGCCTTACTGCAAATAAAACCATAATTACATAATTCGGTTTAAAAAAGATAAAGGTTATGGATAAAAGAAGACACATTCTGTGTGTCTTGTAGGACCCGATTTATTAGTGTTGAAGAAACTCTCCCCTTCATTGTTATCAAATGTGGCATATGTACTAAGTTTTGACATCTCCAAGAATACTACAATACTTGACCTTTAATACATATGGCTGTAAGACTGCAGTGATATGGGATACATGTTAAACATAACATTATATGTAGCTGGCTTTTGACATTGGAAGTCATTATTCTCTATTGATCTCATGGTGAATGAGAGTTTACAAAAAGATAATGACACGGTAGAGATCAAGCAAGACATCATAAAAAAGCACCAAAGTAACTATGTAGATCATTTGGGATATTTCTTTATATAAAATGTACACACTATATGATTCGAAGAGTAATAGTTTATAAGTGAACTAATAATGTTTTTCCTAAATAAATATACTATATTGAATGAGCAGTTAAGAGCAATATTCTCAGGTTGTTCAGGGACCTTGAAGTCTATGTCCTTGCAGTACCTTTGTGAATATTTTATCAGACTGCATTAGTGCTAGTGAATGGAGGGCTCTGGTGCAAAATAATCCCCCCAGAAATTTCTCTATACAAAGTATATGTCTGTAGGGATCAGTAAAAAAGTCTAGAACATATTAGTTGGTCAGTAAAATGCTAGGATGATCAACTTTCCATAAAATAAGTATCTGTCCCTCTCCTCTAATAAATTAAGTGACCTCCTTTACTCCAGGTAGAGAGGGCTCCTACCATGTTGTGTTGCACAGGACATAGCTCCTGTTTTATTTACACTCAGTAGAAACCATCAACATGTGACTAGCTGAAATTATTTTTCCCAACGTAGAAAACCCCCCAAAATATTTAGATTTATTTTATTTGTTCAATTTGTCATATATTTTTCCACTGAGTATACATCTTAGAGTGTATATTATTCTATTTTGAATAGATATAGAGGATGTTGCACCTACAGATATCTGATATTCATTGTTGTTTTCAGATTTGTAACCATTTTAGATCTTATTTTTCACTTGTTTCCAATCTGAATTTTTCCGTTTGCAGAAATTTCAATTAGATCTAAAATGAGGTATTTTGTAATACTGTGTAGTTTACAGTGAGTTCCAAAAACAAAAAGGAGAGAGACTGAAAAATCAGGTGGCTCATTGTTATCCAGTTCTTTCAAATAAAAAAAACACTCTCTATGTACGTTATTCTATGTGACATTCATTTTCCAATTATTACTCAGGGTTTTGTTTTTCTATAAATAGTTCATCCCTCTGCAATAAGCATATATATACCTATTTGTCAGGCTGTTATATATGTTAAACATTCTCTGCATCATTAGTCACAGATTCTAGGCTAGAATGACTCACCATCTTTCCTTATCTAAAATATTAGCAAGTGTAAGACCATCCTTAACTAAAATTATTCACACTCAGAATAAGACACTAGTAATAAAACTTAATCTCAAAAAACAAAGCTGTGTTTAGAAAGCAAATTAAAACTTTTGATCACAAAGCTTTTTGTATTAATATTGTATTAATAATAGTCCTTTGCACTTATGTTTTATTAAGTAACAACTAAGTGTCAGATGGAGAATTGATAAGCTAGGCTATGTGGAATATCTAGTAAACATTTAAAGTTAAATAAACATGAATAAGACCAAAATACTAACTCTCAATCTCATACGAACACTTATATTTTATATATTCCGTAATAGATTTGAAATGTATTGTATTTTTTTTTTTTTATAAAAACTGAGTGATGTTATACACTTAAAACCCAAACAAAGGACAAACATCATCTTAAAAACTATTTCTGAATGAACCTTTTTAAAAAGATACTGTGGGGAGAAAATTGATGCACAGGTGTACTTTTGGCATATAAAATGTAAAATGTAAACATTATCTCTTTTTATCCATAGCACTAAATTAGCTTGCCAATACACCCTCTAAGCTTTAATAACTGTTTTATTATTTCCATTCAGGTACTATTCATTCTAACACAATTATTTACAAAAAAATATAGTTTTTGAAATATATTTTGTCACCAAGGAAAATGAGGAAAAATCCAGGACACCTATAGCCTTATCAAATTAGCTACTTGCAAATGCCTTGAACTCATACATTTTACATGTTTTTTTAATAAATGTTTATATGCATTCTATTGACTTAATAATTCATTAGTGCCAATAAGTAATATTTGCTGAATATGTAGCAATATTAAGAGTAATTTTAAGTGTGTATAAATTTACAAATTGGGCAATTGACCTTAGCATGTAGCTTATTTGATTGTAGTTATTAAACTAATTCATTATATATTTTGTTTATTAGCTCATGCAAATATTATTAAGTTGTCAGATCCTTTAATAACTAGGTTTGGGAACCTCTGTAAAAGGGCTATTAACTAGCACATTTTCATACAAACTATAACTTATCTTATACTTTAGTTCTTTTTAACTTACAAAACTTTGCAAAATGTGCAATTCTTTTCTTACCTTCCAGCAAGTCCCTTGCCAGACCTGGTTCAGCCCCTGTGGACCGAACAAAGTCTGACAGGACTGCGTCCATATCCAGAGTCATGTGATCATGTAGTGATGCTGCTTGTCCAGCAGCACGAGCAGGAACGTGGCAACTAAAATGCTTCCATCTGCAAAAGACAAAGGCAGAGAGAGCAACCATTAAACTCCACTAAATGATTCCTTATTCTACTAGGTGTCAATCAATGCAGTATCTTGAAGCATAGTATTTGAGCTTTAGTGACAAGAGAACTATAGTTTCAGTTTTAATTTGTCACCTAACTTATTAACTGTTGTCAAAGCAAAGAATTAAAGGCTATAAGGATACATCACACCGATAATAACACTGACAATGAATATATGCACACACAATCGACTTCATCATATACAAGCGGCCCCCAGGTTACAAATGACCCAACTTTCAAATAACCCCTATTTAAGAACGTGCTCCCAAGGCTTTTTGTATGATTTTTTTTTTAGTTCTGCTTGTTTGAATTAAAAGAAAGAGCACACGTACAAATCCGACTTAAGAACATTCTCAGGAACGTATCTTGTTCTTAAATCGGTGATCACACGTATACATTTTTGATCTACAGTTCCAGGTACATACAATACAGGAAGCATAGTCACATTAAAATATAGTGTGTGTATAAGTTATAATATCCAAGTAGAGTATTGCATAATATATTGTTACCTTTTTATTGGACAAATATTTAGTTAATGGGGACAAGCTTTTTAGGGAAGCAGTTATTTTTTACAAAACAAAAGCAATGCTGATTACATGATACAGATGATACCTTGGGAAGAGGTAGAAAGGAACCAGGAACAATGATGGAAGTAAACAGTCCTACCCTGGAGACAGGGTAATGGAGCATTGTAAATAAAATCAATGGTCAGAGAAAATATTTGAAGTGTGTTGGCTGAATGTATACAGTCAGAGCGAGATAAAGAGAGATACCACACACACTCACATAAATATACCTAAATGCGGGAGGTACCCGGGTTACAGATGACCCGACTTACAGAGGACCCCTACCTAAGAACGGACTCCCAAGGCTTTTTGTATGAATTTGTTTTTATGTTCTATTTGTTTGAATTAAAAGAAAGAACACAGTAGTTTCTGAAACATATTACTACAGTACAGGGGTATTATTATCATTACAGTAATACACTATATTATTATTACCACATATGACTCATTATAGTATTATTGTTATTATTATTATTATTATTCATTGGTGAATCACAATATACTTCAATACTGATTATTAATCTATCTATAAAAAAAAAAAAAAAATATATATATATATATATATATATATATATATATTAATAATTACTAAATTACTAGATTACTGGACATTCACGGCTGCTTCACTCTTCAGTTATGTATATAGATAGATAGATAGATAGATAGATAGATAGATAGACTATAACAAATGGCTAACTACTAACAGTGTAAAGAGCCGAAATAGGTAAATCGTTATAATAGTAAAAAAATTACATTATCTATGCTTGCTATCTTCCAGTACAGAAAAAAAAAGGATACTTTTTAAGAGGCAGTTACACAAATAGTCTTAATTGAGAGTAAAAACCAGAATCAATCTTCATAATGTAAAGGGAAGTGTAGTGTACTTTGCTAAATAGTGTCTATACAAAATGGAAATAAGTAGACAGTGACTGCTTACCGTGTGCAGCCTGTACCAAGCAGATCTAGCTCAGAGACCAACAATAGCTCCACTGGGTGACAATGACTCATTGCCCAACAGCAGAATAGCTGATGGAGTTTTAGTTATAGCTGCTAATATGCAAAACACACTTGTTTTTAACCTTTGATTGGAAGTTTCTATTCCTAACACTCATGCAACGGAAGAAATTGAAAGCAAGTGAAAAAGTAACCCGTAATTCAGAAATGAACAATACAGTTTTATTTTTTTCATGTAGGTCAAGACAGGAATTGGTTTGTTTTTGTAGGTTTGCGAATGTAAATCAGATCCACAGCGATGCAATGATGTGCAGCTATTGCACATAGAGTCAAGGGGATTTTAATGGGACTTTTTATATCAACTGTAACATATAGTTCATTATGTGAAAAGGATCCTAGTAGAATAAGAAAATAAAATATTTGCTTGTCATTTTATCCATTTTTTGCACCATCTTTATTATATTGTAAAACTCTTTAAAGAATACATTTTAAACATTAAAGTTTTTTGTATGAAAGATGAGGGGACGATACAAACTGAATTAAAACAGGTTAAAGGCTCATCTTTCTCGATCACTTACAACAGGGGTGTACAAGGTCGCTCCTGCTGGACCGCACACGGGCCTGTATTTGTGGATTTCTTTACGTGCACAGATGAGTCAATTAGGATTACTGAAGAAATGATAGTCTCACCTGGGTGCAGCAGGGCTATCCTCAAATCCAGGCCTGTGAGCGGCCCAGCAGAACCGAACTTGGACTCCTCTGATTTACAATATACCTTTGGATAGGAAAACTTGGAAATCTTTTTTTACTCATGCATGCTTATGTTCACTTTATTATATTACAGGCCTTTTTGAATGTAAAAACTATCTATGCAAACAAAAGATAAAGTGCTTACTGGGACATTAGATAACACATTCTTCAAATAGTTTCAATTCCCTTGGCACACTGATTATCTACACTTCTTATTAATAAACTAAAACAAACATTTCAGCAAAAAAAATTATAATTACAAATGTTGAATAATTTTCTGTTTTATATATGAAACTAAAGCAGTACTTCCTTATTTTGTTAACCTACCTAGGGACTACTGTTTGTACGGTCTTGTTGCGGAGTACTTCACTCATGTCTGACTCTCAGTGACCATATGGACGCAGCACGCCAGGCACATCTGTGGTTATGGTGGGCTCATCCATATGTTTTTTTTTAATCCAAGATATTGAAGTGGGTTGTCATTTCCTTCTCCAGTGAAGCGCTATTTTCCTCACCACGACAAGGTGGCGATCCAGAAGAGGTTGTACGGTCTAGTTTTTGAAGTTCACACCATCTGCCTTTTGTCACCTATCTCTTTACGTGTTGCTGTGGTCTATCACCTTCCTGGACCATCCTCTCAATTTCTTGATCACTTTGCTGCCTGGCTCCCTCACGTTCTCTCCTCCAATCATTCTTGGCGACTTTAACATTGCCATTGACACTCCCATCTCCGCTACTGCTGCTAAACTACTTTCACTCACCATCTCACAATAACAGCACTATTTTACATCTTTAATATCTACTCTGTCCTCTAACCCCAAACATTTGTTTGCTACTTTCAACACTCTTCTCCGCCCACCACCACTTCCCTTCCTGTCTCACAGATTTTGTCCGCCATTTTAAGCATAAAATTTAAAACATTTGCAACAAATCCTCCTCTCAACATGTATCACACACTCCCTCCTCTCAACTAACTGACAACACCCAGCCTTCACCCTTCCATAATCCCACAGCCATTATATACTCCTTTGACCTTGTAATAGAGGATGAAGTCTACAGCCTATTATCAACCTCTCGCCTTACTACCTGTCCTCTAGATCCTATTCCATCGCAGCTAATCCCTCCCCTCTCTACAATACATCTCTTCAACCTTTCTCTAACCACTGGCATGTTTCCTTCATCTTTAAAACATGCCATAATTAACCCATTCTTAAGAAACCCTCATCTGACACGTATTCTGCTACTAACTACTGCCCTATCTTTCTACTTCCCCTGGCTTCCAAACTGCTTGAGCGGCTTGTCTACAATCGCCTTACCCATTTGATCTCCTCCAACTCCCTTCTTGACACAAAAGTCACTAATGACTTGCTCATTGCCATATCAAAGGGTCACTTTTCTATTTTACTTCTCCTGGATCTCTCTGCTGCCTTTGATTCAGTTTATCACCCTCTACTAATCCCCATTCTCCCCTCCCTTGGAATCAGAGATATGGCTCTATCATGGTTCACATCATACCTACAAGATCGAACATTTAGCGTCTCCTTCTCCTCAACCTCTGTCTGTGGTGTATGCCAAGGTTCAGTCCTAGGCCCACTCCTATTCTCCATCTATACATCCTCACTTCGCACCCTAATAAAATATTTTGGATTTCAGTATCATCTCTATGTAGATGACACTCAAATCTACCGCTCAGTTCTTGATTTATCCCCCTCTCTTCTAGCACACGTCTCCGACTGCCTCTCAATTCTAATACATTCCATCATTATATCTCGTCTTGACCACTATCCCCACTTCAATCCATAATGTATAATTCATAATGAATGCCTCTGCTAGATTCATTTACAGTACTAAACATTCAGTGTCTGCAGCACCTTTTTGTCAGTCTCTCCTCTGGCTTCCTGTAGCCTCCAGAATAAAATTTAAAATCATGACCCTAACTTAGTAAGCCCTTAACAACACTGTATCCTCTTAACATCTCTGCTCTCATCTCCAAATATTTCCCCAGCCCCCCTCTTCGCTCTGCTAATGACCTTCTCCTTTCCTCCTCTCTCATCACCTTCTCTCACTCCCGCCTTTAGGACTTTTCTTGTGCTGCCTTCATTCTCTGGGCACTGCCAAAACATATCTTGCCAAATCAGGGTTGTCCAGTCTCCTTCATAACCTCAAAAAGTTATTAAATAATTTACTCCTGCATTGTCCATAAAAAGTTTAATCCCATTGTTGGCTGCATTAAAAAAATAGTAATCAATATAGTTGCAATTATTCAACTCCATAACACATTCAAGTTTGTTTCCGATGCTTTCAAGTTGAAGAAAAGGAACAATCTGACTTGGAAGAGAATATCACTAATATAGTTTGTGAAGTGTGCGTAACGTTCCCGGGGAGCGCATGCGCACATCACAAACTATTTGTACAGATTTCTCTACATGCTGCAGCCGCGCATGAGCACTGCGCAAGGAATGGGGGGACGGGGGAGGGACAGAGAGGGAGAAAGAGACAGAGGGGGAAAGGGAGAAAGATACACACAGGAGGGAGGAGGGGAAAAGATTTACAGAGATGGAAGGGGGAAAGACACAGGGGAGGGAGAGGAGGGTAAAGAGACCCAGGGAAGGGAGTTGGGGGGAAGAGACACAGGGAAGGGAGATGGGGGAAGAGATACAGGGGATGGGGGGCAAGAGACACATGTAATATTATACCGTCATTTATGATGGGTAAATGACTAGTTTCAAAATAAACTGTTTATTACCTCCATTGAATGTTAATGTCGGCAGATAAAAGTGATTTCATGGTAGATTATTTCTTAAAACTGCCAAGCCACGCAGGCAATAAATAGGTCCCATTGCTAAATTGTAGCATACACACAACACTGTATTGGATCAGTACCTTTTAACAAAATCTACTAGTACGAAGCACTTGGCTTCTAAATTCTAACAATTTAAAATTGTATCTATGTTACTTTTTAAGCAAGTATATTATGCAGTGTATATAAATACAGCTGCCATAATATATTAACATATGCAATTTACTATACCTGTATTTATATATTATTTTATACGGTACATTTATAGGAATAAGTTGTAACAATTTAAAAAATGTTTACTTTTTTTGTTCTTTATATACTTTATTATAATGAATTGTTATGATTTTGTTATTTTAACTGTCTCTTAAAAAAATATATGGTAAAAGAAGAAAAATGAATGCTAGGTCTTTATATTAAATGATTTAGAAATGACTGTTGTTATGCAGGATTTGACCTGACATTGATATAAGTACTGGATGTTTAGAAATATATGTAAAGGCTGCTTTGTATGAATCCTTTTATCCTGAGGTATTTTCTGCTGCAATGATATATCATGATGATAACAAGACAAGACACAGTATACCAGGCCACTCATACAAAAGAGTTTAATTTGTTTATTTAAATACAGATTAACAATAACATCAGTATTTGAAGCATTTTTAAAATGCCATTTGAAAATTAGGATTGCTTCTTCAAGCCGCTTCTCCTCAAACCTACTAGGTGTACAGAGTTTGAAAGAGAATATCCCAGGAGGCTGCTCGTTTTTTTCTGACCAGTGTAGGTGTGCCTACAATAACCACTACAGGAGCAGGGCAGATAAACAATGTTGTAATGACAAGAGATAAAGACTCTCATCAGGACAGTCCTCCTGAGCATATCCTCTCCCATACCTTAGGCACCTAATGGGAGATAAGAAAAGTATACCTGCTGAAATCTAAAAGCAGTAAACTTCAAATTAAAGTTTAAAAAAATACACTGATTTTTTTAGATTGTACAAAAGACCACTTTATGAAACATAACTACTGAGGAAGCCAATATGGAGACCCGGGTCCTAATCAAGACCTTTGGTCCATTACTTCCAGTCCACCACTGACTTTTGCATTTAATTTCTAAAAGATAAATAAACTACCAGCTTCATAATATTTTTTCCTATGACCCATCCACCATGTAAACTTCCTCCATGTACCCTTCAGAAGGCCATTGTATTAAAATTTGTATTCCAAAAATGTTATTTCATATATTCCAAACTTTGACTTGGACAAGCCATGCCCTATTCTTGCTCACTACAGGGTTTTATTTAAAGGAAACCAAAAGGCTCCATGTGTTGCAGTAACCCAACAACTACAAGGCAAAATAAGCAAGTTTACAATTCATTCTTAATAGTAAAAAACAAAAAGTCTAATATTACTCACATTTCCTAGCGGTAATCAATCTAATCTAAGCTCCTTTCTCCTACACCAAACAAAAACATTTTATTGATTGCTACAACTACTAATATTTCTTCAGCAGCATGTTAATATTCATCCTGTGGAGATCTTTCCCTGACTGACTATGGCACTTGCCTGTTACAGATGGCTTCCTATATGGCCATTCTGCAACTGCATTGTTCATTATATGGGTTATTTATTTATGATATATAATATGTAAACAATTTATTATCATTCCAATATTTATATAAGGGCGCTCATTGCGAGCCTCTTCCCTGATGTACTTTTGGTTGTGTGAGCACCTTCGGCGCTCACTGCAAGGCCCACGCTGAGCGCCTTTGGCGCTCATTGCGAGGCTCTCCCCTCGTGTACTTTTGCTCGTCTGAGCACCCTGGGCGTTCATTGTGAGCTCTGCGCTGAGCGCCTTTAGCAAAGCAAGTCTCTACTTTGATCTGTTTGTCTTTATATAAATACTAGCGAATTGCCCGTCAAAAAATGACGGCAATGAAATTGTAAGGTAGCTAATGCTGTTTGGTGTGTAATCATGAAATATATAATACATTAATAAATTAATATGCTTTACCTATTTTGAAGCATTGTGTTGAAGAGCTGGCAATCTGTTTTGATGTTGCTGCAGCATTAGTGCTGTGGAGCTGCTGTGTAAGCGTGCTGAATGTGTGGAGTGTAATACTGTGCGTGCGCGAGACCAAACCGTTAGCATAGTCGTGTACTTCCGCATTAGCGTAAAATGGCAGGTAATGTGTGGTATGCATCTTAGCGGAATATCCGTAGGTGTTTTGTGGTGTTTTGCAAGTTTCTTGTGGTGTTTTGCGTGTTTACAGTGCTGTAGCCTCATTTTCGTTTTGTTCGGCGGCCATTTTTTCTCTCGCTTAGCGAATTTTTTAGTGTCTAAACGCTTTAATTTTGAGTTAAATGAAGGTGTAAGTTGTTTTTTTTTGAGGTCCTGGATGCTCCCTCTTGCTGTAGGTAAGCTTTTTATGTATGTGTTGTGTGTATTTATTGTGTTTTGAATTTTGTAATGTTCGCGTCTGATTGTTGCAAGGTCGTAATGTGTGGTAACGTGTCTCGTATGTTATTTGTTGCGAGGTAAAGTTTGCGAGGGTTGTAGTATGTCGTGTTGTTTGCGTGGTCGCGCTTGTTGTGTGGTTGTTTGCGTTTAAACATAAATTTTGCGAGTTGCTTTGGCGCTCCATGCCAGCAACTGAGGCCCTCGCCTGCAGCCCGCGCGTTTCGGCCATTAAGTTTGTATTTTTTGCGGGTCGTATTTTGTTTTCTGTAAGTCGCGGTTTCCTTTTCAAAGTGTTACGAACAGTACATTTTTTAGGCGATTTTTTCAAAGTGCTACGGGTCTCGCACTGTTAATTGTGTATTTGAGTTTTGTGTTGTTGTGTAGTCCCGCGGGTCGTAGGTATGACGCTTAATGCGTACATTGTCCTAGGGATGAGCGCCTCTACAAGTGCAGTGTCAGTGGCTGTCATTGAAGGAATGTCTAACTGAGAGGCACTGTGAAAACCTTAAACCTCATACATTTCCTTCACAATGCTTGCAGATGCAGGGGATGCCTTTGTTGACCTGAACTGTACCTAAAACAAAAATAACACCTACAAAATAAGGACTTATAAAAAGATAGGGACTGCAGCATCTCTTCTCAACAGCATTCCTCAGTGACTACCAATTGGTGAAGTGTTCAACAGAACCCTACATGTCCACAGAGAAGGGGTTCATGGACCATGTGATGGGAGGTAGCCATCTGCATACAATATATCACCATCACATAGGCCAAGATCCAAGACTCTATAGCCAGGCTAGATTAGGAGTGCTGTTAAGAAGGCACAAAACATATGTGCAGCCCCTACATCCTCCTCTGTCTAGCATCAGGGCCCCAATCTACCGTGGGTGGCTGCCATCTCACAGATGCTGGGGGTGGCGGGGTCAAGGGGTAGGCACGGGGGGCGGGGGGGGGGGGGGATTGAGGAGGGGCAGGCTGCTCCAACTCCTGGACCTGCGTGCTACTTTGGAAGAATCTACAACACAGTCAACACATGTGTGTGTGCAACACAGCTTTATTATCTCTCCCCTTGTCAATCATTTTCTGGGACCCCACTTTTCATTGGCTCAGAGGCCTGTGTCGCACTCTGTAGTTACGGGATTTGGTTATAACCGCGGACCACATCTATTCCAGCCTACTGACAGCTTGCGGGATCGGGAAAAGTTTACGGGCTTGCGGCTCCGGTTGAATGTAATTGTTCTGTAACTCCAGCAGACTTCAAGCCCGCAGACATACGGAATTTAATGGGGCTCCATATGAGGCAGCTTATTATTTGAACAGGAAAGCATAGTGTCAAAAAGGTCATGTTTGCAACATTGTATCAAATAAACTGTTATATGGTTATAAACAGTAACGGAAAAAATGACCCCATTCTATTTGTCCACAGTGGATTCCCCTAGTGTTAGATCTGTACAAGTCTGGTCTCAGCCTGTGCACCATGTTACATTTCTATCCAGACTTACAATATTGGTGCATAGTCCAGCAGAGGGTGTATATTTCAGGCTAATATGAACACATTATCAGTGCTAGCTCTTCACAGTATGCGTGGGTTGCCAGTTCCTTCTCCAGTGGGCCACAGCATGGTACCTCCTCGCCCACATATATCCCGCTACAGTCACTTCATCTCTAAAACAGTAGGTGCATTTAATGTGCTTCTAAACTGCTACACTTGTGATTTGGTATTCAGAAGGAGTGTGCATCTCCAGACCTCAAGGCCTTGAGAACGATCACATTTTCTGTCCACAGATAAATACATTCTAATGGTTCAGATCCTGATTGATTTATCTGTAGTTGACTAAGAGATCCTGAAAATATGACTCCAGCCCCTGCAACCTGGAGTAAGACACGCCTGGCAGGTAAGGATGAAGTGTCTATGTGAGGATGATGTGCACAGTTGGGTTTGGTATGGAGTGTACAACAATGTGTTACCCTGGTAAATGTAAGAACCAACATTCTCCACCACTGCTCCAACAATCACATTTTTACCAGCCATCATGGGTGTAAGAACTGGGTGGGAGGGGGGGACAAATCCCCCCAGATTTTTCTGTGTTTGTATGCATGTGTATATATAAGCTATTTTATGGCCTGTGTATACAATGAGCTATATCCCCCCCGAATTATTCTGGCTCTTTCACCCCCTGCCAGCCATTGACTCTTCCCTTTGGTTCTTGCAGAAGACTTTTACACAATCAAACAATGGAGTCCACTAGTAAGCAGAGAAATGCGTATACACTTCTTAATGCCACCTAAAAAAAAGACTCAAATATAGAAAGCAGAGTCTTCTAATTTGTAGCAAAGTACTGTCCATTAAGCTCAAGAAAACACTGATACCTTTTGTAGCATCTTCCATTAAAGGACTATTAACGTATCATGTTTTATAAAGACCATGCCATATGAATGTGCTAGTTTAAAATTTTACTTTATCAGCTGCAAAAAACTTGCTTTTGTTTTTATTTAATATTTGGAATTCACTAATAATTAAATGGTTCTTTGGGTTCTTAGAAAATACTACCATTGTGAATTGAAACTGGATAATATTGCTACAGAGGACCAAGCCCCAGTAGGAGAACTCTCCTCCCTTCCAACTACAGAAAAACTAGCTATCCAAGATAGTAACACCCATGGTACAAGCAGAGTCATTATTATTTTATTAATCTTTATTTGTATCGCGCCAACATATTCCATAGCGCTGTAGGGGATAAGGACAAGGAAGAATACAATGTTAACAAACTGCAGAAAAAGGGAGGCCCTCAGAAGATTTTCTCTAAAAATGCTTTTATTCTCATGGCTTATATTAGCTGCTATAATTGTTATTTTGTCTCATACTTCCTAAACTTCAGTGGTCCATTAATTATTATGTTGTATGCATACCAGACCTATCTAAGATAAATCTGTGGAGGCCATGCTATAGACCATATTCAGCCACTAAAATATATAATTACTAGGAAATTGTCTGTCAAAACTGACAGGTGTAAAATTGATAGGCTAGCCATGCTGTTTGCCACACAATGCCAGGCTATGTGCCCTCTGAGCACCTTTGGCGCTCATTGCAAGCCTCTCCCCCTGTGTAGTTTATAGGCCCCGCTCTTGAGTGTTACTATCTTGGGTTGTGTTACTGGCTTGGGTTTAATGTTAGTGGCTTGGTATAAGTGTTACTGCTTAGGGCTATTTTTTACATCCTTCGAGCTAGTTTTATGTCCTTGGGCATCATTTTCGTTGCGTTTTTTCAGGAGCCATTTGTTTTCTCGCTTAGGTGATTTTCGATTGTAAAAAAAAGGGCTAATATGCATCAAATTAACTTGCAACCTCACTCACAGGCTTCCTGCCTCTCCCACTGTGGTGTGTGTGTAAGTTAATTTGAGGCATAATTGTTGTTTTTTTCCAGGTCTTTTCAGTCCTGAAAGTCCTAATTTTGCAAGGCGCACAGTGCATGTACGGGTTTCAGTCCTAAGTTGTACGGGTCGTAAGTCCTGCGTGCCTCAACTGCTCGCCTCGCTTTGTGAGGCTTGTAGTTGTGGCTAAGTCCCATGGGCCTGGCGATGACCGCCTTATTGCAGACTGTCCTGCGTGCCTCAACTGCTCGCCTCGCTTTGTGAGGCTTGTAGTTGTGGCTAAGTCCCATGGGCCTGGCGATGACCGCCTTATTGCAGACTGTCCTGCGTGCCTCAACTGCTCGCATTGCTTTGCGAGGCTTGCAGTGCAATGAGTACCTTCGGCGCTTATTGCAGCCTAAGTCCCACGTGGTAAACGGCTCGCATTGCGTGTGACCAACATCGTAAGCGTTCCGCAAATTGACTACTATTTATATGATTATACAGCACTTTAAAACAAATATTTTATGGATTACAAATGGCCAATTTAAATTTACCTAAATCAATCATATTATATAGCTATTAGGAATATACTCACTGAATATAGCTACTATATAATTGTAAAATAATTTCTTACAGCAAAGGTTTATCAAAATAAGGATGAAGACTTTATTTAAAATGTAGGAAATAAGGATGTAGACTATATATAAAGAAAGATGATGTCTATAACAGAATATTAACAGCTTCCTAGCAGGAGAGACTCACAGTAGGCAGACCCAAGGGACCCATGTGGCTGACACAGGACACAAATCAGAATATTGCACTGTAAAGCAGTAATGTGACTACTCAGCATTACACAGCAGTAGACTGGAGCTGACAGTAACAAGTGCAGCCCAATCATGGTTACAATGATTAATGCCATCTGTATAGTGGAACCAACACCTGGCTGTGGAGAGATCATATCCTCTGATAATGCACATCATAACACATATCTAATAAGCAGAATGACAGAAAATTGTGAATTCAAATTTAATACACTTCAAATTCAACTATGAGTTTAGGTAAAATGATAACTGTACTCTCTCCAGGCAGCACCCTGGAACTGCCTAGTGACTGCAGCTTTTTGACCGAGGTGCGTGCTGGGTAGCCATTGGTCAAGTTATAATTGTGGGTGGGAATTAGCTGGTTATATAGGGGGGTAATTTCCCGCCTTTAGGGTACTTAACTGTTAATCAGAGCAGAGCTTCCCACCCTCCCTCCCGGTGTTTATGTATTTGTAAATATGTTTATATTGCCACAGCTTGGCGGGGGTGCTGCATCACCTTAGGGCAGAGCTCAATTAGCTGGGAAGGTATCCGGTCTGGGCCAATGCCAGAGGTCTCTTGGGCACGGGGTTCCATAGGGCCTCTGGCTAGGGATGAGCTCCGTCCTGAGGAAGGTATGCAGCCCCAGGTTTAGGTCAGGTTATGGTAGCTGTTATGTTATGGTTAATAAAGCTGTGGTCTGTAATTATACCGATACATCAGGTGTTGTATGTTTATTTGGGTGATGTTTTTTTTTAGTATAGGCGGACCAAATCACACATGCGGAGGTCAAGCAATGTAATACGCCACTAAGTATTCAAGCCCCTTAAAACATTGTCTGCATTGCAAAGGATGGCTGTAGTTGTAGAAAAACATCTATAAAGTATGTATCAAACTAACAAAATTAGTAGCCGTATAAAAGCAGACATTTTTTTAGAGAAAATTTTAACTTTTGCAGACTACATAAAGTTCGATCTTATCTGACTACTGTGCTTCCTAATAGCTTGGCGCGGCAATAGTGGAGTGATAGGTTAAGGAAGAGAGAGTGAGAAAGAAGTGAGGAATTAGTTAAAGTATTAGATCTTTTGTAATTTAACACCCGCCCTCTTTCCTCGCACATGCTCAGAAGCAGGCAGTTGAAGGTAAACTGCAAGCCCTGTTCACAAAAAGAACGACCCTCTCCAACATAAAACCTTCAAGAAAGGGAATGAATGCCTCCAGGGAACAGCAGTCTCATAACATCAACTTTTACAAATCTGTCACTCCTGTGGGAGAGTATCTAACTCACAAAATGCATTGATAATTATTATTATTAATGTTTATTTGTAACGCGCCAACATATTCCGCAGCACTATACTTGCGTTATGATCAAGGCAAAACAATATTAACACATTACAAAAAATGCAGGGCTTTCCCCAAAGACTGAAAACTCACAAACTTACAATCTTGATGCAGGAAGTTCTGTTGAAAAGGCTGGTGATGGCATATTTTTGTGAGGAGCCTGCCCTGAAAGGAAGTAACCATACTAGCAGGCATTTATATGCGTTGAGATGACTGTCATCAGAGGAGGAAGAAACAGAACTTGTAGAAACAACCTGCCTAGCAAGTGTATTTTTGGCCTCCCCTAAATATTCTCTTCTAAAATGGCAGTCTGCATGAGAGAATACTTGAAGAATGGGGAGGTTCTTGGTTAAATAAACCAAGTTAAAACATTTATACAAAAGAAAACAAGTACACAAAGAGCCCCTTTAAGTGTGTCTTCAAGGATAATTAACAACATTGATGTGCAATATCTTCTAATAAAATGTTTTGAAGATTTTATGATCAACATGGCACAGCCTATTTCCCCATATAAATAATCCATGTTCACTGTTAAATGGCAAGATACAACTCAACTTTGGTTTCTTTTATATGAAGGAGCACAACCAGAGAAGCATATGTCTGTATGTAAAAGCGAGAAACAATTATATATAGATATTTTTCAGTCACTGATACTTAGACTTTACTTTGTAATCAGATTGTCTCAACAGACAAAGGAAAATCTAATTATAGCTGCAATTCTAAACTGTGGTAGTTAAATATGTTTTTCTTTGCAAGTCACATCATCTGCCCTTCTAAAATATAGACTTACTGTAAAGATGAAAGTAGTATAATATTTATGCAAATATGTGTACATGGATATATAAAATATATCAATATATAAAATCAACTTATGTTTAGGTGGAACTTCCCCTTTAAAGGGACTCTACCACCTTAAAATCAAGTTGTTGCTTTTTTAGGTTATTCGTGAAGACCTTTTAAAAATATAATACATTGTACTAGCTATGTTTCCACAGTAGACATTGATTGGAAATGAAGTATTATTTGAACTACATTGTTATGCAAATGAGCATCTTGTAAATGCCATCTTTGATGTGCTAATTAGAATCACAATCTCCTTGTCTGTCTCTGATGTGACCAAAACAATGACTCCCAATGTTGTAATTAGTTAGAACATATCCCCACCCTTATCAAAGTACCCTACAAATTAGCCGCAAAAATAATTCTGTATTTCTCAGGAAAAATTACTGTGGAGACAAAAATCTAGTACAATGTATAGCCAGTTTTTTGTGCTCTTTAAGAGGAAACTAACTTCCAGTTGGGTTGAGAGTATGCCTTTAATGCCCTCTTAAAATCCTATTTCAAGCATTATCTTACTAATGCATTGACACAAATTAAGACTGTTGTAATGTATACCGTTGAGTGTGCTGTCATACTGTGATACACATTTTTGTAAGGCTTACAGCTGTCACTTTGTCATAATTATTATGCATGATTAGCAAACATAAGGGATTTAATGTTACATAGGACACAACAAAGATTTCAAATATTAAATACTTTAAAACTATGGCTAACAACATCCCATTACTTATTCTTACTGTAATCTTGTAATTGTTAGGTCAGTCAGCCTCATACTAAAATACTTTTTAAGGATTTATATGTGTGCTTATTACTCATTGGGGGGCTTGTATATGCAAAGAATGGTTGTAGTGAGTGGATGGAGGCTGAGAACAATGTCCAGCATTCTATCTGCCATGTACTTCAAATACTCTGAACATGTTTAAGGCACAAGAGAGTAATTAGCAATGATTGAGATCTAACACAAACATAACATGTCAAGCTTGAGGGGAAGCTTAGAAATGTTGATTGACAGACATAAATTGCAAACTTCGAAGTAAGTTTTTCATAAGAAAATGTAATTATTCCTATTACATTTGAAATTATTTATTTGTCCCTTTAAAAGGCCCATATCATACTCTTATATTCAATCTGTGTGCAGTTGACACGTAATTTCCCAATTCAAAATTAAATATGGAAATGGTTCATAATACAATAAGGTAGAAAACATCTGAATAGCCTGAATATACAATTATTTTATACATCTCAGCTGTACAAAAGTTATGTGACATTACGTTTTAACCAATGGTAAGTACATGGATTGATTACAGTCAAAAACACCAAAATGGCAATATTATTATTATTATCCTTTATTTCTAATGTGCCAAAAACAATTTGAACACAATGTAAAAGAATAGAGAGCCCTACTCAATAAGAATAGTAAAAGGCTGACACAAAAGTGTATTGAGTGATAACGTGTTAATGGATACACACTTCCAAAATAACTGGATAACTGCCATTAATTATACTGTATATTTATACATTAATAAAATACTCTGTCTGGGGGTGATAAACATTGCAAAGTCAGATATAGCATAATGTAGTATTCAGAGACAAAGGGTCTATACCATGGGAATGGAGAGGATTAAATCATTTATTTATTCAAAACTTTATATTTTGTAATGCATCACTATAGCATGGGAAGTACTTATACATTTGTATGAAATATATTTGCTAATACATAATCAAGGGGGAATGCAAGAATAATTTTAATAATACTACAAGCTAAAAATAAAATAAGTAGAGTCAAACACCTTCAAAAATATTGGAGAGTATCATATAGACTGGATATTCCAGAATAGGATTTCTAAATGGAGAAATTGATACATCCCATTTAACTATAGTAATTTTGCTTTAATGGCAAAGTTGCATCGGATGACAAATACTACCTTGGATAATTATAGTTTCAAGTTTTCCATAGGAATTAACTAAAGTTGGAATAATAAATTACTAGCCCCAAATCCAATACATAAATAAATAAGAATTTGACCAGTAGTTTACCATTACTGAGAAGCCATGACAGCAGAAGCTGAAGGTGAGCAAATTAATTATTGTTTAGAAGGAGAGTCACCTTCCATTAAAACATCAGGTAACTCCAATTCTGGTGATCAAAGTCTTTTTTGTCCCTTTTCCTGGTGGTTTACTAGCTCTCAATTTAGCAACAATTTAGCAATGTTGTCTTTTTCTGTCAGATTTTCATTAATTTTTTACTAATATTGAGTTTTTGGATTAATATAGGAGCAATTGTTTGCCTAAAAATGTTACTAATATTGGCTTTGATAATATAGGCGTTGATGACATATACACATTTGTGTAGTGTAATGTAGCTGCCCCCACACTGAGTGACTTGGTATGGGGGTCCCGGGGGACCAGCGTAAATAGAAAGTGGCACCGAGTAAGCTGTCATGGAGACTCTTATATGCAAGTGCAACTTTAATGCAGTAAACATATCTCTACAACATTAAAGGGCAAACTATTTCACTTGAAGGGCCTCAAATATGTATATTTAACCCAAAGTAATATGGTAAAAATTGCTGCAGAAAAGGAGTTAATTGGGATATAAATATATATTAATGAGAGGAAGTATTTAGGAGCAAGTACAGCTTTATTTGCTTGTATTAGAGACAGATTATTGTTGCTCTTCCACTCCAAAAAAAAAGGTTGGGGACTAAGTGGGAAATGTCTAATGGATACATGTGGTCCCTGGGTCGTCTCTTGCCCACCACTGCTCCACAGGCTAAGAAACACTTTTCCTGGTTTCTGTGTTTTTTCTCCCGTTTTTAATCAGAAATATTTACAATGTGTATAGAATTAAAAAGATCTTATTTTATATTATATTTATATCAATTATATTTGGGGGTTTATAGCATACTCCTACTAATATTCTTTTGAAATTTGCTGCTCCGCTATTTAACTCTACCCACAAACATTCAACATTATCACTAGTTCCAGCATAAATATCTTCTCTGACTATAGGCTTAAAATTCAGGCTTAACATACAGACAAATCCCTCCTCCTCTTTTACCGTTGCCCCTATCTTTCCTTAATAGGTTTAAACCATCCAGATTAACAGTCAGTCATGAGAATCATCCCACCATGTTTCAGTAATACCTATTAAATCCCATTTCTCCACTGCTAATAATTCGATTAGGCAAGCTTCTGGCATTAGCAAGCATACACCTTATGTTATGAGTCTGTACTTCTGGAGTGCCTGCCACTATACTTGAGTTACTTAGCAGTACCTCCCTATTGACTATACTAATCTTCACCCCATCTCCTCCCACATGACTAGTTAATTAATTCCTCACCCCATCTACACTTACTACCCTTTACTTCTGTCTATTACCTCCCCTCCCCCCCACCTATTACTTTAAAAACTCCTCCAGCCTTTCTACCATCCTTTCCCCTATTACAGCAGCTCCCTCGTCATTAAGGTGCAATCCATCCCTGCTATAGAGATTGTACCCAAGTGAGAAGTCAGCCCAGAGCTCTAAAAACCCAAACACTTCCTTAATGCATCACTTTTTTAGCCACGCATTAACCTCCCTAAGCTCCATATGTCTCCCTGGGCTAGCACATGGCACTGGCAGTATCTCAGAAAATACTACTTTGGATGTCCTTCCCTTAAGCTTATTCCCTAATTCTCTAAAATCATTCTTTAGGGCACTCCATCTTCCACTAACTTTGTCATTGGTACCAATATGTAGAAAGACTGCCGGTTAATTTCCAGCCCCTCCCAAGAATTTATCTACCCGATCCACATGTGTATGAACAAAGTCCACAAATTCATATTTAGTGACTCCAATACAAAAACATCAACAGTTTTCATCACATATATAGTTGTGAGCGTACGAGTTGTTGCTAACGCTGCGGGCTCGCGAAGCGAGGGCCTTGGCTCGCTATGGGAGTCGCGGCCCTCGCGAAGCGAGGGCCTTGACTCGCGTAGCGAGCTGCGGCCCTCACGTAGCGAGGGCCTTGGCTCGCGCAGCGAGCCAAGGCCCTCGCGAAGCGAGGGCACTGGCCGAGGGTCTCAGTTGCTGGCATGGAGCGCCGTAGGCTCCATGCCAGCACCTGAGGACCTCGCGAAGCGAGGGCCGCAGTTGCTGGCATGGAGCGCCGAAGGCGCTCCATGCCAGCAACTGAGACCCTCGGCCAGTGCCCTCGCTTCGCGAGGGCCTTGGCTCGCTGCGCGAGCCAAGGCCCTCGCTACGTGAGGGCCGCAGCTCGCTACGCGAGTCAAGGCCCTCGCTTCGCGAGGGCCGCGACTCCCGTAGCGAGCCAAGCCCTCGCTTCGCGAGCCGGCAGCGTTAGCAACAACTCGTACGCTCACAACTATATATGTGATGAAAACTGTTGATGTTTTTGTATTGGAGTCACTAAATATGAATTTGTGGACTTTGTTCAAGGCGCTCCATGCCAGCAACTGCGACCCTCTCAAACTTCACGTCGCAACCCAAACAGCACGACACACACATTACGACACTCGCAAACAACATACGACACACGTTCACACACATTACGGCCTCGCAACACTCGGACGCAACTCGCGAACATTACAAAATGTAAAACACAATACATACACACAGCACATACATAAAAACCTTACCTACACCAAGAGGGAGCACCCAGGACCTCAAAAATGCAACTTAGACCTCGATTTTACTCGAAATAAAAGAGTTTAGAGACTAAAAAAAAATCTAAGCGAGAGAAAAAATGGCCGCCGAACAAAAGGAAAACGAGGCTACAGCACTCTAAACTCGCAAAACACCACAAGAAACTCGCAAAACGCCACAAACGACCTACGGATATTCATACCACACAGTGCACACATTCACCACGCTTACACAGCAGCTCCACACCACTAATGCTGCAGCAACATCAACACAGATTGCCAGCTCTTCATCACAAATAGGTACAGTATATTCATTTAGTAATGTATTACATATTTCATTATTATACACCAAACAGCATTAGCTACCTTACAATTTCATTGCCGTCATTTTTTGACGGGCAATTCGCTAGTATAGTTATAATTTCATGTTTGCCTATTGTGTTGCCTATTGAGTTATATGCAAAATCTGTGAGAAGTTTGACCAGTAATAGTATAAGGAAACTCCACTGTTAAATCCTACAGTTAAAATCAAATAGCATGTTCAGATTCAACACACTCTATGAGGACAACAAGCATACATGCTATAAAAGAAAGGCCAAAAAATATCCAATATTAGCACCAGCTTGGAACTATCCATATTTTGGGGATGTATGGAATGGATTATAGTCACCATCAATGGGGAATGTTTCTATTCAATTACTTGTATCAATAGACACATATGATATACCTCTGAGTAAAAGAGCTGCTATGATTTATTCACTTATTCGCTTTTAATATTCTGATAAGTCTCAATATAAGGACTAACATTATATGAGTAATTTACTCTTTTAAAGAGAAGTGTTCTACAAATACACTGTGTTATGGCCCTTCAATCACTTTTTAAAATGAATACATTTGTCAAACACAAGTAAAATGGGGCGAAGACCAATCAAATAAATTAGACAATTCAAATGTAATTAATTAAAAACCTAATACAATGTATTCTTCCTCTTAAACAGATAAATGTGTCAACTCTATAAAGCTAGCATTACCTACATCTAGTTGAATGCTTCAATAAATTCAAGTAATTATTTACTAGCTTTGATGTCCAATCAATTGCCATAGAATAATAATATCATACACTTATGGTCTAGGTACTTCCATTAAATAATGGGTAGCAGCTGTTCGCATTCAACCAGCAAAAATGTGGTCCCTTGATACTTACTGTTAGTCACAGGGGCCATAAAGGACTTTGGAGCAGATTAAACCAATTGTAATGAAGCTTTTACTTACTTTCATTAGGCTCTGAATGAGGTTGCATCAAGAAAAATACTTCATGCGGGTAACGTGCTGTACTGTAGAATTTTGCTTTCCATAATGCTTCTTGGAATAACTTCTCCAAGTAATGAAAGAATGTTTTGTGTCAGACGAGATTTCTTAAAAAAAAAAGTAAAATAAATATCATTAAACAATAATACTTAGGAGGCATTTATATCTCTTAAATGCAATCCTTATCTTGCCACCAAACTGGATCCATACTATTATTAAATATATTCTGCACAATATCTATAACTATATATATATAAATTGTGCACAATAATACGAAACCCTGTTGTGTCTCTTGTTATATATGATTATATTTATCCCTAGTAGCACCCTATTAGTTCATTCTACTTGCCTAACCTTGAGCTACCTTTTGTTCTAATTTTTGATTATCAATATCTATAACACAAGATTTTTTGATATGCGATACAAACAGAATTAGTAACCATAAAGCCACAAAACTGATCGCTTTTCTAAACCTGTGTTATAGCAACAACAATTGAGACTCACTAACTGAAAACCGATTACAGGATAGTGGTATTGGACTTTGTTTGCCTGTCCTTGAGTATAGTGTTACACAATGTAGGTTCGTGCATCTTCCCTGGCAGAAGCTAAACAAGTATTAATGGAATAGCCATGGACATAACATGTCAGTAGGTTAATGAACGTCTGGCATTACTACTTTGAGAGGTAATTTGCATGTAATATAAACAATATTTCTACTCCACATGATGTAAAATGTACTGTTTTACCAGTGTCACTAGTTTCGCTATAAACCACAAGAGGCAATTATTTTTCACCGTGGCTCCCTTAAAATATTTGCAATTCCATGCTACAGCTATACCACTGACTCACATGAATATTAAAATACTTTTTCAAGAAAATAAAACTCATTGTTGAAAGTTTGAAATAAATTGAAATGGAAAGATTTAAATTAGCTTAGTAGTCTTTAAAATACAAAATACTGTAATGATATGCTCACTATAGTCCTTCTTTTGGAGGAAATTGACTATTTTAAACTTAAAGTTGTCCCCTGGTCCTCTCAACAAACTAAATGTCCTACGGACAGGACATTCCAACCGTTAAAGGACCACTGTGGTGCATTTATAAGTAAAGCTGATATGTATATTTGTTGGGCATAGACTATTAAAAACAGTAAGCAGAAAGCCCAGTATAGGGGGTGGGACCATGACAGCATGAATTACATCATTGTCTCACCCCCCGGTAATATCATTTAATGGGGCCAATGGGCCAGCTGCAAGCAGCTTACAACAGAGCTGCCTTTACTTATGTGTAGGCAGGTACAAGCTCCATCATTGTCCAGTCCCCAGGCAGAGCTGATAAGGCACAGGGAGGAGGAGAGAAACAGCTCTGCCTGTGGGGAAACACATCATTTAAAAAGTATTAACTTTTGTTTATTATAAACTGCCCACCAGACGAACATATGAATTTTACTATTATTTCCATGTCTTTGCTCAAACTGCTTTAAAATTCAAGTAAACAGACAGAATCCCTAACTGTGTTTAGTAGAATACATATGTCTTTATAGCAATGTACACATATGAAGCATTTACTTTTCTACAATAATATTTTAATATAACATTTTAATCAAACTAGTATTCATTGGTAAACAACCATAGCAAATATATACCGTAGTTCTCTCAAGAAGCAGCACACTCACACATTCGATAGACAAGATATAAAAAATGTCATTTAAAAAACAAAGAAAAGAAGAACAAAGAAGCAGGAAAACTGCTACCAAGCATTTATTTTAAGAAAATGTTATCACAGTAATTTAAATACAATTGAATACATATATATTCACATTTAATGCATACTCAATAGGCACATTCACAGCACATAAAAACTAAAATGATGAAAGCAAAAAAGAAAATGTCTACACAATTCTACACCACAGCCTCACCACAGTCCTGGCCATGAACAATGGGAAAAGCAAATTGCAACTACAATGTTTGTTTCACTTGACAAATTTAAGGAGGCCCATTTCGGCTTTTATAGTTGGGCATGTGCCCATTAGGTATGTAATGCATGTCAGTATAAGTGTAATTAAAGAACATTTGAGTATCTAAGAATTTTTTTCATCCATTGGTATTTGGTACCCAGGACACGAAGCTGGCTGCAGCTTTTCCAGTTTAACAAGACTGGATTCAAGATAGATACATACTTACAGTCGAATTGTGATAATAGGGTTGAACTGATTAATACACTTTTATCAGTGGCGGAGCTAGAGAATGAAGGGCCACGGCCCTCTTAGCATTCATCCCTACATGACAACCAGTTATTGTCAGTAGCCATCCGCTCTCAGCATTCATCCCCACACAGCACCCAAACCTCTCAACACCCACTTCTCTTAGTACCAATCCCTATATCCTCTGCACCCACCTCATCCTGCCTATATTTTGCTCTGTCATCATCCCCCCTCTCCCCCCCCCCCCCCCGCCCCCAGCGAAAGGCCCCGGAGCACGGCACCACTGATAGCTCAGCCCCTGAATCACATATATAGTTGTGAGTGTGCGAGCTGTTGCTAATGCCTGCGGGCTCGCGCAGCGAGGGCCTCAGTTGCTGGCATGGAGCGCCAAAGGCGCTCCTTGCCAGCAACTGTGGACCTTGCAAAACAATACGAGACACGTTACAACCAATAACGACCTCGCAAAAATCGTCAGCAACCCGCGCACATGAAAAAATTAAAAACACAAGAAATACACACAACACATACATAAAAAGCTTACCTACAGCAAGAGGCAGCATCCAGGACCTCAAAAACTGAAGTTACACCTTAATTTAACTGAAAATAAGATTCTCTAAGCGAGAGAAAAAATGGGCGCCGAAAAAAGCGAAAACGAGGCTACAGCAGTCTAAAGACGCAAAACACCACCAAACACCTACGTCTTTGCCGAAAAACACCTACGAGATTAAAAAACAAGGACGCCACCCGCGCGACCCCAAACACATTACAAACACAATAAATACACACAACAAACATATAAAAAGCTTACCCACAGTAAGGTGGTGCACCCAGGACTTCTGGAAGTAAAGTTACACCTCGATTTAAGTACAAAATTTCGGAGTTTAAACACCCGAAAATCACCTAAGCGAGAGAAAAAATGGCCGCTGAACAAAAGAAAACGAGGCTACAGGACTCTAAACACACAAAACACCACAAGAAACACGAAAAACACAACAAAACAGCTACGGATATTCCGCCACAGCCGCATACCACACATTAGCCACCATTTTAGAACAATAACGTATACAATGCGGAAGTACACAGCTACGCTAACGGATTTGCCTCGTGCATGCACACTATTACACTGCACACATTCATCACGCTTACACAGCAGCTCCACACCACTAATGCTCCACCAACATCAAAACAGATTGGCAGCTCTTCAACAGAATGCTTCCTGCATATATTACTTCAAAATAGGTAAAGTATATTACTTTATTAATGTATTATTTATTTTATTATTATACACCAAACAGCATTAGCTCACTTACAATTTCATTGCCGTAATTTTTTGACGATCAATTCGCTAGTTTTATAAGAATAACCAGTAATTTATCAGACCCTTTTTGAGTTAAACATCAGAATTGGGAAACAAAATTGTATATTCACTGGAATTAGTCAAACAAATATCACTGAAATATTTTCCTTTCCACTTCTCCTGTTGAATATGCTAATCCTCTAATGTTTTTTTTAAGTTTTTATTGTTGCTGAATAGTATGAATAATTGTTAATTTAGCATAAAATATTCTCTAGTGAAATATAAGTAAAAATCACTTAGACCAAACACTTAACAGTATAATTTCTTTGTACAAAATGCAATTTTCTTCTTGCATACTAACATAGTGTTGGAGAATTCCAGAGGCCCTTTAAATTATTTTGTATGCCACATAGATTAACAGAGGTTCTATAACCACACTGCTGGAAGTTGAACATTTACATAATAAATAATATATTGTTTTGTCCTCATGCGTCTGGAGTTACCAAACCAGGATCCTTGGCACAGAAATCCACAATGTTATCCAGATGGAACTGTAAGCACAGACAACTAGAGCAGCAGTTCGATGGGGAAAGTCTAGCTGTAATCTACCTAAAGTAACAGAACTTCATTTTATGCTTTCCATTATAAAATGATCACTGTATAATAAACTAGACAGTATGCTAAAGAATGAGAGATAAGCACCCCATGACGAATCACGCATTTAGCCATGACTCCCACCTTTTATACAGATTTTCCAGGGCTCTGAATGAGTGAAGGAAGGGCAGTTCTAACAATCTGATTGGCTAATGTTAACCAATAAGCCAAGACAACCGTCCCTAATGTGACTGATTAAATGCTAGCCAGCCAGAGATATCCTTCATAAAAGTATATTGTGAATATAAATGCACCTGCTTGATGAAAAAAAATTAACAATGCTTCCATACCATGCCATACCAATATATGTAAATTAAACTTGAAACCTATGGGAAGCAGTTGAGCCAAGTAGAGCTTTGAGTAGTGATAAGGAGATCCATTTATGCAACATACGGTACTTGTCCTGTTTTTGGTACAAACTACAAAGAAAATTAAAATATGAAAAATTTGTGGCATAATGCCACTAACTGCTCCACTACTACCAAACTGGGCTTCTTGTATGAACCTGAGAACACCATTATTGCCTAATATGGACTGATAGCAAATGCTCTGCTATACCAGGCCCAGCTCCCATCACTTCAGGAGTTGTAACCAGAACAGTAAACTTAACTCTGCCATGTCAACACAACCTACCAACATATTGGATACATGTATGACTTTCTCCTGTGTGGCTTTAACAAACAGACACATCAACAAGAAATTCAATTATACATGCAATATAAAATAGGATATAACGAAAAAATAGGTGGGGTACGGTGAACTACAGTAAATTATTACCAAAACAAAAAAAATATTTCAGAAGAGAAAGCTCTCAGTTTTTGACAGTGTTTGTAATTAACATTCTTTAGAAAATTAATAAACTGTTAGTAAATGTTTTCTCTTGCAGTAATTATGGTGTTGTTAAAAGATGTAATCTTTTTTTCAGAAATAAATGAAGGAGAGAAATCAGGAGGCGTTTAAAATGAAACAATTTAAAGGTGAAAAGATGAGTATTTTCAGTGAGTTGGCTCATCTGCCAGCAGCAAGCAATTTATTTTAATTTGCAGGTTAAGGTGACTTGCTACTTTTTATTTTCTATTAGTTGAACACTTCAGGTCAGCAGAAAATGGCCCTGATTTACCTATTCTGACGCATTTATAGAACAGTAGTCAAAATCAAGCCTAGACCATATGGGCTGTTGGGAAGACAGTACTGAAAACGCTGTATGTAGCTTATGTTTACAGAGAACGGCACAGATGCTACAGGGCACAGGTCATTGGTTCTAAAAAATGTATGTAAATTACTTCTAAGGTCTAAAGAAACTACACACTGTGAATGAATTTAGGAGAAACAGAGAACCTAGCCTAAATAAAAAAAACTTGATTTTGTGACATAAATATTGAATGTTCCCCTCTTTCTTTATATATATATAATGTAGAAAATGCATTGTGATGTCTTGTTTATTCATTAGAAGGGTGAATTTGTTTGGTGCTAACACACATTTTGCTGACATTGTATAAACTGGAGAAGATCAGCAGATCAGGTGCTTTTTCAGAGACTATTATATACTACTGAAAATAATGTTATTCCTCCCTCATTTCAATGCATATTTAAGTTTCATAGATTATGAATGCAACCGATAGAGGAGAATCAGGTCGATTTCAGTAGTGTATGAAAACATTTTTTGCATGAAAAAATACCAAACTAAACATTATTATACTTACCCCAAAGTTTGCTAATATCTTGCGTTCGCAAGTAGTTGATTTTCAGAATTAATACCCTGGAAATCCCTGCTATAATTAGCATAAAATTCATAATTAGTTTGACCAATCACAAGTAGCTAATACATTGTATCAATATGTGATAGCAGTTTGTGCAGAAAAGCCTCATGGGATGTGTAGCCCATGGTACAAGGAAGCAAGAGGAACCAGACACTTCTGTACATCTCTGCATTGTGCTACTGCTGGCTTGAAGGTTAATAAAGGGTTAAAATCTGTACCCAATTGCAGTGTTTCTATTGGGAGGTTCACTGTGCCTATGTACGCAGCTCTGGGTTGTGGAAAATAAACTTTATTTTTAAATAAAATAGATCTGTATGTGTATGTGTATAGAATGACTTCATGTAGTGTGTGTTTCTGATATAAGCAGCATGCCTTTAACAAATACAGTCATCAAAATTACTGTGCTGTGAACTATTTTATTGTGCAGGAAGTTGTGTAGTATTTACAGTATACTGTGTTGAACAAAGTGTGTAAAAAAACCAAGAAGTGAAAAAATATACCGAACTAATAAAAAGTTATGAACAGCTTATTCCTATGCCTTTTTTGTGGGATGTGTCAAGAATATATTAATAATAAGATTTTAGCAAAAAAAAAAAAATGCCTGTTATACAGTCTTACATTTCACCAGTGAATTCTAGGGGAAAATAACTCCCATGTTTTTTAAGTATGCAACAAATGAATAATATTAGCAGCTGCTAAGTCATGAGCCTAAAAACATTTTTATAGAAAATCTTAATAAAATAAGACTAGTTTCCATTTTGTCTCATTTGAGCAGTTTCTGCTAGCTTGGAGTCTGACTGGTTGTGTTTATCCAATCTATAAGTGAAAAGTTATAGGGGGGATTTGTTAAATCATTGGACACCTATCCCTTCCATAGCACATGCTGATAAGCAAACAGCTTGCCATTTAAAGTACCAGCCCTGCTCCTACAGAAATGTACAACTCCCTTCATGCATGTCATATCTACCAAAGAATCATGAATGCCACCAAGGAAAATCAGAGGCATAAGCATTTATTTTGTTCTTATTAGAAACTAATTGGGTGACTAAAATCATTGAACATTTAAATATTGTAGAAATTGTGCTATTTCCATTTAAGAAAACAATTAACAAGAGTCTAACACAAAAGATCTTAAAACCGTTGGCAAAGCTTTCCTCTATAAATATAATGTATACTTTATCACTCAATGTATCTCCAACTAAATATAACCACAGGTACACAATTAATTTTAATAGACAAGCCATCTGTGTATGATGTTTTTAGTAAGCTTGAAAATTGCAGCAATCAACTCCAGTAGCCTCTGGCAGTCTGAAACCATTCCCTATTTAGAATCTGGCTAATAGATTCATTTGGCTTCAAATCTCTGCTCGTCATTTCTTGGCAGACGCAGCAGAGGTTGACAATAATTTGAGAAATCCTGCGTATTCATCCATACCGCGCTGTGTGCCATTTCAGGTGGATTCAGCATGCCACTTGTCACTGATTTCACTCCTCCCAGAAGTCCATTGCCTATGTATTCCCAATGACCTTGTTAGTATTGTATTACAGATCCATCACTGTGAGACCCTGTTGTAATACTGGCAAATGGAGAATATCCAAAGCATAAGCGTTTAGTCTGCAAGTCCATTTTGCAGCAATGCACCAGTTGTCTGAAGGCGACTGCTATTTGAACATGATCTGCTTCTTGATAAGATAAAAAAGTGTTTGTGAATGTTTTTAATGACTATACAGAAATACTCTTACCATAGATCAGTTGGTGAGAGCAGATTATCGGAATAAAGCAAAGAGGAAAGTATCACTTTCATGAGCGTGCACATAGCTCTGAGCATAATGTACTCTGCACTCAAGCACAACATGCACATAACCTACCAAAGCAAATGAGATCCAAGGACTGTTCCAAAAGCCTGGCTTACAGATGTCACATAAAAAAAAAGTAATGTGGTTTTACAGATGTGTCACATACAATGGAAATAATGATGTCAAAGCTTACTGCATTACAAGATATCTGTGGCATCAAGCTATACAAGCAGTAAAAAAATAGTATTCAATATATAGTATAATAATAAGCAGTATAATACTATAATATACCATGATAAGTACCGTAATATAATACAATTTAGGTCAAATGAACAAGACCATACGTAGTTTAGAAACTTAAAAAGAGATAAATATCCCACACTCCTCCTGTCTTATTCCTCATAAGGGAGTCATGGATGTTGGCATATGGAAGGTAGTGCCACAGTAATTATTGTAAGGGCGCCTTCTATGAGCTCTTGATCATAATTGGAAAATGGAAATAGAATTCAATGTCAGCAAAATCTTCTAGGGATTCAATCCATGGCCAATGAGCTAAAATAGTGCAGACCACCTGATGAAACAATCCCATGGCCAATGAATGAAAAATCAGCGACACTTGGACTAACATAGTACACACCATGGAATCTTTGACAATGACCAACTACGCATGTCATAATCAACTGAGACTGTTGTTGGCCTATGCCTGTGGTAAGCAAGTGATGGTTCAGAAGTTGCATATGAACCCCGGGGGCTTCCCATACAGTTCTAACCCTGCTGTATGTTCTCCAGCAAACAGACCATTCAACAGCTATCATACCACTATAAATCTTTCCAACATTCTTCCTCTCACTATCTGCCTTCCAAACTCTTAATTCACTTCACATGCATGGAATTTTACTATATTTGCTATTTTTACACCAAAAGGGTAGTTAGTTTTCCTGTTAAACATTCTTCAAATAAAATGTTTGACTAATGGTATGTGTCCTAACATGTTTTCATGGAGTTTGTGTAGCTCATCTGCAAAATGTGATTCCTCCCTCCTGATTGTTAACGTCCCTAAACTGCTGAAAATGTCAAAACTGAGATCACTACTTGACAAAGGAAGGAGCAATATCTCCTACTCCTGTGATCACATTTATATACTCTGGCACTTTATGAAAATATATTCGATCTCCTGTCGAAGACTTGGTCGCATATACAGGTCTTCAATTAAATTGGGTTATTTATTGCGGTATACAGAATGAGTAAATCAAGTTTAAAGATATTCACATTTCATCACTTGAGTCTGATTTGTAGCTTTGCACTTTTTTGCATTATACAACTGGAAGCCTGTTAGTATTTTCTAATGGAGGTGCAACTCTATGGTTCCATTACCATCATTAATCCAGAACGTTTCCTCTGAGTTTAAATTAGGGGCTGCACCTTGCCATGGGAAAAAGGATGTTGCCTGTGCATGGGTGTGAGTCTCTTTTGTATAGGGTCCAGCTAATAGCATGCAGATTGCTGGGGTCTACCATCTATACCATCACTAACATTTGTTCATTATTATTATTTTAAAGACGGTTTTGTTTTTTAATTATATTTGCCATATTTGTTCGCATATAAAAAAAATAATGATGAAATATTGCACAATTTAAAAAAATAATTATAAATTATACATAGTTTAAATACAAAACAGCTCAAATCCTGTGTTATTTTGTAAAGAACAGAGAACTATGAATGAAAAAGTGAAGACTAATAATAATAATAATTAATAGCTTTAAATTACCACGTTTCAGTGAGTATGATGGGCAACAGTCAACATACAAGAAAAATAAAGAAAAGTACAGTTTGCTAAAAAGCAAGCATTTTAGCAGTGAAGTTAATATGGATGATCTTAAACAGAATCAAAGCAGACAAATGGAACATTTTTCAAATTTAAAGGGCAGTGTAGTGGTAAAACAGGGCAAGTATAGGTTGAATCAAGCTCAAGGAAAGTTCTAATTTAAAGGGCAGTGTAGTGGTAAAACAGGACAAATATAGGTTGAATCAAGCTCAAGGAAAGTTCTGTTAGATTAAGTGATACATTAATTCTTTTTAATTTTTCATATTTTTGCTTGACATCAGAGAGCAATTTCTTTCTTGCAAACTCAGCAATACAGAAACTACATCGTGCAACTGAGAAGAGCTGTAGAACAAGAAAATACAAGCAATGCTTTTAATTATTGAAATAGAAAGATTATTTTCCTTCTATTTGCAATAAAATGGAGAAAAGGCAATACAGAAGAGAAAACAATGAATGATCAACAAAATTAGAGGAAATGGAAGAGATTACAGAGAAAGAGAAATACGTAGAAGGAGAAAAAGTAGTAGACACATAAAAAACAGAAAAAATTTAAAGAGAATGTAAAAAAAGAATAAACATAAGACCAAAGACATGAGAGAAACAGAGAAGAAATAAGGATAGTAATAGGGAGAGAGAAAGAGGCCCTAATAAATGTGCCTCATAAACAAAACATTTATTTTAGCTTTTATCACTTCCCCAGTATTTTTGTTTTTATTGCATTATATACCACATTATATCTATTTTCTATCAATATGGGAAGAGATGTTTTTTAGCACCAGATGTGGTAATGATGACAGTTTTATTTTTGCTACGGAGACAAAATGAGGGAATCCTTGCCATTAGCCAACTGCAGCAAATAAACAAACCACATGTCCCTGAACAACCCACAGACATCTGGCCTCCTTGCTTGTGCTTCTGAATCAGAGTCTTCTTTTAAAACAGATTTTGGTATTACCAGAATCAGTTTGATACATAGCATGAACAGTAATATCAGGGACTACACGTATTGTGCATTTTCCCAGAATTTTAATCACGTCTGAACATTTGACACAGATTTTGAGATAATTAGCAGCGAAGAGCATCAAGGCTGAAAATGTTTTACAGTTTGATGGGGCCCACAGAACTCCAACATAAATAATTGATGATAGCAAAAAGAAAAACAGGATGTGATTGAAATTGTTCTTATCACATATATAGTTGTGAGCATTGCGGGTTGTTGCTAACACTTACAAGCTCGCACAGTCAGCCGGCTCAAACTGCGGCCCTCGCAAAGCGAGGGCCGGAGTTGCAGCCAACGAGCACCAAAGGCGCTGGTGGAGGGGAGCGCCATAGGCGCTCATCCCTACGACCCGCACAAACTTAGGCAATAAGCACCGAAAGCGCTCACTGTGCTGGTGGAGATGCGCTCATCCCTACAACTCCGCACGACTTAGGCAGTGAGTGCCGAACACGCTCACTGTGCTGGTGGAGATGAGCGCCATAGTTTCTCTACTACTTATACCAATTATTTAAATCAATAAAGTTGGGGCTAGATTTGGTTGACTGTCTTCCAAAACGGTGTTGGGTTATCTCTTTGCAAACTTTGATATTGCTATTTGATATTTTTCTTTGTCATTTATACTAATACTTGACATTTCACAAAATGGTTCTTCTTCTAATGTCAATTCAAGAACATCTGGTATCACTTGCTGCAGTTAGCTTGCTTATTTCCAAGACTACTATTGCTTTTATTCCATTAAAATATTAAATATTCACACTACTTTAAAGTGTGGATGCAGCATATGGCTAAATTAAAACAAAATTATACAATTACATGGAGCACTGTCTGTTGTCAGACACCATTACATATTCCAATATTCCCTCTCAATTCACCTATCCCTTGTAGTAAATGGTAAACACAAATCTCAGTTTTCCCCATTTTCATGAAATCACTATAACTAATATTTTGTCACCGCACCTGTTTCTAATGGTCCAAACGAGTCATCACAAACTAATGTTTTTCTGCTCATACGCCCCCTTGTAAATGCCGACATCCAGCTGACTTCCTCACACCTCCGTGCCTTCCTCTAATTCATGTGTTCCTAGTCAAATGTACTTCTACCATAGATTGCACACTAGCAGCCTTATTAAATTGCGATTCGGTAAATTTAAAAGGGCTCTATTTAAGCACACAGCATATATCTTTTACAGAAGTTTTTATTTAGTGAACGTCTATTCAAAAGCAAGGTCTTTACTAACTAAAAACTTCTGTAAATAAAATATGCTATGTGCTTAAATAAAGCCCTTTTAAATTTACTGAATTACAATTGAATAAGGCTGTAGATCTAAACAGGTACTATATGGTATGTCTATTCTATCCCTTTTATGCTCCTAACTTAAATATATTCTTTAATAGGATTAGAATGCTTTGAGTATGTTCTTCTCCAAGTGCATTCATTGTAAATGAACATATGCATGCAAAACCTATATAACATTTAGTACAAGAAATCTGTATGTTAGAGTAGCAGGTGATGTGCGTTGCAGAATAATACACTCATAGCCTTTCACTGGACCTTACATACAGCTAATTTTGTCTGCACGTTCTGGATCTGATACTGAAAAAAATCAATGCAAAAAAAAAAAGGAAAATGTTTGAGATCACTCTTTTAGAAAGTTTAGTTGCAACAATCCTATAGACTTGAATCTGCAATAGATCTGTGTAGAAATTAATTTAAGATGATGTCAAAAATGCGTAAGCTAATCCTGTTAAAATATCCACATCGAATAGCACATTAATAAGCACAGCTAACTGGGTAGTATGTGTTTCTTTAACATTTACATCTATCTTCGTAAAATACTTTAAAGGTATATGGAAGTTTCCCTGTTTTTATCTTTTTCTAATGTAGCGCATGCTGCTTTTATCAGAAACACACATTGCATTGATTCATTCTATACACATACAAATTTATTTTATTTAAAAAAATGGTTTCCACACCCCAAAAATGTGCCATAGGCACCTGGTACAAACCAATTGAAACACTGCATTCAAGTATGTTTTTTTTTTTACCCAATACTAACCTTCAAGCCAACAGCAGCACAGTGCAGAGATCCAGAGCAGCACTGCCTAAAGCTGATTTCTTGAGTTGGTAACAAAAGACTACAAATTCCATTATGCTTTCCTTCAGAGACTGATCCCCAGACATTGCATCAAAGTTGTAGCTGCTTCTGATTAGCCAAAATGCATTATATATTTTATGCTAATTTAGCTTGGATTTTCAGATGCATTCCTTCTGAAAATCAGCTGCCAGAAAACCGAAAACATTTGCAAACTGTAGGGTAAGTTTTTTCAATGATTATTTTGGGATTGTTTGCATACCCTACTGATTCTCCATGAAACTTCTATATACCTTTAAAGAAAAAATAACTGTTTAAAAGCACTCACTTTTAGTGTCTTCTGTCAGTGTAACGGCTTCCAGACATCCCTGCTGATTATGCTTGTACGAGAGGCAGTATTGTCACCCGTCCAACAATTGTTTTATAGACTGTCTGCCCTGCAAAATGATTGAAAACAAATATAAGTGAGCCAGATGCTACTGTGGTGATAAAGTAAATGACATAGATACCAAGAATGTGTGAAAAGTAAAAATAGACCAGCCAAACTCTCACTTAGCATTAAAAATAGCAAATGATTGCAAAACAGACCCGTGGTATAAACCAAATATATAAAAGAAACACAACGTAACATCCTGACTTATGCAATGGTCCTTTGATGAAATGTACATATACAAAAAGAAAACTTTTATCTTCAGTCTAACAACTTGTATATACTAAGGGTCTTAAAAGAATAAAAAATTGTCCCCAGTTTAGTATAACTGAAAACAATGTTCAAAAATATGTACTTTTTCAAATAAAAAAATGGGCTGAAATGTGGATGAATATACTATTTTATGCTCATGAATCAGACTTATTGACTCTCCCTCCTGCATGTGGACACCATCTACTATTTTTTATCACTACTGGTTGTTATGCAGTATTTATTGTGACCAATAAAAATTTTAACCTCTGTGCAAAAGATGGTTTTTCAACAGTAAGAAGGGCTATGCAAAAAGACTGGTAGAGGGGCAGGTAATTTTGTTTAACTTGATGGATAGTGGAGATAGTGTTCTGGCTCTTGATTTCCACCCAAATAAATATTTACATAATGCTTAAAACATGCTCTTATAAATTGATAATAAATATTGTTTTGTACGATTTTTTGTTAAAATGATTTAAAATTAAAAAAATATATATAATAAAATATTTGGTACTTTGCGGTCCCTTTAAGAAAATGGTAGAGATATAAAAGACATCTTTCTGAAAAAAATAATGTTCAATGTGTCACCTACATTTTCTAAAAAAACTAAAATAATGTACTGTGGGTGGGGGTTTCACCACAAACTGTTTTTTTGTTGTAATTAGACGGCATGAATATGGAAGTTGCTGTCACCATTCACATTAATTTATAGGAAATGATACACGAATGACAACATGTGCAAAACACAAGCTGTTACACAGATAGTACTTTCAGTAAAAGTAATACAAAATCACCCTGGAATTTAATAATGTGCTGCTACTTCACAGTCATCAACATTTCCCTGCATTTTCACACATTGTAAAATTCACATATTATTCACTTGAAAGGTCATTCTTCCTTTTTTAATTGTCAGAGAGAGAGAATAATATGAGTATTTCCCTGCATTACAACACAAGAGAGAAAAAGCTCCCACGCAGGCTAGGTTGTGGGCTGGTTACCCCCACAACTTCGATTCAGGCTTGTGATGAATAATAAGAAATACATGTATGGAGAACGGACTTCACCTATTACTTAGCATTTAATTTTTTTTGTGTCAAATATTGGTCTAATATTCACTAAAATTGGAAAATGGGAAGTGAGAAACCAATTAAAGAGTTTCACACAGCTTGGAAGATGCAAGGCTTCTTGAATACAAATTTTTAACAAGAAACACACCACATTGAAACATTGAGAAGTACATACCACCCTATATTCACTAAGTTATGTTCTCCTTTGTCTTGCTGATTGTTCTCTACCTAAAGGAACTTGCTATGATGTATCAGTGGCAGATGGATGTTGGACTGTATATAAAAATAATACAAGCAAACTGTTGTCACTGTATGCAAGAAACTGAGGTGACATCAAGCCTAGCCATGCTGGCACAAGGAAACTGGTCAGAAAAGTTTAAAAATGTTTGGAGTTAGGCTTAGATTTAGATTCAAGAACGTGCCACAAAATGAGCGGATTAGCTTTATTTATATATCCAAATTGTGCAAAATGACAGTTTGTACATATATCCCATCTTAAACTGAATGGAACCAGGAAAAAAATGCTTGAATCTGGGTAAATGTTTAAAATGTGTTAAAACAGTAGGGCTTGACTTTAACTCTCCACTAGTACATTTCAGTAATATTTACTAGCCCTGACAAACAGTACAATGCATTTGTCTAGGCTTTTTGACTTGGTGTATTAATGACAGTTTAAAGTGATGGATTTGTAAAATGACCACATTACAGAAGGTTTTCAAACCTGTAGGGCCTGAATCACCAAGAACCTTTCAATTAACCAATTTAAGATGTAGCTCCTAATATTTCATCTATCCAGTAGGTACAACATGCTGCTTATGTGTCATACATGGTTTGTCTATAAATACTCCACTTTTACATGCAATCCAATGCAAAAACATGACCTTTTTCCTCAGGAATATAGTTAATACACATAAATTTTCTAATCCATCCACTGCCAGGAAAGTAACTAAGGTTCATATCCTATCTTATCTAGATTACTACTCTCTGGTCTTCCTGCTGCCCATCTCTCCTCTAGCATCAATACTTAATGCAGCTCTCTCTCTCGTCTAAATGTCTTCCTTCTTCTCCCATGAGAAAGTCCCTCAACTGGCTTCCAGTCAAGAATGTCCTCTAGAACTCTCTTCTGCTTCAAGGCTATTCACTCCTCGGCTCCTCCTTAAATTTCTCCTCTCATCTCTCGTTATACTCCGCTTGTCTTCTCATTGCTCAGGATTTTTCCTCACTGGTCCTTTTCACAATAGGCCTCCCTCACTAGTAGCCCCGTGTCCCTGGAATACACTCCCACCATTTTTGTTTCTGCTTTTCTTCTGCAAGTGGGACGAGATCTTTAATGTAGAGAAGGTGCTGAAAAAATTACAATACTTAAAGGAATGTTTACCTTCCTGTAAGTGCTCTTCATGGTGTGAAAGACCATAAAATTTTATGTTAAAATTATCTATTTTTTATATAAACTAATAACAGCTAAAAGATCTAAAATCTTAAGACTATTTACATACAAAGTGCATCCTGCCTACTGGCTGCTGCATGAGTAATAACAAATAACTGAGGAGTGGGTGGCGATTGTGATTGTCTATAGGGAACACATTGATTAATAGCATTTTTTTTCCTGGACTTAGGACTGAACTAACAACTTCAATCAATAACTGACCTGTTTAGGGGATTCCAGCATTCCATGAGCCTCATTCTATTACCGGCCGTAAATCGGCCGTAAGGCTGCGATTTCTTGCGGGGGTTCTGTTAACTCGCGATTCTATTATACGGCCCCGCAAGGATCTCATCTTACGGCCGGCCGCATATCTTGGAACCGGCCGTAAGCGCAGAAATGTAAAAACGCAAAAATAAATTCAAGCCTGCACTGTACAGCTCTGTAAATGCTAGGGATCATATTGGGGGACATGAGGATTAAAAGAAACCCACTCTCAAGCTTGCACATCAGCCCAAACCCGAGTTCAAATTAACTGTTTATTTTCCGGCTGCGGCGTGGGCGGGTCTGAAGTGCTCCAAGCACTCTGGACTTTTTACATGGATATTTTACGGATATTAAAAAAAATATATTTAACGGATTTGAGTATAGGATATTTATGTGCTATTTTTTCTAACACCTAAAATCCCTTTATAGTCTTCTCAAAGTGCAGGATGGCTTTATTTGAGCTATTTTATGTGCTTAATTGGTGCTAGCGGGACCTCTTTCCTGCAAGTAAGCTGCGGCTCGCTTTTAGCCTTGCAGAGAGGTTTCCCGGAGCAATTGAATTGCAAAACTCTTGCGGCCGTTTTAGATCAAAGGCTTTCCTCCGACGCGAGCGGCCGCAAGAGATAGCAAGGCACCGGCCGCAAGCCTGCCGGAATCCCCGGCCGTAAGGGAATAGAATAGCCGAATAGCTTGCGGCCGGTCCTTGCGGCCCCGCAACGGCTGCGGCCGCTAATAGAATGAGGGCACATGTCTGCACAGATAGATATGTTAAGGGTTAATTTATTTTTTTCATTTGCTCACTACACAGAGGGGAGCAATAATTCCCTTGAGCTGGTCTACATTGCTCAAATTCTAAGAAGGCAAAATAGCAGAAACCTAATTTTTCTGTAGTAAGTAAAACAATGCAACCCATCACAGGGTTTGTTCCCTTCATCTTGGACATATAAGCAGTCTTAACATTGAACGCACATGTTTTAAAAATTCTGAACGTATTTCAACATGCTTTTAGGAGATTTATTGTGATGTGGTCCAAATTGTACAGAATTAAGTTGCTCTTCAATAGCAGTGCTTTCAGTAGGACTACATTTTGTTGATAAGGTCTTACTCTCTTATGAAAGCAGTGTACACAAGTAGCTGATACAATGCAATGGCAGTCCACAGTAAACAATAATTCTGTGCAACAGTTAATAACTTTAAGGCCTCTTTTTACATTTTATCCATTATCAATTTGTTTGTCAAAACACAATGCTGTAAATATTGTACTCCATTTAACAGTGTTAGTTTAGGGCAGATTCACTAAGCTTTACATGGACTGTGGAGTGATTTGCTGAGGCAGTGATTGACCTTTTCCCTATAGTAAACAGACATTGAAGCATGCTGTAATCATTTTTGCAGCTCATGTGAAGCTTAGTGAATTGTGAGAATATATCATGTACACAGAATTATTCAAAATAATCATAAACAGATATATAAATACAGCAAAATGTGGGAAATTCTCAGGCAGAAAAAAGGGTTAAACAATTAGCATATCACTAATGTGGTAAATTTAATTTAATTAAATATTTTGACTTGTTAGGCTCCCACATATAAATGACCAGGACATTGGTCATACAATAGGGTTTAACTTGCTGCTGTCCTGTTGTATGAGCACTACAGTGTTCCTTTAATAAGGCCCTTGCTGCTGTTTTTCAATAGAATTTCCCAGATTTCAGATTTGCGGTGTCTCATATTTGATTCAGTACAAACTTCCTTCCTCCTACAAGTAGAGCTATATTTAAAGACGTCAACCTTTTCTCCCAGGTTGTTTTTCCATTACACATGGTCTATTCAAAAGCACCGAGAGTGCGTGGTAAAATGAGAGAGGAAATACTACATAGATGTAGCCTTATTCTGTTAGCTACTTGCAAATGCCTTTAATGCCTTAACTATATTTGGCTTCAGGTGTTTTTTTAATAAATGTTTATATGCATTTTATTGACTTAAGAATTCATTAGTGCCCATAAGTAATATTTGCCGAATTTTTAGTAATATTAAGTGTGTATAAATTTACGAATTGGGCAATTGAATTGAAGGTGCATGACGTGAAAGAGAGAGTTCAGTAAAGTCCTGCACCCGGTCATTCAGCTCCTGCTGACAATGAGGGTCAGCAACTGGTATACCTATATATGTTCTATATTTACAATAGTGCTCTCTCAGCTCAAGTTCTTGGGACACTAGGCCAGGAAAAAGCGACATAGCACAGGTCTCCGTTGATGCAGAAAAGACAAAAGTATGCATGTAAAATAATTGCAATTAGTTGTTATTAAATTTTTTGAGTGGGAGTGTTAGATATGTGAGCTTAAAAGATAGTGTACTCATAAAATGTTTATACAGAACCCCCTCTCTCGAATTCCCTTCTTCTAGGGCCATTAACTAAGTAACACAGTGGAGATTGTTAGAGAAAAATTGCATGACCAATTATCACCTATATAGTTGTCATATTGCAAGTTGTCGTCCAGTTGCAGGCCTCGCAAAGCACTGAATTGAAGCCAGGGAAGGTGACAAAGAAAGAAGACAGGAAGGTGAGGAAGAAAGAAGGCACAGGGGGGACAGAAGACACAGGGGAGGGGGAACGGAGACACAAGGAAGGGAGAAAGGCGCATGTAACACAGGAGAGGGGGGAAAGAAGACACAGGGAAAGGAAGAGGAGGAAAGGAGGCGCATGTGAGGGAGGGAGGGGGGAAAGGAGTTACAGGGGAGTAAAGGGGGAAAGGAGACACAGGGTAGGGAGAGGGGAGAGGGAAAGGGGAAAAGGAGGCACAGGAGGGGGAAGAGAGGGAAAAGGAGGTACAGGAGACATAGGGGAAGGGGAAAGAAAAAGACACAAGGGAGGGAGAGGGGGGAAGAGACACATGGGAGGGGGAGAGACACAGGGGAGGGAGAGGAAGTAGAGGGGGAGAGCCTTGCAATGTGTGGCAAACAACATTGCAAGGCTTCACATTTTCTTGCGGCCATTTTTGATGGGCAAGTCACTAGTATCCCATATATAGTTGTGAGCAGGCGAGCCTGCTCAAGTCGTTGCTTACGCTTGCGGGCTCGCAAAGCGAGGGCCGCAGTTGCTGGCATGGAGCGCCGCAGGTGCTCCTTGCCAGTAACTGCGACCCTCGCAAGCTTTACGTTGTAACGCAAACAACAAGACACAGCAACTGCGACCCTCGCAAACTTTACGTCCTAACGCAAACAACATACGAGACACGTTACCATTTATTACGACCTCGCAAAAATCGTCCGCAACCCGCGAACAGGAAAAAATGAAAAACACAATAAATACATACAACACATACATAAAAAGCTTACCTACAGCAAGAGGAACCACCCAGGACCTCAAAAAAAGAAGTTACACCTTAATTTAACTCAAAATAAAAGAGTTTAGACAATCTAAAATTCTCTAAGCGAGAGAAAAAATGGCCGCCGAACAAAATGAAAACGAGGCTACAGCACTCTAAACAATCAAAACACCACAAGAAACACGCAAAACACCACAAAACACCTACGGATATTCCGCTACAGACACATACCACACATTACCCGCCATTTTACGCCAATGCGGAAGTACACCACTATGCTAACGGTTTGGTCTCACGCACGCACACTATTACACTGCACACATTCAGCACGCTTACACAGCAGCTCCACACCACTAATGCTGCAGCAACATCAAAACACATTGCCAGCTCTTCAACACAATGCTTCAAAATAAGTAAAGTATATTAATTTATTAATGTATTATATATTTCATTATTATACACCAAACAGCATTAGCTACCTTACAATTTCATTGCCGTCATTATTTACTAGAGAATTGCCATAAAAAAATAATAGGCAAAATTGCTTTATTGTTTAACTAACTACTAACCCTAGATAAAGAGAGTTTGAGAGGGAAGTCCCTCATATATAAGATATGCATTACACACCTAACCATTGAGCTCAGTTATCTAACAATTCCACTCAAAATGTTTTACAACTATAAGTACCAATTATATGTGCCCTTTGTTCAGTTATACAATAACCTCTAAAGCACAAAATAAACACCACTTTTACTGTTTTTTAGATTTTATATGCAATAATTATTTATTCCAGTGTTCCATTTTCTTCCATTTTCTTTTCTGAGGTCATTCTGTCTTCTACTGACAAACAAGGGCATGACTTTGTAAAGTCCTGATAAAAGCATTGGCAGTTTTAGCTGCCACATTCACAATGTGCAGACAGAAACTTCCTGTACATCGAAAGACTCCACTCACTTCAGGATTTTTAATTGGTAGAAACCAACAATGACAGATGCCACAGCAGTGTCATTTCATATAAGAAGATCATAAATCAGTTCTTCAAAAGCACATAATGTAAGGACAGAACTACAGCAATTCTTTAAACCACATTTAAGGAAGGAAGAGAGAGACTAGTTGGCCAAGTTGAGTGATACCTGCTGTGAAATCTAGATTTATGTAAAATCAGCAAAGGTACTAATGGAAAGCACACACTAATAAGCTGCTGTAAACATACCCCAAAACAACCAGCATTGGAAATCCAAAAACTTGCTCTGCTTCCCACCTGTTCTGCTTTATAATGAGGACTTCATAATTCATTAAGAGCTGGTTGCAAACAAATATCCTCAAGTACAGAGAGATGGTATGAGTTCCTGGAGGACGTTTTAGCAAATTACTTTCTTGCTTAGCAGTTTCACTTTGCATTTACAACATTTTAAAAGTAAAAATGTTTTCTCTCTAGCTTCTTATTCAATTCTAAACATGTTTATGCAAATCCGGAACAGCAAATTAAGCATAAAAGAATGCCATTAAATTAATAAAGGCATAACATTGCTGAATATATTCCTACAAGGAATCTTAGAAAAATAAAAAAGGTATTCAGCTTCTTTTCAGTAGATGAAGAATCACACTATAAGGTTGTAGGCAGCTGTATTGGTCCATGAAAGAGTAAACCTATATTGTATCTTACTGTATTTTCAGTATTAAAATATAAAACATTTCTAATCTTAAAAAACTTTTTGTGTAGTAAAAAGTGATCATAATCTTAAGAATTACTCACAACTGGTACAAAACCTAATCTCTAGGCATTTAAAGTAATTTATCCTGGGTTTTTTTAAATTACATATTTTTGCCATTTTAAGGTGTGGCAGACAAAGATTTTGGCCTGGTGATAATTTTTAGAACAAGGAAAATGTTCTTGCAATGGGAAGGACATGGGTGTACACCAACAGAAGGGTCATGGGTTTAAGCCAACATCCTTCACTGTTAAAACTGCCTTCAGCCACTGGTAAAATGAAAGGAAAAGAATATGTAAACAGAATGCACTAATCTTCATAACAGTGGAGTATTTTGAAAAATTGAAAATCAATGCTGCTTTAATCTATTGTCAAAATGTGGAAAGCATTAGACTCTCATTACATAAGTTGTTCAATGGCCCCAAATTTGTATTAATACATATACATTATTGCAGTGTTTCTTAGAATGCTATATTATTTGTACTTGTGTAGTCTACTTACTTACTACTAGTTACATTACTTATTTTAAGCAATAGATCAAACATATGTATCCTTTCTTGAGAAAGGGTTTCATTAGCCTGAAATGTGTAGGTTTCAATGTGATCCTGCATATAACGATCTAAGAACTTTTTATTTATTTTATTTTTATTTTTTTTAATCGCTGTACGTGAACCTATTTAGAAGGGCACTAGCATCACTTAGGCAAACATGTATTTATTAATGTGTCTTTCAATTAAACAGAAAAAGAAAAATGTTTATGTACTCAAGTTGATCATATGTGTACATATGCAAAGCAAAACTTAGTCTAGTGAATTGACATCACTTTGAGCACTACTTATTATTCAGGGTTGGTGAAGTGAGCCAAAGCTTGTCTTTTAGAACTGTAGGCTCTGTGGTCAAGCCCTCTTTCTTCTTTTTTTTACAATGTTATTTTAATGTAAATTAAATACATATTTTGAAAGCATTTGAACACCCTTATTTATCTCATATAATCCTTCTATAGTAAAAGTATACTTTCAGTTTTATCTTTTAACCAAAACAATAAATATTATTTGAAGAAAAAAAAAAGGAATGTGATAGGACTCAAACCCAAAGTCCAGGAACTAACCACTGGGCTATAAGTCTACATGCAGTGAAATGGGTGAAAAAGAATAATATAAGTAAAATAAAGTGAATACTGGAAAATAAACAGTTATTTCCACAACCTGCTCACCTTATTCTAATGAGTCCTAATGGCTGATTAAGCTCATTATGCATTCTGAAAACAAAAGAGCAATTTAGAAGCAGACTAAAACCACTGACTTTAAAAACCGACAATTAGCAGTAATTTTAAAAAGGAAAGTACATTCTTTTCCATCTAATAGCTAATGAAGTAGAACACATATGCTGACTTCAAGGTGCCTTTGATTAGTTGGAATTAGGTCTCTGATTTCAATTGTGGTATAGAAACAACTATACAGAACCAGCTCGACAAAAAATTGTCTAACTGATAGAGGCTCGACTTCCATGGGACAGCCTGGGTCAGGAATTGGTTTTGTTTTTGCCTAACTTTAATGATGAAAACTGTATGTTGATAAATTGCCCTATACTTAGATTTACGTTGTGGAGAAAAGACTTGATTTATAATAACATTAGATTATCCCTGTTAAACTTTTATTACACATAATGTTGCAACATTTGTGCTGTACGAAATTAACAATTTATATCAAAACATTGATTTTGTTTAATTCTTGCTGTACAAGTTCAATAAAAACCTTGATTAAAAAAATAAAAGAAAATTTTATATTTTTTGCAACACTATTTCATCAATGATCAGTTGCAAATTCTGTTATATCTATATTCATCATGTATAATTCAATTACTTATATAGTGATAGCACTAATTATATTGCGTGCCCATTCTGGACCTCTGACACCTTGATCATTTGTCATTCATGGGGGTGGATCAGAAGTCAGACAATTCAATGGGGAAAATGTAATCAATGGTTTCACATTTAAAGCAGCTGTCCTTCCTCTTCCATTATAAAAAGCCAACGTCCATCAGACAATAGAGTTGACCATTCAAACATCAGATGGTAGCAGCTTTAAAAATAGTATTTTTAGATTTCGTGAAAATCATTAAATACTTACAAAAAAGCTAATCTTGATGAAGAACATCCGCCTTTATAATGCTTCCTGGCACTTTGAGCAGTATAATAAAGTTCTGATATATACCAGATTTTCACAGCTCTTTCCGTAACTATCATTTTGAGAAGCAGCAATTCATATAATCAACACAAAAAGGGTGAGAAGAATTTAGCAGATAAAAATAGTGTCTGCATTCACATATAGGCAGCAATTTGCCAGATGCATTAGTACCTAGGGGTTTGACTTCTATCGTCACAAGCAGTATTTGTATTAAACAAGAAGTATATCATATGTCTGACGCTCTGAAATTTCATGTACTTTATAGCAATACATTTATTCCAGAATCTGCATCACACATATGCATTTCATTGTAAGTCCCTAGTTTCTTTTGCACAGCACAGCAAAACTGTACAAACTAAGCAAATGAGATTTTTTTCAAAAATGTATGAGGACATCTATTTTAAGGGTGAATGGGGGTGGAATAAACAAATATACTGAGCACATTATATACATACCCATTTCAAGAAAAAATATCAGTGTAGCTATTAAAACTCACAGCTGAACTTCAGTGTTAAAGATTCTAGTACTGCTTCTTCTCTTTACCCGTTAGGTGTTCAGGGGATGGGAGTGGTTCTGTCCTAAGATCACATATATAGTTGTGAGCGTACGAGTTGTTGCTAACGCTGCGGGCTCGCGTAGCGAGCCCGCGGCCCTCGCGAAGCGAGGGCCGCGACTCGCGTAGCGAGCCGCGGCCCTCGCGTAGCGAGGGCCGCGGCTCGCGCAGCGAGCCGAGGCCCTCGCGAAGCGAGGGCACTGCCCGAGGGTCTCAGTTGCTGGCATGGAGCGCCGAAGGCGCTCCATGCCAGCAACTGAGGACCCTCGCGAAGCGAGGGCCTCAGTTGCTGGCATGGAGCGCCGTAGGCGCTCCATGCCAGCACCTGAGGACCTCGCAAAGCGAGGGCCGCAGTTGCTGGCATGGAGCGCCGAAGGCGCTCCTTGCCAGCAACTGCGACCCTCGCAAACTTCACCTCGCAACCCAAACAGTACGACACACACATTACGACACTCGCAAACAACATACGACACACGTTCACACACATTACGGACTCGCAACACTCGGACGCAACTCGCGAACATTAGAAAATGTCAAACACAATACATACACACACCACATACATAAAAAACTTACCTACACCAAGAGGGAGCACCCAGCACCTCAAAAATACAACTTACACCTCGATTTTACTTCAAATAAAACAGTTTAGACACTAAAAAAAAAACGAAGCGAGAGAAAAAATGGCCGCCGAACAAAACGAAAACGAGGCTACAGCACTCTAAACTCGCAAAACACCACAAGAAACTCGCAAAACACCACAAAACACCTACGGATATTCCGATACAAACGTATAACACACATTACTCGACATTTCTCGCCAATGCGGAAGTACACGACTACGCTAACGGTTTGGTCTCGCGCACGCACAGTGTTACACTGCACACATTCAGCACGCTTACACAGCAGATCCACACCACTAATGCTGCAGCAACATCAAAACACATTCACAGCTCTTCCACACAATGCTTTAAAATAGGTCAAGTATATTCATTTATTAATGTATTATATATTTCATTATTACACACTAAACAGCATTAGCTACCTTACAATTTCATTGCCGTCATTTTTTGACGGGCAATTCGCTAGTTTCTACTATAGTTCTCAAAGGAAGCACATAAAGATTCCTACTGTATATGTAAAACCTCCTGGGAAGATTATATCCCATTCTTGAGCACCTGACAGGAGTGGTGAAAAACAAATATGCTGGGGTTTGCGATCCTAAAATTAATAGGTAAATTTTAAATGCTACATGGATTTTCTTAATTTCAATATCAATTTTATTGGTAATCCATATAAAAAAATAAACAATACAGGTGATATGAACTGGTGTCTTTAGTGATATCAGTGTTTTCTATTTGTTGCCTGATTTTGCAGACAATGACTAATTGACATTCCTATCAGATTAAATGGATTCTTAAATCAGAACTCCTAAATGATTAAAAAACTACCAGATAACTGCAGACAGATTAAAATTAATGTTTAAATGATTTTATTCAAATATATGTCTCTATTGTTGAATTTGTAGATACATGTTGCTTGAGCTAATACAAAAGTGGCAAGCTAGATACACACAGCCTTTTACCCTGGCCCTTTAAGACGGCTTGAACAAGACATTTAAATCTGGGACGACATCCAAAATATCTCTCGGGATGATGCTACCTCTTTAAAATGATTAAATTGCCTAGAATGCTACACTCTGAAAATGTTACTAATCATTGGAGTCAAACTCATTCAACAATGAGTATGCCCGAAGCGAAAGCTGCACAGGCTCCCTGGGTCAGCATGTCATATCACGAGACCCAGCAGAGCCTGTTAGGCGTCGGCCAATCACGCTGCGCCATGGGGCGGGACTTCCACCTGTTTCGCGCTCTTCTCCACAGCAGCGCAGCCACCATCGGGAAACCCACCATCCCACCCTGTTTTGGCTTTGTGTTAACTAAGTGGCTTGTTGCAAGAACCATGTTGTGAAATAATTAATTAAAAAAAAAAAGAGAGTAAACATCAATAAGATAACTAAAGGTGTTATACATTGGAGAGAGTGGCCTTATCAATGTTATTATTAATGTATTTATGTGGTTGGTGGAGGTGAGTTGCCCGACCCACTGGCCTAAGTTGGCGTGGCCCTACCTCACCGACGTGCTTAATATAAGCATTGGGGGCCCTGGGCACGGGCCAAAGGTGTGAGGTCACTGTCCGTGGCCGGGCTCCTCCCCCTAAAATTATGTCAATATACGGTACTTATGTTATGGTTATTTTGTTATGTTAATAATAAAGCTGTGGCCTGTGTTGACTCCCATTCAGTAGTCGTGTCCAATTATTTACCATCAAAGCCTGAATGGAACATGCTTGGGTCAAGCTCTTGCATCATGCATAGTATATAGCAGTGGTGGCGAACCTATGGCACGCGTGCCACAGGTGGCACGCCGTGCCCCTTCTGTGGGCATGCGGCCATAGGTCGCCGGGACATGCTGTGTCTGCTCTTCGTGCGCGAGCACGGCGCGTGAGCGCTCTCCCGTCAATAAAAAAAGGAAGGGCTGTGCGCGCACGGCACAGGCGAGCAGACTCTTCTCGAGATCCGCAGGGGGAGAGGCAAGGGGAAGGTAACAGTTATGGGGTAGGGGAGAGACAAGGGAGAGGGGGAGAGCGAAGAGGGTTGAGACAAGGGGGGGGGGGGAGGGGAGAGACAATGGGGGAGGGGAGAGACAATGGAGAAGGGGGAGACAAGGGGAAGTGGAGAGACAAGAGGGGAAAGAGAAGGGTGGGGGAGACAAGGGGAAGTGGAGAGACAAGAGGGGAAAGAGAAGGGTGGGGGAGACAAGGGAGAAGGGGAGAGAGAAGGGGGAAGACAGTGGAGAATGGGAAAGAGAAGTGTGGGGGAGAGATACAAGGGTGTGGGAGACAAGGGAGAATGGGAGAGACAAGGTTTGGTGAAACAAGGGGGTAGAGAGAGCAGGGTGGGAGAGACCAGGTGGAGAGACAAGGGTAATGGGAGACACAAGGGGAAGGGGAGAGACAAGGGGGGAGACAATGCGGAGGGGAGAGACAAGGGGGAGAGAGAGTGAATGGTGGGAGAGACAATAGTGAAGTAGAAGGAGAGACAAGGGTGGGGGTAGAGACAAGAGTGAAGGAGATACAAGGGTGGGGGAGAGATAAGCAGAGAAAGAGGGAGGGAGGGAGGAAGAAAGGAGAGCAGAGAGAAGGGAGGATGGAGAGAAAGAAAATAGGGAGAGGCAGAAGGGAAAGAGAGAAGTAAGAGAGTGAGATGGGAGAGAAGGTAGAGGCACATGAGAGGAAGGGAGAGGAGAGAGAAAGGAAGAGGGAGATGCAAAAGGGAGAGGTAGAGAAGGGAGAGTGAGAGAAGGGAGGAGTGAGAGAGAGGGGAGAGGCAAAAGGGAGAGGTAGAGAATGGAAAGAAAGGAGGAGGGAGAGACACAGGGAAGGAAAGAGACAAGGGGGGGGTAGAGGCAAGGGAGAAAACAGAGACAATTGTGAGCGGTACAAGAGGAGAAATAAGGGTGGGAGAGAGAGAAGGATAGAGGGAAGAGACAAGGGAGAAGGGGAGATACAGGGGTGGTGGGAGACAAGGAGGAAGGGGAGAGACAAGGGGAGGGGAGAGAGAAGGGTGTATGATCCAAGGGGGGAGAGATGCTTAGAGTTTGCGGCTTAGTTTTCTTTGTATGCAAATCTGGCTCAGTGCTGGTCTTTTTCATATTAAAAAATAAAGTTGTTTAACTTGACGTCATTTCCATAATTCACAGAATATTTATGTATTCCCGCCAGTGGCCAAGAGCTGTATCTGCAAAACAATGTGTTTGTACCTCAGAGATGGGAATAAAGTTTTAAAGAGTTTTGTAATCCGGGCACGCTCCCCACAGCATTGCGCGGGAGGACTGAGGAAAGGCAAGGCGAACTGAGGCATAGCTAGAGCTACTAACCACCACCGACTGTGTCCCCCCCTCCTTCACCAAAGGTAAGAAGAAGGGAGGGGGGGATAAATAAAAATAATTTGATTTTATGATAGGAATAAAAAAAAAATTCTTCCTTTACACACATCACCCCCCCCACTCTCTCATACAGCACCCCCCACTCTCTCATACAGCACCCCCCACTCTCTCATACAGCACCCCCCACTCTCTCATACAGCACCCCCCACTCTCTCATACAGTACCCCCCCCCCCACTCTCATACAGCACCCCCTACCCACTCACAAACACATACACTGCACCCCTCAATGCAGTGTGTGTATTTATCAGTCTATATGTGTGCACTCAGCTGCGTGTGTGTGTGTACTCAGCTGCGTCAGTATTCAGGTTTAATTGCCATGTTGGCACTTAGAGGGAAAAAAAGTTGGCATGTATTGCGGTTTGGGCACTCGGGCTCAAAAAGGTTCGCCATCACTGGTATATAGCATAGCCCAGACACAAAACTAAACCCACAATCCTGACCAGAAAGGCGGACCCTAAATAAAATGTAATATCATCCAAATTTATGTTAAACTGTAAATCCTGTACAAAGATGTGATAGCATTTATAAATAGTTATTTGTTAATTATGCAAAATATGTCCAATTTAAAGGAAGCAAGGAATTGTTTAATTAAAATGTTTAATAAATACACCTTGGCTACACAGTCCAGTTTGTTCTTAATTTATAAAAATACTTTCTGGTGCCACAAATTAGAACCATTACGTATCCTGGACTAAAGTAGATAATTCCAAGATAATTTATAATCTAGAACTTTCATATACATTTAAATATAGGATTAATACAAAAAAAAATCACTATGTTTTATGGGGTAAATAAAATAAAAAGTGATGACCAAATAAAGTAATGTTTTCATTACCACTAATAAAAAAACTGTTAAATATATTATATTAACTAACAATTATTTTGCATATAGAATCAAAATATCTGCATTCCCTTTTGACCTCATTAACCTTCTGAATGTAAATGAACTCTAGATATCTGAAACACAACCATCACACCACAACCCCAGTGTGATTTGTGTTGAGCTACATGAAAAAAAGTCTCTCTCTGCTTCATAAACACAATATTCATCTATTATGTATTTACTACCAAACTGCACTCTCATCAAAAGCAATCTGCTGTTGCTCTGTATGTGTAGTCCAGAGCGGCAACAGGGGACATCAGACAAAAGAACAGCAATTAAGAGCCAGGAAGAGCATGTAAAGGATTATAGTAGTTGAGATAACTGCATTTCCTATAAACTGGAGATATCTGATGAATCAATGAATATACACTCACATATAATGAGCATTATTGATGAAGTCAAATTAAAATAAAGACTATGCCAGTACAATTCATGCATTACAATATTGGTCTTTGAGACTGATAATCTCATATAAACTGCTCAATTTCTGGCCAACATGATGGTAATTCAGACCTTAGATCAGGATGTGTATACACTACTAACATATTGATATTGATATTGATAAGAGAGTATTTCTGAGACTATTTATTAGGTGTGCATAAGACCATAAACTAGTTGCTGCCATTATTTCCCAAAGAAAACAGGGAAGCTACAGTTACAAGATTAATTTAAATGGGTATCTGATGCATATTACATGGTTGCATTATTTTGCTAAACTATAAATTAAAAAATAAGAAGTATAAAATATGAGCTATAATTAAAAATAAATATACCAAAAATGCAGAAAATGACCCAGTTGAGACAGTGACATTTCACAAAAAAAAAATTCTTCTACAAAGGCTAACTTCATCATGTGGAAACTGTAAACTAGAATATTTTAAAAAAATGAAGATAATTAATTTATGAGGGTCAATCAATCAGACGTGTGTTTTTAATGTGAATTATGCTCAGTCAAAGAAGCTGCCCTTGATACTGGTTTGACAGAAATACAAAAAGGAGCAGCTACAACATTTTGGACAAGGGACAATATTTTCATATTGTAAAAGATAAACTGAGCAAGCTGTGGTGTCTGAGGGCTTAAATAACACAGGGTACAAGAAAGGTGTACTACAATGTTATAGTCTAGATGGTATATTCACTATAAATATACACATTTCTACTTTGATTTTTGATTTGGGATAAATGTGGAACATCATTGGACTGACATATTTTAGAGGCATTGTCCCTAGATATTAATATATGGATAGTGAGAAACTGCTGCAAATGTTTTCAGATGTGTGTAGGAAGATAATAACATGGCCATTGCTAATCCATGAACTGAAAGGTTACTAAATGTACTAGTTTCAAAGCATTAGGAATAAAAAGTTAAAAAAAACTGTACATAAGGCAAGGAGAGAAATTTAATTTGTTTCAGACAATTGGGAGCTGTATGTGTTTCCTACAATTCAAAATATCTAGACTAGTGATGTCACGAACATCAAATTTTAGGTTCGCGAACAGCGGACGCGAACTTCCAGCAAATGTTTGCGAACGGGCTAACCCGGCGAACCGCCATAGACTTCAATGGGCAGGCGAATTTCAAAACCCACAGGGACTCTTTCTGGCCACAATAGTGATGGGAAAGTTGTTTCAAGGGGACTAACACCTGGACTGTGGCATGCCGGAGGGGGATCCATGGCAAAAAACTCTCACGGAAAATTACATAGTTGATGCAGAGTCTGGTTTTAAGCCATAAAGGGCATAAATCACATACCATTCCTAAATTGTTTGGAATAACATGCTTTAAATCATCAGGTATGATGTTGTATCGATCAGGTAGTGTAAGGGTTACACCCACTTCACAGTAACACAGACCAATCTCCCCATTTAATGCACCGCAAACAACCGCAAACAGTCCCTTTGCACAACCGCAAACTCCCCATTTGCACAAGGTTGGAAACCAAGCTAGCCATGTCCCATTCCTTGTCCTCACTGATGTCATTGAAGGTCTCTTCCTCCACCCAGCCACCAAGGGTCCCCGAAAGGTGACAACAAGCCCCCTGGGACGCCTGCTGTGTTTGGTCTTCCACCTCCTCAAAGCCACCTTCCTCCTCTGACTCCTCTTCTTCAGACTCCTCTCTCTGCGTTGCCTCTGTCTGCGTTATTATAAGGTGTGTACTGTTAAGTAGTACTATTCCTATCGGTTTAATCCCTGTTACGTCCATTATTAGGGGACGTGTATATGGCATTGATTTTTGGAACAGGGAGATGGAAAAAGATGCTTGGTCGTACCTCCTACTTCAAATTTGGGACACTGCGCGTGCAATCTAAGGTGCCACCAGATATGAGTGTCACTGTGCACTGGCAAAAGTTGGCAGAGTAGATGCAATAGGCTTCACACACGCCTGTAGGCAGGCAATTGCTATTCAATCTATTACAGTCAAAAAATTGTTGTTTTATTTCACTGAGCACAATATAAGCTGTGAACCTGACACAGGCAGGCAACTGAAATTAGATTAAAGGAAAAAAGGGTTGTTTTTTTTCAATGTATGGTACACCAACTTTGACTGGTGAAACAGAGCAGAATATTAGCCTGTCCTTCAGATGGAAGGCTCTGGAAGGGAGTGTATGCTGCGGATTGGCTGGAATGTGTCTGCTGACTGTGAGGTGCAGGGTCAAAGTTTCCTCAATGATAAAGTATAGGGGGCGAACCGAAAAGCGCATGTGTTCGCCGTCCGCTGCGAACGCGAAAATGTCAAAATCTCTGCGAATAGTCCGCGGGCGAACTGTTCGCGACATCTCTAATCTAGACATATACAAAACGAATCAAGATCAAATGTTGTTATTCACCATTAAATGATGGACATTTTGACTTAATGAGAGAAAGCAAGGATTTCAAATATGGTAAAACTTGTGTAAAATCAAAAAAAAGTCAGAGAATGAACTAACCTTAATAGGTTAGTTCTATGGACATGATAACCCACTCTGAGAGCACCTCTTTTAGCTCACTTGTGCCCTTCACAGGGAGAAATATCCTGTAGTATATCAGAAGTGACCCAGGCCCAAAATAAAAGGAGACACAACTTGGTGGTTGGTGATGACTAGAAAAGTCCAAATAAATATCGCATTCTTTAGTATTCTTCTTCAGTCTTTAATTGTTTTCATATAGGTCCAGACTTTGACAGTAAACCTATTTTTTGTAAATCAGCCCTTTCTAATCTTCCCACTAAACACATGCTGCTTTCTTTATTTAGTGCCCAATCATTGTATAATATTACCTCACTGTTTGCACATGCTACAATTGTTTCTAGAAATAGTTTGGACACTGAATCAAATGACCAGCATTATAACTTCAATTTAATTCAACTAAACAAGTGCATTCATCTGAGCATATGCAAACTATCAGAGAATAATTAGCAATGATTAGAAGCTAACACAAAGATTAGCGCAATAGCTTGGTGGCACGATCAGAAAGGCTGACAGACACAAATTACAACTTTGCACTTAAGTTTACAGTAAGAAAATACAATTCTTTAATAACATCCAATTGATAACATGCTTGTTACTATATATAGATTTAAACTATACCATATTTGGAACCATTGCTTTGTGCTTTCACTGTGAATTTGCCACTCAAAATCCCAGTTCTGCAAACACCATATGTGCTTAAAAAAGGAAATATGCACCAAAAATCATAACTATTATTATGGAACTCCCAAATCTGTCATCTCTATCAACGGCAAAGAAATATGTTAGGAACATTTTGTTTTATTTACAAAAAAAAGGTGAATGGGTCATGGAACAATTTTTTCCATAATTTAAACTTTGTTTTTTTGCATGAAAAGTATTAAGTAAAACCTGTCTCAAATAAATTGAAACAGAAAATACATTGAGAATAGTGTTGTTTGTTATTATAGTAAACTCTCGATTATCCGGCACTTAACCACCCGGGACTCTCAAGCAACCAGCACCTGCCTCTAATCCCCATTTGCAAAATACTCTCGATTATCTGGCACTGTTTTGTTTTTGCTCAAAATAGCTTAGTTTAGTTATTCGTAGCTATTTAATAGGGTTTTGATGTGTTTCAAGGGGTTTAAGAGTTGTTTAGGCTGTTGTTTTCGAGACTCTTGATTATCCAGAAACTACGATTATCCAGAAACTACACTTATCTAGCAATAGGCAATCCCCATAGGTGCCGGATAATGGGAAGTTTACTGTATTATCCTTTATTATTGTCTTTTATTTGGAACGTGACAACATTTTCAGCAGTGCTATACAGACAGGGGTTAAATACAAGGAAAAACACATTTTACACAATGCAAATGAACAGAGGGCCATGTTTTTGAGTTTATAATCTAGAAACAAAGTGCTTTCACAAATATGTTGGTCCCATTGACAGATAAGTATGACTCCTAATACTGCTTTTAGGCTGACAGAGGCAAACCACCCAGAGACGTTAAACATTTGAATCAGTTTATTGTCCAGTGAGTCCATTTGAAGAAAACAAAGAAAAGAAAATACACTAACCTATATAACGACCACTGTGGTTATATACTTTGAATAAACTACACTTAAATATGCAATATGTTTTTAGAATGTAAAAACATACAGCCTCTAGTTTATTACCTTAGCATATTTAGTTATGCAAAAATATGGAAAAAAAACTTGACCACAGTGATCTTTAACGAATAACCTATTTCAAGTGCAACAAAAAAATACTATCCATGTCCCTTTAACACAAACCATGTTCCTTTGCACAACCTGAGGCTTACTTCTGTCCACAAGCTAGTCATTGCCCAACAGGCCCAAACTCATACAGATCATTGGGAAACAAGAACAAACCTTCATGATAATTAATACATTCATAGCCCTGTTTATTTAGCACTGGGACAAAGTTTTTTTTTTTTTTTTAAAGAAAAGTAAACGGACAGTTACACATTTCCAAATTGACTCTTGTAGGTGGAATAAAGTAACAGTGGCGTTCCAATGTTTTTAGGAGCTGGAGCAAAATTAAAAACAAATTTACATCTCTGGCTGATTAAAAGGGACATGGAAGATTTCTAGTTATCACCAGGAACATAATATACCTATGTATCTCTTTAGTTGTTTGCACTATAATTAATTAAGAAGTGATTAAAAGATCTGATTTTTTTTGCCTACCATGTTACAAATAGTTCTTAATTGGTTTCTCCTATCTGCAGCTCATTAATACAGTGTACGTCTAAAAACAGGGGTAGCACGGTCTCATAGTATTTAGTCAGTTGCAACATTCTGCAACATGCTACTTGAGAGAGCTTACTGACAGGCTAATTTAAAAAAAAACTGCACTTCACAGTTTGTATATTCATGAGCTGTATGAGCTACAGAGGTCAAACCCTAAAAAGGTACAAATTGAATGATTTTAGGCAGAAAAACAAAGCATTTAAGCACTTCTTAATAAAATAAAGAGATACATGGGTACATTATATTTCTATATTCTTCCATGTCCATTTAATAACTCTTTAATGATAATTACGCACAGTGATGTAGATGAGCAATTAACAATGTGTGTACTTTTGGAGAAAAGTATAAATCTACATAAGAGAAACGTTATAGTTTTCCTACTGTTGAACAATTTGTAAACCCAGGGAACAAGATTTGCAGCACCAAGGTTAGGCAAGAGGTATTGGATTGCAAAGCTGTATACCAGTGACTTGCAAGACAGGTACCATAGTGACTAAAATACCCCTACGCATTCTTACTGATAAACCATAAAATCAATACTATGTACCATGTTTATTCTAGAAATGAGTGAATTCAGTCTTCATTGTACAAATTCATTATATAGACTAATTCCAAAGATCAGAAATATGTTCTATGGAAACCTAGGGTTCATGGGTGTAGGAACCGAAATTATTCTGAGGGGGTATTCAGCTAATTGTGTAAATAAATGCACAACAACTTCCTAAAAATGGAGGTAAATGGAAATAAGTCTTCATTTAACTCTCCAGGTGTTACAAATGCACTTGTTGTGTGTTCCTATAATGTATATTCAACGCTGTCACAATCTTGTTACCTTTAATAGAAACAATACAAAAAAAAAAAAAATTATCTACAAATAGATACACACATCAAAATATCTGGGGATGGATATGTCTCCCTTATCCCTCCCAGTTCCTACACCCACGCCAAAACCTTTATTTCTATAGACAGGCTAATCTTTAAAATGGACACGTGGAGAGATCATGGGATCCTTGCATGAGTTATGGACCCTAGGAAGTCATTATAATATACAAGGCAGGGGTTGTGGGTTCTACAAAAGCTAAATCCTGGGGTTTCGTAAATACTTCTGGAGCTGCAAAAAGTTTTATACAACTAAATTTGTTTGGGGAAACAATAACACCATGAAAGGGCAGCACACTACATTACTAGGTATGTGGAATTCCACATAGCATAAATACAAAAATGTTTCTCAAAAATATTTCATATAATTCTGAACAGGAAGAGGAACATACAGATACTAAATCTTCAATGTATGTTGCTAAAATGTACTGTGATCCTGGAAGTTTAAACCTGCCAGTAAGCTTTTAGGTAAACCACACTATTCCAGTAACTTTAATTTGTCCTGGTGCATCTTGATGTGGCAGATAGACACCAACAAACATCTAAGGGGTATAAGAAGTAAAATAAGAGAGATGTCCTAAACACTGCAGCACAGATAAGGTTTGATCTATTTACACCAACCTTTCAGCTGGTCTGTTAGTTCAGGTATAGCAAAACCATTTAAAAAGTGTAATTAAAACAACACATATCATTCAAGAAAACTCAGACCAACATTCCAAACTTTGGTTTTACATATTTTGGGCAAACCACAGTAAGTAACTGTAACTGCTACACTGTGCATTACAAGAAATGTGGCCACGCATTGGACTCAGTGAACTGTATGTCAAATATATTATGTTTCTTGGCTATAAAAACAGTGTAAACTATATTTTAAGTGAAGCAAGTGCGAATCAAGTTTAAGTAAACCAGTTGAACCACAAGGAATAAAAAAAAATCTGCGTAATCACACACCCTAAGTTTATATGAGATAAAAAAATATATTTGAGGATGTGAAAACTAAATGTAACACCATGCAAAATATAAATATCATGGAAACAAAAGCGTAAATTCACAGGTTTAAACTCACTGTTTATAATAAAAAAGAGAGATACAAAGAAAAGCAGTTATATTAAGAGTGATTTGGCTGCACAGACATTGTCATACGATCATGTTGATTTTACATAGTCATATAAATGGTACAATACTTCCATATAATATAACTGCTTTTAAGAGCAGATCTTACCCATAAATCTTACTATGGCACACATTAGAAGACAAAATCATATTGAACTTTAATAGCAAATCACACAAATATTACCACTTTCTACAGAAATAAAGTAGGATTTAAAATTTTCTAGCAGTTTTCAAATTATAATTTGCATTTGTTAATATCAGTTGCGTTACGATTACTGAAAATATTGCCAATATATTTTACAGCATCTTCTAACAAAGTAATTTAAAGTCACTTATGAAAGCTGGACCAGTTGAGTAGCACTTTAAAAATGAAATCTTTTAAAAATGTTTGTGATTAAAAAATGTATGTTTTTACTAAACACACTTAAAATTGTTGTTTTTCCCCAACATGATTGGTCGAAGCTCTTCCCATCTTTTACAGAAGCCCATTTTCCTGCAAATTCTTCAATGCTGCCCAACACAGCACAGACTACACAGAGTAAAAAAATGCAATATGTGTATTTAAGAAAAGAATACGAAGAGTGTTACAAAACCTGCTTTCCAACAATTATTCCAGGCGGCAGGGGTTCATTAAAAGAACAAGGAACAACAATGTTTTTTTTTTTTTGCTGAAGAGAGGATTTGTACAGCTTTTGGTGAATAAATTATGTGAAATCATTAACACATCTCCATAGAAGCCTTTTATATATCTTTCTGGCTACATTGTCATTGCGTTCCTTGGAGCCTTAATACAACTAATTCTCTAAAAGCAGTGCTTCTTCAGTTAGAAGGCTTGAATTATTTGACAATTGAGTTGGTGGGCTGGATATTCAATACATAAATATACAAACTATATATTGACTGGGATTCCGAGCTTGTGTAAAAATGGTAATGGATTGCAAGAGCAAAGTCTTTGTGGGCATGTCCCTGCCCAGGTTCCCAGAATGAAGTGGAATAACTGTATTTATTGAAATTCTGGGCATGAAACAAGTATTTTAACTTGGTTTAGATGTTCAAATGTACTATTTATTTGAGATATATGCAAGGTTGTACCTGAAGTTGTGGGATGAGCCTGCCACCTATTTAACCCACTCCTCCCACATGTTTCTCACGTTCTGCCTGACAAACAGGGCCATTTTGCAGTTTTTTTACAGTGCACGGATTCCCATCAACGAACAACATCCACTTGTTCCAAGAGACCGGCACAACCTGACCTAACACCGACTGGTAAGCTCTATTCCGCTCCTGCATTCCCCCCTCCCTAACTTATGTGAAGCCGACCCCTCTCCACCGATCAGCTTACTAACTTCCCCTCACAGCCCCTCTATCCTGCATCCTGTCTCCACAAACATCACACCCCCCCCCGGTCACGCATACTACCACCCATCCAACGAACACAAGTCATCCCACTCACCCTCGCCAGCACAACAACGCTCCAGCTCCCCCCCCACAAATCCACATTCAGCAAACTCAAAGCCTGTTCCTTCAAAGAACTTCAAGTTCTCCTGGGACACCTACATTTCTCTACCTTCATACTTCCCCAAAGCAGATACTTCCTCAGTAATCTTCTGGAGGCACTGACTCAGAGACAGAATACTCCCCTACTAGTTCCTCTTGAGTTGCCCTTGACGATCTGATACTGTGGACCAAATTCCTGTCCCAATGGAATGGAAGGTCCTTTTTTCTCACAAAATTATCCGATAATTCACTCACCTTATGCTTACATAATTTATCAACAGAATTCAGAATCCTCTACAACTCCTCTATCCTCGCCGCCTTCTGGACAGAACTTTCCCTCCCTTCCTTTTTCTCCAAACACGTCCTGCCCAGCCACAAAGCTATCTACTTATGGTCCCAAGACTGGAAAAAACATTCTGTCAGAATCTTCACCCTAGATTCAACATTTTCCATGCTATCCAGGTCTAGATTATCAGACCAACACATCATGAAACTCCTAAGGAAATTGGCCCTAATTTCTCTGAGACACCAATTTCCCCTCTTTCCTTACATATCCCCACTCTCTGACTTTCCACATTCTTTTTTTCTCCAGGAGACTCTTCTCGACCAGACGATTACCAAACAGTTCCTCTCCCCTCTGTATTCCTCACCCAGCAGACATAGAAGTCCTTTGACTCTTTCATCAGGCACCAAATAAAACATATGACAGAGCCTGGCGCCTGTTAAGAATCTTTGCCGCCTCTCAAAAGATCATTTCCCATATGATCTTCCAGTCATCCTTGCGTTGGGATCTCACTGTGACTTCTGACACCCACATGTTATTCCTGACAGCCCCTTCCATCAAGGCCTTCCTCCAAGGCCTCGCCTCCCAAACACCCCCTCCCAAGCCCTCTCACCAGCCCATCGATGGTGATCTATTTAAAAAACTACTTTAATTTCTATCCAATAAACCATTTGGACCAGACACCTCCCTCACGATTTCTGCAGCCATCACTATCGCTCTCTATGGATTCCTAAGACCAGGAAAATTCACTATCTCCAATCTCCAATCAGGATACCTGACTAAACAAAACATCACATTTATCAATGACCAACCTATCCTCACTCTACCTCATTCCAAGACAAGCAGAACTCAAGTATTCCTCACCTTTTCCCCCTCATAATATCTCTTTCTACCAAACCCAAGCAGCACCCACTTCTCCACATCTCCACTCAAGCTTTATCAACTACCACATTCATTCATTATAAAAGATTAGCCATTACGAGGCTAAGCTACAATCCTTTCGCATACTCTGGCCTTTTTTTCAGGATTGGAGCAGCCATAGGCGCATCCAAGAACCATACACCAGTCACCATCATCCAGTCGCTAGGATGCGAGAAATCTGCTAGTTACAGAAGGTACATCCCTATTCCCTCTTCTGAACTTCGCCTAGCCTGTAAAGATCTTTATTTTGCATAATTCCCTGGTCCTTAACTCTTTTGGCCTCTAAGCAGGCTAGGACGACATAGCTAATTCAGCACACCACTAGCTATACAAGTTAAAAAGGCTCCAACCACAAATGTAAGGTTGTACCTGAGATTGTTGGAGGAGCCTGCCATCTATTTAACCCACTCCTCCCACACGTTTCTAACATTCCGCCCGACAAATCCAACCCCCCCCAAAAAAATGTACATCCCTAGCCCTCTAAGCAGGCTAGAACGACTTATCTAATTCGGCACACCACTAGCTACACACGTTGGGAAGGCTCTGACCACAAATATATATATTTACTAGAATATTGCCCGTCAAAAAATTACGGCAATGAATTTGTAAGTGAGCTAATGCTGTTTGGTGTATGACAATAAAATAAATAATACATTAATAAAGGAATATACTTTACCTATTTTGAAGTAATATATGCAGGGAGCATTCTGTTGAAGAGCTGGCAATCTGTTTTCATGTTGCTGCAGCATTAGTGGTGTGGAGCTGCTGTGTAAGCGTGATGAATGTGTGCAGTGTAATAGTATGCGTGCGTGAGGCAAATCCGTTAGCGTAGCTGTGTACTTGCGCATTATATAAGTTATTGTTCTAAAATGGCGGCTAATGTGTGGTATGCGCCTGTGCCTGATTTAGCGTCCTTCGTTTCGCATGTCGTCCGACTTTTTCAGAATATCCATAGCCGTTTGGTGGTGTTTTGCGTGTTTAGGGTCCTTTAGCCTCGTTTTCATTTTGTTCGGGGTACCACGTTGCATATCTTGTTAAACTGACTTGTAAAAAATAAAGACTGATGTGTACTATCAAACAGAGCATTGAAACTATTGTGAGAAAGTACTAAGAATTAGGAGTTGTAATCATTTTAGTTGTTGCTAGAATTATTATTATTAACTTTATTTATATTGCGTCAACATATTCCGTAGCGCTGTACAGGGGTTGAGTACATGGCAAAACAAACTTAACACCTTATAAAGATGGGGGACCCTGTTTTTGAGCATAAAATCAAATGCACATAGAGCTTGTTTCCAAGGCACTGACACAATATTGAAAACTTGCAAACTTACAATCTACGGGTTTAGGTGTGATACAAGATGGCAGTGTGTAAGGAATTGGTTCAGTCAAGTGGAGGTGTCTGTGTGTTGTATTGTAGATTGTGGGTGTTAAGCTGCGGAGTATGCAGTTGAACATGTTAAGACTGAAGGTGATAAGATTTTTTTAAACAGGTGTGTTTTTAGTAATTTTTTTAAGGTTTTGAGGCAGGAAGATAGTCTAGTGGAGTGGGGCAAGGAGTTCCAAATAGTAGGGTCAGCACGAGAAAAGTCTTGAAGACGGGAGTGAGAGGAGGTGATGAGAGAGGAGGAGAGAAGAAGGTCGTTAGCAGAACGAAGGGAGCGGTTGGGAGAATATTTTGAAACAAGAGCAGAAATATAAGGGGGTGCACTGTTGTTGAGGGCTTTATATGTTAGGGTCATGATTTTAAATTTGATTTGGGAAGCTATGGGATGCCAGTGGAGTGATTGACAGAGAGGAGCTGCAGACACTGAGCGTTTGGTATTGAAGATGAGTCTAGGAGAGGCGTTCATTATGGTTTGAAGGGGAGACAGACGAGCGATGGGGAGGCCAGCAAGGAGGGAATTGCAGTAGTCGAGTTGAGATATGATGAGAGAGTGTATAAAATTTTAGCTGTGTCTTCTGTAAGATAATGATGAATTTTGGAGATGTTTTTTAGGTGAAACTGAGATGATTTTATTATTGATTGCTTGAAGGACTCGGATAGGCAGCTGAACAGATTATAACGGTGGCAGTTTGACCACACAGCCAAAGAGCTGCCTCATGTGGCCAACCAATCACGTGAACTTAGCTGGTTTCAGCCAGATGCAAGGAGAGACAACCACCTACTGGGTCCAGCAACTCCGTGTTTTTCATCTGTTCTAACAAGATGACCAATGCCAGGCTCGGCACCATTACAGTATGAGTGACTGTAACTGTCAATACAAGGAAGGCACACAGTTTCAAAACAATCTATTTTATCATGCGAAATCAATAAAATAAAGAGATAAAGAGAGGGTGAACATGGATTCAACAATATACCTCTTGCACTTTAAGCAAAAGTTCAGCTACTGAACTAATTCTTCACATGTCAGAGAGTGTAATGTTACAGTCCATAATAAGGTGTGTAGAAAAAGCCATCAAGATTACAGGTCTTCATAGATAAATAATTATAGAATAATTTAATTCAGGTCAGAGTAAGTTGTATCCAATAAAAATAATTAAAAAATAGCGTGGAACAGACTGGTTTGCAGCAGTAAATAGTACGTCAAACAGAAGCATAATTCTCTTATGATAGCTGGTGTTTTTTTCTGCTACTCTTAGCAGCCATTTCATTGATTCAGCACAAAACATTTCCAAGGCAACACCTGACAAAAGCCTTTTGGGAATTGTAGAGTGTTTTGTTAGTAGAATAGCTCAGACTTATTTTATAATGTTCCAGGGCTTCGTATTTTACCTAAGCAATTATCTCCAAATTATCATTCACAAATCTGGTACATTCCAAGTAAAATATTCAATGTTATAGAGGTGTAATTGAAGTTTCATGTCAAGCATTGATCAACCAGATTGCAGTAATGTTATTTTAATTTTTATATTATATTGCAATACATTTGGTATCGCATTCTATCACGAACATATGAGGATTCTCTGTAACATTGCTACAGAGTGGCCTAGCGGCCGCAACTATTATGCAGGGTCATGACAGTGTAGATTACTTTTGTTGATACTAGAGGATAAATAGCGGGTCCTAAAGGAACCACTATATCAGTTTATAGGGTGAGCATGATACAACTGAACAGTGGCATAGCCATGATTTGAAACTCACTATCAATCCCCTAATTAATCAGGGATATATTAGTGTAGAATTTTGCTATTTGTTGCACTAGAGGATAATTAGTGGGTCCTAAAGAAACCGCTATATCAGCTAATAGGGCAAGTGTCCTGCTACTATCGATCAACCCCCAAACCGGTTAAAGAATGATTCTTATGATAATCCCTGTTGAATGTCTAAAAGATCACTACTGCCCTATTTACTTCAATCTAGTGACTTCACTTGTCTATCTACATAATAGCTTTTTGATATTGAAGTGCAACCTATAGCCTCTCTACCTGTCCCTAATAGACCACCTTTTATTTCACAATTAAGTTTCCTCTAATCTGTATATGCATATGTATGACTCTTGGAAACAATAATTATAAGAAATAGGTGGCATTTGACTTGCAAATTACCCATTATACATTTGTCCACTGGATCTATGTCAATGATATGTGCATAGTAATTATTTGATCCTTTTGGATGACACATTTCTGCCACTGTTACATTGTTTCTGCACAATATACATAGGTGGACACAAACGTCTGACAGTGGAAAGTTTAATGATAATTTTTTTTTTTTGCTGTGGTTTGTCTCTTAAATAAAATATTAAAAGTTTAATTTGTTATATATCAATTGTCTTTTATTATATGGCCAAAGCATTTATCTCGATTGCAGGTATACTTTCCCCTCTCCCCTTTTTTCATTTCTAATGTATACCACCAGCAAAAGTTCTATTATCTTTTATTCTCTCATACAAACATTTATAACAGGACAAAATACAGAAAATGTAATAAATGTACAGGACCCAGATAGTCCCATTTTTACAATATACTCTTTGGAAGAACTAAAATGGATAATTGGCAAAATGAGTTTAGAAAATAAAAGGACAATGGAAAACATTGAGAGAATTTGTTTTTTTCAAATAAAGGTCCTGGAGCAAAATAAAGTGTTTTGAATATATATCCGGGCTTGTCCCTATTAGCCATTGTGTGAAAATATTAGGCATACATGTCTGATGTTTAGATCTGGAGTCTTACATACCAAATGCTACTTTTGGAATATTTAAAACATGCCCATTTCAAATGTATGAAATTTGATTTTCCATGTCCTTTTTAACCAAATAGCTTAAAATACAAGTTTATTAAAACTTATCTATCTTTATATTTGTATTACAAAAAAGGTAAAAGGGCATGGGAATTGAAAAATAAAACATTTAGCACTGTTCAAAACTCGTAGAGAGAATTGTAGGGTTACAAATCCTAACTTATCTTGGTTTCAAGATTCCCTGACACTATAAAAGATGGACATGGTTGACAGGGCTTTGCTCATTATCAATGCTATATATTTGATAAAAAACATACTGAAAATAAGCAAAGTCAGCATTCCTTTTTTAAACAGTTTTGAAGAGAAGTATTATACAATTTCCAGAATTGGAATTATGTTACTAAAATGAAGGAAATGTGAAGTGTTTACATCAAGGTACATAAATCCCCCATGGGCAACATGTGACCTGGCTGCATGCAGCATTGCTGACAAAAGCTAGGCATGCTCACATGGACAGGGTACACTTTTACAAAAATGAACCCCTCAGGAGTCTAGCTCAATCCTGGGGGTGTAAACATCACCTGCAAAAGTTTTTTTTTTTTTTAATGCAAAGCTAAAAATACATATTGCATGCAAATTAATGTAATCATACACTACTAATTCTCCTCTATCAGATGCATTTATAACCCACCTCACTTGCATATACCTTTAAAAGGGCCCATACTCTGCTAAAACATGCCATGTGATAAATGGAATTATGCAGGCCATGTCTGACATACAGGTTACAGGTTTCATAAAAGTTATTCGCATTAGCATGTAATATCTCAATTTCCATTGATATGAAAGCATATTAGTTATATAGATATATTAGCACAGTGCAGTTGTTTGGGGTCATTAATACCTCCTCTAGATCCTTGTTTTTATCCATAGGATGAGCTGTGATAACAGGGAATATGTAGATAAAAATGGAAGATCAAGAGAGTCAGGACTAACACAATGATACACTATCACCAATCACACAGATCTTTGTCTTGAGGATTTTTTTTCTCACTTTTATATTATTAGGATATTTCTCCAACACAATGCTAATTGAGGAATTACATTTCAACTGTTACTTCAAACAGATATGCAATTTTAAAATGTATTGAAATTATTTTTCCCATTATTAAAATCATGTTGCTAAACCATAGAAACATATATTATATTGCTAAAAAATAATCAGTAAATTGGAAGCCCTGTTTCTTCCCAAAGTCTGCTGTGCCCAGTGTTTGGCTTCCCTAGTCAATGAGGACTCTGAAGCTAACATTGATTTCTACGCAGGGTAGATGTGCTCCCCTTATGCTCATAAACTTAGAACAGGCCTCAATAACTGAGCTGATGACTGATAGGCTTCAAGCAAAATCATATTATTTTACCTTTATTATATTCTTATAATAGATTTGGAATATTTAAAACAATGTTATTTAAATTCAAAATAGAAAACATGGAACATCTATTTAAATATGAACACTGGGTAATTACACAAAATGGAGAAACACTGTGAACATTTTACATTATTTAACTATGATTCATCCACCACTGTGCCACTTCAAATCCTTACAGTTTATGTATAAGGAAAATAAGCAGTATTTTTGTTTTCTATAAAATGCTTTGGCATTTATAACTGCAGTGAAGTGCACAACAGAAAAGATGTTTAACTAAACCAATATTTACTAGCACAATATACTAGGCTATTACATTTCGGGTTTGATTTTTCTGAACAAATGCAAGCTGCCTACCAAAATCTATCCAAAGGGTGTTCTCTTAATGCCACACTGGGAAAATATGTTTCATTGCCCAACAGACAAAAATAAGTGCTTACACATAAGGTTCCTAAACACTGCCAGCTGTTCTACAATACAGTATGGAAGACGGATCCAAAAAAGGAACAATTAGACAGCACACTGCCTTGAGTCACAAAAGCCAGAGATACAAATGTAAGCTAGAACTGCCTGCACTTGTGGTGTAGTACTAAATAGTGCATCAGATAATGATAAAGTCCAGTGGATGAAAACCTTTAAAATATGTCAAAAACAATCAACCCAATTAAGCTACTTAATGCCAATTCCTCTAGCTATGAACAAACATTGCAGCTGAAATTATTTAATCTAAAATTAGATTCATTTTTTTCAGAATAGTCAAGGACTTTCTTGTGCAAACATTGCATAATTCACAATGAACAGGAAGCCCCTTAGACCAGGCTTGACACACCCTGGGAGTCACTCCTAAAACGTTACTCCTGCCTAGCTTCTAACAAAAGTGTGTCTCACTCATTCAATAACCTGGCTGGCTCCTAAGTTTCACATAAGTCAGTGACCCTGCCTTCGACAACTGTATTTCATTATTGGAGTCAATAGTTGTGGGTCTTCCTGTGTAATTATTCCTAGGCAGGCAAAAAAAGGTTTGTAATTTACACACCACCAATAAACTTACTAATACTTTGAAATCACGTATAAAATGTAGTGCAAACTATAGTGGTATCCTAAATTGGTCTTACCTAACTAAAAATGGGGTGTCTCTCCAGAAGATACAGATCAAGATCTCTTGATATATTTCAAGAATTCAAAAACAAAGAACGAGAAATAAAACATACAAGTTGTACATAATCATAACCTTAGGAGCCTGAAATCACTTTAGGAGCGATCACCAGACTTTGGGATCTTAACCTGGTACTACACTAGCACTCTAACTCCTATATGATTCATCCTTGAAAAAAATCTAACTTAAATGTCTAAATTTTAAGTAAGTTTCTTGCGTTCCTAGGGAAGATTCAAACACATGAAATGCTGATCTAATAACTCAACTTACCAATCCAGAGTCCTATTATATTAGAAACCCGTAAATTACTTCAAACCATAAATTTGGCTGCGGGTGATTTTTTTCTAAATTTCTAGACGTATACTATTGCCTTTAACCCGCAACTTTAGTTTTACCTATACCTTGCAAATACGATTTCAGGGGGCATGATTATATGAGCTTTCAATATTTAACCAAGCCCACAAGTTACTTCTTAGTTATAGCCAATAGAAAATGTGAACATCATCATAATGTCAGTAAATAACAGAAGTTAGATGTAACTTGCAATTGGAGACTAAGCATTAATGAGAGCCATCGGGCTAGCACTCTAGACAATGCATTATATATGGTTTAGTCCATGTGGGTTTCATGATATATATTAATCCCTTGAGTATTGGAATCCATATTACACATAAATAACTGTTAAAAATATATTTTTAATTGCATATCTGTGAGTTTGAGACTGTTCTTCAATTAATTCTAATGTATTTCCATGCTTTACCATGCTTTTAAAGTACAGTAGTGTGTTTAATTGCTGCTACAGCTATCAGAACTGGCGTTAAAACCCTTTTGCGAGTCCTATTTACAACTTTTTATTAATATTTTTGTCAGAAGTTTGATACTTTTTCTAGTTGCGGGTCTGACTTAATTTGCGAGATAGATGCAAAGTTCTAATAGAATATTGATTTTGTGTAACTTTACATATGTTGCACTCGTAATGTTTCAGATGTTTAAAAATCAATGGAGAGGTAAGCCCTAAATTGCATCTTTGGCTTGTCAGTAGTGATTGTGGGCAGGTAACTCGCAATCAGGATGTGAGTAGCTAATAGAATATTTGGCAACTTTTACTTATAACTTTAGGTATTTGCAAGATTAAAATCTTGGCAGTAGAATAGAGCCCACATTTATTAAGAGTCAATCTACTTTTTATTTTAGGCTGTTTGTTCAATATTACTTTGTCATTTGTGTTTGAAAGAATAATTTAATTCAACACATTGTTAGATTGCAGACCAGTACAGAACCTAATCTGAGAAAGTAAAAGGATGGATCATGGATCAGTTGGAAGGTAGGGTTTTCATGCAATATAATGAAGATCATAGGTAAAAGTGCATGCTACAAAGTGCATTTCCATGGTTTAGTGTTGCTTCAACAAGAACATAGGAACTACCAAGAGCAAAAACAAATTTAATCTTCACTGGTAGAAATTATTACACACAAAATATTTGAAAATTAATTTATTAAAGCAAATGGAAATCTCATGTTTTGCTAGACTGATATAGAAGGTATTAAAATATAAATAAGTTATACAGTATTAAGCCATTCACAACAAACACTATAATCAACAAAAGATTTTAAAAAAAAATATATAGTTTGATATGCAGTCAACCACTCAAAGGTGAAAGGCAAATGGACCAAGACAATTCAACAATACATTAGTACAGAACACTACAGCATGTTTTTTTTATTGTTTGCTTCTCTAGCATCATCATTAAAATTAAAAAAAAGTTAGTGGCACTAAAATTACCATAACATTTTAAAGAATAAGTAAATTAATGGATTTTCACACCTAACAAAAAATACAATTGCATACAAAATGATTTCCCTTTAAACAGAAATCATAACAGTGTGCTTTCTGCATGTGTAAATACATGACTAATTCCGAATTACTTCTACCTTTGAATTTCAATGCACTACTTCACAGGTAGTAATTTTATTTTTTCTAATTCTGCAAACTTGCAATAATCAACATAAAAAGCAGTTCAAGTACAAAAAAAGGCAAATGTCTAAAGATCTGCTATTTTCTTTTAAACGTATTTATATTTTAGACTCACACTATATATTCATGATTAGAAAGCAATGTAATGTTTGATAGCCAAAACTAATAATGGCAAGTAAAAATCACCAGTAGACTTTGCTTTTAACTAAAGACCTTTAACCAGGTAGCAAAAGGGCAATCTAGGTGGGCTATGGGTTCTTACCTGCTGTCAAGGGCTATAATTACCAGTATGAGGAAACAACGTTGTCTATTATCCATTATCCCACAATGTTTGGGTTGGAGCTCCTACCATCTTTTTCAAACTATGTTAAATCCTGCAACTCACTTTCTGCAAGCAGCCTATTTACAGAACATCTTTAATGGCAGTAAGTTAGTATTGTCACTATTTGGAAAACATGTAAAAGTTCCAGTCTACAGTCAGAATACAAGACATTTTCATTGTAAACGTTCTCAAGAACAATCATTTTTTTTATAGACACCAATACCATAGCCAAGTTATACCATTACAATCAAAGAGAAATAGAACTTTTGATTAATTTAAATTATCCAGCAATCATATAACAAACAACCCAAGAACAATTGACATGAAGAAAACTAGATCCTTACATAAATATATAACTAATCGACAAAATACTTCATTGTTTTTGGACAGCAGGAAATTAAAGAATAGAGGTATCCTTCCTGACCTTACAGCTCATTGTATACACAGACCATAAAATAGCTTTTATATATATATATATATATATATATATATATATATATATATATATATATATATATATATATATATATATATATATATATATATATACACACATACATACAAGCATAGAAAAATCCCCCCATCCCCCCTGTTCCTATGCCCATGTATAGTATATATGTAATATATATGTATGTATCTAAAAGTTAAAAAAATTAAAGTTTTTTTTTTTATTATTAGTATAAATTAGAATAAAATTGGTATATATAAATGTATACACTATACAATGTGCTATAATTAACTAAAACTGTATAGCCCCTGTTAATCTAAAATAATTTCTTTGCAGTCAGCACATTACAGTTATATGTATGCACTTTATTTTATCTATGTACAGTTTTATGAAACAAATATTTAAAAAATGTGTGCATTTTTTTTTTTCACAGGTTTTTACAAACCACAGGAAGTTTAGAAGTGATTATAACACAATGCAATATGTTTTACTTTCTGTTTTAAATTTAACAAAAAGGAAGAACATCAAATGTATCTCTTCACTGTGACATCAAGTTGTTTTTTAAGTTCTTAAAGATAATTTAAAGCTGGCTATACATTGTGCTAGCAATTTTTTTTAGATATGCAGCATTGCATATGTAGCTCTAATACACAAACATATAACTCTGCTATAGTGATGAGTATCTGTTACGTGTGAATGTGTAGCTGTGTTTTGCTAATGTTAGAAATGGTGGGACGATTTGTTTCTGTGGTGGTAAGATGATCAACCCTAGTGTTATCAGGCAGTTCACTAGACTAATCAAGCACACTGCATCATACATTAGTATATTAGAGCCACATAAATGCACAGACAGTTAATTTTAAAGAGCATTAAAAATGGATATATATATATATATATATATATATATATATATATATATATATATATATCTTGTTCTTATCCTTTTGAGATAAAAACAAATTGTTTTTGGTAGAAAAGGGTTCAATAAAGGAGCTTCACTTCTAATTATATTTTTGATTGTTCTTCTATCAGCAATGGCCTGTATGTATTAAAAGTAATCCAATCTCCTTACTGAATCTGGACTTAATAAAAAAAAGGTTAAACTTAGTACATCATATGAGTTTCTTACAGAAACATTGTTTTGATGGCAGATATTAACCAAAAAGGAACATCTATTACTTTCATTCTATTTACCTAAAAAGTTGAGCTTAATTAAACCTCAAGACAGTCTTATCCCAGGCATGCTTAAGTTCCCTAACTGTGTTTGACTCCACCACTTCCACTGGAAGGCTGTTCCACTTATCTAATGTCCTTTCTGCAAAGTAGTACACAGTACTCACATATCAGGTTTAGTTCAAATGACAAACCATGACTTATTGTTCTTGTGTTGCTGTCTTTTTGTAAGATATCTGGACTTTATTAAATGCCATGATATATGTAAAGGTTTCTTTCATATCACCCCTCTCCGTTCTGTCATCTGAACTATGCATATTTATGTCATGAAGACTTTCCTTTTACGGTCTTATAGACCATGCAACATTTTAATTATTCTCCTTTGAGCTGTTTAAAGAAAGGAAGAGAAACAGTTGGCCAGGCCCACTAACACACAGATGTTTCTGGCACCTATCTAGCATACTGAATACAGTAATGCAGTGGAGAAAAGTAAATTAGATTTCACACCTAATATAAGTCTGCAATATTTATCATACAATTTTATTTAATAAAGCACTATGATAACGATGACCAATGATAATATTTACAGAATAGTGTGCTAATGTTTTATGTGATCTTCTAAATGGCTTATTGCAGCAAATGTCCAGACACTTCACTCTGTCTAGATTACTTTCTTGCGTCACTTTGTAACACTAACCTACGAGATCATAACAGCCGTCTGCATGTTTGCTGGCAGTGCGTTTCTACAACATTAAGTGCTTTAAAGTTCTGTTACACACAACGAATAAGTTAAGAGGCATCAGATGCCAGTCTGTAATAGCAATGTTTAATGCATATAGTGGAACGGTTTACTTTTATTTTCATGGCGATTTCTGAATGGAGGGGAACAGAATACGCATAAAAATAAGGACCTACAGAGAACGTTCAGGTGCTAGGGATTGGTGCATTTACAAACATATATTAAACACTTAAAAACATTGAAGATCATAAATGCATATATGCATATATAATTGACAATAATCCAGGCCACAATACTTCAAAATATACTATTGTCTGCTTTAACCATTCTGAAAGCTAAAGGAGTTTTCTCAGTTCGTCTAAGAGAGTACAAAGCAAAAATGTAAAACATAACTTTTTTTGCAGTCAGTGTTGTACACACGCAGCAGTAAAGGAAGCTGGAACCTAGGGAGACATATTCAAAATATACGCATTTCAAGCCCACATATGATCACTTATTACCACAAAACTGTTGTTAATACTGACAAATGTGTTAAATAGCCACAATGTGTCACTGTATGAAAAATACTACATTGATCACATTTCTTTTCTGCATCAATTCATTATATCACTCTTTACATTTCTTAAATTAAAAATCACATTCATCAATAACCTCGAAAAACAAAGGATTTATGGATCTCTTTGCCTCTGCAAGGCAACTACATTTGATCGAACCTGTTCCATTAAAATACAGATATTCTGAAATTATGGCCTGTATACAGTTCTTGAGCACTGGACGTGGAAATCTAAGTCCAACATTGACCCAAATGGTATGGAACGTCTCAAAACTAGTTGATCTTGCAAGATAAGTTTCTTTCTGTCCAGATTTTATTTTATTTTATTCTTTCTGTCCAGATATTTTTAACAAATTTTAAAGCCCGTCTGCCGAGTTTACTTCAGACAGAAATAATCTAAGATACAAAATAGGCAATGCTTCCTTTACCATAATTGATTCTGTCTCAACTAAATGCAATTATCCTGAGTTGAAAGCTATAAAAGCAATACAAAATGATATGTAATAAGCACTTTGAGTTGTATCATTATACTGGGCAGTTAAATCAAATGCACATAACGCCAGACAAAGTGACAGTCCACCAAATTCTTCACTAGCTGTTCTTAACAACTTGTGTTCAGGTTACAGAAAGATGCACCAATCACAGTACAGTATTTCCACAATAAACAAAGTACAATACATTTTATTATACTGGAATGGAAAATCCATTAATGAAGGAACCAAAGAAATAATATTGAATTACATTAATAATTCTGTAAGTTATCCTGTAGTATAACAGTCTGGTCTCACTCAAAAGAGTGACCCAGCCCCCAAATAACAGGCAATTCTACCTGAACAGGAGAAACAGCAAACCCCAGATGCGTTTCGGCCCCTGTGGGCCTCGTCAGTGAGGTGAAGCTTTACTCCCTATGGTACAGTGAGCAAGGAGTCCACGTCTGGTTCCCCCTATCTCCCTTAAGGTGAGAAAACCCCCTAAGGGTCATTTGCATAAACAACAACAAAATGCTCAATGCTCAATCAAGATGCTCAATCGGAGAACTCACTATGCCTTAGGGAGTAAAGCTGCACCTTGATGACGAGGCCCTCAGAGCCAGAAACGCGTCTGGGGTTTGCTGTTTTTCCTGTTCAGGGTATAATTGCCTCGTATATCGGGGCTGGGTCACTCTTTTGAGTGAGACCAGACTGATATAATACAGGATATTTTTCACTGTGAAGAACACACGTGAGCTAAAAGAGGTTGCCCTCTGAGTAGGTAACCAGACCTAGAGAACAAACCCACTTCAGGTATTGTCCGTTCTCAGATTGAGCACCTCTAACTTTGATGTTGTAAAAGCTTAATTATACCTAGTTAGACTCAAAGTTTTCAAATAAATATTTTGGTTTACATCGTGCAGTGGTCCTTTAATATTGTGACTACTTAGCAAATTATTTTTTAGCGTAATGAATCAACTGCTGTTTCAATATGTCTTAAAAGCCAGGATTTCAAGATCTCTTCTTGATTAAAAGGTGGTTAAAGTCGTAGCATAGTTATTTTAACTTTGTTACCTAATTTTATACTGGAATATTCTCAAACCCTCTCCTCTTCTGAGCAGTGGTGCTGAGAATCCTTATAAACACCTGCAAGATATATTTTTGCTTTGTCTGCTCCATACCCTTTATATATAACTAGCGAATTGCCCGTCAAAAAATGACGGCAATAGAATTGTAAGTCAAGGAATGTTGTTTGGGACAGACTTTATTTTTTATGGTGGTGTGAGATCTCGGCGCAGATTGCGATGCCCGCGCTGAGCGGATTCGGCGTTGCTCATTGCGAGCCTCTTGGTTGTTGTATTTTTTTTTATCAGAGGCTTTTTTCTGTCATTGTAAGGGTCGGCGCTGATCTGTTTTTTGGGCTTATTGCAAGGCTGTCCCGTGGTGTAGTTTGTGTGGTATGAGAAGCGTTCTCGCTCGTTGTGAGGTGTGCAGTGAATATCTTTTGCGTTTATTGTGATAGTTTTTTTTTAGTTTTTTGTGTATATGTATTTTGTGCTGCTAATTAAATAAGTATTAAATTAATAAATTAATATACTTATCTATTTGTAAGTAATACATGCAGGAAGCATTGTGCTGAAGAGCTGACAATCTGTTTTCATGTTCCTGCAGCATACAATGTAGCTTTCTAGTGTTGTGGAGCTGAAGTGTAAGTGTCAGCAATGTGTGAAGTGTGTAGTGTAAATAGGCTGCGTGCGCGAGGGGAAGCCATTTGTGTAGCTGGGTACTACCGCATTCTGTAAGGTAGTGTTGTAAAATGGCGGTGAATGTGTATGTAGTAGGCGGGTTTGTATGATGAAGCGTCCTTGCTAATGGTGTATGTTGTAGGTCGTATGGGTTTTTGTAAAAGCCGTATTTGCTTTGGGGAATTTAGCGGCTTTAGGGGTCGTGTAGCCTCTTTTTTGTTGTTTTCGGGAGCCATTTTTTCTCTTGCTTAGGAGATTTTCGAGTGGATAAACTTTGTAAATTTGACAGAATTTGAGATTTGAGCAGTGTTGCAGAGTTCCTGGGTGTTCCCCCTTGGTGTGGGTAAGATTTTTTTTTATTTTTGTGTGTATTTGTGTGTTTTTAAATGTTTGCCGCGGTCCGTGGTTTGTCCGTTAAGGTCGTATTTTTTTGCGAGTCCGTAATAGATTTTTTCTAAGTCCTGCGGCTCGTATATTTTTGTGTAAGTCCGTAGTTAGTCATTGCGTGTTTAAGGTTTTTTTAAGTCCCGCTTGTGTGGTCTTTTGTAACCGGTTGTGAGGCACGGTAGAGCCTCCACCATATATTAATATATATATAAATATTAAACTCCCCCGCTAAATAGCATATTTTACACTGCCGTTACTTTATGAATACATTAATGCTTCGTACTTACTAATACATTTGGCCATTCAGAATTAATTATTAACGTACATTAATTTAATGACTATTAATTAGTAATGGAAAATAAAAATGTATACTTTCCACTGTACTTAACATTTTTTACTTTTTACACTGCAGTTATTTATATCTGGATTACTGCTCATTGCCTGTCAGCGATAGCACTCTCAAAGCAGTTACATATTTAAATCACTTTATTATGCTCTGAGAGCTGAAAACATTTTCTAATTTACACTGCACTAAAAAAATAGTATATTTAACACTGTACTTATATATCTGTCTTTGCGCTGAGTTCCGAACATGATCGTTTCAAAGCACAAAACATGAAGGACATGAGGGGAGAGGATCGCAATGAACGCCGAAGATGCTCAGAGGAGCAAAAGTACACAAGGAGAAATGCTCGCAATGAGCGCCGAATGTGCTCAGAGGAGCAAAAGTACATGAGAGGAGAGGCTCGCAATGAGCGTCGAAGGTCCTCAGAGTAGCAAAAGCTTTACATTGTGTGGCAAACAGCATTGCCATGGCTTCAAATGTTATTGACCCGTCATTTTTGATGAGAAAGTCGCTAGTATATATAAAATGGATCTGTTTACATTCACTGTTAGATTTAGTTACCCATTTGTTGGGCGAGAAAAATAAGTGGTCTCTTTAAATGGATTGTCTATAACGTTTTCTTTTTTTGAGAGAATTACCACTTAAGCTACACTGGACACTTATTTATTATCAACCAATCAAAGTTCATTTATTCACTTATCTAGTTTAAATGTTTTATCTTTGTTCTGTATTATGCTATGGGGTAATTTACTAGAATTACATTTTGTATAAAACTTTATACTGTATTGGCTCGAGAAAAAAAAAAAAAGACAAAACCCGGATATAAACAGATTTGCGGGTTACCGTCTGAAAATCGCAAAATCGGAGCTCCGATCCTATGAAAGCCTTTGTGATTTTAGTGATCATAAGTCTTGCAGGCTTGTAAAATCAAATAGCTGCTATTCAATTGCTTAAATTTTGCAGGCACTCAAACCCATAAACGGCAAATGTAGAAGCAAATCCTACCTACAAGTGGGTTAAACACCTGTTCGTAGCACCGTAAATGTAAATTAAAATCAATACCGCACTGAAATACGGGGAAAGCGATGAATGACTAGAATTAATTGAGCAACAGTCTCAAGCCCGCAAATCAACAAGGTTGTGAATATAAGCCGCACCCATAATTTTCAAGGTCGAAAATCAACTTATATTTGGGCCAATACGGCATATACAGTTTTTTTGCATTATTGTACTATTTTACTTTATAATTGTATAGAGCCCAACTGTAGATTTACAAGATCTCAATGCTAAAAAGCACAGTATCAGTCCTTTTTTTTGCTTTTTCTGCTTTTTCCAGACTTATGTTACTTCAGGTGTTTGATTCTTGAAAATTGTCAATAATGTTGTAGAAAGGACGAAGATCCACTGAGTAAAGTATTGCGAGTTGAGCCTAGCTGAGATGGATTTGTTTTATATTTCTATTAAAAAAGTGTAATGTGACCGTTTCCAAAGTTTTTATAAAATAAAATATATTTTAGAGAAACATTTAGACCACTAACACGCTGAGCTAGCTAATCTGCTCTATAGTACTGGTCAGTTTTCCCTTTAACTGTACCAGTTCTGAAATGCTACTTGGTATAACTATAGTACTACTGTCAAGAGGGACTAAGTATGTTAGTATAATTACATAGTTACATAGTAATTAAGGTTAAAAAAAGACTTTCAGTCCATCGAGTTCAACCTTTTAAGATACCCTCTGATCTGCAATATGCAGATTAAATATTAATTAGTTGTTAATTAATTACTAATCAATTATTTAATTATGATTTTTTTATTTTAATTATTAATTAATCCAGAGGAAGGCAAACAGAAAAAAAAACAAGTGAGACTTAGCCAATAGTCTCAAAAGGAAAAAAAAATGAATTCCTTCTTGACCCCAGATACTGGCGATTGGATTTCTCCCTGAATCAATACTGTCTCTCTAATTATCCAAGATAACCCTGAATTCCCTTTTTAATTAGAAATAAATCCAGTCCCCTTTTAAAGTTATCTATTGAAACCGCTGTCACCACCTCCTCTGGTAGAGAATTCCACAGATTAACCACCCTTACTGTGAAGAACCCTTTTCTTTCTTTAAGGTGGAATCTTTTTATTTCTAACCCCAAGGCATGTCCTCTTATCAGTTGAAAACCTCTTGGCACAAAAAGCTCCCTTGACAAATCTTTATACCGATCCTGGATGTATTTTTATAAGGTAATTGTAGCGGAGAGGCAATATTCCCCAGGGTATCTCCGCTTATAATCCCAGTGAGGCTCAGGAACAAGTAAAGGGTAAATCCACAGGCAAGGTTTCCAACAGGTAAAATAATAGCAATATCCCAACCGCAATCCCAATCACTGGACGACACACAGTTTCAGGAGCAGAACTATATCTTTAATGACAGGGAATCTCATTTTATGCCATGGTGCCCTTTGAAGGGCTACACCCACATAATTATCACAGCCAATTATATACATGGTTCAACCCCCACGTCTCCTCCCCTCAGATAACAGGTAACACAATTAAAACAGACCCAATTTTAACCACATTCTGGATGCACCCCAAATACAGGGGGTACACCTTTAAGTCCCGTACCATTCAATAGCTCTCACCCAGGGGAACAACATATACAAAAATGGCATGAATCAGACCAGGGGTTCAAAAGTTAGTAAAAGTATGTTTTTCACATAACACACAGACATGTCACATATCCCCCACACAATACACATATAGGACAATAGGTGAGTCACACCTCCCTGGCAACTTGGATACAATCAGACATTAATTAGATCATTCTTCTTTGTTCTTATCAGAGATTGAAAACACTTTGGAAAATGCAAGGATCCTTTACAACTTTCTTATCTCTTGAGTCTCTGTAATAGGATTATCTATTAGCCTAGGTCTGCAAAAGTCTGGCTAATATTCTGCAGAGCATAAACCCAACATACATTTCTTTTAACACAAGTACAACATACAGTTATGCGAATGCAGCTTATTCACAGTAAATTGCAGGACAGCCCAGTGCCATCCGCTATAGTAATCATATCTCCTCTTAGAAGCCTTTTTTCTAGAGAAAATAAGTTTAATTTGGTTAGTCTTTCTTCATAACTTAGCCCCTTCATTCCCCTTATTAGTTTTGTTGCCCTCCTCTGTACCCTTTCCAGCTCTAAAATGTCCTTTTTATGAAGTGGTGCCCAAAATTGTACTCCATATTCCAAATGAGGGCATACTAGAGATTTGTATAGTGGCGGAATTATATTTGCTTCCCTGGCTTCTATACCCTTCTTAATACATGCTAATATTTTATTTGCCTTTGCAGCTGCTGCTTGGCTTTGAGCACTGTTACCTAGGTGGTTGTCCACAAGCACTCCCAAATCCCTTTCAATATCTGATACACCTAGATTTGCTCCATTAAGATTATAAATTGCATGGCTATTTTTCCTTCCCAGATGCATACCTTTATATTTATTTTTATTAAATCTCATCTGCCATTTAGATGCCCATTCCTCAATTTTATGTAAATTCCTTTTGGAAGGAAAGCACATAATTATCTGATTTAATTACAATGCACAACTATGCGTCATCAGCGAAAATGGAGACACCACACTACAATCCCACCTCTAAGTCATTAATAAATATGTTAAAAAGGAGAGGACCTAATACTGAACCCTGAGGAACCCCACTTACCACATTAGTCCAATTGGAGTATGTACCATTTACAACAACCCTTTGCTTCCTGTCTTTTAGCCAGCTCTTAATCCATGAGCAGATATTTACTGCAATTCCTGTATCTCTTAGTTTGCACAATAGTCTCCCATGTGACACTGTATCAAAAGCCTTTGCAAAATCCCAAAATACTACATCCATTGAGTTGCCTTGATCCAGGTTCCTACTAACCTCCTCATAGAAACTAATTAGATTTGTTTGACATGACCTATCCCTCATAAATCCATGTTGACTACTACTTATAATCCTGTTCAAATAGACATATTCTTGTATATTATCCCTTATTAACCCTTCTTAAAGAAGTGATGCTCACTGGTCTATAATTCACGGATTTGCTCTTGCACCCTTTTTAAATATAGGCATCACATCAGCTTTTCTCCAGTCATCTAGTAGAGACCCTGTGTTGAGTGAATCTTGAAAAATTAAATATGATGGTTTGGCCATTACAGAACCCAGTTCACTCAGTACCTGTGGATGTATTCCATCAGGACCCAGGGCTTTATTAACATTTATTTTTTTCAACCTCTTTTGGATTACTTCCTGTGTTAACCAATTATTTGGCAAAGGTAGTGTAGCCCCATTATGTTGCAGTGTCCCAACCACTGGTACCTCCCTTGTGTATACCGAAGAAAATAACCTATTTAGCTCATCTGCCTTTTCCTGGTCACTAATTTTCAGGTGGCCTGTGTCACATTATAATGTTCCTATAGCTTCCTTCCTGTTAAATGTACTGGTATGTTGAAATGCTTGTTTTTTGTTGGCTCTGTTTGATGGATTTGGACTTGGTCAGAAGCCTTACCCGGCTGGATAACAAAAAAGTAAAATCTGTATTTTAGTTAGATTTTTAAGGATAATGGCTATGCTTTTCAAAATAGACCCTGAATATGGCCTTTTCAGCAATTAAAATAATAACTTAGAATTTCAATGGCTTTAACACTTCTTTTAAGAGAAATGCGCTGATTAACTTTTTTCATAAAGAAAAAGCCAACGTAGTCTGTGTTCGACACATTAGTCTACAGACCCGACTTTTTGAAATCAAAGCTATCTCCAGTTATAAATCTAACTCCAGAGGAGTGGCTATATTGTTCAATAAAAGAAATGAAATAGTAGACTATTATGTACATATAGATTCAGAAGGAAGATTTGCAATCTTGGTGGGTTCCATAAATAAAGATCTATATACTATTGTGAACATTGATGCCCCTAATAAATATCAAAACATGTTTTTAAATAAACGGTTAAAGCTTGTTTCAAGGATTATAAAATGGAGCTCTGATAATAAGCGGTGATCTAAATATGGTCTTAGACCCTAACCTAGACCACAAATCTGCTTCAAAACCTAAACCAGACAGGGACTTGAATAGAACTTCTAAATCATTTAACTATAGTTTGCCAAGATATAATATTTATGACGGTTGAAGAACAATACACCCCAGGGAAGTAGATTATACGTATTATTCTCCCCGACACAAAACATACACAAGAATTGACTATTTTTTACTAAACAACTGCTAGATGTAACAACAAACATTTAAATAGGGGCTATGACATTGTCGGATCACACTTGTGTTAAATTATACATAAAAAAGTATTCCAAAAAATGTGGGAAAGCCCTTTAGAGTTGATGCTACATTGTTTAAAACAATACAAGATAAACATTGTTTTATATAAGGAACTTAAAGATTTTTTTTTATACTTAATGGTAATTCAGTGTCATCTAAAACCACGCTTTGGAATGCCCTAAAAGCATTTACAAGAGGCTTTTTGATATCTTTGACAGCTAAGGAAAAAAGAGAGGGTTTTACCCCTCAGAGAACTCTACTTACAATTATATAAACTAGAAATTTACAAATAAATCTTTGCCTTCCTTAGAAACTTTAAAAGGAGCTTGCTAATACCCAAGCTCAGATAAGGAATATCCTGTAGTTGCAGGTGGATAGGAATATTTGGTTACTGCAGCAAAAACACTACCACCTCGGTAATAAAACAAGTAAAATCTTGGCAAATCAAATTAGAAGTAAGTCCTCTATAAAACAAATTTCAGAAATGTATGATACAGATGGAACTTTTAAAAGCAAACCTGAAGACATAGGTAATATATTTTTTTAAGTATTACACATCTTTGTACAATTTGCAATCCAGTTACAATTTTATTAAACCATCTAGATTCCAAATATCTGAATTCTTGAAATAAGTTAAGCTTTCTAAGATATCTGACGAACAGAGAGACAAATTAGAAGAAATATCGATTGAGAAGATTAAAGGGTGTATTAAATCTCTTAAAACAAATAAATCTCCATGCCCAGACGGTCTGCCGAACGTTTTTTTTTAAAGCTTCCTCCTAGGTGTTAGTTAAACATTTGAATTCTATGAATGAGATTAAGTTCTCTGGATCAGCTCCGACTGAGATGTTAAATGCCTCTATGATTACTATCTCTAAATAAGGTAAAGACCAAGCTGTTGCACCAATTTCAGACAGACTTCACTATTAAACACAGACATCAAATTATATGCAAAAATATTAGTGATGAGAATGAACCCTTTGTTAAATACTCTGATAAACTCGGACCAATCTGGTTTTGTAAAATCAAGAAAAGGGTCAGATAATACATGTAAGCTTATAGACTTATTTTACTACTATACTAAGAGGAAAAAAAATGTTTGCTGTATTGGCGCTAGACACTGAGAAAGCTTTTGATCAGATTAATTGGGACTTTTTGGAACAAACTTTGACTGAATTTGGATTTGGCACTTTTGGCTACTTGTCAATAATGGCATTATATTCTAAGGTCTCAGCCTATGTTTCTGGATCTGGTTTTAAATCAGAGAATTTTCCAGTGCGTAACGGAACCAGACAGGGTTGCCCTCTATCTCCATTGATCTTTTCCCTTATAATTGAACCATTGGCAGAGTATATTAGAAGGGATAACAACATCCAAGGGCTGAAAGTAGGAAACCTGGTCTCTAAACTAACCATGTTTGCTGATGATATAGTTGACACTATCCAATGAATTCAATTGCAAGTTTGTTAAAGACTATAGAGCAATAGAGCAAGACATAATTTTATAAACGTAATTCATCTAAGATAGAGGTTTTGCTGTTTAACTCAGACAGAGAATTAAAAAATAAACTTAAAAAAACTTTTTCCTTTGATTGGAATAAGAATAGTTTTACGCATCTTGGAATTGACGTTACGTCTAATTTAAAAATGTTGATCAGAAATAACTTTGGCAAACTCTATATTAAACTTAAACAATATGAAATAACTGGTACAATCTGAAATTTACTTGGTAAGGCAGGATCTCAGCAGTAAAAATGTTTATTTTGCCAAAAATTCTTTATCTATTAAGATGTATTCCTCTTCGGATTCCTTTGAATAATTTTGAGAACTCTTCAGATAAATACTGAGCAGTAAATCAATAGGGGTAAGAAACCTTGATTAAATGGGAACATACTTAAGAGAAAATTTGTGAAAGGCGGGTTGGCTTTCCAAATGTAATATAAGAATTAATAAATAGGAAAGAGATCTAAAATCCCAATGGGATGTTTCAGAGTGGCATAGAGCATTTGAAATCAGCGAAAAAAGTATAGTATGTGTGTCCTTAAGAGAGACTTATTTCAAAATAATTCAAAGATGGCATATGACTCTGACACTTCTTAATAAAATCTTTCCCAAAGTCCATATTGATAAATGCTGGAGGTTTTGCAATCAAGAAGAATCTCACGTCCATATGTGGTGGCATTGTCCGTTTATTCAAGCCTTTTGGAAAACAGTTCTTAATGAGTTGTTTACCATTTGTGATACCAAATTTATATTATCCCCCGAGTTGGTTATATTTCATATATTTTCATCAGATGTTAGTCCTAAGTTCAAGGAAATAATTGTGAATGTTTTAATGGTAGCTAAATGGCTTATTTTCATGAATTGGAAGAAAGGTATACTTCCTTCTTGGAGTCAAATTGTTGTTATATTGGACAGACATAGGCAAATTGAATTGGACTACTCCCATATAAGTAAAACTATAAATAAAGTTCACAATCAAAAATGGAAAATATGGGATAGTTATAGAAAAAAAAAAAGAGGGAAAATGAAGAGCTGAATAATTTTGAAGTTATAATTCTTCTTTCCGGGTTGGTTGGGTTCTACAAATTCAGATTCCATCTGTTTATATGTAGTGATGACTGATGTATGTTGTATATTTTGCACTTATGTATGTAATATTTACGTATGTCATTTAATTTATAAACACAATAAAAAAAAAAAAAAAAAAAAGAAGAACAGACCATTATCAACCTTTAAATAAATAAGAGTGTTACTAGGATCTCTTTAAGGTCTAATAGATAATTTCCCATGGAAGATTTGACATACATGAAGGATTTTATAAATAGAACTATACTCTTAGATACTATTGGCCCGATTCAATTGCCCAATTCGTAAATTTATACACACTTAAAATCACTCTTAATATTGCTACATATTTGGCAAATATTACTTATTGGCACTAATTAATTCTTAAGTCAATAGAAGGCATATAAACATTTATAAAAAAAACACCCAAAGCCACATTTATGTGTTCAAGGCATTTGCAAGTAGCTAATTGAATAAGGCTGTATGAGTGATAAGAACATAGCAGTGGCAATAAAGCAATTACTACCTCTAACAGCAAATAATATACTGCTAATTCTTTGACAAAAAAATCCAATATTTAAACATCACAAAGTAGTACAATTATTAAAATAAATGTCATTATACAAATAAATAACTTCTACTATTCCATAGTGCCAATTTTTCACTGTTTCATCCATCTGACCAATGATTTGCCAGAAGCAACGATAGATCCCAATGATTATGCTACCTTTTTAGAATACCTTATTAGAGAACCCACACTGCATCCTAGAGTCCCACCTGTGACTTTATTTGCCCTGTCTAGACTATTTTACAAACAGGGCCTTTGCAACATTTTGTATTATTTTGCTGCTCTACATACTACATGTATTTCTAGACATTATATTTGGTTAATATGCAAGCAACTTATTACGTTGTCGCCTAGTAAAAAAATACTAATAATTACAAGTGATACTGTATTTGTTTATTGCACTTTAAAAAAAATGACATTTACTGATAGTGTATTTACAAGTAAAGCTCATATATGTATTTGCTTGGGATAGGCTATTAAAACAGTATGCAGTTTAATACAAAAGATATTTTTTGGGGGCTTTTAAACAGTCTTTTTCCTTTTCCACCTGAGCTGTTTATCTTCTTTTATCTTTGTCATCAGGGACGTGGCCAGCTCTGCCTGGGCTGGGCTGATGTCACTGGCCCTGCCCCATGACATCATTAGCATCGCTACCACTTCCGCCACAGAGGTAACACCACTAATGTAACCGGCTTGTAGTTGTCTTATAGGCTCCACCAATGTCAGTGCATGAGCTAACACAGCTCAGTCCAGTACACAGAGAGAACTGGTCACATCCCTGACAAACACAGCAAACAAACATACATATGACCTTTTATTGTAATTGCAGTACAGTGGTACTTTAAGCATATTTTATATTAAAGAGAACATACATCAAATATCACCTGTCTATCTATGCAAGTCATGGAACTTGCTTAGTTTGTCAGTTACTGCTCCATGTTTGTGGAAAGCAGCATCAACAATAAGAAGCAAATCCATTTGTCAAATTCATTTAGATTCCTGGACTATATAATCTGATTGAGTTAAAAGTTAAGAGCCCCGGGCTACAGCTGCAGTTCTAAACTGTGACAATTAAGTTCATGATTCTGTATTTTTCAGCAGTCCCAATGAGGGCTGAAATATACATCTGGGGTTTGCAGTTTCTCCTGTTCAGGGTAGAATTGCCTGGTATTTCGGGGCTGGACCACTCTAGTGAGTGGGACCAGACTGATGTACAACAGGATATTTCTCCCTGTGAAGGGCACAAGTGAGCTAAAAGAGGTGCTCTCAGAGTGGGTTATCATGTCCATAGAACTAACCTATTAAGGTTAGTTTGCTCTCTGATTGAGCACCTCTGATATAGTTTTGTTTCTTCAGCAGTCTGCATCACCTATCATACAGAGGTCTTGTAGCAATAAACGTCAAGTGCTAGAACTTCAAGAAATGTATTTTATAATATAAGAGCAATTTGGTGACACTTCCCCCTTAAATGGCAACCACAACATGCATGCCCAAACTTTATAACATCTTTACATACAAGCTAAAAAGAAAGTGAAGTCTGTATTTATTTCCGTAATCTTTTATTTTTCACGAAGTGGGTATTTATTCTGTTGCCAAATTTCAAAATGCATCTCACCTGATGAAACATTGAAAATTGAATCCTGAATACCAGGTTCTCAATAGCTCATTGAAACATTGTAAAGGCAAGACGTCTCCAAATGATTACTTGGCAATCCAGTAATGACTAGCTATAATAATTTATGCTAGCTTGTTCTTTCCTATGATTGTATGTTACTGGCAAGATTTCCATAACATGCATGGATAATTACACTATAGCTCCACAATAGGCTTATTGTAGAAATGCTGTTTTAACATTACTGGTAAACTCTTTTTTTTTATTTCATTTAGTGGACTATAATCTGTGTCCATTACACAAAATGAGACCAAACTGTTATTGCTTGGAGGTCCACACTCATATTCCTAGAAGACTGCAGCAACATATTATATAACTTCTGAGCCTTAGGTAAAAGTCTGGATTTATGTGGGCGTTGTAGGTTTCAAAGCAGAAAAATAACAAAAAGGTATTGCCCAACAATATGTCTTAATAACACATCAGTAATATCTGTATTAACACACAACCTGTACAATTTCTACAACATCCCCAAACCATACATAAAGGCAAGAAAGTATTGGCAATTTATTGACAAAATTACTAGAAATTAGTGCATACAAATTACGATACAGAGAATGGGTCAATTCCATGGTTCCCATAAGAAATCCCATAAGGCGGACTCAAGTTTTGAAAAGCAAAATTTGCTGAGCTATTCTATGGCTTCCACAAAAAAAAAACCCCAATGGTTCTCTAGCTCTAACGTGTACTTGCCTAAAGTATACACATTGGAGACTAGTAGCCTTATTCTATTAGCTACTTGCTAATGCCTACAACTCATATATTTGTCTTCCAGTGTATTTGTTTTATAAATGTTTATATGCATTCTATTGACTTAAGAATTTATTAGTGCCAATAAGTAATATTTGCTGAATATGTAGCAATATTAAGAGTGATTTTAAGGGTGTATAAATTTACGAATTTGGCAATTTATTCTGTTCAATAAACTTAACTTACTCATCCTTACTACCAACATCAAAAGTTGCTGTCTAGGACACAGGCAAGAAGATATACAACCGGAGGAGTCTGTGGGTCTATATGCAGGACACAGCAGGGAAACATTTATGCCTCCTCAAATCAGTCTCTGGGGAATGAAACTCAAGAATAGCCTCCAGCAGTGCAATAATCATGGAGCAAGCTGGGAGCTTGTAACAAAGTTTTCAAACACAACCAGCTCCATACCTCATCCAATTAATCTCTGAGGAGGGAGAGGCTAGTACAACCTCCACCTGTGACATCACCACTATTTTGAACAAGAAAGAAGGGTCTAATAGAGAGGTGTTAGTCACAGCCATCTTCATAGTCTCTAATGAAATGGTGCACAGTCTTTTGGCTACAACTGCTACACACCCCTGCTCATTACTAATGCAGGGCACTGGATGATGGCGATAAGGAACATCAGAACCTAACACAAGAACAAACATTTAAATGTAAGAAAGGCATTATTTAAATGTAAGTTATTTTTACTGCTCTATCTGTATGTGATGAGCAGTTTGGATGACTTTAGTGACACTTTAATTTATTATCTATTATGCACAATTATGTTACAATAAATTCTGCCACTTTTGTTTTTGCTGTTTTGCTCCAATGGATGGTGGGAGGGAAGACCTTCAATGAAGAAAGCTTTCACAATTAAACAAAAATCTGACAGCTAAAAATTACAGTGTTTCAAGAAGAATAAAACGCAATACAATTATTTTTCCTGAGAAAAAAACCTGAGATAATAAAATGGAGAGACCCAGAGTAAAGAATTATTGATTCAAAATATTAAAGACTGCATTCATATTTATTGTCTACAAAATCAAACCTGTTATTGGCTGGGCAGATAAACTGGAATTCGTACTGTAAAAGCAAACTGGCAGAGGGAGGAGACAGCATGTATTCAGTGTGTCCCTGTGAGAATGATTTATATTGATTTTAACACATTTAGAAAAGTGTTTTTTTTAATTTGTTATGTTTTATAAAGAGATTCCACATATGTTTTACAGGCTGATTATCATGTTAGAAACTTTAAATGTATCCTCCCCATCTCCGTTTACACTGAACCTCTGTGCACTCTGTCTTTACAAAGAGAATGTGTTTGGAGACATGGAGAGAAGTATCTGAATGATGTGGCAATTGAAGATCATGATCTCTTGTCTTCTAGATGTACATTCCTACTTTAATGTGTACAACTGTGGCTAATCATCCAATTAACAAGAACACATTTTAATGCATCACTTGCAATTTTCTAGGTGTATTGTGATGAGTAGCTGAATCAGCTTTCTCTGTAGGAACCCTTTAAAAATGTTCATGTAATGTCATTAACATAACATTAGTTTGCTCTTATTCCAACTGTCACTATTCATAATTACTAATGAACAAATGTATCTAAGCTGCATATGTTACAATAACGTCCCCTGTAAGTAAAACTACAAATTCCTTATATAGTCAGTGAAAATAAATAATAATAAAAACACCTTACCAGCATGCACAAATAATTCTATTAAATCAGGCTTGAAAAATGGTTGTCCTCTGGGGACAGATTCAGTTCACATTTCCTGGATATATCATTTTAGTTAGAGGTTGCAGAGTGTTTGAATGCTTCTCCAAACTAATGTATAAATAATTTGGTTGAAACAACCAAGGCACCGAGACGTGTATAGGGTTTAGTAAAACAGTTGCTTTTTATATTTTTACATGAGTGATTTGCACAGATAACTCAGTGGACTTCCTAGTTCAAATGAACATGCTTGACCTCTCTTTTATTGAATCATTGTATTGATTTTTCTGGATTAAACAGGTATAACATGTACGAATGGGTATAAAACACCTATAAGCGGTGTAGTGTATTGCCAGTCATACCACTGGTACAAACCTTCAGAGTATCACACACGCTACCATTTTCAAAACAGGTAACATCACACATTACACCCTGACTCTGTTTTGCTTGAATAATTTCAGGTTATTAATAGTTGTTGAGTTGACTGATCAAACTGTACCCTGGTCATTACCCTTGAAGGGGAACGTTCCACTCCTGTATAAACTGTTAACTTGTCCTTCTGCACTTGAAACTTCGAATAGAAGATAAAGTACTTAATCTAATAACCCTCAAAATACCCCTCAAGAACTCTTGACTTTGACATTTTTTTTAACTATACAGCTACCATCATGAATAAGTTACTAAGTCTGTCCCATACTACAAATATCCCATGAAACAGTCCCCCTTATTCACTAAGCTTTTCAATGGCTGTGGAGCACCTTCCTACTTTCTTTGGAAAAGTGCAGTTGATTCAAGACATTGAGCCTGATTCAATTGCAAGCCCACATCTCACGGGATAGAGGCTGTATGTCTACGGGCGTGCTGTGGGCTCCTGTTCGTCTCAGATTCCGGTGCTATTCAATTGAAGGAGCCTGCAAGTTATGGGCCGAAAGCCGGCTCAGTAAACCATGCACCTGTGCGTAGCATTTCAGGGCTGGAACATGATCAATTAAGCAAGACAGTAACCTCCCACTTCAAAACAGCCAATAGAAAATGAGGTCATCATCATTACGGCAGTAAAACATGGAGGTTACATGTCAATCAATTAGGTTCAAGGGCCCAATATGCGATGGGACTCGCAAACCCTCAAAATACAAAATTATAAAAATGAATGCCAATACTGTTCTAGTCCATGTGGGTGACCTGATATGTATTAACGCATTGATTCCCAAGATCGATATAACCACGAAATTAAACATTAAAATAAATGTATTTTACTGCCGATTTGCGAGCTTGAGACTGTTGTGCAATTAATTCTAATGTCTATCATCGCTTTCCCAGTTATTTACAGTGCAGTATTGATTTGTTATTTGCATTTACAGTGCTGCGGACAGGGGTTACACCCCCTTGCGGGTCCTCTGGAGGACTCGTAGGATTTTCTCCTTCATTTGCCGTTTACGGTGTGAAAACATTTGCGGGCTTGGAGAATTGGAGCAATTGAATAGCAATGTGCGATTTTTGCAGAAGTGAAAAATCAAAGGTTTTGGGAGGCTGTAAGTTCTGGGTTTACCATTGCAGAGTTTTCAAGCCTGTAACCCATAAACCGTTTGGAGCCCACAAGAAGACGCCAATTGAATAGCAAATTAACTTATGGCCTCACTTACGGGTTCCGATAACTTATGATTGCTCAATTGAATCAGGCTCATTGTTTGTATTTAGGTCTACACTCTACATGTAGCAAATGAAACAAATTAATAATGAAATGACAAATGTATTTTTCCTTGGGTTCCAATTAAAGGCAAAATGCACACAACTTATACAATCAAACTACACATTACAGGATGTTTAGAAAATCAGTCATATTCCCCAAATTACATACATATACAGTTTCATCACTTTCTCTTCCTGAATGATATTTTTATACTAGCGAATTGCCCGTCAAAAAATGACGGCAATGAAATTGTAAGGTAGCTAATGCTGTTTGGTGTATAATAATGAAATATGTAATACATTACTAAATGAATATACTGTACCTATTTTTAAGCATTGTGATGAAGAGCTGGCAATCTGTGTTGATGTTGCTGCAGCATTAGTGGTGTGGAGCTGCTGTGTAAGCATGCTGAATGTGTGCACTGTGTGGTATGAATATCCGTATGTCGTTTGTGGCGTTTTGCGAGTTTCTTGTGGTGTTTTGTGAGTTTCTTGTGGTGTTTTGCGAGTTTAGAGTGCTGTAGCCTCGTTTTCGTTTTGTTCGGCGGCCATTTTCTCTCGCTTAGATTTTTTTTTAGTCTCTAAACTCTTTTATTTCGAGTAAAATCGAGGTCTAAGTTGCATTTTTGAGGTCCTGGGTGCTCCCTCTTGGTGTAGGTAAGATTTTTATGTATGTGCTGTGTGTATGTATTGTGTTTTACATTTTGTAATGTTCGCGAGTTGCGTCCGAGTGTTGCGAGGCCGTAATGTGTGTGAACGTGTGTCGTATGTTGTTTGCGAGTGTCGTAATGTGTGTGTCGTGCTGTTTGGGTTGCGACGTGAAGTTTGCGAGGGTCGCAGTTGCTGGCATGGAGCGCCGATGCCAGCAACTGCGGCCCTCGCTTTGCGAGGTCCTCAGGTGCTGGCATGGAGCGCCTATGCCAGCAACTGCGGCCCTCGCTTTGCGAGGTCCTCAGGTGCTGGCATGGAGCGCCTATGGCGCTCCATGCCAGCAACTGAGACCCTCGGGCAGTGCCCTCGCTTCGCGAGGGCCTTGGCTCGCTGCGCGAGCCGCGGCCCTCGCTATGCGAGGGCCGCATCTCGCTACGCGAGTCGCGTAGCGAGCCCGCAGCATTAGCAACAACTCGTACGCTCACAACTATATTTTTATATTCTATATCACCAACCACAGGCAAACATTTACTATGAAGAACAAAGCATACCTTGAAAAACTATCTATTTAAGAACAATAAACAAGCCTTAGTCACTATTTACCATCTCCAGAAGTAGACCCCACACATTAGTTTTGGGGCTAGAGCTTTTTGGCCTTTCACTGATAGGCCTATCTGCCAATTATCACACTAATCAGCAATGGTGTATGTTTCTCTGGCACTACTTGTATTCACACATTCAGCACAGATAAATCATAGAGGTTAAGAAAACAAAAATATATAAATGCAATAGAGAAAATAGGAGAAAAAGGGGTTAGAAGAAAAAGAGGAATTTAAATAAATTTAAAAGAGAGAAGAGAAGGAAGACATCTTGTCATAATAATAATGGACAAATATATTGATGCACTTTAAAATGTATATGGCCAAATAAGAAACCCGAAACTGCTGTATGTATAACCACCACACAAATGCCTCTTGTCCTTCCTCTTATAGCTATTCTTCTGTGTCCTATTATTGGATCTTCCCATTTGATCTATGTTTATCACTGTTATGCCTCTGTGCAATTGGCTTTAAACAAAATACAATGATTTAATAAGGGCTGACAGCGACTGAGTTTTGACAGCACATTTTCCCACTGGCTTTGAGGCCAGTATTGAGACAACCTGGGGCATTAAGAGCATTGTCTTCAAACACATCTCTCAGTGTCTTCAGGCACATTTGCCATGTTTCATTGCAATGCACGTTCAGTGCAGAACAGCTGGGACGTTGTTAATTTTCAGCAGTACTGACTCCTGTGCTGCTAAACATCACTTGATCGTGTCATGATCAGACTGACACTGCTACTTCACTTTTAGTTTTCTTCATCTGTCATTATTATTAAAGGATTTCTGCCCAAATTTCTCCTCTCTTTCTGCTGAATTTTTACACACAAACCTTAAAGTAATTAAAGTCAGGGATCTCTCCAAAGGGAAAAGAAACATGTTATCCTAAATTGGTCAATTGATACTATTTTCCCCTTTACATGCAAGATGTTTAAAAAATATATATATTGAAGCCCAAGGATTAAGGAGTATATTATTAGACAGGCACTTCAAAGCCTACAAACTGTCTAATAGACTCCTTAATGTTTGGGCTTCAATATTCTTTTTTGAAACATCTTGCATGTAAAGGGGAAAATAGTATCAATGATATGACTTCTAATGTAGGTGCCTCATGGCAAAAGTCTACTTAGTAGATATGTCTTAATGATGAAACAGACATTTTCTTTAGTCTTCAGGGCCTAAATGAGCTGTAGTGATTACTTTAAATAGAAAGTGAACCCAGTTCAGCTCCCATTATCTACACCCTTTAAATACAGCCTATAAGATTGATAGTTGCTCAATATCCCAGTAACATAATTCAAATGTGGGGGGACTAAAATGTTGGATGGTCTAAAACACAAAAAGTGTATAAGGAAAGAATTAGTGACATTATACGATAGAGGCAAGTAGGGTTAGGGTGACACCAGTAAAACAGTCAAATATATTAAAGGGTTAAATAATATTTGGGAAGAAAGAATGCTTTAGAAAAGAAGAAATAAAAAAAATAAAAATAAAAATTTGTATAATTTTTAGAGGAATGTACTTCACAGATTTGTATTATTATTGTCAGATTCCTGATTTCTAAGTAGAGCATAGTTGTATGAACATATGTACTTTTGACATAAAAGTAACATACCATAGCATGTAAATTAAACATGATGAAGTGAATAGACAAAATATTCACTTTTGCCATTGAGTGAATCAATTAATATTAATAATGACAATAACTTCTCTAGCACTATTATCCTGGTTCAACTCTTCTTCAGATACTGTTACCCAAAGACTTGGGTAATTGGATATCTTTATTTTCTGAAGATATGAAATGAAAGGGGGTCTCATACATACAGCAGCAAACTGTACCATCAGACAGTTTAATAGTGTATCAAGAAGTCCCAGGAGTAGTGCTTTGCATTGACCAGTACAGACAGATTCTCTGGGGAAATCAAATGCTTAGTCCTGGTTATACACTCAGTTGGAAGGAAGATGTCTTCATTGGGGCCTACACTTGATGTTTAAGTGGCAATCCACAACCAAGCATCACAGCAAGATTTCACGCTTGTTCTGATTTAAAGTGACTCTTCCACTCTATACCTTTTGAGGATTTGCAGCAGTTTTGATAATTAGAGGCAAAAGGTCATACATTTAAAGCCTCATTTAAATTTCCCTACCCACAACACCTAGCTGCGACTGCAGTATACCCCCCCCCCCCCCTCCACTGTATTATGGGTATTTTTTTTTTAAAATGGCTTGCCACCTCAGGTTTACTTCCTGATGTCTATGCTAATGAGGGGGGTAGTCACATGGGAGCTGCTGCGCACACTTAGGGCCTCATTCAAATGCAATTTGGCCAATTGAATAGGGCTCTATATAAGCACACAGCATATTTTTTTACAGAAATTTTTAGTTAGTGAACTTCTATCCAAAAGCAAGGTCTTCACTAACTAAAAACTTCTGTAAAAAAAAAATCACATTTAAATAGACCCTTAGAGAGGCTGCCCAAGCACTGCACAGCCATCACTGTACAACACCCCACTTCATTAGCATAGATGGCCCACAGCATGAAGGAGTGGGTATTGAGGCGGTGTAAACTGAATCAGAGCAGTAAATGGATGAAACTGAGCCAGTAATAATTTTATTTTCCCTCAGTTCTGTCCATTTTTCGATTTCCTGCCACTGTGTCTATATAGACAAATTACCTTTAAAAATATATCCATAGTACAGTGGTCCTTTAATGATTCTTGGTAGTGTCATGCAAATGTGGCCCAAAATGTATGCCACTAGACCACATAACATGGTATCGTTTAGGCACTAGTGTGTTGCAAGGGCACAGCCTTGGATTAAGGTACAGTGCCAGAAACTATTTTCAGAGACTTGGTTCACAGCTTTTGAATGTGTGGTTGGTTGTAGCAACTGTGAATAGAGGCTGGAGAGTTTATACCAACCAGATACCAAGTATGCGATGGAGAATAGAAAACTGTATGAAAAACTCTCCACTCTATATACAGTAAAGAAAGAAATTTCTAATTTGGTGTACATGTCCCTAAGCAAACCAGGGGACCCAGCATACTTAGCAGAAAGGAAATCATTGTTACTTGAGGAATTCTGGGACACTTTCTGCTTGGGACATGTAGAACACTGTTTTTCTTTCTGTATTGCCTTTACTGTGGAGGCTTTTCCAATCACCTTTCCGACTTATCATACTTAGCGCCTCATTCTATTAGGGCCGTAACTTGATCGCAAATCACCAAGCGCGCAAGACAGCATTCCTTCCTGCTGATTGCAAACCATGCTATCGGCAGTAAGCATTGGCGGGCTTAAACATGATCATGACCTCAAGACCGTAACTCGTGTTTCAAGCCCGCAAACTCAGAGCACTGTAAATGCAAAAATAAATTCAAGACAGCACTGTAAACTCTAGGATTAAAAGCACAACATTCTCAAGCTCGCACATCGCCAAAATCAAATACTTTCTTTCCCGTAGGACTTCTGATGGAAAACAACATGAAATAACGTATTTGATTTTGGCGATTGCGAGCTTGTGAATGTTGTGCTTTTCATCCTAATGTCACCCATTGTGTTCCCTATCATTTACAGTGCTGGGTTGCTTTTTTATTTGCTTAATAAGTGCTACGATTTGTAAGTAAGCTCTTTGCAACACCTCCTTGGTGCAAGGCCACAAAAGATCAAATGCTTTGAGGGAAGTAAGCTGCAATTGACGAAATCGCAAGGAATCATAGCTAGTAGAACCTAAACCGGTCGGAGCCCGCAAACGTAAGGCAATTGAATAGCAAAGTAGCTTGCTATCACCACTTGGGGCCACGTTTCTCAAAAACGTAGCAATAGAATGAGGCCCTTAGTGTCTTCTAATATAATTCTAATATATTAAAAGAAATTACTTAGATTCAAATGTATCTTTCGGTTACTTAATTATGCACACTAGTGAGTATTCATCTGTGGACTCAAGGTTAGAGATAGTATCACAGGCACCAATTAAATATTTATAGCCAATTTCATACAATAACATGCTCCACAAACAACACTTTTTCTGTTAACCCAGACACTGATTAGTTCATATATAATATTCTCTAATCAGGGCTGTCCTACTGTTGGCCAGTGGGTCAGATGTGGCTCACAAGCTGCTTTCTGTGGCCTTCTATAATTGTTAAAATAAAACACTGGAACAATTTAAACACTTGGGATATCATATATAAAGTCAAAGTACTTAATTTTTGCATACAATGGCCTTCATTTAGTTCCAAGCCCGTAATTACCTTCATACTTGGTTAGAATGTGGGATAGAAATGTATTACATATATGGATATATAGATGTATTTAATTGACTCAAACTCGTTATTACATGCTCACAGCCCCAACACGTAAACCATGAACCCGTACGTAACATTTCAGGGCATGATCATGATCAGTTAAGCAAGCCCATAAGTTACAATGTAGACAGAGACAATAGTAAATGAGACAGTCATCATGATGTCAGTAAATCATGTTGTTAGTAAAATAAATATTTACATATTTATTTATATAAATATGTAAATAAATATATTTACAAATATATTTCTTTAGTATTTTTTTAATGACCTACCAACTTGTCAGCTAAAAGAAATCCAGCCCCCACTATGAAGGTCTTGGACAGCACTACTCTATATAGTGATTAAATGACAGTATACATAATTCAAATTTTCAGGTAAGCCATACTGGTACTACATTAGCTGCATTCAGATTTCCAGTGACTGCATAAAACAATATAAGGTTTATGTTCCTAATTTTCCTCAGTTTTTGCCCAGAAAAATATAAAATGATGACAGGTCAGAATAAAGTGTTTCTTGTCTGACAGAAACGAGCTGCCAAGGTTAAAGAAACAAATGCAATCCACATGCAGAGTTATTTTGCAACAACATCAGATATACTCAGACTACAACTGTAGTGATCGTACACTTGGGGTTCATTTATAATTTAATTTAAAGGGGCATGGAAGGTTTCTGCATTTTACTAGGAATATAATATACCTATGGATATATTTATACTTTGTTTTATTAAGAAATATTAAAACGCTCTGTTTATTCTGCTAAAATCATTAATTTTTTACCTATTTGGGCCTGCCTTTTACAGCTCATGATTATATGAGTTTAAAGTGCATTGTTTCAATTTAGCATGTCATTGACCGCTTTCAAGGAGCATTGTAGAATGTTGCCACTGATTGTTTGCTATGAGACAGGGTATACTGTCTTCGTGAGCTGCAGGGGGGAAAACCAGTTAGGAACTATTTGTAAGATATTAGGTAGAAAAAAAACAAAGCTCTTAAGCACTTCTTAATAGAATAAATTACACAATAGTAAAGGCATACATAGGTATATTATTTTCCTAGTGACATTTACGCTTAAGCTTTAGTGTAATGGCATTGGACTGAGCGCCTCTTCTCCACCCCGTTGTAAAACACTGCAAACCGAGTGTATGGGTTGACCCACCTGTAGACAGAAATTACTTGGCATAAACTTCTGCAATTGGAACTGCAGACAAAATGTAAATAGTAGCCGATGACTAGGAGATATATGACCTTCATTTATGCCTGGTTCCATGTATTTGGCTCTGTGCAGTATAAACAGTACAAGATGTGTTCCATTTGTTTTGCCTCCTGTTGCTATGAAATCTGAAGTAGGATACGTCTTAGACCCAGTAACAACTTTTTGATATCACTGACTCTCTGGATGAAGCCATCATTCTACCTCAGTTCAGCTGTCTGTGAGTGGGTTTTTGGCACGGCACCCTTATACAAGGCTATGCTCTGAAAAGGGTATGAGAGCAGCAGACATACGCCTAAAAGGATAACCATGTTAAGTAGGCAAGAGGCAGAAACGGGAAACATTATGAGCTTCATGTGCATGTCATCACCCAGAATCCTTATGTGGAAAAACAGGCATCCTGGCCTGCTTGGGGCATGTATGTGCCATGGAATCTACTGGCACTCTAATAATAAAATATAATAATAATAGTGTGTGCTTGGTAAAGTTTCTTTCTTTCTTTAAAGCTGTAAACTCTTTACTTTTATTTTATACTGAATTGAACACCAAATGGGCGACGGAAACTGCGGTATCAAAGAATTTGCAGTAAATTTATGAATAAGATTGAGGAAAGGACTACTTTTGAACAGCCTGTAAATAAATAAAAAATCTAAAGAGGACAAGGTGTTCAGAAGTACATTTTGCCCAACTACTGTGAATTCTGCTCAAGATCTACTTATAAGACAACACAGGCAGTGAATCAAAGCCAATCATCTAATGTTCAGTCAATACTATGCTGTATCCAGTTTTCACTCTGATTGTGTGCCAGTGAGTTCAATAATGCATCAAATAAATAAGTGTACATCTCCTCAGCTTCAGATCCCTCTACTAAACCACTGTTATATAGTACATTTGCTTCCAACATTGAGGATGCTAGAAGAGGTTATAATGGCATATCAGTGAGACATATTAATCATCTTAATGTTCTGATGACTTTGCTCTATTATCCTAGTTATATGAAATTCTGTTACGCTAAGCCTCACATGGGATATGGCCTACATTATTAACCTTTTATTGAAGCCAACATATTGCATATATTTAGGATAAATTTGAACTGCTAAAGTAAGCATGTATTCCATCTATATACATTTTAAATAAAAGCAGATATTCATAGCTCTGAGCAAATTAATAACATAATCCTTTTTAAAAAGCTAATTACTTTCAGAAATATTGCCTTTGAAGTAAAATGTTATATTTTAATATGTGCAATTTGTAAAACTTTATAATTTCTGATTTTCTTTGGATTCTGAATAAATTGATCACATTATAGCAGCCCGCATGCTCCTATATGTAAGACTGACACTCCAGACATTTGAACAGTGCATGTTGCAGAAATAGTGCTTGAGAGAAGAGGAGGCTTTGAAAGTATGCAGTGGAACTAAAGCAGCACCTTCAAGTGCAGGGCAGACTACTTGCTCTCACAATTTATATTTTCTAATTTACCATGTAGAAGCATTTAAAATATTAAGGTGGCCAAAAGCAGTTTACAAAATATAAAATGCGGCTGAAGTATTAACGTAGTAAAAAAGCATCCAATAAAACATTGGTTAGTATGGAAATTAGAGATGTGGCAAACAGATTAAAAATGCAGATATAGAAGAAAATATATATATCTGAAATCAAACATTTGTCATTGAAAACATATACTAAAATGAGCATCTTGGAAAACCTATTTCTCTGTTTTTTTTAATTTTGTGTATAAAAGTCTAATGTTAATTAAATTGATAGAAGACCACGGTCCAAATAAGGAATCAAAGCATTTCTTCAAGACCTGAACTGTATTATTCAGTTTACTATTGATATCGCCTATGGTGTCCTATTTTTCTTCTCCTTCCATGTTTAATCTGTATGAATCATTTTGAATACTATCATGTTAAATAAACTTAAAATTATATTGATTTCATACTTTGATTTAATTTGATGAATTTTGTAAAATTCTAATTGATTAAACCTAATATAGAGTATTTGTATGGGTACTTTAATATAGTATAGTTCATCAGTAGTCATGCAGTACCTAGCATTTATAAAGTGCCAACATTTCCATAGCTCTTTGGAAATATGGCACCATGGATACGGAAAGCTTATCATTAATATAAATATATACAGTGGAGCGCTATGTGAGCGTTTACAATCTCTGTAGCAAGCAGACCCAGAATTTTGCTTCAGATAACAGACCAAGTAATTATTAACCATGGAAATTATTTTTTTTTATGTTTATTTGTCAGAAAGATACCAATCAAGTAAATAATAATGGTTTTGTACATTAACGGCCAATACAGTCAGTTGACCTCACCAAAATTGACATATGATTTTGCACTTAGTCTTCCATCAATTAAATCTTAGCACCTTTTTATGTCCTATGTACCCCTTTAAATTCACATAAACATTTTGTAAAATTAAACTAGATCAGCGTGCTTACAAACATGAACACACATAAAGCACACAGATAATGCATTACCAGATGACCCTAAACCTATTAGCCACAGGAACAAGTTATATTCTTTGCTGGTCAAGAGAAGTAATTATTGAGTAACTGCTGAAACAACAGTTCTAAAGAGGAAGCGCCATAGAGTATAGTGTTATAGTCGGTACCCCAGGGAATGTTAGTCTATGAATATTTAACATTCTGTAACAAAACATTGGTTTCAAAAGGATCAATATATTTTTTTTCCTCCAAACCACGGTACATTTAAATTCTGGATTTGGTGATCTGTAGATAAAACAAAATGTTCATATAATGTCAGTATTTGGAGATAATGTTGATTAATGTATTGATGTATGGCTCCCCATAGGCTGCAGAATAATATTAAAAACCTTTACCCTAACATGTAAAGTCCTCAATACCTCTACAGCCACTGTATCACTGCTTCTGTCTCCAGGTATCCCTTCTCCTACTCATAACCTGCTCCTTTACTCCTCTCTAATGACCTCATTCATACTGTACTTTTCTCCAGTCGCTCGTATTCTTTAGAAGCGCTTACTTTGCTCTGAGATACTCTTCCTTATCTTTCCCATCTTTAAATTGTCACTCTTTTCCTATGTTTAAAATATATTCTTTCAAAGAGACAAATTGGCTAAATATCTTTATAATATATAATACATTTCAAATGCTGTAAAATCTACTATTTTGTTTTCTGCTGATCAACATCCTGAGGTAGGGGGAGACTTTGAATTCATAGGAAACATCTATCTGTAAAATGGGAATGTGTCATCTACAACTGCTGATCCTCCTTTTAGCAGTAATGGAAAAGATATTTAGATCTTTAGTTCACAAGGACATACTTTACTGAATTAGCTGAGAAAGAAAAATGGATGCCTGCAGTAAAAAAAAATTGCGCACAAATGTTAAAAATGTGTTTGTTCTTTGCTTTCTAAAATCATTCTGCCATTATTAAGCTTAGTTATTTAAAATACCATATAGAAACAAATGGCCATAGTGGCCCTTTAAGCGCTCTTTAAAAATAAATCACCTTTTTCAAAGACACCGGTGACCAATAGGCCTCACAACAACCACCTGGACAACGGTGAGCCTAGCTCAGTCTTCACCATCATACACAACTCCGTCAACCGGCTATTGTTACTCATCTCCCCAGTCCATCGTCCTGTTCAAACACCTCCTTAAGAAAGTAGGCAAGACATTACTAGTTCTGTATAAACATATTTATACCATAGTGTTAGGTGTCACTTACTTACTGTATTTACCATATTTTCTACTGTAAACAGCATTACGTAATTTTTTTTTTGTAAGTAAATCTTAATTATATAATTTTATATTATTGGTTGTCATTACATTATATTTCTTCTTCTTTACGGTATGTCACAATTTAGAACCTGTTCTCTCTCTTTTGCATGTAGACACACCTATTTTTATAACAACATGTGACTCCCTAATGAAATCAGCCCTGTGTTCTGGTGAAGATGGTAAACACTGAGCAGCTAATCACTTGCACTTTTACAGCCCCAACAGGAATGCTAAAATGTGAATACACAGTAAGCCAGAGTATGCTTTTTCTCCTCACAGAAGCCTTTTTACCACTTCAGTTTGAACCTAAATTAAAATCTAAACGGCCAAAGTATTAATTATAATCAGAGGCAGAAAATCCCAGCAGTGGATCTTAACACTGGTTCATAATGTTTTATGGGTATCATGTAACTCTGAATCTACAGCCTCTTGGCTCCTCTAATTTCTAGTTGTTGGTTGAGAGATATATATATATATATACACACACACATTATATATATATATATATATATATATATATATATATATATATATATATATATATATATATATAGCATCAACATTTTTTAAATAAAAAGGGCATTCAGGGCTATCCTAGATAATTAGAGATGGAGTATTGATCTAGGGAGGAATTCGATCGCCAGTATCTGGGGTCAGGAAGGAATTTTATTTTTTCCCCTTTTGAGAAAAGCTTCACTTGTTTTTCTTTTCTGTTTGCTTTCCTCTGGAACAATTAACAATTAATCTGCATATTGCAGATCAGAGGAGATCTAAAAAGGTTGAACTTGATGGACTAAAAGTCATTTTTCAACCTCAATTGCTATGTAACTATAGTGTGTAACTATGTAAGAATGCCAATGAAGATATTGTATATTTCATCACAATTAGATCTCCAAACCAAGATATACATTTTTTTTAGCAAATAAATAATGTATCACAAGTTTCTCCAAACCATCTCTCACACCTCAACTTATCTTTTTTTTGACCCAACTAGTAACACGTTTTTTACCTGCATAATGTTCTCTTAGGTCTTTCAGATCACAAAAAATGTTTGGATAAGCTCGGAAATATGAATTTATTAAGGTTTCTTTAAGTGTATATTCCTTTACATCCATTTGCCTGCCCTTGCCACTGGTTTACATCATGGGCTTAAATATCATGACCTTCTATATCACGTTTACATACAACACATAGTAGTCCTCTGCCCAAGACAGCAGATGTTTACCAGAGGGAGTGAGTCTCAGCTAGGTCAGGCTGAACACAAAAAAGACAAGTGTACTCATGGTACAGCCATGTCACCTGGCTTTAGCTCATCATGGTCAGTGGGCCTTCAATTTAGGAACTTACAATACAGTGGTTTAAATCTGAACAAGTCTCTTTAATCCTGTAATTGTTCTAGAATGTGCCCTGACGCTCAAACATAAGATGTCAACCTTTATCAAAACTTAATTTTTCTCCCTCAAGGACATAACCCAGATAAAACAAGCACTCAATAATTCTAGGGGTCATCAGCAGTGCATATTCAAAGGCATGAACTAGGACTGGTAAGGAAGGCTGCTGCTAGGTAGTTGAGAAATCAGCATCGCTCTTGCCATTAACATCTGCTCTTTATAGCTCCCCCTGAAACACTCCATACTTTAAGTTTATTCTACTGGCATGCAAAGCACTGTATGGCCAAAGCCCCAGATACCTGAGGACTACACAGCACATGGTCCTGTTATAACCACCACCATCACCATTCATACTCAATGCACTTTATCCCAGAGTAGTGGACCATGGGAAAATACACTATGAAAGTATGTAGGGTATTGTGCAATGGCTGTGTTAGAAAATACTCCCCTCAGAACATGATCCTCTCCAACCCACATAGAACAAAAAATGTTTCTTCAGTTTCTGAAAATGCTCTTATACTATAGATACTGTTCACTTATATTTTTTATTTTCTGTTTGCTTATATTTGCAGTGGGCTACATTTACTAAAGGCATGGATCATAGGGGGAATCTCCACAATTCCTGTCACTAATAAAGTAGGGAAAAAGTTACTTGAGAAAGAGGCTCTGAAGAATAAGAGAGGTGTCTTATTCCAGTGAGAAAGAGCTAACCTGTCTTGAATATGTCCCTATATTTTCAAGACCATGCACAAAATGTCCTTGTGGAGGGGGGCCATTATCCCTTTGGTTGGAGCTCAGTGGATCCCAGACTGTCCTTTGCATACTGTTCAAACTATTTTCTTTAAATAAGAAACCATCCTTAGGAGTGATTTTGTGATTTGTGTGCTCTATGGGAGTCTCCAGTGTCCTGTCAGGCACTAATCCAGAATGTGGTACCAATGAAGCAAGACATACAAAGATGTTGTGTATGCCCTTAGCTGAACACTATCAGCCTTATTACTTTGAGATTCTGTAAATTTAAAAGGGCTCTATATAAGCACACAGCATATTTTATTTACAGAAGTTTTTAGTTAGTGAAGACCTTGCTTTTGAATAAAAGTTCACTAACTAAAAACTTCTGTAAAAAAATATGCTGTGTGCTTATATAGAGCCTTTTAAATTTACAGAATCACAATTTAATAAGGCTGTATGTAAGTCTTAAATAACTTCAGCAAATGTAGTTTTGCATTATACAGGTTCATTTATATTATGACACTTAATCCTATATAAGTAATAAAACAAATCCATTGTGTTTATTTCCTATATCATATATGACTAATGCACACAGTGTATTGTGGGTTTACTTGAGTATATATATATATATATATATATATATATATATATATATATATATATATATATATATTACACCATACATATTTCCTTTAAATTGTATAAATTGTACATCTTCAGTATCAGGCCTGCACCAGGTATTTTAGACTATTTGACTAAGCATTCATTAGAAACAAACGCAAACGTTAAGTCATTACATACATGTATATACAATATGCAGAATTAATTAATAACATCTAGAACTAGAATGACCAGTTACATGAATATTTATAAATCAATACCATAATAAAAACAAAGATTTTGTTTGTGACCAAATAATTTTTACCTACCTAAAGGAGGATATATAAAAGATAGCAATACAAATATATATTGGCAGTTATCAATACAACATGTGTATATATTATCAAGAATGCAATATTAATAATAATTAAATCAATTATTTATGGTGTACCTGTTCCTTAAAACCAATTATTAATATTTCAGCCAAAACAGTTGTAACAGTTATAAGAAATATTGCAGTATATCCATTACAGCCCCAGCATTATTATTATCCTCTATTTGTAATGCAATAAAGTCATATGTAAATGTTTCCTACTTTATAAATAAAAGGGCAGAACTGTAGTCAACACCTCATACATAGCTCAGACATAGTATTAGTATGAAATTCTAAAAAATATAGTGGTGGTTATATTTTTTAAAGGTAATAAACCTACATAAAGCACATATGGACATACTGACAGAGGACAAACATGTAGAGACACATACATACACATGGTTCTATGTAGACATAAACATCATAATACATACAGATATACATACACTGCCTAATATATATTTATATTACAAACATATCTGTACACACATATAACTATATAATTATCCATTTGGAAATCTGATATAAATGAAGTACTTGCACAGTGTTGATAGATATATTATATACAATGATCACTATACATTATATCCAGTGATGTCACTTGGTGACCACTAGATACATTATATCCAATGATTACTATACATTATATCCAGTGATGACACTTGGTGACCACTAGATACATTATATGCAGTGCTCACACTTGGTGATCACTAGATACATTATATCCAATGATCACTATACATTATATCCAGTGATCACTATACATTATATGCAGTGCTCACACTTGGTAATGACTAGATACATTATATCCAGTGCTCCCTATACATTATATGCAGTGCTCACACTTGGTGATCACTAGATACATTATATGCAGTGCTCACACTTGGTGATCACTAGATACATTATATGCAGTGATGACACTTGGTGATCACTAGCCACATTATATCCAGTGATGACACTTGGTGATCACTAGCTACATTATATCCAGTGATGACACTTGGTGACCACTAGATACATTATATGCAGTGCTCACACTTGGTGATCACTAGATACATTATATGCAGTGCTCACGCTTGGTGATCACTAGCTACATTATATCCAGTGATGACACTTGGTGATCACTAGCTACATTATATCCAGTGATGACACTTGGTGACCACTAGATACATTATATGCAGTGCTCACACTTGGTGATCACTAGATACATTATATGCAGTGCTCACGCTTGGTGATCACTAGCTACATTATATCCAGTGATGACACTTGGTGATCACTAGCTACATTATATCCAGGGATGACACTTGGTGATCACTAGATACATTATATGCAGTGCTCACGCTTGGTGATCACTAGCTACATTATATCCAGTGATGACACTTGGTGATCACTAGCTACATTATATCCAGTGATGACACTTGGTGATCACTAGCTACATTATATCCAGTGATGACACTTGGTGATCACTAGCTACATTATATCCAGTGATGACACTTGGTGACCACTAGATACATTATATGCAGTGCTCACACTTGGTGATCACTAGATACATTATATGCAGTGCTCACGCTTGGTGATCACTAGCTACATTATATCCAGTGATGACACTTGGTGATCACTAGCTACATTATATCCAGTGATGACACTTGGTGATCACTAGCTACATTACATGCAGTGCTCACACCTGGTGATCACTAGCTACATTACATGCAGTGCTCACACCTGGTGATCACTAGATACATTACATGCAGTGCTCACACTTGGTGATCACTAGCTACATTATATGCAGTGCTCACACTTGGTGACCACTAGACACATTATATGCAGTGCTCACACTTGGTGATCACTAGATACATTATATGCAGTGCTCACACTTGGTGATCACTAGATACATTATATGCAGTGCTCACACTTGGTGATCACTAGATACATTATATGCAGTGCTGGTGATGGACGTGCCTGTACTGACTTTCCTTTGGTGTTTGGCTCTGCTCTCACAATACAGTGATGATGGGGATGACTGGAGCGCAGGGACCTGCTGTATGAATGGTACACATATGATGGCAGTAAGGGGAGCCCACGTACTGCAATGCATAACCTAGCAGATGTATTCAAGGTGAGGACACAATGCGGAGTGACCGTGCATCAGGATAGAGCATCCTGTCCCATCTCTGCAGTGCAGACATATAACAATGCACTGCAAGCACTGCATGACATGTTACAGCAATGCCTCACTGCTTACCTGCTCTTATCAACATCCAACGCCCATCTCCTCCATGCATTAATCCGGTGCATCCAACATTTGAGTCACCTAGCTCCAACCCCAGCCTCTATCAGCAGCATCCGAGCCCTTCTTACTTCACCCTGCAGAACTGGGAGCCAGCCCCCTTGTCTTGAAGACGTGTGACATCATAGAGCAAAGCCCCACCCTCTAGCAAAGCATCAGAGAGCAGCTAAGGCGATGGAATATTGAATGGCAGCAAATGTTGTGCTGGCCATTGGCTCGCTCACTAGTCTATCAAAACTCAGCCTGAAATACTCAGCTTTACATGAGCTCGGGAGCGCGCACACAAGCACTCTCACTGCCTCAGCTCTAAAGGTCCTGAAAGAACCATAAATCACAAGCTCTGTACATAGGAACATGCACTTCTTTCACTTCAGTAATACATTGCAGATTAGCATCCCACACTCTATATATATATATATATATACATACATACATACACATACATATATATATATATATATATATATTTATATATATATATACACATACATACATATATAAATATGTATATATATAAAAAAATAAATTGACGTATATTTAGCCGCTCATCCCAATGACCCCGTACGACTACGACCGTAGGTGCTCATTACTACGACTCCGTACAACTTAGGCAGGGAGCGTCAAAGGCGCTCACTGTGCTGTTGGAGTTGAGCGCTATAGGCGCTCCTCCCTACGCCCTGCGGAACTACACATCAACAGAAATCTCATTTACACCATTCACAATGCAAGACCCGTAGCAGTTTGAAAAAAAAACACGTACAAATATTACGGGAAAACTTGCAACAAGGAAACCACCACTGAACAAAAAAAAATACGACCCGCGGCACTTAGAGAAAAAAAAATATGAGGTAAAAAAAATACGAACTTAACGGCCGCGCATATACAAAAACAACAATAACACCACCAAAATTAACAAAAATACAAAATAAACACCACTCACAGCACAGGGGGGGGGGGGGGGGGGGCACGCACGACGTCTGGGAGTCAGGTTGCATGATGACAACTTAATCACAATTTGCTGAGTTTCCACACATGAAAATACCCTAAGCGAGAAAAAAAATGGCGGCCGAAAAAAACGAAAACAAGGTTTCACGACCCCTAAACAAGCAAAACACCGCCAAGCACATAAGACTTTTACACAGGCACATACGAGGTATAAAATACACTATTAGGGACAACGGAAAATGCTCCACACTTGCGTAACGCATAGACAATCGCCGCCATTTTACAACACTAACTTACAAATAATAACATTACCATTACAAAATGCCCAATTACACAGCTAAACAAACGGTTTGCCCTCGCGCACACAGCCTATTTATACTGCACACTTGCCACATTGCTGACACTTACACCTCAGGTCAACAACAGTGCAAATGTACATTGTATGCTGCAGGAAAATCAAAACAGATTGTTAGCTCTTCAGGATATCGATTGCTAGGTATATTAATTACAAATAGATAAAGTACATTCATTTATTATTTCAGTAATTAATTAATTAGAATTAAAAAATAAAGGACCAGGGGAGAGGATCACAATGAGCCACAAAGGCGTTCAGCGTGGGGCTCACAATGAGCACCGACGGTTCTCAGCTGAGCAAAACTACACGAGGGGAGAGGTTCGCAATGAGCGCTGAAGGCGATTAGCGCAGCCCTTGCAATGAGCGACAAAGGTGCTCACAACAGCCCAGAGGCTAGCAATGAGCGTCGAAAGCTCTCAGCGTGGGGCTCACAATGAGCGCAGAGGGTGCTCAGAGGAGCAAAAGCATTACATTGTGTGCCAAACAGCATTCCCAGCCTCACAATTTTATTGACGGGCAATTCGCTAGTATATATATATACTAGAATATTGCACGTCAAAAAATGACGGCAATGAAATTGTAAGTGAGCTAATGCTGTTTGGTGTATGGTAATCAAATAAATAATACATTAATAAATTACTTTACTTTACCTATTTTGAAGTAATATATGCAGGAAGCATTGTGCAGAAGAGCTAGCAATCTTTTTGGATGTTGCTGCAGCATACAATGTGTGTTTTCAGTGCTGTGGAGCTGCTGTGTATGTGTCAGCAATGTGTGCAGTGTGTAGTGTAAATAGGCTGCGTGCGCGAGCAAAATCCATTAGGGTAGCTGTGTACTTCCGGATTGTGTAAGTTAGTGTTGTAAAATGGCGCCTAATGTGTGGTACGCGGCTGCTGGTGATTTAGCGTCCTTGTTCTTGGATCTCGTCCGGCTTTTTCAGAAAATCTGTATGTGTTTGGTGGTGTTTTGTGTCTTTAGGGTCCTGTAGCCTCGTTTTTTTTTTTTTCGGTGGCCATTTTTTCTCTCGCTTAGGTGATTTTCGTGTGTCTAAACTCTGTAATTTGGACTTAAATGGAGGTGTAACTTCACTTAGAGAGGTCCTGGGTGCCCCCATTGCTGTGGGTAAGCTTTTTATGTGTCTTTTTTTTATTTTTTTTTATTTCAATATTTAAAAAAAAACATACAAAACATATACATGCATTTCATCTCTTATTACTCTAAATTCTAAATACATTTTAATGAACATTATTGGGATAGCAGAAAAGAGGGATAACATCTTTTAAGTGTAGAATGATCCTCCCACATTTTTAAACCTCTGAATGCTTATTCTAATACGATCCCGCTTATGGAAGGATCTACCAACTTATCCACAGCCCTTCCAACAATAAGGGGAAATCTGGAAGACAAACATATTTGTAATAACAGGGGCTAAATACCTCTTTTATATTAATTTAAGGTATAGCTCCCTGTATAAATTATTTATAAAAGGTTTTTTATTTATCTTACAACGCTTTCCCCTTCTATCCTTTCCTTTTCTAACCCTTTTCTATTTTGTTTTTGATCACATAACATACATACAATTACCCAACAAATACAAGCAACCAGGTTCAACAAAACGGTCCGCAATAGAAATAGACATATCTTATAGACAAAATATACCCATTTTTGATTCTAAAGAAGGTAAATAGTAGGAAATTTTTCCCTAATCTCTGAACAATTTGACAGCGTTTATAACTCCATCAGTCATAATCGATATTGGCTTCAATTGTATCTTTTTCCATGTTCCCCGTTAATATTCTTCCATATACTGCTCCCAGATAGTCCAATTAAAAATGTTTATTTTCTTGGACTGTTCATATGTATTTTCTTTCATCAGATCTTTATTATAATTGGTTTTATTAATAATCTCTTTCCACTTAGGAATTTCCAATTTATTCCAATATTTAACTAACATTGCTTTAATGATCAATAATATGTGAGATATCAAAAATGTATTACTGGGGAAGTGTGTATCTATCCCTATATGGAATAATTACAACTCCGGGGAACACGGGCATCTTGTCCCTGCGATTATGGTCAAATATCCACAACATTCTTCCCAGAATTCCCTTATCTTAACGCATTCCCACCACATGTGTTGTGTATTACCTTCTTTACCACAACCCTTCCAGCATAATGATGATTGTTGGGAATCAAACTTTTTCATAGTTGTTGGTACTATATACCACTTTTGTATTAATTTAAAGTACAATTCTCTATACATGGTGTTAATAGAAGATTTCTTTATTATCTTTAAAGCCCTTAACCATTCTTGCTCATTATAGTCTATATTGAAGTTGTATTCCCAGTCTTTTATACTCTTAGTTTTCTCAAATGTCATTAGTTTAATCCTACTTTTACTAATTTTTGATACCAGATGATTCACCTGACCTTTAATCAAAATTGCTTCCAGGTCGTGCAGTTTATCTATTTTATCATATATAAATCCCTTTTGTTTCATTTTTTTCTAGCAATATTCCATAATTTATCCACGAAAAGGATTTTGTTACTCCTTTCTCCTGAAGTTCCCTTTGCTTTAATAGACTGCCTGCTGGGTATAAATCAGCTATATACAAAATTGATGCTTTTTTCAATATATTTATTTCTAAATTAAATGATTCATCTCTTAGTATATCTATAGGTGTAGTAACGGAAGGTATATGAAAAAGCTCTGCTCTGATTTTACTTTTCCCCCAAAATTTTATAATAGATCTTATACCTTCTGGTAATTTATCCCATATTGTTTCTTTTCCATTAAATTTACCCAGCAGTGTTCTTATTGGGATAATTCCCACCAAATCTTCCTCAATGTTTTTCCATCCTATTATCCTATGTTGTAAATTCATATTAATTATGTGAGATATTGCTATATTTTCGCTAATCCTTTTCATATCTGGAGATCCCATACCTACCAGATCGAACTTTCTATTTGTTATAGTTTTTTTAACTCTCACTTTTTTCCCAGCATAAACAAATTTGTCTATTATTTGTTGTATTATTTTAATGATATATTCCGGGACTTTCTCCGGGACACAGCTCATTAGATATGTTATTTTGGGGACAATACTCATATTAACTATGGCAATTCTAGCCGACCAGGAAAATCTTGTTGAATTCCAATCATATAAAAGTACTCTAATCTGTTTTAATATTTCTGTTATGTTATTTGCTATAATTTTATTATTTTGGAAGCTAAATTTAATACCTAAATGAGTGACATATTTTGTATTCCAATTAAACGCATATAATTTTTTAAATTTATTTAATGTATCTTGCTCTATATATTTGTATATAATATCTGATTTCAAAGGATTTATTTTGAAATAAGAAACTCTACCAAATTCTATTAACAATTGTTGTAAATTGGCGCAGGATCCTATTGGATCTGTTAATGTTAACAAGATATCATCCGCAAATAACATTATTTTGTAGTCATTATTACCTATTTTGATACCTTTGATATTTTCAGCTTTCCTAATTAATGATGCTAATGGTTCCATAAATAACAAAAAAAGCAATGGGGAAAGGGGGCATCCCTGTCGTGTTCCGTTGCTGATCCCAAACTTCTCTGTTTCGAAGTTTGTACCTGCAATATAAGATGTTGTATCCTTATAAATAGCTTTAATTGTTTTAGAAGCAAAATTTGTGAACCCAAACTTTTGTAATACTGCATTCATGAATTCCCAACTAACCCTGTCGAATGCTTTTTCTGCATCCAATGACAGGATTAGTGTGGGGATTCTTTTTTTCCGAATGGAAAACATTAGATCAATTAGACGTCTGGTGTTATCTGATGCCTGACGGCCTTGTACAAAGCCCGATTGATCTAAATGTATCAACTTTGGAATAATTTTATTTAATCTATTTGCCATGATTTTTGTATATATTTTTAAATCTATATTAATAAGGGAAATAGGGCGATAGCTAGTTACTTCTTCTGGATTTTTCCCTGGTTTCAAAATGTTAATTATTTTAGCTTCTGATAGTTCTGACGGCATTTTTCCGTGATTTTTAATCTCATTAAACATATTTTGCAAATGTTCGCCAATTTCATTTTGAAACATTTTAATATATAAATGGTCAAATCCGTCTGGACCTGGGGCTTTGTTAACTTTTGCTTTGTTAATTACTTCCTCTATTTCTTTCAAAGAAATATCTTGATCCAAAAATCTTTGATCTTCTTCTTGTAATTTTGGTAGAGTTACTTCACTCAGAAATGTATTTATCTCTTCTTTACTAGGTTTTTTAAATGTAGAATTACTATTTAAATTGTATAATGAACTATAGAACATCTTCATAATATCACATATTTTATCAGGGTGAGTGTATATGACATTATCTGTGCCTCTTAAACTATATATTTTATTTTGATTTTTTTGTCTTTTTAGTTTATTGGCCAGATATTTACCTGTTTTATTACCCATTAGAAAATTGGTTTGTTGAAATTTCCACATCAGTGAATCAACCTGATTTTGTAATATTTTATTTATTTGGGCTTTCTTTTTAGCAATCAACTCTGTTCTTTCCACCGATGGGTTCACTCTATTTTCTCTTGTTAGTTTCTCCAAATCTATATACAATAGTCTCATGGGTTTCCCCCTTTCCCTATGCATTACTGCCATCCGTGATATCATTTGTCCTCTTATAACTGATTTATATGCGCACCAAAGCATGGATGGTGAATCTACAGTATTTTTATTAATTTTAAAAAATTCGTTTGTTTCCTTTTTTAAGAATTCCATAGTTTGTTCATTCTTAAATAAGATAGGGTCTAACTTCCATTTTTTTTTTTTTTTTTTGCTTCTCTTTTCTTCTTTTAAATTCATACTGACCATTGAGTGATCTGACCATGTAGCGGTTATTAGTTCTATATCCTTAATTTGTCTTATTGAATTTATATCTGTTAACAAATAATCTAATCTTGAGTAGGATTTAAAACGATTTGAAAAAAATGTATAGTCCCTCTCATATGGATGTAGTAATCTCCATGCGTCATAAAGGTTGTCGTTTGATACTATTTTTCCAAAGTCTTTAGACGTTTTTTTAATCTGATTTTCTGAATTTTTTTTAATTGTTCCTATTCTGTCTGTTAATTGATCTAACACCATATTAAAATCCCCGCCGATTATTAATTGTCCCTTTCTAATTTTTTTTATTTCTTTCAAAATCTTTTTGAGATATCTAATTTGTTTTACATTTGGAAGGTATATATTGGCTATTGTCATATTTTCTCTATTTATTTTGCCACACCAAATTATATATCTTCCTAGGGGATCAATAATTTTAGCTTCCTCATAGACTTCTATATTGTGACTAAAACAGATTGATACTCCTCTAGATTTTTTATTGTATGTTGAATCTATTTTAATATTAAAGTTTTTATTATTTACATATCTTAAGGTATCGTTTCCCCAATGTGTCTCTTGTAGTAGGAGAATATCTGCTTTATTTTTTATATAATTGTTGTAAGCTATTTTCCTTTTTGCTGGTGAATTAAGTCCATTAACATTATGAGTTATTATTTTAACCATTGTTTATAGTTATTACATTAACCTTCCACTTTTGTGTCCATATATCTAATTCCATCTCACCTCTCATCAATTGTTGAACCTGAGCCATTCGCATTCCCGGGATTTCATTCATTCGTACTTCCTTCATTCGTTCATTCTTACAAATCTTGGGCTTTATTTCCTTGGAACTTAAAATAAGTCCAATTTTACTTGTTTTCATATTTTTGCCCTTTATTCTTAACAATTAATAAGGGCTGTTATGCCAATTTTAGGAATTGCTAGGAATTATAATAAACTTACTAGTTCATTAGTTGGGAGGTCATATGATCTTATTTCCCTGATTTACGCCCTTCTTAAATATTGTCATTATGTATTTTAATTTAATTCTTTCTTCTTACTCTCCTTGTCCCTCTATTCTTTCTTAATCTTTTATCCAACTACTACTATTTAGGGGAATATAGGTGATAAAAGCAAAAAAAAAAAACTATCCTTGTCCACCGTAACCAAAATATTCCCCTATATTGTATTTTAAATAGTGTCATCCTACCCTTTTTCATTCTACTGAACCTTTCCCTCCTGGCGGCCTCCTCCCATCTCATCACTTCATATTTCTCCCGAAACAGATCATTATAATACATATTCTATAATCAATTTCTATCATGATTTAACACATATTTATTAATCTGCATATTGATACATTACTCTCTTAACCTGTTACACTAAAAAATCGAAATATCTATACATCCCCCTATATACCTTTATTCGAGAGGGAATCCATACCATTTTTCTCTGGTCCTTATACCCCCCAAACTTGAAGATTGAAATATATTGAGAGAACTAGTATTAGTATTTGCATATATCCCTTTACCTCTTTGATATATCTTTTCTCTCTTTTCTTTTACCTTCTTCCCTTACTTTACCCTTCCTTACTCTCTTATCCTCCTTTTCTCTCAAAGAACAAGTATGGATTCTCCTCGGTACATATACCAAAAAATTCTAAAATGTTATTTCTTTATAATTTTTAAAGTAAATAGTAATTTATTAAACCATTTTATAAATCTATAAAGTGCATATCAATAAAGTGCTTAATTTTGCCCCCATGAGATATTTCCTCAGTGTTCTCTCAACAAAATAAAAGTGAAAATTTTCCTAAACTCTAATATAGTGGGTATTTTTTTTATTCCTTCTATATTTTCCCAGTTCGTAAACTTATTCTTACTAAAACCTGTTGTATATTATCCATACAACTATCCAAAATCTCATTCCTTTATCTAAAAACAGTGTTTCCAATGCCATTTTAAATCTCTATACCTCTATAAAGTGCATGAGTAAAGTGCTTATGTTTACAAATATAATATAGTATTTCCAATCCTCAATATAATTAATTAAAGTGCTTTGTATCCTATAATAAACTATAAAATTCTAGAAAGTGCTTTCATATTAAGGTGCTCAATATTCACTACCATAATATTGGTGGTCTCTTGGTGAGTATCTATATTCTTACTGCTATATTTTATGAACCCCTACATATCCACTATAATAAGTGGACCAACCCTAAATATGTGTCTGTTGTGTGTATTTATTGTGTTTCTAATGTTTTCAGGTTTGCGTGGGTCGGCCGTTAAAGTCATATCTTTGCGAGGTTGTAGTGCTTTTTTTTCTGCAAACACACACATATATAGAAATGCAAACTAGATCAGTTCATTTTCATAAGATATGTATGCAAATAAATATGTATCTCAATCTATATATCTATCTCTGTTTATATATGTATATAAAGAGAGAGAGAGCTAGTCATGAGTATTGCAGTATACATAGCAATGCCTTTTTTATTGGACACACATATTCGTATTAGTCATATGTTTATCCAAGAAAAAGATATCTCTATATACTGCAATACTCTGCTTATTCATATATGTATATGGAGGGTGAAGGTAAGAAACTGGTTATTAAAAAAGTCTTGATTGATGTAGAAGTAGGTTTGGACCTATCCTGTTATATGTACGCATGCACGCATTTGGTGGAAGTGCAATCCTGTTACATGTCTGCACGCATTCAGATCTTTTCTGCACTCACCCAAGGCTGTGGATCTCACCCTCGGTCTGGCCAGTGGATCCCAACCTATAATCAGTGGATCACTCGTCTGGTCAGGGGATCCCAGGTATTGGGCCCAGTACCCCGGCACAGCATGTAACTGCCCCCTATCCAGAGTGCTATGGATCGTGGGAGTCTCTGGGGCGATCTGGGGCAGCTGATCCACAGATCACTGGACTGCAAGACCCAGGGAGCGCAGTGCTACAAGGATAAGAAGTACTGGGAGGCTATCGGCAATTACCACTGGGCACTATTGGAGTTGGCAGGTGGGTGCAAAGTCTGGGTATCCTACATAATGGCATGGCACCCTTGGATACATACTACTGGTTGCAGGCTCTGGGATCCCTGTATAAAGGCATAGCACAAATGAGTACATAAAGCTTGGTGCAAGATCTGGGTACCCCTGTGTATTGGCAGTGCATCCACCAAGTGCGTACATAACAAATGCGTGTGTACATATAACAGGATAAGTCCGTAGGTTTTTATTGAGTGGTGATTTAATTTAAGGTTGGTGTCATAGTGGGTGGCAAATGCAATGATAAGGGTCATAAAGGTAAATAGAGGCGGGAGTTTGTAGTTGAATATGAATGTTTGGAATATATGCCTAGCTCTGTCATAGATAAGTCCTGCGTGGCTCAAGCAGATGCAAGGAGAGGTTTTATAGGTGTACTGGAGTGGTCCGAGCTGGATGGTGAATGGTGAATCCTGGACTGATGGATGTAATTTACTGAGGAGAGAATTAAATGTCCTGTGGTAACTGTTGTTCAAAGCTGGGAAACAACTGGAACTGGTGTAGTATGGATAGTAGTGCAAGATCTCTCCGAAACACATTATAGTTAGGTCAGTAGATCTCATTTTTGATATGTAGTGGGTATGAGGCATAATTTGAGCTATCTATGACCTGCTCCATGTGATGGCAATGGTTTGAGTAGGTAGGACAGTTCATTGTAGAGAGAATGTTGTAGAAATGGTAGGTTGGGACAAGTAGATGAACAGACAGGGTGAGTAGGCTTAGTAAGTGAGAATGAGCAGCCATACCAGCTGTATAGAAACTTGGGCTATTGATTGAGGTCTGCTCAAGCTTGGTTGCTTAAAGTTTTAGCAGGTTTATGGTTGTAATGATGGATTAGATGAGTGAGAAAAATACTGATGAAAGTATGGCCTTGCAGGAGGATACATGCAGCAAAATTGATGCAGCCTAATGATTGCAGTTTCTTTTTTGTGCAGCGTCTGGATTTTTGGAAAGACATCATAATTTCCTGTTGTCTAACACGTTTGTTATTTGGAAGGTTGGCCTCCATACACATGGAATCAAGTGTTTTTCCTAGGAATTGAATCTGGTGTAATGGGACTTCCAACTAATCCATAGCAAATAAATGCTAAGTTTTAAGAAGACGGAGATTGATTTCCATAAGGTGGGTGAGTTTTCGAGAGAAAGTCATCCAAATAATGAAAGACTATGGAGCAGCTTTTCAGTGATCAAACATTTTTAAACTACTTTTAGAGCCGAAAGTAAGTTGATTGGAAAAATAGTATTTCCCTGACCATATAAATGCCACAGTGATGGGTGAATTGGTAATAGCTTGAAAGTGTCTGTTATGTCCAATTTTAAAATCATGAATGAAGGCAAAGTCTCAGTATCTATAAAGGATGGCATCATTAACTATGAAATATTGAAACAAATATGTGTTGAAAGGTATCAAGGAACTAACACTGCGAGTGGACATATGGTAATAGGAAGATCGGTCAATGAATAACCTTTTCTTCAATGAATACTTCCAGGTAGCGACTCTATAGAGTTGATGCGCCAAAAGGGGAATGGCTGTGAATGGAATGGTCCAAGATATTGGTTTTTTATCTCTGATGCTGAGAGTTTTTTCAATACCTCAGGTGCCTTCACAGTTGATTGCAGATTGCTACTAGCAAAGCACATCTGCTTGGACTCCTATATGAAAACCTTGTGCAAAGTTTTGGATGAGATATTCGGCAAATGCAAGTGATGGGTGGTTACTGAGATACTGAATGAGGAGTGGTAGGTTAACTGAGCCTAGTTATGATGGATGCATTACATGGGGCCATAGCGATAACTTGTGGGCTTAATAGCATAGTGCGCATATATGTAGGAGCTTGCAGCCACTAAATGTGCAGCCATTTGTATTGACATTTTTACAGATCACTGTTGACAAGAAGGTGAAAAAGTGGAGATTGCTGAGAGGATGTAAATGAGAAAGTACAGTTTGAGGGGTTAGTGCAAAAGCTAGAAGCATGGAAGGGCGATAAGCAGTTGGAACAGATACAGTGCCTTGCGCATGCGCATTGAGCAACTGTCCTTGCAGGAGCATTACGCGGCGGTGGACCGCACAGGCTCATTGCGCGCTGTAGAAAGAGAGGAGGAGAAGGCGAGACACACAGGGAAGGAGGGGAAAGACACAGAGGAGAGGGGGGAGAGACACAGGGCAGGGAGAGGAGGGGGGAAGAGACACGGGGGAGGGGTGAAGAGACATGGGGAAAGAGACACAGGGGGAAAAAGAGACACAGGGGAGGGAGAGGTGGAAAAAGAGACACAGGGACAGGGGGGAAAGACACAGGGGGGAGAAGGGGTAAAAACACAGGGGGGAGGAGACACAAGGGAGGGAGAGGAGGGGGGAAATGAGACACAAGGGAGGACGTAGACAGAGGGAGAGACTCGCAATGAGTGCCGAAGGCCAGTAGAGGGGGAGAGGCTCCCATTGTGTGGCAAACCGCATTGCCAGGATTCACATTTTATTGCCATCATTTTTGATGGGCAAGTTGCTAGTAGTTTTATAAGCCTTAATATATATTGAAAAGGTCAAAGTTCTCATACCAATTTTTTTTAACCAAACATTGTCATGCAATTTGGATAGGATACAAATATTAATTGTGATACCCAAAAGGGCCCCCACTGGACTTTTGGGGTTAAGCATTTATTATATGTGTTTGGTTTTCCAAATTAATTTTTATTATTAGAGACAGATGTAGAATGAAAGGTACAATATAACAGTGTTAATCAAACACAAACATCTTTAGCCCAGACCTGTAGCAAGTTATCTTTACAATGAAATTCTGGTTTGAAATACAAATGGCCTATACAACTATACCCATAATAATTGCTATATCATCTGACTACTCCAATTTTCCATATTTTCCTCTTGGCTAATTGTAAACCTTAAACCTTAATCATTATTTAATCATAATTGACAACATCATTAATCAAACTTGACAAATTTGCCATAGGTTATAGGTAATGCCCTCCTTGTTAAAGTTATTAGTGTCCTTGGTCTTATGGCCCAGTAAAGTTTTTCAAATATAATCCTAGGAATCACTGATTACCATGAAGGGGGTCCCCCCTAATAATGGGGGAAATGCAAAATTAATAACTTAACCCAAACAATTTGAATTAACAACTATCAAAAATGTCATCTTGGTCATATCCATACATCTTGAAAACTCTCAACATTAAGCACTCTTACTCACTGGGACAAGATTCTCCCATGATCCCCCCTTCAGCACCCCGGCTCTCTCTTTCCCTTCTCTACTGCCTTGATTAGGATAGTGAAATTATCAAGGTTCTTGTAAGTACTTGGATGTCCGTGTATGTTATCAGGAACCCCATATATGGAGGAATTTAGGCATTGTGTCAGCTATGGAGTGTGTGATTCTCTCGTTTGTAACAATCAAGTGTATTTTCACCTTCACTGCCCCCAGATCCAGACAGTTGGTCTTACAACTGCGAGCTATATGGCTTTTAGTAGCCAACATGATATAATGTAGGTGTTTATGCTGCAAAGGGTTTAGTTTAGCCAAAGGGATCCCCAGCAGGCATTTCGCAGCTGATAGCCTAATCAGTTGCTTAATAATATCTGCCACTAGATCTCCCACTTCTTTTCCTGCTGCACTATCCTGCTGTTCCACCATATGTGTAGGAAGGTACCCGTATCCGGACAGCCCCTAAAACAGCTTGGGCTCTCTGATCTATTCCACTTAGCTAGCCTATCAGGAGTGATATACGCCGTATGTAGGACCTTAATGGAGGTTTCCAGCACCCCTAAATATATTGGACCATGATGTTTCCCACTTTTTAGGTTCCCAATGGAGTACCAGGTCTCTTTCCCACTCCAATATATATTTAACCTTATTTCTCTCTGAGGGGGTGTTAAAAGTGTCATATAATTCGCCTATCATTCCCTTAGTCAGAGGGGCCCCTCCACAAATCTTTGAAAAAGTGTTATGTTGGGGCATACCTGTTGAGCATGTCATCGTTGAAACTAAGTGTCTCAATCTGCAATAGTCGTAATGCTGATAAATGTGGAGGTCATATTTATCCCTTAATTCCTCAAAAGCGAGTATTCGACCTTCCTTAACCCACGAGCCCAACCTATCTAATTTGTTCAATCTCCACCAATGTTAAGCCATGGCTGGAATATCCGTAGGTGCTTGTGGATGTGTAAATATTGATGTTAGATAGGGTGATTTGGGGAAAAGCGTAGAATAGCGATGTGCCTAGGTTACACACAAAGTTGAGTGTTTAACCATTGGGTTTGGTGAGTTTCTTAATAGGGCTGGTGGGGTAGCCAACCACACTGCTGTATCCCATGAGAATGGGCGCATGCCCCAATTCTCAATGAACATCCAAGCGGGATGAGACGATACTGCGTGTGCCAGGGGGACAAATGCTAGTTGTGATGCCCTATAGTAGAGTTTGAAGTTAGGGAATGCTAATCCCCCTTTTGTTTTGTGTCTGTACATGATTGATTTGGGGACCCTGGCAGAGCCACCTTGCCATATAAAATAAAATACTAACCTTTCAAAACTTGACAATTCTCTCATATTAATAGGTATAGGAAGTGTTCTAAAGAGGTACATCAGCCAAGGTAAGATATTCATCTTCACTGTATTAATCCTGCCCAACCATGAAATGTGAGCTTTAGACCAACTAATTAGATCTTTTTTAAGTAAGCTATATAAAGGATTATAATTGGTGTTATATAAGTCTGTTATTTTGGGTGTTAAATTTATCCCCAAGTACTTAATGTGTTTCGTGGCCCATGTGAATTTATACGATTGTGTTAAAATATCCTTCTTGGTTGCTGTCATGTCTAAAGCAAGAGCTTCTGTTTTTTCTATATTAATATTTAAGCCCGAAATTACTCCAAAACTATCCACAATTTGCATCAGAGCTGGGACTGACCTCACTGAATTCGAGATAGAACATAACAGATCATCTGCGAAAAGAGAGACTTTGAACTGTCCTATCTGGATACCTTTATTTTCTGATTTTGCTCTTATCATCTGAGCGAGTGGCTCTATGGCCAGGGCAAAGAGGAGTGGGGACAGAGGGCACCACTGTCTAGTCCCGTATGAAGAGCCGGCCCAGTACGGCCAGGGATTTTTAGATTAGCTTTAGGAGCTTTATAATAATTTTGGATAAGATTAATAAATCTTCCTTTAAAGCCAAATTTTGTAAGTTTAGCTAAAAGATAGGGCCATTCCACTGAGTCGAATGCTTTCTCCACATCCAGCGCGAAGCAAACAGGTGCATCAGATTCAGAATCTTGCGAATATTATCCCCCGCCTGCCTTGCCGGTATGAACCCCACTTGATCATTATGAATTAGGGACAGGAATTTAATATCACAATTCAATAGTGAAATTGGACTGTAGTTTTTTGTTTCAAGGGGGTCCCTACTTTTTGGAAAGAGAACAATCTTCGCAAGATTTAGATCTGTTTTTTTGAGGACGCGTACAATTTTTCATAAAACGCAAAGAATATCTATTGCATCTTACATGGGTTGGAAGTGATTACTCCCTGGGGGGATTTTAATTGGTAAACCTTCGATTGTGACTGATTAGATTTGAGCTTTTTAGCTAAAAGCTAATCCGGCTTGTTTGGCTTGTGGTAAAATGTATGCTGCGTCCAACAGAGAGCTTTTTCCATTCTTTCAGAAAGTGTAATGTCTATATCTTCTCTGATCTTATCAATCCTGATAGTATTTAAAGGGGTGGGGTGCTGTTGGTTATCCCGCTCTAACCTCTTCAATTCCGCATTAAGGTTAGCTTGCGCTTTTCCTTATGTTCTGAAGCCAATTTTATACAGAAGCCCCTAATGTAGGCTTTATGCGTCACCAATACCCATCCTATCCCCGTGTCTTGTTCCAGATTAATATCAAAGTACAATTGTAGTTCTTGCAATAATCAATCCCTCATTGATGGGTTGACCAACAACATTTAATTTATACACCAGGAATATAGGGGTTTATTTTCTATCCGTAAATCTAATACAGTTTTCACGATTGAGTTGTCTGACCAAGTACAAGGGATTATCTCATTGTTTTTTATTGTTCTAATAAGGAAGAGTCCAGAAAGATGTAATCTATCCTTGTGTATGAGTTGTGAGGATAGGAATAAAATGAATATTCTCGGTTCTTAGGGTGTTGCTCCCTCCATGTGTCCACTAAATTGTTTTAGTTTGTTTGCGAACTGAAACTATTTACCTCCCTTTGACCTATCAAGTTCTGGGTCTAATATTAGATTAAGATCCCTCCCCCTAAAATAATTTTGCCACACTCATGTTGTTCCAGTGTTTTGAGGAGACCCAAAAATATATTGTGGGGATTTTTGGTTGGGGCATAGATATAGACTAAGGTTTTCCGTGTCAATATAATGTAATTTCCCTTTGGATCTATTGTTTTTCTTCTACGATAATTGTGAAGTCCTTATGTAAGAGTATTCATGCCCCTTCCCTCTTAGTAGCTTGGCCTGTGGCATTTACCATTGGATAATGTTTATGTAAAAAGGTGGGGATCCTATTGCGCGCAAAATGGGTTTTCTGCATAAAAATGACAGATGTGCATTGGTCTCTATATAGGATAAATGCCTTGCATCTCTTACGCTGTTTAGACGTGTCCTTACGCCGTTTAGGAGTGGGTACACTAATCCAATGTTTTACTGGCCTGCTTCTAGTATTTGGATCAGGGGGTTGTAGCTGTACTCCCTCAGATATGAGGTTGAGTGAGCAAAGAAAAGATTGACATTCTTCTAAGTCATGTGCTACATATCTGTTTCCTTTAACAGAGAATTGGAGATGAAATGGAAATCCCGACCTATATGGGATCTTATGCTGGATAAGAATGTCTAATGTAGGTCTCATCTCTCTGTGCTTTGACAATGTGGATGGAGCCAGGCCGGCATATATTTGTATAACAGCCACATCTGGGCCTTGGATTCTATTTAGACTTCTAGAGGCATTATATGTGTTTTTAGAATGTGCTTTGGGCTAGTGACTTATTATGTGGCATGTATGTAATGTGTGTATATAGTTACTGTCATGGCCTCTTGCTTATGTATTTGTGCATTTATGAAATATGTTTGTGAAATACATTCCCCAATAGCACATATAAGCAAATAATACCTTTAAAATATATAGAGGAATTTAGCAATAGGAGAGCCCCCACCCCCAAACTAATTCAGGCAGATGCAGAGAAATAAGACTTCCTCACTTAATGACAACAAAGGGTTAATTCTACAGCCATTTATATGGATTTACAACTTTCTGAGACCGGCTAGGCATGAATCCTCTGGCTTTAGACATGAAGGGGGAAGCTAGTTTTATGGCTCTCTGCCTAGGTTATTAGGGACCTAAACAGATAACCCTGGATAGCTATTGCCCTGAATAGTATTGATAGAAAATGTGTAACGATAACAAGAAAGCCAGACCCCTCTATACATCTGAAAATCATGTGGATGCGGGGTATAGCAAGCCCTATTTTGCCCAGGAGGGAGGGCTAGAAATGGGGGGGGGGGGGGGGGGGAGTATTTGTGTTTTGTATTATCTGCAAATGTGTCTTGAAAATAAAGAAGTGCCAGTCTGATTTTGCACACACGAAATAAAGGTGGTCTCAGAGTCTGCTTGTACTCATCAAGGGTACAGGGGGTGTGATTCTTAGATCCTAAGAAAAGGGGTCTGATTGTGCTTGCCTCTTCAGAAATGATGCTGTCATCTGAATTGTCTGCTGGGTTCTGAGATCTTGAACAACAAAAGAGATGACCAAAAAAGCAGAAGTGAGGTGCATGTGGCCATGAAATCTGTCGGTCATAATATTAATAGTATATTTTCTTGAGTTCAATGATCAGTTTATAGACAAATAAACGCTTTATGCAGAACAGAGTTTATTGAAACAATAACAAACCAAGAATAAACAATTGGTTGTATTTAAACTTGTACACTTTGATTTTTAGATAAATCCCAATGTAAAATCATTGAGATGTTTAATACAATACTTATAAATAATTGGATAACAATCTATTTTTAAACATACTATATTTTGTTAGTTCAATACAGAAATAATAATAAGTGTATAAAATCTTATTATACTTGGATAAACACTCTATTCCATAGAATATAGTTGGCATTAATATTCAGTGATATAGCATGTAAACAGCAAAATCACGTATAAACCCTATAAGGCAGCCATAATATAGAAATATCCAGTCGTACATGAAACTACTTAGGTTATAATGTAGTTTGCGGCAAAATAAATAACACACATATATATATACATATACATATATATATATATATATATATATATATATATATATATATATGTTTTAGAGTATTTAGTAAGGGGCTTTATAACATAATTGATGATATTCAATTTATTAAAGCAATCAATCTGTTTTTGTTAGAATAGACCCAAGTAGAAAACAATAATGGTTTGGGACAACTTACCCCAAAACTCTATTTTTTGTTGTATTCACTGTATCAGTTGTACTTGAAAGATTATATTTGGACTATAAAATGTAAAATTCTGTTATAAAATGTAATAATAGAGACATGTGGTTATACTTTACACACAATTATTATCAGGGAGACCCTTGCTGGATAGGACTGCTCCTTAATTTGTTTAAAGTAATACCTCTTTGGTATTCTTTTTAGGAAGAATGTGTAGTATAGATATATATAGTAAAAATCACAGGAAAGATAAAAGGGCAGGAGTGACCCACATGAAAAATCCAGAGCGCAAAAGACAGAACAAGCCCCAAGCTTCTCCTGTTGTAATAGGTAAACTCTTTCCTTTTCACCCATTCCCAGTCACACGGTTGGTTTCCACCAATTGCACTAGCCTCTCGCCATATTTGTATGCACATTCATATTTATAATGTATATTTATATATACTAGGAAATTGCCTGTGAAAAATGACAGGAATACAATTGTAAACCTGGCAATGCTGTTTATCATACAATGTGATGATTTTGCCCCTTTGAGAACCTTCGGCACTCATTGGGAGTCTCTCCCCCCCATGTACTTCAACTTTCCTGCTTTTGGCGCTCATCGCGTGGCTCCCAATGAGTGTCTCCTTACTGCCTTGGTGTAAGTGTTTCTGCCTTGGAGTAAGTTTTACTGCCTTGGTGTAATACTATTACTGCCTTGGTGTAAGTGCTTGTGAGGGCCGCAAGTGCATTACGAATATCGCAAACGTTCCGAACAGTCCCGCAGATCCACAACTATATATGTGATGGTGGAGTGGTGGTTAACGTTCTGCCCACGAAAGAGCAGTCTTGTTCCATGTTTTAAAATTAAATGATAATGACCTTCGTTCTAGATATTTTGGCCAAAAATGTTAAGTTATATAATTAGCCATTGTGTGTTATCTCGCACCTGCGTTGATAGTGTGTGGTTAAAACAATGAGGAATAGAAGAAAGTACAAACATCATGTATATGCTTTATCTTTATGAGACAGTAATATGTTTCTTTCTCAAGGACTTCTAAAGCGTCTAAAGTTATTTTGCCCTGGCTCATTTCCCACTTGATAAAACATTTAATATGCTCAGAAATTTATTTTGTGTAAAAGGTGAATGATTAACCCTTCACCTGGAAAATGAGCACATACAAAGTATGCATGTATTTACAAGAGGTTACTTTCAGAGTGAGTTATCATGTCCACAGAACTAGCCTATTAAGGTTAGTTTGCTCTCTTATTGATCATCTCTATTTTGTTTTTTTGTTTATTCAAATGACCTTTAGGGGTAAGTTTCCTTAAGGGTGATAGGGAAATCCAGACGTGCAACCCTTGCTCACTATGCCTTAGTAGTTATCAGCTACACCTCACTGACAAGGCCCAAAGAAGGCCGAAATGTACGTCTGGGGTTTGCTGTTTCTTCTGTTCAATTGCCTGGTTTTTCGGGCCTGGACCACTCTAGTGAGTGGGTTCAGACTGATATACTACAGGATATTTCTCCCTGTCAAGGGCACAAGTGAGCTAAAAGAGGTTGCTCTCAGAGTGGGTTATCATGTCCACAGAACTATCCTTTTAAGGTTAGTTGGTTCTCTGATTGAGCGCCTCTATTTTTTTTAAATGTTATTTACAGTGGTAACAACAAAATCAAAAGACAATCTTATAAAGTAGACAACATATATATCTTATCTCTTTTTATCTACAAATGTCACAACAACATTATCCAAAGGGATAGCAAAAAAGATTAGGCTTGTGACCTCAATGGGTCCTTCTACTTGGAAGGCTCTCAGCAGCCCCAATTCTGTCTAAAGCTCTAACATAGAGAAACAGAAAGTATAAATGTATAGATAATAGATAGAAAATCTATAATAGACTTTGAATGATAATCTGTAATCAAAACATTTAGGTAAAACCATAATGTCTGTATTTTGTATTCATTCTTAGGAGGAATCTCAGAATCTTAAATATAGCTTTGATCATCCCGTAGGCGTTAACAATGGGAAAGGTATAACAATATCCTACTTCATATGCACTTTAGGGAACCTCACAGGCGATTCTAGGCTGTAGTAATATATCAGAAATAATCCTCCCATAATCCTCCCAAAACTAAATCTAAAACCTAATGTCTGTTTCACTACTGTTGTACCTTTCTCAAAGGCTACTAGTATAGTTTCACTTTTTCAGTTTATATTATGGCACTATATTATAATACATAAAAGTTTTAATTGCAGTGCCATTTAAACAATAAAGACAGTATTTTAAAGTTCTCACAAGCCTTTTGTACAGACTCTCTACCTGCCACAGATGATGGTCAGGCAGGTGATCAGGCTGCCTGAGAAACTACGCTCTTCGCATCAGATAGGTTTGGGTCAGCCATTGTTAGATGTAGTATCAAACCTATTGTGAAAATCTGAATTTAGATAAATGCATGAATGAATGAATGTTATGGTGCAACTAAGGCTGAGGATAGCCATGACTATTAAAACATGCTAATAGAGGCGGCTTGTGAAACAGGGGAACTATGGATTTGATGCAAATTTCTATATGAAACTTTAATAATGCAAATTAATCGAATGGCTACACTGTTAAAAAATGCAATGGCTGTTATGCGTGGTTATGGTTTATCACATGACTGAGGAATTTGTAGGGTAATCTCTAGCGACTGAAATGGATGAAGACTGGTTGACAAGTTGTGCTGGGCTGTAGTGATTAGCTGCTAGGCTGCTTATTGATGGCACTGGCTGAATGGTGCAAACCATGGAGAATGGAGATATGTTGAGAATTGGTACTGATTAATGTGGGACTTGGCAAAATGAATGTATGTTGATTTGCTTGGAATGGAGGTGAAGAGACCTTTCTTGATGTGATGACCTTAGCGAAAGACAGGACCTCGACTGTGATAAGTAATGATGAAGGTATTCGTACAGGTTTAAAAAACTAGAAAGGAGCCAGAGTAAATGAAAGCCAGGGCCTGCTGGAGATAATCCATGAGCTTAAATTAATATAGATAGGGACTGATCTCATGATAGTGAGGTAGTCGAATGATAGGCATATGGTGTTTATAAGTGTTGCCTAGCAGTGTATGAGAATGAGTATGGTCATAAGGAATAACGGTTCGAGAAGCAGTGTGCTATAGACATGTAGAATGATGTGCAATACAATGGTGGTGACTGGATGAAATGTAAGGGGCAGGGGTTAAAGGGACCAGATGTGCAATTAACTTGATTGAATAATGGGAGGCAATTGTGACGCGTTTTGTGTGCCATGTGATGGATAGAAAAGGGAAGGCCAGAAATAAATAGGAGGTTGAAGGACAGCTGTGACACACAGGAGGGCCAACTGGACTTTTGGGGACTATGGACTGTTGTGGGCCATGAGGGCAACCTGGTACCAGAATACAGCCCCTTCCCTTTCCCACCAAGAACAATACCCAACCCCCTGACTGTGGTTGCCATGTTGGCCTAAGATGGATAATGTTACTACAGATGTTTGTGTGTGGCAGCCATATTGTTTTTTTGTGGACCCTGCTTTACTGTCAGCCATCCTGTTTATGATGAGCCATGTTATACTTGTTAATGTGCGATGTACAGTTATGGTTGTTTGGGTAAGCCATGTTGTTCATGGAGGGGGCCACAATATTGGGGTAATCATAGTATTAAACACAAGGCAGTGTGTGTTACACAGGGCAGAGTATGTGTGTGTGTGCATTATAAAGGGCAGTGTGTGTGCGGCCTTAAAGGTATATCCAAGTTTCCAAGATTTTACTTTTTTCTAATCTAACACATGCTGCTTATATCAGAATCACACATTACATTTAGTCATTCTATACACACATATTTTTTTTTATTTAAAAATAAAATCTGTTTCCCACACCCCAGAGCTGTTTACACAGGCACCTGATACCTACCAATAGAAACACTGCATTCATTATGGATTTTAACCCTTTACTAACCTTCAAGCCAGCAACTGCTAAATGAAGAGAACTACAGGTCAGTGTATGACTTATCCTACTTCCTTCTACAAGGGGACTACACATCCTATGATTTCTTCCTGCACAAACTGCCATGATTGATTGTTACAGTGTATTAAATTGTATAGATTTGATTGGCCAAAAAATAAAATAATGTAATGCTAATTTTAGCAAGGATTTTCAAGGGTGTCAAAAGCTGCTGCTTGCAAACTCAAGACATTTAGTAAACATCAGGGTAAGTTTGTTAATGTTTATTTTGGTATATTGTTATGCAATTTTTTTTTTACATACACTACTGATTCTTCTCTATCAGATGCATTCATAATCCAGGAAATTTAGATATGCCTTTAACAGGCAGGAATTATTGTAAAGTTGTGTGAATTTATTGATGTATCGGTGGCAACCAGTAATCTTTGGTATGTTTGGTAAAATGCAGATTTTTCCTAAGGGTAATTAATAAAGTGTATTACCAGGGTCTAATTACTGGAATTATTACTATGGGCTTTGGCCGGACTATACTCTTAACCACAGAGATTACCATTGCTAAACCAGCTTTCTGAGGTTGTGAATGACTCCTGATAACTGGAAAAGGCAGCTGGGAGCTGAGATGGATAGAACCTCACCACTCAAGGTAAGCTAAAAGCAAGAGAGTTTGGGGTACACATGGTCCCCTCATCTCTGGGTAATGACAACAGCCAGCAGGAGGAGCAGGAGACAAATACAGAGAAGCAAGTAAACAAAAAAGCGCAAGAGGAGAGACAGGACAGATAATGGTGCTGTACCACACGAGAGAGAAGGACAGTTAGCAGAAGAGCCACCAAGTGACCAGAAAGGAAAAAAGAGAACATAAATGAGGCAGGTAAAGGGGAGAGCAGGAAGGAGAAGACACAAGAGGAGGCAAGGGAAGCCTGGCGGAGTGGTGGGGGAGAGAGCAGGAACGGAAAAGGAGAGGTTTCAAAGCAGAGTGCAAGGAAACTGCGCTGAGGGAGGAGACCCGCAATAAACAAAGTGGAGAAGAAGAAGGGCTGTAGGGAGAGGAGATGATAGCAGAGAAGGAGCACAAGCAACAGCGAGGAAAATGATCATGAACAAGGCCGAGAATGCCAGAGCGGCCAGAAGTTAGAAAGACAGATGGGAGAGAGAGTGGACACGAAGCGCCAAGAAAGGAAGGGACAGGAAGAAGGTGAGTCGAGCAGCAACAGGAAGTGGAGGAGAGGTAAGGAGAGCAGAAAAAGCAGAGATAGGGAAACTGCAGCAAAAAGTGGCCATGGAACAGTGATCAGCAATGGCACAGAAGGGGAGAGTGAGCAGCGATGCAAGGACACAGAGCAGGGAAGGCAACAGGGGGAGACCAGATGGGGACATAGCTTAGGAGAAAAGGAGGCATGGGTAAATGAAATGGAACGGGTGCAGGTAAGTAAGTTAAAGTATGGGGTTATATACTGAGAAAGAAAGCTCCTCCTACAACTAATGTAGTAACAGTAAGTAAATATAAATCATCCACAACTGTATGTCATTTAATCATTTATAAACATGAATATTTATATAAATTAATATGGACATGAATATTTATATATATAATTCGGTATTAGGCATTTACAGATATTGTAATTATAATATATGGTTAATATACAGGTCTACATTAATGAATGAAAAGTACTGATCACATAAGCAGGCACATTTATTTAAGTACTGACTATATATCACTACCTTTCTTTATTATAACCCTGATTTTGTGCACACAAGGTGTTTCTATATATTATTTAGAAACTTTTGACTATAAATAAAAAATATACAACATTGAGCACTCTTAACTGTTGCGCTATCTTTGTAAAATGACCTTTGTATACTAAATGCTAATATATTAATATGTATCAAAAAACTATTTTAAACATACTCTCTATTAAATTCATGGGAGTAAATCTAGGCTTTAACTGAACATTTATTTAATTTAAATGTTACAATAAAAATAACAAAACCACAAACTATGTTACTTTTACTTGTAGCATTTTAGTTACATATAATTGTTATATTCTCTACTGCAATGTATTGCAGCACTAACTTTGAAAATATGTTATATCAAGGGAACTCTTCCAACTTGTTATTCCTGTGTACTACTAATGATTATAATAAATTAGGATCTATATAGTTTAGGGTTAATAAATCCTTAGATTCAAATTAATCCAACATCCATGTTTTCTATGGGAGTGATTGCGCTTTCATAAATCAAATTTCCCATGGCCCCTAGAGGGAGCTTATTATTTTAGAGCTTAATATCTCATTTATTGGCCATTCTAAATTAAGATTGTTGAATTAAATACAAAAAACATCACTTATTGATAGGGAGAGCAAAGTGCTCCCAACACACACCTAACATGTTTATCCAAGAAAGGATCCATCAATGATGTGGCATGAATGTTACCTTACAGTTTTTAAATTATCGTACCAAGTTCTGTTTAACATGGGAAGTGTTCATTCCTTCCATTGTATTAAGTCTCCCTTCTATAGAATTAACTATTTCTTTGTACAACATTAATGACAATGGTGAGTTTATCCTTTTTTATATATCATACAAGTCTCAGATAGTTTCTATTACTAACTATTGAAGCACTAGGTTAGCATTAGATTCCATAACTTAGGGTTAAGTAATGTAAATTTAAATATTTTCCTCAGATTTTTAAATATATCACAGTTGTAAAATATTTTTCTCACACCTATAAGTACATAACATTACTATAAATTTGAGTGGAGAAATAATGTTAAAGCTATTGATACCACCAAATATAAAAGACCACTAGAGATTTGCCATCAAAAATGATGGCATTGCGAGTCTCTTCCACCATCTACTTTACGAGCCTTCCACCATCTACTTTACGAGGCCCTGCAATGAGCGGCTTAGCTGCTCGCATGTGAAAGCCTGTAACTTTGCAAACATTACAGACAAACTCTCTCACCCCTGTGTCTCTTTCCCCCTCTCTCCCTCTCCTGTGTCTTTTTGCCCCCTTTCCCTCCCCTGAGTCTCTTTCCCCCCACTCCCTCCCTAGTGTCTCTGTCCCCCTCTCCCTCTCATGTCTCTTTGCCCCCCTCTCCCTGTCCTGTGTTTCTCTTCCTTATCTCCCTCCCCTGTCTCTCTTTGGCCCCCTCTCCCTCTGTCTCTCATTTGGCATTTACAGGTTTGAAAACATTTGCGGGCTTAGCAGTGGTTAAACCCATAACTTTTTTCAATCCCGCAAGGCTTGAATCTTAAATTGCTATTGCTCAAAGCCTTGCGGACATGAAAAAAAAGTTACAAGTTTACAGCCGCCATTTTTTTCCAAGCCCGTAACTCGGAAGCCATCCTTCTCTTAGCTGGTTAGTAAGTAAAAAACAGTGTCACAACCCTGTAAAAACAGTAGTCACAACCCAGATGGGAGGGGTCCACATTCACCCCCTGTCTTTCTGCTACAGGAATACACCCCAGGATTTATCAGGTTTATGTTTCTAGGCACACAGCATGCAGATCAGGACCACCAGTCATGGAAATTAGGGATACCAGCATAAGTATGCAGCATTAATAATTCACAATAATAATAAAAAGCCTTTACTCTAGAATTGAAGACACACTTTGGTTATGTGTATTGTAATAGAATCATACAAGGGGTGTATGTAAGTAGCAGACTTACCAGAGCCCTTTTTCCCCATGGGAGTGAAAGAGCTAAGCCTCCTGCAACAGACTAATCAAGCCCAGCTGCATTCTGCCTTTAAAAGGACTACTGAGCACTCATCAGGGTGGGTTCAATCTGGACTGAGAGCCAGGAGAGACAGCTCTGCATGCTGAAGCAAGCCCACAGGCTTTTGGAGCAGAAAACTTTTGTATTTTGTATTCCTTTGTTTGTACCTGCTGACAAAGTTTTCAGTAAAGCTCCTTAAAGCTACAACGCCTCCTGAGCTACCTCATTACAGAGACGGTCAACAGGGCATTGACCCTGGAAATGGCAGCCAGCCTGTCACATTTTGGTGGCAGTGGTGGGATATACATTGTCTGCGCTTAAGAAGACAGCCCACAGTACAAAATGGAGGCGCTAGTGAAAGCCTTAATACAGACCACTACCCAGCAGCAGGAGACTACACAACAGTTTCTAAGGCAACAAGCCCAGGTGACACAAGCACTGGCGGAACAACAAGCTAGAGCCACCCAGGTCCTGGCAGAACAACATGCCCAAGCCATGGAAGAGCGGAAGCTGCAGCGGGAGACAAACCAAATACTGTTGGCCCAGCTACAGCAAATGACATCTCTCAAACCTGCTGTGTCACCAGAGACCTGTATGAGGTGCAAGCCAAATCAGTTTCTACAAAAAATTAGTCCTGAAGATGATGTGGAAACGTATCTATTGAGCTTCGAAAGAACTGCCGTCAGAGAAGCCTGGCCCCAAGGGCACTGGGCCAGCATAGTTGCACCATATTTATGTGGAGAAGCGCAAAAAGCATACCTCGACCTGGACAGTGATCAAGCCCTGAATTATGCCACCTTGAAAGCAGAGATCCTGGCCAGATCCGGAGTTACCCGCAGTGTCAGAGCACAAAGATTCCATTCATGGAAGTTTGGGGAGAGTAAGCCCCCGCGCCCTCAAATGTTTGAGTTGCTGCACTTAGCCCAAAGGTAGCTACAGCCAGACAGCAATGGACCAGGGAGAATTGTAGAATTGCTGATCATGGACCGCTACTTGCGAAGCTTACCACCAGGCTTAAGAGAATGGGTGGGGCAAAACGAGCCATAGACCCCAGACGAGTTTATCTCCCTAACAGAAAGATATCTCGCCATGGAGGAACTAACCAGTTTCTCAAAAGAGGAGACCTTTGGTGTTCAAAGGCAGCCTAACAACCCTAAGGTTCAAACTCCTAACTAGATGAGAACCAGACCAAGACTCATGAAGCCGGAAGTTGGAAGACACTCGCTACAAGGGAACACAGAAAGGTTAGTTCCTGAAGAAAACAAGCAAAGAGGGACCCCAGTAAGCAAGATCAAATGCTTTTACTGTGGGGAATTAGGACACATAGCTGTCTATTGCCCAAATAAGGAGGAACCCATGCAGTGCAACCTGGGGGAACATATGTACCACTGCAATATGATCAACCTGGTAGGAGTGGCTGGAAAACTACATCAGTTTGTCAAAGCCATAAAAGTGAATGGAAAGGAAAACCATAGCTTTAATTGACTCTGGGAGTGCGGTGACCCTATTTTCGGCCAAAGTTATAAAATCCAGCAAAATACAAAACTCAAGGAAGGTGGGCATCACCTGTGTACATGGGACAGTGAACCTGTACCCTACTGGTACCGCAGCACTGGAGGTTCAGTGGAAAAAGATGTTGCTCACCTCTCCTGTAATAGCCAATCTACCCTACCCTGTTGTATTAGGCAGGGATTTTCCACAATTTGAAGACCTCCTCCAAACAGGAAAAGGTGAAAACCAAAGACAATCCGAACAGAGTGGCCCAGAGGCCAAGGAAACCCTGTGGTCACTCCCACTGTTTGTGGACCAGGATCTATTCTCCAGATCCGGCAAAACCCGCAAAACGGGACTCCGGTCACCGGGAGAGAGAGGAGACAGGGCCCTTATTTCATACTGCGGAATAACTTGCTGTACAGGGTCGCTCCTTCGAAGGAAGAAACACTGGAGCAGCTCTTAGTTCGCCGAGCACAAAGGAAGAATGTCCTTGATCTGGCCCACCGTAACCTCCTTGGGGGCCACCTTGGGAAGGAATTCATCTTGCATATGGATGCTTCGGGAGTAGGACTGGGCGCTGTGTTGTCGCAAGTAGTGCAGGACGAGGAACATCCCATTTTATTCCTAAGCCGTAAACTGTTGCCACGAGAGCAGAAATATTCCATCATGGAAAAGGAATGCCCGGCCATCAAATGGGCCACTGAGACGCTTCGTTACTATCTCTTAGGGAGAAAGTTCACTCTGGTGTCTGACCATGCACCCATGTAATGGATGAAGCAGTATAAGGAAAAGAACAGCCGGGTAACGAGATGGTTCCTGTCCCTGCAGCCCTACTGTTTCCGTGTCCTCCATAGAGCCGGCAGCCTACATGCTAATGCAGATGCTTTGTCTCGAATTCATTGCCTCACGGCGTTGGCCGTTCAACCCTGTGGTGTCGAGCTGGGGAGGGGGATGTGTAATAGAATCATACAAGGGGTGTATGTAAATAGCAGACTTACCAGAGCCCTTTTTCCCCATGGGAGTAAAAGAGTTAAGCCTCCTGCAACAGACTCATCAAGCCCAGCTGCATTCTGCCTTTAAAAGGACTACTGAGCACTCAGCAGGGTTTGTTCAGTCTGGACTGAGAGCCAGGAGAGACAGCGCTGCATGCTGAAGCAAACACACAGGCTTTTGGAGCAGAAAACTTACAGGCCTGTATACATGAACACTTTATTTTTGCATTAGTTGATGGTAGTGAGGAAAACTGCCAGTTAATGGCCAATGCATTATAATAGCAAACAGTATGCTATGCCAATGATACCATAGGCACAAAATATAATGAATACAGTGGAACCAGATGAATAGTCACGTAATGATATGTGCTTGGTGATGATAACAGTCCTTGGGATATGAGAGCAGCCCCTTGTTTTATCGCTAGCCCATGTAGTATGAGGGTACTGGATGATTCCAGTGTAATTCTGAAGGGTCACACACATGTCAAAACAGGATATTAGCAATCAGTACATTAGGTGGTTTATACAGATAGAAATACAACCCATTATAGCCCTTTCCAGTAAACTTCCTGGTCATACAGACATAGTAATCCACATCTACAACAATTCAAAACATTGATATCAGTGTGCATAGTCTTTTGGGAATCATGTGCTAGGTTGTGGCAACAGCCCTTGAAGGTGAAAGCTGGCTTCACGGGCACACATCAGTCCATAGTGGGTACATACTGTATTTATATTGTTGTGCAAATATTAAAGAGAGGTTATGAATTATGACAGTAACACTCTCTTATTATGCCACACATTTAGTAATACTGAAAACAGGATTATTGAGACTCAAAGTAAAACCTCCCCTAACTCATGCTATCACACTCAAGTTGTCCTCTCTCTCCCCCTAGTGACCTCCTCTGCCAAGACTTAAACATCCCATGGGGTTAATTATCAAGCTATTGTTCTGCTCATAGTATCTTAATGCCCCTGACAGGCTATGCTTCGTGGTAGGGGGTGATAAGATAAAGTTAAATAAGTCATGAAGACAGGATGTCTGAGTGGGGGCCCTCCATGTGAGGCTCAAGGGGATTCCATCCTGGCCCCGAAATGTGGGTTATGACATCTCGCCCTTATCTCTATATATTATAGAACACACTAAGTTTATTCTGGACATCTTTACAGATGGCACAATAGCATTGTTATTTACCTCTACATGTGTCATTGTATATTAAGATATGTTAAAATGATTATTGCAGAACTACAATATAGAATTAAAATTATGTTGTTAATAATAATGAAATCCCAATAACAGGCCCTTCATGTCTCGGAACAGGGCCACCTGGATCAACCACCAAAGGAAATCTGTCAGTTCCTGCCAGTTAGGCTTCGATTGAACAGCTCCAGGTTCCTTTACCAATCACAACCAGTGCAGCATAGTTTCCACTGTTCAAACACTTTAATATGTCAAAAATCCAGTGGATGGCACCCAACAGTTGACACTGAAATTTTACAGCCCTATTATCTGTTCCAGTCCCAGGGTTCTTCCAGCCCTTTGTCAGAGTAAGAGTAAACTGGTACAAGAACAAAGGAAGAGGTTAATTGCCTGGTGTTGACATTTATTGTTGTTTTGTGATCAGCACTAGGCCTAGGAAATAGGGGCCATATGCACCCCATGTTTTGTAAAAATGCCACTATACACCAACCACTTTCCATATTAGTGGAGCCCTTCTTGATGGGAACTAAGTTAATCAAATGATTTTGAGTACTCATTCGTATGGTTAAAGTGTCAAGTGGGCTTAAGTGGGGATTCTCCTATATCCTTTTGATACATTATTGTGGTTTCCATTGAAGTGTTGTTGTGGTTAACCATAAGGTAATACATAATTTCCATGGCATAAGTGGGACTAGTTGCCCTCTGAGGTATTTGTGGGTGGTGTCTCTCACTTTAACAGTGATTCCACTAACTCCCGATGTTACATAGATTTAAGATTCAGTCCTTAAAGTGTCAGTGTCCCAAAACCAAAATAGCCCATTCTTAAATATTTTTTTAGCATAGAAGGCAAGTGATGTAAATAAAGTACTGTAGTCCTTAACAATTATCCCATTTGCTCTAGAGGTGTGGGGCACATGTCCCAGGCTTTCTCTTCATAAAATATGGCACTTAGATGGTTTGTAGGGGATCTTAATTCTTTCCTCATACTGTGCACAACTGGGGAAAACAGCTGTGCACAGAGCGAACCATGTCATGAACAGAGACAGAAGAACACTGTTTGGCAAGAGAAGTGTTGCCTCTTTCACATGATTGGACTAATGTCCTTTAAATTGCAGGTGACGGAAAAACTAATTGTGTTCATTATCAAGCTAAAGCACCAGTGCAGTATACAGAAGTTATGGGGCTTTAAAGGAACTACTATACCTTCCAAGAAAAAGTCAATTTTGGCAAGAGGCTCCATTTTGTAAAATAAAGACAGTCACTTAGAAGAGGAAGCCCCTTATAAATGCCAATGTAATTAAAGAACATCAAGACCATGTCAGTCACTATAGACAGTGATCATTATATTTTGGGGAATAAAACCTGCAAAAGATACCATATGTCCTCCTTTTGAACAGCAGGTGTAAAAATGTCATGAGACATATCAGTTGAAAGCAATACTACTGACAGGTTACCTGTTTCACTGTATCACTGCAATCACCTGCGAGTGACTATATTTGGAGGTGGAAGCGGAAATGCCCATATCCATAACTTACTGGAGGAATGCACCTTGTTGATGGTGGGTACTAAATCTGACCATTCTCGGTATTGGAGTCAAAAAATGGAGCTTGTCAATGAATTATGACTCCAAATCAACAAATGCAGTTTTCTTTATATTTACAGTTTTTGTAATTGTATCTACCTTCTCTCACAGATACTAAAAAGCAGTCAATTTTTAACTGCAAACCCTGCTTTCCCTGTTTTATATCTACCCTCTCATGCAATATGTAGGACTGATTACTGCCATGTCAGCCTCTATACTGTACACTAATGGAGTCTGTTAAGAGTTTGTCTAAAATAATGTTATGCTCTTTTCTTACACATTTTACAAACATAAATGTTTTAGTATACTACAGTGGTCCTTCTTTCTTTTGCATTCTGGGTAGTATATTTTTCCCATGCCAGGGGATATCGACAACAATTGGATCTGCAGGAAAGAAAAAACAATATATATTTTACAGAGTGACAACTTCAGCATTACTAAAACCACTTAACCATGTAAATGACCACTTAACCACATAGATGACCACAGCTTTTTACCTAATCAAAGCAATTAATAAAAATTACTAGTGAGCATACACCCGTGTCTGCTACTAAATTATTCCCCATAAACACAAAACTCATAGAAAACACGCTTTATGTAAGGATGCTACTAAACCATGTACTTGCTCAGTTATAAATGATATCTTTGGTTTTTATTAAATAGAATTGAAGTGACAAAGGGTTAGGCTAGGCAGAACACTCATAGCACTAAATATGTATTTTTAAGCATTTATTCCCATACCCTTCCATAGCACTAGGGTCTTCTAGAAAAGATGATTTATAGTTATCCTAGTCTTGAATCCAGAAGCTTGCAAACAGTTGATAAACTTTTAAGAGTAGTTAGACACTAAACTAGTAGGACTAGTTTTATATTGCTTACTAACATTTAAAGGGTATATGATAATTGCCTTGTGTATGCCTTACAGCACTGGTTACGCAGTTGGTTATGACCAATGTGAGGCAACATAAATGAACAAAAAGAGGAACCCACTGTCCCTCCCAACTACTTAATCTGTGGAATTCGCTACCAAAGGAGGTGGTGACAGCGGATTCAATGGATAACCTTAAAAGGGGACTGGATTTCCTGTATATACTTGAGTATAAGCCGACCCGAGTATAAGCCGAGGCACCTATTTTACCACAAAATACTGGGTAAAATGAGTGACTCAAGTATAAGCCGAGGGTGGGAAATGTGCTGCCCCTGTGTCCCTTTTGTGCCTTCTGTGTCCCCCTCTATCTCCCGTGTCTCTTCTCCCCTCTCCCTTCCCTGTGTCTCTTCCCCCCTCTGCCTTCCCTGTGTCTCTTCCCCCCTCCTCATTCTCAACCTCCCTCCTCAACCCCACTCCTCATCCTCAACCTCCCTCCTCATCATCCCTCCTCATCCTCAACCTCCCTCCTCAACCTCAACCCCCCTCCTCATCCTCAACCCCCTCCTCAACCTCCCTCCTCAACCTCACCCCCCATCCTCAACCCCCCCATCCTCAACCCCCCCCATCCTCAACCCCCCCCATCCTCAACCCCCCATCCTCAACCCCCTCCTCAACCTCCCTCCTCAACTTCAACCCCCCTCCTCATCCTCAACCCCCTCCTCAACCTCCCTCCTCAAACTCAACCCCCCCATCCTCAACCCCCCCATCCTCAACCTCCCTCCTCAACCCCCCCATCCTCAACCCCCTCCTCAACCTCAACCCCCCTCCTTATCCTCCCTCCTCATCCTCCCTCCTCAACCTCAACCTCCCTCCTCAACCTCCATCCTCAACCTCCCTACTCAACCCCCCTCCTCATCCTCAACCTCCCTCCTCATCCTCAGCCCGCCTCCTCATCGTCAGGCCCCCTCCTCATGCTCAGGCCCATCTTTATCATCAGCCCCCCTCCTTATCCTCAGCCCCCCTCCTCATCCTCAACCCCCTCCTCAACCTCCCTCCTCAACCTCAACCCCCCCATCCTCAACCCCCTTCTCAATCTTCCTCCTCAACCTCAACCCCCCCATCCCCAACCCCCTCCTCAACCTCCCTCCTCAACCTCAACCCCCCCATCCTCAACGCCCTCCTAAACCTCCCTCCTCAACCTCCCTCCTCATCCTCAACCCCCCCTCATTCTAAATCCCCCTCCTCATTCTAAACCACCCCCCTCATACTACCTCTCTAAATACCCCCCCTCCCCTCACATACCTGCTCCGGCCTTGGCTCCTTCCGTGTCTTGATGTGGCGCGCACATCAAGACCTGGAAGGAGCGGTGGCCGGAGCAGGTAAGTGAGGGGAGGGGGGGGGGATTTAGAGGGGTAGTATGAGGGGGGGGTTAGAATGAGGGGGGGTTGAGGATGAGGAAGGGGAGGGAAAGAGACACAGGGGGGCTAGAGAGCCACGGGGGGGGGGGGGGTAGAGAGACACAGGGGGTAGAGAGACACAAGGGGGGGTGTTAGAGAGAAACGGGGGGGAGAGAGACAAGAGGGGGTTAGAGAAACACGGGGGGGAGAGTGACTCGAGTATAAGCATAGGGGGGCCCTTTTTAGCCTTAAAAAAAAGGCTGAAAAACTCGGCTTATACTCGAGTATATACGGTATTTAATTTCAAAAAGGGCATTCAGGGTTATCCTGGATAATTAGAGAGAGAGAGAGAGTATTGATCCAGGGAGAAATCTGATTGCTAGTATCCGGTGTTAGGAAGGAATTATTTTTTTTGCCCTTTAAGACAACTGGCTAAGTTTCACTTGCGTTTTTTCTGTTTGCCATCCTCTGGATCAATTAATTAACAACTAATCCGCATATTGCAGATCAGAGGAGATCTTAAAAGGTTGAACTTGATGGACTTAAATTACTATGTAACTATGTATATTGCTGGAAGGAATATCAACAACCTCAGATACGCAGATGATACTACTCTGATGGCTGAAAGTGAGGAGGTACTAAAGGACTTATTGATGAAGGTAAAAGAGGAGAGTGTAAAAGTTGGCCTGCTGCTCAACATTAAAAAGATGAAGATCATGGCAAACAGCAATCTCACTTCCTGGCAAATAGATGGGGAAAAAGTAGAGGCAGTGACAGATTTTTATTTTCCTTGGATCCAAGATCTCTGCAGATGGTGACTGTAGTCATGAAATTAAAAGATGTTTTCTTCTGGTGAGGAAAGCTATGGCAAGCTTGGAAAAGATAGTAAAAAGTAAAGATATTACACTATCAACAAAGGTCTGCAAAGTTTGAACTATGGTATTCCCACTAGTAACATACGGATGTGAGAGCTGGACCATAAAAAAGTCTGAGCGCCGTAGAATTGACGCCTTTGAATTGTGGTGTGAAAAGACTGCTTAGAGTCACTTGGACTGAAAAAAGATCCAATAAATCAATACTTCTGGAAATGAAGACAAACTGTTCACTAGAAGATTATGATCATGAGGCTGAAGCTCAAATATTTTGGCCATATCATGAGATGGCAGGATTCCCTAGAAAAGACTCTGATGCTGGGATATATTGAAGGCACAGGAAGAAGGGGACAACAGAGGCAGAGATGGATAGATGAGGTCACTGAAGCAATGAACATGAACTTGATTAAGCTCAGAGGGCAGTGACTGAGAGATGCACCTGGCGTGCTGTGGCCCATCGAGTCACAGAGAGTCAGACATGACTGAACGACTAAACAACAACATAGTAACTTATTATCTATATATCAATATTTTTTTTTTCTATTTCAGATATACTGTAGCAGTATTAGTATTAGTTCAGAGTTTTAGTACTGTGTCAAACTTATATGTTTCTTATTTTCTTTGGATGTTTTTTTACACCTCTTATAATATTTATTGGTAAGTATGAATTTCTAGTGGTGTATCATGTTTATATACAGTACCACTTTACATACTTTGAAATTTCATATTCTGAATTTCTCTTCAGTCTTTGATTTCTATCTCATTTTCTTTTATTTTCTTTATCTTTTATTGTACCTCTTGGTGTATTAATTCTGCATAACACCACTTCTCTTTATCGCGTGGTAGATGTCTTTTGCATACCACCACTACTTATTTTCATACTTTGTTGGGCATATGGACAGCTGTATTAAAGTACCAATTTTACTCAATTTCTATGTATATCAAATATCATACGCACCATGCTGATAGCTGTATATTTTGCAGCTATTTTAAAATCTGATATAACGGCTTGTTGCGTGTACCACTGGTAAGCGTGTCCTGAGCTACTCTGATAAGTAGGAGCTGAGAGGTTTCATAAAATGCGCGTCGGGTGCATTCTGACATCACAACACTGAGACAAGGCTAAGGACACACTTACAGGTGGTACACGCCGCAAGCCGATCTAGCAGATTTTAAAATAGCTGAAAAATATACCACTATTAGCATGGTGCATATGTTCTTTGATATATAGAAATTGAGAAAGCAGATATTACAGTTATAAAAATATAGAGTTAAAAGCCTCAGAAACGCTAACTTAAAGAGCTAGAGAAGGCACACAACACTTTGCTGCAATGAATGCCGAAGGCGCTCATTGCAGGACTCGCAATTGTGGCCTTTCAGGGTCCCTCTAAGGGTCCTCTGTCACGTAATAGTTGGTATTTATCCGAGGACGCTCCACCAATGGAGGATGGAAACAAATTGAAGGCGCACAAGGTCTCACAATGAGCTCTGCAGTAGCTCCTCCCGAGGCTCCCACGACTTGGCTGCAATGAGCTCCAATTCGCTCATTGTAGCCCTCACAGGCACTCATCGCGAGGCATGCACCACTTTGGTGCTGATTGCGAGGCACGCAAGGCTTTAACAAACAAAACATTTTCAAGCACATAACTCAGAAACCATCGGAAGACCACGAAAAAAAACACTAATTAATAAAACAAAATTAACTTACAACCTCACACACAGCACAGGGGGAGAGGCAGGGAGCCTGTGAGTGAAGTTTCAAGCTAGTTTGAGGCTTAATTTGCGTTTTTTGGTGATCGAAAAGCGGCTAAGCAAGGAAAAAAATGGCAGCAGTAAAGATGTAAATTTGGAACAAGCACATAAATAGGAACATAGAGGAGGGAGAGAAGCTCACTATGAGCGCCAAAGCCCGTACAAAGTCCCAAAACTCGCAAATGTAGTCAAAAGCGAGAAATACAGCAAGCACAGTGATTTTCCCACTTAAATCAATGGTTTTGTCTCAAGACTGTATATACTGGACAGTTTCCAGATCTTTCTCATTTTCTCCTCAGGTGATGAACAGTGTGACTGGACATTTTCCGTGGACAAAAGTACCTCTTTAAGATTTTTAGCTAAAAAAGTTAGTAAAAGATAATAGTAATAGTTTAAAAGATAATATTTAAAGGATTATTATTTATTAATTTATTCATTGATTAATTAAAAAAATAGTAAATTACCTTATGGAAAATATTATATTTTATGCTGATGTAATTTCTGACAAGATTGTTAGCTATTTAGGTTTTTCATTTATAAAAAATAAAGAGAATAGCTAAAATATAATTAGTTGCTAATTAATTAATGTATTATATATTATAAAAAACCTGACATTTTAGGTGCAGAAAATTCACAAGAGATTGTAAGCTGTATATGTTCGTTATTGCCACTAAATGGAAATGTAAACAATTTAATAAAACATTTGGTAAACCTGATTTATTTATTACATTTACATGTAATGCTCAATGGCCAGAGATTGTTGATAATTTGAACCATAGACAAACTGCTTCCGATAGACCAGACTTAGGGGCTAGAGTCTTTAAAATAAAATTAACAGCCTTAACATGACATAACCAGCAGAAATGTATTTGGAAATTGTTTGGCTTATACATACAATAGAATTCTAAAAAGAGGCCTGCCACATGCACATAAACCCCCAAATATAGCTGAAAGTGAGGAAATACAATTATTGTTACAGATTGGAAATGCAGCTAAGCAAGGAGAAGTTCTAATTATGGGAGATTTTAATTACCCTGAAATAAACTGGATAAATGAGACCAGCAGTTCAGCTAAGGGGAGCAGGTTCTTGAGTACACTCAGGGATCATTATCTGGCCCAGGTTATACAGGAGCCTACTAGAAATGAAGCTATCTTAGATTTACTCATCACAAATAATATTGATATAGTATCAAATGTTGAAATAAGGCAAACTTTGGGAAACAGTGATCACAACACAGTCTCATTTGAGATTGAATTAAAAAAACAACCCTTTAAGGGGCCAACAAAAACTCTTAATTTTAAAATAGCAGATTTTAACAGTCTAAGGGCAGCAATACAAAGTATAGACTGGGACAGAGAACTGATAGGTAAAAACACTGAATATAAATGGACAACATTTAAATCCTTACTAAATATACATACACATCGGCATATACCATGTGGGAATAAAAGTAAAAGGAGTAAATCACAACCCATGTGGCTTAACAAGGATTTAAAGATCAAGATACGGAGTAAAAAACAGGCATTTAAATTATACAAACAAGAGGGGACAGAGACTGCTTTACGGGAATACAAGGAAATCAACAAGGCTTGCAAAAGCGCGATTAGACTGGCTAAAATAGAAAATGAAAAATGTATTGCAAAAGAGAGTAAGACTAACCCTAAAATATTTTTTAAGTATATTAATGGGAAGAAGGCGAGGAAGGAAGCTATAGGAACATTAGAATGTGAAACAGGCTGTCTGAAAATTAGTGTCCAGGAAAAGGCAGATGAGCTAAATAGGTTATTTTCTTCGGTATACACAAGGGAGGTACAAGTGGTTGGGACACTGCAACATAATGGGGCTACACTACCTTTGCCAAATAATTGGTTAACACAGGAAGTAATCCAAAAGAGGTTGGAAAAAATAAATGTTAATAAAGGCCCGTGTCCTGATGGAATACATCCAAGGGTACTAAGGGAACTTGGTTCTGTAATAGCCAAACCATTATATTTAATTTTTCAAGATTCACTCAACACAGGGTCTCTACCAGATGACTGGAGAAAAGCTGATGTAATACCTGTATTTAAAAAGGGAGGAAAAGCAAATCCGTGGATTCATAGACCAGTGAGCCTCACTTGTGTAGTGGGGAAGCTTTTAGAAGGGTTAATAAGGGATAATATACAAGAATATGTCTATTTGAACAGGATTATAAGTAGGAGTCAACATGGATTTATGAGGGATAGGTCATGTCAAACAAATCTCATTAGTTTCTATGAGGAAGTTAGTAGGAACCTGGATCAAGGCAACTCAGTGGATGTAGTCTTTTTGGATTTTGCAAAGGCTTTTGATACAGTGCCACATGGGAGACTATTGTGCAAACTAAGGGATACAGGAATTGCAGTAAATATCTGCTCATGGATTGAGAGCTGGCTAAAAGACAGGAAGCAAAGGGTTGTTGTAAATGGAACATACTCCGATTGGACTAATGTGGTAAGTGGGGTTCCTCAGGGTTCAGTATTAGGTCCTCTCCTTTTTAACATATTTATTAATGACTTAGAGGTTGGATTGGAGTGTGGGGTCTCCATTTTCGCTGATGACACAAAGTTGTGCAAGGTAATTAAATCAGATAATGATGTGCTTTCCCTCCAAGGGGATTTACATAGAATTGAGGAATGGGCATCTAAATCGCAGTTGAGATTTAATACGAATAAATGTAAGGTTATGCATCTGGGAAGGAAAAATAGCCATGCAATTTATAATCTTAATGGAGCAAATCTAGGTGTATCAGATATTGCAAGGGATTTGGGAGTGCTTGTGGACAACCACCAAGGTAACAGTGCTCAAAGCCAAGCAGCAGCTGCAAAGGCAAATAAAATATTAGCATGTATTAAGAAGGGTATAGAAGCCAAGGAAGCAAATATAATTCTGCCACTAAACAAATCTCTAGTATGCCCTCATTTGGAATATGGAGTACAATTTTGGGCACCACTTCATAAAAAGGACATTTTAGAGCTCGAAAAGGTACATAAAAGGGCAACAAAACTAATAGGGGAATGGAGGGGCTAAGTGATGAAGAAAGACTAACCAAATTAAACTTATTTTCTCTAGAAAAAAGGCGTCTTAGAGGAGATATGATTACCTTATATAAATACATCCAGGGTCAGTATAAAGATGTGTCAGGGGAGCTTTTTGTGCCAAGAGGTTTTAAACTGACAAGAGGACATCCCGTGAGGTTAGAAGTAAAAAGATTCCACCTGAAAGAAAGAAAAGGGGTCTTCACAGTAAGGGTGGTTAATCTGTGGAATTCTCTACCAGAGGAGGTGGTGACAGCGGATTCGATAGATAACTTTAAAAGGGGACTAGATTTATTTCTAATTAAAAAGGGAATTCAGGGTTATCATGGATAATTAGAGAGACAGTATTGATCCAAATTTTTTACATTTCCTTTTGAGACAATTGGCTAAGTCTCGCTTGTGTGTTTTTTTTCTTTTCCTATTTGCCTTCTTCTGGACTAATTAATAATAATAAAAAAAACATTAAATAATTGATTAATAATTAATTAACAACTAATGAATTAATAGTTAATCCGCATATTGCAGATCAGAGGAGATCTTAAAAGGTTGAACTTGATGGACTGAAAGTCTTTTTTCAACCTTAAATACTATGTAACTATGTAACTATGTAACATATTCTTATAATACTTCAAGAAAATGATAAATTGCATTATTCATGGGCCATGTGGAGAGCTAAATCCACAATCACCATGTATGGAGAATAAAAAATGAACAAACGATTGGTAAAAGAATTTAGAGATCAAACATTTGCAAATTGTGTTGGCCATCCGTTGTATAGAAGAAGAGAAGGTCCAAAAAAATGTAGATAACACGTATGTGGTGCCATATAATCCACATCTGTTAATGAAGTATAATGCACACATAAATGTGTAAGCTTGCACTTCTATAAAATCAATTAAATATGTCTACAAATATATTTATAAAGGATATGATGTGGTGCAGCAAATGTGGTGGTGAAAAGTGGCCCAAATGAAGAAGACAATGAGTTACTACATGATGAACTGCCATCTCATGTAAGTGCTCGCTATGTAAATGCGCCAGAAGCAATGTGGCAGCTTCTAAAATTTGAACTGCATGATCGATCACATGCAGTAAATCGATTAGCTGTACATTTGCTGCAAAGACAATTAGTTTATTTCAATACTGGCAATGAAGAAAATGCTCTGGCACAAAATGAACATTGACAAACGACACTTACTGCTTGGTTTACCTTAAATTGTAACAACATGGAAGAAAGGGGATACTTATACAATGAGTTTCCATATCATTAGGTTTTTGTAAATGGATTATGGAAAAAATAGAAAAAGAAGTGTTAATAAAATTATTCCAAGAATGTATACGGTAAGTCAAAGAGACATTGAACCATTCTGCTATTGTTACTAATTTTAAATGTTCCTGGGGCACAACGTTTTGAACACTTGAGAACTGTAAATGACATAGTTTTGTTACATTTCAATAAGCTGCGCGACACAGAAACTTCCTGGCAGTTCCTAATGCATTAGCTTTGTGGGAAACATTTAAAATAAATGTGTGTGAAGACTTTTTGAAAGGTTATAAGTAGTCCATTGCAGAATTAAAAGCATTAATAGAAATTAAAAAAGTCTTTCTATGTCATGGATTAAGTTGAGCAACTTTTAATCTTCTAGATCCAGGAATTATAGATGAAATACATTTTGACGAGTATGACGCTGATGTGGAAAAACAAAAAGCAGAAGAACAAATAGCCACTTTAAATTATTTGCAATTGGACGCTTTCAATGCAATACAACAAGCACTAGATGATGAAATTCTCAAAGGGTGTTATTTCTATCTTGATGGACCCGGTAGATCGTATCTATATAATTTGTTGATGAGTTTAATTTGAGGTAAAGGTGAAATAGCACTGCCCTTTGCAACAACTGGAATTGCTTCACTATTGTTACAAGGTGGCAGAACAGTACATAGTGGATTTAAACTTCCAGTTCCCATTTTGGAAACATCAGTGTCTGATATTAGAATTAAATCATTACAAGCCAATAAATTCCAAAAATGCTAATAAATTGCCATAGATGAGGCCACTATGATGTCTTGCCATGCCCTGAAATGTATTGATCGTTTGTTGCGTGAGGTCATGGCTAATGATTTGTCTTTTTGGGTAAAGGTGATGTTGTTAGGTGGAGATTTCAGACAAACATTACCTGTGGTTGTCCATGGAAATCGAACAGAGATTGTGGAAACATGTATAAAGGCAAGTTCCCTATGGAAACTATTTACACACCTTTGATTAGAAAAAAATATGAGATCTGAAGGCCAAAATGAATTCAATGATTTGCTCTTTAAAATGGGTGAAGGAAAAACAGAGGTAAGAAGTAATTTACTTGATGATACTGTCGAAATACCAGTGGAAATTATTTGCAAAGATTCACTTATATCGGCTATATTCCAAAATGGAATAACTAACGAGGATTACTCTGAGTTTGCACACAAAGTAATTTTAACATCCAAAAATAAAGATGCATTGAATCTGAATAATGAAACTTTGAAATTAATAGATGCCACACAAAAAAATTATTACAGTGCAAATTCTGTGCTGGCTGATGACAGAATCAAACTTTACTACAGAATTTATCAATTCATTAACTCCATCTGGAATGCCACCACATATTTTGCAAATGAAAAAAGGGGCAATTGTTACTGAGAAATATGAACCCAAAAAAAGCACTTTGCAATGGGACCAGATTAATTGTTCAGGATTTAAGAGAACATTTCATACATGCAGAAATTCTGAATGGTACCCATAAAGGTGAACAACTTTTCATACCAAGAATAGATTTGGCTCTAAGTGAGAGTAGCTTGCCTTTTGTGCTTCAATGGAGACAATTTTCCATAACCATTAATAAATCCCAAGGACAATCTTTTAAGTTTGTTAGGCTGTTTATAGAGGAACCAGTATTTGCACATGGACAACTCTATGTTGCATTTTCAAGATGCACAAATCCATCTCAAATTAAAGTTTTCATAAAAAAAATAGAAAGTCAGGGGAAGCTATTACATGATGGTAGAGCATTTACTTAAATATTGTTTATTATGAGGTTTTGTAAGTTTATTAAAAAAGGGTTACAATAGACCAGTGTTTGCCAAAACTGTCCTCAATAGTCATGTGTAAACAAAGGTGAGGCAATTAGAGGCCCAATTGTCTGTAGATTACTAATTGCCTTACCTTCACACATTGTAACATTGAAATTAACACCTGTGGGTGTTGCCAATGGGTGGCATTGACGACCGCTTTGGGAACCAATGCAATAGACTGCATATATAAATACGATGTGGAAAGGGTTTAATAAGTGGATTACAAAAAGGATTACAATAGACCAGTGGCTCAAAAACCCCAAAACACAAATACAGTCACAATTTCCTGTTGATTGCTAATTATCTCACCTGTGTTCACACAGTGTTACACTGAAATTAAGACCTGTATGTGTAGCATAAAAAACGGTTTGTGAAGCACTGCAATACACTGTGTATATGCGAGGCATCATCCTGAGGCCTGCAAGTTAGAAGGGGGAGAACCTCACATTGTGTGGCAATCAGCTCCTGAATTCTGAAATATTTTTCATAACTTATTTTAAACACAAATATTTATATATGTATATGTTTGTGTAGTTTTACAATAATTTAAGTTATATCTGTATCCTGGTCTATGGAGATGTAAAAAAGACAGATCTCAGAGAGGCTTCATTGTGGGGCTACTCTTAAACAATAGAAAAGCTCATCATCCAAAGACCTCCTGTGCAGAGTTACAAACAAACAGTATCAAATTATTCTAGTATTACAGTGTTATAGTGTCTAAAATGTGACTGTATGTAGTTACTTTGTGTTAATATCACCATTGTACTTTTATTAAAAATAAAGCAATCTTTCTTGGTTAGGAAACAAGTGTAAGTCTATGTTCCTTTACTGTGTGCTGGGATTCAATACTTTGTTTGCCGCTGTCTGATATACTGGAAGGCTGCCAAGGTCTGATGTCTACTCCAGTGGGTGATGTGTAGAAATGAACTCTGTGCATCTGCAGAGAGCTGATCCCACTCCATCACAACATGGAAGCAAGATTTTCACAAGAGACTTTTTAGATTTTGTAGAATATTAACTCTCACATATTTTTCCAAAGAGTTTGCTACAATGGCATGGTGGCGAAGTTATCAGTAGGCCCCAGTGAATTTGCCCCCACCACAGGCCATGTCCCCATGAGCTCCCTCTGTGCTCCCCCTGTGCCCACTCCTTTTTACTCCTCTCCTGGGCAGGAAATCCCCATATGATGTCAAATGCTTTAAAAAAAGCCCCCCCCCCTTTTTTTAAAAGCATTTGACATCATATGGGGGACCAGGAGGCAACAACATTTGTTTATTTTTGCAGAGGGCCCTCCATTCCCTAGCTCTGCCACTGTATGGTGGATATTGCTTTGAATTTCTCTTTAGGTAATTTAACCACAATGGTATCCATATGTATATCAGGGTCTTAATTAATTATGCAGACAAACTGGGGGAGGGAGAACCTTGTCCAGTTTTGCATGCCAGAACCACCAACAGTATATGTCCCTAGCCTCCCTGCAGAATTGCAGAGTTTGATTATGTTTAGATGCCTAAGATATATACATGTCAAGAACAAATGCAATACAGTTTTTCAGAATTTAGTAATTGTGAGACTATTTTGACATTTTTTACCAAAGGTGGAATAAAATTTTCATTTAAATGAGGACATTGTTTTTTTGACTTATGCTAAAGAATTCAAGCAGAAAAAAGAAATGCAGAATCTATATGTGTTGTTATAGATCTTGTTGTGTGTAGCTGAGTTCTCTCTACAGATGTGTTTGTAGCATATTTTATTGCAAAGTTTGAACACAACCAGAGATCTCTGTTCCCTCTGGGATTATAATTCTGTCCAAGCACAAAACTGGATAAAATTCAACTGTACTCAGACTTGGAAGCATTCTTCAGGAGGCTGAGACCCACAGAATATTTCCACAAGGGGGATACAACAACCCCATTGCATTACAAAAGAAAGAAAAAGAATACACAGTTCCCTCCACCACCTGGACACAATATATATAAAATATCAGAGGGTCATATTCATAATACAATGTAGTGTATGTGAAAGAAAATTTTTCATTTGGGAAACCAGACAAAAAATCCATCTAAGGATGAATCTACAAGGCTTTCCATCAAAAAAGCACAATGAAAACAATTATTATACCCCAGTTAGACACCATTTTATGCAGAATAGGCATTCCATCCAAAACCTGAAAATCTAAATCTACCATGTAAATTTCAAAACCATACAGGAAAGAAAGATTTGAACTGAACACGATAACACTCTTCAATACTAAAAATACAGGACTTAATATAGACTTGGGATTTTTATCATACTATCAAAATTTCTTGTAATCCTGTCACATTCATGCTCATGTTTTTTTTTTTTTTTTTATTGTGGTTCTTCTACTCCTTAATATGTGAGGATATTTACAGCCCTATTATTTTTATAAATTATAAATTATGTAATATGTACAGGAATACCCCATTTAACATTGTAGATAGGTTCTGGGCAATAGCAGTGTTAAACTAAACAGTGCTAAATGTGGTCATTTTAACATAGGGTAGATGGGGATAGGGGAATTAATGGAAAAAAAAACACAAAAGCAATATCATTTTCAAAATGTTTGCCTTTTAGGAAACATTTATGAAACTGCAAACATAACAACAAAACATAAAACAATGTAAAGAAACAGTACACATCAACTAAACAGTCCACTTTAAGTAGCAGATGTGGAAACTTTAGGCTCATTCTCCATTCTGGCTTTTGTTAGAGATAAACTGATCAAAGGACATCTGTCTTGGTTTTCAACAGGCATCCAGCAGATGCTGATAGCAAGTCACTGCCCCAAAAATCTCTCACATTTCTGTCCCTAACAGTGTCCGGATCATTGGCCACAAAATTAACCCTAAGGTTATGGATTACTGCAAACTCTTGGAAATAAACTCAGTGCAATATTATTATTATATAAGAGTCATTACTTTCCTGGACTTCCTCAATACCCTGTTCTACCAGTTGTTGTAGGTCCTCATCCTGTCTTAAGGTAAGTCCTCTGATAGACATCTCTGTGCATTCCTTTCTAAAAGATTTTTTTCCAGCAGAGAAGAATTATGATATCAGAAATAGAGAGCTCTTTGCTATTAAAAAGGCATTTTAGGAGTGGCGACACTTTCTTTAGGTATCTAGATATTCGATCCTTGTGCTTATTGATCACAAAAACATAATGTATTTTTAATCTGCAGAAATACTTTTTTTGAATTTCCACTTCATTATCGCATATTGTCCAGGGTTCAAGAAGGGCAATACTGACTCCCTCTCCTGCATCTATTGTGAGAATGCTAAATTGGAAAGAGCACCATAAGTCTTGCCACCAGGCTCAAGAATCTGTTTACTGTGGTCTTGAAGTACCTCCCACCTATAATTATGTTCCTTCTGCGTTGGGCTCATTCTTCTCTCATCGCAGGTCATCCACGAATCAGGAAGACATCTGAGTTGGACTCAAGATTTTACTGGTATTCCCATATTTCATCTGATGTAAAAGGCTTAATGGCAGGCTATGACACCTGTCCATGCACTTAAGCTCCCAAAGCTGTTCCTTTTGGTTTTCCCTAGCCATTAGAAGTGCTGTCTCATCCATGGACCCACTTAGACATGGATATTGCCCTACCTCCATCCAGAGGAAATACTTTAATTTGGGTTGTTGTTGATAGATTTTCCCACTCACCAAGTTACCAGCTGCCTCTGACCTGGTGGATCTGTTGGTCAAGGGGAATTTTTAGCTCCATTATATAAACCTGTCCGAGGCATACAAATCACATCACAATTCTAGAAAATTCTTATGAAGAGATTAAAGATTTATTTATTTTTTTCTTCTTGATGAAGGTGGAAATAAATTAACTTCCAGGGAGAGGAGATGGGAATAGTACTGACAGAAGCATTTCTGCTTATGAGCTTTAGAAGATGGAGGAGATAATGACTGGAGTAAGGAGAGGAGCTCATGGGAGCAAAGAAAAGAGGAGGAGAGTAGGGAAGGTAAGATGGTCATGACAAGGTGTGGAGAATTAGAGGAGGAAAGTCTGAGAAACAGACTGGAGTTTATAAAGAAGAAGAAAGTAAAAGGAAACACTGTGACACAATGGGTAATCTAGAGAAATAATTGTGAATTGTAAACAGGTGTAGTTGATTGATCTGGTGCAGGTATATAAAGATAGTATATTAACCTCCCTGGCGGTCTGACCGTGTGTTGAAGCGGTACACTCGGGGGTGCTGACGTGGCCAGACCGCCTTGTTCCGCCCCCCGGCATCGACTACACTCGCAGGGAAGGGAACCCAGAAGACGGATGTGTGTGATCCCGAGCGTGGCTCTGGGTTGCTGCTTTAGGTACTGAAAATTAAATCTGGATTACTGCTAAGTAGTGATGTCCCAAACAGTTCGGCGGAGAACTATTTGCAGCGATTTTCGCATGATCGCATTCGCAACGAACGGCGAACACATGCGCTTTTCGGTCCGCCCCCTATTCTTTATCATTGAGAAAACTTTGACCATGCACCTTACAGTCAGCAGACACATTCCAGCCAATCAGCAGCATACACTCCCTTCCAGAGCCTTCCATCTGAATGACAGCCTCCATTTTAGAATCATTCTGAAGCTACATTTGTTGAGAGAGGACATATTATTCTACCTGCTGCTGATTTAATAGGGAAATAGATAGCCAGGCTGTGTATTTAGCTTTCACTACACACCTGAAGGACTCTTTTGATATCTGCTGCAAGGACAGCAACCCAAAAAGCCCTTTTTAGGGCTAGAACATCATTTATTTTATTTTATTATTTTTTTCTGCTGATTTAATAGGGAAATAGATAGCCAGGCTGTGTATTTGGCTTTCACTACACACCTGAAGGACTCCTTTGATATCTGCTGCAAGGACAGCAACAAAAAGCCCTTTTTATTTTATTTTATTATTTTTTTCTGTTTAATCTAATTGCATATGCCTGCCTGCTAGCGTGTGTGTGAGGCCTATTACATCTACTCTGCCAACTTTTGCCAGTGCACAGTGACACTCATATCTAGTGCAACCGTAGTGTGCAGTGAAATAAAACAACCCTTTTTTTACTGTAATCAATTGAATATCAGTTACCTACCTACAGGCGTGTGTGTGAGGCCTATTGCATCTACTCTGCCAACTTTTGCCAGTGCACAGTGACACTCATATCTAGTGCAACCGTAGTGTTCAGTGAAATAAAAGAACCCTTTTTTTACTGTAATCGATTGAATATCAGTTGCCTGCCTACAGGCGTGTGTGTGAGGCCTATTGCATCTAGTCTGACAACTTTTGCCAGTGCACAGTGACACTCATATCTAGTGCAACTGTAGTGTGCAGTGAAATAAAACAACCCTTTTTTTACTGTAATCGATTGAATATCAGTTGCCTGCCTACAGGCGTGTGTGTGAGGCCTATTGCATCTAGTCTGACAACTTTTGCCAGTGCACAGTGACACTCATATCTAGTGCAACTGTAGTGTGCAGTAAAATAAAACAACCCTTTTTTTACTGTAATCGATTGAATATCAGTTGTCTGCCTACAGGCGTGTGTGTGAAGCCTATTGCATCTAGTCTGCCAACTTTTGCCAGTGCACAGTGGCACTCATATCTAGTGCAACCGTAGTGTGCATTGAAATAAAACAACCCTTTTTTTACTGTAATCGATTGAATATCAGTTGCCTGCCTACAGGCGTGTGTGTGAGACCTATTGCATCTAGTCTGCCAACTTTTGCCAGTGCACAGTGACACTCATATCTAGTGCAACCGTAGTGTGCAGTGAAATAAAAGAACCCTTTTTTTTTACTGTAATCGATTGAATATCAGTTGCCTGCCTACAGGCGTGTGTGTGAAGCCTATTGCATCTAGTCTGCCAACTTTTGCCAGTGCACAGTGACACTCATATCTGGTGTCACAGTAGCTTGCACGCATAGTACCACTAATCGTAAAAAAAATGACAGGCAGAGGCAGGCCACCCCGCAGGGGCCATCGTAGTCGTGGTGCTGTGATTCCCTTTGGCCCTAGAATAATGCCCAGTTTTCAGAGACAACATACCCTGAACTTGAACAGTTCTGAGGACATGGTTGACTGGCTAACACAGGACACCCAATCTTCTACAGCTTCCGCTCGGAACCTAGACGCACCATCCTCCTCCAGCTTAGCTTCGGGCACCTCTCCAGTTACCACTCGCCCGCCTGCAGCCACCACCAACACTAGCACCACAGACGCTTCACTTGATCCGTCAGCAGAGTTATTTACACATCCGTTGGGAGAAATGAGTGATGCACAAACATTAGTGCCAGAGGATGTAGATAACAGGGATATGTCCCAGTCAGGCAGCATTACACACATGGACGTACGGTCTGATGATGATGATGATGTTGTACCCGGTGCTGCTTCCTTTGTTGAGTTGTCAGATACAAGTGAAGCGGTTGATGATGATGATGCGTCCGTGGATGTCACGTGGGTGCCCGCTATAAGAGAAGAAGAACAGGAGGAAAGTTCAGATGGGGAGACAGAGAGGAGGAGGAGACGAGTTGGAAGCAGTGGGAGGTCGTCGAAAGTAGCTTGTGGCACAGTCAGACAGCATGCATCGGCACCTGGGGTCAGCCAGACAGCACTCCAGTCACGTGTCTGTCAAGGACATGTTTGAGCGTAAGAAGCCAATGTCACAAAGTCACCCCCTTGCCCGGCAACTGACAACTGGCTTGTCTGAACTCTTAGCCCGCCAGCTTTTACCATACAAGCTGGTGGAGTCTGAGGCGTTCAAAAAATTTGTAGCTATTGGGACACCGCAGTGGAAGGTACCCGGCCAAAATTTATTTGCACAAAAGGCAATCCCCAACCTGTACTCGATTGTGCAAAAGGAAGTAATTGCATCTCTGGCACACAGTGTTGGGGCAAGGGTCCATCTGACCACGGATACCTGGTCTGCAAAGCATGGTCAGGGAAGGTATATCCCCTACACTGCGCATTGGGTAAACCTGGTGACGGCTGCCAAGCATGGAATACGTGGCTCTGCAGAGGAGTTGGTGACACCGCCACGACTTGCAGGCAGGCCTGCTGCCACCTCCTCTACTCCTCCTACTCCATCCTCTTCCATAACCTCCTCGGCTGAGTCCTCTTCTGCTGCTGCTGCTATGTCTTGCTCCACATCAACGGCACCCCCCCAGCTCCACAGGTACTATTCCACATCGCGGATACGGCAGTGTCACGCCGTCTTGGGGTTGACTTCCCTGAAAGCAGAGAGTCACACCAGACCAGCACTCCTGTCTGCCCTGAACGCACAGGTGGATCAGTGGCTGACTCTGCATCAACTGGAGATTGGCAAAGTGGTTTGTGACAACTGAAGAAATTTGTTGACGGCATTGAATTTGGACAAGTTGACACATGTGCCGTGCATGGCACATGTGTGTAATCTGATTGTACAACGCTTTGGGCATAAGCAACCAGGCTTACAGGACGTCCTGAAGCAGGCCAGGAAGGTATGTGCCCATTTCAGGCGTTCCTACATGGCCATGGCGCACTTTACAGATATCCAGCGGCGAAACAACATGCCAGCGAGGTGCTTGATTTTAGACAGCCCGACACGTTGGAATTCAACACTCCTAATGTTCGACCGCCTGCTCCAACAAGAAAAGGCCGTTAACGAGTATTTGTATGACCGGGGTGCTAGGACAGCCTCTGCGGAGCTGGGGATTTTTTTGCCACGTTACTGGACGCTCATGCGCAATGCCTGTAGGCTTATGTGTCCTTTTGAGAAGGTGACAAACCTGGTCAGTCGCACCCAGGTCACCATCATCGACATCATACCATTTGTTTTCTTCCTGGAGCGTGCCCTGCGAAGAGTGCTGGATCAGGCCATAGATGAGTGTGAAGAGGAAGAGTTGTGGTCACCATCACCGCCAGAAAAAGCCTTATCAGCATCGCTTGCTGGACCTGCGTCAACGCTGGAAGAGGATTGTGAGGAAGAGGAGTCAGAGGAGGATTGTGGCTTTGAGGAGGAGGAGGAAAACCAACGACAACAGGCATCCCAGGGTGCTCGTTGTCACCTATCTGGTACCCGTGGTGTTTTGTATGTGGCTGGGGGGAAGAACATACCTTCAGTGAGATCACTGAGGACGAGGAACGGGACATGACTAGCTCAGCATCCAACCTTGTGCAAATGGGGTCTTTCATGCTGTCGTGCCTGTTGAGGGACCCTCGTATAAAAAGGATGATGGAGAATGACCTGTACTGGGTGTCCACGCTACTAGACCCCCCGTATAGGCAGAAAGTGCCTGAAATGTTACCGAATTATCACAAGTCGGAAAGGATGCAGCACTACCAAAATAAATTAAAAAGTTTGCTCTACAAAGCGTTTAAGGGTGATGTCACAGCACAAAGCCAATCTAACAGCGGAAGAGGTGAACATAATCCTCCTCCTCCCACGACAACACGCCGGCAAGGAGAGGACGCTTTACAGACGTGTTGTTGATGGAGGACATGCAGAGATTTTTAAGTCCTATGCATCGCCACAGCCCTTCGGGGTCCACCCTCAGAGAACGACTCGACCGTCAGGTAACAGACTACCTCGCCATAACTACAGATATCGACACTATGAGGAGCGATGAACCCCTTGACTACTGGGTGTGCACGCTTGCCCTGTGGCCTGAGCTATCCCAATCTGCCATAGAACTTCTGTCCTGCCCCGCTTCAAGTGTCCTGTCAGAAAGGACCTTCAGTGCAGCAGGAGGTTTTGTCACTGATAAGAGAAGTCGCCTAGGTCAAAAAAGTCTAGATTACCTCACCTTTATTAAGATGAATGAGGGATAGATCCCGAAGGGACTGACAGTGGGCGATACATTCGATTTAAAAAGGCCTGATAGATGAGCTGCCTTGAGCTAATAATGGTCCACAAACTAACATAAATTTTTCTGGTCGCTGCAACAATACCTAATTTTTGCATTTAAATTCTTTTATTGTCAGAAGGCGTACAGCATGTAATGAAAAATAAAGCATTTTAGAACAGTCTTGCATAACAGTTGTGCAAAAATACATATTTCCAATAAAGACATTTTGTGAACGTTAGCTGGTTATTCCTTCTTATTTTTACTTTTTAGGTTAATAATTTTTCTTATTTTTTACTGTGATCTCAATTTAAGAGATACCTAAAACATGGTAAAACAGACAATAGTAAAGAGTATATCTGCAGGGAACACCAAAGTCCTATTAGCTATCATCCCTCCAGCAGTATTAGCTTATTATTTACAATATATAACCTGGGTAATCACCCTTGGGTTACCCTAGGGCAGGCTTCAGTGAGCGACCTCTCCTTTCCTGGGATGATTTTGCCGCCGGTTGCTTCTGAAGGGTCTCCAGGGCTCCCCCACTCTGGTCCTTTCCCCAGTGTCGCTTCAACCAGTAACAAATGTTTTATATTTGTAAAGCGACCCAATGATCCCCCTTGATAGAGGTTTATCTTTACAAATTTTGGAGAACTAATTTAAGACCGGTGTCCCCTGTTTTTGGACCAGGGAGTGTGTGAAATGCCTCAGCCTACAGTAATTGTAATGTTCTGACAGCGGTAGCTCATGCTTGTCCCTCAGTTCCTCATAGGTGAGCATCTGGCCCTTTACTAACCAGTCTACCAGTCTATCTAGTTTCCTTGACCTCCACCAGTGTTGTGATGTTGTGCTCATGTGTTTCGGGGCCTGCGGTGGTCAAGAATTGGGGTCATTTGGGTGGATCCAGGGAACAAACCCGTGTGTTTCTTGGCCCATTTCCAGTATGATAGTGAGTGTCTGATTAGGGGGTTTGGCGAGTTTTTAAGGCTCTGAGGCAATTCTGATAGCCAAGCCACCTTGTCCCAGGTTAAGGGCCTTAAAGTGTGGTTCTCTAAATACACACAGGCCGGTTGATGACATATAGAATGTGCTATTGGGAGGAAAGATAGGTGACGGAACAGGTATTAAACTGATAGGAATAAATAGTACAACTTAATATACCACTCCTATCTGGTGGCACCTTAGATTGCACGAGCAGTGACCCAAATTCGAAGTGGGAGGACCGACCAAGCATCTTTTTCCATCTCCCTGTTCCAAAAATCCATGCCATATACATGTCCCCTGATAGGTGACGTAACAGGTATTACACTGATAGGAATGAATAGTACAACTTAATACACTATTCCTATCTGGTGGCACATTACATTGCACGCGCAGTGCCCAAATTCGAAGTAGGAGCATCTTTTTCTATCTCCCTGTTCCAAAAATCCATGCCATATACACGTCCCCTGATAGGTGATGTAACAGGTATTAAACTGATAGGAATGAGTAGTACAACTTAATACACCACTCCTATCTGGTGGCACCTTAGATTGCACGTGCAGTGCCCCAAATTTGAAGTAGGAGGTCCGACCAAGCATCTTTTTCCATCTCCCTGTTCCAAAAATCCATGCCATATACACATCCCCTGATAGGTGACGTAACAGGTATTAAACTGATAGGAATGAGTAGTACAACTTAATACACCACTCCTATCTGGTGGCACCTTAGATTGCACGTGCAGTGCCCCAAATTTGAAGTAGGAGGTCCGACCAAGCATCTTTTTCCATCTCCCTGTTCCAATAATCCATGCCATATACACGTCCCCTAATAGTGGACGTAACAGGGATTAAACCGATAGGAATAGTACTACTTAACAGTACACACCTTATAATAACACAGACAGAGGCAACGCGTATAATCTTTCATGCTGTGCAGTGGAAGCCCCCAGACTCTGACCTGTGTATAATCTTCCATGCTGGGCAGTGGAAGCCCCCAGACTCTGACCTGTGTATAATCTTCCATGCTGGGCAGTGGAAGCCCCCAGACTCTGACCTGTGTATAATATTCCATGCTGGGCAGTGAAAGCCCCCAGACTCTGACCTGTGTATAATCTTCCATGCTGGGCAGTGGAAGCCCCCAGACTCTGGGAGTCTGAAGAAGAGGAGTCAGAGGAGGAAGGTGGCTTTGAGGAGGTGGAAGACCAAACACAGCAGGCGTCCCAGGGGGCTTGTTGTCACCTTTCGGGGATCCTTGGTGGCTGGGTGCAGGAAGAGACCTTCAATGACATCAGTGAGGACAAGGAACGGGACATGGCTAGCTTGGTATCCAACCTTGTGCAAATGGGGAGTTTGCGGTTGTGCAAAGGGACTGTTTGCGGTTGTTTGCGGTGCATTAAACAGGGATATTGGTCTGTTACTGTGAAGCGGGTGTAACCCTTACACTACCTGATTGATACAACATCATACCTGATGTTTTAAAGCATGTTATTCCAAACAATTTAGGAATGTTAGGTGATTTATGCCCTTTATGGCTTAAAACCAGACTCTGCATCAACTATGTAATTTTCCGTGGGAGTTTTGCCATGGATCCCCCTCCGGCATGCAACAGTCCAGGTGTTAGTCCCCTTGAAACAACTTTCCCATCACTATTGTGGCCAGAAAGAGTCCCTGTGGGTTTTAAAATTCGCCTGCCCATTGAAGTCTATGGCGGTTCGCCAATGTTCGCCGGTTCGCGAACATTTGCGGCGGTTCGCGTTCGCGGTTCGCGAACCAAAAATGTTATGTTCGCGACATCACTAGTGGCTGATAATTAAACTCTACTGATAGTTTGTTTACTGTTTATACATATGGTAAACTATTTACTTTGCTGAAAAGTGCCCAGTTGAAAAGGCACAGTTCCCAAATAATGTTGCTCTATAGTTTTTACCCCTATAATGTGTTGAGTATATGTGACAGTTTGTCACCAATACACAGCTTTATTATTTTGGAGTAATAGTAGTTAATTGGTAATGCAGCTCTTACTACATGTCATGCTGCATGCTGCGTTCACTGCACCACTGTGTGCTTTTTTACAGTGCTTCAGATAAATATCTTTATAGTCTTTTTTAGAGTAAACAGAGCCAGCCACAACATTAATAAGCTATTAATAATGAGGGGAGAAGCAGTGCCTGTAAGAGGGGAGTCCCAACGACTGTTTCCCCGCTAAGATGCGGATTCTTCAGGGGAACTAGAGATAGTATATGTACATATATTGTGTTAAACTGTCATTCCCTTTTCCATTGCTGGCCATATTTCTGACACTTTTTAGCAGTACAACCCACTCCAGTATCTTTGCCCAAAAAATAAAATATATAAGCACAACCAGAAACACAGATGTGCCTGGTGTGCTGAAGTCCATACAGTATAGTCACAGAGAGTCACGACTGAAGGAATGAACAACAACAAATTTACAGGAGGCTTCAATGATGTTTTTCCAAAATTTTTACTAACAATATGTTTTTTACAGTATACAAAGAGCACATCAGAACAAAAACATAAAATAAACATGCCTATCTCTTTCTGAGCGTTAACTAAACTTTAGGATGGTTCCCCAACTATTACAGCTTTCACTCAGCTACTCTGAATTTGGCAAAACAAACAGTCCAATAATGTGTACTTAATACTGGCCTTTTCCTTTAAGTCCAGGGTTCCCAGGCTCTATGGCCTTTGCAAAACCGTTTCCCCATCTCAGTCTCTCTGGATCTTTGTCCCAGTTTGGTATCCACTTCTTGGGTTACTCTATTTTGAAGCTCTGCAGACTGCCCTTTTAGGCTCTCTCCTCAGTGTCTCTGTTTTTACTGCTCCTCTCGCAGTCGCTCATTGCAGCAACAAAATGGCAGTACACCTTTTTATGTAACTGTATTTCTCTGTTCTTTCTCTGATTTTCAATTCCAGCTGTCTTCACGCAGAAAATTACTTTCAGGCTTCACACAGCTTGTTCTCAAACTGCTGTCCTGCAGTCAAAAGCTTAGTCTCTCTCTGTTAGCAACAGTTCTTACAGTTACCGTTCTCTCACCAACAAGGCTTCAAACCAATCTGAAAACTTCCTCACAGCTTGCAGCACATCCATTAACAGCTGGTCAAACTGATCTCTATGGATGTCTTTTAAAAGCTGTGCTCACCTGAGATAATCATGATCCTTCAGGGGGTAACTCTTTCATCTCCTTCAACGACTTGTGGTTTCTACTAATCTCTGGCAGGATTTTCCACAATATTTGTAAACATATACATATGCATATACTATCTCTACATAGCACCCAGTCACTCTCAATATCCACCCCCACACAACACTCACCACTCTTAGCATCCATCCCTACATAGCTCCCAACTCCTCTCAGCACCCACCACACATAGTACCCTTCCCTATCTCCTTTGCTCCCCCTCATATGTATATGTATCTGTATTTTGCTGTCATATTGCAGCCCTTGCTCTTTTACCTGACACATAACCGCAGTGTGCCAACCTTTCCACACTGCAACCTCTTGAAGTTGCAGTAGTGTTTTAATTAGACACAATTTCTTGTCATGGGATGCATCCAAGGAGGCACAGTAAGACCCAGGGGGGTCATTGGTTTGTTGGGCAAGGATGGGGGGTGGGGTAGGTGGGCTCCAGGCAGGCAGGTTGTTTCTACAGGCAGTAAGAGTCCCCACAGGACACATACCCTACCACGGAGAAGATTTATTTTGTCAGTTTTAGATCATTGCCTTCCTGACATGCTGAGACTCTGAGCTGATATAGAAAACTTATGGTTTTTCCGTTCATAAACCACAGCTATTCACACACCACTCAGAAGAACAGGAGATTCAAACTGATGTAATTTATTGATCATCTGGGATAGGAGAGTCACAACCTGTATATTGAATAGGGTATGATAAGAGCCTATTGCTCAAACCTCTCCCCACAGGTGTGACCTTTGTACAGCAGGAAGAACTTTTAGCCCCAAGTTAGACTGAGAGATGTCTGTGGTCTTGTATAGCATACAAATCTTTCTAAGTTCTGAAAAGAACTTACTCCAGGAACCAGAATCCAGCATCAATAACGAAATTCACACATTAATTATGTGAACCAGTTAAGCATCTTTATTACTGAAACCATCAGACATATTTAGTCCACATTCTAGCAACAACAGACCATTAAATTCAAATGTGCATCAATGGTTACACCCAATCCTTCTAGCTCATGTTATCACCCCTGCCTGTCTGTCTAAGACAATCACCCATTGTTTTCCCTTTCCACTGCTGTATTCTTGGTAAGGGACAATTACATACAATAGGCCTGGATACACCAGTCTGAGGCTTGTGATACATAGAGAGAGATACTGGTGTCATGTGACTCATAGGGGTCAATTATCTCCCTAATCTTGTTAAGAGGGAATAGTCCATTGCTATGAAATATTAAGCATATACAATATTTGCCTTGTAAGTGCTAGCCCCTATGCTTCAGCCATGACAAATCCTCCCTTGGAGAGTCCATTGGATCCGAGGACTCCTCAACTACACTGAGGCTTAGTGATCCTCTTGTCCAGGGTGAATTCTCCCTCCTTCCCAATGGTGTAGTGATTTTCCCCACCCCCTGGGAAAACATATAAGCCCACTGGCAGTCCAGGGGAAACAGTATATCCCGGCTAGTAGGTCCAGCTAAAACTTAGAAGGGTCCTTCCCCAGCAAAACCCTCTCCTTCCAGGCAATGGAGACCTTGTGACCTGCTGATTCTCGTATGGTACCAGGTATCCTGGGTAAAATAGAAGACCCCCACTTCACCCTTGTCAATGATCCCAGCCAGTGGCCCATCCTTTCCAGTGGTAGAGGCACACAAACAGTGTCTTTGGGCCGCTGCAGGGGAGGCAATGCAGAGAGGCCAGCTGACAAACCACACCCTGGGGTATCCTTTGTCGAAATCCAGGAAAACTGGCCCATCCAGTGGTGAACAAATCTTGGGTAATCCTGGGGCCCCTGTCTGACACCAGCCATAGCACAACTTATCTGGGCTCCCTCTGTCTCTGGCATATTATCTCTGGTTGCTGAGTCTGTCCCTTGAACTGTGGCTGGCTTGAAGACATTTGTTATCAGCAGAAGCTGCATGCTATGTTCACAGTAATATTTGGTTCTTTCAAGAACCCAGGAGCAAAGTGGCTCCCCTCCAGGCCTTCTCCTTGGCCTGGCACTGCTGTGGTTTTTCCCTGTCCCCATGCCTCTAACTGGACAAGGCTCAGCTTCCTAAAGATAGGGACTCATTCTTCTTCTTCCCCATCTCCCCACTGCAGCATCCTTGTTACTTTTACAATTCCTGAGATCAGAATACTCCCAACAATCCATACCTTTTTCTTGTGACCCAGCCTAGGCACAATTTAGTGGTGTCCCTGTAGTCTCTGGAAGGTAACTCTCCTCCATGCCTGACTGGTAGGACTCTTCCCAACTGGGTGGCCAAAATTCCTTTATGGATGCTTCCTCCAGTAGGGACAGATAGCCTGCTTCCAGTTGTAATTCCCGCTGGATCAATGGCATCAGTGTAAACGCCTTATCCGACCATGGGGCTACCCCCAGAGAGTTACAACATCTCTCGCGCACATCCATTGTATGCTGACAAGTGCCCACACCACTATCCAGAGTGCCTCTTTCAGCCCTAATGACAAACAGGGCTCATGTTATCACCCCTGCCTGCCAGCCTAAGACAATCACCCATTGTTTTCCCTTTCCACTGCTGTATTCTTGGTAGGAGGCCTTATGCTACATAGAGAGAGATACTGGTGTCATGTGACTGCTAGGGGTCAATTATCTCCCTCATCTTGTTAATAAGGGACTAGTCCATTACTGTGAAATATTGGGCATATACAATATTTCCATTGTAAGTGCTAGCCCAACCAAAGGACAACACAGACATTCATTCCCTAACTCCCATCATGTTCATACGCACACCCCAACTATAAACATGGGTACCACAGTATGGGCCCATTGGCACCCAGGCAACTTTCAACAGGCATAAGAAGGAATAACACATAAATCACAACATCCCCAATGTAAACCCATCTCAGTGGGCCCCTTTCCCCTGGCACAATAAGCCTATCTTATAAGGCTAAGGGCATCAGTCTGTAAAGTATTGCACAGCTGGTGCCTTGGCAACAATAAACATGGAATCATTAGCAAAATATCACTGCCTGTTTTCCTGCTGTAATGTAATTTAATGTAGCAGAAGTACTGAACAGTTATTTCAGCCTCCATTGTAAGTGTGAAACATGCTTCACACATACAAAATTAAATGTTGGAATCTTGGGTTCCAGACAAGGTGTGTTTCCAAATCCAGTAGCTCTGTTGATTCAGATACACAGAAACATAAAATACATAGTGTTGAGTCCCAAGGGGGCATGGGGAAGCAAGGGAGGCCTTACACTATTGAAATTAAATAAAATATATAATATAAAAAATAAGACTGCACTGGGGCAGCCTAAAGGAGAGTCCCAGCCCATATTTATGTATTACATTGTATTTGTCTTAGATCAATGGCTTGTTGCTTTAAGAGTCAGTTGATGTGGAGCTTTTAAACCTTACCTTGGCATACCTATAACTACCTATGTTTATAATCATCTATCTACCACTGATCACCAACTACAATATTTAATTCAACAATAGTTGATGAAAGTCTGAGAAAAAAAAGAGGCATCATTTTTTTTTCTAAACTCAAATTAGCAGTATGATATTTTTACTTTGTTATGCTCTGATGTAGACTCACATATTTAAAATATATATTTTTTTCATTGTGTAGTGGTTCTTTAACTGTTTTTTCTAGTGCATTTATCCCAACATAGGGATATTATACAAATAGGCATCATGTGTATACATACTTTTGGTAATATAGAGGCACAATATCACTATACAATAGAATAAATTATAGTACAGTTTGTTTCTTCAAGGGGGCTTGATATGAACCTAGTTCAAACCTATCCAAGCAGAATCATGTAGTTCCTGTTCTCTGTGGCACAAAAGATGACTTCTGAAGAGGGCAAGGCAGAGAATACTGCATACAGGTTACTAGTGGCCCATGGCAAGACCACTTCCCAAGTCAGGATACAACACACAGAAAGTCTCACACTGTGGATATGTGAAAACTATCTCTCACACTTAGCTCAAACTCAAACTCTCATATAAGTTGAATAAATAAGGTGACAATATACAACCTTGTTGCACTCCTTTTCCAATCTTGAACCATTCTGTTGTCCCATGTTCGGTTCTCACCGTGGCTTCTTGTTCGCCATACAGATTCTTAAGGAGGAGAATGAGATGATCTGGTGCTTTCTTTTTATCCAGCGGACATTGGCAATTTGATCTCTTATTACTCTTCCTTTGCGGACCCAGCTTGCACATCTGGTAGTTCCTGGTCCATATATTTTTAGAGCAGAGCTTGCAGGATCTTAAGTATTACCTTGCTGGCATGTGAAATGAGTGCAATTGATTAATCATTGGAGCACTCTTTGACACTGCCTTTTGTAGGATTTCGATGTAGACTGACCTTTTCCAGTCTATTGGCCATTGTTGAGTTTTTCAAATGTGTTGGCATAAGGCAAGCAACATTTTCCCAGATTCATCTTGTAGAATTTTGAATAGTTAAATTGGGACCCCTTCACCTCCTGCAGCCTTATTATTAGCAAGACAAGGGCCCATCTCACTTCACTCTCCAAGATGTTTGGCTCCATCTCATTGGACAAAATATTGAGGTCATCACTGCTGTTAAGAATATTCTTGTAAAGATCTTCAGTGTATTCCTGCCACCTCTTCTTTATCTGATCTTTTTTTCTGCTAAGTCCCTAGCATTTTTGGTTCTCCATTTTCTTGAAGAGATCTGTTGATTTACCCATTTGGTTATCTTCTTCAATCTCTTTACATGACTCATTGTAGAAAGTATCCTTGTCTCTTCATCCTCAGGAATTCTGTATTCAGTTGGACAAATATTTTCCTATCTCTACTACCTTTCACTTTCCTTCTTTTATGAGCTACTTTCAAAGCCTCTTCAGATAGCCAGTTTGATTTCTTACTTTTCTTTTTTTTAGGGATATTCTTTGTTTACTAAAATAATATTTTTTAAGAATGATCACATATCACTTAGTAACAAAGCGGTAACTCATATAACTTCAAATAAAATAACAAGATAATCAAAGAACACTGAATATTGTATCAAACAATAACTTAAATAGTTACACTATAGATAATAATACAATTTACATATATATATATATATATATATATATATATATATATATATATATATATATAAAGTATGTCAAATAAAAGTCTGAATATGCTTTGGCATGTAGGGTGAATAGGAGCCTAGGCCCCAGTCCATTTGTATTTTATTAATCATTTAACCTATATGAAGAAGAAGAATCCTTGCCTACGAGCTGATGGCCATGCATGTGCCGATGCATTTTATTAGGTGGCCAGGCTCATTGTAGGCAGTAGTGTTGTGACATTTGTAGATACAGAAGATCATTGTGTTATTATTACCATTGTAAATACATATACCCTTATGTGTGGCATTCCTTATATGAGAGGTTAAATAATTTTTCTAGTATACATATATATCTGGGCCTACTGAATGTTTTATCAAGTGGGACCTAAGCCAAGGCCAAATGGTTTCAATATATTTGGGATATTTGGAATATCATTTAACTAGAGAAAAAGCAACATGGAGGCAATTATTCCCAATAGTTATTACTCTAGTCCATAGTCTCATGAAGAATATTGGTTTCTGTTTTATGATCAGCATTTAGCTGCTAAATAGATCTTTCTGCACCTTATAGGTTTCCATATAGATTATTTATTTACTTGGTTTTCACTCACATATAGTTATATATTATACTATATGTGTCATAGCACTTGGCACTTTATTATCATTATATAGCACTTTTCTTTATACACTAGTCACTTTATTTGTGACTATATCTGCACGTAGCACTTTATATGGTCTACCTAATAGTGGCATAATCCACAATTGTGAAATTTAATACCAGAAAACCTTATATATTTGTAATCTCTCTGCTACCCACGTTTCTATATTTTATGTGGATTTTAACTCTATCATTAAAAGTTAAGTTTTATATTTAGTTTATTCTCTTCTTCTGAGATTAGGATTTTCAGGTGCCCTACAAAAGGATCTTTTCTTTCTCTTTGTACCATAAATGACTGAATAAGTCAACACAAATATTCCATATTATTTCTTAGTTGGGCCATGGAGCAAGTTTGCTCACAAGTGGACATTCGAAACCTCTATACACCATTTTATTGACATAACTTAATTATGCATTTATATGCATTTATATACAAACAGGGCTGGAGGCTATTTCAATTGGTTTGAAATCAGTCCAGTGACTGGAAGTAAGTGAAAAAGAAACAGTTTATCTATTAAGAAAAATGGAGGCTATGGGCTTTCTCTGTCTGTCGTCCTCTAACATAAATTTCTGCCCTTTTGTTTTTTCTCTGTTATTACTAAAAAGTTGTAACAAGGGGATTACCGCTGACCAAACTTAAGAAGGGGTCCTGCTCAGACAGGGATCTACTTGCTAACCTTATAATTGGTAAAGTATGGCTGTGTTATTGGGGATCATAGTCTGGACGTGATCCCAAATCCATAAATCCTTTTCCCTCCTTGTGTCCATTCTATCAAAAATAGATTGATTACTGTGACTTTTGATTACTACATTTAGTTTACTCAATTCTCTCATATATTTCCTTATTATATACTCTAACTAGCGACTTGCCCGTCAAAAAATGACGGCAATGTTATGTATATGTTTGTCAAGTTGTTTAGTTATTAACATATATTTTTGACACTTGTAAGTATTTTAATATGAACGTGTATTTTTGTAAAATGTTGATGTAATGGTTTTTTAAAATGTAATTAGTATCTGAAGAATTGTTAACTTGAATATACATTGAATGAATAGGAAAGCCAAAAGTAAAAAGCCTTTTTTAAACGTTGCAAATTTTAAGATGAAGTTTAAAATATATGTAAGCAATAACCATCAAAGTATATATTTTTAAACTTGAACTTTATTTTTTATGTAAGTTTAGAAGTTGACAAAACATTGGTATAATTTTGAACATTATAAACATGAACATAGTGAATACATTTTGTAAAGTAATTTTTTATTAAAAGTATTAACATTTGAATGTAAAAACAATTGACATTTAAATTAATCAGTATTAAAATTCAATTTCTATCACAATAATTGTTAACTTGAATATACATTGAATGTAGAGGAAGGCATACAGTCAAACTCTTCTTAAAACGTACGTAATTAAACTAATTTATTACTGAGCACATAAATTGGCGATAAACATTAATGTAGGTAGTAATCTTAAGATAACAGACAATATTTACATTGTGACTTAAAAGGTGCTTGACCTCTTAACATCCACTTTGTAATATGTTGAATGAAATAACTTGAAAATATATTTTTTAAACTTGTAACATTAGAAACATTAACATAGTGACTTAACATTTTAACATAATTTTTACTAACAATGCAAGGCAAGTATTTTGTGAGGCGAATCATTCATAAACATGACTTCCATTAATTATGACTGAATTAAACAACCAATTGTTATGTATTTTGCAATGCTTTTAAAAAATCTTGGCATCTTTAATTAGTATCCTTCAAAGTTATAGTACTTCATAGTAGACAATGTTTTTAGTAAAAATACGTCCATCTTCTAATAAATCACCTTGACTTTCATTGTTTTCAATGTAAACTTTAATAGCCTGTGGATTTTTGCACCTTGACAACGCAACGTACAATTGACCATGTGCAAAAACTGGTTCTTCCAAGAAAATACCCACAGATTTGAAAGTTTGACCTTGTGATTTATTAATGGTCATGGCAAATGCCATAATAATGGGAAATTGTCTTCTTTGAAGTATAAAAGGGAGACTACTTTCACTTGGTGCTAAATCTATTCTTGGTATGAAAACTCTCTCTCCTCTATGGGTCCCAGTTAAAATTTCAGCATCTATAAAATGGTCCTTTAATTGTTGAACAATTAATCTTGTGCCATTGCATAGGCCTTTTTTGGGATTCATATTTCGCAGTAACATGATAATTGCACCTTTCTTTAGCTGCAAAATATGTGGTGGCATTCCAGAAGGAGTTAAAGAGTTTATGAATTCAGTCGAAAAGTTAGCCTGACTTTCATTGTCATCAGCAAGTACAGAATCAGCACTGTGATAATTTCTTTGTGGTGCATAAATTTTTTTTAAGATTTTATTATTGAGGATTAATGCATCTTTATTTTTACACGTCAGTATGACTTGGTTGGCAAGCTCGGAATATTCTTCGTTATTTATGCTCCCTTCAAATATAGCCGATATAATATCTTGTTGACAAATCATATGAGGTGGGATCTCTACAGTGTCGTCAGGTAAATGTAGTATTTTTTCTGTTCTGCCTTCTCCAATTTTAATAAGCCAATCATTGAAATCAGTTTGGCCTTCTGATCTCATATTTTGTTGCAGTTGAAGATGGGTAAAATGTTTCCATACTGTACTTGACTTTATACATGTTTCGATAATGTCAGTTCGATTGCCATGTACAACAACAGGTAATGTTTGTCTAAAATCGCCACCCAACAACATTACCTTTCCACCAAATGGAAAAATATTATCCATGACTTCACGAAGCAAACGGTCAATACATTGGAGGGCATAGCATGACATCATTGTGGCCTCATCTATTATAATTAATTTACATTTCTTGAATTTCTTTGCTTGTAAGGATGTCATGCGAATATCTGACACAGAATTTTCTAAAATAGGCACTGGCAGTTTAAATCCACTATGAACAGTTCTTCCACCTTCTAATAAAAGTGCAGCAATTCCAGTAGTGGCAAACGCCATTGCTATTTTTCCTTGTGCTCGTACTGAACTCATTAATAAATTGTACAAATATGTTTTTCCTGATCCGCCAGGTCCATCAAGATAGAAATAACGCTCTGTCACCATGTCATCATCTATAGCATTTTTAATGGCATGAAATGCTTGCAATTGTAGTGTATTTAAAGTTGCAAGTCTTTCTTCTGTTCTTTCTGCTTGTAGTTGAATGTCATAGTCTTCAAAGTTAATGTCATCTATAAGACCTGGATCAGGCAAATTAAAACTTGCACAACTTAATCCATGAGTTAAAAAGACTTCTTGGATTTCCATTAACGCTTTTAAGTGTGCAATGGGTTCATTGTATCGTCGCATAAAGTCTTCAGCCATATTACTTTTAAAAGTCTCCCACAAAGCTAATGCATTTGGAGCATTTGAGAAGATACAAATAAAAGCAAATTGTTCTCTCATCTGTCGCGGCATTTGACATTGTGCTGCTTCTTCTAAGCATCTTTCCCACTCTGTATCATCAGCGAGTAAGTTTCTATGTCTTGCAGCTAAATGGAAGGATTCATATACAATGTCATTAACAGTTCTTAAGTGTTCAAAACTTTGTGCTCCAGGAACATTTAAAAGTAATATCCGTAAGCAAAAACGTTCAACATCTCTTGGACTGACTGTGTAAATTCTTGGAATAATTTTATTGCCTCTGGTTTTTCTTGGTCTCCATAATCCATTCACAAAAACATAGTGATATGGAATTTCAATATATAAGTATTGTGTTGCTTCAGCATCAGTGGAATTTAATGCAAACCATGCAGTTAGTGTAGTGTGACGATCTTCACTTTGGGCCAATGCATTCATTTCATTTCCAGCATGGAAATAGACTAAATGTCGTTGTGGCAAATGTACTGCTAACCTATATACTGCATGTGATCTATCATGCATTTCAAATTTTAAAAGCCGCCACATAGCTTCTGGCGCACTGACATAGCGAGCATCTACATGAGATGCAAGTTCATCATGTACTAACTCACTACTTTCAGGGTTGTCTGCACTTTTGACGACTACAGTAGCTGCATCGTAACCTTTGTAAATATATTTATAGACATATTTAATTGATTTGATGGAAGTGCAGGCTTCTACGTTGATGTGGGCGTTGTACTTCATGAGTAAATGTGGATTGTAGGGTACTACATATCTATTGTCCACTTTTTTCCCACGAATAATGGCACTATCTCCTTCTCTTCTTTTATAAAGTGGATATCCATCACAATTGGCATAGGTTTTGTCTCTATAATCTTTGGGAAATTCTTTGGAACATTTATTATTTTCCATACATGGTGATTGTGGATTAAGGTCACCACAGGGTCCATGAATCATGCGATGAGTAACAATCTCATATAGTCTACCATATAGTTCTGGATCTGGTAGTTCAGCAACAATGACTGCATCCACTTTGTCTGAAGTATCTAATTTATCTTTTTCTTGAAGTATTATTAGAAGATGTGCATGTGGAAGGCCTCTTTTTTGAAATTCAATGGTATATACATAAGCAAGACATTTGCCAAATAACTGATTTATAGTGAAGTCACGTATTAATTCATTTAATTTAATCTTAAAAACTCTGGCTACTAAATCTGGTCGATCTGAAGCAGTTTGTCCAAGAAGTAGATTTAGTGTAATTTCTGGCCATTGTGGATTACATGTAAATGTCACAAATAAATCGGGTTTGCCAAATTTTGTCACAATAGCCATAGCATCATTGTATCTTTCTCTCATATTCCGAGGAGATCCTTGAAAGGAAGATGGTAAAATGATGGCTTTGCCAGCTGTCATGTCTCTGCTTGTAGCCACGTCAGCAACATAGTCCATGAGTCCAGAATATTGTTCTACACGGAGTTTATCTTGTTGATATTTGATAAAGTTTAAATTATTTGCCTCAACTTGCAAATATGAATCAATAATCCATTGTTGTGTTAGTTTCCCACCACATAAAATTGGATTAAATACATTGCGAATGGCAATTTGAGCTACTTTAAATTCAAGCATAGAAACATTATTTCGGATTCTGCCTTTAGCATTTGGGTAACTGGGAAGAGTTAATTTTGGTTGCCAACCTGCTTCTCCGTGTGGGAAAAAGATGGGATATGTCATTGGATCTAAATTTGGACTTAAGATACTCATATTAATAAACGGTTGGTCCTCATTTCTAGGATATATTCGTATGTCTCTTTGAAATGGTGGTTCTCCTTCATCATTGTGAAACACCATTGCAACCTCATTTGTTGTTGGCAAGTTATAACGACGTTTATCAGTATGTCTGTCTCTTTTAAGCACCATATTAACCTTCGGCATTGGTAATTGATGTGTTTGTGAATGAAGTAGTTGTTCATTTTCTACTTCTGCCAATTTTTTATAAGCTTTACTGTAGGGATTGTTGTCCATAATATTATTTAGCTCTATGAAAACAGTGGGTAAGCATTTTTTATTTTCTTCCATCTGCATACGTTGGTCAACAGCTTCCATTGTATCTAGGACATATAGTTGAGCGAATTTTCTTTTATTTCCTTCCTCTGGATGTAAATGGGAAGTGCGATGATAAATTTGTCCTTGGACTTTAAAACAGTAAGGACCATGTCCTGGTACATTAGCAGCCAATGTTGCCCCCATAGATGCAAATGATATGGCACTATTGTAGGATCTTATGTTTGTCTTAAAATTTTTGTAATTTGGAAAAGCAGGTTCAGTCAGAATATTTAGTAAATAGGTTGGAAATTGTTTCCTTTGTGGAAGTTTGAACTTTCCTTTTTGACAACAACTAATAAATTGTCCATCTCGGGGTCTCTCCTGTTTAAAATAATAAGCCTCACAAAATTGACATTGAGTAGTCATGTCCCCACAACTATGAACCTCTACTGCTAAAGACTTCATTAAAGGACAATTTGCAATGCATATTGGATGTTGACTTTGATATTCATCAGATGAAAAGTCATGAAATGTTTCAACAACAGGTTCTAAATGTTTAGTTTTTTTCGTACATTTTCTTGGTATATGTTGGACTTGTTCGGTTGAAATGTCCTGTAAGTTTTTAGTAAGAGTTTGTAAATGCTTTTTTTTGGTAGTTTTTTTTTTTGGTCTGTCTTGACTGGTATGTTGTAAAATGTCATCTGATGTTTTAGGAACAGTTTGTAAATGCTTTATTATTTTTTTATTTATTTTGGTTGTATGTTTCATTTTTGCAGCGGATATTCTTTTATTTGCAAGTCTTTTGCGTTCTTTTTCTCTTCTAATTTCTTTCTCCTCCGGTGTCTGCTGGGCGGCCCATCTCTCTTGTCTTTCTCTAGTTTGACGTCTTTTCTTCTCTTCTTTGGTCTCGTTATCAGCCATATTAATCTGTAAACGGAAACAAATAAATGTAATTGTGTATATTTAAATTTGTAATTCCTGTTAAAGATGATTGTGCACAATTGTTGAAATAAAAGGCAAATCATGAATGTATCATTGATATTTAGTTAAATTTATAATTCCTGTCTTCAGTGGCTCAGAATTTTTCCAATGGAATACTGCTGTAAATAAGCATGTAACATATTTATTTAAAATAATGGTTGTATTTATTAAAAACTTTTTTTGTGGATAGATATTTACCACTGCAAAACTTCTTTGGTGAAAAAAAAAGTGATGTGGTTATTGAGCTATGTATTGCATAGTAGCAATTTAAATAAAATAAGTGAGATAGTAAATTAATTAATTTATTTTTCTGTTGAGACGGATGCAACTGAAACCAGTTTCTTTAGTGTTATTCTTTAGTAGTTATTATAGTTTACCTTGGTTGAAGTGTGATTTAAATCCGAATGTTTGTTGCTCCTCGTTTCAAAATTGTTGTCCAATGGTGTGGTCCTCTGTCGGAAGTCCTCGTCCGATGGTGTGGTCCTGTCGCGATAGCCCCTGTCCGATATTGTGGTCCTGTGGCGATATTCCTCGTCCGATGTTGTTGTCCGTTGGTGAAAGTCCTCGTCCGATGGTGTGGTCCTGTGTTGAAATTCCTCGTCTGCTGGTCTGGTCCTGTGTTGAAATTCCTCGTCTGCTGGTCTGGTCCGAGTCCTCGTCCGATGGTCCGGTCCGGTCCTGTGGAAAAAGTCCTCGTCCGATTGTCTTCACGCAGTATCTGTTGTAATGTAAAATAGAAAATGTTGTTTGAGTGAAATGTCTTTTAAATAAGTAAAAAATGTATTAATTTTGCTGTATTGTATCAGTTATATTTATTTTTTAAAAAAAAAATTTTTTTAACTTTCTGTACAATCCCAAGACTTTTGTTATTCTTATTTAAGGTTCTTAGTAAGGCTTGTGGGTTGTGATATATTACATAAGAATATGAATTTATTTTGCTATGTGTTTATGTTAGTTTTTGTACAATCCTGTTTTGTGCGCACCACTTGTGGTATACTTATTTAACCTTTATTTGGATGGTTATAGTTAGTGAAACATGAAATAATATAATTAATGTAGTTTGCTATGTGTTTGTGTTAGTTATTGACAATCCTGTTTGGTGCACATCACTTGTGCAAAACTAATTTCTTCTTGATTGTACAGGTTATAATTTGTTAAACATTAAAGAAGAATGTTAATATAGTTTGCTATGAGTTTGTGTGCTTTTTTATACAATGCTATTAGGTGCACAACACTTTTGTTATTCTTATTTTTGGTTATTTGTAAGGCTTATAGGTTGTTAAACATTTAGTCCCTCATTCAATTGCGATTTTGCCAATTGAATACGGCTCTAAATAAGCACATAATATATATTTTTTAAAGAAGTTTTTAGGTAGTGAAAACCGTGCTTTTGGATAGATGCTTAATAACTAAAAACTTCTTTAAAAAATATATGTGATGTGCTTATTTAGACCCCTATTCAATTGGCAAAATTGCAATTGAATGAGGGCCTTAATAAGAAATTCTGTTTTGTGTGTAGCAGTTTGTGTGTCATTGAATTGCGATTTGGCTAATTGAATTGTGCTGTAAATGAGCACATAGCATATTAGCATATTAGTTAAAATAATTTTGTAGTCATTGAAAAACTGTATTTTTGATATTTTTTTATTAACTAAAACCTTAGTTTTAAGCTATTGTTATGTTGTTATTTAGAGCCCTATTCAATTGGGCAAATTGCAATTGAATGAGGGCCTTTGTGTGTACCATATGTTGCATAGTTTGGCCCTCATGCAATTGCATTTTTTACAATATAATAGTACTGTAAGGCCGTAATTGAATTGCAATGTAGAAATTTGAATAGGGTTCTAAATAAGCACATCACATATATTTGTTAAAATAGCCATATTTAATTTTCCAAAATAGCAATTGAATAAGGGCCTTTGGTTACTGCATTTGTTATATTGTGAGCTACTTATTCAATTGTGTTTTGGCCAATGGAATAGAGCTCAATATCATCACAGAGCATTGTATTTAGTGAACTTGTATCCAAAAGGAACGTGTTCACAAAAGAAAAATTTCCTAAAAAATATGCTCTGTGCTTATATAGAGCCCTATTGAAATGGGCAAATCACATTTGAGTGAGGCCCTTGGGCATTAAAGACATATAGGTCCTCATTGAATTGCAATTTTGCCAATTGAAGAGGGCTCTATATAATTACATAACATATTTATTGAGCAAAGTTTTTAGTTATTGAAAACCTTGATTGTGGTTAGAAGTTCATTAACTAAAAAGTTCTGTTTCCAAAATATGTTATGTGCTTATATAGAGCCCTATTGAAATGGGCAAATCACATTTCAGTGAGGCCCTTGGCCATTAAAGACATATAGGTCCTCATTGAATTGCAATTTTGCCAATTGAAGAGGGCTCTATATAATCACATAACATATTTATTGAGCAAAGTTTTTAGTTATTGAAAACCTTGATTGTGGTTAGAATTTCAGTAACTAAAAAGTTCTGTATAAAAAAAATGTTATGTGCTTATATAGAGCCCTATTCAAATGAGGAAGTTGCAATTGAATAAGGCTCATGGTTATTTCTTGTTTATACTTAATACTTTACCTTGATAGAAGTTTTGAATGACAGACGGTCCCCTCCTGCCAATCTTAATCCGCCGGTCTTCTTTTAGTGTCTGTTTGAAAAAGAAAGTGAAATAGTTATTTGTATATTTATAATTTGTCATCTAGCAAAGCATGTCCTTTTGAGCATGTAATGTGTTCTTGTATCTTACCTCTTCAAATTTGTTGGTGTTCTTTAAAAGGGATTGTGCTTCACAGTGCACGGTGCAAATTGTTGAGAGACGCTGTTGATGCAGAGTCTGTTTGAATATGAAACGAAATAGAAAGATTCAGCTTTATCTGATGTATTGAATTGCAGTAAATTAATTCAATTAACCTTAATTTTTGTTGGGGGCTACACACAAATCTCACATACATGAAGCACATTACATAGTTTAATGTAATTATTTTGTGTACGTGTGACATATCAGTATACATGAGTCAAATTTAAATGGTTAAATTAACATTATATTTATTTTTTCCAACACACATAAATGTGTGTGTGTGAGATGTAACTATAGATGATACACATATATGTGCATGTGACATATCAGTATACATGACATATAATGTCATTAAAATGTAGTTGTTTACTGATTTTGTTGTAAGCTAATTTTGTTGCACTGGTAATACACATAAATGTGCGTGTCACATGTCACTATACATTATACACATATACGTGCGTGTCACATGTCACTATGAAGGGGCAATACACAGAAATGTGTGTGTCAAATGTCACTATACATTATAGACATATATGTGCGTGTCACATGTAACTATACATTATAGACATATATGTGCGTGTCAGATGTCACTATACATAAAGCTCTGTTTAATTTTGTTTGGGAGCCTATACACATAAATGTGCCATACATGATGACTACATAAATCCTAGTTGATTTTTTTATTTGTTTGACCTGACCTGTTAATAAAATTTAATATATTATAGCTTACCTGTCAGTTGTAATTTGCACAATGTAAAGTAGTAAATTAGTAAAGAATTGTCTTCTCAAGTAAAAGCAGCAGTTATCTCAGAAGTCACTCCGTTGATCACCTGAGGAGAAATGTATTTTTTAGTTGGAAATAGGCAGTATTTATAAACTTGTAGAAAGTTCTGGAAAGTGAGACCGTTAGAACGCAATACGCATGCGCTATTTGCGTTCCAGCTTACAATTTGCGTTCCATCCGCCATTTTAGGCGTATTACTGTTCAAAATGGTGTTTAATATGATTGTGATACGTTCCGCATAGTATGTGTTTCATTATTGCGAGTAAGTGTAGTGTAGTTACGTCTGAAGCCTCGTTTTCGTTTTGTTCGTCGGCCATTTTTTCTCTCGCTTAGCGATGGTATTAGTGTCTAAAGTGTTTATTTTGATTTAAATGTAGGTGTAACTTGTTTTTTTGAGGTGCTGGCTGGTTCCTCTTGCTGTAGGTAAGCTTTTTATGTGTTTGTTGTGTGTCTTTGTTAAGTTTTAAATGTTTGTATGTCGGCGTGTTGCGTCCGATGTTTGCGAACTCGTAATGTGTGGTAACGTGTCTCGTATGGTGTTTGCGTGTGTAGCATGGTGTTTGCGTGTGTAGCCTCGTTTTCGTTTTATTCGTCGGCCATTTTTTTTGTCGCTTAACAAAGTATTTAGTGTCGAAACTCTTTTATTTTGAGTGCAATTAAGTTCTAAGTTGCATTTTTGAGGTCCTGGGTGCTTCCTGTTTGTGTAGGTAAGGTTTTTATGTATGTGCTGTGTGTATGTATTGTGTTTGTAATTTTGTAATGTTCGCGAGTTGCGTCCGAGTGTTGCGAGGCCGTAATGTGTGTGAACGTGTGTCGTATGTTGTTTGCGAGTGTCGTAATGTGTTTCAACGTGTGTCGTATGTTGTTTGCGAGTGTCGTAATGTGTTTGGACGTAAACTTTTTTTTTCAAGGGTCGCAGTTGCTGCAACTGAAGACCTCGCTTTGCGAGGTCCTCAGGTGCTGGCATGGAGCGCCTGCGGCGCTCCAAGCCAGCAACTGAGGCCCTCGCTTCGCGAGGGTCCTCAGTTGCTGGCAAGGAGCGCCTGCGGCGCTCCATGCCAGCAACTGAGGCCCTCGCTTCGCGAGGGTCCTCAGTTGCTGGCAAGGAGCGCCTTCGGCGCTCCATGCCAGCAACTGAGAACCTGGCACAGTGCCCTCGCTACGCGAGGCCCGCGACTCGCTACGCGAGCCCGCAGCGTTAGCAACAACTCGTACGCTCACAACTATATATGTGATACCTATATACAAAAGTTATTTAGTTTGCCATAAATACACATTACAACCTAACCTAACCTAAGTGGTTTTAGTCTATATTATGGCTGACATGTAGATTTGTATACCTGATTTTGCTATTTACTGTTTTCAGAGAGTAACAAACCATATCACTGAATATGAATACTAAATGTATTCTATTAAATAGACATCTAATTGTTATCCAAGTTTAATAAGATTTTATAACATTCTTATTGATTTCTATATTGATCTGTCTGAATGTAGAATGTTCTGATATTTGATTATTACCTTAATTTTAATAGGATTTTGATAAACCTTTTATTATAAACCTTTTTATCTGAAAATAGACTGTGTCCACATGTTTTGATACAAACATTTAGAATCTTTTTCTTCTGTTCACATTAAATGCCTTGGCATCCCACTACTAAGGGTTGGACTTTTTTGTGAAAATATGATACGTATTGTGAAAGATAAACATATAACCACATACTGTATAACCTTAGAAAATATAGATAGACTCAAAGAGAAAAAATACAGAAGCTTATATAGGGTAAGTTGGAAGCAAGCTAAGCGCACTATCTGCCAAATGAGAAGAAGGGAAAATCTATTCAAGGAGGGTTGAATGGAGGGTTTTGAGTCAACACTTTGTTTTCAGATATTTAAGTGAAAGAAGGAAAACAGGTAAAAAAAAAGCATTACAGAGGATAAAATATAAAATATTACCTGAAGTACTATTTCTGTTCTGGCAGTTAAAGTACACGAAAGGAACACCAGTTATAAAAAATAACAAATACTGTTTATTTACAAAGGAACTACTCAAATGTTAAACTGATAGTAGAAAAAACAGTGGGACCAAGGAGATACACTCAACAATATAAAAACAGCCTAGATATATAATTGTAAAACCATTAAAATGAAGGCAATGTGAAATGTATGTCCTTGAAGAGTGGATTTAAAGATTTCTGTGTGGGCTGGTTTGAAGAACAGCACACTTTCTTAGTTATACTTTTGCAACGCTTCAGGTTTTTTTTTTTTCTGTTACAAATCCCCACTTTAATACAAAACAAACACAAAGAAAGAAATATGCCACAGATATGCCAGGTTCTCTAAGTGTAGAGAAAATATGAAGCACCTAATAAAAACACTTAATTCCCAGTATAAAATAAACCCTGAAGGCTTCTGCTCCATGCATTCTCTTCATATATCCCCAGTCTAAGATTAGTACACACATTTATTGAAAAATATGTGTTAAAAAGCAACTCATCAACTACAGATACAGGGCCCTATTAAATTCTCCCTCGTAGTTCTTTCGGTGCTCGCAAAAGGCAGTTTTTTTGCTGTTTGCAAGGACCGAATCTCTCGCAGCCTGCTTTGCGATATGACTACGAAAAATGGCCGAGAATAGGCTCAGAGAGAGCTACGTAGTCACGCGCAGCCTTAAATCTACGCATGATTATCGCATTTCGTAAGAATCCCACATGGGATCCTAAAGCCTCTACGTGCTGCCTCGGAGCAGCCCGAGACAACCGTGTGAGGCTCCCCCCTGCTCCCTATACACATCACCATGCTGCAGTGGTTTCTATCAGGACCCCTGCAGCACCCCCACATTAAACCCTTGCAGCGGGGGTCCCCGATCGGCACCGATCAGACCCCCGCTGCATTTAAAAGTTTTAAATTCCCCGCAGCGGCTCCTTAAAGGGGCCGCAGCACACTAATTGCCATTTCTGGCCGCGGCCCAAAAAATTAACCTCCCTCTATGCTGGGGGTCCCCATCGGGACCCCCGAAGTGTCCCCACATAAACCCATTGCGGCGGGAGGGTCCGATCTGCATAGATCAGGCCCCCCGCTGCATTTAAAAGTTTTAAATTCCCCGCCACGGCTCCTTAAAGGGGCCGCAGCACACTAATTGCCAATCCGGGCCGCGGGACCTACAATTAACCCCCTCTATGCTGGGGGTCCTCATCGGGACCCCCGAAGTGTCCCCACATAAACCCCTTGCCGCAGGGGTCCATAGGGACCCTCGCAGCCCCCCAACATTAACCCCCTGCAGCGGGGGTCCCCGATCGGCACCGATTGTGACCCTGCTGCATTTCAATTTTAAATTTCCCGCCTTGCGGGTCCTTAAAGGACCGTAAAGGTCCTGAAAGGACTCACACTAAAAATATTAACCCCAGGCAACTATAATTATCCCTATAATTCATGGGGTTCAATACAGACCCCCATAAGGCCTTAATTAACCGTATAACTCATGAAGGTCAATACAGACCCCCATAAGCACTTAACTAACCCCGTCACTCATGAAGGTCAATACAGACCCCCATAAGCACTCAATTAACCCTATAACTCATGAAGGTCAATACAGACCCCCATAAGGCCTTAATTAACCCTATAACTCATGAAGGTCAATACAGACCCCCATAAGCACTTTATTAACCCTATAACTCATGAAGGTCAATACAGATCCCCATAAGCACTTAATTAACCCTATAACTCATGAAGGTCAATACAGACCCCCATAAGGCCTTAATTAACCCTATAACACATGAAGGTCAATACAGACCCCCATAAGCACTTAATTAACCCTATAACTCATGAAGGTCAATACAGCCCCCCATAAGCACTTAATTAACCCTATAACTCATGAAGGTCAATATAGACCCCCATAAGCCTCTATTTAACCCCATCAGTCCCATAAGGGTATATTATGACCATTATGGGCCTGTTACAACCCAACATTAACCACATAAGTGCCATGACGGTTCTCAAGGACTATCATGACACTAACTACAAACACAACACTATAACCCCCAATAAACCATTTAATCTAAACGAACCCCCCTCTACACTAATCTATTAACACTTACACTGCCTACCTACACTACCTACCCCCTAATAAACCTCCCCACCACTCTAATTACAAAAAATAAAAAAAACCTACCTTACAGAAAAAAAAAACCTAAGTCACCAAAAATAAAGAAACCTACAGTACAGAAAAAAAAACCTACAGTACAGAAAAAACAAATACATTACACCTGAAAAGGAAAGACAGACATACACAATACAATACATACATACATATAATACATTACATTACATACATTACATTACATACATTACATTACATACATTACATATAATATATTACATATAATACATTACATTACAGACATTACATATAATACATTACATATAATATATTACATATAATATATTACATATAATACAAATCAAATACCCCCTATCTATCTAACATACAATCTATTTAATATAAAATAAATCCTAACTATGTCAAATACATCCCCCTATCTATCTAATATACAATAAATCCTAACTACTAATGGTTCCAGGGCCCAGCCAGGGCAGAAGGGGAGGAGGCCGGGGACATCACGGGGAGGTAAGTTAAATGTACAGTATATTTAGATATTTATATGTTTATTTTATTTCTTGTTTGTATATTGTATTAATGTATTGTGTTTTTTTAACAGGGCCGCGCCGGAAGAGCTGAACAATGACGGGACATGCTTTAAAGGTGAGTAGAATATTTAGAATGTATATAATGTTTATTTATTTCATGTTAATGTTTTGTACTATTTTTTTTTTGTGTTTGTTTTACCCCTAGGTTAGTGATCTGAAGGGACATCTTAAAGTGTTCTTAATAATTTTATTTTAGCTTAGAATTAGGGTCTGTGTAGTTAGGACTGTAATTATTTTATTTTAGCTTAGAATTAGGGTCTGTGTATGTAGTTAGGATTTATTGTATATTAGATAGATAGATAAGGGGATGTATTTGAGAAAGTTAGGATTTATTTTATATTAAATAGATTGTATGTTAGATAGATAGGGGGTATTTGATTTGTATTATATGTAATATATTATATGTATTGTATGTAATGTAATGTATTGTATAATGTATTATATGTAATATATTATATGTAATATATTATATGTAATGTATATAATGTAATGTATGTAATGTAATGTATTATATGTCATATATTATATGTAATGTATGTAATGTAATGTAATGTATTATATGTATGTATGTATTGTATTGTGTATGTCTGTCTTTCCTTTTCAGGTGTGTAATTTTTTTATTTTCTGTAGTGAGGGGGGAGGGGGGGGGTTGTAATGTATTTGTTTTTTTCTGTACTGTAGGTTTCGTTATTTTTGGTGACTTAGGTTTATTTATTTTCTGTAAGGTAGGTTTTTTTATTTTTTTGTAATTAGAGTGATGGGGAGGTTTATTAGGGGGTAGGTAGTGTAAGTGTTAATAGATTAGTGTAGAGGGGGTTAGTTTAGATTAAATGGTTTATTGGGGGTTATAGTGTAGTGTTTGTAGTTAGTGTCATGATGGTCCTTGAGAACCGTCATGGCACTTACGTGGTTAAAGTTGGGTTGTAACAGGCCCATAATGGTCATAATATACCCTTATGGGACTGATGGGGTTATATAGAGGCTTATGGGGGTCTGTATTGACCTTCATGAGTTATAGGGATAATTAAGGCCTTATGGGGGTCTGTATTGACCTTCATGAGTTATAGGGTTAATTAAGTGCTTATGGGGGTCTGTATTGACCTTCATGAGTGACGGGGTTAATTAAATGCTTATGGGGGTCTGTATTGACCTTCATGAGTTATAGGGTTAATTAAGTGCTTATGGGGATTTGTATTGACCTTCATGAGTGACGGGGTTAATTAAGTGCTTATGGGGGTCTGTATTGACCTTCATGAGTTATAGGGTTAGTTAAGTGCTTATGGGGGTCTGTATTGACCTTCATGAGTTATTGGGTTAATTAAGGCCTTATGGGGGTCTGTATTGACCTTCATGAGTTATAGGGTTAATTAAGGCCTTATGGGGGTCTGTATTAACCTTCATGAGTTATAGGGTTAATTAAGTGCTTATGGGGGTCTGTATTGACCTTCATGAGTGACGGGGTTAGTTAAGTGCTTATGGGGGTCTGTGTTGACCTTCATGAGTTATAGGGTTAATTAAGTGCTTATGGGGGTCTGTATTGACCTTCATGAGTGACGGGGTTAATTAAGTGCTTATGGGGGTCTGTATTGACCTTCATGAGTGACAGGGTTATTTAAGTGCTTATGCGGGTCTGTATTGACCTTCATGAGTTATCGGGTTAATTAAGGCCTTATGGGGGTCTGTATTGACCTTCATGAGTTATAGGGATAATTAAGGCCTTATGGGGGTCTGTATTGACCTTTATGAGTTATAGGGTCAATTTAGTGCTTATGGGGGTCTGTACTGACCTTTATGAGTGACGGGGTTAATAAAGTGCTCATGGGGGTCTGTATTGACCTTCATGAGTTATAGGGTTAATTAAGACCTTATGGGGGTCTGTATTGACCTTCATGAGTTATAGGGTTAATTAAGGCCTTATGGGGGTCTGTATTAACCTTCATGAGTTATAGGGTTAATTAAGTGCTTATGGGAGTCTGTATTGACCTTCATAAGTTATATGGTTAATTAAGGCCTTATGGGGGTCTGTATTGACCTTCATGAGTTATAGGGTTAATTAAGTGCTTATGGGGGTCTGTATTGACCTTCATGGGTTATAGGATTAATTATAGTTGCCTGGGGTTAATATTTTTAGTGCGAGTCCTTTCAGGACCTTTACGGTCCTTTAAGGACCCACGAGGCGGGAAATGTGAAATTGAAATGCAGCAGGGTCACGATCGCTGCAGGGGGTTAATGTGGGTGGGCTTCGGGGCTCCCTTTGGTGCTTATTGCAAACCTCTCCCTTGGTGTACTTTTGCTTCTCTGAGCAACCTCGGCGCTCATTGTGAGCCCCGCACTGAGCACCTTCGTCGCTCATTGCAATCCTCTCTGCTCGTGTACTTTTGGTGGTCTGAGCACCTTTGGCGATCTTTGCAAGGGCTGCGCTGATCACCTTTGGAGCTCATTGCGAGCCTCTCCCCTCGTTTACTTTTGCTCCTCTAAGCACCCTAGTTGCTCATTGTGAGCCCTGCGCTGAAAGCCTTTTGCACTACTTGCAATCCTCTCCCCTGGTGTACTTTTGGCCCTCTGAGCACCCTCAGCGCTCATTGTGAGCCCCGCACTGAGTGCCTTTGGAGCGCATTGCGAGCCTCTCTGCTTGTGTACTTTTGGTGGTCTGAGCACCTTTGGTGCTTATTGCAAGGGCCGGGCTGATCGCCTTTTGCGTTCATTGCGAGCCTCTCACTTGGTGTACTTTTGCTCCTCTGAAAACCCTCTGTGTTCATTGTAAGTTCCGCGCTGAACGCCTTTGGCGCTCAATGCGATCTTCTCCCCTGGTCTGTTTTGTTTTTTTATATATATTTTTTAATGCTAATGAATTAATTAATAAAATAATAAATTAATATATTTTCTGCCTCATTTTGTTTTTTTTGTCCGCCATATGTTTTTGTCGCTTAGGCGATTTTCGATGGCCGAAACTCTGCACATTGTGTTTAAATTGTCGTGCAACCTCACTCCCAGACGTCTTGGCTGTCCCCCCGCGCTGTGTGTGATGTTCTTTTTTTTTTTTTTTACATTTTCTTTGCGTTATTGTTCTTTTTGGATGTGCGCGGTTCTGCCGCTAACTTCGTATTTTTTGGACCTTGTATTATATTTTTTTCTAAGTGCCGCAGGTTGTATTTTTTTTCAAAGTCTCGCTTTCCTTTTTGCAAGTGTTACGGGACGTAATTTTTCCAGGCAATTTTTTTTCAAACTGCTATGGGTCTTGCATTCTAAATTGTGTAATTGAGATTTCTGTTGCTGTGTAGTTCCGTGGGTCGTTAGGATGAGCGCCTCTGGTGCTCACTGCCTAAGTCATACAGGGTCGTATGGATGAGCTCCTAGGGCGGTCATCTCCCCCAGCGCAAGGAGCGCCTTTGGCACTCCTTGCCAGCAACTGCGGATGGAGAGGGGGAAACATGGGGGAGACATGGGGGAGAGGCAAGCATGGGGGAGAGAAGGAGACATAGAGGGAGGGAGAAGTATGGGGAGAGAAGGAGACATGGGGGAGAAAATGAAACATGGAGGGAGAGAGAGGCATGGGGAAGAGAGGAAAAAGGGAGACACATGGAGGGAGATAGGGAAGGGGGAGACATGGAGGGAGAGGGGGAATCATGGGGGAGAGGGGGAGATATGGGGGGAGAGGGGAGTCATGGGGGGAGAGAAGGAGACATGGAGGGAGGGAAAGGCATGGGGAAGAGAGGCAAAGGGGAAAAAGGGAGACACATGGAGGGAGAAAGGGAAGGGGGAGACATGGAGGGAGAGTAAGAGACATGGGGTGAGGGAAGCATGGGGGTAGAGGGGGAAACATGCCAGATTGCGGCATACATTGCCAGATTGCGAGTTCGCATATCGGACTTCTAAACGCTAACTGATTGATGTTTAACCTCCATGTTTTACTGATGTAATGATGACGGTCTCATTTACTATTGGCTGTTTCTAAATCGGTAGTTACAGCCTTGCTTAATTGATCACGATCTTACTCTCTGAAATGCTACTTACGATTGCATGGTTTATGGTTTAGGCTTTCGGCCAGTTAGTTGTGGTCTTGTTGAATTGAATTGCTCTGTGACTGTTGCAAAGTTCAAGCCCGCAGACTTATGGCTGGTATTAAGGCAACTGCAGGCTATTGAATAAGGGCCTGAGTCTGATAAAATGTATCAAGTTTTTGTCAAAAATTTTCAAACACTTATCACAGCTGCAGCAGCAATTTAAAACATACTAATGTACTTTAAAAGCATGTAAATACTTTATAATTAATTGCACAACACTGTCAAACCTATATGCAATTAAAAATATTGTTTTGTTATGTTTTTTTGAGTGAAATGGAACCCGGGACTTAAGGGGTTGTTACATATCATGGAACAGGCATGGACTAAAACAATTGTTTTAATGATTTTTATTGATTTTTTACATTGCTGGATTGCAAGCCTGATTGCTAAATTTACTGCTCAACACAAATTCATTTTTAGACTCTGAAAGCCTCATTCTAATCCTATAATTTTGAAAAAAGTAGCTACTTCTATGGCTATTCTCTGGTGGCTTATGGCCATCTAGCTGTGATCCCTTACGATGAGCACAATCACTGCTTACTTCCATCAAAGCCTTTAATCTTACGTGGCCATAAGAGTTTTGGCCGCAAGAAAGCACCAATCGCTATTCAAATGCTACATTCACCCCTTGGGATCACCCCTGTCAAGCCCGTAAACTGCAAAAAGCCAACTTGGACTTACTTACACCAAGGAGCAGTCGCAAGAGCTTGTTAAGCCCTTAAGTAGCCTCCCCACTGCTCCCAATCAAGCACCCCTTGCGGCATGGGTCATGTTTGGGACCCCTGCAGCATTTACAAATTTTGAATTCCCCACCACGGATCCTTAAAGGGCCCGCGGCACACTAATGGTTACCCCAAGCCACGTGGGTACAGATCCCCATAAGCCTCTATGTAACCCCATCACTCATGAAACTCTATACAGAGCCCCATGAGCCCCTAATTAACCCTATCACTCATGGGGCTCTATACAGAGCCCCATGAACCCCTAATTAACCCCGTCAGTTATGGGATTCAATATAGACCCCATGAGACTAAAATTAACCCCCTCCAATAGGGGTTTAAGCACTACCCTACAGTATTAACCCTGACCATACCCCATGAACCCATTATCCCTAACTAAACCTCATTAACCCAATCTGCCCCCCTTTAACCCTAATTGTGCCTATTTAACCCCATCTGGGCCTATTTAACCCCGTAAGTGACACAGGGGTTCTCCAGGACTCTCATGACACTAAGTACAAACACTACACTACACTATTCCCCCCAATAAACCACTAAATCTAAACTAACCCCCATCTAACTAATGAACCCCCCTCCTCCCTATCTTATTACCCCCTCTACCCTAACATATTAACTCCTACCTGCCCAACACCTACCCTAACCTATTAACACCTACACTACCTACCTAACCCCCTACTAAACCCCTCACACCTCTAATTACAAAAAAAACTACATTAAAGAAAATAAAAAAGTGAAGTTACACAAAATAAAAAAAGAAAAGTTACAAAAAATAAAAAAAGAACATTACACAAAACAAAAACACCAGAAATAAAAAAAAGAACCACTCACCTAAAAATAAAATACAAGAACAATTAAACATCACATTACAATACATCAAAACCCAGACCCAGCAATAAAATACAGTTCAAATATACCCCTAACTACATACTATTAATCCCGAACTACACACAGAAATACCCTAACTACATGCTATTTACCCCTATCTACATACAGTAATACCCTAACTACATACTATTAACCCCTATCCGCATCCAGTAATACCCTAACTACATACATTAAAAACCCTAAATTGCACCTAAAATAGAAGCACTTACCTTGGCCAAATGCCCCTTCAGTAATGACGGGTTTCCTGACGCAGGTCGCACTCCTAGGAAAAAAAGAAACACAAAATTAGTAAAGATATAAACACAACATAACATCTAAACATTCTAAATATTAAACTTACCTTTCCGCGATGCCCCCGTCCTACTTCAAGTCTTCTCCTGCTAGGCCCCTGGAAAAAAATCCGCTGCTCAAAAAAAAGTTTTTTAAACTAACGGAGCTCCTCCCAGGAGCTACCCACCGAAAATGAGGCTTGTAGCTCTTGTTCCGGTAAAAATTTGAAATTATGCCTTCTGATTGGCTGAAAACACTGTCAATCAAATTTCAGCCAATCAGAAGGCTCCAAGGTATGAGCCAATCAGAATGGGATACACCCCTATATCCCATTCTGATTGGCTGATGGACCTGTCAACCTTTTGTAAACCAATCAGAAGGTGCTATTGCCTTCAGCCAATCAGAATGAGAAAACCCCCACAGGGTATATCCCATTCTGATTGGCTGAAGGCATCTGCACCTTATGATTGGCTGCAATTTGATTGACAGTGACAACAGCCAATTAGAAGGCGGTATTCCCTTTAGCCAATCAGGATGAGATATACCCTGTGACTTTGTATCCCATTGTGATTGGCTGCATGCATCTGCACCTTTTGATTGGCTGCTGTCACTGTCAATCAGACTGCAGCCAATCAGAACACCCAGATTCCTTCAGCCAATCACCTGCGGGGGTGTGTCTTATTCTGATTGTCTGAAGGCAATCGTGCCTTCTGATTGGTTAAAAAATGATTGACAGCTCTGTAAGCCAATCAGGATGGAATATAGGGTTGTATCCCATTCTGATTTGTCTCACACCTTGGCGCCTTCTGATTGTCTAAAATTTGATTCACAGCATTTTCAGCCAATCAAAAGGCGCCATTTTCATTGTTTTACCGTAACTAGCGCTACACGCCTCATTTGTGGCACAGAGCTTCCAGGGAGAAGCTCTGTTTGTTTTTAAAAAAAAATTAGAGCAGCAAATTATTTTTTCAAGGGCCCAGCAGGAGAAGTAAGACTGAGACATCACGGAAAGGTAAGATTAATATTTAGAATGTTTAAATGTTAAGTTGTGTTTATTTCTCTACTAATTATATGTTTCTTTTTTTCCACGGGGTGTGACCTGAGGCAGGAAATCCATTGACGCTGAAGGGGCATTTGGGTAAGGTAAGTGGTTATTTATTCTATTTTAGGTGAGATTTAGGGTTTTTAATGAATATAGCATGTAGTTAGGGTATTTCAATATATATAGATAGCGGTTAATAGTATATTGTTAGGGTATTCATGTATGTAGTTAGGGGTTTATAGTATGTAGTTAGGGTATTCATGTATGTAGTTAGGGGTTAATAGTATGTAGTTAGGGGTAAATTTGAACTTTATTTTATTGCAGGTGTGGGTTTTGATGTATTGTAATGGGTAGTATGACTTTTGGGCGCATGAGACGTGCGCAACATCTCGTGCACGCCAACAAAGGCTGACAAATGCGCGCACCCACACCAGCATGCCAGTTAAGCACTCTGCACTCACCCTCTCCTCCCCCTCCTTCTCCAGCTCAACCTCTGTCCCTCTAGTACTAACCCTCTCCCCTGTTCTCTCGCCTTCCCTCAGTACTCTCCCTCTCTCCACAGCTCTCTCCCCACTACTCACCCTGTCTCTCCCCCTAGTTGGGATTAATGGGGTTTAGTTAGGGCTAATGGGTTAATGGGATATGGTTAGGGTTAATAGTGTAGTGTAGTGCGTAGACCTGGTGTTGTGAGGGTCCTGAAGACCCTCATGGCACTTATAGGGTTAACCTAGGGGTTAATAGTGTCATATAGAGGTCTATAAAGACCCCTTTTTGACTGAGGGGGTTACTTTTAGTCTCATGGGGGTCTATATTAACCCCCATGAGTGATGGGTTTAAATAGAAGCTTGTGGGGGTCTGTATAGTCCCCTATAAGCGATGGGGTTACATAGAGGCTTATGGGCATCTGTATAGACCCCATAAGTGATGGGGTTAATTAGTGGCTCATGGGGCTCTGTATAGATCCCCATAAGAGACAGGGTTAATTAGTGGCTCATGGGGCTCTGTATAGAGCCCCATGAATGATGGGGTTAAATAGAGCCTTATAGGGGTCTGTATAGATCCCCATAAGTGATGGGGTGACATAGAGGCTTATAGGGGCCGGTATAGACTGGCATAAGTGATGACATTATTTAGGGGCTCAAGGGGCTCTGTATAGAGCCCCATGAGTGATGGGGTTAATTTTAGGTGCCTGGGGGGTATTTATAGTACCCTCACGGCAGGGGTTAATTGTTTTTTTTCCCCCGAGGTTCCTTAAGGACCTTTAAGGTCTTTTAAGGACTTGCGGCAGGGAATTACATTTTTTTTAATGCTGCAGGGGTCCCGATCGGAACCCCTACAGCAAGGGGTTAATGTAGGGAGCCTGCAGGGGTCCTGATCACAACCCCTACATTATAGGGTTAATATGGGGACACTGCAGCATGGCGGAGTTAATGTTAGTTGCTGCGGGGGTACTTACTGCCCTTTTAGGAGCCGCGGCAGGGAATTTAAATCTCAAAGCCCTTACAAGTACGGGCTTGGAGATCTTAGAGGTTAAATATATATTAAATGCATTACTGTACAGTGCTGTAATTGATGGGGGACATTAGGAGTGGCATGAGGATTAGATGTACTACATTGGCAAGCTGGCACATCGCCAGTAGCCAATACTGTAATTTGTTGCGCCAGTCCGCCGGGCTTGGAGAATGAGTTTCTGACTTGGAGGTCATTCAAGCCCGGGACCTACGGGCTTGAATGACCTCCAAGCCAGTAACTCGATCTTCAAGCCTGGCGGACTGTGGCCACAAATTACAGTATTGGCTAGCAGCGATGTGCCAGCTTGTGAATGTAGTGCTTTTAATCCTCACGACCCCCATTGTGTTCCCCATCATTTACAGTGCTTTATAGTGTTTTATTGAATATTTATTTTACTTATAGATTTGGCGGGGCTTGAACCAGGATCCTGCGGGCTACTGGCCGTGATCAGTTTCAAGCCCGTCAATGCTAACGGCCAATTGCATCATTTGCGATCGGCCGTAAAAGGGGGACCTCCTTGCGGTGCCGTCCATTAGAATACCAACGTAGATGTAGGGCTTCAAGGGGCTGTAGCCCCATCTCAAGGAATCGAAGAGTTGCAGACATTTTGTGGCTCTGATTAGAATGAGGCCCTGAGGGAAGTTTAGGTATAAACTCCATGTTTTACTGATGTGATGATGACAGTCTCATTTACTATTGGCTGTGTCTAAGAAGTAAATTAAGGGCTTGCTTATTTATTGACAGATCATATGGTCACGCCCCCTGAAATCCTACTTACGAGTGCATGGTTTCCGTGTGGAGGTTGTGTGAGGACAGTTGCGAGTCAGAGACAATTGAATGTGTCTAAATGTTTTTTAAAAATGTGGCATGCAGCCAAAATTATGGGCTAGAGGCAATGGTGGGGCTTGCATAGTATCAATCTACACTTTATTCAACTATTAATTTTTAGGTTAAAGTAGCCTTTAATTATTGTTCAAACCTTTTCTTTTGTATCTTGTACTAAAAGGGAGTAAAGCAAATGATAAGAAAGAGATGCAGGTCATTAGTAGAGTAAAGGGAGGTATTGGTTACGTTTTTTGGAGAAGATAACAGCGTTATACGAGGTACAGTATTGTTAAGAGCTTTAGACGTAGATTAAAAGAGCCAGTCATTAATGATTTAAGTAAACATATATGGGTAGTGCTTTAGAATTGATGTTGTGTTTTTTTGCATGAAAAAGTTAAATTCTGGAATTATTTATTAAGTGAAGATGACATGATTTGGTAAATTTGAGTACATTTGTGGAGTGAGAGATTACAGGTTCCAATAAAATCGCAAGGCAACAGGCCGAGTCAGTTGAGAGAGGAGAGAAGAGAGGAGTAAAGTTTTTTGCTGATATGCAGATTTCAGTGTAAGCTACATATAGATAATACTAAGATCAAAGAACATTTATTAGGGTACCAGTGAAGCATGTGTATATAGAGAACAACAATGGGCCTAGGGCTCAACCTTGAGGCACGCTGTCATCACCCTTGGGGAGGGAGCTTTCCTTGAACAGTGAAGTGGATGGACCTCTTGGTGATTGGCTTCTATTCCAAGCCCATTAGGATTCAGAAATGTAATAATGGGGTAAAAATAACAAACATATGTTATAACCTCTAAATAAATGTCAGAACACCATGGTTATGGGTCACTAGATGAGTGTGTCTTTATTTGAAAAAAAATGGATATTTACGGGAAAACAGAAGAATACAACTTTGGTTCAACCACAGTTAACTTAATCACCCCTTTTAATTTAATCAGCCATCTGCAGTACCTCTCTGGCTAATCTGGGGGTTTGGGAGTTGATGTCATGACAAGGCTAGCTGGTAATTGCATCACACACTTAAACACATTAAAAGTTCCCTTCTAAACTAGTTAACTCACTTAAACTATTTGAATTTCCTGTCTCATCAGGCAGGTTGTAACCAAGATGCACATTCCATTGATCAAAGCATGTGTCCCTGGTAATGGAATGGGACCAGGGGGGAGGAACATCAACTGGCCACAACAATACCAAGGAAGGTGTAAGCTGGGGGAATTCAGGGCATCCACGTGGGCCATCTGTAACAGAACTATGATGATGCCTGTATTTTTTGCCTGAACCGAACCAACTATACTGCTGGAGGGGTTAAACAGAACCGAATGGCTGGTGTTCATGTGACTATTGCATACAACTCATACACTTGGTCAGGAGTTGCCATCTGCCTCTTGATAGTATCTGCTAAAACACACAAGAGATAACAGAACAAAAGAGTTTTAGCAGACAAGAGGGCACCTTGAACAATGGGGGTAGGGGTTGACCAAAGGTAGTCACTGCCCCTACTGTGTATGTGAAATGTTTAAAAATGTTTTTTTTGTTTCAATTAAAGGAGAGTTCTACTTGACCCTTCAAAACGTAGCATCGTCTCGTTCTTTGGGGGGATTTATGGTACCGTTACTCTGCCACATTTTACAGCACTCCTGGATTATACAATGGGATATCGTGGAGGGGAATAAGCATTTCATTACTGCACAGCACCTTGCTTAAGAAAAGGACGTCTCCAACGGCTGGTACCCTCTCACTACCGGGGTAGCCGTTACATTGGTTGGCAGCGGTGGGATGGTCCTTTTTATCTCCAACGCAAGTGCTGAATGAAATCCCAGTACGCTCAACTGAAAAGACCCACACTAAAGGATCTCTTGGAAACCAGAGGAAGGAGTGCCAACAACCGACCACGGAGAGAGCTGATAGCTGACCTACTGGAGCTGGACGAGATGGATCGATCCATGGAGGTCGTGGACCAACCTACCCCTGTCAGCGAGGAGGAGAAAATTACAAACCTGGTTCAGCGGAGATTATCCATGTACCCAGCAACATCCGTGGAGCTAATAGATCAGCTGTTCCGGGAAGCGAGAACGGAGATACAAAATAGGAGGGGGCACGAACTTGAACTGGCAAGAGCTAGACAACACCTGGCACATACAGTTCATACTCCCCCACCCGCTGCTACAGTAAAGAAAATACCCTTCACTGCCTTCAAAGCGTTTGTGGAAAGTGAGGAAGAAATTGATGGATATTTGGCTGACTTCGAGAGGCAGTGCTCACTGCACCAAATACCACCAGACCAATGGGTCACTATTTTGGCTGGAAAGCTATCAGGAAAAGCAAATGAGGCTTTTCGGGCGCTTACTGAGGAAGATATTGCGCAGTATCGCCGGGTGAAGGCTGCACTGCTCACCAGATATGCCGTCACCCCGGAAACATATCGCCGTCGCTTCAGGGAGTCTAAGAAGAAGGCTGCAGACTCCCACATGGAATGGGCCAGCAAGATACAAAGGGTGGCATCACATTGGGTGCGAGGGTGCAATGCCAACACAGGAGAGGAAGTACTACAGCTATTCCTGATGGAACATTTCTTCCAAGATCTGGCAGCAGACATACAGGATTGGGTGAGAGATCGTCGCCCTGCTAACTTAATCGAGGCAGCGCGGCTAGCGGACGAATACGCAGAGTCCAGAAAGGTGAGCCAAGGGTGCACACGACCAACCTCTAGAGCAGAGCCACGCACCTCAATGCCCGCTGCACGCACAGAATTTCGGGCCCCAGTCCCCCCAGGACCGCCACGGCCTCAGGGGTCTAACCACCAACCCCGGGATTCTTACAAAAAGACGTGCCATCGCTGCGGCAACCCAGGGCATATTGCTCGTTATTGCCCCTTGGGATCAGCCAATCACAACTGGAGGCGCCCGACCAATAACCCAGAGATCCCTTTATCACGTACCTCTGCTGCTCACTGCCTGGAAACCGAAGGGAGCCCTGAGGAGTGTTTGGGCATCCTGTACGAGGCAAACCCCATACAAGCTGCATCCCCAGATAACAGCCAGCATCACCGCCAGGAGGTGCGTGTAAATGGACAGGTAGCACAAGGCCTAAGGGACACTGGCGCTACCATCACGTTGGTGCAGAAACATCTTGTGAAACCGGAGCATGTATCTACCCGTACTGTTGCTGTCCGTGTCGCAGGGGGGGCTGTTTTTCTCTTACCCACTGCCCGGGTACACTTGGATTGGGGAGTCGGGTCGGGAAAAAACACAGTCGGGATCATGGACAATTTACCTGCTGAAGTCGTGTTGGGCAACGACATTGGCCCTCTGGCTTCAGCTTATCTACCCACGACTGCTGCTGCTTGTCCCGTGACCACCCGCTCACAGACCCGTATCGAGAACGATCCTCCAGCAGAACGGGAGACCCGGGTAAGCCACAAACCGACACACAGCCCTAACACGGTAGACAGACCCATAGCTTGGGACACCCCAGAGGAGTTTGGGAGGGAAACTAGACAGGACCCCACCCTCCAAAGGTATCGGGAATTAGCCAACAGTGGGGGGGATGAGCGGGAGCAGTTTGTATGGGAGGGTGACAGATTATACAGGTTGACTCAAGGTAGGAGGAGAGGCTGTATCCCTTCGCAGAAGCGCCAACTAGTGGTACCCAGAAAATACCGGTTGGAACTTCTCCGAATAGGACATGACATTCCGGTGGCAGGGCACTTAGGAGGTAACCGCACCGCCTATAGGATCACACAGACCTTTTTCTGGCCTGGGATCTCGAAAGACGTGCGGCGGTACTGCAGTACCTGTGACATATGCCAAAGAGTAGGGAAGAGAGGGGACCACCCTAAAGCTCGGCTGTCACCCATGCCTGTGATCGAGGAACTGTTTAGCAGGGTGGCAGTCGACCTAGTGGGACCCCTACCTAACCCCAGTCCCTCGGGTAAGAAATATATTCTTACAGTAGTGGACTATGCTACCCGCTACCCAGAGGCTGTCGCCCTGACGAATATCCAGGCTGACACGATCGCCAGTGCCTTAGTCGGGATATTCACCAGAGTGGGATTCCCTCAGGAAATCCTATCTGACCGAGGGACCCTGTTCACCGCAGATCTAACCCAGCAGTTATGGAAGGTCTGTGGTGTAAAGACCCTGCTCAGCTCCCCGTACCACCCCCAGACTAACGGTCTCTGTGAACGCTTTAATGGTACCCTAAAACAATTGCTACGGACCTTTACAGCGGAATACAGAGACTGGGAGCGATTCTTGCCGCACCTCTTGTTCGCATATCGAGAGGTGCCCCAGGAATCCACAGGGTTCTCTCCCTTCGAGCTGCTCTATGGACGGCGAGTGCGAGGCCCCCTCGACCTCATCCGAGAGCACTGGGAGGGAGAGATAGAGCATGAAGGCGTTCCTATCGTACCTTATGTGCTGGAGATGCGGGACCGCATGGGGCACCTAGCCAGAATGGCCCGAGAACATCTCCAGGCAGCCCAGGGACGTCAGAAACACTGGTACGATCGGGGCGCCCGACTGCGAACGTTCCAAGTAGGGCAGAAAGTTCTGGTACTTAGACCTGTCAAGGGAAACAAGCTACAGACCTCCTGGCAAGGCCCTTACAAGGTAGTGGCCCAGGTATGTGACACCACCTATGTAATTGCCAGTAGCCAAGACGAAAGGGTCCAGAAGTCGTTCCATGTTAATTTGTTAAAGGAATACCAAGAAAGGCCCGACGATATAGCGGCCATATGTATCCCGGCCACTGAAGACCCTGACAGTCTTCCCATCCCAGATTTGTTAGCTGACACCGAGCCGAAAACTCTGCTTAACACAGTGCAGCTAGGGGAGCGGTTAAACCCCACAGAAAGGGAACAACTCAAAAAATTACTAGCTGAGAAAGGATTGACATTTTCTCAAGAGCCAGGTTACACACCCCTAGCGACACATTATGTGGAGACACCAGGACAGACCCCTCTCAGGCAGACCCCCTATAGAATCCCTGAAGCTGTAAAAGAGGAAATGAGAAAGGAGATTCAGGAGATGCTAAGACTAGGAGTCATAGAACCGTCCGACAGCCCCTGGGCCTCCCCAGTTGTCCTAGTCCCCAAAAAGGACGGAACAACCCGATTTTGTGTCGATTATCGACGCCTCAATGACAGGACCGTGACAGACGCCTACCCCATGCCTAGAGTAGATGAACTATTAGATCGTATTGCCAGGGGACGCTATCTGACCACCATCGATCTGTGCAAAGGGTACTGGCAGATTCCCTTGGCCAAGGAAGCTATCCCTAAGTCGGCGTTTGTCACCCCGTTTGGCTTGTACCAATTTAAGGTCATGCCATTCGGTATGAAAAACGCCCCAGCTACATTTCAGCGCTTAGTGGATCGCCTCCTTGATGGCTTCCAGGAATTCGCATGCGCATACCTGGATGACATTGCGGTCTATAGTGAGACTTGGGAAGAGCATTTAAGACATGTAGAGGCTGTGCTGGATCAGATTAGGGCCGCAGGCCTAACTCTGAAACCAGAGAAATGTAATTTCGGAATGGCCGAAGTACAGTACTTGGGGCACAGGGTAGGGTGTGGGAAACAGCGACCAGAACCTGCTAAAGTGGAAGCTGTAGCCAATTGGCCCACACCCCACACCAAGACCCAAGTACTGGCATTCTTAGGGACTGTAGGGTATTACAGAAAATTTGTCCCTGACTACAGCACCATCGCTAAACCCCTGACAGATTTGACAAAGAAAAATTTACCTAGGATAGTCCTGTGGTCTCCCGCCTGCGAAACAGCGTTCCAAACCCTGAAACAAGCTCTGATCAACGCACCAGTTTTGTCTGCCCCCGTCCATAACAAAAGATTTGTTGTCCATACAGATGCGTCCATGTACGGACTGGGGGCAGTGCTGAGTCAGGTCGGGGAAGATGGAGGGGAACACCCTGTCGCATACCTGAGTAGAAAACTATTACCCAGGGAAGTGAGCTACGCGGCAGTGGAAAAGGAATGCTTAGCCCTGGTTTGGGCCCTAAAGAAGCTCACCCCATACCTCTACGGGCAGGAATTCACGTTGATCACGGACCATAACCCCCTAGTATGGCTGAACCGAGTGGCTGGGGACAATGGACGATTACTAAGATGGAGCCTGGCACTACAACCGTACAACTTCTCCATCCAGTATCGCCCTGGCCGGTTCAATGGGAATGCAGATGGACTGTCCAGGCAAACAGAACTTTTACATTGACTAAAGACCGGACAGCCCCAAGTTGACCCGAAAAAGATCAATCCGGGTCTGCCGGAGTGTTCCACAAAAGGGGAGCAGTGTAACAGAACTATGATGATGCCTGTATTTTTTGCCTGAACCGAACCAACTATACTGCTGGAGGGGTTAAACAGAACCGAATGGCTGGTGTTCATGTGACTATTGCATACAACTCATACACTTGGTCAGGAGTTGCTATCTGCCTCTTGATAGTATCTGCTAAAACACACAAGAGATAACAGAACAAAAGAGTTTTAGCAGACAAGAGGGCACCTTGAACAATGGGGGTAGGGGTTGACCAAAGGTAGTCACTGCCCCTACTGTGTATGTGAAATGTTTAAAAATGTTTTTTTTGTTTCAATTAAAGGAGAGTTCTACTTGACCCTTCAAAACGTAGCATCGTCTCGTTCTTTGGGGGGATTTATGGTACCGTTACTCTGCCACATTTTACAGCACTCCTGGATTATACAATGGGATATCGTGGAGGGGAATAAGCATTTCATTACTGCACAGCACCTTGCTTAAGAAAAGGACGTCTCCAACGTCTGGTACCCTCTCACTACCGGGGTAGCCGTTACACCATCAAAAGGCCAATCCCAGAGAAGCCAACCTCCCATTGCAAAAGAAATGTGAAAATGAAGAAGCCAGAGCTTTCAGGGAGAGGTTTTTAGTGGCGATTGGCAGACTCCAAGCTAGGCATCACATTCACTCCTGCCATCAAATTGTCCAAGAGCATTAAGACTCCCATCAAGACAAGTCTTGACAGCGACAAACAATGTTCAAACAGTCCTGTGAGTCCTCCCAATGGGGCTGGGAATGATGTTGTAGTCTTGTGGTGAGACCCAGGCAGCATCTGCCCCATCACAACTGGTGGGAGTAGAAAAGATTCATCCAGTGCTCCAGGCACATTGCAATGCAACCACCTCCAAAACCAACCAAGTATACTGTCCTGCATAATCTTCTGTGGGACCAAACTATTCCCAGTTCTCTCCAAACCCTGGCCATTGAGGACCCTGGGAACCATTGAGGACCAGGGGACAGCAATTCCACCTAGAGTCCCAAGTATTAAAACCAGTGGACAAAGGAAGGCCAATGCAAGGCCTGCTGAGAGTCCTTCCTGGGCTAATCAAGGATTGTTCCCGGGGCTGGCATCCTAGTCATTAAGCCAGGGGAAGCTGAAGGGCTCCTCTGAGACATTTGGGAGGTTTCGGTTCTCCTTGTTTTCCTCTGGCCTTTAGATTCTTCCTCTAATTTGCTGTGCCCAGTGGGTTACAGTATCTCTCTAATTGTGATTAACTGCTCTGTCTCTTCCCCAGGGCAGACCATCTTTCCTCCTTGCTTTTGGCTACATGCTGGCACACTGCTGGCTGGATCTCCCTTTTGTTCAATCTTTTTATTAAAAACAAAGTTGTAAACAATACAGTAAGGGAGAACCTGTCAGCAAATACATAAAACAATTTGTAATAGCGTCACCCCTCCCTTATAGATGGCAGCATATTGTTGAAACACACTAGTAGACAGGAACATAATGTTAAGCTACCCACATATAAAGGCATGTAAACCTGAAAACCTTTTCTTGTCTTTTTCTCTTTTTTTTTTTTTATCTTGAAGCAATCTATCTTATAATTCAAAAGTTGATTTAAATAAAACAGGTAAAGCAACTAAAGGAATAAAAGAAAATAATAAAAAAAAAATAGAAAAGAAAATTAACTGGGAAAGGGAGAGGGGAAGGAAAAATCATCTGGCAAACTTACCCTTAAAGGTGTCCTGAGTGTTGCAGACATTTGTGACGTTCCGGGTCCTCCCGGCCTCCACAACCACCAGCGGCAGCCTAAATTACCCTTATAAGTGGTAAGCTATAGAGGAATGCTATGAGCGGACGTAAGCCAAGGGGTCCAAATTTTTAGGAACAGGGGATACGTGCCCTGTACAATGTCGGTAAATTTTTCATTAACCAGTATATGGCTAATTTTGTTGATAACCTCATCGAAAATGAATAAGGAAGTTTTTCAGCGTCTTGCTATGATGAGTTTCACTGCTAAGGCAAAGTTTTGCCAAACTTTGTTTTGATGTGCAGATATATTTTTTACAAGCAAGCCTAAAAGGCAAAATTCCATTGTGGGTCGTAGTGGAGTGTTAATAATTTGTGAGAACAGACTAACCGATTTCCCCTATAAGCCTTGTACTAGAGGACATGTCCACCAGATATTATGGAAATCCCCCTGCGAGTGGCACCCTCTAAAACAATTCTCACTTAAATGTGGGTTTATTTTATGGTATATAATAGATTCTGTGCAAAACCTTGATCAAAACCTCCAATAAGCTGTATGTAAAGAAGCCTCTTGATAGGTTAGAGCACATCTCCTTCCACGTGTTTAAATCTAGCTCTCTACCTAAGTCCCGTTCCCATTTTAACATAAGGTTGGGTTTCTGGCTGTTTTGTGTATCATTAAGTAGAGAGCATTAGGAGCCCAAAAATCCCTTCATAGAAGATAAGTTTTTACATATGGTCATTATCCAGGTATGCTTTGGTGGCTCTATGCTTTGGGTCATGCTGAGAAGCCAATGTTTGAATTTCCTATAATTCCACATTTCCTTATCTGGTGTTGATTTATAAGTTGTTCATGGGGAATCAATGTGTTGTTGGAAAACCAGGCTCCCACAATGCCCAGTGTGCTAGTAAGCCACCATTGCTTGGAATCAGAACTTAAGTCAGCTTCAAAACCGGGGAATGATCTTGGGAATGCTAGTGGGGAAAATGGCGGAACCAAATGTTTTACAGTTTTGACCCAGGCCCAAGCAGACAGGGTAGATTTAATCATACGGTTAGAGTGGCGTTGTTTGATACAAGGAGAGTTAGGATCCCATATCAGAGTATCCCAGGTGTGGGGTTTCATTTGCCAATTCTCAACAATGATCCAAAGTAGTTGGTGTTTGCTCGAATAGGCAACTGAAATAAACGCTAATTGGGCTGCTCTCAGGTGTAGTCGAAGATACGGACAGGAGAGACCCCCCTGAGTTTTGTGTCGATACATTATTTTCCTCGCTATCCGAGGAGGTCTATCCCGCCAGATAAACTTTAAAAATTTGTTTTGCAGTTTGTCTAGTTCTTTCATGTCCACTGTGATAGGAAGAGTTCTAAATAAGTACAATATTTTTGGTAAAATATTCATTCTTACCGTGGTTATGCGCCCAGTCTAGGAGATATGACATTTTTACCATTTCTGCATGTCTTTGGTAATTTTTTTAAATAGGGGGGGAAAGTTGGCCTGATAAAGGTCAGTCAGCCTTCCTGTGATTTTAACTCCTAAATATTTGATACCTTATCGCAGCCAAAGAAATTTATAAGTATTTTTAGGTCTTCTAATTCTGCTGGCGGTATGCCCACTCCAAGTGCTTCTTTCTTTTCCACATTCATTTATAGTTCCGATAGGAGCCCAAAGTCAGTTAGAGAAGAAATCAAAGCAGGCATGGAGGTTCTGGGATCAGTTAACATACAAAGAAGGTCATCTGCAAATAGTGAGCATTTAAGATGATGCAGCCACACGTTAAGACCTGAATTTCTAGTATTGCATCTAATAGTTTGAGCTAAGGGTTCAATGGCCAATGCAAACAGCAGAGGTGATAAGGGGCATCCCTATCGGGTTACTCTTTGTATACTAATATTGATATTGTGTGTAACACACACCTAGCGTCGGAAATAGGAAATAATTACCAGCTTTAATATAAGGCTGAAAGGCTATCTATATTCGTTCTTTTCCCCACTATTTTGGATGTACACTCTGAATAGTGGATGGATTTGCCGAATGAACACATGATGGCGCTGCTCTTCACTAAGCCCAGCTTTATCCAGAGACTTAGCAGAAGACCATATATGGTATTCTTGAGAACGCATGGGTGGGTGTGTGTAACTTTGAGAACCGGATCTGTCTAGTTTTACATGTGGATATAGGAGTCCTTTGTGTGGACAGCTTAACAGTGAGAGGACCTTGTGAAGGACATGTGACCTAATTGACCAATGAGAGCTAGGGAGGAGTATGGGGGTGGAATTGAAATGTACAGGATATAGGTAAGATACAGAGTTATGCTCTTCCGCTTTGGCTTCCTGGCTCTGTGCCATACACAACTCTCTGGAGCTCTCTTCACTAAACTGTGGAGGCCTGGAAAAGTATTATGCTACACACACACACACGGACATAATTGGTAGCTATTAGAATGCCTTTTTTGCTAAGTTAAGAGATGTTGTTTCCATAGTATTATCATATATTATTAATGTATTTGTATTAAGTAGTGTGTTCTAATAAATGCACATTTTGTAACCATAAATCTGTAACGCCTCTTGAATATATATTTATTAAGTGTTTTCCATAGAGAACAAGATCTCAGGATGAGATTAGAATAATTATTATAATCTTAATTAATATGATTATGAATAATAATATTTTAATTAATTAATTTAACCGTTTTTATAACAGTTAATGGCAAGTCTGCCTATTTTTCTTACCGTGTACATTCACTTGCATTTGGGGGGGATTTAATCCAAAATACTCTTTGATGTTACAAGTGAACTTAGCGGACGAAAAATTTAACCAGTCGTAATTGGTGATATTGTTGAGCATTTTCTACAAAGAAAGTCGTTGGCCACAACGTTTTTGGTTTTTGGGATCCCGGGGCAACAGAGTGAGACGCAATTGAAGTAAGACGGACGTCATTTCTGTGGATCCATTGTTATCCAGGCGGAGACATCAATTTGGGGTGCACACCTTCTTTGATTAGGGACCGTGCTGAAGACACATCAAAGTGTAAGTAATGGAGATAATTGCTAAATATGCTGAATGTAGCGATTTTGAACCAGTGATTGTTGAAAATGAAAGTATGCTTAGCAGAATACATGATTTATGGTTACAGTGTGAAAAGCAAAATAAGCAAATTCATAGGAAAAAATGGTCTTTAACCAAAGAGAGAAATAAGTTACAGAACTGTATGAAATTGTTAATGTGTATTAAGAACCAGATGAATATGGGTATAATGGGGAGTATTCCAGTTGCAGCAGTTACAGAAACTAGTCAAGAAACAGACTGTTGTCCAAAATGTGGCATAAGTGCAGATTATGTGGATACTTTAGAGGATAATTATCATGCAAGGGGGCAATTAGTAGCCTCACTCAGAGCATGTTTATCTGATCAACAACATCAGATTGCAGTAATTAATATTAATGAGCCAGTTTGTACATCAGAGGAAGAGGGTGGATTACATCTTGTAGAAGAAGAGCAGCAAGTAAGAGAAATAAATTATGTAAGGGATAGTTCTGATGTTAGTAGGACTATACCAGACTTAACCCCTCACATAGTAAGATCTCACCCACTAAGTTTAAGTCAAATACCAGATGCTTCACATTCAACACCATGTGAGGGAAATAGAAAGAGGAATTCTGTAACATCACAGACATCTGCAATAATCAGGCAACAAGACCGAGATAAAATGGTGAAACAGTTAATAAAGTTTAAACCCCTATTCCCACATTATGATGCAAAGATAGATGTATTGTCCAATATGTCTAATTTTGAGTCATCTGTGAAACAATACATGCTTTCTCCTAAAGAGGCATGTGTTATGTTAAAATTATGGCTTCCAGGAGGTCTAGCATCTAGATTAGGGGCCCCAGTTAGTGGTCCAAATGATAGCAATAGAGACTGGTTTAAAGAACACAAATGGGGTACAGAAGGGGACAGGCTGAGACTTTATATAGGTTAGTCACAGGAAACAGAGACTTAGATAGCCTTTCCCTTGCTGAGATGAGAGTAACTGTACAGGATGACCCATGGCTGTTTGCTTCTAAATTTGAGCAAGTGTACAGACTCACACATAGAGTGTCCCCAGATCAGACCCCATCAGATATGTTACAGTATCTAGTAAGAAAATTTACTTATTTGGACCCTAGCATACAAATGATGGCAGAAGAGAAAGACACCATGGAGGCTGTGTTGTGTATTATTGGTAAAGCACGGCAAAACATTTTAAGGAAAGGAGTCACATGGTCACACAAAATTGCAGTTGTGACTACTAATAAAGGAAAACATAATCCCTTGGAAATTTCCTTCAGAGGGATTTGTAATTATTGTAATAAGTCTGGACATAGATTCAGAGATTGCAGGCGATGGATGAGGGAGCAGAAGCAAGGTGAGGGATGGCAGGCACACCAACATACATTAGGGTCTCCAAAAGATAGGATTGATAAGAAGGGTGCTTTCAGACAGACTGAGCCTAAACCTCCTGATAAATCAGGACAGGAATTTGCTCCAAAGACCGGGACTGTTAATAATTTGTATGGGCCAGCACAGGAAGCTTTAAAAATGATGATGGCAGGGATGGAGAGGAATCAGGAGAGGCAGTATGAGAATAATTCCTCTCTGATATCCTTATCTGACTGACTAACACCATCCCTGGGCGACATGATTCCTAATTGCAGTACATTTAGGGATCATTCTGGACTTCCCTGTGTTAATGGGATGATTTCATGACACAAGCTCTCTTATTGACACAGGTGCTTCACTGACTTTAACAGATTTGCTACTAATCCCCCATATGGGGCAAAACAAACATTTTTTTATGGTACTTGGGGATTCCAGTCCCAGGTTGTTCCCAACCCAACAGTAATTTACATTAGGACATGAGTGGACAAAGGAAATTACAATTTGGCAGAGTAGGAATGCAGAAAGTATTTTATTGGGTGATGATGTTATCAGTGCAGAAGGGATGATAGTTGATCTGTGTAATAATGTACTGTGGAGGGATACTAGAGGAAGGAAGCATGTTATGTTAGATGAGTCTTCCCTGAGTCCAGTGGCATCCATTGTATCAGTTCCTTCAGAAAGGGTGTGGCCAGACACTGGTAGCCACTCTGATCTGAGGAAGTTGGTTATGGATTTCCCTGACATGTGGGCTCAACATAAAAATGATTGTGGGATATTGAGAGATGTAGAGATTAAGATTACAGGTCCTGACCCTCCTCCACATAAGATTACAGGTCCTGACCCTCCTCCACAAAAACAGTACCGCTTCCCAACAGAGGCTATAGAGCCAGTTACGGAAATTATTGATCAGCTTGAACAGCAGGGTGTGATTAGGAAATGTTCTTCTTCCAATAATTCACCTTTGTGGCCAGTAAAGAAGAGTAATGGAAGCTGGAGATTAACTGCAGATTTTAGGATGATCAACAAATCTACTCCTCCAGTAATAAATTTAGTTGCTTCCACTCCTGAAGTTATATCTAAGCTGAGCGCCACCTGCTTATGGTATTCAGTGCTAGATGTAGCCAATGGAATCTGGGCTATTAAACTTGCTCCAGAATGTCAATATAAGTTTGCTTTCAGGTTTAGGAATATTCAGTATACATTCAATTCTCTCCCACTACTTACGTTCATTGGGCCCTAGCAAAGGTTTTAGAAATGTTCTCTGCCCCGGACAGCATCATACAATATGTGGATGATATCTTGTTACAGACAGAGACAGTTGAGGAACACATTGAATTGCTAAGAGAATTGTTTGGTTTAATTTCCAAATAAGGCCTGAAGTTAAATACTGCAAAGGTTCAGTTGATGAAAGAGAAGGTAACATTTTTGGGGGTGTCAGTCCAAAGGGGAACAAGATGTCCTACTAAGGATAGAGTGGTAGCAATACTACAGGTACCCAGACCTTTCAATAGACAGTCATTAAGAAAATGTTTGGGATTGGTGAATTTTTCACAAGACTTCATTGAAGGTTTTGCTGAAAAAGCAAAGCCTCTCTATGATCTCTTGAAAGGAGAAGAGACAGGACTGATTACAAGGGGTAGTGAACATGAGGATTCATTCAGGGTGTTAAAGGAGGATTTAGCATCAGCTCCAGCTCTTGCCACTGTCGATAGTGAGGCTCCATTTGCCCTACAAACATGTACTACTGACACTTCAATTTCTTCAGTTCTGCTGCAGGAGAAGGCTGGGAAATGGAGGCCTGTAGGCTATTTTTCCAGACTCCTTACTCCAGTAGAGAGAGGATATGATTCGTGCATCAAAGCTTTGTTAGGGGTACATTGGGCAGTTCAAGCTACAGAGCATATAGTGAGATTTAGGAAGCTGATTCTCCAAACACCTCATACACCACTAAAGTTGTTGTTTGAGAAAACCTTAAGTGGAGTCTCAACTCAGCGCCTTACCAGGTGGCTGACAGATTTACAACACCGTGACATTACTGTACAGCATAATGCAAAATACATCTTGCCACAGTTAATGTACATACAGGGAGAACCACATGATTGTGTAGAGACCCACATTCACAGAGAGTCACCACCTAAATTATTTAGGTACAAAACCATCTCCCAAGATCTACAGATCTATGTGGATGGATCAAGATTTTGGCAGGATGGCAGATTCCATACTGGATTTGCAATATGGGTCCCTTCTATGCAATTGGAAGTCAAGATTATGTTGCCACGTTCCTTTTCAGCACAGAGAGCAGAACTAGAAGCCATTTCTATGGCATGTCACAGGTTTGACACACAACCTATTAGTATTTACAGTGACAGTGCCTATGTTACTAGGTCACTGACAGAGTACCTACCAATATGGGATCTAAGGGGAATGGTGGATTCAGCAGGAAAACCTTTGTCACATGCAATGGCTTTGAGGAAGTTAGTTGACTGGGGAACACAACACCCACTACAGGCAGCTATACTTAAGGTTAAGGCACACACAAATTCCACTGATGAACATTCACGTGGAAATGCACATGTGGATATGTTGGCTAAGCAGGCAACCTTAGAGGGGGAACCATGGCAACCAGGAGAGGCAGATACAGAAGCAGGGGATGCATGGAGACAACACCATGTATTTAAGGAAGTGAAACATATAGCAAAAGTTACAAAAGAGACATCAGAGGTACCAGACCGACAGAGAGAAGGCTAAAGATACTAACCTTTCTCTTTTGTTATAGAACCAGCAAAGTCTCCCTAGTGGGTACTCTATTCAGGATGGGTTAATTTGCTATAGTAGTCCTACAGAGCCACAGGCCAAACTTCTTTTTGTAGTCCCAAAGCATTTACAGAGACAAATTACACAGCAAACTCACTCTCTTTTGGGACACATTGGTCACAGTGCCTTAGAATACCATCTTAGGCAGAAATATTTTTGGCCAGAGTTAGCAACATCAGCTCAACAGTGTATTCAAGAATGCCTTATCTGTGCGCAGATAAATCCATGCCCTAAAGGACAAAGACCAGTTCTCCAGAGGGTACCAGTAGCTGATGGTCCCTGGAAATCTATTCAGATTGATTTTATAGGCCCACTTCCACTATGAAAGGGGGGTCTTAGATATGCCTTAGTCATTGTGGATATTTTTTCTAAATGGGTTGAAGCTATTCCTCTTAGGCGTGACACTGCACAAGCTACTGCAAAAGCATTATGGGAACATGTGTTTTCAAGGTGGGGTTTTCCTGAACTCATTGAGTCAGACAGAGGTACACATTTTACTGGACAGATAATGCAAAGCCTCTGTGCCCTACTGGGAATACAGCAGAGATTCCATGTTCCGTATCACCCACAATCCTCGGGAATCGAACCATTAAGTCTAGGTTAGCCAAAATGCTTACACAATATGGTAATTCTTGGGTTACACACTTACCAGCAGTTCTAATGGCTATTAGAGCTACACCTGCCACTGCTACTAAATGTTTTCCCTATGAGCTCATGACAGGGAGACAGATAGCTCTAGGCCACCCAGGTGATCCTCAATTGTCCACTCCCCTGAGAGACGCCGTGTCAAGAGACCAATATCTCTCCCAAATTCAGGAGCAGTTAAGATTACTGCTACATTTTGCTGCCTCTAATATGGCCCCAACTGATTGTAAAGTGTCATCTAAAATTCAAACTTTGTTTGAAAAGGGGGGAATGATCATGATTAAAAATTTCAATAAAAATTCTCCATGGGATGCAAATTAGGAGGGTCCCTATGTCATTCTAGATACACTAGGTACTACAGTGCTTAAGGTAATGAGATCAAACCCTAGAAAAAACAGAAGGCAGCCTTGTCACAAATGGGTCCATGTGGACCAATGTAAATTGTATAAAGGGACAGAAGTCCCAGATGTAGATATTTCTGCTAAGAACTGATACTTGTTTGATCTTTTCAGATTTGGCAAGGAGAAATCAACAAGGAAGATGGAAATGCATTTGTTTTTGGGGATTGTATGGACAATGATATTTACATGTACTAATCAGGAAATCGATGGACCACAAACAAACTCTTCCACAAGACAAAGAAGATCAAGTCATATACAGATGATCAAGGCATGGACAAAGATATGGAGCAATGACAATTTGGAAGAACCATGTTTTGATTAACTGACTTTAAGTGGGGGTGTGACTGTGGACATTGTTGGGACAAAAAGCCATAATAATATGAATGGGTTTTGGAGAGACAATCTAGGCAATAAAAGGAACTGGGAATGTGAATGGACAAACTGGGGAAAATGGACAATAGGTCTGATTGGTGAAGGTATTAGGTTTTCCCTTAATTTTCAAAATTCTGTTATGTCCATGAATCAGCAAGGGTATAGCATAACAAAAGTGATAACTGAGAACATGACCAAAGAAGGGGTAAAATTGGAGGTAGTGGGATCCAACCGGGGTGGACAAGTGAAGGTAACATTAACAATAGATGAGGGGAGGGAACCTACAACAAGAGCCCCTCCTCTGACCCATTCTACCACACTTGCTCCACCAAGGGTGGATAACTATGCTGACAATCTCATGTGTGGTTTGTTAAATTCCACACACAACAAACCATAAACACACTTGTAGAGGGACTGACAAAGGTAGTTATAGATATACAGGGACCTGCTGTACAGCATATTCAGGAGATATTGGTAGGGGTAATAAGGAGGTTAAGGGAAGTGTCTTGGGATTTTGTATGTCTTTCCATGCAAACCGAGCTATCAACTGATTTTAAGATCCTGGCGCAAGCTATGGATAATAACCATACCCCTTTGGGAGGTTGGCAGCAAGCTGAAATTAACAGGTTTGCTTCTGACCACAAAGAGTTATGGGTGAACAGTTAGCTCGGTTGCAAGGGAAATATATGTAGAGCTAATTCATTAGTACCAACCAGGGGAACATACCAAAACATCTACATATGACATAATTGGGAACTCCAGTAACAGAATCACATGTTTTACATCATGAGTTAGAGTTTCCCAACTTCATAGTAAATGGTGCCACCATAGAACAAGTAGATGTGGAAGGTTGCATGAGATTCCCCACCAAAATCTTATGTCTACCCAATCAGGTTAGAACAGTATTTGATTCATGCTGGCATAACCACTCATACTGCCAAGGGTTTGTAGAAAAGGTTAAACCCCAAGATATGATATTCCCCTTAGGACAGGGAAAGGTGTGTTTTGTTTCGTTGAAACTAAGGGATGAGATAAACATATGGTTTAAACATTGTATATCTAGGGAACAAATTACTCAGGGAATTTACTGTGTCATAGACTATCTAGTTAGAATAAGTTCCCAGCAGTTTAATCTCACAGTGCCACACATAATAACCTACAATAAAACCCTGGGGGCTCCTCTGATTGTACCAATTGTATCAGACCACACACCTTGGCACAAATGGGTAATGCAACTTAAAGATGATCATATACTGCTCAAACACCTACAAAATTTTGGAGAAAGGGTACACATAAATTTTCACCATCAACAGCAAGAACTCCAAAGGATTGAACATAGATTTTCTGATCTGTCAAGTGCATCCTGGTGGCAGAAATTAGTTAATTCCTTTTCAAAACACTCGTCATGGGGTTCTGCTTTTGGAAACCTTCTACTACATCCATTCATAATAATTTTTATTATGTCTATATTATGTATTATTGTTCAGATATACATGTGTTGCTATCTAAAATCCATGATAGCACGTATATATCATTTGTACTATGTTATACGTATTGAAACAGCTCTAGTAAAATAGCAGAAACACACACACACATAGCGGGGTATTGCAAACTTTTCAAATGAATCATATACTCACTCTTATACTCTTCTTAAGCTTCTATTGGAATGAAAAGGTTCATGTATCTTTCATTGCAAAAGGGGGGATGTAACACACACCTAACGTCTGAAATAATTACCAGCTTTAATATAAGGCTGAAAGGCTATCTATATTCGTTCTTTTCCCCACAACGTTGGATGTACACTCTGAATAGTGGATGGATTTTCCGAATGAACACATGATGGTGCTGGTCTTCACTAAGCCCAGCTTTATCCAGAGAATTATCAGAAGACCATATATGGTATTCTTGAGAACGCATGGGTGGGTGTGTGTAACTTTGAGAACCGGATCTGTCTAGTTTTACATGTGGATATAGGAGTCCTTTGTGTGGACAGCTAACCAGTGAGAGGACCTTGTGAAGGACATGTGACCTAATTGATCAATGAGAGCTAGGGAGGAGTATGGGAGTGGAATTGAAATGTACAGGATATAGGTAAGATACAGAGTTATGCTCTTCCGCTTTGGCTTCCTGGCTCTGTGCCATACACAACTCTCTGGAGCTCTCTTCACTAAACTGTGGAGGCCTGGTAAAGTATTATGCTACACACACATATGGACATAATTGGTAGCGATTAGAATGCCTTTTTGCTAAGTTAAGAGATGTTGTTTCCATAGTATTATCATATATTATTAATGTATTTGTATTAAGTAGTGTGTTCTAATAAATGCACATTTTGTAACCATAAATCTGTAACGCCTCTTGAATATATATTTATTAAGATCTCAAGATCTCTAATGTTATCCCTCATTTGCCTTTGAAGGACAAAGCCTGTTTGGTCTTTAGTAAAAAACAGAGATTCTGTCTGCCATGATCTTGGCCAATAATTTGATATCTCCATTCATAAGGGATATCGGGCGATAATTTCTGGCCTCCAGAGGATCTCTCCCTTCTTTAGGAAAGACCACTAAATCTGCCTTATTAAATTCTGGAGGCATTTAATCTCCGTTTAAAATGGAATTGAAAAAGGTTACACAAATCAGGCGAAGGTTAGCAAAAGTCTTATAATAGGAGTTGGTGAAACCATCCAGACCTGGGGCCTTACCAGGCTTTAGGCTCTTAATCGCTTTATGAATCTCCTCAATTGTCATGTTAGAATTTAGCGTTGTCATATTTTGGACTGTAGCTTTAGGGAGATCACAAGCATCCAAATAGGACTGAATAAGCCCTATACTGGTATGAGTCTTGGCTGAGTATATTGTCTGGTCAAAGTCTGCAAAGGTCCGTTTGATCTCACCCTGGCTCACTGTAACCACTCCTTTTTTAGTCTTTATTCTTAAAATTCTAGACTGAGAAATTCTAGAGTTAAGCATTTTAGCCAGAAAGGTATCCGGCTTATTAGCCTTTGTATAAAACAGGTGGTTAGTGCGTTTAAGGGCTTTTTCAGTTTTGTTAGATAAAATGTTGTCTAGTTCAATTCTACATTTGTCATTTCTGTAGAGTTGTTGGTCTCAAAATACAAGTGCAAATTCGCCTTAATTTGTTCTAAAAGTGTTGGGTTAGTTAGTAGTAGGTCATTTAGTCTCCATGCATATGATTTTTTCGTACTTAAACCTAAATCTAAGTCTAGTCTTACAGATGCATGGTCGGACCATGCGCAGGCATGTATTGTGGCCCTTCTAGATTTGTCAAAAAGAACAGAGCTTATCAATATAGAGTCAATACGTGAGTAGGACCCATGAGTGTGCGAGTAGTAGGTATACTCTTTCCTACTTGGATAATCTTGGCTTGATTGATGCATGGAGAGGACACCATCCAACGCCTTCCTAATTTGTCTCAATTTGTTTGAAAAATGGTCAGTGGTTTGGGCACTAGAACAATCTAGTTGTGAGTCAAAAGTTAAGTTAAAATCCCCCCCTATTATAATAGAACCACCTGGTTGAGATTCAAGTAGCCTTAGAATTTTCAGTAGTGTTTTGTGTGGAGAGGTGGTAGGCGCATAAATGGCAGCCAGAGTCAGTCTAGTGTCCAAGACGGAGCCGTGGAGAAGAACATAATGGCCTTCTTTATCAACTATCTTAGATTCTAGTTGGAACGGGAAATTGTGGTGTATTAGAATAGACGTGCCTGCTTTTTTGGTGAGTTGGGTGGACGAAAAGTAAGTAGGGTAATCCTTATTCAGGTACGTAGGAATATAACTACGGGCAAAGTTTGTTTCTTGTAGAAACAATACAGAGGGCTTAGTGTTCTTGTAATATATAAAAGCTTTCCTTATTTTAAATTGGGATTTAAAACCCTTAACGTTATGTATCATAAACGTGAACAGTGTCAGACATAGTAGTAGTGTCTAGTTAAGCTTACAATGTCATGCCATCCTACCTTATTCGGTCGGAGAATTGGTGGTACCAAGAGGCCGAAAGGATGCTGAAGCCACAACTGCAAATCCGTTATATCCCTTCCATGAGTACTTGCAGGGGATGTTTGCCAGAGGGAGGGGAAAGGAAAGAAAAAGAACAGGTTAAAAGAACTATAATATGCAATAAACATAACTATTTCTAATAAACGAAACCCCCTACGCCAGTCGTACATTCTGGCACCCTTGGGGAGGAGAAATGGAAAGTCCACTTATCCTTAAATCACTTTTTAGGAGTGGCTACTAGAAATCCACCCGAGGAGAGGTGGGGGAGTATATCACATATAAGGGTAAACATCCCTGAGTTTTGTAAAAAATAAACATTGCTTTCTTCTTTTATTTATTTTTTGTTAAATATCATAGACATCATTGATGGTAAGAACCATTTAGCCAATACTCAGCTGCCAGTCTTACTATCATGATAATTAGGAAATAAAAGTTCTGAGAGTCTCTGTTTTGGATCCGGTAATCACAGATCGCATCTACGTGATGGTGCAATTTCAGACAGGACATTTCCAATTGTCATTCAAGTTCAAGTCAAAGTCTACTCATATAGAGTATTGTTGAGTTTGAGTCTCTGAGGTCTGTAGAAGGGAGAGTTTCATCTTCGTAGATGGGGGATGGCCACCAGTAACGATGTAAGACATTTTCTGTCTAGTACTATAGGAAACATCTGCCCATTGTTTGGACGGATTGGGTAAGTTTTTTCGTTCCTTATTCCTTCCCTCTTCTTCATCAGCATTCAAATTGAGTAATTTGAGGGTGGAACAGCAATTTTCCAGAGAGTGTGCTGAGTAGGATTTGCCTGCATATTGGAATATAATGGCAACAGAACGGAAAGCCCCATAGGTATGATATCTTGTGCTTAATCAAGACCCCCAGGGCAGGTTTCATCTCCCTCCATCTGGCCAGGGTGGTGGGGGAGAGATCCGCAAAGATGAGGAGTATTGAGTTGTCAGTGCCTTTGATTTCTTGCAACTACCTGGTGGCTGCCAATACTAAATCCCTGGCTTGTTGTCGGAGAAACCTCATAATAACGTCCTTGGGGATCTCAGGGTTCCTTGTGGCCCCCAGTGCCCTATGGGCCCTCTTAATTTCCAGCAGTGGCCCGGGAGCGTCAGGTAGTAGCATATCTAGCATCTCTTTAAGGTACTGCGGGAGATTCTGAATTTCTCTTGGTATCCCCCTTATCCTCAGATTATTCCTCCGCTACCTGTTTTCTAGAGCCTCATGTTTCTCTTCAACAGCCATGATTCGGGTGGAGTTTTGACTAACCTCCATCCTGTCCCACCCTTGGGCCTTCACATGATGGCTTCCACAGTCTTTGCCATATAAGACTGGAACATTCCTTCAATTTGTGCCATAGAGCTTTTGGACAGATCCGAGCCAACTTCTTGAGTGGCTCCTGGAGGCTTACAGTAATCTGTAATCTTTTTAGTTGGTGCTTTTTTGTGTTTCCCCATTGTAGACTGCTGTTATAGAGGTATGATAGAAACGTAAAGTTGAGACTGCAGATATGGTTTTATGATGGGGCCTGCCCTTCTACTTGGTTAGTAAATAGACTTAGTCTTTGTTGTTAACTTTGTTTGCAATGTTGTTGTTTTAGTGATCCATGTGGGATGTTGTCTCTTTACAGCCCTCACTAGACCATAACAAGTATATTGGCGGATGCAGCCATCAGGTCAGTTGTGTTTCTGGAAAGTGTAGCTGATTTTTCCTTGCTGATTTGTCTGTAGCTGTAAGATTGGCTCTATTAAGTCAAAGACAGAATTTGAGCCACCCCTCAGTGCTTTCTATAGGCTACATTAGTTTGTGAGTCCAGAAGATGGTCGCGTAGTCCAGCCTTGTTCTTGTAAGGTTGATTTCACAGACTTTAAACTTGTCTAAAAGATGGCAGTGTAGTATTGCCTTGATTTTGAAAGCGTGATTTCACAGATTTTACACCTGGATCTCCCTTCTGATTGCAGGGTTGTCAGCTTTTCCTCCCTGATCACGGTTGGCAGAAGGTTCTCCATCTGGTACATCAATTAGCCTTCTTACAACAGTCTCCTCTGACTCTTATTTGCAGGGCAGGTGGCCTTGCTTCCCTTGTTTGTCACCTTTTGGTGGCAGCATCAGCTCTCTGAAGGTGCTGTGGAGTTCACTGTCTGGTCTCCTTACTTCAGGCACTATCAATTGCTCATTCCCTTTTTCTGGATCACAGTCATAAGGCTGGTGGGAGGACTGCTCTGTCGCTGTTTCCCTCCAGGACCTCCTCAAGGGTATAGCAGTCTAAGGTAGCATTTCTTCTCCCGCGCCTCTCATACAGATGACCATACTCAGCCCTCTGCAGTATCTTTCTGGCTAATCTGAGCAATGTGGGATTTAATCTTACTTGAGTAACTGTGGGAGTTAATCTTACTTGAATAACTGGTTGTTTTTGTATGTCCATCTTTACTTGAGTTTTGTAAAACAAGAATAGTAGATTGATTTACCATCTAATCTATAATACATCAGAAGCCTATTAATAGTTGGACATACAGTGGGGGAAAAAGTATTTGATTCCCTGCTGATTTTGAACGTGTGTCCACTGACAAATGAATGATCAGTCTATAATTTTAATGGTAGGTGTATTTCAAAAGTAAGAGACAGAATAACAAAAAAACCCAAGAAAAATGCATGCCAAAAAAGTTATAAATTAATTTGCAGGTCAATGAGGGAAATAAGTATTTGACCCCTTCAACTTAGTACTTGGTGGCAAAACCCTTGTTGGCAATCACAGAGGTCAGATGTTTCTTGTAGTTAGCCACCAGGTTTGCACACATCTCTGGAGGGATTTTGTCCCACTCCTCTTTGTATATCCTCTCCAAGTTATTAAGGTTTCAATGCTGATATTTGGCAACTCAAACCTTCAGCTCCCTCCACAGATTTTCTATGGGATTAAAGTCTGGAGACTGGCTAGGCCACTCTAGGAACTTACTATGCTTCTTCTTGAGCCACTCCTTTGTTGCCTTGGCTGTGTGTTTTGGGTCATTGTCAGGCTGGAATACCCATCCACGACCCTGGCTGAGGGAAGGAGGTTCTCCCCAAGATCTGTTCCTGTCCCCTTAGCAGAACCCCCCCCCCAAAGCATAATATTTTCACCTCCATGTTTGACGGTGGGGATGGTGTACTTGGGGTTATAGGCAGCAAAACAACTTGCCTCCAAACACGGCGAGTTGAGTTGATGCCAAAGAGCTAAATTTTGGTGTCATCCAACACGACCACTACACTTTTACCAAGTTCTCCTCTGAATCATTCAGTTCATGGCAACCTTCAGATGGGCCTGTATATGTGCTTTCTTGAGCAGGGGGACCTTGGGGGCACTGCAGGATTTCAGTCCTTCACAGCATAGTGTGTTACCTTTTGTTTTCTTGGTGACTATGGTCCCAGCTGCCTTGAGATAATTAACAAGATCCTCCCCTGTAGTTCAGGGCTGGTTCCTCACCATTCTCATGATCATTGAAACTACACGACGTGAGATATTGCATGGAGCATCAGACTCAGGGAGACTGGCAGTTATTTTGTGTTTCTTCCATTTGCGAATAATCGCACCAACTGTTGTCACCTTCTCACCATGGCGATGGTCTTGTAGCCCATTCCAGACTTGTGTAGGTCTACAATCTTGTCCCTGACATCCTTGGACAGCTCTTTGTTCTTGGCCATGGTGGAGAGTTTGCAATCTGTTTGATTGATTGCTTTTGTGGACAGGTGTCATTTATCCAGGTAACAAGCTGAGATTAGGAGCACTCCCTTTAAGAGAGTGCTCCTAATCTCAGCTCGTTGCCTGTATAAAAGACAGCTGTGAGACAGAAATCTTGCTGATTGATAGGGGACCAAATACTTATTTCTCTCACTGACTTGCAAATCAATTTATAACTTTATTGACATGTGTTTTTCTTGTTCTTTTTTTGTTATTCTGTCTCCCACAGTTAAAAAACACCTGCCATTACAATAATAGACTGATCATTTCTTTGTCAGTAGACAAACGTTCAAAATCAGCAGTGGATTAAATACTTTTTTTCCCCCACTGTATCATTCCTCAACACAGAATATTTCAACATATGGTAACTTCCGCAGGGCATCAAATAAGTCTCTAGGGAATACTCAAAAATGTCCTTCATTCAAAATAAAATAAGAAACCTATCTAACCCCTAACACTGTAGACAAACACAGCATAACACTTACATATCAGTCATATCTGGTCAATACACAAAAATAATTTCTCGTCTATAGAAGGGATTCTCCAAGAATTGAATTCCTAAAATGGAATTGATACTAATAGTGCACAGTACCTACATATTTTGTTCATTTGGACAGGTCATAAGAATGGATATTACATTGGAGAAAGTAATCCCATTCACCTACACACAATACGTTTCATAAAAAAATAAAATAGTATGACACATCTCTGAAATGATCTGTGTGGGGGAAATGAGGGGAGGCAGAAAAATGAATGAATATGTACATTTAGTAAGGTTTACATTTTAATGTTCCAATAACAATCAAATCTCTATCTTGAATGTGCATTGGATAGGATGTCCTATAAGTAGACATGGACATCAGAGATGCATAAAGTTGAATTCTTTTAATAATACATAAAAACAATTGTAAATGATCCATGAGCATTCACACAATTCATGTGTATTTACTTCTACTTCATGATTTTATGTAAAGTGTCTTTGGAAGGAAATCACATGATATTTGCTAAGAAACAAGACATGGTACATCAAGCATATATTATGACATTGTTTGCCTGACAATTATAATAGGCTATTACATGAGTTAGGGCATATGTAGTTGAAAGATTTATCCTACCCCCTCTCCTGTGCCCCCACAAGCTCACCTGGAAGGCAGTTTGGCAGGGGCTGCAGAGGGACCTGGATGCATGCAGGCAGCCTTTGGCTCTCATTGCAAGCCTCTGCCCCCTCTACTTTACGGGCCTCGCAATGAGCACCAAAGGCTTTGTCACTCATTGCAGGCCTTGACCGACCTGCAACTTTTGGGCCCCTTCAGCGCTCATTGCTAGCTTCTCCCCCCTCTACTTACCGGGCCTTGCAATGCTTTGCCTCTCATTGCAAGTGACGGCCAACTTGCAACTTTTGGGCCTCACAATGAGCGCCTTCGGCACTCATTGCGAGCCTCTCCCCACTTTCTCGTGTCTCCTTCCTCCCTCTCCCTCCCCTGTGTCTGTTTCCCCCTCTCTCCCTCCCATGTCTCTTTGCCCCCTCTCCCTCCCCTAGTTTTTTTCCCCTTATCTCCCTCCTCTGTGTCTCTTCTCCCCCACTCCCTCCCCTGTTTCTCTTTCCACCCTCTCCCCCCTCTCCCTCCCTTGTGTCTTTCTCCACCCTCTCCCTCGTCTGTGCTCCTGTTTGCATTTACTGGTGTGAAACCATTTGCAGGCTTGGGAAATTAATTATTTTACCCAAGCCCAAAATGTGTTTCCAATTTACGGGCTTGAAAAAAAATTATGGCTGCCATTTTTCTCCTTGCTTAGCCTTTCTGAGACCCCCCCAAAACGCCAATTACATAGCAAATTAGCTTGCAACCTCACTTACAGGCTCCCTACCTCTCCCCCTGGGCTGTGTGTGAGGTTGTAAGGTCATTTCTAATTAATTGGCGTCTTTTGGCGGTCTCCAAATGGCTTCTGAGTTCCGGGTTTGAAAAATATGGCGGCCATTAAAGCCGTAATTTTTTTGACGTCTGTAACTCGTAAGCCGTTCGGCCCTCACTGCAGCCCCTTCAAGCACAGACGCCTCGCTAAGAGTGCCTTTCCAGCCCGTTAAGCCACGTACGGGCCTCGTGATGAGCAACTTCGGCGCTCATTGCGAGTACCACAATGTGCGCCTTTGGTGCTCATTGCAGCTCCGTCAAGCCAGTCAGGTACGGGCCTCGCAATGACCAACTTCAGCGCTCATCGCGAGCCCTGGTCGTCTGACAAACAAGAATTAGAAACTCAAATGTAAGTTTCCTGCAATAATATCTTCAAATAAATTTAAATAACATTAAAGTACTTGTCACTATAGCATTACATTATGTCATATTTGGGACTTTTAATTAATCCCTTTAAATGACTCATACGCTATCAGTTAGACATTGAACAAAACAGACAGAAATATCAAATAACCCTGAAAAATAACAATAAATGAATGGAAGCATAACTCTGTGTAGTTACAGAGCTAATACATTCAACCATGCCATGACCTACAGGTCGTAGACGCAAGCACGTAAACCCTTTCCGCGCATGCAAGCTGTTATGGGGCTGGCCGAGATGTAATTGCCCGTTACGATTCATTTGTGGTATAACGTAATGCGACACAGGCCTCTCACTCAACAGAAAGTGGTCTAGCCGCAAATGATTGACAGAGGGAGATTATACATTTGCATTCCACCCGCCCATGCGTTGACTGTGTTGTATTTTCTGACGAAGTAGCATGCAGGTCTCGGAGTTGGAGGTTTTGAGAGAAAGAGAGATCAGGAGTATTTTGAGAGCAGTAATTTGCGGTTTTGTTACTTACAATTCCCTTCAAACTGGAAATGTAAGCAATCTTACTATTAACTTGAATGGGACATACATCCCTGCAACCTCGTTGGGTCTGGTAATGCCACAGCATGTGGATGGTCTATTACATATAAACACAATTAAAAAAAATATATATTTAAAATATTTATAATCCTAGAATTTTTACTTTTCTACTGGAAAAGCACAGAACTTGACTGCTTCATCCAATGTTTTGGTTAAATAAGAACTTGTGTCATTTCAGAGAATTTCTAATAACAGGCATTAGTGAACATATCTGGTAATGGACTTTTCCTTTGTTTTAATAAACTGATTTCATTTTTAGATGAAAATTTCAATTTTTTGAGTAGTCTTATATAATACAACTAGCGTACTGCCCGTCAAAAAATGACGGCAATGAGATGTGTATGTTTTGAAAGTTGTTTAGTTATTAATATACATATGGAATTGTAAGGTAGCTAATGTTGTTTGGTGTGTACTACTGAAATATATAATACAAATTAATAAATGAATATACTTTACCTATTTTGAAGCATTGTGTTGAAGAGCTGGCAATCTGTGTTGATGTTGCTGCAGCATTAGTGGTGTGGAGGTGCTGTGTAAGCGTGATGAACGTGTGCAGTGTAATAGTGTGCGTGCGCGAGCCGAAACCGTTAGCGTAGTTGTGTACTTCCGCATTATCGTAAAATGGCGGGTAATGTGTGGTATGCGTCTTAGCGGATTATCCGTAAGTGTTATCCGTGGTTAGAGTGCTGTAGCCTCATTTTCGTTTTGTTCGGCTGCCATTTTTTCTGCCGCTTCGAGAATTTTTTAGTGTCTAAACTCTTTTATTTCGAGCTAAATGAAGGTGTAACTTCGTTTTTTGAGGTCGTGGATGCTCCCTCTTGCTGTCGGTAAGCTTTTTATGTATGTGCTGTGTGTATTTATTGTGTTTGTATTTTTTTTCATGTTCGCGAGTTGCGGCCGTAAGTACTACGGTTTAACGGCTCGCCTCGCTGCGCTAAATCGTACGGACCACGCAAACAGCGTGACAACGATTCGTAGCAGGACAATTATAATATGTGATCCTATATAAGGGTATTTATTGTCTAACTCTTAACGTACACATCTGAATATATAAACTTCTAGTGGATTTATCCTTCAACTGATTATCATGTGAAACAGGTTTAATTTTCTCCACTCTCATAAAACATGTATGACTTACTCATTTAACTATTCCTTTTATATATGGTGTATTGTTTATCTGAAAAACAAATATTTAAGCTTAGCTTTTAAGCTATCTTCATATTTTTCATTAAATAAATATTTCTATCTGAATCTCCATCCTCTATATGTAAGAACAGAAAAGGAATGGGGGTAGAGAAGCACACACCAACGGATAGTGCAATAAAATAGATTTATTCAGTACCAAAATAAAAACAAAAATGAATGCACTCACATTTAAAAACTTCAAAGGTATAAGGTACTGTATATTAGCACATATGTATCCACATCATCCCAATGATATCAATTTGCTTAATGCTCCAGATAAATGAGTACGAGATGTCCATGGTGCACCAAAAGCCTTTTCATAAAAAAGTCCTTCTATATAGCCAACTAGTGATGCATGACAACTAGTGACAGCACAATCCCTCTTATAGAGGATATAGATGGAGTCAACTAGAGGCACAGGTTCCCAAGTGTGGTGGAGGCTTTATGTGCAGCTATACTGATGAGGAAGCTACCTTCTATTTTCTAATGATCTGCTTCTTAATGGAAGAGGAGATGTTGAATGCATAGAAAGCTTCTGTCTGCTTTTCTGAGCTCGGTGTATGCATCTCTATATGTAAACTGATGTTAATCCTTTAAAATAATTATACAGTTCATTGACACACATCATCAATTTAAGCACTATTTATTCTTGATAACATATTACAAACAAAAATATTCCATTCTAGAATATGAATGAGGGACTTTTGAAAAAAAAGTATGATCTATTACATTCATAGCCAATTTAGCTGTTTGTGCAACAGCTTTATCCCAACTGATATCACATTATTAAAGTCACCAGACATAATAAGAATTTCTTGCTTACATGTATCTATTTCTCCAATTAATTCTTGTCAAAAACCTCACTTGGTTTTTTATTGGGAGCATATATGTTCACAATTGAATATTTTTGCTTATTCAATTCACCAACATGAATTATGCTTCTTGCTCCAGAATTGCAAACCTTAAGTACCGTATATACTCGAGTATAAGCCGAGGCACCCATTTTACCACAAAATACTGGGTAAAATGAGTGACTCGAGTATAAGCTGTAAGGGCTGTAAAAATCGGCTTATACTCGAGTATATACGGTATATGCTGATACACAATTTGATTACTAACTAGCAACAAAATATGACGGCAATAAAATTTGAAGCCATGGCAATGTTGTTTGCTACTTTATGTAAGGTTTTTGCTCTTCTGAGTACCTTCAGTGCTCATGTCGAGTAACTCCCTTTGTGTACTTTTGCTCCTCTGAGCACCTTCGGTGCTCATTGCAAACCTCTCCTCTCGTGTACTTTTGGTCCTCTGAGCACCTTCGGCGCTCATTGCGAGCCTCTCCCCGCGTGTGCTTTTGCTCCTCTTAGCACCTTCGGTGCTCATTGTGAGCCCCACGCTGAGCGCCTTTGGCGCTCATTGCGAGCCTCTCCCCTCGTGTACTTCAAGTTTCGTGCTTTGCAACGATCATCTTCGGTGCTCCCCACAAAGACACATATATAAGTACATTGTTAAACATACAATTTTTTTAGTGCAATGTAAATAGAAAATGCTTTCAGATCTCAGAGCATAAAAAAAGTGATTTAAATATGTAACTGTTTTGAGAGTCCTATCGCTGTCAGCCAATGAGCAGTAAATCAGATATATAAGTGCAGTGTAAAATGTAAATTTATTTTAGTGCAGTGGACATTTAAATTTTTTATTTTCCATTACTAATTAATAATTATTAAATTAATGTACGTTAATAATTAATTCTGAATGACCAAATGTATTAGGAAGTGAGGAGCATTAATGTATTCATAAAGTAACGTCAGTGTAAAATATGCTATTTAGCAGTTTTTTTTAAATATATGTATATATTTTTTATAATAATGAATTAATTACTTAATAATCTAATATATTTTACCTATTTCTAATTAATATATCCAGCAATCAATAACCTGAAGAGCTAACAATCTCTTTTTATTTTCCTGCAGCATACAATGTACATTTGGACTGTTGCTGACCTGAGGAGAAAGTGTCAGCAATGTGCCAATTGTGCAGTATAAATAGGCTGTGTGCACGAGGCCAAACCGTTGGTTTAGTCGTGTAAAGCGCCATTTTAGATTCATAATGTTATTAGTTGCAAGTTAGTGTTGTACAATGGGGACAATTGTCTAAGTGTTACGCGGCTCTCAATCAGTTTCCGTCTCTTCTAATAGTGTATTTTGTACTTCGTACGTTCCTGTGTAGGCGATACACATCTTGCGGTGTTTTGCTCGGTTATGGGTCGTGTAGCCTGGTTTTCATTTTTTCGGCCGCCAATTTTTCTCGCTTATGCGATTTTGGAATGCGAAACTTGGCAAATTCTGCTTAAATTTGCATGCAACCTCACTCCCAGACATCCTGGCTGTCCCCCCGTGCTGTTTGTGAGGTTTTTTCTTTTTTTTCTTTTTGTGTTTTTCGATTTGCGTGGTTTGGCTGTTAAATTTGTATTTTTGCGGGGTCCGGATTTTTTCCAGGGTCTGGTTTTTAGCAGTGTTACAGGCCGTAATTATTTTACGCGTTTTTTTCAAATTGCTATGGGGCTCGCACTTTGAATTGGATAATTGAGATTTCTGTTGATCTGTAGACCAGCCGGTAATAGGGATGAGCGCCTACGGCGCTCACTGCCTAAGTTGTGCGGGGTCGTAGGAATAAGCGCCTACAGCGCTCATCTCCACCAGCGCAGTGAGCTCCTTTGGCGCTCACTGCCTAAGTTGTGCAGGGTCGTGGGGATAAGCGCCTATGCCGCACATTGCCTGCAACTGCAGCCCTCGCTTTGAGAGGGCCTCAGATGCGGTGGGCTCGCTGTGCGAGCCTGCAAGCATTATCAACAACCCGGAATGCTATATATGTGATACAAAATAGACATTCATATTTTTTTCTTACTGTAAGAAGCTGATATAATATTTGAAAAGTAGATATTCTTATATTTAAATGATTCATAACAGACCCAATGAATGTATTGAATTGATATAATATCTGTGTTTTGTTTCTTCCAATAAACCATAAGGGAATTAAAACCCTAATAATTATGGGACAAGACTTATTCCTTAAAAACGCATTTCTTAATTATCTACCTTATCCATTTATTATATTGCCTAACCTCTCATTGGAAAAATAAATATAGCTGAAAACGAAAAAAAATATTATATAAGTAAGCTATCAAAAGCATAAGGAGATTATTTCTCTTTGATGTGATAAATATTTTGGTATTAAAGTGAAATAGTTTGAAAGTGCAAGTGCCTATGATTGTCATTCTATAAAAAGGTTAAATAATTAATACACCACTATTTGCATATTTATTGATACTTCGGTAAAGGTGTACTTTATAAAAATATATAGAGAAAATTAACTCTAAGATATCCCACTCTGAATGTAAACCTTGTTTAATTCATTGTAAAGTGGAGAAGCAAGAGAATTAGAAGAAGGAAAAAATCATCTCTACCCCCTCTCATCTCCCCAGTCCAACCCATAATATTTCAAACATTATTGTTTAGTCACCTTGGACCATTCTCCTGGCTCAAGAGTATGCTTTGGTTGAACCAGTGTATTCACTAATAAATTGAAAGATTCATACACTCAACTCTTGATACATTTCAGACAACTCTGAGTAGAATCATAAGTATAAGTCTTTAAATATCACCAATTGGGCAGGGTGGCCCCTTTTATAAACAAATCATTTGTCCTTAAGAGTGCTTACATTTTAACAAAGTATTTTTTTTTAATTTGTGAGCTATCACTATCGTTCTTATAGAATATTGATTTTGTGTACGTTTCATTAGTTAGCGCTCGTAATATTCCGGCTGTGCTAAAACCATTGTAGATCTGAGGCCAATTTTGTGACTTTGGCTGGCCCATAGTGATTGTGGGTGGGTAACTCGGAATTGGATTGCAAGTAGCTAATAGAATATGTGACAATATTAAAAGTGATTTTAAGTATGTATAAATTTACGAATTGGGCAATAGAATAGGGCCCTAAGTCAGGATATTTAGAGCCCTAACTTATATTACATTTGTAGAGGCCCTGTGAATACCCTCATTTATCATATTCCCAATGGGCGGCCATTGCCTTGTTTGATCAGAATTTTTACAGGCATGGTTGCTAACTGATTAAGAGCCACATTAACGTGAAGCTCGTAGCAGCTGGGGGCTTGAAATTTGCCCGAGTTACGGTGCTATTAAATTAGAAAGGCTGCAAGCTACAAGCTAGAGACGCAAAACCGTAAATAATTTGTCAGCCGTCGGATTTGCAGGCTAGAACGTTATCAATTAAGCAAGCCCGTAGTTACGGGTTGAGATGGAGTAAATGGAAACAGAGATTGTCAGCATTGCATCACAAGAAAATGGAGCATGGATTTCAAAGGCTTACGGGATTCAGTTATGAGCTATGAGAGAACCCACTTTACAGACAAATTGCAATATTAATAAAGCCTCAAATATGATATTCTATCACATGCGAGTTGCAGTACAGGTATACCCCGCTTAAAGCTACTCCGTTTAGAGCTGGTTCGCTATAGAGCTGTTTTTCCTGCCAGACCCATTTTAATGCTAAACCCTGTTATAATAAAATTCATTATATTTAACAGTACAAAATCTAAAGGTTGGGTCATATGATTAGTTTTACAGTTACTCTGTGATGTAAGAAGAATACAACAAATAGAGTGTACACGTCCCCGAAGGTAGAGTATACACACACTGGGAGCGCTGTCAAATCTAGGTAAATGTAAATAGGTATATACCCAACATAATGAATTGAAAAAATTAGTGCCAAAGTAAGGCCTGAATAGCCAGCTTCAAAATATATATACGTGATTTGCTTATGTTGGGCATATATATGTGTTTTTTAGTTTTTTAATAGTATTTTTATATTAATAGTATTTTTTTTTTGGTAGTATAGCTGCAATATACTTTCCCAACTGGGACACTACATGTGGAGGTTGCAGACCTAACACACACCCATATATGATATTTTTGGTGGATTACATATTTTCCACTCCTGAGAATAGTAGCTTTCTGATTGACAATGGGCCATTGGAGACTCACCACAGATGTAAGGATTACCCACATATCCGTGATGATCTGAGGAGAGAGTCATTGCTGAGGTCACCAAATATGAGTTTTTTAACTTCTTTAGCTCAGTATTGAGTTTTCCAAAGGATTATACCAGTTATTTTGCACTAGCAGGTGGTGTGCTCCCCCCCTTTGCTACTCTGTGATGTGATGACTTGATCCTAAGTATAACAACACTAATTCATTTTACTGTCAGCATCAGATCACCTCTGGCAGCAAAATACAAACCTCTTCTGTTTCTATTAACTGATGCTTAGAGATTTCCACTTCCTTGGATTTTATGTGACAGTCAATTCATCACTTCCAGATACTCCAACAATGTCTCTGTGACAGCTTCTTCTGAAGCATTCCACCAGCACTGTGGGAAATGCTCAAAAATATATTGTAGTTTTTCATATCCTATTAACCCTAAATAGTTATATCAGGAATTGTAATCCATCACAAAGATACAGAACATATGTATTATCTGTACCCAAGTAAACCATCATATCCTATTGTTATATAAATGTGCATGTCACCACCAGAGAAGGTCCTTTGTGTTATATGACAGATTTGGTCAATTTGTATGTTTCAAAATAAAGAGTTGGAAATGGAGGTACAGTGCCACTATAGTGTTGCTCTCAGTTCATGGAACATTTTCACTGATGCAGTCCTTAATCACATATTATAATTGTCAAACTGTGAGACGTTGTCATGCTTTGAGCTGTTGCATACGACTTAGGCAATGAGCCAAAAGCGCTCATTGCCTGCGAGCCTCGATTAGCGAGGTGAGCAGTTGAGCCTTTAAAACTCACTGCACTTAGGCGATGAGTGCCAACGGCGCTCATTGCCTGCGAGCCTCGCGTAGCGAGGTGAGCAGTTGAAGCATTGAAAGACGCAGAACTTAGATGAAATGAGCGCCAAAGGCGCTCCTGCGAGGTGAGCCGTTGCGGCATTGAAAAACGCCGGACTAAGCCTCCAAGAACTTAGGAAACACGGGATCGTCTTAGGCTGCAAGCAGTTGAGGAACGCGGGACTTTAAAAAAAAAATTACGAGATACTGGATACGAGGTCAGAAAAATCTTAAGAAAATAATTTAAAAATAAAATCACACACAGCACAGGGGCACAGCCAGGACGTCTGGGAGTGAGGTTGCCGCGTACAACTTTTACCCAAGGCCGTGCAAGGTACAAAATACACTATTAGAAAGGAAGGAAAATGCTCGCGAGCCGCGTAACACATACACAATACATGCCATTACAACAATAACTTGCAACTAATAACATTACCAATCTAAAATGCCACTTTACACAACTAAACAAACGGTTTGGCCTCGCGTACGCTGCCTATTGCCACATTGATGACACTTTCTCCCCAGGGCAGCAACAGTCCAACTGTACATTGTATGCTGCAGGAAAATAAAACGAGATTGTTAGCTCTTCAGGCTCTTGATTGCTGGATATATTAATTAGAAATAGGTAAAATATATTAATTTATTAAATAACTAATTAATTAATTATTATTTAAAAATGTGATGAGCGACGAATATAAGCAAATCACCAAACTGGAAGGACACAAGGGGAGAGGCTCGCAATGAGCGCCAAAGGTGCTCAGAGGAGCAAAAATACACGAGAGGGGAGCCTCAAAATGAGCGCCAAAGGCTATCATTGCAAGCCACGCAATGAGCAGCGAAGGCCCTCAGAGAAGAAAAAGATTTACATTTTGTGGCAAACAGCATTGCCATGGCTTCACATTTTATTGCCCTGTCATTTTTGATGATAAGGCGCTAGTATAATATATTTTGGAATATATTTATCAACATGAATATGGGAATATTAACAATTAGTTTGCTTTGATATTAATGGGATTTCCACTACCTGTACCAATGTACATATTTGAATATTTTCATCCCAATGGAAGCTGTAAGGTGAAACATGTAAGAGACTTTCTCTGAGCAACATCTGGTATCTGGGACTGGAAGTGATCTCATGTGATAAGTATGATTGTGATCTATCAAATCAGCTTGCCAGAAGCTCTCTAAGTGTGAACTGTGTGACTTCTTTTTGCACCCAAGACAATGTGGTATGAGAATAATCAAGGGCTAAGTTTTTAGTTTTAGTGCCAGTTGTGAATATTAAAGCTTAATGAGAATACACCTGCGCCTATATATATCAGCAGCAATGTAGTGTTCTTGTAAATGTGAATAGATTTGCATAAGAAACAAAGATACAGTACCTTGAAAAAGTATTCACCCTCATGACTTTTTACCTATTTTGTTACATTACAGCCTTAAGTTCGTTGTTTTGTTAATCTGAATTGTATGTGATGGATCAGAACACAATAGCCTAAGTTGGTGAAGTGAAATAAGAAAAAAATATATACATAAAACATTTTTTAAGAAATAGAGAACAGAAAATTGGCATGTCCGTATGTATTCACCACCATTGTTATGAAGCCCATAAAAAGCTCTGGTGCAACCAATTACCTTCAGAAGTCACATAATTAGTAAAATAATGTCCACCTGTGTGCAATCTAAGTGTCACATGATCTGTCATTACATATACACACCTTTTTTGAAAGGCCCCAGAGGCTGCAACACCTAAGCAAGAGACACCACTAACCAAACATTGCCATGAAGACCAAGGAACTCTCCAAATAAGTAAGGGACAATGTTCTTGAGAAGTACAAGTCAGGGTTAGGTTATAAAAAAAATATCCAAATATTTGATGATTCCCAGGAGCACCATCCAATCTATCATAACCAAATGGAAAGAACATGGCACAACAGCAAACCTGCCAAGAGACGGCCCCCCACCAAAACTCATGGACCGGGCAAGGAGGGCATTAATCAGAGAGGCAGCACAGAGACCTAAGGTAACCCTGGAGGAGCTGCAGAGTTCCACAGCAGAGACTGGAGTATCTGTACATAGGATGACAATAAGCTGTACGCTCCATAGAGTTGGGCTTTATGGCAGAGTGGCCAGAAGAAAGCCATTACTTTCAACAAAAAACAAAATGGCATGTTTTGAGTTTGCGAAAAGGCATGTGGGAGACTCCCAAAATGTATGGAGGAAGGTGCTCTGGTCTGATGAGACTAAAATTTAACTTTTCAGCCATCAAAGAAAACGCTATGTCTGGCGCAAACCCAACACATCACATCACCCAAAGAACACCATCCCCACAGTGAAACATGGTGGTTGCAGCATCATGCTGTGGGGATGTTTTTCAGCAGCCGGGACTGGGAAACTGATCAGAGGTGAGGGAAAGATCGATGGTGCTAAATACAGGGATATTCTTGAGCAAAACATGTACCACTTTGTGCATGGTTTGAGGCTAGGACGGAGGTTTACCTTCCAGCAAGACAATGACCCCAAACACACTGCTACAGCAACACTTAAGTGGTTTAAGGGAAAACATGTAAATGTGTTGGAATGGCCTAGTCAAAACCCAGACCTCAATTCAATAGAAAATCTGTGGGCAGACTTAAAGACTACTGTTCACAAGAGCAAACCATCTAACTTGACGGAGCTGGAGCAGTTTTGCAAGGAGGAATGGGCAAAAATCCCAGTGGTAAGATGTGGCAAGCTCATAAAGACTTATATAAAGTGACTTGGAGCTGTGATTGCCACAAAAGGTGGATCTACAAAGTATTGACTTTATGGGGGTGACTAGTTATGCACATTTACTTTTTCTGTTATTTTGTCCTATTTGTTGTTTGCTTCACACTAAAAAAAAATCTTCAAAGTTGTGGGCATGTTTTGTAAAGTAAATTATGAAAATCCTCAAACAATCCATGTTAATTCCTGGTTGTGAGGCAACAAAACACAAAAAACGTCAAGGGGGGTGAATACTTTTGCAAGGCATTGTACATCTATTGTTGCTTTTTAATATGGACTTTTGCAATGCACAAATTATAATATAGTGGTACACTATAAATTTACTGTTGTTCTTTTTATAGAAGTGTTTTCTGTAATATATTACTAAAGCCTTTAATCCTGTTTTTGTTTTCTAGTGTCTGGTTGCCAATTGTTATCTACACTATATTCTTTCTTTTTTGCGTCCCCAACCACATTTGTATTTCTTGATTTTCTTGAAGGAATATAAGAAAATTGTATATAGGAAGGTGCAACCTATTTTATGTTTTATTGTATTGTGTATATAGGGGTACTAGATAAGGTGTGCAGTCTTCAAAGAAAATGTTACTATGTTGATTTTATTTTAAAGTATCAATTTCAGTAGATAATAATATTGAAATTGTGTTCATATACTACAGCACAGTATCTATATTTCAGTTTAATTGATATCTCAATATCCTTGAACAAGATGAACAGCTACATCAAATACAGTCTGTAAAACTCCCACTGAGATGAATAAGGCAAATTGGGGGATATAGAAAGAAGAGTGGGGTAGTCTAGCTAATTCATTTTAGCAAAGTATGAATCAAACAATTGATCTATTTCCTACAATTTCCTACAGATCTTTTGTGCCATTTTAAAGGCAACTTGTTTACAATTTATGCGTGTATGGTGAAGTACAGAAGTTGTTCTAATACCTACATAAACAATGCTAGTTATTGTGTATTATAATGTAACAGATGCTCAAGTGAGATGAAAGCATTGGAATTAAGAGCTGTCATTGTATTCTTAACATATGCATCTCCTGAAAGTTGCCATGGAAAGCAGTAGTAAAAGCTTATGTTTCAATGAAATTGTATTACTTAAGTTATATGTGTTTGGAAAACACAGTGCTGTGTATCTCGCAAATCTACCCTGAAAGCAGAACTATGCTATATTATTTATCAAACAGGGTTAAAAGCTGGTATAAGTAGGAATAGGTAGGAGTAAGCAGAGTTAAATTATAAAATATCCCCAAGTTATCTTTTCTATGGAGCCAATTTATCAAGCAGGGATAAACTTTAACTCTGTTTGATAAATAGCTCCACTTCAAGATAACAACATCCAGACAACCTGGCTATTGCCCCACTACCAGAGCTGAGTCACTCATGACTAATGTAAAAAATATTATATATGAGAAAGCCAGGTTTTTGTGGGTCAGGATGTTCACCCCATTTGGGCCCATCTGGTCCCTGAGGGAGACCAATAAGCTAAGGGATATTTCAGGTCCTTGCACCTTGCCCCACACAGCCACAGCATGTCCCAACCATCTCCCTGTGTGTTTGTAATTTATTATCTATGACATAAAAGTATTGTGACAAGAATACAAGTATCATGATGTAAGCCCTGCTTTTAGTGTCTCAGCCCTGTTTTTACCAGCTCTTTGCAATTATATACACTAAGAACCCCTGCCTTTACTGGCCCATTGCAGTATTAACTACAAGCAAGAATATACATTAAGAAGCCTTGTCATTACTGGCTAATTGCTATCATAGCCTACATCAAGAATAATTGCATTTCTTTTCCCACTGCCACACCAACTTATTATATTGGGAGATTTCAATGTTTTTATCACTAATCAAATCTTTCTGCCTGATTCTTCTACAATCTCCACAGACCTATTTCTCTGGAATCACCGTTTATTTGATACTACTATAATTTTGTGTCCCTAGCTTCCTCCCAAGCTCCCATAATCTCTGGCTGTGCCAACCTTCATACTGACCCAGCAGCAACTACTCTATCATCTAGCTTCATAATTATGAGTTCCCTTGATTTTATTGCACTGCCTCAATCATGGCTGACTCTCACCCTAAAACATCAAAAATCCTTATGGCTATGTAAATACTTCTATACCCAACCCCATGTTTGCAGTACATCATCAGCTGAAGTTAGTGCCCTGATATCAGTAGCTTAACCACAAACAGCTCACACTGGCTTTTTTTCCTGCATGGACAGTGCCATCTTTTCTCCCCTGTATCATCGCCCTCTTCTTTTCTTCCCCATCTTCCTCCATTCCTTAAAATCAGCATTCATCACTCCTCACGTGATCGTTCTAATCGTATTAGTTACAGACCCATCTCTTTCCTACCCTACTTTTCCAAACTACTAGAATGCCTTATTCACTCCTGACTTACAGATTTTCTAATATGCAATTAATTATACTCCCCAATCTCCCTTTGACCAGTAGATCATTCTATGCTCCTCAACACTTGCCAACATTGGTATTGTGGGCACTCCTCTCGAATGGCTCCAGTTCTCTCTGAATGGACATACAGTGGTGGTGTAACTAAATAATTCAACCACTCTACCCTTCCCACTCTGCATTGGTATCCCTTAGGGCTCTCTTTTCAGACCTTTGCTTTTCACCCTCTACATATCTTCCGTGGAAGCCCTTAATTCCACATTTAAATGATCCTGTCACTTTGATGATGACACCCAGACCTTCTTAGGTTTCCCTACATTCACACACAACATATTTTGCCTCTCTACCATTGTATCCTGGAGGGTATCCCCTTTTCACTTCATTAATCTCTTGAAAATGGAAATCCTACCATCTTCTTCGCACTGCTGTCTATGACTGCTTCCAATACAGTGTGACATTTTGTTGTCACTTTCAATCCTATACTCTCTCAGACTGACCATATATCCACGATCACTCACACCAACCAATTCCATCTCTAGAAGATTTGGAAAATACATCCCTCTATCACTACCTCTACAAGAAAACTGCTAATTCACACTTTCAACTCGACCGTGCTTGGACTACTGCAACTCTGGCACATTACACTATTTCAGCAACAAATCCAAATCGCACCAGAAACTCTGTCTATTATGCTTGTTCAATGCAATTTAACCCACAAGATTCTCAAAAGTGATGTCCAGTGTAAATCCCCTTGGATAAAGGTGTTTTATACAAATGTAAATTTA